>CM029637.1:16091585-17324491 GCA_017311315.1 Dendrocalamus latiflorus | reverse complement strand
CGGCGTCGGAGGGGCGTCGGGAGGAAGCGGCGTCGGAGGGGCGTCAGGAGGGACCGGCGTCGGGAGGGAGCGGTGTCGGGAGGGACCGGCGGCGTCGCGAGGGAGCGGCGTCGGGAGGGACCAAAACCTAGCTAGCTAGCAGGGGCGCTGCAGAGTGGAGACAAGAGACTGCGCGAGAGCGGACTCCGCAGACCTAGCTGCGGGTATTTAAAAATAAGCTATCACAGACGGTTCTGTATATATAACCGTCTGTGATATGCATATTATCGCAGACGGTTCTGTATATATAACCGTCTGTGATATGCATATTATCACAGACAGTTCTGTAGATATAACCGTCTGTGATATTCATATTATCACAGACTGTTATATCGATAGAACCGTCTGCGATGTGTTATCACAGACGGTTTCTTTTGATAAACCGCCTGTGATAGTTCACTATAAATACCCTCAGCTAGCTAGGTTCCTATGTCATTTTACAATTACAATATGGAACATAGATACATTTATGAAAAACGCAAGCATAACCATAAATATAACTATTTCTTAGTTCCTTAGTCATTTTACAATTACAATGGAACATACATACATTTATGAAAAAACACAAGCATAACCAATATCATTTATTACACTTTGGCTATATCATTTTAAATAAAGCCCTTCACGATGATCGACACACATATAGTTTGCTTCATCGCCTTGTTCTTCCTCGAGCCTGATGCCGTCTCTGAATGGAGGCAAATCATCAAATTGATTGTACTCCTCCTCATCCATAACATTCTCAACCCCGACAATCCTTCTTTTTCCCTGAAGAACTACATGGCGCTTCTTATTTGCCGGGTCGGTTACATAAAATACTTGAACAACTTGCCTCGCGAGTACGAATGGTTCGTCTTTGTATCCTACACATTCGAGGTCCACGGTAGTGACGCCGTACTTGTCAACCTTTACACCCCGTGGGAGTTGGACCCAACGGCACCGAAATAAAGGAATTTTGAAAATTACGTAGTCAAGCTCCCAAATCTCCTCTACAACCCCGTAGTACGAGCTTGGGCCAGCGGTACTGCCGTGCGCATCATAGGCATCTATGCGGACACCTGAGTTCTGCACTATGCTCTTTCTATCTTGATCTGTTGTATAAAATGTGTAGCCATTAATGTCGTATCTTTGCCATGTCACAATTGCAAATTTTGGCCCTTTTGCCAACCATTGTAGTGTTTCACTTGACGACCTCCTAGTCAATTGCACCTTGAACCATTCGTTGAATTGACGGTTGTGTTGTCTCGTGATCCAAACTTCTGACTGGCCTGCATTCTCCTGACGTAGCATGTCCTTGTGCTCTTCAATATATGGGGTCACTTCAGTCATGTGTTGTAAAACCATGAAATGGGCTTGAGCATATGTATTTTGATCCGGAGTTATTGCTTTCCTCCCGATAGTCCCGATACCCTCTAGCCTCCCCTCGTGACGAGATAGAGGTACACCTATCGGCTCTACCTGAGCCATGTAGCCGATGCAGAATTCAATCACCTCTTCTGTTGTATAACCTTCGATGATGCTACCCTCCGGTCGAGATCGATTGCGTACATAGGACTTCAGAATTCCCATGTACCTCTCGAAAGGGTACATATGACGTAGAAATACGGTGCCGCATACTTTTATCTCTTTCACAAGGTGGACAATGAGATGGACCATGATATCAAAAAATGATGGAGGGAAATACATCTCTAGATGACATAGAGTTGTCACCACCTCGGTTTGCAGAGTATCTAGTCCATCCGGATCAATGACCTTCTGAGCAATTGCGTTGAAGAAATAACATAGCCTTATGATTGTCACTCGAACCTTGTTCGGCAAAATACTTCTAATTGCAACAGGTAGCATTTGTGTCATTAGCACATGACAGTCGTGGGACTTCATGCCAATTAATTTTAAATGTTCCATGGAAACAAGTTTCTTCATGCTTGTGGAGTGACCGGATGGAACTTTCACACCATGTAAGGACTGGCACAGTTCAGTTCTCTCGGACTTAGACAGAGTGTAGCTTGCTGGGGGAAGGTACGTCCGGCCTTTATCGGTCTCTATCGGTGCTAACTCGGTCCTGATGTTCATAGCGACCAAGTCACGCCTTGCGTTAACACCATCATTTGTTTTATCAGGAATGTTCAGTAAGAGACCAATCAAACTGTCACATACATTCTTCTCTACGTGCATGACATCGATGCAATTGCGAACTTCAAAGTGCTCCCAATAAGGCAAGTCCCAAAATATTGACCTCTTTTTCCACATGTTCTTCCTCAATTTATGTCCCTTTCCAAACACAATATTTATATCCTTGACCATATCATACACCTCTTTCCCGCTAAAAGGTCTTGGTACTGAGTCATCCTCTTTTTTCCGTCAAATTGTTTCATCATCTTGCGGTATGGGTGATACTTTGGAAGGAACCTACGGTGACACATGTACACAGTTTTTCGCGAGTTGTTCAACCACACTCTCGGTATAATCTAAGCAGTCCGGACATGCTTTGGCTCCTTTTATACTCAACCCTGACAGGTTACCAAGGGCAGGAAAATCATTAATGGTGCAGAACAACATGGCGTGTAGAGTGAAGTTCTCTCGTTTGTCCGCATCCCATACGTGTACCCCTTCATTCCACAGTATTGCAAGATCTTCCACCAATGGGGCTAGGAACACATCAATATCGTTGCCAGGTTGCTTCGACCCTTGGATAAGTAGTGACATCAAAATATATTTCCGCTTCATACACAGCCAAGGAGGAAGGTTGTACATGCACAGAGTCACAGGCCAGGTGCTATGTCGGCTGCTCATGTTACCAAAAGGATTCATTCCATCTGTACTCAACACAAACCTTATATTTCTCGGTTCGACACCGAAATCTACAAACATCCTATCGATGTTCCTCCACTGGGCAGAATCAGCAACATGTCTTATCGTTCCATCTTTCTTACGTTGTTCGCAGTGCCAACGCATCAATCTTGCATCCTTGCGGTTTGCAAATAAACGCTTCAAACGGGGGATTACAGGAAGATACCACATCACCTTAGCAGGAGGTCCTTGCTTCACCTCGATGCCCTTCCCATCATCAGAGTCATTTTTACGCTTGTATCGGGATGCTTTGCACACCGGACAAACATGTAAGCTAGCATACTCTTTACGGTACAGGATACAATCATTCCGACATGCATGTATTCTTTCTACTTCCATTCCTAATGGACAAAGAATCTTCTTGGCTTGGTAGGTGGTTCTCGGCAACACATTTCCCGTTGGAGACCTAATAATGCCGTGAAACTCTTGTCGGACCAACCATTGCTTGCCTTCAATTTTAGCAGTTCTAGAACTGATGACAACCTCGTGTATTGCGGCTTGCAGCCCGGGAACAAAGGTTTCTCCGAGTCCTCCATCAAGCCCTCGAATTTACCAAACTCTCTCTCACTATAGTTCCCTTCTGCATCACGTAACATCTGATCCAGATTGTCATCCTGCGACCTATCCTCATAATCGAAAGAACAGTCCACAACTGGCATATTGTTGTCTCCCTCGACTATGTCATAACTACCTTCTTGTGTACTCTTCTCTTCACCGTGACTGGTCCAACATTTGTACCCTTTTCTGAAACCCCTTCGAATCAAGTGAGCTTCAATCTACGCTGAGTTGCTAAACATCTTGAGATTATCACAATCAATACATGGGCAATACATATATTTCATCCCCTTCTTCAACATATCCAGCCCGGCCGCCCTTCTAAAAGTAGACACGCCAGTAATGTACTCTTCACTCACACGGTTCTCAATATACATACAGCTTCGGTCCATCTACGCTACACAAGTGACAAATGGGTGTCAAAAATGATTATTACCCCTACTACTAACCTCTGATCAGATCACTAAGAATGTTAAGTAATTGAGTACTAATCTCTGATCAGATCACTAAGAATGTTAAGTAATTGAGTATACTAACCTCTGATCAGATCACTAAGAAGACGGTGATATTTTTTTCACCCCCAACTCCCTAAAGCCGGCCGCCTTGCTCCACCGATGCAGCGCAATGAAGACAGATTGGTGTCGACATCCTTCAAGCAAGTACACCAAGTAATTAATACTACGCAGAATATCACAGACGGTTCCAACCACAAACAGTCTGTGAAAATGACATATCACAGACGGTTCGTATTAATAACCGTCTGTGATTATCACCGATGGTTATTAATATTAACCGTCTGTGATACAAACAATATCACAGACGGTTCAAATATATAACCGTCTGTGATAGTACAATATCACAGACGGTTCAAATATAGAACCGTCTGTGATAGACCTTCACAGACAGTTTACATTACAAACTGTCTGTGATAGTTCACATACCATCTGAGGCACATCCGATGCCTGCTGCTATGTCTTGAGGAATGCCAAGAGCTGGTCTTCAGATGTGGCATTCCTCAAGACACAGCAGTAGGCCTCGGATTTGCCTCGGATGCTATGCTATGCTTCGAATTGGTAGTCATGCGCCTGACGAAACAGTTCATCTTTCCACCCAAATGGCCCATGTATCTTTTGCAACAATCACAACTAATATAGAGGCAAGCACAACAACACATTCAGATCTATTACAGCTAAGAACGAACCCATCATGGCACGACGGTGCGGCTGAACAAGACACACTTATGACACTTAAGGCAAGAGTGTGTTGTCCAGCCGCCCGCCGTGCAGCGACGGAGGCGCTAGCTCACGGCAGTAGTCGGCGTTGTGGAGGAACAAGCAAATACAGAGGCAAGCACAACAACACATTCAGATCGATCTATTACAGGATAACAAGCTAACGAACCCTTCATGGCACAACGGTGCGTCTGAACAAGACACACATACGACACTTACGGCATGAGTGTGTTGTCCAGCCGCCCGCCGTGTCGTGACGAAGGCGCTAGCTCACAGCGGAGGGGAAGCTAGTTAGTGGATGAACTCACGCGTGACTAGTACCGCTGGAAACGTAGATGGGGTTATTAATAAGGGCTGAGTAGTGGGAGGAACTGCTGCCTGCCATTCGATGTGGAGAGAATGGATGGTCGAGATAGAAATCCTGGGTATACGCCAATTATTGGCAACATTTGCTTATCACAGACGGTTATTAACACGAACTGTCTGTGATGCATACTATCACAGACGGTTCATGTTAATAACCGTCTGTGATTGTGCTTATCACAGATGGTTTGTTAATAGAACCGTCTGTGATAGGCCTTCACAGCGTTTTCTTCCACAAACCGTCTGTGATACTTGATAAAAAGTGCAAAAAAAGACATTCCCAGATTCTTCGGTGAGCAGCCTACATAGCCGACTTCTTCGGTGAGCGACTATCCATCTGCTTCTTCCCACATCTTTTTTTCATCTCTGGTCTCTGGATCACGTACGCCAGTAGCGATGATTCAGTTGCGATGATTCAGCTAACTGAATCATCGCTACTGGCGTACGTGATCCAGAGACCAGAGATGAAGAAAAGAAGTGGGAAGAAGCAGATGGATAGTCGCTCACCGAAGAAGTCGGCTATGTCGGCTGCTCACCGAAGAATCTGGGAATGTCTTTTTTTTGAACTTTTGTTTTAAAATTGCCTTGAATTTTGCAGGAAAAAGAAGGATTGTCGGAGTGGACATCACATCTTGGCAGTAGTCGGCATCGTCGAGGAACATGCAAATACAGAGGCAAGCACGACAACACATTTAGATATATTACAGGATAACAAGCTAGTGAACTCTTCATGGAACGACGGTGCGGGTGAACAAGACACACTTACCACACTTACAGCCATATATGCTCACAGTGGATGAACTCACGCGTGACTAGTACCGATGGAAAGTTAGATGGGGCGTTATTTATAAGGCCCGAGCAGAGAGAGGAACTGCTGCCTGCCATTCGATATGGAGAGAATGGACGGGTGAGATCGAAATCCTGGGTATACGCCAATTATTGGTGACACGTGATTATCACACGCCAATTATTGGTGATATGTGATTATCACATACGGTTATTAATGCGAACTGTGTGTGATAATAAATATCACAGACGGTTCTTACTACGAGCCGTCTGTGATGTTTAGTTATCACAGACGGTTCTTAATACGAGCCGTCTGTGATGTTTAGTTATCACCGACGGTTCTTAATACGAGCCGTCTGTGATGTTTCAGTTATCACAGACGGTTTGTATTAATAACGGTCTGTGATATTAATATCAGACGAACGGTCTGTGATATTAATATCAGAATATGAATGGTTTGTGATGTTAATAGCAGAGATGGTTTGAAATACGAAGCGTCTGCGTTAATGCTTAAATATGCGTGCCCTAATCCTGCTCTTCTACGTACACACTATGCTCTCCCTGGTCATAATAGCAGAGATGGTTTGAAATACGAAGCGTCTGCATGCGTTAATGCTTATATATGCGCGCCCTAATCCTTCTACACACTATGCTCTCCCTGATCATCTTCTTCATCACCAGATTTCTCAATAATGACTTCTAAAATTCTTTTGATCTCCTTTCTCTCATCTATCCATCATGAGTTGTTTGGACGCAACCTTACAAAGGCGGCCAAAAATTTACGTCTGGAGCAGCTCCTCCGCTCACGCCCTGCTCTCCTTCCTCGACTCGCTTCCATCCGTCAGCTGGACCTCATCATCCGCCGTCGACGGAGGTGTCTCATTGCCACTCAGGATAGGGAAACCGCCCTAAGCCTCGTTCTTCTCTACAATGTGCGCAAAGCGGAGGAAGATCTTGCGGCACTGCAGACACACTTGGATAAACTTGCCGATCAAGCAGATTGGGCCGATAATGCGGAAGCGCATCTTGACATCCTGTTTCAGATTATGGAACATGCTAATGATCATTTGCCCATGCTTGAGGAGGAAGTTGAGAAGGCAAGGGCAATCTTGACGGCATTCGAGAACACAGCGGCTGATCCTCTAACTCCAGAAGTCGACGAAGAAGCATATGAAGCCCAGAAGATTCAAATCTGGAAATGTCTTTTTATTGCACTTTTGTAATAAAATTACCTTGAATTTGACTCTCGTCTCTATAGATTCTGTAGTTTAAACGATACCACAGACGGTTCGTATTACTAACCGTCCGTGAAAATATCACAGACGGTTATTAACAGAAACCGTCTGTGATAATTTTAGACATCACAGACGGTTTGTGTTAATAACCGTCTGTGAAATTTCACAAACGGTTAGTAACACGAACCGTCTGTGATGTCTCATTTATCATAGACCGTTCGTGTTAATAACCGTCTGTGAAAATATCACCGACGGTTGCCAGTATAAACCGTCTGTGACAGTTTAATCACAGACGGTTCCGTATGAACCGTCTGCGATGTAGCCGTCCAGTATAGCCTCTTCTGTAGTAGTGGTGTATGTCACTTGGAAATTACATACATTAAGCTATACTTAACATACATATAGAGAACTTTAGATGTGCTACTACGGAAAGTGAGAAGAGGTACAATGAAGCTTCGGAGGCCCAGCACTGAGATCTGCAAGCTGCAGCACCCAAATCGAACGGCCAAGCCTATGGAAATATGCTGCACCATGAAGCTTCAAAATTTTATAGTAGCTGAATTAATTTTGTTCGTTAACCACTAAACACACAACCATACATATTTTGGAGATCAACGATCATGCACCAGCTTCTTCCACCAATTGGCCTCTACCTTTTCTACTGTACACTTACACAGATTATAGCTCTAACCCCTATGTTTCTTTTACTTGTCTGCAAACTCAAAAATATGGAAGACTTAAGGACACATCCTCCGAAAATTGTGCAAACACAACGAGCCTATGAACATCCTGTTAATTCTATGGTTTAGTTTTGGAGAATCTTGGTAGGTTAAGCAAGCACAAGAAACAGGAACAAGGCACAGCATGCGAAGGGAACATAAAACACATGAGCGCAACATACTTTTACAAGCTGATAGGAAAATGTAGCATAAATACATCACAGAAATAGGCTGGAAACATATGGTTCAAGCAGCAAATACGGCCATTCTTTTCTGTTCGAAGTTGAATGGGCAATGAACAAAGTTGAACACAATAAATCTGAAGAAAGACGTGCTGAATTGGTTTCAAGTAATAAGCGAAAACAATTTACTTCTGATCATCAAATAGCCTAACATGTATTGCAATTGAAACAAAGGAACCACTCTGCAAGTACTCCCATGGCTTGTCTGCCCATATGCAAATATACTTGTTGCATAAAATCAATGTACACACAAATGTCAGATCATCAATCCATCAGAGATGAAAGAACATGATAAAGTTGGATTCCTCACTTGCATTGCATATAGTTGACTCTGCTGAGTACGGATAAACAACTTTTTTGGTTCCTTCCTCATAGACCTGGCTCATGTTGAACTTTGGCCCGAACGAACACTCTTACCTGAACAGGGCAGAAAGAAAAATAGAGTGAAGGGAAGGTAACCACTGGTACAGCAAAAGAAGATTTTTCATTGACCAAATAAGAAGTCATTTTTTTTAAAAAAAAAGTCGTGAATCATGATAACCAATCAGTGGTCGTGCTCGTGCATATACTTTGTCCTCCATTGTAATGACGATATGGAAGCCGGAAACAAATTAGTCGATATGTTCAGGTGGTCAAAAGTTTAACAGCAACTAAGAGCACACCAAGAATGAACAAGCTAATAGTGCTGACACCAATTGTTCGGTTTTAAAATTCTGGAATACATACATTAGCAAGTGCTAATATTAACCATGTTTATTTAACAAACACAACAGCCTAATACCCCTGATGCTGTGCTGCTCCAAATTATTTCTTTCGGAGATTGATAGGATTAAATTTTGGTTGAGGGAAGAATCGGAATCCTCACCTGGAGCACGATTCTGATATCTCCCATGGTACCGGTCATCATCATCATACCCACTTCTGCATAACAGATGAGGTTTTGTCCACAGAAGAGGAAGCAGTTTAATTAGAAATGCCATCATATCGCCCTAGGAATCATCAATGTAGAAAATTTTCACTTAAACACATCTTGAATAAACATTGATGTCTATAAACAAATTGAATAAACCTAGACCTTAAGGCCCTTACAGCAGATTCTAGGTAGGCTCAAGAGGATCATAATTGCTGATATGATACTGAGAGTTCTGTAATGACACCTACTAACTGAATATCAGATGCAAACCCAGTGTTTTTTTAAGAAATATGTGAACTCAGAGTTGCCCAACATGGGATATCAATCTAACCTTGTCCTCACCTAAATAACACACTTTTAAATGGTAGTAGTTTACAAAGCAAACAGCAAAATTAAGATTGTCATATTACTGTTGCTCTACAGCTTAATTAAAATAAAATGAAGTTATGTTTATTCTTCATTTTGATTAACTTTCTATTTAGACAACAAAAATAACTCAATTCTTTGAGAACGATCCAATCAAAGATGTTTAGGTTCTTTATAATTTTTGTATTTTTACTGCATTCGTTTCTTTATGACTATGCTCTAGCCTATATTAATGGATCAGTCTACAGCGACTCAAGTAGGAATTCTCTCTAACCTCTCCATGCCCTTACAGAAATAGCGCCAGCCTAGAAGCTGACAGCACAAAAAAAAAGTAAATAACTTCATTAAAATAACTGCAATGAATCATAATACACTATGTTCATTCAGTAATAAGCTGTAGATGAATGCAATTAGACCAGCACAGGTATCAAAATTCAGTTTGTTATTAACCTAAAGAGCTTTAACACTATTCTTTCAACTTATCATATACATGCGTCATATTTGTTGCAAGTAAAAAAAAGTTTAGCTGTAACCTACTTGGTTCACTAAAACTTTATTATTGTAAAGAGAAGACCAGTGGTCATCGCGATCTAGAGAAATCACCAACCAACAAAGCAAGAACTGACCCCTGTTTCTTCTTTTGTATTTGTCGATCGGCTAGTCTGCATGCCGTCGCCTGTGGCCGTTACCGTGCTCGCCTCCTGCGACGGCGCGCGTAGGAGGGAGGGGTAGCGTGGAGATGGGGAGGATATGAAGTTCCAACCTATCAACCTGTTGAATGATCACGAAAAAGAAAAGATGCATTCAAATTTAATTTCATGGCTGAGAAACAATTCAGTTACATATTTCTGCTAGACAAATATTTACATGCCGAAAAAATTCTCAAGGATTGCTTCAAAGCAAAAGAAAGTCATGGCAACAAAACTTTCTATCTTGGTAAGCATTTTTAACAAACACATGATGAGCACATTGGTATGCTATTGTATGGCACAATATGAAGCTTAAATCTTGCTCCTGATCAGATGAATTGCAAACTTGGAAGAGCAAATCTCAAATGGGTGTTTAGTAGTACAACGAGAGAGAGAGAGAGAGAGAGAGAGAGAGAGAGAGAGAGAGTTTACAGGAGGCAGAGTGAAGGCACCCAGCGTACACACCGGTGTTGTCCAGGCAGGTCGTGTTGGATCTCTCCCAGGGATCAACACGCTGAGCAATCTGCAGATTTTGGTGGTTATTGAAAGAAAGACAGTATTTCGGTGGCTATGAGAAAAACAGCGAGAGGAGCACACAGATGGGGCAATTTTTCTCAATCTTACTGACTGAATGCAAAGAGAATACAATAACTAACTCATTTTACAACTGACCCAACTAAGAAAGCTAAACCTCTGGCTTCGATCCTATTTTGTCGCTCACCACGACTCAACTCTGCGCTTACTGCGCTATTTGGTTAACTGACGAAAATACCGACAACGGACGCACCGAAAATACTCGGTTCAGCTGAAAACCAAAACCTGACCAAGTCACCAAGTCAGGATTATTTGCTACAGGTCGCCATGGTCGCCTCGGAGGCGGCGCGCGCGCTCGGCGCCCCTGTGGCTAAGTTCGAACGCCCGGGAACTCTTCCGAGGGGGGGCTGGGCCAGTACGCGGTGGCAGGGTTTAATCTTTCGGGGAGAATTTTTTTCGGCCACAGGCGAAACAACCGAAACACTGAAATTTCGTTTATTTCGTTCAGATTTCGGACGAAAAAATTCAAATTTTTGATGAAATTTAACCAAAATTTGAAAAAAAAAAATTTGATCAAATTTTAAATAGTACCAAATTCGGCCGAATTTTAACCGAATAGAAGACATTTTTTCAGGGGACGAAATTTCGGACGAAATTGAGAACCCTGCGCGGTGGACGATCCCGACGACGCCCACCAGGATGACTTCCCTAGTGCGTCGCCTCCACCGATTCCATCACTTTGATTTAGGTGAGGCGGCGGCATGGCGGCTCGCGGAGGAGGGGGGAGTCCTCATCCAATTAGAAGCTCCACTCGCGGCCGGCGCTTGCACACACGGGGAGGGTGTTCGCGATGACGATGAGGCTGTCGCTAGTGAGCAACGACCGCGTGTTGGAGGCCTCGCTGCCTGCGCGCTCCTAATCGAGATCCGCGAGTGTCCCCGGTGCCATCATCGTTCTTTGCATCCACCGCGTGCAAGGGCCCGGAAGATGGATGCAAGGCACGGCTGGAGGATCGCGAGGGAGGGAGGGAGGCAAGCGGCGACGGGAGACGGTGGAGATGGGATCTCGGGGACAGCAGCTCCGCCCTCGACAGAGACGAGGAGGAGCGGCACGAGGAGGAGATGGCGGAGAAGAGGACTGCGTGGAGAGGCTGGCAAGCGGCGACGAGAGGTGATGGAGATGGGATCTCGGGGACGGTGACTTCACCCCCGATGGGATCTCGGTGTGGTCGCACTCTTGCCGCTGCCGCGTCGATTTCCTCAACGAATATCCCAACGACGTACGGCGTTGTCATCCGGGTTGCCGCCTCCGGGGCAGTGGCGGACGCAAGAATTTTGGAATGGGTGTTCGAAGTTATAAAAATATTTTGCAGTACAAAACATAAAGATCTACAGTAGTAATAGTTAACATACAATTGTTTATACTAGGGATAATATGTCAAATAATATAGAAAAATTACAAAACAATTACAAAAGTTCACAAATTAACTCGGCGATGCTTCGTGCCTAAACTGCCATCACCAGTCTAAACTACCATTTTCTCTCAAATTCAACAACAATTCAACATTTCATCTAAAGTCTCAACCGATTCAATCATCACTCATCAACATTCATCAATTCAACATTTCAACAATTCAACTCAACAATCAACATCAATACATCATGCTCAAGTACTCTGTACTCACTGGCCGACTGGGCAACTGGCAGTGGCGGAGGCGCGGTCACGCGGAGAGGAGGGCCGGTCGGCCGGAGTGGCGGAGCGGAGTCTGGAGAGCCGGGTGATGACGCGGTCGGGCCCGTCGTCGAGGTGCCGGCGGAGCGAAGGGCCGGACGGCCAGACCTGGGATTTGGCAGCTGGCACCTGGCGGGGTTGCGGACGGCCGACGGCGGACCTCGCGGTGCCGGCGCCCGGCGGAGCGGAGAGCCGGAGGGGCGGAGCCAAGCGGACTGGAGGAGCGGAGCCGCGGCGCAGAGGGCGGCGGGCCGGAGGCGCGGTCGGCGCCGAGTCGCCGTCTCACGATTAGGGATTAGGGTTCTCGCCTCTGCGTCGCCGCGTCGGATCGGCAGGAAAAAGGGGGTCGGGGTTCGGGGGTCTGGGGAAACGGGGGCTGGTGGAAATGGGGGCCGGGGAGCAGGCCGCAGGCGCTCACGCCGCGCAGCATGGGCTGGGCTGGCTTTCCCCGGACGCGCGCACGCAAAATCCCTCGGCCGGTCGGGCCGGGCCGCCGGGCAGCAGATCTGAGCAGTTGAAATAGAAAAACTGACACAGTTATATATATACATATGTAATATATCCTATATATACTAGATTTTTTGTTAAAAATTTTAGGTGTTCAGCTGAACACCTTTGACCCACTGTGGATCCACCCCTGCTCCGGGGACGACGTGCTACTGTCTGGATTACGAGATGCGGTACAGGTATATACGACGCGCGGAGCAAAAAGCTGGAGGAAGCGGTGGATGTGCAAGGCCAACCGGAGTACAAGCGATCGAATGGAATGACGTACACCTGCGATCCGTGCCCGACGGCGCACCACGTTGTCCTTACGTGAAGTGTCTCGATCGTCTCAGTTAGTACGTACATGTAATAAGTCAAACATGCACTTGCTCATGTTTGGCTGATGCAGCTCTCAGCTTCTGCGTAGTAGGTAGCGCCAGCGGGCCAAACACACTGGGCTCTACAATTTTGTTACGGTATTATGTTCTTTTGTGGTTTTTGATTTTAGTTTTTAACTTTTCTATAGTAACTAGCTTTTAAACAGAGTGACTTTTTAAGATAGGGTCTACTAATTAATTGTAATATATACTGTACTGACTTCGTTTATATGGGCAAAAGCTGCATGTGAATTTAAGTTATTTTGTAATCTCTCACACGAACAGCCAAAAGCCACAAACCGCAGTCAAAAGCCATAAGCCGCAGCCACAAAAGAATAGGCCCAATATTATGGCTCGGACGTTCGGCCGTATCGGACGTCAGCCTACGTATAGGTGTGGTCTACTCCTTGGCCCATCAGTATTTCTTTAATTCATTCACTCTCGTCACACCTTCTCTCACTCTCTCATTCTCTTAGTTCTCTCACTCTTTTCCTCCTCCGCCGGTACTTGACCCGATACACGACAACGACCACGAGCCCAGCCACCCCGTCTCCGGCACCAGCATCATCAGATCCGGCCACCGCTGTTGACTCCCTGTTCGGCCGTCCTTGGGCGCGGCGCCGCTAGGTCCGGCTATCATCGTCGACTTCCTCTTTGGGCACGGCGCCGTTAGATCCGACCGCCGCCGTTGACTTCCTCTCTAGGCGTGGTGCCGTCAGATCCAGCCACCGCCGTCGACTTCATCTTTGGGCGCGGCATCGTCAGATTCGGCTGCTGCTGTCGACTTTCTCTTCGGTGGTAGGTGTTTGTTTATGCAATATTTCATTTTCGTTCATGCTACAGTCAGTAACAACCATGCAATATCGAGATTTTTGTGAATACATTTTGTTGCATATAGTGGTTAAATTTCTTATATACACTATCTACAAATGTTGCATCTTCCATTGTTCTTTTTTTGTTACATACATAGGGTAGAAATGTTGCATACATAAACTAGAATTGTTTTTGGCCGAACTAGCGCTCAGATCGAACGTTCGGATGCTAGCAAATCCCATTTCGTTAAGACAGGGACAGAGAAGCTGGATGTGCCTTTGGCAGCTTCACTGGCTCCTAGTTTTATATCGAAGATAATTCTACTGAAGCAATCTTCTAGAGCCTAGAATATGGAGCTGGAACTAGGCCATGCTGGGCTTAAGGCGGTATAAGGCCATCTTGGGCTCCCTTGTATATTCCCGAAACAGAATACGGCGATTACCTTTTTTTCAGCTACGGCTTATTAATTTTTACCACTAGAGCGAGCGTTTATACGAATGAATTTAATAACGATAAGTCGATAAACCATTTTAAAAAGACTGTCTTGATAAGCCAGTTTGAAAAGACGATGAAAAAGTTATCTTATTTGTTTGTTCAAAAGAAGATATGAACTATAAGCCATAAGTTAAAAAAAAGAATGACCATGTTGATGTCCTCCCACAAACAGGGCATTATTATAGCAATGTGGTGTATCCGATTATATTTTGTTCTATAGACCCTATCTAAAATTTTCAAGACATATAAGTGATCCTTTGACACAATTTCTGGATACAACACTGCATCATTTCATTTTGGTGCTGAGCACGACAGCTTTTTGAAAGAGCTTTAATTTCCTCGTTCTATTTGTTATATACTCCCTTCGGTCAGGACAAAATGATGTTATTTACTTTTCATAATGAACTAGTTGAGTGCCCGTGCGTTACGACGGATACCCAAATATTGCAATTGGAAGCGAATATTGTAACAAATGATCCAAGTACCACAACAGATGAAATTTCTACCTACACAAGCAAAGAATTATTTGGTGGCTGGCATTATCCAGTGTCTTTTTGGATGCAATCACAAATTTATACTTGAAAGAGAAACAATTCAATCAATACTATGAAAAGCGAACAAACAGAAATCATACACCCTTCATATGCAAATCTGCATTTGATATACACTCTTCAATTCCAAATCTACATTTGATATACCAGTTTCCAATGTTTTGCATACAACAGAGAAGCGTGTTCTTTTCGTGCCCTATATGCAAGCATTTTACATGCTTTGAGCAACAGAAAATGGAGCCTTCGTCTACACATTGTTCTTGGCGCTGCTTATTCAAATACCTTGGAACAATACTTTAAACAAAGTTTTGTAAATTTCTTATTGGAGAAAAAGGCTTTATACAACCAAACACCCTTACATTTTCTAGTAATGAGTGCAGCTCAATTAACAGAAAGTTTGTCGATTGCTCTTCTTAAAATGTCGCAAATTAAACACAAATAAGTCTATGTGATTGAAGTGAGCCACTGCTCCCTACCCCTGAGCATAGTGATCATTCATTAGGAATTAGGACCAAATTAGGATATGAAAGCATGACTAACACATGAAACATAATAATATTATCGAAAAGCGCAGCTAGCAACATAAGCAAATTAGAAAAATCACAGAGCACCAACAAACAAAATGATCACTGGACCATCTCTGGATGCAACCTGAAAATGTGCAGCCTGTGCAGAGATTGATGAGCCATGCTAACAATATAGGACCTGAAATAAGATTGTACACAGTTCGCACTATGTAAATATGTTAAACTACCACAATTCTAGCCAACTCCCCAACTCCATCAACTTCCTCCCGAAGTCCCAATATTAGTCTTATCCAGAAGGGATATAGCAAAAAAAAATGTAGGTGAGTGTTACTTTAAAGCTATGTGAGCAGCCAGATTTCAGTATAAAAGATTTGTTCCCATTTTTATTTTCTCAATGTAATCCAGCCCTTCTACATGAAATCAAAGTAAATTAATTCAATAGAATAACCATAGAATTATCGGATAAAAGAGCGTAGAAGGAGAGAGCTTGTATGCAAGGTAATTCACACAAACAAGTGAATGTGATTTGAAGTTCTTATCTTATAGAGATCTACAGTAACATTATAAAACAATTGGGCAAGGAAAACATTCCTTCAACAGTTGCCATAAACCTAAACTGGATGGTAAGAAATAATATTTTTGTTATTACATAAAATGTTGCTTAACATGAAAAACTACCGATAACTAATGACAGAAACTGAATTATCTACATAATATTTGGCATGCACAAAATCAGATAGATTTGAATTAATGCTAACAGAGATCACAGAAGTACTTTTCATAAATAATCCTCAACTACCCAATAGACAAATGCTAAAGTGGCAATCCACCAAATGTGTGTGCTGATTTGGTGGAGATATAATTTTGAGGTATAACCTAATTCGCAGATTGTTCCTTTCAGGGAGCTTGCAATTAGCACAAGTAGAAATTTAGTCGGCCAGAAGAAAACCTCCGACCAACAACAAAACAAATAACCAAACCCTTTTACTCTAGCTTCTTCAAAGCATTGCCTGCAATTTACAGTGAGGAAGAGGCCCAAGAACAGTCCTGGATGATGGTACAAAGAAGCATGAGACATCTCCTCAACATGAAATGCTTTTACTTCTCTGCGGCGGAGTATATTTGGTTTTACAGTGAGCTTCTTCAAAGCAGACGGAGGGCTCGGCGGCGGCGGCGGCCCCAGGGGAGACCGGGCGGATGCGCTCGGGGCTGCCACGGTAGACCTCGACCACGACGTCGGGGGGCACGCCGCAAAGGACGCTGCCGCCGATGGGCAGGTCCCGCGCGCAAGACGAAATAGCCCGAGGCGGAGAGAGATCCGCGCCGCCTCTAGATCTGGGGTTTGGTGGGGCGGCGGCGCCGAGGGAGGGGGCGGCAGAGAAGAGGCAAGGCGGCGTTGCGGCGGAGAGGAGGTTTTTCTGGGGGCGGTTGCGTAGGGGAAGGGGAGGAGCGGGGGAGGAGGAGGAGGCGGCGGCAGCGCGGGGTGGGGAGGAGGACGCGAGGGCGGAGCGGAGGAGCGGGGGGTGGAGGAGGAGGCCGCAACACGGGGTGGGAAGGAGGAGGCGGCAGCGCGGGGTAGGAAAGAGGAGGCGAGGGCGGATCGGAGGAGCGGAGGAGGAGGAGGCGACGGCGGAGCGGGGGAGGAGGCGGCGGCACGGGGTGGGGAGGAGGAGGCGGCGGCGGCGCGGGATGGGGGGAGGAGGCGGCGGCACGGAGGGCGGGGGAGGAGGCGCACGGGCTCGGGGGGGGAGGCAGGTGCACGGGCGGTTGGAGGGGTGGTGGGCCCACACGTCAGACTACTTTTTTCCAGAAGGAGTGGTAGGCGGGAGAGGCCGGACCAACCACCAACTCC
Source organism: Dendrocalamus latiflorus (assembly GCA_017311315.1). Taxonomy (NCBI): domain Eukaryota; kingdom Viridiplantae; phylum Streptophyta; class Magnoliopsida; order Poales; family Poaceae; genus Dendrocalamus; species Dendrocalamus latiflorus. The sequence continues at coordinate 17,307,136 of CM029637.1, read as the reverse complement.
TTCTTTTATAATAGTAAAGATAAGACGTTGCTTTGATCTCTAAATTCTAATATCATATATTGGATATTATTAGTTACAAGAGTGTTATAGTATGAAAGAATTTTTCTTATGGCAACTTTACAAATACAATTTTCATATATTCTAATAACATATTTTTAGGTAATATGTTTGGTCCAAATTAATATGGTTTAACTGCATGCATTCCCACCCCTTTTTTTTACTAGAGGGAGTTAGGGAGTAATTTTTAAGCCGTAACAGAAATATTTTTCTATAATCGGTAAAAATTCACCATAGCTGTTTATTCTTGTATTTAATAGCAACGCTATACATGTTGACACTTAATGTAGAAGCTCTAATTTCCATAATGCACCACCACGAATTAATCAAGGATATGTACTGTTCAGTACAAAGGTACGAATGATGAATTCAACTAGATACCGTACATAGAATCGATGGAGGAGCCAACATGCATCTTACAACGTTTATTCCAGAAAGCAAGTACGCGTGTACGTCGATCGATCGCCGGACGGTGCAGATTATTATCATCTGCATCTGTACTTTGTCTGGCAGCCCCTCCCGGTGTAGGCGTCGCCTCGCGCAGCGCAGCCCGGGAGGCACGCCGGGCGGCCTGGAATAGCAGTGTTGTGAATGTCGCCGGCGACGGCCTGCAGCAATGAAAGCAAGCAGAACAACAGCAGCAACCAAGCGCGGCGAAAGGGGGTCATCGCCAACGCCTTGCTGCAAAACGCCTATGTGGCTTGCGATGCAGAACTACAACTCTTATGTTCGCTGCACGGCTGCAGAGCTCGCTTATAAGGAGAGGCCGAGCTCCGGGGCGACGCTGACGTCGCTTTCTTTGATGGCTGCCGCACGCGACCGACCGTGCCAGCCTGCCATCGTACGTGCGTGCATGCCATGGTACCATATACGTCGGTGCGGGCGTACGTGTTTTTTTGTTCGCTTGCGTTGCTTTCTTCATCCCGGCCGGCGTATGTCTCTCTCGATCTACCCACTGGCCACTGCTACAAAAATACTATTAGTAGATATCAAATCACAAATGATTTGACAAAATTTTCTGTGACATACACTATCACAAACGGTTTTAATTTGAAGACCGTCCGTGTTGTTGGTGTCGGAAAAAACGAGTATCACAGACGGTTCTTACCGATGAACCATCTGTGATACTGGAATACCACAGACGGTTTTTATTAAAAACTGTCTGTGATAATCATTTATTGCACCGCTCAGAACCATATCTGTCTTCATTTCGATCCAGATCTAGCCGGTACTGCACCTGGAGGAGGCAAGGCTTTCAGACCAGTTAATTTGGTGGGAGGAGGCAGGAGAGTTTTGAAGATTCATACGTTCCTGGTTGTCCTAGATATGGTTAGTAATGAAATTTATTTTTCTTTGCATTACAATTTAGATCTAAGTTTTATTGAAAATGGTTTGTATCTACTTGACCATATATGATCAGTTCTCATCATATGGGAGGCCAAACTTATCAAAATTGTTGGTTATAAGTGATTCGTCGATCGCTGGAGAAATAGCTGTTGTGTTTATAATATGAATTAGGCTAGCAAAGCCACAATGCATGTGGTATATATGTGGTAATAAATAATTAATTTAATTTTTAATACTAAGTTGTTATATATATATATATATATATATATATATATATATATATATATATATATATATATATATATATATGTATGTATGTATGTATGTATGTAGGTATGTATGTATGTATGTATGTATGTATGTATGTATGTATGTATGTATGTATGTATGTATGTATGTATGTATGTATGTATGTATGTATGTATGTATGTATAACGTAGGACCGAAGCTGGATGTATGCCATGAACCGTGTGAGTGAAGAGTACATTAATGGCGTGTCTGCTTTTACAAGAGCTGCCGAGGAGGATATGTTGAATAAGGGGTGGAATATATGTACTGTCCATGCACTAACTGCGAGAATTTAAAGATGTTTAAGAACCGAGAGCAAATTGAAGCGCACTTGATTTGGAGGGGTTTTAAAAAGGGTTATACGTGTTGGACCAGTCATGGCGAAGTCAATGGTATGCCGCCAGATGACATCGCCGGTGAAGTGAATCATATGCCGCCGGATGATGTCGATTGTTGTTCGGATTCGGATAGGTTGCACGATGGCAATCTGGATTAGATGCTTCGCGATGTAGAAGAGAACTATGATGAAAGAGATTATGTTAAATTTCGGGGCTTGATGAAGGACTTGGAGAAACTTTTGTTCACGTGCTGCAGGTCAAAGTACACGAGGTTGTCGGCCATGCTTGAATTATTGAAATTGAAGGCAAGCAACGGTTGGTCTAACAAGAGTTTCACGACGCTGCTAGGTCTTTTAGATTACATGCTTCTGGAGGGAAATGAGTTGCCTAAAACCACGTATAAAGTCAAGAAGGTTCTTTGTCCATTGGAAATGGAAATAGAAAGAATACATGCATGTCCGAATGACTGTATTCTCTACCGTAAATAGTATGCAAACATGCATGTATGTCCGGTGTGCAACGCATCCCGATACAAATATAACAATCAATCAGATGACGGGGAGGGAAAAGAGGTGAAGAAAGGACCTCCTGCTAAGGTGGCATGGTATTTTCCTATAATTCCCCGTTTGAAACGGTTTTTTACAAATTCAAAGGAGGCAAAACTGCTGCGTTGGCACTCGGAGAAGCGCAAGAAGGATGGAATGCTAAGACACCTTGCTGATTCCGCCCAGTAGAGAAACACCGATAGGAGTTTTACAGACTTCGATGCAGAACCAAGGAATATAAGGTTTGGACTGAGTACAGATGGAATGAATCCTTTCAATAGCATGAGCAGCCGACATAGCACTTGGCATGTGACTCTCTGCATCTATAACCTTCTTCCTTGGTTGTGTATGAAGCGAAAGTATATTTTGCTGTCGATACTTATCCAAGGGCCAAAGCAACCTGGGAATGATATTGATGTGTACCTAGCACCGTTGGTGAAAGATCTAAAAGTACTGTGGAACGAAGAGGTACAGGTATGGGATGCATACAAACGAGAGAACTTAACTTTGCACTCCTTATTGTTGTGCACCATAAATGATTATCTTGCCCTTGGTAACCTATCGGGCCAGAGTACAAAAGGTGCCAAAGTTTGTAGTCACTGTTTAGATGGTACCGAGAGTGTGTGGCTAAAACACTCACGCAAAAACCGTGTACATGCGTCTCTGCCGGTTCCTTCGGAGGGCTCACCCATACCGCAAGATGAAACAATTTGATGGAGCGAAGGAGGACAGCTCAACTCCAAGACATTTAAGCGGAAAAGAGGTTTATAATATAGTTAAGGATTTAGATGTTGTCCTCGGAAAGGGACGTAAATTGAGGGCTCATGAGAAGAACATCTAGAAGAACAGATCAATATTTTGGGACTTACCTTATTGGGAGTACCTAGATGTTCGACACTGCATCGATGTCATGCCCGTAGAAAAGAATATATGTGACAGCTTGATTGGTCTCTTACTGAACATTCGTGATAAAACAAAGGACGGCGTCAACGCATGGCTTGACTTGGCTGATATGGACATCAGGCCTGAGTTAGCACCGACAAAAATAGATAATGGACGAACGTACCTTTCCCCTGCGTGTTACACTCTGTCCAAGATCGAGAAAACAGAACTGTGCCAGTGCTTGCATGGTGTCAAAGTTCCGTCTGGTTACTCCGGCAATATAAAGAAACTTGTTTCGATGCAAGATTTGAAGTTAAATGGCATAAAGTCTGATGATTGTCATGTGCTGATGACACAGATGCTCACTATTGCAATTTGAAATATTTTGCCGATCAAAGTCCGAGACTATTATGAGGCTATGTTATTTGTTTAACACAATTGCTCAGAAGGTCATCGATCCCGAATGACTAGATGCTCTACAAGACGAGGTGGTGATGACTCTATGTCATCTTGAAATGTATTTCCCTCCTTCGTTTTTTGATATCATGGTCCATCTCATTGTTCACGTTGTGTGGGAGATAAAAATGTGCGTGCTCGTATTCCTACGTAGCATGTACCCATTTGAGAGGTTCATGGGAATTCTCAAGTCCTACGTACAGAAGCGATCTCGGCCGGAGGGCAGCATCATCGAATGTTATGCAAGCGAAGAGGTCATTGAGTTTTGTGTCGATTATATGGCTCAGATTTAACCGATAGGTGTGCCTCAATCTCTTCATGAGGGGAGGCTCAAGGGTATCGGAACTATCGGAAGGAAAGAAATCACTTCAGATATGGACACGTATGCTCAAGCCCATTTCACAGTCTTGCAAACATGACTGAAGTGGCGCCTTATGTCGACCAGCACAAGGATGTGCTTCGGCAACAGAATCCAGAGTGGCCGGATGTTTGGATCATGAGGCAACACAACAGTCGGTTCAACCAATGGTTGAAAGAGCAAATCGCTAGGAGCTCGCCAAGTGAGATGCTGACATGGTTAGCAAAAGGGCTAACATTTACAGTTGTGTCATGGCAAGGATATGACATAAATGTGTACACATTCTATACACAAGCTTAGGATGTAAAGAGCACTAACCAAAACAGCGGTGTTTGCATAGATACACTCAGTACCGATGGGTTGAGAAACTCGTACTATGGGTTCATAGAAGAGATTTGGGAGCTCGACTACGTGGTTTTCAAGATCCCCCTTATTTCGATGTCGTTGGGTGCATCTCTCACAAGTGAAGGTTGACAAGTACGGTGTCATTACTGTGGACCGCCAACGTGTCAGATACAAAGACGAACCATTCGTACTCGCTAACCATATTATTCAAGTTTTCTATGTAACCGATCTGGCAAATAAGAAGCGCCATGTAGTTCTTCATGGAAAAAGGAGAATTGTCGGAGTAGAGAATGTAGTGGACGAGGACGAATATAATCAATTTGACGAGTTACCTCCTTTTGGAAATGGCATAAGAGTCGACGACGAACAACGTGACGAAACTAGTTACATACGCTGATACGCATTGATCAACATGAAGGGCTAATTTTTAAAGGAAATAAGGAAGTGGAATGAGACTGTGCGATATATATGTGGGCATTTGCATTTATGTATATAACAATGCATGCATGTGATATATATGTGAATTTGCATTTATGTATATAATAATGCATGTGTGTGATGCATTTGTGAATTTGCATTTATGTATATAACAATGCATGTGTGTGATGTATTTGTAAATTTGCATTTATGTATATGTGAAAATGTGTGATATATAGGTGAATTTTGAGAATGAGTCATACATATGTATCTCTATGTTCATTGAGCTGTTGTAAAGAAATACATTCTGTGAGGTCTTATTACAGTGCCTGCTGGTTGGTGTAAGTAACAACTCCAGTGCGTGGGAAGGAAAGGGCTTATTACAGACGGTTCTATTTCAGAACCGTCTATGATATCTTTATCACAGACAGTTCTAAACTAGAACCGTCTATGATAATAATGATATCACAGACGATTCTAGTTTAAAACCGTCTGTGATAATTAAATCACAGACGGTTCTCAACTAGAACCGTCTGTAATAAGCTTTCCTATGTATACCCTCAAGCTAGGGTTTTGCGCGTACACTGCAGTTATAGCTATACCAACCAAAGCACAGAGACACAACGTCGCGGCTCTCCCGATCGAGCCCGTCGCCGGCCGCCTTCCCTGTGCCTGTCACCGCCCGCCATCCCCGAGCCCGTCGTCGGCCGGTGAGGTTGTCTTCAACAGTGAGGTCCCCGGCGGTGAAGGTGGTGACTTCTCCGACGGCAACCGGACAGAGGATGGGTAAACTGATGGGAAACAGTGAGCAATTGATTTGTATCTGTATGGTTCTTGTTGTTTGTCTGACACATTCTTGGACATGTGATTTCTTGCCAAATTTTGTGGCACTGCAGGTATTGTCTACGAAAGCTCAATCTTCAGAATAAATGGAGGCTCTGATTTCTAGGCATGATCGAGGTTCTATGCCGCTGCAGGTGTTCTCTTCTATGAAGTCATGTATGGTCTTTCTCCTGCTGCTTGAATGAAGCCGTATTCTCATAGAAGACTAACTAGGCACTAGGTTTCTTGCCCTTGAATGAAGTCGTATATGCTTTAACTGTAGTGAAATGTCCTTGTAACTAGCAGAATAGTTCTAATTTTACGATTGCACTACCAAACTATGCTAATGGCAAAGTTCTTTACAAAAGAAAACAGTATGTGCACTATTTTGTTAATGGTAGCATTCCTCTTCTGTTGGTTGCCGCATTAGTTGAAAAGAAAACATTGGTTAATTCATGTTCTTTAGAAAAGAAAACAGTATATTGATCTTGATGTTGTAGCCATAAATGATTGTAATTATCGGTAATGTTATATGTAACATTTAAATCTTACTTTTATGAATATATAGTTGTCTCATGAATATATATACTTATGAATATATGTTAAATCTTACTGTTATGAATATATAGTTGTTTCATGAATACATATACTTATGAATATATGTACTTTCATGTAATTCCATGTCATTTTTATATTGATATATTTCTATATATATATATATATATATATATATATATATATATATATATATATATATATATATATATATATATATATATATATATATATATATGAAAAATATTTTTTACTCCCGGGTGTAATTACACCCACCTCTAATATACCACCTAAACAAACTTGAAATACTCCTTTATCACTTTAGGTATAGTCATATACTAATTATAAGATACTCCAATGTAAACCATACGAAAAAATTGCAAGGGAGTCCATAGTTTTTAGCTATTTTATAAATACCTTCATATACACACACATAAAAAGGAGTATGTCAAAAAAATGTACATACCACCTCTGAAAAACTATTCATACCACCTATATCTCTACTCCTTAAAAGAAGGAGTTCAAGGTGATGGTGCATCCTACACTTGCCTTTTTTTAACATGTGGGCCCCACCCCGAATCCGTGCGCCCCTCCACACCCCGAATCCGTGCGCTGCCCCCTCCCCCGCCTCATTTCTTCCGCCCTCCCCTCCCTCCGCCGCGGCGCTGCCCTCACCCCACGCCTCAGACGCGGCGCCGGCGTGGTTGGTGAAGTCGAGACCACCGGCGGTGAAGAGGTAGGCGGCGCCGAGGTGGCGGAGAGCGGTGGCGCGGTGGCGGAAGTAGACGCGGTGGAGAAGGCAACGGGGCGGCCGAAGAAGGAACCGGAGAGAAGTGGCGCGGAGGAGATGGCGATGGCGGCGCACGGGCGCGACGGAGGAGCTGCGGTGTGGGAGCAGATGAAGAGCGGCGGGGGCGCACGGGAGTAGGAGGCGCGGGTGGAGAAGTCGGAGAAGGGCGGCCGAGAGAGTAGGGAGAGGCGGCGGAGTAGGGTGGAGCGGCGGTAGTAAGATGGGAAGAGGTGGCGCTAATGGGGATGCGGACGGCGAGATGTGGTGGCGCGCCGGAGGAGAGGAGCGGCGGCACTGAGGAAAGGGCGGCGCGGTGCGGAAGTGGAAGGCGGCTAGAGACGGAGGAGTGGCGGTAGAAGGTGGACAAGGGAGAGCAAGGCGTCGCCGGAGGTGGAAGAGATGGAGAAGCGGCGGCGCACGGGAAGCTGCGGTGGATCGTGGCGGCGCGGATGGGGAGGAGGCGACGCCGAGGTGGGCAAGAGGAGGCGCGGAGGAAATGGCGATGACGGCGCACGGGATCTGAAGCGGTGACCGGAGAAAAAGGAGAAGGGGAGCGGTGAGAGGATGAGGAGGTGGTTGAAGCGTTGGTGGCCGGAGTAAGGGGAATAGCGGCGGCGCTGTGGCGGCACCGACCGGAGGAGTAGCAGGGGGCGCACCGGTGAGCTGCGGGTGGAGAAGTAGCCGAGAAGGGAGGCGGCGGCGCCGAAGTGAGGAGAGGAAGAGGCGGCGGTGAGGAAAGGGTGGCGCGCCGGAATAGTGGGGAAGATGGTGGCGCCGAATGGAGGAGCGGCGGAGAAGTGGGGCGCACCGGAGGAGAGAAGGGGGCGAAGAGAGGAGTGGCGGCGATGGAAAAGGGAGGCGAAGGGAGGCGCACCGGCGAGCTGCGGCCCGGCACTCGCCGGCGGCCGGAGATGGAGAAGGGCGTGGGGGAGAGCAAGGAAGAAGAAGGGTAGAAGAACCGGGCTCAAGTTCTTCCACAGACAGCGGAGGCGGCATCTTGAGGAGATGGGGAATTTTGGCGTTTTTCCGATTAAGTCCTCCTAATATCTAGGGTTTACAAATAAGTCCATCTCCCATTTCATTTCTTCTGTTCTGACCCTCTGGAAGTCCGATTTCATCGCGGAAAGATCCTACGCAATCGTGACGACACGTACAACTATACGGAGCTATCCCAGAATGCCAAATTTGTCGTTTATGCGCCTCGCTCGCGCCGGTCTGCAGAAAAAGCACAAAAAATGTAAAATGATCCAAATTGAGCAATTAAATATGGAAAAACGTGTAAATGATGATAAATGATCTCGAAATGCGAAAAATACGAGGGTAAAATGACGGGTAAATATATGTAAAAATGACGCATGTCAGCCTCCTCCCCTCCCTTCTCCGCCGTCGCGCCGCCCTCGCCTCCTCCCCCACTCCTCCGCTCCGCCGTCGCTTCCCGCCCCCCCCCCCCCCCCGCCTCATTTCTTTTGCCCTCCCTCTGCCACGGCGCCACCCTCGCCCCTCGCCTCCTCCCCTCCCTTCTCCGCCGTCGTGCCGCCTTCGCCTCCTCCCCCGCTCCTCTGCTCCGCTGCCGCCGCCTCCTCCCCCACCCTTCTGCTCCGCCGTCGCTTCCCGCCCCCCCCCCCCCCCCGCCTCATTTCTTCCGCCCTCCCCTCCCTCCGCCGCGGCGCCACCCTCGCCCCTCGCCTCCTCCCCTCCCTTCTCCGCCGCCGCGCCGCCCTCGCTTCCTCTCCCGCTCCTCCGCTCCGCTACCGCCGCCTCCTCCCCCACCCCTCCGCTCCGCCGTCGCCGCCTCCTCCCCCACCCCTCCGCTCCGTCGTCGCCTCCTCCTCCCCTCCCCGCGCCGTCGCGGCCTCCTCCTCCCCCCATTCCTCCATCGCGCAGCACACCCGCACGCGCCTCCCTCCTCACGCAACCGCCGCACCCGCACGTTCGCGCAACCGTTGCCCCCCACCTCTTCCCGCAACCTCTCGCTCCCTCTTTCCTAATACTCCCTTCCATTTTCCTCCCCTCCCCTCAAGCTTGGTATTTTTTGTTCACAAGGATGCTTTTATATCTGATCTGACTTTGTGCCTAATCAGTACATTTTTGCAATTTATGGATGATCTCAAATGTATCCAGATTAATCTCAGATGTTCCTTTTGCATGTTGTGCTTTCAGATTCAACACTAAAAGTGTGCATCAACTCAATTGTCCAATCTCATGTGGAGTTGTGGTCTTTGGTGTTCTCCTAATCCGAGGAATGGGATGTAAAAGGAAAGTAAGAATCATATTTCAAATTGTGCATGAAATTATTTAGTAGTCGACAACAATGTTCTCCTTTGTAGAGTAGGTATGTATGCCAGACATATTAGGTTGCAGAGTTCATTACTGTAACACAATATTTTATCCTACTGCATCGGTTCAACAACAATTTGAGTTGTCCACACTATATAGATCTTATCTATGGCATCATACAATGTGGGTCAGCACCTATATCTGTCACATGCCATGCCTTTTCAAAGATGCTCATCTTTGATTTTGTGATTCTAGGCATTTACAAACTACACCCAAATCTAAATGTACGCTGTTTTTGTATCAGTTCAACAAAAAGATAAAAAAAATCATATCTTCATAATCATATAACTTCTATTGTAAAACAGCGATTGTGATACATCTCTGATTTCTCATCACCTCTGAAGCGGTTAGAAGCATTTCAAACATATTAATTTGATTAACATAATTGAATTTGTGGTATGTTAGATTATAGTATTATTGGTATATATTCTCTTCTTTGCACATTGACAAAACTGCACTGTTGTAGCTTTTTTTTTCAATTTCTTATTCAGGTGTGTTATCCATGTTCCCCCAGAACATTTTGTCAAAAGTGATTTCATCTGAGCTGTTATGAGAAGCTCAGTCTCTATTATGATCAGTTGTAGGACTATTTTGTTCTTTCTTCATTTGGCACAAAAATATACATAATCATGACCTTTAGATGACTGCATAACTGTATATTGCTACACAAATCTTCATAATATCTCCTAAATAATTCCGTATGAAGCTTCTCCTTACTATGAGAATAATTAGCTTCACCTTTTATATTTTTGACTCATAATAATAGAAGAAAGCCTGTCTGTAACTCTAAGTTTTGATATATGTTATTCAATCCCCCCATATGTGAAGAAAAAATGAATAAAAAAAATTAGTTGCACAGTGATTCCCCTCACCCTCTCATGTCTTCTCTCTACATGTAACAGTGTTGTGTGATGCTAAAGCAATGGCATTTCAATCCTCAGGTAACAAATACCTTTTTTATGTTGGTAGTAGGCAACCACCAGGTAACGAATTCACAGCCTCTCTCTCTCTCTACAACTAACATAAAAGTAAGGGCATTCGGATCTTGAGGTGGGTCTTCAAGTAACAAACACTTTTCCATAATGGTAAGATGCATCCACTAGGTAACTAATATTTTTCGTGTCAGATAAAAATGCACGCAGAGTGCATGTAGAATCAATACTTGCAAAATTCATTTGGCACGGGAACTATAGATAATCATAACCTTTTGATGACTGCATGACTGTATGTTGCTACACGAATCTTTATAATATTTCTTAGATAATTCCATATGAAGATTCTGCTTACTATGAGAATAATTGCTTCACATTTTATATTTCTGACTCATAATAATGGAAGAAGATATATCTGTCACTCTTTAAGTTTTGCAATCCCCCATATGTGAAGAAAAACGAATAAAAAAATTAGTTGCACGGTTGGTTGCCCTCACCCTCCCATGTCTTCTCTCTAAAACTGAATTTCTGACTATGACGTAACCCTCCTGAAGTATAGCTAAATATAGATAAAGCATGCTTTCTCTCGCTTTCAATTTGAAAGATCCTCTCAACATTATATTATTCTCTGAATGGTGTGAGAGATATGCTAGAACATTGATACCATTTATAGTATGTGGTGCTTATATTTTGCACATTTTATTAAATCATGTGTATTATTCTTGCGACAACAGCCACAGAATTATTCTAAAGCACATTATAGCTTATGGGCATGCGATTGTTGTGTTTGCACATGATATATATAAATTTTGTTTTGTGTTTCAATTTGCTCAAGTCAGTTCCTCCTGGCATTGCACTCCTTAATTAGATACCCATAGATTTACATGTGGTGTAGAGACTTTTTACTAAATTATGCTCTTTTCTTTAGTATTCATGCACGTCCTGGAGGGAGCTACTAATATGAAGCTATTAGTGGTGCTTGCTATCTACTCCTGTATTTTTTGGAGGCTTATTAGTTCATCTTGAGATAAGCTGTACATTGTGGCCCCTGAGGGACTAACAAAATATACAAATGTATTTGTTGATGATTTTTGTCTTGAGTACCAATGTAATTGTAATTTTGGTGCCATCCTCAGTCAGCGTGGATATAATTAGGTGTATAAGTTTGTTATGGAAAAAAGAAATATCAAATGATTGTCTTCGAAATGATAATGCATAAGTAACATTATTTTCTTCTTAAATCTATTGCACATCTCACCATGGTTTTCTGTAGTGTCACATTATTACTGAGTTTGCCGATGATTAAATTAGCAACATTAGAGATATGCTATCTGATTTATTATCAATGTTGGCCTTAAATTTTTCTACAATAAATTCTCATGTAAATGAAAGAAAATGTGTATAGTATTTGATTTTCCGTTGCAACGCACGGGCACACAACTAGTAGTCTTAAATACTCGTATACTACATGTACATATCCTCCGTTACGCGAGATACTCCCTACGTTATGAGGTACAACATAGGGTGTAATTACACTCGGGAGTAGAAAAGAGGCTTCCTATATACATTGCGCTTTTCATATATGAGAAGGCCAACATGACATCCGCACATTCTTCAACATCATCGCCGGATGCGTCCGTTCCAAAATCAAAACGCCAAGGAAGAGGACTATTAAAAAGCCTAAGGGCCGATTTACCATCACAGAGGTCGATGGATCTGGGACCCTTCTCCTTCCTCGCCGAGCAGCACGCGCATTTCGAAGAATGATCGGAATAGTTGCACGAGATCACATTCGATTCGTGGAAGACCGTGACTAAGACTCGGAAACGTGAGCTGCTGACAGAAATTTTTGCATCGTTCGAGATCCCAGAAGAACACAACGACTCTATGCAACGACATGCCTTGCTAGCGGCGTGCAAAGCATGAAAGAACTTCAAGAGCGTGCTTGTCAAGCAGTACGTGGAGAAGGATCTAACGCCCTTTCATAAGTACCCATTCCTGAAACCACAATGGAAAAGTTTAAGACGATGAAGACGACCGAAGATTTTAGAAGTGCAAGCGCGGTGCACAAGACCCTCCAAGCAAAAAACACACACACCCACAGACTTGGCACAACTAGGTATGCGGGTAAAATCCTGTAGTAGAGGACAGAGGACGAACAGGCAATCCTGCGGGACACCGCCCCGCCATTTGCTATAATCCCGGATGAGCGCGCTTGAAATTGGATTAGAGCGAGGTCATCTACCACGTCATTGGGGGACATCTCCTTCCGAAACCCTGCAGACCAGCAAGTATCCCACCGCCTGGTAAGATATCGATCGAACTACGTAGCTTGTAATTACTCCACAACTTCGTAGGAAGTGAAATGACATATCGGGCTCTTGTCGGAAGCGCTCAGTGTAGAATCTTCCCAGGGATCATTCTAGGCAACTAGGGAGAAAGATATAGTCTCCGCGGCCCTGGGAAACAAGGAGCACCCGGGTCATACGAGAGGTCTTGGGTTTTATGTTCCTTGGAAACATGGTTTCTCAAATGACTCCGAATTGTATCGGAGTAGGAAGAGAACAAAAGCCAAGCATGAGGCACGGCTACAAGAGGAGATCAAGGCATCTCTTAGAGAGGAGCTGGCTGATTACGTCAGAGATGAGATTCGAAGATATACAGAAAATCAGCAGGCCGCCGCCGCTCCTGTGCTAGCCAGCCCTCCCAACCGTCGGAGTAGTTGCGCATCCAATCCTACGATGGAAAGCGAGGATTTATTTCCTGTGGACGATATCCTGGTAATAATTATTATATCTGGAATGCTCGATCCGTTGATAGGCCTATTGGAGTAGCTAATTTTGTATCGTTATATAAGAGCCTACGAAGTGCAAGCTACAAGTGAGATATGCCTCTGTTCCCTTGTGTGCTGCTTGGGGCCAGGCATATCCGTCTGCTCACGGGGCCATGGTGCACCGTACACCTTTAGCACCAGGCTTCGGAAAAGTTCATGTGGATGGTGTGCATGCCAATTTCGAGGTTGTCCCGCTACCGAAGCCCCCCAACGACGAGCTCGTGACTCTAAGGCAAGCCATTGGAACATTCATCCAGTGGCCCAAACGCGACATCTGCCTGGAAGCTTCTTCACCGGTGGCAAATCCACAAGGGTAGTCGAACCAGAGCTACATACACTGATGCCATCTCCACAAGGCCTATCTCCACCACCGCTACCTGCACCGGTGTCATGTCCATGGGTGCTATTCCCGGTGAAGTAACTTGCACCGGTGCTACCTTCACAGTCGACTACCATGAAGTCGACCTACAGCTGAGGCAGCAGAGGCAAATCAAAGAAGACCGTTGATGATATCCCGTACCTGCCATTGGCCCACAAATTCGTGCTAGGCGAGCCGATGATCGTCTTGGAAAAGCGCCTCATAACCCTAGGATTTAGTTGCCAGAGATTACACGCTTGGTATATGGAACAGGCCAATAAGCCACAGGAGAACGGCGCTTAGGTATCATTGTCCAATTCAGGCCGGATCATTTACAGCATGAAGTTCATGATTGTGTCTTTGCGGTGACCTTTGAGGATTTATTTGGTCTTTTCACGCTCAACGCTCTCGATGCCTCACTCGTTCGATGCTGGACACTGTAAGTGTGTACAATCCCAGTCTTCGTTCATGTAATACCGATATATGTCATATATAATTTGTTGCTTTTCTGTGTATATATATAGATACATGGTGACTGAAGCTAGATCATCCAAATCACCAATTGGTTTCCTGAACCCACGCTTGGTCGCCATAGATACCATCAACGAGGATGCATCCTTCGTCGAGAGGTATATTATAACAACACTGCTGGCTCACCGCGACAAGGAATTTGTACTTATGCCCTATAATCAGGGGTTCCATTGGATTTTAATTGTAATTATACCAAAATGGAACAAGACAATATACCTTGATTCCCTAAGTAAAAACAAAACCGACTACACAGTTATCGGCCAATTACTCGATAGGTAAGTACATTTTCTCTATACATAACTATATTGTACTCTTTCTTTCCTTCCGAATGACTAAGCTAAATTTTTCGAATCACGAAGGTCGTTCGCCACGTACGTTGCAGAGACACGTGGCTCGACGGAAGGGGCCAAGCCCTTGCAACATGTTCGAAATTTTTGTATATTCGCTAGTACACATTAATTAATCCTATATAACACTTGGTAGTAATGCCTCTTGAATTAACACATTCTATTTTTTGCAGTGCCACCAGCAGTAGCCGGGCAACACGTGTGAATTCTATATTTGCCACCATATGAAACTACTACTCGATTCCTCGAAGATCACCAATCCTAAGGTTTGTCAATCTTCCCATAATTATTTCATACTTATCAGGTTATATATGTACGCACATTGATATTCCTATCGACAGGCTGCGCTCATCCCTACAACTGCATTGCAACAGCTCGACCTTTGATGAATTCGAGAAGAGTGCGCGTACTTTTTGGTCGCTGGAGTCACAAAATCAGATGGAGAGTTCCACAACGTACAATGATTTTTTGTTTGGGATAAGATTGATATTGATTGTAATTGTGTATTTATTAATGGATATTTTATTTTATTTCAATTAATTGATTTGTGAAATGGATGTTTTATGTTTGTGAAATGAATTGAGATGTTAATTGGATGTATACATGTACATGTTGATCTGCTTGTTTCAAAGGGCATGACTAGCATTTCCTATGGCTAGCCAATAAACAGAAATAGATTTAGGAGTAGAAGAGAATAGCACAGACGGTTTTTTAACTAAAAATAGTCTGTGATATTTACACTACAGACGGTTGGAAAGTCGTTTGTGATGACCTCGTATCATTACTAACCTATGAATTTAGACGAGTCATAAAATTGTCTATGATAATATTTTTGAATCATCTGTATTACGATTTTTTGTAGTAGGAATCTTTTCCTAGGAGACCGCGACAGCCAGCTAGCTCCCCGATCGTACCGGCCGTTAGTACCATCCACCGAAGGGAGCGGCAGTTACAGTACCCACCGAGGTATCGAGCGTATGCGTCGTGATTAGGATGGCAATGGCCCCCGGTCCTGGCAACCCGTGAGGAATTATTAGGTAGTGTTTGGTTTGAGGTATATCTTGGGATGGGAGGGGGCTAACCCATTTTTTGTAGTGTTTGGTTGTAGGATTTGGTGGGATGGGTAGGACCCAAAAGAGAATATTCTGCTGGAATCTGGGTTGAGATGGTACCCCAAAAACGAGCGAACCGAGCCAACCCATTTCCCTTCGCGCGCGCGTACAGCCGTAATCTCACCGCGCCGGCGCGTCCTCCATCTCCCCCATCGCTCGTGCCGCTCCCTCATCTCCCCCATCGCCCGCGCCGCTCCCCCCATCGCCTGCGCCGCCTGCCGCTCCCCCATCGCCCGCGCTGCTCCCCCATCGCCCGCGCCGCTCCCCCATCGTCCTCGTCGCCGTCCTCGTTCTCCCCGCGCCGCTCCCCCATCGCCCCCATCGCCCGCGCCACTCCCCCATCTCCCGGGTCTGCTCGGGTCTCCGCTCCGGGTCTGCTCGGGTCGCCGTCGTCGTCGCCGTGCTCCGGTCGTCGTCGTCGCCGTGCTCCGGTCGTCCTCTCCGGCCTCCGCCCCGGCGCGTCCTCCCCGCCGTCCTCTCCACTGCCGGCTTCCTCTCCGGTGAGTATATGCAGCTATACCACTCCATTCCTCCATCCAAACAAAAAATAGGGACTAACTCATCCTTGCAACCAAACAAAAAGTGGGATTATCCCATCCCATATACCTGGGATGGAGCTATCCCATCCCACCAAGTCCCCAATCCAAACACCACCTTAAGGGATATGTGAGAGAGATATTTTGTCCTCCCTACGGCGGTATACGAGGATAGCGATGGGATTGCCTCTGCTGTCTTTGATTCCTCGCTGTTTCTTGATATATACTCATATACATATAAATTAATATATTTATATATCTAAAATATATGTATTTCATCTCAAAACTAATATATTTGATATAATATACAATATACAACTTATATAGTATTATTGTACCATATCATATATTAATAAATTTACTTATTTCTACACAACTATAGGATAAATATATAAAATTACCCTCAAATTTATTGAAATTTGGATCCTTAACGGAGCTCCATTCTCCACCAAAACCCTAGTGAGGTAGGGATGAAAGGCAAATAGCCTCCCATAACTAAATAGGGAGTGGAGATGGGAGGGTCCGTTCCATCCCTAAGACTCCTAAAGAGCAAGACATATCGGGCCTGTTCTTTTCAGTTTCTAAAAACTGCTTTTTGGTTTTTCTACATTAACTAACTTTTAAACATAGTATCTTTTCAAGATAGAGTCTACTAGTTAATTATAGTACATATTGTACCGACCTTATTTATATCGGCAAAAATCGTATGTGAGTTATTGTTACTCTATAATCTCTCGTACGAACAGCCCAAAAGTCAAAAACCGTAGCCAAAAGCCATAAGCTTTAGCCAAAAAGAACATACCCATCATTTAGGTTAAGTTTTTTCAATCTCAAATCTCAAGAACTTGCTTAATCTCATCCAACCACTTTCAAATTTTACATAAGACTTGTTCAAAGAAATAAGAATCTAAACCAATTAAGAATCATAAGGTTCTTAGGCTTGAGTTCTCTAATTCGAAGAGAATCGAATCTAGGTCATAAGAATAGTAAAAATCCTAATTCTTAAATTACTTCTTGTTCGTAAGGATCTAAGGCATTATGTCTTCCAAACCTATTCCCACATGTCCTAACAAGATAATGCAAATAAGAGATTGAGTTAAAACTTCCACAAACTTAAAATCACTAATCAAGTTCAAGAACAAAAGAAGCAAAGCAAGACTGTAAGTAAGAATATGATTGAGACAAAGTTTTGATCCATTTTAGACAAGGATGAAGTTTATATGCTCATGGATGATTACAAGGTGCAGCCAAAGCATCACCCTTTCCTTTCTCAAGATTTCTCTCATACAACAATGAAAGGAGACAATATAAGAGCAAAACCTCACCCAAGAATCCTTGACTCCACCACTTCCTCTCCTCTCATCTAAGTAATCAACATACACCTTAATGAGTCTAACCCATTAAGTTTACCGGGGAATTCGTCAACCCTGCTAACACAGATTTTACACATACATGTACACTTTTCAAAGTGTTTACAAGGCTTAACCTGCTAACTCTTTAGCAATTAATCCACTTGATAAATCCAGTTCATCTTGACATAAACTATTCTTCTTTTGCGTCTCTCCACGCTGCGGTTTTGATATATCCACCAACTCGGTATTTGACCAACTACCAAAATACCTTTGACAAAGCTTTTGGGCCCCTTTTCTTGACTCTGTCTTCATCTTCACCTCAAAATATCTCCACATACCTTGACACACAGCCCATAGTGCCTAATAACTAGTTGTCATATCTTCACACATCTGCACTATCCTGAACCGTCTCTACATATATCGGTTTCATCACTTGGCGCAACACATGCACCAACAGTCACAGGTGTCGTGACACTTAAAATTGTTGCCCAAGCTTACCTATATGGCTCCCATTTGAGCTATATAGTCTCACTCGGACTTACACGACCCACTTAGTCCCGATCTATTACCGCCAACCACTATATCCTCCAAGTTACTTGCATATCTAAAGACCAAGCAAACATATTAAGCACAAGTTTCGTGCACTTGACTCATGTTAGTCAAAACCATGCATCATGCAATACAATACAAATCCTCATGGCTCCCAAGCCATAAACCCAACTCAATCCAACTCAGCTCAACTTACCCTAATCAATCCAAATCACCATAGCCAATCTGACCGCCATTACCAGGCCGGTCACACCACTGGGGTCTATTTGATCATCGATACCATGTCTATCTGACCTCCCTGATCAGACTGCCTAACTGCACCAGAACACCTTCTCTGGAATTTCAGTTAAACTCTATTTAGTTTCAGCTACAGTTTCCAATTCCAATGGCACCAAATGTAAGCTCATCCCCAAATAATCCTATGCAATAGTTTGGTGTCCAATTTCCTAAATATCCAATTGCTGGTCTAGCCACATGCCACATGGCAGTCAGATCACTAGCCATCTACTAGTTAGACTGCTAACCCCATGGCAGTCAATCCGTCTGAACTCTGATAGTATATACTGAAATCTGAAGTTTTTATAAAATTCAAATTCAATTCAACAAAAAAACCATTTTTTATCATAAATATATCATAGACTTAGGGGTGAAAAAATAGCTCGAGGCTCATGGCTCGGCTCGAGCTCGTGAAATTTCGAGCCGAGCCGAGCCGAGCCTTCTTCACAGCTCGCAAAAAATTCGAGCCGAGCCCAAGCTGCTTGCGAGCTGGCTCGCTAGCTATTTTGGCTCGTATGCCCCAATCAATGCCTCGCGAGCTATTTTGGCTTGTATGTCCCGGTCAATGCGGTCAATCGGTCATCTCCCGTCCCCGTTCCCCAGTCCCCACTCACTCGCATATGAGATTTTCCCCACTCACTCCCATCCATCTCCCGATTTTCCCACTCACGCGCGATTTTCCCCATCCAGCCATCCTCTCCATCTTCGGCTCCTGTCCCGCCCCGATCCGGCGATTCCCTCCCTCTCCCACCCCGCCCCGCCCTGCCCACCGCGCCACACGCCCTACGGCCCCTACCCATGGACCTCCCTGTGGTGGATCTTGCGTCGTACCTGCAGATCGTGGCGGGAGCGGGAGCGGCGGCCGGCGGGGATGGAGAGGGAGGAGGAGAAGACGGGGCCATGGGACATGGGGGGAGGAAGCAGCAGGGGATTTGATGCTCAAGGCCCTCGAGCTCTGCTTCGCCGTCTCCCTCGACAAGCTCCCCTCCTCGTCTTCCTCCTCCTCAGCCACCAGAGACGAGCCCCCCGTGTCCAACTCACTCATGGCGGCCATCAAGCGCTCGCAGGCCAACCAACGCCGCAGCCTGGACACCTTCCACTTCTACCACCAGGCCGCCACCTCGCAGCCCCCCACTGCGGTCAAGGTCGAGCTCTCGTAGCTCCTACTAGCCATCCTCGACGATCCCGTGGTTAGCCGGGTCTTCGAGGAGGCCGGCTTCTGCAGTGGCGACGTCAAGCTCGCCATCCTCCGCCCCGCGCCGCCCATGCCCTGCTCGACCGTTTTTGGTGGGGATGCACGGGGAGTTGTGTAGCTCGCAAGCTGATTCGAGCCGGCTCAAGCCAGAAAACGAGCCAAACTGAGCTAGACTTTTATCTCGTTTTCTGAACGAGCCGAGCCGAGCCGCAACTACGAACAAGCTCGGTCGAGCCTGGCTCGAGCCGGCTTGGCTCGGCTCGTTTCCAGCCCTACATAGACTCCCAGGTATGTTGCTCTTTTGGAATTTAGAATCCCCCTGGCAGTTCTTTTGGGCTTAAAATTGGCTTATGTTTATACTAACTACAGTAACTAGTTTTTAAACAGTGCGTTTTTTCAAGACGGGTCAATTGGAAAATTGTAGTAAAAAGTGTACTGAGTTCAGTTGTTCTAGACAAAATCGCATGTGACTATTTTCCTATGTGTACTACGTCTCATGAACAGTCAGAATTTAAATATTTATACCATAAGTTATTAACTCAAAAAACCCACCTGAACCAACAACTGTTTAGCAGCTGGCTTGGTGCATTTAGTGGTAAGAGTGGCGACCGTTCTTTGGAGTATCTGGAAAGCAATGGCGACCGTTCTTTGGAGTATCTGGAAAGCAAGAAATTTGGCTTGTTTTCAGAGAGCAAGAAATTTGGTTTGTTTTCAGAGAAGATGGTCGGTTGAACCAATTGCACTAATGTTTGCTATCTGCCATTGGATTGATTTTTGAAGCAAAATGCAGGAGGGCGTGCAGGAGACTCTGGGCCTGTTCTTTTCCTTTGAAGCTGACGGCTTTTGGCTTTTGCTACAGTACTTAACTTTCAAACGAAGTATTTTCTCAAGATGGGATCTACAAGTTAAACGATCTACATGTTAAAAGCTCAACATCTGTACCAGCTAAAATTGCAAGTGAGTATCTGTCTCTCCGTAATCTGTACCGTAAACAGCCAAAATTCAAAAATTTCAGCCAAAAGCTATAAGACGCAGCCGTTGCCAAACATGCCCTCTTATGCCAGGGCGCTAGGACTCTTTTGGTGGGTTTTTTTAGCTGTAGCTTATGACTTTTGAATTCTGTCTATTTACACGAGATAGTATAAAGAGAGACAGTCGTTTGTGATTTTAGCCAGTATAGCTGAAGTCAGTATAGTGTCTACTACAATCGACTTGTAAACCCCGCCTTAAAAAAGACACACTGTTTGAAAACTAGTTACTATAGTAAAAATTAAAAGCTATCAGCAGCAAATCAAAAAGAACTCAGCTATGGCCAAAGAAATATTTGGAGCCGGAAGAAGCTAGTCTTCTTGGACAAGAAGAATTGCTAGCTGAAGCAGGGCATATCTTGTCATATAAGCAACTTCACTTAGTAGTCTCAGGGTAAAGCAAGATCAGAACTGTTTTAGCTTTAGGCTGCGTTCTGAAATCTGTGGTGATAGATTTGTCAGCTTGGTCTGCAAATCTGATGTATTTTTTTCTTCTGATTTCGTGAACCTTTGAACTATGTGGTGATGTTCTCTAATAATGGAAAATGGGGTTGCCCCTTCTTTTCAAAAACATGGAGCTCCGATCCGTGGCAGGCAGCGAACTCCCAAAGCGCACCGACGGTATCGGCTTTTGTGCGGGCGCCTCGTGACCGTGCCAGCCTGCTAAGGCAGTGACGTGCTTACGTACAACCCAGTTTTAACTGTTGCTTTTCCTCCATTCCTGCGTGTTTCTGCGTCGTCAGTATCTGCTAAGAGCAAGTATAATAAAAGGTTATTAGTAGGTTGTATACTGAGGAGGAGGAGAGAGATGAGGAGAGAGAAGAGAGAAGAGAGGTGGGCTGTAAGTTTACAGCCAGCTGAAGCACAAGAACCAAGAAACTTTGTGAGAGAAAGGGGTAGGTCATACAGCCTTCAGCTGGCTGTAAACTACTATATGAATGGGCTGATAAGTGGGCTGTAAGTGTCCATACAGCTAGCTGAAGGTTGTATTATTAGCCTTGCTCTAAACGGTGAACCAAACCTGTACGTATTCTGGGTTGTTTTTTTGGGCGCGCCTTTTTGATATGACAGTAGACGATAGAAACATGGATATAGATAATGTATATAATTTTATGTTCGATAAGTTATTTGGAGAATCTACTTTAAACAATCATCCAATTCCGACATTTGCCTTTTTGACTTTCGAAGAAGTCAAAAACCAAAAGCATAAGTTAAAAGCCAAAAAAAAACATGACAATCCTCTTAAACATGATACAACTATCCCCTGCATACTGATACAGCAGGGAGAGTATGTTTAATTATATTTCAAGTGCGAGAAGGGGTATTGGCTTGGATTGGGCTGTATATACTGTTGGGAATTTTATGTGGCTTTCAATATTTATTATGGTTATTGTCTATTTTATTCAATGTGGAATTATTCATATTATTGATGTAAGTGATAGAGAATATTTTGATGCGGAATTTAACTCGAGGAATTAATACTCGAGGTGCTGAGGACGGCTGTGTTGGAATATGGTAGACATGTTTATTGAGATCAAGTCTACTGGAATTTAATATGAGCATTTGTTTAACCCGGACACAGCACAGGGTGGAATAGCTGGGTTTGTTTTGCAGGATCGGCTCTGCAGGCTGTTGATCCACATGATTAGATTGGAATTAATCTCATAAACAATCTGATTATGGCACATGACTCACACATGTGTGCTTGGGATTAATATATTTTAGACTCATAAAACTGGCATGTCTGATCATGGTTGGTGACATGGTTCAGGAATCTCACGGGATACCGGAAACATGTGGGTCATTTTATAACACCTAGAAGTGGAGTCTATAAATAGGTTCCTACCCTATTGCCTCGTTATGCATTGTGAGCGGTACCACGGAAAAGGCAGAGGAATAGAGGGTAGACCGAAAAATCTCCACAAAATTAATTTAGGGTTTAAAAAAATCAAATATTGGTATCAGAGTAAGGTGCGAAGGCGACTGAGACCGCCGTCCGCGCGAAAGGTTTTCTGCCGCACTTCTCAGGCGTCGCGTCTCCTCTCAGCGTTTCCGGTTTTCATCGGTCGGCGCGCGTCATGGAAGGCGACTCGATCTCGGCGCGCAGATCTTATCTTCGTCGGACTTCGTGATCGACTCTGTCTCCAGATCTAGCAAACCTCGATCCGCATGCAAGATTGTTTTTTTCTTCACGTGATCAAGTTTTTCTCCAGTGCATACACTACTTCACGTGATCACCCAGCAGAGAAGACTTTTCCATCGAATCTTGATTTGCGTGCAAGACCTTTCATTCAATCTCCAGAACCAAATTTGGACACTATTGACACTGTGGCTGCCGAGAATTCCAAAACTAGCCCCTAAAGCGCTGCAATTTCCGATCTGACCCCCTGCCACCGCACGATTTATCGGGGGCTGACGCATGAAAATCGTGCGGCCAGGGAGCGCACGACACGAAGAGCGTGCGGTCCCCAACCGCACGACTACTGTGTGGCTCTGATCGTGCGATCGGCGACCGCACGACCATTGTAGCATGCAGGTGGTGCGGCGCCGGACCGCACGATTCGGTTGCACAGTGTTAGGGTTAGGGTTTTAGCGAGAGCTGCTGTTTGCGCAAAATGAGTTGTAAATTTTGTTTTTTTGTTTTGATTAGACTGTTGCGTAATTTTTTTTGTAATTATAAATATAACATGTACATGTAATATAATTTTATTGGAGTATACAACAATTTTATAACATAGAAGAGGAGATGCAAAAAAATATAAAATATATTTTGAAAATTCATTATGTATTGCAGATGATACATGTAGGAAATATTTTTGTAGATTGTTATTTTTCGAAATATTTTCGTACGGTCTTAACGGTACGATCGTCGTGCCTTGTTATAGTGCAGTTAATTTTCGGAAGAATTTTGTAGGGAGGATTGAGCCCGAAATAACACGTACATACAGAGGTAATTTGTAATGCGGTGTAATGGTTGATGCGTTCTTGTTTTTTGCACATTGTGAACGGTAAAAGTATGTTCGAAACGCAGATGAGTAGTAATATCATAAGGCATTTACCTGGGAAGTCTGAAACGTAGATGGGCCACCGTGAACTTCGTGGCCCTGTTGCTCCGTGACTCTTTGCAATTTTTTTGCGATACGATTAGATGGCATTGAAATACACATGTGAGAGACCATGTGGAGGTGACCACATGTTTATGATGAGTAATTGACAAGTTTGTTGCAAAGATTGAGTTTGGTTTGAGTGATTTGAGCCAGGTCGGCATTTGGCGCAGGTGGGTATGGTTGGACGGTCTTATTGCGTATTCGTCTTCCCGATTAGTCATTTGGGCGATTTCATGCTTCATTGATGCTATTTATGCTTTCATGTATCGAGCGGTGCTATGTGATGTGTTTCTTGTCTGTGATGGCTGCAGGACATCGAGGCGGAGTCGTGGCGAGGCACGAGGTGACCGGACAAGGCGCAGGTGGCGCTAAGGTCAGAACGGTCGGAATGTGCTGAAGATGGCGGAGACTCGAGGTGGTTGCGAGGCTTGGACGACAAGGAACGCGGAAGCTTCCCGGAAGGTGCAGGAGGGGCGTTTCGATAAAAACGCAAAGCTGCACAGGTGGAGGCGGTTCCGTTCGGGATTTCGCGGGCGTAACGGGTTGGAGACCCATTAGCCAAAGGCTATATAAGGAGGGGATGCCTCCTTGTGGTTGTATGGATTTTAGGGTTTGAATGAGTGGTTAGAGCTTTTGCTTTGTGTCCCCTCTTTAGGCTTTAGTGGTTGGTGAGCAGTTGAGGGCAGCAGAGTATGTCTCCTTCGATGTCTTCCTCTTTGTGTGTGTTCTTGAGAGATAGGGAGATGGGTTCTTGATCATTCAAGCATGTATGGGGTTGTAGGGATGGTATGAGTTGATACACTATGCAAGCATGTATCTCTCTTCCTCATTATCAATCCAAGATGACTTTGGTTAAGTTTGATCGAGTCTCTAGCTCTCTGCTGTTTATTTCCCTTCAATGCCTCTTTTGAGTGATTCTTGAGTTTTTGTGTTTTGGCTCGATTCTTGCTGGGGAGTGGCAAAATGGGTTGCTCTGTAATGGAATTGCATTTCTAGACCCTTTGGTCATCTATTTCCAAGAGCAATTTGATCAATTTGCAAGAATCTCTTTTTCAGCCTCCTCTGTTCTTGTTTTCCCTGTTCTTGGTTTCTAGGGTTTAGTGAGAATCTTGATTCCCTTCTCAAGTTGGCCTGATTTTTGGTCTTGGAAGTCCTTAAGCTATTGCTTTCGTTTCTGCAAAGTCTCATGTGCAAAGGTCTTGAGATTGGAGAGGAATTTTGAATTGAGTGCAGCACTCTGTACTTTTTGGGTTTGTGCTTAAATCTGAATTTCTTGGGCTTATGTTGTTCTTCTCCTGTTGTTTGAGGCCTCTTTGTTGTTTGGAATAGAGTACATATCTTCTAGGAAGAGGGCATCAATAGAAATTATTTCTTTTGCTTGATTTCATGGTTGTTCAGGATTTTCAGCAAAAATCAGGTTTTCTGTTGGGCTGCACTGACAGAGGAACCGGTCTGACCGGATTTAACATAGCGGTCTGACCGGCCAGACCTTGGCGGTCTAACCAGCCCCTGAGCGGTCTGACCGGCTTGCACCGAGCGGTCTGACCGGCTCTAAGGGAGCAGTCTGACCGCCCAGTCCATTGCAGTCGGACCGCCCCCTTTGCTATTTCTTTCCGGTCTGGTTTTTATTTGCCCTGGTTTCTCCCTGTGTGTCTGAGGTTTCTCTAAGTGCTTAATATCTTCTTCATAGCTCCTTAGCTATCGGAGAAGAATTATTGAGGCGGTTTCGTTGGGAGGCAAGATTTTTAAGAGTCGACATTCACCCCCCCTCTGTCGCCATTTCGGTCCAACAACATGTTATGTTTACTACGTTAGTACATACCGGTGCATGCGGCTGTCCAAATGACGATGATGTTGGGAAAGCACGCTTGTACTCCTACGCTGTGTAACCTTGGTAGGTCTGCCCGAACCACTCGTCCCGCACCTGCAGGGTGGACTGACCGCCATGCGCGAATGTGGGGAACGTCATCGCCGGTTGCTACTGCGAATCAAGGTCGCTATCTGCAGAGAGCTCCTGTCGCCCTGCAAAAAATGTTCGGTCCACCGCCGCCCTCCGTGATGACTATGGCGGTAGCAACGTGCTATCCTGTCGCAAGTGCTGCAAGAAAAAACTATGGTTACACATAACTGGCAATCGAGTGGACAAACAAACTGTTGGCAAATGTTGTACCGCTGGTCCGAAGCACTAGGAGGACGAGCGAGCGCAGCTGGGACAACCGCCGGACTGCGACGGACGTGCTGACGGTGGTGCTGACGGCAGTGCTGACGGCGGTGCTGACGGGAGTGGTGCTGCCTGCTATCCTCTGTGGAGGCGTCGTGCATGTACATCATCCCTGTGCCGACTACAGCTAATGGTCCTGATCGCAGACCTTGCGTCATCGTAGATGGTACGCACCGAAGCTAGCAGCCGATCCATGGAGCCGCCCTTCCCACGCTGGAGAATCTAAGCAGCCTCGTCCTGGATACGATGCATGCACTCGTACTGCACGTAAACAAACAATGAGTTAAAACGTACTGCAGGTAAACAAAGAATGAGTTAAAATGTCTTGCCGCACAGGGTACACTGAGAGTAGTCTCGTATCGCCTCGTCGTGACGTGCTGCTCGATGACGGTCCAGCCCTGCCCGTATGGCAGCCTCGTGTGCGACCTCTGCAAGACGGTGTGGGGCAGGCCTAGTAAGCCTGCTGCGGGTGCGTGGAACGTACCACTCTAGGTACGTACTGTATGTGTCGAGGTCGTATGGCCGAGTCTCGTCCACAACCTCCGTGCTCGCCGAGTCACGCCATAGGTCTGTCCACGGTCGCTGTGTGCCCCTTCAGTCGTCATCCCGACGCCCTCTTCTTGTTTGCCTGCAAGTTAGTACACACATTGCGTACAGTTACCTTGCAATGACTTACTGGTGGGCCTTCGGTGGTAGTGGCCGTCCTGGGAGGGGTAGCATGTGTTGGTGGAGGCCAAACTGCCTCATGACTCTTTGTGGGTTGTATGGCTCGACGAAGTGCGAGAAGACGAGATGGCAGGCCGTCAACCAGTACGTGTGGTATTGGTGGCACTGAGATGACAACTCGTGGGGGGCTATGCTATGAATGAACTCTGCAGTCCATGGCCACCAGACTATGTCGCTCTCATGAAGAGTCTCAAACTGGCTATGGAACTCTGGGTATACACGCCTTGGTCTCTCCCTGGCCCACCGCAGCTGACCATGTGTCCAACGCGTCCCCATAGTCGGCCCATTAATGGGGTCATCGCCATCTGCCTGATTGTAGAACACCAGGCTGAACTCGTAAGGGTGCATGTCACTCCCAAAGTAAGGCCTCCCAACAGAGAAGTGCTCCCAAGCCCAGTACTGTAGGAGCACGTAGCACACTGCCAGGACCGGCTCGCTGGCCTCAGTACGCTGCAAGACATCACACAAGTCTCGGTATGTGGCGCTAAGGACTGCAGATCCCCAGCTGTACTGCGGCACTTGGCCAGGCCAGGCATCCGCCAAGGACTCCGCAAGGTGTATGTAGCTAGGGTGCACAGAGACTCCAGTGGTGGTAGGAAACAAGACCCACCCGAACAAAAACAGGAGGTATGAGATGAGGTGCGTCCGCACGACCTCCTCAAGAGCGTGCACGGGGCAGGTCATGAACTGTCGTAGCCACGAATGTGGCACACCAGACACATTGTCTGGGATCGGGTGACCGAACCGAACACCCAGGGAGACCTTCCAGTTTACCGCCCTGGGGGGTGGCACTACTGCTGCACCACAGAGGGGTAGACCTGTCAGCATGGACACGTCCTGAAGTGTAATAGTCATCTCGCCCCACCGGAAGTGGAAGGTGTGAGTTTCCTGTCTCCAATGATCCACGAGTGCGGACAGCAACGCCGCATCGAACTGCAACGCATACGACACATCCAGCATGCGAGCAATGGGCAAAAGGTCGGTGTGTCACAGCAGTGGGATGTACCGATGGTCTAGAGGACAGTGCTCTCGGGGGCTCCTAAGGATCAAACTCGGAGGGCCGTCACTAGATGAACACGCTGCGCATCGGTGCTGGTCATCCCAAAGGGGCTCTAGTAACTCGTACGCTATCTCCTGCCGATGAATGAAAACAAGTCAGTACGCAGTGACAAGAGAATATGCAACAGACGTAATTTGCAGGTACTGACAATAAAGTGTGCAACAAATGACAACATAATATGCAACAAACATAATTTTCAGCGAACGACAATAAAGTGTGCAACAGATGACAACATAATTTCCATCAAACCTAATTTGCAGTGAACGACAACAAATGGCAATGAAATATCGAATAAGTCACAACATAATTTCCAAGAAATGACTCAAACAAATTGTACACACAAATATTTTGCGTAAGATACATTCAGCATAGGTTAAAGGTTGCAGGATCATGTGCTCGCATACATAAGATGAGCACAATAAAGGCCCTCAATAGTTAAAAAACATGGAACCAACAGTCAAGAACAAAGAACTATGTGCTTCATACTATGGCGCGTTACTTGATGTCGGCCTGTTTGGGCACTACCTAAATGAATGGCCAACCGTCTTATATAGTCTGCACTTCGGGCACCGAACCCGATCCCCTCGTTGGCTATCATCCATGTCATTACGAATGTGACGGCTATGTCGTCACCCACGACCGACGTGCTTCAGTGCATCGTTCGGCACCCACTTCATCTGCCCTGGCCAGAGGTCCCTGTAATGCATATCCACCCCGTAGGAGTGGAGCTCCGTACTCCCGGTTTCAAACAGGTGCTTTATGTCATAGTACTTTGAGATGTAACGTGTGGGCGCCTGGTGTCATATCGCACATGCCGCGTACACGTGGGAGCATAGCTTGTGTAGAAGTTGTGGCTTGTTGCAGGTGCAAGATGCTCTATCATCAATCATGCACACCTGCTTACGATCCCCTCTAGTCTGGCCCATCATGTACTTCTGTCTGAGGCGGACCTCGAACTTCCTCCGTAAGCCATCCATGGTCTGAGCAATATGCAAATGAGCCATCTCCATCTTCTTGTCCATGTAGGCCTGCGCTACCTCGGAGAAATCTTTGCCTTCGTCCAGATGCTTCTTCGCCATCATGGCTCTATTGACAAAGTATCCAACTGAACGGTTCCAAGTCTCTTCCACGATTGCAGTGATAGGTAGGGATCTCACGCCCTTTAGAACACCATTGTACACCTTGGACATGTTTGTCATCATGATTCCATACCTTGCTTCACCTGTGTCATGTAGTAGAGACCACATCTCCAAGTCAGGTGCATTGGACTGAACCCATTGTGTGAACTCCCCAACTCTCATGGAGCCTCCCTCCACGGCCCCAGCTTCAGCCTACTCGAGATGCCTTACATGCTTGCTGGTCTCCTAATTAAGGTGCCTCCACAAGGCCTCGAAATTCCTCTTTTGGTTTTGCATACAAAGCTTTTTGAACATCTTCATTAGTTCCTTGCTATATAACCTTCTGTGGAAGTTCGCTGCAAGATGCCTCATGCACCACCAGTTCTTCATGTCATTGCACTGGAAGGGGGGCTGTGTCCCGTTCTACATCGTTCACATTGCAGACAGCAAGCCTGCATTGCGGTCCGAGATGACACACACATCGGGCCGATCTTGTACTACGGTCTGCTTCACATTGGCAAGGAACCACAGCCAGCTATCCGTATTCTCATTCTCTACAATTGCAAATGCCACTGGGAGTAACTGGTCATTTGCGTCTGCTGCAACCGCGGTCAGGATAGTACCCTTGTACTTGCCAGATAGGAATGTGCCGTCCATCGTTAGCACTGGACGGCACCATTTGAAGCCTTCTATTGCCTAATGGAAGGCCCAGAACACTCTGTCAAGCACAAAACAATTCGGCCCTTGCGTCTCATGAACCCGCTCGTACTTGTTAATGTATGTGCCTAGGTTTGCTTCTGCAATTTGATGCAGCATTCTTGGGACCAGATCATATGCCTCCTCATACGTCCCGAGCATACGCTGCAGGACCTTCTGTTTCTCCCGCCACCCCTTCTTGTAGCTGACATCAAACCCCACCGTGTTCGCTACCTCCGCCATGAGAACCTTCGGAGAAATGGATATACTTGCCACCACAAGATGGCTTATCAGCTCCACAACATAGGACGACATCATGTTGCGGTGCCTATGTAGTGGCGCCGCAAGCTCACAAGTGTGATCCTTCAGCACTGTTATCTGGAAGTCCGTGGCAGCGCCCCTGTACTACTACGCACGGACCTTGCCAGGGCAGGAGCCGTCGACACACTTCACAATATAGGTGTCAGGGTTGGACTTGTGCACCCGATATGTCCGGCTGATGTTGACGGCGTATGTGGCAATAGCTTGCTGCGCAACACTCTTGTTACGGAAGCACTGCCCTAAAAGGAGTGTGCCCTCATTGAATCCCCACTCTACCTCCTCCGCCCGTGGTAGAACTAGGGATTCCGCTGCGATGTCGTCCAATTTGGATGGCATGTACGCACTATCCGTGGTTACAACACCACCTAACACACCTCCCGCTGTAGGTTCCCCTTCTTCCTCCTCTCCTGAACTGGCTATTTCCACATCCTCCTCCTCCTCGCTTTCCACTTCCTCCACCTGGTTCACAAGGTACTCGTGACAGTTAACACGGGCGGCCCACCACCTATCCGCACCTTCATTCGGCTGAAAATTCTCCACGCACCTCCGCAGGTCTCCATCTCCCATTGACTCATTGACTCCTCCTTCACCAGCATCTTCATGACCGCCGGAGAGTAATGCATGCTCTACATCTCCGCCGGCACCACCAGAGCCACCCATGGCGAATGATACTGTCCTCTCCATGAATTGAACATACACCATTGGCCTGGCATAAATCGCTGCGTCAGGGTTGCACACGACCTCCATGTAGTTGGCCCATGATTCACTCGTCACCTTTATAAGTTGCCACACTATCTCTCCTGCAGCACCTACCACTGCAGCATACACTGCCTCGATCTGTAATTTGTTCCTTGCGGTGTCCCGATCGAATGCGGAACGCACGCATCTCTGTAGCTCAGACAGGCTCATGGTGTTCAGATTGGGTGCCCGGATCACGGTCCGGTCAAAATTAGACAGGTCTGCCCCGTACGGCCCGTCACGTATGAGACCACTTCCGTAGAACATGAACACGTCTTGGATGTCTCCCATAGCATACCTAACATAAGTCCATACTGAACCCTCTTAGTATATATAACATGCAACAAGCGTACCAGCATACAACATCTACCACACTGTTAGTTGTACTGCCTATCACCTACAAATACGAATTGTAATTTTTTTTACTTGTCATTGTATTTTTTTAATTTATTTGTAGAGTGCACTAACAAATTCCTATATACATCAAATTTACGGATCTTCCAAATTTTAGTGAAAACTAAATTACATTTTTTTGTAATTTGACTCCTATTTTGTTTTATTATTCTTCTAATTAATTCACCAATCCAACAACTCATTTTTCATCATATTTTTACTTACAAATTCTTATATAAATCAAATAACTACATTTTTTCCCAATCTGTTAGTTCCTATTCATTTCTAGTACCCAACAATGTGTCATGCTTCATATATGCAGGGTTACACTTCAACATAGATTTTTTTCAAAGATTGACATGCAACTCTTTATTTCTAGCACCCAACCATTGTTTTAACGATTATGCCATCTGCTCTCACTACAACAGTATAAAAAATTTGTTCACGTCAAATAAAAATACAGTACACTATAACTACTTGTTTTAACGCTTACGTTAATGACGTGCTAACCACTACCAATAACAACTACAGCCATCTACACTCACTACAATAGTATACAAAACATTTACGTTAATGATGTGCTAATCACTAACAATAACAATATAGTCGCACGGGGACGATATTTACCTTTTCTTGAAGCTCGCGAGGCGATCTACAACTTTTACAATTGCAAAAACTTCAAATCACCAGCGAAAATTACTTCAAATCATGTGTTTGTCGTTCTTCCTTCCTTCACTACGCTCGCGCTCTTCCTCTACAATTTTCTTGCTTCTCTGCTATGCTTGCAAACTCACTGAAGGTGTGCAAATGTAGGGCATTCTCTTCATTTTATCGCGCATCCTAGACCATCGAAATACAGACAATGGAGTAGGGGACGGCTGTAATATGCTGCCGTGTATACATGTGCTACAGACGAAAGCAATAAAGCAGAGCACGCAGCGAGCGGGAGAGTGGCTTTCGGCGTCGGAGAAGACAGAAAGGAGGCCATGCGGTCGGCCGCCGCACGGCTCGGTGAAAAGTAATATTCGTGCGGTTGGCGACCGCACGATCAGGCTGTCTACAGTGGTCGTGCGATCGGGAACCACACGATCTCCGTGTGGTGCGGTCCCCGACCGCACGATTGCCAGGTGTCGCCTCCGCAATAATCGTGCGGTCGGGAGGGGGCTACATATGGAATTCTTTCATTCTGAGCGCTATATTTGGAATTCGCGTGCTCTACAGTGCCATATCTGTCCAAAATTCCAGAACTGTGAAGCTGCAGTGGCATCCACGCGGAAAAACTTTTGCCAGGCGATCGTGCGCACGCCAGCTTCCTCGTTCGACGTGACATCAACCACAGAAGTAGATCAATTGCACGCGGAGTTCTTTGGTTCGGTAACATTTTTTCTGGCAATGATAATCAACAGTGTATTTTCTGAACTGCTTAGATCCTACAAATTAGATGGCTCAAATTTCACGGTTTGGAAACGAAAAATCATGTTTTTACTTTCTGCTGAAAACATAGATTATGTGATAGACAAAAACAAACCGGAAGAGCCAGAAAAAGATGCCACCATTGAGGAAAAGGAAAATTATGCAGAAGAATATGAAAATTGGATTAAGGATAATAAAAGGGCTAGGATTTTTATGTTGGGATCAATGACTGATTCTTTGGCTGCTGAATATAAGAGTGAACAGAATGCGCAAAAAATAATGCGTAGCCTGGAACATGATTTTGGAGAAGTGTATCTTATTAAAGTGCTTAATCTTGTTAATTGCTTTCTCTCTATTAAGATGTCTGATAGCACTTCAGTTAATGAGCATCTCAATAAACTCTGTGTTTTAGCGGAGGAATTAAAAAATGCTGGCTATCCTTTTCCTAAACTCTTTGCCAAATTCATGGGAACAATTTAAGATATCTTTTTGTCATTCTGAAAGGATACTTAATATGCGCACTCTGAGGCATCATTTGCTTATGGAAGAAGATAGAAAACTCTCTCAGGGAAAAGAAAGAAATACTTCTGAGTTACACCTTAGAGAGGAAAAAGGTAATAATAAAATGAATTGGCAAAAGAGGAAATCTAATGGTGATTTGAGAGAAAAGCTTAACAAGAAATGCGATCGGGATGATCGTGGAAAGTATAACTCTTTTCAGTTGAATGAAAAGTACAAGAATTTCAAGTGTCACGACTGTGGTCAGTATGGGCATTTCAGGGCTGACTGCAAGAAAAAGAATAAGCAGAATGTGCAAGGGAATCAAAACAATCAACCAGTTGAGCGTAAAGGTAATTCTTCGCCTAACGGTATGTCTAATATTTTTGTATGGACTGAATCTTTACTTACTACTACTTTTCCAAATAGTTGGATTATCGATTCTGGTGCTACTTCTCATATTACTAGAGATAATAGAGATTTCACTTCTATGCAAACAATTCCAAGGGGAAATAGATATATCTTCTTAGGCACTAATGCTAAAGCGGATGTACTTGGAATTGGAAATTATGTCCTAAAACTCCCCAATGGAAGAAAATTATTGTTACAGGATACTTTATATTCACCTAGCATGAGAAGGAATTTAATCTCTGTTGCTCAGTTAGAATTTATTGGTTATGACATACTATTTGGAAAAGGAAGAGTTAAAATATTACTCAATGGGAAATTAGTGCATACTGGAACTCGTCATGATGGTCTTTATTTTCTTGATGAATTATCAAATGATGACAATATTGACTGCTTAGTTGGTGAAAATAACTCCATAGTGAGGAATTCAATTGATAGGAACACATGCTCAGAGTCATATTTATGGCATTTACGACTTGGTCACATATCTAAAAACAGAATTAAGAGGCTTATTAATTCTGAAATTCTGCACTTTAAGTGGGAGGATTTTGGTATTTGTGAGGCTTGTGTAATGGGTAAGATTATCCGTGCGCCTTTTCCAAAGGCGGAAAGATCTAATGAGCCTCTAGCCATTATTCATTCTGATATTTGTGGTGAAATGTCTACTCCCACTAGAGGTCAAAAGATTTATTTTATCACATTCATTGATGATTATTCTAGAATTGGATATGTGTATCTTCTTAAACAAAAGTTGGAAGGTTTTGATATGTTCAAGACATTTAAAACTGAAGTGAAAAATCAATTAAATAGAAAGATCAATGTTTTAAGAACTGATCGTGGCGGAGAATACACTTCAGGAATATTAAATGATTTTTGTAAAGAGCATGGAATTATTCATCATTATACCTTACCTTACACTCCACAACAAAATGGTGTTGCTGAAAGGAGGAATAGAACATTAACTGATATGGTTAGGTCTATAATGGCTTATTCAGATCTTCCTTTATCTTTTTGGGGGAAGCTTTATATACTATTGTTGCTGAAAGGGGAAGCTTTATTAAATCACTCATCTAAGGCTGTAACAGACACTCCTTATGAGTTGTGAACTGGAAGGAAACCATCACTTCTTCACTTAGCAGTTTGGGGGTGTAATGCACAAATTTAAGTGCCAAATCAAATCCGTACAAAATTGAAGCCTAAAAGCATGCCAGGAATTTTTATTGGTTTTTCTTTGGAATCAAAAGGATATAGGTTTTATGATCCAGAAAAAGATAAACTGGTGGAAAGTAGGGATGCAATATTTTTGAATGAAAACACACCTCGTCGTGCTAAGCAACAAGTTCAATTCGTATTATTAGTGCATTGACGGCTTACTATGATCTTTAACTCCACCAAATGGATATTAAAATGGCCTTTCTTAACGTTTTTTTTGGAGGAAATATATATGAAACAGTCGGAAGGTTTTGGAGAAAAAGGAAATGAAAATAAGGTTTGCAAGTTGAATAGATCAATTTATGGTCTTAAACAAGCTTCACGTCAATGGTATATTCTATTTGATAATGCTATCACGTCATATGGGTTTTCAATGACGGAAGGTGATCATTGCATATATACAAAAGTTATGGGTAAATATTTTGTCTTACTGTCTTTATATGTTGATGATATTCTCATTGCTTCTAATGATAAAAATACATTGATGGAAGTGAAAGCTTGGTTATCTTCTAAATTTGATATAAAAGATATGGAAGAAGCTTCCTATGTTTTGGGAGTGGAAATACATAGAGATCGGAATAAAAGAATTCTTGGGTTGTCTCAAAAGGCTTACCTTAGAAATATTTTAAAACGATTCTCTATGGAAAATAGCAAACATGTTAAAGTATCTATTGTGAAGGGAACTAAACTCAGTGAGGAATTATTTCTATACACTCCTGAGGAAAAAGCTAGAATGAATGGAATTCCTTATTCTTCAGCTTTAGGATGTTTTATGTATGCTATGTTATTCACATGACCTGACCTTAGCCATGCCATTGAAATTCTTAGTAGATATCAAAAGAATCCTAGAGAAGAGCACTGGAATCAAATCAAATATGTATTGCGTTATGTCAAAGGAACTATGGATTATTTATTGTGTTTTAATGGTCATAATCTTCAGCTGCAGGGTTATACTGATGCTGATTGGCAAGGGGATCTGGATGACCGAAAATCAACTTTTGGTTATCTATTTACTTTGGCAGGAGGTGCTATTTCTTGGTGCAGCAGGAAACAGGATTCAGTTGCTCTCTCTTCCATGGAAGCTGAATACATTGCTGCATCTGAAGCAGCAAAGGAAGGTGTATGGCTGAGGGAATTTCTTGCATCACTTAAAGTCGTGGAAAGTGCATCACAACCTGTCACTATTTTTTGTGATAATCAGGCAGCGATCAAGGCCTCAAAGGATCCTAAATTTCATAGCAAAAGTAAACACATTGAAGGAAGATATCACTATATGCGTGATGTAATAAATAGACTCAAAACTGTTCGTTTAGTTTATTTGCCTAGCATTGATATGGTTGCAGATCCACTGACTAAACCAATTAGTCAGGAATTATTTTATAAACATGTTAAAGACATGTGACTTCAGTTTATTGATTGAAATATTTCAGCCAAGTGGGAGATGTTCGGAATTTTATGTGGCTTTCAATATTTATTATGATTATTGTCTATTTTACTCAATGTGGAATTATTCATATTATTGATGCAAGTGATATGGAATATTTTGATGCAGAATTTAACTCGAGGAATTAATACTCGAGGTGCCGAGGACGGCTGTGCTGGAATATGGTAGACATGTTTATTGAGATTAAATCTACTGGAATTTAATATGCATGCATTTGTTTAACCCGGGCACAGCACAGGGCGGAATAGCTGGGTTTGTTTTGCAGGATCGGCTCTGCAGGCTGTTGACCCACATGATCAGATTGGAATTGATCTCATAAACAATCTGATCATGGCACATGACTCACACATGTGTGCTTGGGACTTATATATTTTAGACTCATAAAACTGGCCTACCTGATCGTGGTTGGTGACATGGTTCAGGAATCTCACGGGATACCGGAAACAGGTCCCTACCCTCTAGCCTCATTATGCATTGTGGGCGGCACCACGGAAAAGGCAGAGGAATAGAGGGTAGACAGAAAAGCCTCCACAAAATTAATCTAGGGTTTAAAGAAAACCTAACATATACGATCTCTTTGTGTCATTTTGGAATACGTGCATTTATACTTTCAAAACTTTAATTATCAATATTTTTAAAAATAATTAGATTGCATACATAAAAATCAAATATTTATTTATTCTGAAAAGTATTTTTATAATTTTATTAGGTTTTATAAATATATTACAATATAAATTAGTACTCAAAATTATGTTTTAAAAATAGTGGCGATGCGAAAACAACATATATTTGTGACTAGAGAGAGTAGTCGCAAACAACATATAAAAATTTTCAACTTTTTTATATAATTTTCACAATGATTTGGTACTCAACCGAAGTTTGAGTGCACGCTGGCTCAGAAAGGGTCAGTAATGTTTCCATGCGTGCTACGTGCCATTAGTCTGCATGCCGGAATCCACCGTCGGCCTCAAACTTCTCATTGTCATGCGAGATATCATGACAAAATTCACAGCTTTTATAAACAGTCATCATTTAAGTAGTACGTATGAATATATATAAAAAACAATACTTTTAAAAACCGAACAAGCGTCGAACCGGAGAAGCCAGCGGTTAGCCGGCTTAACCGGAGGTTAACGGAAAACCTTAAACAAGTGAACCGACGATTAAACCGAAAAAGACCGGAACACCGGTCTGGTCGGCTTTTAAAACTACCACAAAAACTTTCGATTGGTGTGCTTTACAGCCGTAGTTGTAAGAGGAGTGGCTAGAGTGTACATGCCAGCTTCATGATTGGGAACGAGTTCCTCTGACGTTGGGTCACTGTGTGTGGCCTCCGCGTCGCGTGGGGTCCACGCATCAGTGACCCGGCGTAACGTCAGAGGATCTCAATTCTCATGATTGGCGGCAAAAATCAGTAGTCGGTGCAGTGCGCACATGAATCACATGGACCAAAAACTAGCTAGTGCAGGGCAGCAGGGAAATACTGAAGTCCTTGGAATCAATCGACGGATAGGGCCTTGGAAATTGCCCAATACCCCAAACCTCCATTTATAAGCTGGTGCTCCTAGGAGGATTCGCAGCACCAACCCCAGCGGCAAAGCATCGCTAAACACAAACATCCAGAGAGTGTTTGTGTGTGTGAGAGACCATGGACAGTAAGGCGTACGTCTATCTACTTATTCTCCTCGGCGTTGCGCTAGCGTTCGCCGGTCCGGTGGCCGGCGACGTGAAGGCATCGTTCGCCGGCACGGGGGCCTACAGCATCGACGCGGCGGTGCGGCAGCTGATGTCGGCGTCGAAGCTGGAGGACGGCGTCGCGCCGGAGCTCACGGTGGACTTGGAGGTGCGCCGCCGCATCCTCGCCGGCTTCATCAGGCCGCCGGCCTTCAACCCCAACCAGGCGGCATGCATCGGGTCGTGCCCGGCGCCCGGCGGGCCGTACAGCCGGGGCTGCAAGAATATTTACAAGTGCCGCCACTGAATGACCACACCGGCGATAGACCGCCTGTACGCCCGCGCCCGTGGATGCACGCGCGATCGGTGTGATGCATGCTTTCAGTAACGCCGTTACTACTTGCTATTGATTCTACTGTCTTGAAATAAAGTAGTAGTCTTGTTGGTACAATTGTGAAGTGAATGTATCAGCAAACTGATGATTGTTCCTGTGTAAAATGCCATCGATTGTGACCTTGCAAGTCGATATTACCTTACTTCGAATTTGTTATTACAAACCCCTTTGTTTGAAGTTTGATGCTGTTAGATCACGTGGATATATCGTGAATTTACTAATGATAAATAATTGATATTTATGTTGTATTGAAATTTACGTTTGTGAAAGTTTCAATCGATAATCTTTTGCAAAACTAGAATCGATAGATTTTAACCACGACGGGTCGACTACTGAAGATCGACAATAGCAGATCGAGAACGGCAGAACGACCCCGGCATGTCAACCACGGCAGAACGAATATAGCATGTCAACCACGGCAGAACGACTATGGCAGAATGACCACGGACGGTCAGAGCTACAGTGAACCGGTTGAAACTACAATAAACTGGTCAAAGCTATAGTGAACCGGTTAGAACTACAGTGAACCAGCCGATGGTCGTAGCTTCAGTACCTGGTCAGTGGTCATTGCTACAATAACTGGTCAATAGGTACAGTACTTGGTCGGTACTCGGTGATCTGTAGTCGATGTTACAGTACCTAGTCAGTACTCGGTTGTCGGTGCTATAGTACTTAGTTGGTACTTGGTGATCGGTAGCTCTAGACTTTGTGATCGGTAGTCGTAGACTTCGTGATTTATTGTCGTAGTCATAGGCTTCGCAATCTGTTATCTTAGATTTTATGATTGGTTGTCATAGACCTCGCGATCGGTAGTCATAGGCTTTGTGATCAGATGTCGTAGGCTTCATGGTCAATACTCATAGGCTTTGAGTGTTTCAATTCTTGTGATCTTTAAGTACCTCAAGTACTCATGTGTGTTGAGCCAGTGATCTGACCGGCCTGGTATGGCGGTTAGACCGGCTTTTTCTGAAGTAGATGTTTAGTGGTCTGAAGTAGATGTTTGCTGAGCATGAAAATTGAGATCGTAGATGATCTGGTTTATAGTTGTTGATGGTTAAGGGTGTGGTTTGAGTATGTGGACTAATGTCGGTCAAGTTGGAAAAAACTTATGCTAGGGAAAAGTTCTTTGGTCTTTGCATGTGCCGGTGTCGAGGAGGACCGGGACTAGGAAGGGGAAATCTAAGGTCTAGGCGATCAAGGATGTCACGAGGTGATTGGGCTTACGCTGGAGCACGTGGAGGTCAAAGATGGTTGATGCGTGGAGAAGTTGTGTAGTCTTTGGTCTTTGCATGTGTAGGTGGGGCGTGGAGACAATCATGATCGGTGACAAGGAGGATCGGGATTAGGACGGGAAAAATCTGAGGTCCAGGCGGTCGATGATGTGTTAGACCATGTGGGGGTCATGCATTTAGTGATGATGAATAATTGACGTTTGGGTTTCAATGGAATTTGTGTTTGTGAAAGTTTTGGTCGATGCGCTTTTGTTGCTAGAGTATTTAGGATAGTAGACCATAGTAGGTCGACCACAGCAGATGACCAAGAAAGACAACCATGGTAGGTCGAGTAAGGTAGAACGACCACAAGTAAACGACTACATCAGAACGACCTTGGTCTAGAGTTTTAGAAGAGTCAAAGACTCTGGAATCAGAGAGCAATTGAAGAGGTCGAAGACCTCGGAGTTGGAGGCTTCAAAGAAACTAGTTGTAGCTATAGTAAACCGGTTGTAACTATAGTAAATTGGTCGTAACTATAGCGAATCAATCGTACGTTACAGGGAACCGGTCGAACTGAACAGTGAACCAGTCATATGACATAGTGAACTGGTTGCAAGATACAATGGACTACAGTCAGTAGTCGGCAAGCTTCGACTAGGATGGTCATTGCTATGGTAACCAATTGGTACACAGTACTCGATGGTCAATGCTATAGTACTTGTTGATAGTAGCTTACGCTACAGTACCTGGTTGGTACTTGGTAGCTGATGGTACAATGACTGGTTGATGGTCGATAGTCATAGACTGGGAGTGATAAGATGCTTGTGATTTGTGAGTGTCCTAAATGGTGGTAATTTTTGAGTACTTGTTTTCAAGTACTCGTTGAGCCAATGGTTTGACCGGCCTATACTTGGTGGCCATACCGGTTGTACTAAGTAGTCGGAAATTGATTTCTGGAGAGCGTGAAGATTGTGATCGTAGATGATCTTATTGGGGTTGATGGATGGTTAACAGTGTGGTTTGCGTCTGTGGACTAATGTCGGTCAAGTTGGGAAGAACTTGTGCTGGGGAAAATGTTCTTTGGTCTTTACATATGCAGGTTGGGTGTGGAGACAATCATGGTCAGTGACGAGGAGGACCAGGACTAGGATGGAGAAATTTGAGGTCTAGAAGGTCGAGGATGTCACAAGGTGGTCAGGCTCACGTTGGAGCACATGGAGATCAAAGGTGATGATGCGTGGAGAAGCTAAGAGAGGTACGGTCTTGGAGGCTTCAACACATGAGGATGGTGCGTGGAGAAGTTACAGGAGGTGCAGTCCTAGAAACTTCATCACGTGATGAGATTGAAGAAGTTATGAAAGGAGTCTGTAACTAGGAAGGTTTAGAGATATTAGAAAACCCGTGTTTGGAAGGGTTTCGGGTCCTTAGTTTTCGGAAGAGATAGGATTTCATGTCTATGTTTGATGAGGATACGTTTGGGGCGTTACCTATAAAAGTAATGAGTGGCTAAGGATTAACGCAAGGCTTTTGGTAGGTTTGCAAGGGAAGATTTTGCAAGGAAATAGAGGCTTTAGTTTTTGGCTAGGGCTTGTAGGGGTGCTTGTAAGGGCACTTTATAAATCCACGAAAATCCAGTAATAATGATCATCTTGAATCAATCTAGTTTCTAATTTGCTTGAAGAGTACTGGTGATTACAGGTGGATTTGATCTTATGGCGATGTGCAAAGGTACTCAAGAGGTTTGGCTTCTGGTGTTGATGAATTCGAGTACGTACAAACCGGTCAAAGATCAACACTAAGCGGTCGATCAAAGTAGTCGAACACTGAGTGATCGATTGGGTAGATGAGCACTGAGAGATCGAAACCTTCACCGACCGCTAGGAGATTCCAAAAAGTGGCGACAATCATCCATCCCTCTCTAATTGCGGTATTCAATCCTATAAGTGGTATCAAAGCCAGTTGCGATGGTATCAGAGAAGTATGTAAACCATCCTCTATGCTAGATGGTACTGATTTTGCTTTTTAAAAGTGCCGTATGCAAGCATATACTGAGACTCAAGGTAGTGATGTTTGGAATAAGGTTTCTAGACCTTATGAGGTTCCTGCTACTATTACAACTCTAAATAAAACAGATATTGAACTAAAAGCTCACACTTGTAACTTGTTATTTCAAGAGATTTCTCACAAAGAATTCGATCATATAACTCATATTAATTTTGCTCACTTAATATGAAAAACTCTTGGCGATTATCATGAAGGAACCACTAAAATCAAGAAAGTGCGTAAAACATTGTATCAAAAAGAGTACTCTAATTTTATTATAAAGCCTAATGAATCTATTGATGATCTATTTGCTCATTTTGAGAAAATCTTGAGTGATTTGCATGAGGTTAATGTTATTCCTGCTGATTTAGATAATTTAACTAAAATTTTGAGATTTTCGGCTCTGAATGGTTGATGGTTGTCACAACTATTAATCAAACTATCGATCTAGATACTTTAACTATGGATGATCTTTATTCTAGATTGAAAATCTATGAGATGAAAGTTTTGCCATCTAAGATTGAGGAATCTTCATCTTTAGCACTTGTAACTAACCCTGTGTAAGCTGCTTCATCTAGTTCTTTGTCTTGTATTTCTTTGTCTACTTTGTCTTTTTTTAGATGAACAATTCAACCAGCTCTTTGAAGATGACTTGGTGTTGATCTCCTCACATGCAATCAAGGCACTCAACATCGTGAGGATGAAGAAGCGAGGAGGTGCTTCAGGCTCGATTAGATGCTATGAGTATGGCAAATCAGGCTACATTAAGATGGATTGCCCCAATTCAAGGGGAAGGATATCAAGGAAGACAAAAATTATCATCATTGGCTATCCAAGAACATCAACAAGGGTGGAAATTTTCATCGCAAGTTTGCTTAAAAGATCATATTGGCTCTTGAGTGTCTTGATTTGAGTGATGT
This sequence comes from Dendrocalamus latiflorus, assembly GCA_017311315.1. Lineage (NCBI taxonomy): Eukaryota > Viridiplantae > Streptophyta > Magnoliopsida > Poales > Poaceae > Dendrocalamus > Dendrocalamus latiflorus. The sequence goes on along the minus strand of CM029637.1, from coordinate 17,264,950 downwards.
GCATTATGAGAATTGCGATGACTTCAACCACGATGATGATGATGCTAAAGGTAAGGAAAAGAAAAATGACGACTTCACGAGCATGTGCTTCATGGCAAGTAACAACAACGACAAAGAATATAGTGATCTCGATGAGGTAGGATCGTCATATGATGAGCTTGAAAATGGTTTGATTAAACTTGCTATTGAATTGAAAAAGACAAAAAAATAAATTGAAAGAAAATAACTTTGTTGTTGAAAATCTTAATTCAGAAATTGCTAGGTTAAAAGCTTTGGTTCCAAAAGGTGATTCATGTTCTTCGTGCACTAACCTGTTAATTGAGCTTAACAATGCTATATCTATTCATACAAGTTGCATGAATAAATTTGATTCTCTTAATACTAAATGTGAGAACTTGCATGCGTGCTTTGCTCATGGTACAACTGTTTATACTTATGTTCTTAATGATTTGCTTGTTGCTAAAAAGAATTTGAAAAAGATGAAAGCTGCTCTTACTACTAGTTCGCTAGTTCAATCCTTATATACTGAGAACCTTAAGTCTAGCAAACCCTCTCAATGTAAAAAACTGAATTGCTAGAAGCTAGACTTAATTCATCTCAGAAATCCATTCAGTAAATACTTTATCATGAAAATTTGTCTTGCTCAAATTGCCCTAAGTTAAATATTGAGATTGATGCTTTAACTAGGCAGTTGAATGCTTTATCAGGAAACTTTTTATATGTTGAAAGTGGCGATGCGAAAACAACATATAAATGGAGTTGTTGCACCTCATATATAATACTAAGATGTTGTAAACATCTTAGTATTACTATACCCCGCTTTAATTTTGAAAAAGTGGGAGTAGTCAGGTATGCTATCAAATAAGGGCATGTATAATTTAATGATATTAATTTTTTTTAAACAAATTTAGTGCATTATTGGTATGTGGATATGATAGACTTGGACTTATATTGTGTGACCGAGGAAGAGTAACGATTTGACGAGTGATTACTCATTAACTATGTTATCTTTAAAGGTAAGCATAATTGGGTATTGTAATCCAAATCCACGCATATTCTTGGTTAGTAGTGACATGATGCAAGGTAAGTAGCCGCTGTTTGATTGATTATTACTGCATATATTAATCACACTGAAATGGCAACCACAATTTTGACTACCCCAACGTTACATACACAGTGATCGACACGCCCCACAATTTTTTCACCGAGATTATTTATGTAATGAAAAATTAAGCAGCATAGATGCGTTGCTGCGCAGTCTTACGGGCACCCTCGGTTCTGGTATATAGGGCTTTTTTTTTGCTGCGACTTGTGACTTTTGGATTATTTGTGTGAAAGATTATAGAGTAACAGAACTCACGTGCGGTTTTTGATGATATAAATGAAGTCGGTAAAGTATGTACTATAATTAACTAGTAATCCTATCTTAAAAAGATACATCGTTTAAAAATTAGTTACTGTAAAAAAAAAATCAAAAAACAGCTTTTAAAAACTGAAAAGAACACGACCAGGCCGACGTCCGTGTTACAGCCTTCTGCCACCAGCACTGGCAGGACGCGGCGGTGGAGCCTTGCATCCACCGGCAGCTCCGGCTCGACGCCATCCCCAGCGTGCGCCGCTGCGGAGGTCTCATGAGCATGAGCCACGCCATTTCCGTCTCGGCCGCCGTCTGGTTGCGCGCACCGCCCTCTTGGACAGCGCCGGAAGCGACGTCGACGGCCGGTCCTGCCTCGGCAAGGCTAGCAGCCTCTAGCAGAAGCAGCAACAGTAACCAAGAGGAGCAAAATGGAAGCTAACGAGTCGACCATCAGCTTGCTCTTCTCCATTTCCTAGTCCCAATGATTAGCATGATGTAAATCCCAAAGTTCCCTTTCTTTAAAAATTTAATTTCAAATTAACTATTTTAAAGTATTTGAACTTTATTTGGATTTATCTGGATTTTATTTCAAAGCCTAAAGTAAGAAAATTCATTTTAAGAATTTTTCTTAAGCCAAAAAAATTTATTTTTACTTTTCCTAAGTTCTCCTTGATTTATAGTATTTTTGAGAATTTTCTAGAATTTAAAAATTAATTTTGAGTGCTAAAAAGTATTTTTGTAAAATTTGAAATACCAAATTTAGGTTGAAAATATTTTTCCTAAGTCTAAAATATCTTCAGAAATTTCTGTGAATTTTCTAGAATTTTTAAGACCTTATTTGCTATTTTCTAAGTATTTTTTTAAAGCCTCCTTGTATTTCTGAAAATTAAAAACGAAATTTAAATCCAAACTCCTCTCAAGCCGACACGTGGCGCTCCCAGATTCAATCCGCGCGCCGCTTGATCTAATCTGAGCCATCCCCATCCACTTACCCCTTCGCTTAGAATCCAACGGCCTTGGTTTATTTCAGGATGCGTGGCGCTCATCCGACTGTCTGCCTCTCCCCCTCTCCTCTTCTCTCTCGCCGACATGCGGGGCCCGCATGTCAGGCCCTTCTCCCACCTCCCCCTTCTTCTTCCTCCAGCCAAGCCGCCATGAATGCCCACCGAAGCTCTTTATTCGGCCGTTTCTCCTCCTTTAAAGTCCCAAGTAACTACGCCTTATGCTCCTTTACGCCGGCTGTTTTCCCTCCTTTAAATCCTATTCCCGCCGCCGCGCCCGTTTCCGATCGCCTTAACACCGGCAAGGTCGTGCTCAGCCGTTACGACTCCCCTCCGCCTATAAAACTCTTCCCGAGGATCCCCGTGCGCCGCTTTCCCTTTCCCCTCTCCCAACTCCTTCCCTCCGTGCCCAGAGCCCCGCCGCACCGTGTTTCTTCTTCCCCGCCGCCGCGCCGTGCTCCGGTGAGCAATCGCAGGTGTCCTGGACCGCCTCGCCCTCGCTGCCACCTCCTTTGCCTTCCTCGTCGCCGTGCGCACATCCTCCGCCCCTTCGCCGAGCGAAGCCACCACCGGAGACCCCTCGCCGCTGACACCCGTGCGTCGCCGCCGCTTGCTCCTCGTTGCCAGCCGTCGCCAAGCATCCCCGAGTCCGGCACCAGGTGGGATCTGGTTCCCCGTCGCCTCCTCTCTCTCGTGCTGGAGCGTCAACGCGCGTGCACGCGTGGCAGCCGTGTAGTGCCGTGTGTCTGCCTCGTCAGCGCACGGTTGCCATCCCGCTTCCTGGCCACGTCGCCCGTGGACCGAGTCCACGGTGGACCGAGCTGAGCCGTGAACTCAGTCCACCGTAAACCGTCCCCACCTGTCAGTCACATGAAGCCTTTTTCTGTGTAAAAATTATTCCACCGGAAAATAAAATTGAGCACTGACGTCATAATCTGAATTTTCCAGTATAAAAATAATTCCAAAAATCAGCCTTTTCCTTTTCTTTAGAATTCAAACTTCCAGAAGCCCGTAAAACCTCATTTTAACTCCGTTTTGACCTGTTCAAATTTCTAAATTCTTCTAAAATCCTAAACTATCCAAACAATTACTTTATTAAATTAATGCCTTCAAAAATATTTAATGGTATTCAAAATAAAATATTGCTTTGCACAAAAGAACCATATAACCCTTCCTTGTTAAGCCTTGCATCTACTGTATTTTTCCCAAGACTTGTGGAATACTTTATGTACTCACATGCTGCACTCAAAATAAAACTCAGAGGAATATGAAGCTCAAGAGGGAGATTACGACTACTTCGCGTGTGGATTCGACGAAGGCTTTCCGGAATACTATGCTGCACTTCCCCAGTCAATTGCTTGTGGCGTATTGATGGGTCTTCACCAGATTTACTTTTGCTCCGCTGTGTTTTGTGAGTTTGAGAGGTCCTGAAACCTCAGTTGTAATAAAGAGGCCTTTTGGTCTGTACTCTTTACTATTGTAATAAAACGTTGTTGGTTATGTAATCATCACTGTTTGACTTTGTGTACTAGTTTTGATCTAGAACTAGTGTTGTATTATACAGAAGGTCCAAATTCGGAAATCCGGGGTCCCGACACACGAGTACTTCGTTGGCTGCTCGCTTGATTAGCAGTATCGCAAACAATAGCTAGCCACGACTAATATAAGAGCTCCCCGTAGCGGGCGTGGGCTGGCAGTGGCGGAGCCAGCCAGGAGCCTGGGCAGATGGCTGGCTCCGCTCTCATCCCGACAATGCTGATGACGCGTGGCTCTCGCCTACCGCAGGATACTCATCGGCGAGCCCGGGCCAAGGTTTAATCTTTCGAAAGCAAAAAAAATTCGGCTGCCGGCGAAAGAATGAAAGAACGGAATTTCGTTCATTTTGGACAAAAAAAATCAAAATTTTATAAAATTTAATCAAAATTTGAATAAAATTTGAACAAATCTTAAATAGGACCAAATTCGGCCAAATTTTAGCCGAATGAAATCTATTTCACTGGACATCGAAAGGGACGAAATTTCATTTATTTTACAAAATTTCAGACGAAATTTGTAACACTAGTCCGGGCAGCCGTCTAAGGTCGCTCGGCCTTAGCTCTGCCAGTGTGGGGAGGCACTTCCGCCGCCCCGGGTGTCGTGGCTGCGAGGGCAGGTCCTCCACCGAGCCCATTGCCCACCATTTGGCCATTTCACTAACACTAGACCCGTCATGGGCTCATGATGATGAGCAAGGGCACCCCCCCCCCCCCCCCCCCCCCTAGTTGGCAGTATAGTGGTAGTTCCTTTCGTGGGAGCTCTGCTTGTACGTACCTAAAGCAGAGCCAGTATAAAGAACTCGGCATGAGCTTCACGTACGAATCAAGTGAACATGATGGTCCCATCCATGCTAGCAAGGAATGCTAGTGATGTCATGCTTATATCATCGGCTCATCGCTGCTCTGCAAACCTTGCCTTAAGATTCCTAAAGCTTTATCACAGTAGACTAATATACTGTAAATGAACCTGTCCAGAGCAAATTGTACTATTAATAAAAAGGAAGAGTCTCACAGGCTGAATTTATTTTGCATACTTCAGTATTATAGACACGTATTTTGATTTTTTTTTCATAAGAGTTTATTTTATTGAAAAAATATAAGTTTCTTATTAATACTAGCTCATGTAATTGCGCGGATATCCCCGCTACTTAAGTAAATATTTAATATAAATGTTTCGAGCTCTGGAAAGTTGGCATTGCAGGCTTACAGCGCAATTGTGTTCAGTTCCATCATTCCATGCTTTTTGTATACTACTATATATACACTGCCAAGAATGCTGATGTTAAATTCTTGTTTGTTTGGCAACACCACTACAAAAAAAGTTATCACGGACGGTTCGGAACTATCATCACAGGCGATTTTCTGAACCGTTTGAATTTATGTGTCAGTGATAATCGCGGGTTATCACTGACGGTTTGTGAGCCGTCTGTGATAAAAACAACACAGACGATTTGTAAACCGTCTGTGATACTCGCACATCACAGATGGTTCTAGTTACCAATCGTCTGTGATTGGCGAGTATCACTGGTGGTTAATATATAGAACCGTTTGTGATATCCTTCATAGACGGTTTATACCACAAAACCGTCTGTGATAGTTCACTCTATACTTAAAATTTTTATCTGTTTTTTGGCTAGCCTCAAGAAATAATGTTACATATATCCTTTGAAAACAAACAAATATAATGGCAAACACAACAGTACATTCCATTTCCATTAAGATTAGAATTTACCATTGCAGAATAACAAGATAACGAACCGAACCCAACTCTTTAACACAGCAAGAATATATAAGAAGCAGAGATCCTAGCAGACAGTAGAAGCTGGATGCATCGAATAGCGGCCGGATATCACCGACAATGGAGAGCTGACGGTAGCACCACTTTTGTGGCACGACGGTGAGACTGAACAAGACACTCTTACGACACTTACGACAAGAGTGTGTTGTTCAGTCGACCCTTGTGTCACAACGGAGGCGCTAGCTCACGGCGGTAGTCGGCGTCATCGAGAAACAAGCTGGATGCATCGGATGGCGGCCGGATATCACCGGCAATGGAGAGATAGCGGTAGCGCCACCTTTGTGGCACGACGGTGAGACTACATAAGACACTCTTACAACACTTATGACAAGAGTGTGTTATATAGTCGATCGTGGTGTCACAACGGAGGCACTAGCTCATGGTGGTAGTCGACATCGTTAAGGGGAGGATGCAAGAAGCTATATAGTGGATGAACTCACGTGTGACTACCGGTCGAAAGGTGGATGGGGAGTAATTAATAAGGGCGAGCGGTGGGAGGAACCAGTGCCTGCCATTTAATGTGAAGAGAATGGATGGGTGAGATTGAAATCTTGGAGGGATACGCCACAGATCGGTGACGTGTCATTATCAAAGACGGTTCATATAACAAACGGTCTCTGATAAGCTCATATCAGAGACGGTTTGTTATACGAACCGGCTGTGATATTAATATCAGAGACAGTTTGGTATATGAACCGTCTGTGATAACGTTTAAATATGTGCGCCCTAATCCAGTTCTTCTAAACTATCCTCTCCCTTATCTTTTTCACCATATTTCTCAATAATGGCATCTAATATTCTTTTGATCTCCTTCTTCTTATCTATCCATCATGACTTGTTCGGCTGCAACCTTACACGGGCGGCCAACAATTTACATTTGGAGCAACTCCTCTGCTCACGCCCTGCTCTCCTTCTTCGACTCGCTTCCATCCATCAGCTGGACCTCATTATCCACCGTCGACAGAGATGTCTCGTTACCGCTTAGCAAAGAGAAACCGCCCTTAGCCTTGTTCTTCTCTGCAATGTGCACAAAGCAGAAGAAGCTCTTGCGGAAGTGGAGAGACACATGAATAACATTGCCGATCAAGCAGAAGCGGCCGATTCTGAGGAACCTTATCATGGCATCCTCTATAAGATTATGGACCATGCTAATGATTTGCTCAGGCTGGAGGAGGAAGTGCAAAGGGCAAGGACAATCTTCACGGCATTCGAGAACTCAGCGGCTGATCCTCCAACTCCAAAACTCAAAGAAGAAGCATATGAAGTCCTGAAGACTAAGATTTGGGAATAACTTTTTTAGGACTTTTGTAAAAAATTTGCCATGAATTTGTCTCTCGTCTCAGTAGTTTCTGTAGTTCATACGACAAAGTACAAAATACAGACGGTTGTAAATAAAAACCATCTATGATAATACGTATATCACATATGGCTTTTAAACCTAACCGTCTGTGATAGTTTCAGGGACGGTTTTAGCCATGAACCGTCTGTAATAATCAAAACACAGATGGCTCCACATGAACCATTTGTGATGAGATGTCCAGTATAGCTTGTTTTGTAGTAGTGCAAGCTTGTTGGAATAATAGGTTTCACTGTTCATGGGTGATTAATCAGGGATATGATCTGTTAAAACAACTATAGAACCAACCGTACAAGTTTCTCGGAGTCACTAAAGCAGATATGTGCTACTGCTATTGGGAACGGGGTTATGGGATGAGCATTCTATCATAGTGCTTCCAACAAGTGCATGCAGTAAGGGCTGTAAAAAAAGCTCGAAGCTTGCGAGCTACTCGAGTTCGGTTCGTTATAGGCTTGGTTCGAGCTCGGTTCGAATTTTAAACGAGCTGAACTCGAGCTTGATCTCAAGCTCGCGAGCTTCACCGAGCCGAGCTCGAATAGTTCGCGAGCCCTAATTCGAGCTCAAATAGTAATACATATTAATTCTTACCGAGCTTACTCGAGCTCGAGCTTTTCTTATTGTTGAAAATTAGTGTATATTTGAATTATTTTGACTGTTATCGAGCTTACTAGAGCCGAGCTTGAGCTTAAAATTTTCTTATTATTGAAAAATAATGCATAATAAATTATTTTAATTGTTACCGAGCTTCAACGAGCCGAGCTCGAGCCTACTCGAGCTTAGGCCGAGCCGAGCTCGAGCCCAGGTCTAGGCTCGGACCCCAACTCGAGCTCGGCTCGAGCTTCTACCGAGCTCGAGTCTGAAAGGCTCGTTTACAGCCCTACATGCAGTGTAGTGTGTAGTGTTTAATTCTTAATTACAAGCATGATTGGCGCCATCGGTTCGCACGCGCGTGTGTATATATATACACACGCACACGTCCTGTTTAACCTCTCTATGAACCCTACGTACCTATACAATTGGTCCTCATGGAAACGACCATAAGGGCATGTCCAATGGTGATTTATGAGTTAGCTCTAAACATATTATTTCATATTTTAATAGAAGAGAGAGAAAAGCTAGCTCTTGATCAAGAGCTAGTCTCATACACACATTCCAAGATTATATGAGGATGTCATGTGGGACTATTCATGTTATGAGCTATGTGCTAAAAGTTAATATCATTGGAGAAGTTATCTTAGAGGTAGTAACTAGCTCATACCATTGTACATGCCCTAATAATGGATGTCATGCTATTGCAATTAGTACTAAATGAACAATTAATGGGAATAGGCGCCACTAGCCATGCAGAGTAGTCGTGGGTGATCATGCATATCCAGCTACTACTCAGCTTGTTAGTTAAGGGAACTGGCCACTAGCCATGCAGAGTAGTCGTGGGTGATCATGCATATCCAGCTACTACTCAGCTTGTTAGTTAAGGGAACTGGCCACTAGCGAGAGTAATGCACGGTGATGTAAGCAGGGGACACACATATATATATACATATAGATATACACATATATATATACACATATATATAGATATATATACATACATAGATATACATACGTAGATATACATATTATATATATAATATATATATATATATATTAAATACTCTCACTTCTAATATATCACTTAAACGACTATTTTATACCTCTTTATCACTTTCGGTATACTTAAATACTAACTCTAAGATACTCCAATATGACTTGGTTGAAAAACTTTCATCGGAGCCTTTATTTTTGCTCTATACAATTTTTCATATATAAAAGGAGCGCATACACAAATTATATTACAAAAGTGGACTTTTATGAAATTTTTTATGGAACTCACTTTGGTGTATTTTATAATCATTATTAAAGTATGTTTAAATAGATAAAAAGCCATAACAACACCATTAAAAGGGTATATAAGAAGTAAAGAAGTAAAAGTATGTACTCACAGAAGTATAAAATCATATATATATATATATATATATATATATATATATATATATATATATATATATATATATATATATATATATATATATATATATATATATATATATATATATATATATATATATATATATATATATATATATATATATATATATATATATATATATATATATATATATATATATATATATATATATATATATATATATATATATATATATATATATATATATATATATATATATAGGAAAATTACATAAGGCACCTTGGTGCCTAGGCACCCACATTAAGAACCGTCCGATACACGTGTATGATTGATTTTTTTTTGAGTTTGGGTATGGAAATGTTTTATACCCTTGATATATTTATGGTAAATAAGTTTTGAACTCAATTCAAACTAGTTTGAACTACTTTTGAGTTCAATGCGACTACAGTGAGTATATACCATAAAAATAGTTCAAACTAATTAAACTGAAGTTGAATTTAATTTTTTTCGGAGTTTGACATCTCAAATATAGTTTTTTATGGGTATATGAAGATACCCACATCAAACGTTGCGAATCTCAAAGCAAATCAACGGGTATTGATATGGGTGCCTAGGCACCAAGGTGCATGAAACACTCGTCCTATATATATATATATATATATATATATATATATATATATATATATATATATATATATATATATATATATATATATATATATATATATATATATATATATATATATATATATATATATATATAGACACACACAGTGCAGCGTATCTCTTCTCTCTACAGTGCATCTCTCACACTCGATCGGCATGGATATCACCAATTCACCATGGAGTGCCCTTGAAGCTCATGCTCCCCAGGCTACTATACTCCGAGCTAGCGTTGCCAACGCCACAAAGCTAGCTTGCTAATTGTTATACATGCACGAGCCCACTTAGGTTAAACGGTTTCTGACTTCTATTTTTTAAAAACTGATTTTTAAATATAGTAATTTTACAAAATTATTTTTATAAATCATTTATACAAGTTATTATAGGAGCCGTTTTAAACTGAGTAGCTCTCAATGTCAGTATCCTTTACTCCCTCAATCTCTTATAATCAGTCAAAACCAAGAGTCACAACTAAAAACTAAAAACCATAACATTTTCAAGCATGGCTTAACTACATGGTGGTCTCGCATGCACACGGCACACACTATAAATTATTATAGGGCCTGACTATATCATAGCCGCCTAAAATTTTCATAAAGCACAGTCGATTTCACCCGCCCTACGATGTGGCATAGGTGGTTGAGATGTTTCTGGTTTGTTTTGTTTCTGACCTTGACCTGAGGCCGCAATTTGTTATTTTAATGGGTCAAAAATTGGTATGGGCCAAATGTTCGAACCTATTAATATATTAGCTGTAGAGGTGCAAATGGAGCGGATAATTTTCGTCCGTCTGACTGACCGAAGTCTTGCGGAATGAATATGGAAGGGGTAGATGGGTATCCGGAACTATCCGTGTTCGACTCCGACTCCGAGGAAAAATATGGAATAGGGTACGGAATAAGTGATATCTATCCGTATACATCCATATGCCAAGTGATATGAGAAAGTCTGTTGTGACTTCACCTAGGACAAGATAATATATATGCAGTTGTCACATCTAAATAGGCGGGAGTATTGAGTGATCTTCCTTTAACATCTCAGTAATTAGTCTCTCCATGTTCGCTTTGATTGTACCATGCTGTCCAATGTTCTGTGCAAAGAAGCGGATAATTTCCGTTCGACCGACCGTCGAAAGATTATGGAATGGAGAAATAGATATCCGGCATTATCCGTGTCCGACTCTGACTCCGAGAAAAAAAAATATGGAATAGGATACAAGATATCCGTCCGTATCCGCTCTGATTGCACCTCTAATTGGCCGAACATTTATGTTAAACTTTTAGTCGTATTCGTACGGCAAAATATATTAAGCCCAACAAAAAAAGGACCACAGAAAACGTATCTTGCCCCCCATCATGCAAGAAAAAAAGATCTCGCCAGGAGGGAGCCGCGAAGAATAAGAGATGAAACAAAGATCACAGGAAAGGAATGGGGAAGAGGCGAAGAACAAGAGAAGAATAACAAGCCAGATAGATCCGAACCTCCTTGAGGAATCCCCATGACACCTGCGAGTGTATCTCGTCATCAATAAGCACAAGGTAGGTTGCTTGCTCCATTTGTTATACGACAATTCCCTTGTGCTTCTTTTCCACCAATTCTTGTGCATCTTCTCCACCAATGAAAATAGATACCATGCTTTCCAATAATGTACGCATCTGGCCAGAAATAGATGCAACTAGGTAGGATCCTGCACTACGTTGCACCGTGAGAGACAAAAATGTGGCTAGCTCCACATGGAAAAATTCTGGAGATGCGTAGTCTTATACGTAGTCTCTCTATTGCGCGAGCATGGATATGCGTATTAACACAATAAGACATGGATATGGAGAATCGTTATTTTCCCAAAAAAACCGATACAGGAACATATATATATATATATATATATATATATATATATATATATATATATATATATATATATATATATATATATCAAGTGCACCATGGTGCCCAAACTCCATAATTAAAACTTTCCATCCATAATTGATTCTTTTCCAAATTGATACCTTTTCGAATTAATGAATCTTAATAGGTTACCTAATATATTGCACCTGCACGCATCTAAAAGCAATCTAACGACAGAGAGGCTTGGTGCCTGGACACCTTGGTGCCCCATTTCAGTATCATATATATATATATATATATATATATATATATATATATATATATATATATATATATATATATATATATATATATATATATATATATATATATATATATATATATATATATATATATATATATAGGAAAATTACATAAGGCACCATGGTGCCTAGGCACCAACATCCGATACACGTGTATGATTGATAATTTTTTTGAGTTTGGGTATGAAACTGTTTTATACCCTTGATATATTTATGGTAAGTAAGTTTTGAACTCAGTTCAAATTAGTTTGAACTACTTTTGAGTTCAATGCAACTACAGTGAGTATATACCATAAAAATAGTTCAAACTAATTAAACTAAAGTTGAATTAAATTTTTTCGGAGTTTGACATCTCAAATATACTTTTTTATGGGTATATGAAGATACCCACATCAAACGTTGCGAATCTCGAAGCAAATCAACGGGTATTGATATTGGTGCCTAGGCACCATGGTGCATGAAACACTCGTCCTATATATATATATATATATATATATATATATATATATATATATATATATATATATATATGAAAAATATTTTTTACTCCCGGGTGTAATTACACCCACCTCTAATATACCACCTAAATAAATTTGAAATACTCCTTTATCACTTTAGGTATACTCATATACTAATTATAAGATATTCTAATGTGAACCACATGAAAAAATTGCAAGGGAGTCCATAGTTTTTAGCGTATTTTGTAAATACCTTTATATACGTACATAAAAAGGAGTATGTTGAAAAAAATGTATATACCACCTCTGAAAATTTGTTCATACCACCTATATAGTCTTAAATACTCCTATACTACATGTACATACTCCTCGTTACGCGAGATACTCCCTACGTTGTGAGATACGACATAGGGTGTAATTACACCCGGGAGTAGAAAAGAGGCTTTCTATATATATATATATATATATATATATATATATATATATATATATATATATATATATATATATATATATATATATATATATATATATGAAGCCTCTTTTCTATTGCCGGGTGTAATTATACCCTATGTCGTATGTCACAACATAGGTAGTATCTCGCGTAACGGAGAGTATGTACGTGTAGTATACAAGTATTTAAGACTATATATGTGGTATGAACAATTTTTTAGATGTGGTATGCATATTTTTTTTGACATACTCCTTTTTATGTACGTATATAAAGGTATTTATATAATACGCTAAAAACTATGGACTTCCTTGCAATTTTTTCGTGTGGTTCACATTGGAGTATCTTATAATTAGTATATAAGTATACCTAAAGTGACAAAGGAGTATTTCAAGTTTGTTTAGGTGGCATATTAGAGGTGGGTGTAATTACACCCGGGAGTAAAAAAATATTTTTCCTTTTTCCTATATATATATATATATATAATTATCATCACATATATGTAAATATAATAGTGTAATAAGAACTTCATGAGAAGCCTAGTGATGGCAATGTGTAGGATCGTCGATAGCAATCAGAGGAGGGTGAATGAGAATGATTGCAGTGCCTAGCGAAAGTTTTTCTTAAGATTTACTTATTTCTTTACTTGCAATCACAGCAAAGACAAACAAACAAAAAAAACACAAAAGAAACAGAGAAAGAAAAAAAAACGCACGTGTGATCAATTGCACCAAACGTTAACTTCTAATGGCACTGTGTTGACACGAGTAAATAACGCATGACTGAATTCGGCGGCGCAATGCTGATGAGACAGAACGACGCGCGTCTGGATCGGAGACGAGGCGCTGCCTTGCTTTGCTTGCCAACTGAGGAATCACGCCGAAAGAAGAACCGAGAAAATCGTGGACCAAAAGACGACGCCACCCTTACTTCCTGGAGAACTCTCGGCAAGAAAAGTTTACGTGCATGAATCCGCTCAATATGAAAATCATCAGCCATACACTTGACATGCATGCTGCCATCACTTTTTTTTATATCCAAAATCCATGTCTTGGCCAGATCAGCTCACCTAATCACTGCACGCATTGATTAGAAGCACAAGAAAAGAAGTGTCTATACAACATTTGACTATTTTTGAGGACAAAAACAATCAGATTTTGAGCTGTTAGATAGAGATTCAACGCCCTAGATCATTTTTTTGGAAGGGGTCATTTTTTTAGAGGGGAGCTTGTATGAGTGGATCCGTTGGATAGAGATCTAGCGTCTCAGATCAATCTGACTGTTTTTATTCTCAAAAATAGTCGAACGTTGGATAGACATTCCTCACAAAAAAAAAATCACAAAAGCAAATACCTTTTCTCTAAACTTCACGTCTGCAGTCCATCCATCAAGAAGTCTCCAATCATGTAGACATGGATCAACACAAAAAGCCAACAAAGACTCACGCTAGGAATTCCAAACACCGAGATCCTCTCTATTTTATTAATTTCAAGTCTTGGCAAAAACTAACCACCTCATGCAGTTAGTCCCTAATCCCTTGTCAAAAGCCTTATAACTGGACCCCTTTTTATCCGGCCGCCACACTCCTTTTTCTTTTCCAAAAGCCACGTCCGACTTCTAATCCTATCCCATGCCGCCGCTACCTCTAATACAAACTCATTTCCTCTTTTCAATCTACTAGAAACCCTAATACCACTCATCCAATTTGGACCTGGGCCTTTTTAACTCAACCAGAATTTTAGCCCACTACTATTTAAGAGACCCGAAACCCTTCCTAACACGGGTTTTTATACCTCCGACTTTTCGACTCATCACGTGTCGAAACCTCCAGGACCGCACTCCCGTAGCTTCTTCACGCACCATCCACCTTTGATTTCCATGTGCTCCAGCGTGAGCCCGACCACATCGTGACATTCTCGACCGCCTGGACCTCAGATTTCCCCCTCCTAGTCCCAGTCTTCCTCGTCACCGACCATGACCGTCTCCACGCCCAACTTGCACATGCAAAGACCAAAGAACGTTTTCCCGGCACAAGTTCTTTCCAATTTGACCAACATCAGTCCACGTACACACGCCACACACCTCGAACAACAATACTAAGCAACGTTGTCAATTATTCATCATTACAAAAATACTAGACCTAGTCACATGGTCTAACACAATGTGTGGTAGGGGTGCTACTGTTGGATTTGTCTATTGTAACCAAACAAACATCTATAATTAATCTGGTTTTAAAAGGAATGGTTTAGGCATAACATGATATATAGCTTTCTCAAAGTATTTAAATTTAGGGACATTAAGGTTCATTTGCAAGAACTGCGGAAAGAAAATGTTATTCACAATTTGGTTGTCTGTGTACACCTGTTTGCCTGAAAGATAAAAAACTACAGTCGAGAAACCTAAAATATGGCATTCCTTGATAGGAATATGGTATAATGTTACAAACATGTAGATTCTGTTTAACAAAGTCAACTAAATATCAACAACAAATATAACATTTTGAATTGAAGAATGTGTTAGAATAAACACAGAATTGCATGTTTATTCTTTCCCATGTACTACATGAACAAAATGAGATGGGACAATATATAGCAATTTTTCAATGAACATCATAAAGGAAAACATATAGCATTGAAATAAATACCTCCTATCCCGGCCTGCACCTAATGAGATTGTCGTTTATAGGTAGAATTGTTACTTTTGCAGAAGGTCCAAAATGAGGTGGCAATGATTTCAAAGAATCATATCGGAAATAAGTATAGCTTGAGGTAGTTGGCTATTCACGCATGCACATATATAAAAGCATTCTCAGATGCGTAAATTCATAATCAACGACAACACTAATGAGACATGAGAAAGTACGTAATGGCAGTCAACTTAGAAAAATATTGAATATAGAACCAATAATGTAAACTATTCTAGTATGGTAAAGGAAGATAAGAGGAAGCTTTCAGTTCAAACATACATTAGTACCTAAAATGGCTAGCACATCCCATTGAGATGGGTAACCAAAGGACTTGAAAATTGTAATCCCAATTGGAGATGGAACAACAAAGGTCTGGTTAGAACAAATGAAATGGGCTCATCAATTCTATCTTATCACTAAGATTGAGTATTACCTTATTTTTGAAATAGCACCAAGTCATGTAGCTTACAGACAAATGCATTTTACCTCTCACAATTGTAGGCAAGGGAAGCCTTTGCTAAATGCCTCTTTTCTCCATCTGTATTCCTGATGCTTTCGATTGTCAGAGCATCATCCATCTGCAAGCACAAGAATTTTTCACATCAAAAACATGAGAATATCAAGAAATAATGTATTTGCATTTTATTTATAGGTTATACTTCAGAGGGCAGGGAGATGAAAAAAATTATATTACGGGTTGAAACAATTGGATAATTGTAAGGGGTCATAATAGGAAGCTATATCAAGCAAAGCTCTTTAGTCATTTAAGCAGTAGATTTATGTAGTTGACATGAAAATAAATGAGATTATCAGTAGAACTGGAAAATTGAGGTGGTAAATTGGATCACATAACTGCACTCTTGCAAGTAAAATGCCAAAACAAATTGGTTGTCTAAGCACTCAAAAGTACTGCTTGCTGTAGTAGTGTAGTACTTGTTATGTTTGGAGGCTACGAATTTAGGCTTGAATTAAGTTCATCAACTAATCATATGTCGGTCAAAAATTAAGACTGGAACCGAACATTTTTTTTCCTAACTCATGGCTAATGCAAAAGTGACAACTCACCATAAAGACATATGTTAGAGCAGTGAAGGAAAGAAGGCCCAAAAGCTTCATATAGCAAAATACAATCACAACTTGACCATGAAGACAACATATATTTCAAATAAGACATTGATTTGAATACCAATAATTTAACACTCTAAACTGTACAGACCATGGCCCTGTTCTTTTTCAGCTTTTGGCTTTTCTATAGTAACTAACTTTTAAACGAAGTGTTTTTTCAAGATGTGGTCTACTAGTTAATTGTAGTACATATTGTACCGACTTCATTTATATTAGCAAAAATTACACGTGAGTTTTTGTTACTATGTAATCTCTCATATGAACAGTCCAAAAGCCACAAGCCGCAACCAAAAGCCATTAGCCTCAGCCAAAAAGAACATGCCCCACATTGGACTCCAAGATTCTAGATGAACTACAAAACATAGTAATGATGAGAATTATTTCAAACCTAATCGAATACAAAGATCTGATTATGATATGAAACTTACAATCATTCATTGATAGGCATATTCTTTTGTGAGGGGCAAACCTGCCACTAGGGGTTGTCATGCTGAAATACAAAACAAGCTAGAATTTATTTAATTAAGGAAAATTGATTAGATATGGTTAGGAACCAGCATGGTGGAGCTGACGTAGTTGAACCAACGAGCTCGAAGATCGATGTAGTCGATGACCTGTGTGGTTGAAACCAACATGGTCAGAACCAATGTGGTCGAGATCTATGTGATCAAAACCAACATGGTTGAAACCGGTGTGGTCAAACCAGCATAGTCGAAACCGATGTGGTCGAGATCTGTGTGATCGAAACCAGCATGGTCGAACCGACGTGGTCGAGACCTGTGCGGTCGAAATTGACGTGGTCAAACTGGCATGATTAAAACAACATGGTCAAGACCTGAGTGGTCGAAACTAATGTGGTCGAAGACTAGCGTGGTCGAAGACTAGCGTAGTCGAAGACCTGTGTGGTCGATCTAGACAACGTGGTCGAAGATAAGCATGGTCGGAAACCTGTGTGATCGAACATGGTCTGAGATCAACGTAGTCCTTTTATAGGGAGTTCCTCTTAATATACCATGTGCTCTCCTCCTCCTTGAAGGGCCAAAAAGAACTTCATATTCTTCCCAATTTTATCATTTCCGCTACTCCATTTCAATTTGGATCTGGGGCTGCGCTTGGCTGCGGCTTGGTCGGCGATGGCATCCCTAGGTCAACTCCCTCCTCTTGCAACCCGTGGGCCTCACTAGCTGTGGCTCAAGTGGAACGCGGAGGCAGAGGGGAGTTGGGCTGAGGCAAAGCTTTGAAGGCTACATCTTGGCTGGACCAGTGTCGCTGATTGCCAGATTCTAGAACCTCTCCCATGAGGTGAGGGCTTGGGTGGTGGTGCTCTTGATCTCAGCCGTGGTGGGCTATGATTGCTGTTGGTGTTTTGTTGTGCCAATGCTTGGGTTTGTGCACTTGGCCACAGGGGCAGAACCAGAAATTAGACATAGGGAGGGTCGGGAAAATATGATGATAGGAATTTATATGTAGTGCAAATGTTCTATGCACTAATGCATCGACCTGTTTGATTTGGATATCAAATCAATAACAAAATTCCTTAAACTTAAATGTAGCCATACGAGAGTAGTTTAAAAGCCATAGGATTCGAAACCCCAACACATACGAAATTGAAATGAAAAAAGTGAGCATTTCTAATGTATCATGTACGGGTCGGTGATAAAAACTAATAACTAATTTGAAGACATCAATGATTACCTGGATCTATATGCTGGGTTTTGATGAAGCTATGTAAGGCATATATCATGAACTTCATGCTTAATTTGCGAAGTTACAAAAGATTACTAGTTAGATGATTGCAGGATATGTACTAACCATGTATTCCTATGATATGCTTGCCAGGTTGTTAAGAGATAAAATCATCTAGATGGCGAGAAAGGCAGCTAAAGAAACATCAAGAGATAGGGGAAAAAAGAGACCCAAACTTATTATGTTTCAATGATATGTGGATCTTGAAGACCATGAGACCCCTCTTCGGACAAAATCTATCAGTAGCTCGGGGTCTTGACGACCTCCCACCCCCGTCCCTTCACCTCCCACCCCCCGTCCGGATCTCTTCTCCTCGCCGTCGCCGGAGCGCGCCACCGGTCCCCGGTGGGCGCAAAGAGGGCGACGGCGGGGCCTTTTTTTCCTTACCCTGCTCGGTTCGGTGGGGTTTGGTGCGCTGGTCGTGTGATCCCAGGCTGCGGCTCCCCTCGCCGACGGCGGATCCGGTGGCCTGGTGCCCGGATCTGGAGTCCCTTGGCTGGTGGCGCTGCAGCGGGCTCCCGGGTCTTGGAGCGGCGAGGCTCGCGTGGAGGAGGGCGGCGTGGAGTGCGCTGGGAGGGCGACGGCGGGGCTGGTCGCGTGTCCCCGGCGGCCGCTCCCCTCGCCGACGGCGGATCCGGCGGCCTGGTGGGCGGTTGGTTTTGGGGCGCAGGGACAGGCAGAGAGGGGGGAGCTCCGGGATGCCGGAGCTGCCGGAGGTGGAGGCGGCGCGGCGGGCGCTGGAGGTGCACTGCGTGGGCAGGCGCATCGCGCGATGCGCCGTCGCGGATGACCCCAAGGTCGTCGTACCCGGGGCCGGCGTGGCCTTCGAGCGTGCCTTGGTCGGCAGGACTTTCGTCGCCGAGCGCCGGAGGGATGAATGGCCTTCCAAGTTCTCCAGATTTTTCGTTGAACTTGTTGATGGCTTAGAGTTTTCCTTCACTGATTGCTTCAAGTCTATCAAGAGAGAGTTGTGAATCACTGCACCGAAGCATCTAAGAGGTTGTGAAATTTGCTGTTGAAGTTGATGCTGATTTTGTCCGCTGTCCAGAGGAATGGTTATTTCATCATCACTGGGGCAAGTAACCTGGTAAAGTCAGTGCATCTGGTGTGCGCAGGAGCGGTGCCTTCTCAGCGACGGTTTTGGAGGCAGCGCAGTGTGCCGGTGAGATTGGAAGGGTGTGTGCGGTGTGCCTCCATGGCTCCGTGCTCTTCCGTGGTTTTTCTGTAGGCTTGATCTGTGGCTCATGTCCCTGGATCTGCTCAGTGGTGGCGCATAGGCGTCGCATAGTGATTTCTTCAGTGGTGGACATTGCAAGGCGCGGCTCGTCGTGGAGTTTAAGGGTGGCTATGCCATGGCCTTGGCGTGCAGGACCTCGGTGTATTGGTGGCGGTCTTTTTGTGTGTGGGTAGTGCGTGGGGTGTTGTGGAAGTGCTGGCGAAAGCCTTGCTGGTGATCTTGCCGGTCTTGACAATGATGACGCCTTCGGGCGCCATTTTCCTTCCTGAAGGGTTGTCATGGCACTCCATAGCCATCATGTACTCTGTTCTCCAGGTGAAAGCCTTGTCTCGGTGAGGCGGGCGGCGTCGGCGACCCTTGTCGCCTCTTTGAAGACGTCGCTTCGGAGGTTCATCTTCACACAGGATAGACCGGAGTTTGGATGGCTCAATTGGAGAAGGTTAGGGGCTTGGTTGAAAACAAGGACGGAGAAGCAGTTCTGAAGCTTAGTCTTTTTAGCTTTTTCATAGTCCTTTAGATCTCTTTCTTGCTGTTGTGTACTCCTCAGTGTTGAGGATTTGGGCTTAAGAGCTCGTGTATCTTTTGGCTGTGTATATCCCTTGTGGATATAGAGGCCGGATTTTATATCCTTTATCTAAAAAATGTGGATCTTGAATTGTGAAAGAGATGTGAGCAGCTCTTGGGCTTTTTAGCCTTTCTTAGTTCCGTTGTAGCATCAAGTGTAATTATTATGACTTAACAAGTTAAAGAAGCCGAAGACCCCATAATTATATGGACACATACGAGATCATAGGGGGGGCAGGCCCCTGGCAGCCCCTTCCCTCCGCCCCTGCTTGGCCAGTGTGTGATCCAGGTGCTTTGCTAGGCGTCTCTAGAACCTCGATCCATGTCTTGGTGTGCACCAGTTCATGGTGTTGGCATCGTATCTTTGTGAACCTTGTCAGTGTTACCGTGGTATAGCAGTGGCAATTGGTATTCCGAGTCAGCGTCTTCATCAACATGCTTTGCTGAGACTTCCTGGTAGTTTTGAGTACTACCACTACCGTGAATTACTTTAGTGCCTTTGGTTGTTATCGCTTAATCTGTCAGTGAGCCATACTGATGAATATTCATATTTGTTGATTTCTGGTATAGTTTAAAGCACTAGTGTTGGGTGACTTGACATGATTAAATGTGGGCTAATGGTTGCTCAGTGAGGATAAAATTAGTCTACATGAGATTAAGTAACAAACACGTGATATTCTTCTAGTTCTAGAGGTTTTGTGAGCTCTGTTCTTGCTGTCCAGAACTTGTTGTAGCTTTAATTTGTTCATTTGCTTGTTGTCTGTGATACTTATCATATTTGATAGCATTCTGTTAGATCAGTTTTATTACTGCTGTTATTACTGAATTTAACTGATTAATGTGGTAAGTGGAAGAACTCAAACTACCAGAATATCTAGTGATTGCCACTATAACTTTGATTACTCTAGACTAATAGTGGTGAGTAGGCCTTGTTCTATTACAAGAGTGGCAACAAAATAACAATTTGAGCATTATGTTAATTGTTCATTTATTGTCAGCTGCCTATTAGGCATGATTTCATATTTAAATAACTCGAAAGAGATTTATGATCTTGCAATTATTTTAATATTGCTCCTATCATTTAATCTATGTTGGAAATATGCATTATTGCTTATTTATAATTCTGGAAATGTATTTAAATATTTGCTGAAACTGTTTTTCCTACTACAGTAGTTCCTATTTTCATAAGCTTTCTCCACTACTTATGCAGCAAACAACCGACGAAACCTCCAATCAAGTCATCGATGAACAAGGAAAAATTGACAGTAAGATCAACATTCAGTTCCTTAATATATAAATGATATCAAAAGCATGGAACTGAATACACTTGAGTTGTAACCCCAACTTTCAAGAGCTCAAAACATTCATACCAAAGAAAGCTCATCCACAAAGAAGAACCTTTACTATATATGCCCTGTCCGATGAAACAATTCGATCTAGCATCGGCAGTGATAAATACGGCACGTTATTTTGTGCCGATATTATCAGATTTTTCTCAGTTTAATTTACCTTACAAGCCACAGTACTCCCTTTCTGCATTTTCTCTACCTTGTGACAGGATGAACCCAGACCCGGCTAACATCTGCTCCCTGAGATTCTTGATTGCTTGGTACCTCTCATCATCATGATCAAAGTTTAGCATTCCGTTGCTACATCCTTCAGCCCAGTCTCCCTCCAATTCTTCATCCATTTCCTGAAACTTTTGGTCCAAGCCGCACGAATTGGCGCCATCCATTCCTCTATCTGAAGTTCTCTGATTGCCCTTTGACGACGGAGTGTAACTCCAGGTGTAGCTCTTGGTGTTTCCGTCGACGTTCAATTCGATCGAGTGCATGTCACTGCCTTCTGAATCATCATTTTCGCCCTCATCACTGCATTTTCCATTGTTCTTGTCAGCAGTGGAGCCAGCCGTAGCGCCACCATTTTCAGATGCTTGGGGCAGTTGCATTTGATCATTTGCCGGTTCCTGCTCCTTCTTAGTATCCAGATAGGCTTGGAGCTCGTCGCGCAGTTGATTGATGGCTGAATTTTTCTCCTCGAACTGAAGCCGAGCTTCAAACAGCTTCATCTGAACCCTTTGTTCGCGCCACTCGTCTGCAATCCGAAGCATCTCCCGCTCTTTCTGAAGATCCTCTTGTGCCTTCTCGGTTTCCCTCTTCAGTGCCTCCACCTCGGCCTTCTCCTCGCCAATGCCTCTGATGAGCTCGCTGCAGATCTTCTCCACTCTTCCTTTGGACCTCCTCTCCCTTTCCAGTTCTTTCGTTGCTGCGTGTAACGAGGCCTCGGTCTTAGCTAATGCCATGCCAAGCTTCTTGTTTATCCTCTCTGCTCTTTTCCTGGACTTCGTCTCATTGTCCAGCTCCGAATCTATAAACTGGAGAGCATTTGCTACCTTCTCCTTTTGTTTGCTCTTCCAAAATTCCATTTCCTCCACAAGTTGCTTCTTTAAGCCCTCAATTTGGTTACCCTCTGATTTCTGTTCTTTGATAAGGCTTCGCACATGAGCACGAGCAAGAT
Organism: Dendrocalamus latiflorus; assembly: GCA_017311315.1. Taxonomy (NCBI): domain Eukaryota; kingdom Viridiplantae; phylum Streptophyta; class Magnoliopsida; order Poales; family Poaceae; genus Dendrocalamus; species Dendrocalamus latiflorus. The sequence goes on along the minus strand of CM029637.1, from coordinate 17,242,339 downwards.
CAAGCTCAGAACGTAGTGCGGAAATGAGTGAAACAGTTGATGGATTCAGTTCTCCAGGTCCCCAGATGTGTGCTAGTACTTTGACAAGTTCTTTCGATGCAATCAAGCTGTTATACAGATCCTGCAGGTGGATTGCTTTCTCTTTGGGACATCTTGAAACATCGTCTTGAGAGCATGTGCCTATCTGAAATAGATTGACCAAAGTTTAGCAACTTGAAGTGCTGTCATTTTGTGAGTTCTTAAAAAGAAAACAAGGTTCTCATATGAAATGAACAAATTCAGACGCACATTTTTCCCTAACCCAATTACTAATGGGTACCATTTTCACAATGTTTAGCCGGTTGTTAGACACGCAATTACTCAATCTTGCATCTTGGACAAAATATTGGAAGCGATTTCATGCCTGGAATTCCTTTGTTAGGTGGGCCCAATAAAAAGGTACATTTATCCTCTCAAGCTTTTGTTAGCTGTTTCAAGCCTCAAAAACGCTCTCATGGAAGACAAGCAGAGTGAGATAGTGCAGTAAGTAAAACCAACAGACCTGCATTATGCCTTTTTTAAGTCGTAGTTGAGAAAGATCACTAGCAAGTGAAGAAAAAATAGCACACTGATTTTGATTGCCCTTTTCAAATAGTAAAAGCAGCATGATCGATGCTAAAACTGAGACACATGCAGGCCACATAATCAGAGAGCTATGAGGCTGTCCTAGCCCTCAACTCCAATTGTTTTTCTAATCGAAAATTAGCTTCCACCAACCTGACAACCATCCAATTTGCCTTCTCGAGGCTGGAAGATTGTTCGACTTTTAATCAATATGTTTATGCCGCATATACCTAAAAGGCAGCAATTGCTCAATAACTAATCCTCCCTAACAGCCTAGACACGAGGAAAGTATTATTGAGTCATTTCAGCTGCTTAATAAACAAATCAAGCTGGTAGAAGCCTAGCTCATAGCCTGTTGCAGAAGTGGGCAAGATGCATGTGCATATCAAAATGGTTCCTTGGAGATGCGCCTCACATTTGCTTCTGCTTTCATGTTTACAGAACCAACTCACACTTAAAGCCGTACAACGTTGAATGAGGCGTCAAAAGTTTACGCCTTTCTGAAGTGAGGCATTCCTTTTACATGCAACTAGCTAGGTTTTATTTAAGATCATCAGTAACTTTAGAACTCAGCACGACAGCACCTATGCAGTCACTATTCAGATAGCATTTGTGAGGTGATCATTGAAATGCTTCCTTGGAAGCATATCATACTTCCTCAAATGAACAGAGCGTCAAAAGTTTTCGCCTCTCTGAAGCGAGCGATTCCTTCCACTAGCAAGTACCTAGGTTTTATTTAAAATCATCGGTAGCTCGGCAACTCAGAGCCTATTCAGACACACTTATCTTTCATCCTATTTTGTTAAAGTAAGTAAAAATTTGCAGCTAGTCACTTCAATACTGTATGAATCAAGAAATTCGATAGCTTTGGAAATTGGAACTCAGCTAATTTGTTCTTTGTGTTCTGTTCAACCTAAAGCAACCAAAGCACATCATGATGCAGAGCAATACATACAAGTTTTCATCAATTTTGCTAGCATCCATTTTCTGCATGCAAGGTTCATCTCAACTGAACTATCGGAAGATCTGATGGTTATCGCGATTTCACAATAGCACTACAATCAGAGATTCATCAGACAGAGACATGGCAACAAATACAAATTGACAAAATATACAAAGCACAAACATTTTATCAAATGGTACAACTGTGGAAAATCTAATCCAAAGGAACTTGTGATTTTACCTCCATTGCGCTGCCGATGCTCATCATATCTGCTGAAAACCACTGCCCATGGCCATTGTGCCAGCTTCCCTTCCCATCAGCCTCCAAAATCTTGCTCCTACATCTTGACCTCTTGGACACCTACATCATCAGGTTGATCACCCAAAAATGCCAAAATCACACAACCAAACCATCAATTGCCCAAACTTAACATAAGTCACCAAAGCCATCACTCACCTCCGTCGATGCGCGGCTCCGAGGAACCAAGCTCCGGCGAACCACTGCGTCTTTTACCACCACCTCCTCCCCGAACAGCTTGTCCTTATCCATCTGCCAGAACGCGGTGACGAGCCTCCTCGCCGACGCCGACGACCGCACCCCATCAGCAAGGTGACCGCCACGGCAATGCCGTCTCCGGGACGACTCCGACATGCCCGCCCCGCCCGAGTAAGGCGACGGCGACGCACCTCCTCCTCCTCCCCCCCTCCGCCGCTGCAGCAGCACCGCCGGCCTCCTGGACCGCAGCTTCCTCGCCGGGTTCGACGCGCCAGACGACGACAGCGCGCACCGCTTGCGGATCTTGGCCAGCCTCACCGCGGCAGCGGCAGCGGCAGCCTCGTCAACGACGCCCTCCTCCACATTGCACCTCGGCATTGCAGTCTTGGAAGATTCGCTCCTGCTTCTTCTGCTTCTCACCAAGCAACAGAGACAAAGATAGCAATGCCACGACAATGCCACTGGTCAGTGATGAATTGGGGTGGTGCTTATGTGAAGGCTGTCACATCAATCTGAACAAAGGGGAAAGAGCGAAAGCGAAAAAAAAGAAAAGAAAAAGATGAGACGGATGGATGCAGCTTTAAAGGAAGGAATAAGAAGCAGGGCCTGGCGAAAGGGGATGTGACCATCACACACACACCCCTTTAAGGAGACTGATACTATTGGAATCTGGGGATTATGAGTCCCATCTCTTCTTTGAAACAGAGTAACTAAAGAAACAGAGGAATTGGCTCCAAAATCAAAAGATTCAAAAGATGCAGTGGGAATGCTGCAAATAAACGGGCTTGATGCTAACACAGCGAAATAAAAATGGGAAACTGAAAAAGAAAAGCTTTCGCAGAAACCAAGGAACATACAGTTCCAAGGACTACCAAGAACCAACAAATGCGCGTACAGCAACGAGAAGGACGGCGCAACTGGCCAGGAGCCTTAAGCCTGCAAAGAAAAAGCAGGGAAAAAGAGAAGAAGAACCGACATGGAAGAGGAGGCGAGATCGAGGTGTAGTACCCATTAAGTGCAGGGAGGCCTGAGGAGCCCGGGTGCTTCGACCAGCTAGCTAGCTGCTTGGTGCCAACGCCACGGTGATGACCAGGAGAGGAGAGCTGCAGGCTTTGGAGCTGCTGGTGGTGCAGGGGTAGCACACGAGTGGGGAAGGGGACAAGGATGATGGGCAAGTGTGCGCCAGTGCGTGCGTGTGCCTGTGTCGTTTGTCCCGGCTTGGTAGAGAGAGCAGCGCGAGTGAGCTGTCTGCGTGGTGCCGCATATCATTGGAGCTTGTCGTGCGCTAGCTAAGCTGCAGCCACGCTTTACATCTGCATGTACGTACGCACGCACGCCATGAGGGGAGAGATGAGGGCGTGAGGTAGACGATAGGTTGGGTTGGAGGTAGGTAGGCTCCACCGCGTACCACGAAGCGCGAGTGGGTGCGTGCGGCGGTTCCCCGATCGGCTCAATGTTTCGAAACCGAGGGCCCGCGAAGGGCTTAGCGCTCATGTTTAGAGCACATGCCGCCATGGCGCTCGTGAGTGGAGTTTGCAGAGGATAACAAGCAGCAGTCGGCCCGATCAATGCGGCTTCTGTGAAATGATACTGTAGCGACAGAAAGACACAGAGGCTTAGATTGAGGTGTTTAATTCGGCTTATGGCTTAATGGTTTTTGCTGAGCTGATTTTTTAGTGTTGTTTGTGAAATATTTCCGATATGATATATGCATTCATTCTCATGTATTCATAGATCCACTACTACAGACACTGTTATCATAGATGGTTCAAAACCGTCATCACAGACGGTTTCTGAACTGTTTGCGTATATATGTTAGTAATAATAGCTGGTTATCACAGATGGCTCCCATATCATCTGTGATAACTTACAATCTGTGATATCGTGCATATCATACACGGTTCGGTATTCCAATCCGTATCACAGACGGTTCGGTGTTTAAAATTGTCTTATATATATATATATATATATATATATATATATATATATATATATATATATATATATATATATATATATATATATATATATATATATATATATATATATATATATATGAAAAATCCAAATTACTCCCGGGTGTAGTTACACCCAGGTCAGACGCTGTTGATATTGTTTGGAGATTCGTGTGGCGTCAGGCGGTTAGCATCTGTACGCAAATGGGTTTGAGGAGAAGGATTAGATCCGCATACACCGATACACGCGATTTTCCAGCGGCTTCGCTTCATATCCCGGAGAATCCAGGAAGATACCAGATATCCTGGAGAATGCGCAAGATACCAAAAAAAGCTCGGCGATTTTTCCTCCATGAAGATACCAGATCGCCGTTACGATATCTCTGGCAGCTTGGATGCTGTTTGCTTGCCGGAGCGTCGTCTCGCCGAGTAGTGAGGAGAAGAATACAGAAAGACTTGGTGCGTCGTATTGCCGATTTGTGGGGAGAAGTCCTCACAACATTTGGTTGGTATGTCATCCTATTTTTTTGATGTTCTGAAATCGATAGGGTTTGTATTTCAGTGTGATTTTTCGTTATTGGTTCGTTGTTTCGTTCTTGGTCAATTGTGAGTAGATTAATCCCTTGCACATACTACAAATCATGCCCGTAAGCTGTTTGTGAAAATGTGTAGTCGAGTCATGTTGTGAGCATTCTTGTTGCGGGGTGCCTGCAAGGTGCTCGACAGAATGCCAGAGGCCGCCAGGCAATTGCTGGTCAATTTTGCTGAATCTGAATGGAGGTATGACCTCCGGTATTAGGGAAGTCTGACCACCTGTTAGCTACTGGTCATACCTCCATTCAGATTCAGGATCCATTTTGTTTCATAATAGTAGTCCCAATATTTTTGACTATTCGACAATACTTCATGGTAGTTGTTCAATTTATGTACTTGCAAAACATGTTAACTTGACAGTAATCTTCCCATCATACCCCTGCTTTTTACAATCTTCCAGTGCATATAATACTCCAATGCTTAATGGCGTTAATACCTCCATTCAGTTCAAGGTATTAGTTCTGATGGCGTTAAAGCTACATGCTAGTAGTTCTGCTGGATCCTTGACAAATACTTTTATTAATACAGCATAGCGGACTTAGTCCAAATAATTGGCTGTCAGTTATATGGAGGCTGAACTACTTAAAATGAAAAAGGAGTATATTCACGTTTGGTGGTATGTGGTATTACAATAGGGAACAACATACTACAAGCTTATCTTTACACGAATCGTCCTTATGCATGACGTCAAGCAATCTTAGCAACTTAAAAAAACATAAACAAGTACATGATTGATTGTAAGAAAGTTTATCTCAATGTGAAGATTATTCTGTACTGAATGTATAGCTGCCTTGATTCAATTGTTGTTTTTCCATACACTAGCCGCACACTCATCTGGCAGTCTGCTCTGACATTTTCATAGATGAAATACTTTATTGAGTTCTTCTTGATTTCGTATGTCCATACATGTTTCGTTTGTGACAACATGCAGTAGATTATGCACTGGAATAATGTAACTGACAGATTGGAGTCTTATGACATGCTGAAGAAAAGGTCATTTTGTTTCACTACAGTTGTCCCACTTATTTTGTGCCTAATTGACAATACTACATGCTATTTTGCGAATCCTTTACTTGCAAAATATGAGAATATGTTCTAATCTATTGTAGGACATGGCCAAACCAAAGAATATGATCAAACCACTTGCTGGCAGTAGCTCCAATTCTGCTTTTAACATGGCCCTATCTCTTGTGCGCTCCAAAAAAAGTGGGGAACAACAAAAGACCAATGGTGCTAAGGGTTTACAATCAAAGGAAAGAAGTGCAAAAAAGTTTAGAAAGGCTTGGCAGAACAAGATATACTCCAGGTGTTCCCCCTCTTTAATTGTTGACTTAATTGAAGATCTAGACAATCACAAGTTGGAATTAGTGAATCAGATGGGCTTTCAGGGATTAGTTAGTTTAAAACTGAATAAGCTGAACCGCCAATTTGGCGCGTGGCTATTAAGCAAATTTGATCCTCAAACTGGAGTATTATGTGTTGGCACAAGGTTAGAACTCACGATGACTTGCGATGATATCAAATGTGTAATGGGCATTCCTAGCAAAGGAAAGAAAATACTACCTGCATCTAAAAAAGAGTCAACAGATCTTAAAGCATATTTGTGTTTCATTTTTGGTAAGTCATCTTGGGATGACTTAACTATCCCCTTCATCGAGCGATTGCTGACAAGCAGATCTGAAGGACCTATGGATGCTGATGAAGCTATCAAATTCAAGATGGCATTTGTCATTTACATTGTAACAAAATTCTTGGCACCGTAGTCATATAACAACTACATATCAACACGGTACCTCAAGGCTGTGGTTGATATTGAAAATGTTCATAATTACAATTGGGCTGATTTTGTTGCTGAAGAATTGAAGAATTCTGCCGCTGTGTTGCAAAGTAAAATTAAGAACAGAGAGAGTCCAGGGTATATCAACGGATGCATCATCTTACTTCAGGTAATACATATACTAATTCTTCATTGAGCTTTGTTTTTTACAAATGTCTGTTTGTCCTACGCTATTCATTGCAGTACCCGAGGATTCTTCACACACATATACTATTTTTTTCTCAGATTTTCTACATAGACAATCTTGATTTTGGCAAGGACAATCTTGCTCATAACATCTTACCTCGCATCGGTGCTTACGATGACAAGAAGTTGGCAGAATTCGTTGAGAGGGACATTATTTTGAAAAACCGATCACCATTCCCTACATACGGAAAGCTCAAGGTATCATACTACATTTTCCAATTTCATACAGTTCAATGCTCATTCCAACTCTAAACATACCAACCATTTTCTTGCAATACGTACAGCTTCGAGATCATAACAACGTATGCTACGGACGCTGCACGTACGCTGCAAACTACCAGGTATATCTTGTAAAACTGCAAATATAAATTTTGCTTTTTTTTCTGCTCATTAGTCAATATTGAGATTGGAGACTCATTATATGCAGGTATGCACCACAATACCCCTTTTCACATATGCAAATGATTAGAAGTCTGTGCTTACATATATAACTACTAATCCTACTTTTTGAGCCGAAATCTTCCAAAATCTAATTTTCAAAAGCTTACAATGGACATGTAGTTAAATTTCCAGTATGAGCATGTGCTTACATCTGACACTAGACATACTTCTTTCCGAACTGAGTTATACCCTTCTTTCAAATGTCTAATTAATCGTCATCTGTACTAAATATATATAACTGTGCAACGTACACATACATACGTGCTTAGCATCAAGTACATACTTTTCAAATGCTTACAATAGACATGTAGCTTAATTTTCGCTAGTAGCATGTGCTTATAATACAAAGAGATACATACCACTGAATGTTGTAGTATGAAAGGAAGTTAGTTTTATCATACTGCATTGCCCGTTTTGCAATTTCATATAGTTCAATGCTCATACCAACCATATACATTCCAAACATTTTCATACAATGAATACAGCTACGCGACCATATCAATGTATGCTTACAATAGACATGAACCTTAATTTTCGATAGTAGTATGTGCTTCTAACGCAAAGAGATACATACCGCTAAATGTTGTAGTACTAAAAGAAGTATGTCTTCAAATGCTACATTTTCCATTTTACAATATCCAACAGTTCAATCTCATACCAACCCTATTCATACCAACCATTTACTTACAATGAATACAGCTCCTTGATCTTAACAATGTACGCTACGGACGCTCCACGAACGCTCCAAACAATACGGTATACGTTGTTATTCAACGCATTATGTTAAATACTGCATCTATGTTAAACTGCAAGTAGAAATTTTGCTTTTGTTATTATGCTCGTTTGTCAATATGGAGCTTGGGGACTCACTATATAGTACTGTATGCACCACAATTCCCCTCTTCACATAGGCAAATGCTTACAAGTAAGTGCCTAAATCTATTACTACTAATACTACTTTTCTTGCCGAATTCTGCAAATGCCTACTTTTCATATGCTTATTTAAGAATATACTGCAATTTTCACTGTTAGTGTGTGATTTCATATGACACTAGTCATACTTCCTTTCGAGCCGAGTAATACCCTTCTTTCACGTCTCATTAATCTTTAACTATAAGAAACATATATTACTGGCAACGTACAAGTACATTAGTGCTTAGCTACGAAGTATATACTTTTGAAATGCTTACAACAGCAACATAGCTTAATTTTCGCTAGTAGTATGTTCTTAAATGTGACACTAGCTAGTAACACTAGACTAGTAGACAAAATGTACATATAGCATGTGTTTAAACTTGTCACTACTTATACTTCTTTTCGAGCCGAGTAATACCATTCTTTCACATAACTAATTAATCGTCACAGTTAAGAAGAATATATTGCCGGGTAACGACGAAGTATATACCTGATTAGCAATGAAGTACATACTATTACAATACTTCTATTACAAAGAGATATATACCGCTGACTTTTGTAGTACCACTGAGTGATTTTCCTTATCAATGATTACTGAATTCTGCGTCATGTGAAAGAATGCTATGCGTACGTACTGCAGAGTAACACCCAAGTACATAAGTTAGTATCTAGTATATACAGACTTTTAAAATGCTTATAATGCTGAGAGATATATACCGCAGAATGATGTATTAACAAAGGAAGTATGTTTTCTTTCCAAAAAAGTAATGAATTCCGCGTCAAGTCATTCAAACGCTACACATTCTACTGCGGGGTTGAAAGATGCACAAAATGTCTAATATATATGCAAAAATTGTCTGATTTCAGTTTGTACCTCGTACACATGTGGACAACGATATCCCTAGCTTTGATTTGGGAATCACGCAAACGCCGTCCGAATACATTGCAGCTGTCTCCACCCCAACAAATCATGTGGCGTCTAATCTGATACAAGATTTCAACATTGTATCCCCTTCTGAGCCAATATTATACACTTCGGAGGACAATCATCTGGACAACAGTCCTTCAGGTCATTCTTTCACTTATTTACCTTATTTTATATATTAAAAACTTCTACTATCAATTCATACTCATTTGCCCCATACGTACTCATTTCCGATATACCTCTAATAGAACCACCTACACATACTGAAGATGATTACCTTAATCATGTTGTCCCTAATACTCCTGAAACAGAGCAAGGTCTACATTTATCCAGTAATCTTCTCCTGCCAATTTAATTGTTATGAATTTTGTATATTCCGGTATTTCTGCAATTCCCAATTGCATCAATTAAATTAATTCACATTTTTTTAGGTATTCCGCTTTCCCCCGCTAGTTTCATATCTCCACACTCTGCTATGCGGGAGGTTAGTGCAATTAGGATTGTCTTACGTGAAGAGTATTCATGCACCAAGTACCCTCCAAAATTAAAGAGAAGGATCATTGGGGAACCTTCAGATTTACTCATGGATAGGCCACGAAGGACCATTAAACCAAGCTATATAGTCAAGTCCCCATTTCTATGCAAACAACAATCCTTCATGAGATATGATTTGAAGGCAGTTGATGACTTGTATGACTACACAGTTTCACAGAGTGATGAAGCGGCCCGAAGGTTTGTTTTGCAGATGGTATACCATTTTCACACTTTCGTCTTTTTAATACTCTCACTTACACACAACACTTCATGACTCAGCAAAATATGGGTCCACATATCAAACCCAATCCCCCTTACACTGAACTTGCATCAAATACAACAAGCACTACGTTTTGATGTTGAAATGGATGACGAAACCTTCAATGTTGCTGTACAAGCGATTTTTGAAGATGAACTACAAAGGTTCGGAGGAACTGACTTTGTAGGTTGGAGACATTTTCTTAACCAAGATTTTTCAGTAAGTTATCTACGAAACTTCATTTTTTTATTATTTTCCATTACTTTATGATCTGACGCTACACACAAAAACAGATGTTCGCATCTGCTGGTTCGGACATGTGGAACCCAGAAGATCATCTCCACTGCTTCAATGATGACACACTTATACCCTACGACGTTTGCAATTGTCGACTGGTATGATGCTCGTACAAACATACCCGCACATATTTGTTCAATCCATTTGTTAACAATCATACCTTGATGCAGATATTTATTCCTGTACACCATCCACATCACTATGCACTATATGCATTCAACATGCACCACAAGAAACTAAGTATCTTAGATCCCTTGAGAGATACTACCATTGCAACCAAAGCACTCGACATAAGACATTCCAAGATTAAGGTTGTCATATCTGCAGCACTTGCTCAATGCATGAAACTCTGTTACCCTAAATGGGATGAGGACATCCCAAATTGGCCGGTCGATTTCCCATCGAATATCAATATTCAAGAAAACAAGTTAAGTATATACACATCGGCCTCTCATTTTTCTATCCTTATATTATCAATTTTCTTAATTACTTTCCATGCTAGGATGGACTGCTCACTTCATGTTCTAAACTACATGAGGAGCTGGGATGGAACTCGCCTCGTCATGCCTTCTTGCAATGTGAGTATCTTCATTGTGACCAATAAACCAATTCGAACGTAACACCTTTAACTTGTACTCATGTAACAATCACTCCACATTTTTGTCTCAGGATTCTGTTGAACTTCGGAAGCAATTTCTGGCTAATCTCTTGTCATTCAAGAAAAATGAAGCAATACTTCCAGACTACGTCAATCGGTGCCTGAAAGCCTGGGATCGGAAATAAGCCCATGAAGACTGCTTAGTTTATTCTTCTCGTCGGATTAATAAGCACAAACTGCAATTGAATTTACTATGGGAATAAGCCCATGAAACTGCTGAGTTTATTATTATTTTTTGAATGATTAATAAGCACACACTGAGCATTTGACCATCTTCCATTTTTGTTAATTTTGGAAGGCATGCTCAAATACTGGCATTGGCTTATTATTTACTGGCAATACCACTTTCCAGTTTAACAAATGCTTACTAATATGTGCTTAAAGCTGTCACCATGAATACGTCTGTTGAAGCCAAATAAAAACTTTATTTGAGACAACTAATTAAACGTAACTAGTATGTACTACACATTGATTGGCAACGACGAAGTACATAAATGCTTACTTCCGGAAGACATATATAAAGATGTGTTACAACTATGAAAACTAGGAATGTTCACTTTTCGAGCCGAGTAATACCTTTCTTTCCCATGGCGTATTATTCGTCACAGTTAAATACAACAATCAATCTGAATACTTCCATGTCCAGTTTAACAATATACGTACTTCCCTTTTCAATACTGCACATTTGACCATCTACCTATTTTTAAAGATTGGAAGGCATGCTCAAATACTGCCATTTGCTTAGTTTTTACCTCAATACCAATTTTCGTAATTGGAAAATGCTTACAAGTAGGTGCTTCAATCTGTCAATATCAATACTTCTGTTAAAGCCGGAAAAAACCTCCCTTTCACAAAACTAATTAACCGTAACTAGTACGTATCATACATTGCTTGACAACGACGAAGTACATACTTCTTATTTCGCAAAGACTTACATAACGTTGTATTACTACTATGTCAAAGAAGAATGTTCACTTTTCGAGCCGAGTAATACCTTTCTTTCACATGACTTATTATTCATCACAGGTAAAAAGTATATATTGCTGTGTAACGGCGACGTTTATAATTGATTATCAATGAAGTACAGAATTTTAACATGGTTATAATGAAACGCGATATATACCACTCAATTTCTAATATGAAAGGAGGTATGTTTTCTTTCCTAAAACAATAAACTAAGTATCAGATCATTGAAACTCATTACTGCTCATCCCCAGATCATGTTTGCGGCAAATAAAAAAATATATTCGAAATACTCTCATAGTAACTCAGTTTTCAAATTTATAACAATATCAAAAAATAACTGCAAGATTATTCAAACCAAATAATCCAACACATAAAACATAAATTAACTAGATTTAACTAGTATGTTCATCTACTTCCTTTTGTATGTAGATTGACGACCACATGTGCTCTTGTTGTGCCCACGTTCACCACACTGACCACAATACCTAATCTGCATTGTCTTATGAGCCATCGAGCTACTTTCTACAGCAACCTTCTTATTTTGAGAAGCATACTCTCCGTTTGACATATACCTTTTAGCTTTCGGGCGTCCTCTCCCCCTCAATACTCCCGGAGGGAGTATATAATTTCTTTCATTCTCATACATTCCATTTTCTCCCCAGTCATCTGTCATAATGTCATATTCCTCCTCTTCAAAACCAGAGTCCTCCTTTTCATATTCTTCATTCCGCCCCAAAGAAGTATTCGTGCCCACATCTTGTTCACTATGGCAAGCTCCTTTGTTCCTTGCATCTGTTGAACTCACCAAAACCTTCAGGTCGGCCATTAGCTTGCCTAAGACTTCCAAAGATTTCTCATACGTTTCAACATTGGTATCACCGAGTCTTACCAATTCAAGAGCACACCTATGCAATATGGTATGTCTATAGTTTCGTGACACCATTTCTGATTTATCCCTACTGTATCCATCAAGATGTTTTGGGATTGAATCCCTTGCATCCTTTGTCCACCTCTTTATGATATACCTTTCTGGTATTTCAGTGTACCCGTTCTGAATAAAAACCTAAAAAAAGTAACATATGGTTAATACAAATAAATACATGACATATTATTTTTGAATTGCTCCAAAGTAGTAGTATATTTAGATAATACCCTTATAATGTGGCAACAAATGATACCTAAATGCTCGAATAACTTGCACTCACACATGAACTCTTTTTCCTCAAGGTTGACTTGCATTTCAAAAACTTTTCTCCCCCATGTTTGATTGGTAGTTTCTCCGATTTGAATCACTTGAATCTTGCTTAAATTATCAGTAGCTTGGACCATATACGAGAAACTCCAACCAAATTGTTCCTTGAACCTAGCGAACTGTAACACCCCGCCCACCCTCTGGGCCAGAATGTTACCTCCACTGCGAACTCAAAACATTTCATCACTACTAGTAGAATTTAAGCCAACACTAGGTTTATTTACTTTGCTGCGTTCAGAAACAACATAACATCCTTAACAATTACTCTAGCCTAGAAAAAGCTAAAGTAACTGGCAAAAGTGATACAAAAGTGTTGCTGGGTCGTGCTGACTATTCATGTGCTACTCCCGCCCGAGCATGACGTCCTCAACGGTCACCTAAAAATATCAACGAAGCAAGGGTGAGTCCGAAGACTCAACAAGTACATAATAGAACAATAGACATTACCATCATAAGTAAGCATATAACCATAATGCACATATATCATCATGTTCATAACATCATTCTCATAGCCAAGCAATGCAATGCCATCAATGCCATGCCTCATTTCTCTACATGCTCATATGCTCTTCACTTTGCAAGTACCGGTACTGCCGAGTGAACACCCGTCGATGTTCACCCATCGTGGGCCCGCCCTCATAGGCACGGGACCCCTCCACTCCCGTGGAGGCCTACCGAAGTAGGTCTTACTCAAGAGCACTCCGGATTAGTCCACTAGCTTTACTCATAGCTAGGGACTTTCTCACCGCCCTCACTCTTGAGTGCTCCTCATGCAAATGCACATGTCCATGATCATATTCACACTCATCACTAGCATTACTAGTAGACAAGCATCTTTGCATACCTCCATCATCATTGCCATCATTTACCATGCAACCTTATGTCAGGTAAATATCACATTTCCACATAGATATCATGTAATCAACGCATTTCTACATAAGTATCATCATACCAAATAAACATCGCATATTCATAACCCTTGGTCTACCGCTCTACCATGTACTTGCCTGTTAACCGAGCGGAGCGGAACGACGTGCGGACGGCGTCGACTCGCGACCTCCACCTGAACAAACAAACAGTCCAATTTAACGCATCATACGAGACCAGAGATTAAATGGGCGACGACGACACTATACGCATATCCCATTTCTGGCGTAGAAATGCATGGGTTTCAGGGATCTGTTGCGCAGATCCCGAAACCCCCTTTTTTTCCTCTTTCTTTTCCTCCTCTTTTCTTTTCTCTTCTCCTTTTTTTTCCTTCCTTCCTTTCCCTTTTCTTTTTCTCCCCTTCTCTCTCTCCTCCTCCTTACCCGGCCGGCCGAACCGGCCTCCTTTTTTTCTTTTCCTCTCCTGGCTCCCCCTCTCTCCCCCTTATCCTCACCTCTCTCTCTCCCTTTCCACTCGGCCAAACGGCCTGCTCCTCCCCCACTCAACCCGACCGGGCGGCGCGTGGTGCACGGGTGCGCTGGCCTCCTCCCCGCCGCCGACCGGAGGGCCGCCGCCGGCCTTCCCCCGCCTTCTCGGCTCCCCTCTGCCCCTCACTCTCCCGCCTGGGGCCGGCGCGGCGGCGCGCAGCCGCACGGGAGGCTCGCCGGCCTGCAGCTCGCCGGCCCCGGCCCTCTCTATCCGCCGCCCCCCTCCTACCTCCTCCCCTCGCGCGCAGCCGAGCGGCCGGCCCCCCTCCCAGGGCGACGCGGTGGCGCACGGGTGCGCCGGCTGCCGGCCTGTCGGCCCGCCGCCGCCTTCTCCTATGCAGCCCCCCACCCTCTCCCTCTCTCCCTTATGCGGGTGCTCACCTGGTGCTGGCCGAAATGGTGTGGCTGTGTGGGGATGGTTCAGTGGAGAAGAAGAGGAGAAGAGTGTTGTGGGTTGAGCTGTGGTAGAGGTGATGAAATGGGGGGAGGGGTGTTGACGACTGCTGGACGCAAGGCCCAGGTGGCTCACATGCACGCTGCATGCTTGCCACCTCCCTCTGGCAGAAGCAAAAGGTAGGTGAGGTGTCCTGCTAGCTGGCAGTTTTCTTTTTCTGGTATTACATTCTACCCCCCCTTAACAGAATTCGACCCCGAATTCTAGCGTTCGACAATCCGCACAAAAGAACAAAATAATTCTAACTGCTCATAACATAACATTAACTCATACCCGAAGAGAACAACTCTGGGTACTTCTCGCGCATGCGAGATTCCAACTCCCATGTCGCTTCTCGCTCAGTCTGATGCGACCAAAGCACTTTAACATACTTTATCGTTTTATTCCTCAACACCTTCTCTGATTCCTCCAAAATCCGAACTGGATAGGACTCGAAGGTGAGGTCTTGCTTTAAGGACACTGGTTCTAACACAACCTCATGCTCTGGATCTCGCAAGAACTTTCTTAACATCGAAACATGGAACACATTATGCACTCCTCGCATGGAGTCAGGGAGTTCCAAACGATATGCCAACTTTCCAATCCGTTCCAGAATTTGAAATGGCCCAATGTACCTCAGGCTAAGCTTCCCTTTGGTACCAAATCGCACTATGCCTTTAGTGGGAGATACTCTCAGGAGCACACGATCCCCTACTTCGAACTCTAGCTCTCGCCTCCTGACATCGGCATAGCTCTTCTGCCTACTCTGGGCAGCTAGCAGATTTTGTCTAACTTCCGCCACTCGTTCCACTGTTTGCTGGACCCAATCTAGGCCCAAAACGGCCTTCTCGCCCACGGCATCCCAACAAAGTGGCGATCTACATTTCCGCCCATACAGAACCTCGAATGGCGGTGCTCGAATACTAGAGTGGTAGCTGTTGTTATAAGCAAACTCTGCAAATGCCAAATGATCCTCCCAGCTACCCTTCCAGGACAAAACACAGGATCTTAACATGTCCTCTAGTGTCTGAATGGTGCGTTCGGACTGTCCATCCGTTTGCGGGTGGAAGGCAGTACTAAACTGGAGCTTCGTGCCCAGAGCGCCCTGTAAGCTCTCCCAAAACTTGGAGACAAACTTAGCGTCTCTGTCCGAAACTATTGACTTGAGAACACCATGCAATCTCACGATTTCCCGCACATAAATAGGCGCCAACTCACTTGCCGAGTTCGTAGTGCGAATGGGGATGAAGTGCGCGGACTTAATGAATCGGTCCACCACTACCCAAATTGCATCCTTACCTCACTGGGTACGGGGTAAGCCGATTACGAAATCCATGGTAATATCATCCCATGGCCATTGAGGAACCTCCAAAGGCTGCAATAGCCCAGCGGGACGCCTATGCTCAGCCTTTACTTGCTGGCAAACCCCGCAAGATGCCACATACTTGGCGATATCCACCTTCATCCTCTTCCACCAGAAGCTCTTCTTAAGATCACGATACATCTTGGTCTCACCAGGATGCACCGTGTAGGGGGTACGGTGAGCTTCCCTCAAAATATCATCTTTGACTTGAGCCTTTTGCGGCACGCAAAGACGGCCTTTGAATCGCAAAGCACCTGAATCATCGAGGCTGAAATCCCCCGTTTTTCCTTCATTAAGGCGCTTCCTCACTTGCTGAAGCAACCGATCATGCTGTTGCGCCTCCTTTACTCGCTCCGGAATCGCTGATTCCAGCAACAGTTGTGTCTCAGCCTGTGCTGTACCAGCGAAACCATAGGAAATTCCCATCCGTTCAAAGTCAGCAACGAGACAACCTAAAGTAGAGGGTGTCAGCTTGCGACTAAGAGCATCAGCAACCACATTTGCCTTGCCCGGATGGTACTGCAGAGTGAGATCATAGTCTTTGATAAGCTCCAACCACCTCTGTTGCCTCAAATTTAGCTCCTTCTGAGTGAAAATGTATTTGAGGCTTTGTGGTCAGTGAAGATATCACAAGATTCTCCATACAAGTAATGCCTCCAAATCTTTAGAGCAAAAACCACAGCGGCAAGCTCCAAATCATGAGTTGGGTAGTTCTGCTCATGCTTCTTCAATTGTCGTGAGGCATAAGCGATCACTTTGGTATCTTGCATGAGCACACAACCTAGACCCACTCGAGACGCATCTGAGTAGACCGTGAAACGCTTCCCTGGCTCAGGAAGTGTGAGCACAGGAGCAGTTACTAACTTCTCTTTCAGAGTATTAAAACTGCGCTCACATTCATCGGTCCACTGGAATTTCACATTCTTCTGTGTGAGCTGAGACATTGTCTTGGCAATAATGGAGAAGTCTTTCACGAAACGCCGGTAGTAACCAGCTAAGCCAAGAAAACTTCTCACTTCTTTAACATTAGATGGCCTCTTCCAATCCATGATAGTGGAAATCTTGCTTGGATCTACTGAAATGCCTTCCTGGTTAATTACATGACCCAGGAAGCTCACTTCAGAAATCCAGAACTCACACTTCTTCAACTTGGCAAAGAATTGATTCTTCCTCAAAGTCTCGAGCACGAGCCTCAGATGCTGCCCATGTTCTTCCTCCGTCTTGGAATAAATCAAGATATCATCGATGAACACCACTACAAAGTCATCCAAGTACTTGTGTAGCATACTGTTCATCGTTTCCATGAAAACAGCAGGGGCATTTGTCAGTCCGAAGGACATAACTATAAACTCATAGTGCCCATATCTTGTGGAGAAAGCTGTCTTCTCAATGTCTTGCTCCCGCACCCGGATTTGATTATACCCAGATTGTAGATCAATCTTAGAGAACACCTTGGCTCCCTTTAATTGATCAAACAAGTCCTCGATACGAGGCAATGGGTATTTATTCTTGATGGTCACCTGATTGAGAGCACGATAATCTACACACATGCGCCAACTTCCATCTTTTTTCTCGGTGAATAAGACGGGGGCTCCCCAAGGTGACACACTGCGTCGGATCAAGCCCTTGGACAATAACTCATCCAGCTGCTTTTTCAACTCCTCTTGCAAGGGTCGTGCCAAACGGTAGGGAGACATGGAGATAGGTCTTGTGCCAGGAAGAAGATCAATTCTGAACTCCACATCTCGCTTGGGTGGCATACCCGGAAGCTCTTCAGGAAACACATCGGGATACTCACACACCACAGGAATAACCTCAGTGTGCAACTGCGCACTTGGCTTCTCCGTAAGAGCTAGAAGTAACCCAGACTTCATTGTACGTCGGCCAGGGAACAGACTGGCCAACACAAAGAGGGAACACGTGGGTGCATTCCCCTGAAAGATTATCTCCCTCCCCGAAGGAGCTTGCAAGGCAACTGTCCTCCAGAAGCAGGAAATCACAGCTTGGTAGCGATGCAGCCAATCCATGCCAAGGATGACATCAAAAGGCTCTAACTGAAGAACCATAAGGTTGGCAATAAATTCCTCACCATCTATTGCAACCACACAGCCAGGGCATACTACGGAGCTAGCAATGATACCCCTTGGAGTACTAACAACAACCGATTGAGAAATTTGCTGGACACCCAACTTGGCCTTTCTAACAAACTCCCAGGACACAAAGGAATAAGTAGCACCAGAGTCGAAAAGAACAAAGGCTTCACATGAGTCCACTAACAAGGTACCTGTCATCACGTCAGGACGAACTGCGGACTCAGCAGCAGGCAGTGAGTAAACTCCGGGTGGTGTCAGGGCGGCGAGAGCCCCGACGCTCTGCTGTGGCGGCAAAGGGATTGGAGGCGGCGTAACATGCTGGAATGAAGGAGTCGGTGTAGGATGCCAGAAATAGCCGGCGGGTGGAGCCCATGAGAGTGGAGGCTGCAGAGCAGGGGCAGCCGCCATCATCTGGCTGACCCCCGAGGTGTAATATTTGATGAAGTTGAAGAAACTGGCTCCCACTTGATAATGCTGGAGGGGTTCTGACGACAAACCCGCTCCATGTGGCCTGATCGGCCGCAGTGCCGACACTCCCCCGTCCAGGAGCACTCAGCGGCACGGTGCCCACCTCCACACTTGAAACAAATCATGCCCTGCCCCGGAACAGGACGCAAGGCTGGGGTCGTCGATGAAGTACGTGGCGCTGAAGAAGACGGCCTCGAAGTTTTGGACTTGGATGATTGTGGGGGATGCTGGCCCCACTTGGACTTTTTAGGAGCGGGCCGTTGAGACGACCCACCCCCTTCAGTGTAGCTCCTCTTCTGGTCACCACCAGAAGCGCTTGAACCACCAGAGGGTTGTAGCCCCTTAGTGAGCTGCATCTCCATTTCCATCCCCCTGGCCTGCTCTACCACGGATCGAAAGTCACGCGGTGCAGTAGCTCCCATGACATGCCGGAACTCAGGGTTGAGCCCTCGGCGGAACCTTTTGGCCTTCTCAAGGTCGTTCTTCGCAACCGATGGCACGAAGCGGATCAAGTTATTGAATGCTGCCTCGTACTCAGCCACGGTCATCTTTTCCTGTACGAAGGTCGACAGAGCGACCTCCATACTCTCCACAAAAGAATCTGGGTAATACTTCGCCTTGAACTGCTCGGTGAAGACTTCCCATGTAGCGGGACCTTGAGCAGGGGTCCTGGCTGAAAGAACTCCTTACCACCAGATGTCCGCCTGACCCTTCAACTGAAAAGCCACATAGCGAGCTTTCAGCTGAGAGCTCATCTCAAGGGCTTCGAATTGCCTCTCCATGTAGCGCCCCGCTCTGATACCAACTGTAACACCCCGCCCACCCTCTGGGCCAGAATGTTACCTCCACTGCGAACTCAAAACATTTCATCACTACTAGTAGAATTTAAGCCAACACTAGGTTTATTTACTTTGCTGCGTTCAGAAACAACATAACATCCTTAACAATTACTCTAGCCTAGAAAAAGCTAAAGTAACTGGCAAAAGTGATACAAAAGTGCTGCTGGGTCGTGCTGACTATTCATGTGCTACTCCCGCCCGAGCATGACGTCCTCAACGGTCACCTAAAAACATCAACGAAGCAAGGGTGAGTCCGAAGATTCAACAAGTACATAATAGAACAATAGACATTACCATCATAAGTAAGCATATAACCATAATGCACATATATCATCATGTTCATAACATCATTCTCATAGCCAAGCAATGCAATGCCATCAATGCCATGCCTCATTTCTCTACATGCTCATATGCTCTTCACTTTGCAAGTACCGGTACTGCCGAGTGAACACCCGTCGATGTTCACCCATCGTGGGCCCGCCCTCATAGGCACGGGACCCCTCCACTCCCGTGGAGGCCTACCGAAGTAGGTCTTACTCAAGAGCACTCCGGATTAGTCCACTAGCTTTACTCATAGCTAGGGACTTTCTCACCGCCCTCACTCTTGAGTGCTCCTCATGCAAATGCACATGTCCATGATCATATTCACACTCATCACTAGCATTACTAGTAGACAAGCATCGTTGCCTACCTCCATCATCATTGCCATCATTTACCATGCAACCTTATGTCAGGTAAATATCACATTTCCACATAGATATCATGTAATCAACGCATTTCTACATAAGTATCATCATACCAAATAAACATCGCATATTCATAACCCTTGGTCTACCGCTCTACCATGTACTTGCATGTTAACCGAGCGGAGCGGAACGACGTGCGGACGGCGTCGACTCGTGACCTCCACCTGAACAAACAAACAGTCCAATTTAACGCATCATACGAGACCAGAGATTAAATGGGCGACGACGATACTATACGCATATTCCATTTCTGGCGTAGAAACGCATGGGTTTCAGGGATCTGTTGCGCAGATCCCGAAACCCCCTTTTTTTTCCTCTTTCTTTTCCTCCTCTTTTCTTTTCTCTTCTCCTTTTTTTCCTTCCTTCCTTTCCCTTTTCTTTTTCTCCCCTTCTCTCTCTCCTCCTCCTTACCCGGCCGGCCGAACCGGCCTCCTTTTTTTCTTTTCCTCTCCTGGCTCCCCCTCTCTCCCCCTTATCCTCACCTCTCTCTCTCTCCCTTTCCACTAGGCCAAACGGCCTGCTTCTCCCCCACTCAACCCGACCGGGCGGCGCGTGGCGCACGGGTGCGCCGGCCTCCTCCCCGCCGCCGACCAGAGGGCCGCCGCCGGCCTTCCCCCGCCTCCTCGGCTCCCCTCTGCCCCTCACTCTCCTGCCTGGGGCCGGCGCGACGGCGCGCGGTCGCACGGGAGGCTCGCCGGCCTGCGGCTCGCCGGCCCTGGCCCTCTCTATCCGCCGCCCCCCCTCCTACCTCCTCCCCTCGCGCGCAGCCGAGTGGCCGGCCCCCCTCCCAGGGCGACGCGGTGGCGCACGGGTGCGCCGGCTGCCGGGCCGCCGGCCCGCCGCCGCCTTCTCTTATGCAGCCCCCCACCCTCTCCCTCTCTCCCTTATGCGGGTGCTCACCTGGTGCTGGCCGAAATGGTGTGGCTGTGTGGGGATGGTTCAGTGGAGAAGAAGAGGAGAAGAGTGTTGTGGGTTGAGCTGTGGCAGAGGTGATGAAATGGGGGGAGGGGTGTTGACGACTGCTGGACGCAAGGCCCAGGTGGCTCACATGCACGCTGCATGCTTGCCACCTCCCTCTGGCAGAAGCAAAAGGTAGGTGAGGTGTCCTGCTAGCTGGCAGTTTTCTTTTTCTGGTATTACACGAACGCACCCCTGGTGTACACACGTGATGCATGTTTCTGTATAGGCGAGCCTGTTGTTGTCGTCACCCTCTCCTTCAGTAGAAAAACATTATACATATTCAACAGTTACACATCACAAAAATAACTAAGATTTATTTGCATATACCATTAATAACTGCATGAAATTGCCACAACATTAAAAACTTACATTGTACAATTGGTGCTCCTCTGCCTCCTCCTCCTAGATTCTGTCAAAAAAGAAACTCTCGTACCTTCGGACAAAACCATTGAGTGACGAAGAAGGTTTCACATACTTCTTTAGAACATGATTCATGCTCTCACTCCTTTGAGTAGTCGACATCTTTGCAAAGAAATAAGATTTAAAATATGCAGGTGCCCACTTCTCCCTCATATCCCACATTCTTCTCAAGTATACACTGGACTCTAATTCATACTTTTGCAATAATCCCGTCCATGCCCTTTCAAACTCATCAATTGTTTGTGGCCCATTTAGGACATTATGAAACTCCTCCTTAAACTTGTTTCTCCTTGTATATATGTTTCCCAAATTCTCTTTAGCTTTCTTCAGTACATGCCATGTGCAAACCCTGTGAATGCTGTCAGGCCATACCTCCCTTATCGCAACCTCCATCTGATGGCAGTTATCTTCCAAAACAAAAAAAATCAACAAAATGAAAACAACTTTAGTAGGATGTTTGTACATCTTAATTATAAAAATAGTACATATAGTACTGTACCTGTCAGTATAGCAGCTGGTTTTTTCCCATTCATTGCCTCATTGAACGTTTGAAACAACCATTTGAATGAATCAACTGTTTCTTCTCTTAGCAATGCACACCCAAATATTATTGTTTGGAAATGGTTATTAACCCCTACGAATATACCAAATGGAAGGTTGTACATATTTGTCCGATAAGTAGTATCAAATGTGACGACGTCGCCAAAATGCTCGAAGCTCAGCCTTGAAAATGCATGTGCCCAGAATATATTTTTAATTCTACATGCTCCATCCACACGAACGGTGTAGAAGAATTCCTTGCTACGGCACTGTAGTTCTTTCAAGTAATCTAAGGTTTTTTGAACATCGTCACTGCACTCATCCCTCCTTATGGCATATGATAGTCTGTTTATAGATCTTCTAGTGAATGGTGCCAAAGAAGGCCCACCATGCATTCCAGCGACCAAACCGTACATGCACGTAGGTGATACTCCCTTATCTACCATTTCTGCAACGATACTCTTCGTCCCATCGTCAACGAAATTATGTGACCTATAGTGCTTAGTATGACTCAAATCTAGTTTCATGTCATGGTTGTGCTCTCTCACAAAAGCAGTGACCTTCCATTCGTGAAGCTCAGATGAACGATTAATCCTAATCATAGCCTTACATCCTATCCTCGTTGGATTTTCTTTAATCTTGGGATCGCGACCCTGCAAATGTCATCAGTAACCTATGTCAAATCTTGATGTCTAATTTTTTAGTATATGTAAGCTGATAAATCATGGTATTCTTCATAATCTAAAGATTTACTATGCCCATAATCATGTGACATCCTTAACACAAAAACAAAAATCATCGTACTTTTAACCCTAGATCAATATGAATGTACAGCGTATTGTGCTGTCAATAAAAATTTCTTGTGCTGAAGAGCATTTTTTCCCCCAGCTACCGACTGTGTATCCTAAATGAGCCATGAAGTATATACATATTACTAACCCTCATACAAATACAAACCAATATATACACAAATGCTTTTACAGAATGTTCTACAAAATTCCAGTCTACACAATCTACAGTGTTACTAATTAGGCATAAAGATATTTCGTCCATACTAAATATGAACTAAGGTGTAATCTTCAGTTAACATAAAGCAAAGTTTTTGTGCTATTAGTTGTCAGGTATATCATTATGGTTGTCGTTATTACATACAGCCATTATGTATCATCACATATTTGCTTCATCCCACTTGGTATAACAAGGTAGAGTGCGTGTAATGCTAACACAAACTCCCATCCAGATTTCCAATTTAAAACCCATATCAAATTCCAGTCCATTCAAGACATATGATTGGTAGTATGTGAATAGATATGAAGCTTCAGATTTCAATGACGAAACTCATACCACCTAAAACACCATACAATTCTTACTATTGGCAGTATGCAACTAGTTTCTGAATGTGCTACCCTAACGACTCCCAAACATGAAGTTTGCCTGGTCCTATCTGGTTATGTGTAAAATATAATCAGCTGCATCATTGACAAACGAGTTCAGACATACAGCATAGCAGACAGTGTCTACTTAATTGCCTTTAAGTTTTACTGAGGATGAACTACTTAAAATCAAACAGGAGTGTACATACGTACGGAAAAAACGAGTATGTACAAGTGCACTAGCGAACAACATTCTACAAGCTTATCCTTACACGAAGCTTCCTTATGCATAACGTCAACCAATCTTACAAACTCAAAAAAACATATACAATTGCATGATTGATTATAAAAAAGTATATTTCAATGTTATGATTATTCTCTACTGCATGTACAACATCAATAATTACTTTTTGTAAGGGTATAACATAGGATAGTTAGTGTTCCTGATCCATACACTAGGATATACTCCCCTGAATTTATATCTCCATTGATTCATTTGTTGTTTTTTTATCTGCTCTGACATTTTCATATATGAACATACTTCCTACTTGTTGTTGTACTAATTTGTTTTGCCTACCTAAAAATTGGATCGTTAATTGTATTCATGTGTCGTCAGTTTTTTGCTACCACATGGAGCTACACACAAAGAGAAGTGTAATTACTAACCTGACGGTGGCAACAAAACTCTTGCATGGTCTTCACATTTCCTCCCTTCCGGTATCTGTTCTTAAACCTCCTGATGCCAAAACCATTATACCGTGCGTACAGATTATAGAATGTATACGCATCCGTTTCTTGATTGAAAAGCTGTCCTATTTTTGGCACCATGATAGCAGGGTCCGAATACGAACTAGGAACTATTACGTTAAGAGCCTCAGTGTCTGCGACAACTCTGTTCAAGCAAAAAATAAATCAAATTATAGATAACACATACCTCCATGTCAAAACCAAGCAGTGCAAATTTTTGAGAAATTGAAATACCACCTCTCCAGGGGTATGAGATCCCCATTCATTTCAACCTGTTGTGAACTGCAGCCTTCTCCGTATGTTGTTTCTTCACCCCTCAATCCATGGGGTTCTAAACAACTACTCGTCATTTCTCGACTTCGACGTTGCCGACGGCAGCACAAAACAATTGAACTAACAATCACTCAAGATGACGATGTTATCTCATCTGTGTATACTTTTTGATCTGAACTGGGGTATGAGAGAAAAACTTCATACGTAACATAATCCCGAACGGTGAAATGAGAGAATCGCGGAACATTAAACAACGCCGATTAACTCGGGATAGGTTACCTACCATACTACCGATTTGTCAATTACACTAACAGATTTGTTATCCATCTAAATAATCAATTTCAATTTATGCCGCTTGAAATCGGAATACTCAATTAAACTAACAGATTTTGTGCGGCCGCCTGAGATCTGAATACTCAATTTTTGCCTAAACACTTTTTACTTAATCACATCCGGAACGGACGGACATATTTTCTGGAAAAAATCATCCTGATTCAGATTCCTGTGTACCATCCAGTTTTCAAATGTACGTACCTACATTCAGTGATATGTACATACCACCATTCCGTTATTTCTAATTACAAGTTTACAGTATTTGACCTTTGAATATTGTGACACATACTTCATACCCCCGTAAATAAGTATACTTCAGGCAGGTATAAATTGTTACAATATTCATTTACAGTTGCAAATTATACCTTTTTGAATTTTATGTCATACTGCCATGTACACATATAAGCCATACTACCTACTCTCTTCGGGGATAAAAGGGAGTACCTACTTAATATTGCCAGGATGTCATCTCGCCGAGAAATCAGGATCTGTTGCGTTACGTTACTGCTTCAGGTGTCTCTACGTGCAATGGTTAATGGTTTGGATGTGAATATACCCATTAGCCCGATCAAGTGGATGGAATTCCGAGTATGATGAATGGTGGATACAATAGGAGTAACTACACCTGGGAGTAGAAAATAGGCTTCCTATATATATATATATATATATATATATATATATATATATATATATATATATATACCGTCTGTAATAGCTATTTCAACAGTGCTATTGATTACTCTTTTTCGGCTAGCCTCAGGATATGCTAGCCATACTCTTTGAAAACAAGTAAGATCACGTATATATAGCACGTGACAACCATTATATAAATCACACAGATGAATGAAACAACACAAGCAGATCACAAATATAGCGTGACAATCGTTACACAGATCTCACAAATGGATTAAATTGAATGAATTGTTTGATTAAGCACAATTGAGTGATTAAATTGAATCCAATGTTTCAACATCTAATCACCATTGCCGAGGTGGAACTCTCCAGTCTTATTTATGACATCTGCTAGCAAGAATTGGGAGAGGTTTCTTCGAATTTCGACGAGTTTGTCAAGATCAAATGCACTTTCGTCGAAATTCACACGCTATCGGTAGGAGCAATGTTAAGTCATTAATTAGCATGTGTGTGTATATATATACATATATATATCAAAAATAATAATTATTATTAGAAGGCTGACAAACCTTTGGATCATTTGTCTTAGCGTCCATTATTTCCTTCGTATGGCGGCAAACGTAGAATCTACATATGTTACCCTGTAGCTGCTGGTGAGACTACAAAAATAGAATTGCATATAAACCGTCTGTGATGTCCGCAATATCATAGACAGTTTGTTATAAGAATCATCTGTGATGTCCACAATATTAGAGACGATTTTTTATATGAACTGTCTGTGATGTCCGCAACTTTCACAGACGTTTATTAACACAAACCGTCTATGATGTCTCAATTATCACAGATGATTCGTGTTAATAACCGTCTGTGAAAATATCATAGACGGTTGTTAGTATAAATCGTTTGTGATAGTTTAAGCACAGACGGTTCCGTATGGACCGTCTGTGATGTAGTAGTCCAGTATAGCCTCTTTTGTAGTAGCGAGATAACTACGAGTTCATTACAAACATCACATACGCCACGACTATACCTATATCATACATGCATGTGTATTTTCCATGGGCACGGCAAGACCTACGTCATTACTACCAACGATACTGCTATCTATTTATGTGTCATGTCCATCAGTATGGACTCTGCTCCCTATGGAAGAAGTGTATTGCACCCTCGCCCACGCTCGAAGGGCCTGCCTACTGCCCCTTTAGGTTTACAAAATCTCTCGCAGCCAACTCACAGTCAATAATAAAGTTGTGCAACGTCATTATACTCACAATTATCATCTTCTGCATGCGTAAGTGGTTGCTAGAAATGTTGTCGAGTATGCATCATTTCATTTTGTACATGCCAAATACATGCTCGGCAATGTTCCTCAACAAGGAGCGATGAAAGTTGAAAATCTCCTGCATCCCGGATGGCTGAGTACTGTTCTCGAACTCTGCAATGTGATACATCTAGTTGCAATAAGGAGCTAGGTACCCCAACCTGTTGCAATACTCGGAGTCTACGAGGTAATACTTGCCTACACCATTACCATCCGTGAAAGATAAATATCGGTTAGTCATCCTCATGAAGATAAATATCGGTTAGTCATCCTCATGAAATAACTTGTGGTGAATGCAGGAATTGATCTCCATATTTCGCCATTATCTCATGCAAGACACGCATGTCGTGCACTGATCTAGGCCATCCTGCGCAAACAAAAGTGAACCTATAATCAAAGTCACATACTGCGAGCACATTTTGACTTATGTACCCGTGCCTGTTGAAATGCCTTACGCACTCGGCATTTGGAACTGTGACTTGTACATGTGTACCATCAATTGCCCCTATGTAGTTCACGAAGTGCGGATAGAACCATCGCTAAAGTAGCTTCGGATGCACACTCTGATAAATATGATTAGATGGTGCAATGACGGCACCCTATACATCTATACACACACTTTAACACCTCATTGAAATTTCTACTTATTGTACTAGCTGATTGTTCGAATCGGTTCACGACTTGTCTATTAGATTGCTGTGCTCCACATGTCCACGAAAACAAAGACAAGTGCTCTTGAGGTGACTTCTAGGAAGGACCACAGGTCATAGTTTGCCACTAGAGTGTTGTGCAGCCTATCAAACACTCCCCGATGCATCCTAAACATGTTGTAGCACTACTCATCACTAGCAAGTTGCAACTCAACTCATTATAAGCCGGTCATTATTGGAACTCTCGGGGTTGGCCTAGACCCCCAACTCACTTCATCATCAAGAGAGTCGAACACGGCGAAGGTCAGAAAGGCGATGGAGCCAGGGAAAGCTTCAGCTCCATCACCAATCCCCTCGCCGGCCTCATGCCCCCTCATACTCATCACTGCACAAAACAGGAGCAAACAACAAACCATTCATCGTTCAATACTCCGTAGTTGTCAACCTCACTAGTTCTGAATGTAGAATATACATGAACACAGAACAAGCAAAGAACATATAGAACAGGTTATGGAACATTGACATGCAAATTTATTAACTCACTAGATCACTAGTTCATGCATCACAGAATTCTGCAAGCTAATAATATAACCGAACACACTGAACAATGAGAGTTCATGCAAATACTGACAATAAAATTGACTGAAATGGATAGGTCATGAAGAAAATTGAAACACACTGAACAACAAAATGACAATACATACAAATTGTAAGAACCAAACCCAACAAAAAATGCTCAGGGATGGTTCTCCATCCTATCCCATGTCCTCCTGATCCAGCGAATCCGACCCTCGCTCGTTTTCATGGCGAGAAAGCTAGTGCGGAACTCTGCCTTCATGAACATTTGTTTGGAGTAGTAGTACACGTCGCTCTCTTCACTGGACCTAGAGTCCTGAACCAGACACATCAATCGCATGAACTCTTCTCTTGCCGAGTCGCACATAGGGCACGTGGCACATGAGCCTAACAACCGAGTACCAATGGTGTCGGTTTTCTCATAGATGTTCACTAGATGCTTCAGCTTGACCTCCTGATCGATGCACTTTGCACAGGGGGCATCACTCGACGGGGTGGGTGACGGCCAAGGCCTCTTCTCACGAAATATGCCAGAGGTTCCTCCATTGCCCCTAATCTCTGGGGGGGATGGCGGGGTTGGCGTCATCGTCCTTGTTGTCGGAGTCCAGCATGTCAACACCCGGCACAAATGCGTACTCACTTGTGCTGGTAGTGTTGCTAAAGACGGCCTCCATTAGGTCCTTGTGTTGAAGGGGTGAATTTTTACTTCATCAACCCGATCTTCCCCTACAAAAACAGAGGCATTGCACAATCGATCATTCAGGCATGGTGCACATGAAATTTATTGAACAAATATTAGCCTTCGCAGAGGGTACTAACAGCAGCATGCCCACCACACGCCATTGTCAGCATTGGAGCTCGTCTCGAGGTCGACGCCAAGGTCTGAGGCACACTGCTTCAAGGTCTTCCAGACAGCGCAGTCCCATTTGAGGCTCTCCTATTTGTTCTTCATTTGCTTGCACGCATGACCATCCGATGCGCCCCTTGAATTGCGGCAAAGTTGGTGTACCCACTTGTTCAAACATGCAAAGGGCCGGTTGTGAGCTACAACCTCCTCGGCGCAAATCTCCAAGAAAGTGTGCGTAGCCTCAGCGCTCCAGGTTGCCGAGCCCTTGTCCATCTGCAGCCACGACCACAGCAGGTGAGGCAAGAGCCACGAACAACTGCACAAAGAAAGGCCATGCATATGTGGATGCAAACATGCAACCTCAACAAATCAGAATGTATGAATGGAATCCAAAATGGGGCGAAAATTAGTAGCATTGAACCGACCGCACCTTAGTGCTACAGGTGGAGCTCACTCGGTGCATGGTGCCCGACCCAACGAGCAACCGCGAATGACATAATGGAAGCGCCGGAGCTTGTGGCCACCGTATTTGCCAGAGGCCGACAAACCGGAGACAGGGAGGTTGGGGACAACTCCAGATCTAGGAAATCTGGATGATGGAATGGATGCATTGGAGCTCGTGGCCGCTGGATCTGAAGAAGGCGGATCCCCACTAGTGGTGCCCGTGACCATGGGCGGGAAGGGCACAGGGGAAGGTGGTGCACAGCTCCAGCGAGTACGGACAAAGTGTGGGGGGTGAGACAGCGAGAGGCGACCAGGAGAACTAGAGGGAGGTGGTGGATGGGGAAAGAACTGAGCGTATGGAGGAAGACATAGGTGCACCCTTGTCCTTATCCCCTCAGCCTAAAGCCGCTTATCCGAAGCTAAAGCTGCAGCTGCACCATTCCAACCGGCAGCAGCTTGCTGCCGGTTGAAATGGCGCAATGTCATATATAACGCAATGTTACGAAAAGGCTAACAATCTCTGCCCTAAGCAGCCTGCTGCCGGTTGGAACGACGCAATGTGATAAATAACGCAATGTTACGAAAAGGCTAACAATCTCTGCCCTAAGCTTGGAGATATGTGGATGCAGACGTGTATGTTTGTGATCGGTGACTGCCCGTGCGTGCAAATAATTGTCCATGCTACTACTATCCACACATGATCCTAGATCTCTACCATT
Source organism: Dendrocalamus latiflorus (assembly GCA_017311315.1). Classification (NCBI taxonomy): domain Eukaryota; kingdom Viridiplantae; phylum Streptophyta; class Magnoliopsida; order Poales; family Poaceae; genus Dendrocalamus; species Dendrocalamus latiflorus. The sequence continues at coordinate 17,212,286 of CM029637.1, read as the reverse complement.
CTTCCCTGTCGCTTTCTATAATTCATACAACTACATATATTTTCATTCGAAAGGAACATCTCCATGTTCTATGGGGCCGGCAGTAGTTGAAGCTTGCAGGTGGTTCAGATGAATCATATGCAAGGAACGAATTTGCTGTCGTGAGTTCGGACGAAAACGCCCAAAGATAATATTGTTAGACACGCGTACATCGAAACAGATGCTGTATTCTACAGTTTGTTATGAGGTACCTATTGCAAATAATGGTTGCCGAGGAATGTCCAGAGTTCACTTGGCAGTAAGGTCAGATGGGCAGTAAAACCAGGAAAGGTAAATACGATGGCTAACCTATCAAGCAAATAATCTCGGCAAAGTAGCAACAAATATTTATTCCAGACTATGCAACACATAAGCTCGCTATTGCATATTGCTAAGCAGTAGGCAACGTTAATGATAAAATACGCATGAGTAATTATGGGACAAATACATGAGAAGAAGGTTGTAATCTTCAGTGTCACAGAATGCTAGAATGCTGTAAAAACAAACAGAAGCAATATTGCTGCAACATGCAAAACTATGATTCATAGGAAACGTCTGCTGACAAGCATCAAGGGCATGACATAAATCAAACATCCAAACTCAATGCTGGAAACTGCAGTCTAAGCAACATTTGCCAGCACCCAGCAGAAAAAAGACGGCTGGAAATAAGTATTTACACTGCCGCGTACAACAAAAATCCACAGCATGGATCAAATAGGCTTAGAGTATAACTTAGTACACGAGGGAAACTCACTATTTAAGGCCTGCACATGCTATGATTGATGGACCCACAAACACACTTGCAGATGATGAATACCCAGAGGAAGAGAAATAGACATCGCAAATGCTGCACAAGCAAAACAATAGCAGTGTTTCTTACCTATCAGGCATTTTCAGGTGGAATGGTTGTTTTGCTCACTATGCCCTTGCTAAAGTAGTCTGCAATGACAGAAAAACCATCCTTTGAACCCCTCAACTGCCTGAAAAGGATACCATGATCCCTAGCATTTTGTTCCAGCTTCTGCTTTGCCTCCATAACAGATCTATATTCTGGTGCACATTCCGGGCACTCTTTCTCATTGTCCCCAAGGCAGCGAAGATGGAACGAGTGCATGCACATGATATGTACAGCGGGAAGATCAAGGGTGAAGGACTGAAGGTGCACGCTGTACACTTGCTAAGCTGAAAAACCTTTGCGTTTGTCTTGAGGTCTTCTATCTCCCTTTTCATTAATTCTGTCTCTTCCTGTATAAACAAAAATCTTGTGTCATTAAATGTTCTTTATTTTAATCACAGTAGAATGTAAACTTATCACTAATTCTTGCTAAACTTTCACATATATGCTGCCAAATCTCTCTACATCAGAGAAACATTTTATAATAATCCTTCCATTGACACAAGACATAGAAAGTTACATGTTTGTGTGAAGAAATTACTGTTATGGTCAAATCCGATGAATTTTTTGTACGGATAATCCGTTTTTTATTCGAAAATACATAAATATACCCGCGACAAAATTTTTTACAAAAATAATCTCCAGTCGCCACCCCATTGGGCGACTGCTACCTTTCGCCCAACCGGGAGGCGACATTTAGGGAATCTGTGTACCGTTGGGCGACTACTGCAATCGCTGTACGGTTGAGCGACTTCAATTGAAGTCGCCCAACCGTTGAGCGACTGCAATTGCAGTCGCCCAACCGTAGGGCGACTGCAATTATGCCGCCCACTAACCCCGAGCACATTCCCCTCGTTCTGCCATTCTACTCATTCATTCTGCCCAGAGAGAAGAGAGGAGGAAGAGGAAGAAAAGAAGAGGAGAAGAGAGGGAGGAGGGGAAGAAAAGGAGGTGAGGAGAGAAGAGAAGTCGAAGCTATTCAATCGATTTGGATCCAGGTATTTTTTTTAATTATGTTGTATTTACAGTCTTCAACTCCCATGTTATTTGACATGTCGTAAATTTCAATCATACATGTAGGCATACATCATTAATGGCCAGTACTACATTGAGAGTGTATTATGGTGTTGGAATCATTCGTGATGGTCCGACTGGTGTGGATTTGAGCGATTTTCCGCAAGTCACTCTCGTACTTCCGGATGACGAGAATGCTCAAATGACAGATGTGCAGCATTGGCTGACCCAGAGTTTTTCATTGGACCCCGAGGTGTGCAGCGTCGTTGTGCAAGGGCTTTGGAGCCGGTCTTCCACTGACATCAGATGGGAGTTGAAGACATTGGTGCGCTCTGGTTCGTGGAAGGGCTTTGTGCAAGGGTGCCGGCGCCGTGGATACGAGTGTGTCCTGCTTGTGCAACCGTGCTCACTACAAGCAGCTGCGCAAGCTCGTGCGTCCGCCTATGCTTCGGGGGGTGCTAGCACCTCGGGCGGGCCGCACGTCGGTGGAGCTGATGAAGTTGCTCGTGATGAAGGCGATGCGGTACACGGAGGAGAGTTAAGGCCGTCAAGCTATACAGAGGGAACTGGGCAAGCCGATGCGGTACATGGAGGAGAGTTACAGCTGTCAAGCTATAGAGAGGGAACTGGGCAAGCTGATGAAGGAGAGCATAATGAGTATATCGTGCATCAGATGGAATCTGATGACCAGAGGGCATGGGATGAAGAGCAAGCTGTAGAGGACGACGAGGAGGACAGTTCCGATGATGAAGAAGTTCCTATCCCCGAAGAATGGAACCAGTATAATGCGGAGGGTGTTTCCGCACATGATGAGCATGAATCGCCATGGGAATATCATCAAACAGAGGTTCGGGTGCATGCTATGTTTGCTGACAAGGAAGCGCTGCAGGATGCCATCAAACTTTGGGCCCTTTCAATGCAACGGACATTTCGCGTCGTCAAATCAAGCCAGGAGCAGTACACTGTGAAGTGCGAGCAGACTGGTTGTCCTTTTAGGGTGCACGCACGTAGACCCAAGTATGAGACTCATTGGATTGTGTCCAAGGTGGAGCCGCACTCCTGCATTGTAAACACAGTCTTGGCGAGGCATCGTAACCTGACGTCCGGATTTATCGCCAATTTGATGTATGGGGAGATAGTGGAGAAGAAAGATGTTGCGGCCACACATATTATGCTAGCTATTGAGAATAAATTCAAGTATAAGATTAGCTACGCGAAGGCGTGGCGTGCGAAGCAAAAGGCGTTGGAAAAACGTTTTGGCACTTTCGAAGCGGCGTACGACAACCTTCCTCGTATGCTTAAGGTGTTGCAGCAAAGGAACCCCGGCACGTACATCGCGGTGCACGACAAGCCGTCCATAAGTCCACCGGGATTTGCAGTGTTGCAGAGAGCATTCTTTGCATTTGGTGCTAGCATTGAAGCATTCAGACACATGCTGCCAGTTATCTCAATAGATGGGACCTTCTTGACAGGCAAATACAAAGGGCAGCTCCTGACGGCCATAGGCGTTGACGGTAACAATCAAATATTGCCGCTGTCCATTGCATTTGTGGAGAGTGAGAATTATGAGAGCTGGCTGTGGTTTCTGAGACATGTGAGGGGTGGAGTTGTAGGCACCCGACCTGGTGTGTGCATAATCCATGATTGCCACGCCGGTATTATAAAGGCGATACGAAAACTTCAGGAAGACCCTGAGGAGACCTCTTTTTGGCCGGACATGAGAAACCGGTGGTGCAGTCGTCACTTAGGGGCAAACTTTTTCAAGCAATTCCCGAAACAATCTTTGATGAAGCTATTCAAGAGGCTGGCTAGGCAGAACCAGCAGAGAAAATTTGATGCTTTATGGGGGTTGTTGGATGAGCACACCAGGAAGAACGTCGACGAGAGGAGCAAGGGGCCGGTCACTCCTGGGGAGGCACAACCGCAATGCTTGCCAGCAATCGATGAGTCTAACCCAAGTGGTTCAAGAAGGAGGAGCGCGCGAAACATCAAGTGCTTCTCGCAGTGGATCGAGGGGGAACAATTGGAGAAGTGGTCGCTGTTGCACGACACGGATGGCGCAAGGTACGGAATAATGACAACTAACCTTGCCGAGGTGTACAATTGGGTTCTCAGGGGTCTCCGTTCTCAGCCCCTTGTCGCCATCGTGGAAGGTGTTCTTCACAGCACAATCCGCTACTTCAGGGAGAGGCACGCGAGTGCCGCGCTTCATGCGGCCAATCCCGGAGCCCAGTATTCGTCAAAAATTACTGCGTACATGGAGGCGAAGGCACAGAAGGGTCAATTGCACACAGTGCATGTCATGGGCAACAGGGAGCATCGTTTCGAGGTGGTACTCCGTGATAGAGCCGGATTTGGGACATCTCGTTCACTTGTTACTCACGATGTATGCCTTGGAGATCATGCAAACGAACCTAGCTGCACATGCAACAAGCTTAAGTTGTTACACAGGCCATGCTCTCATGTCCTCGCTGCATGCGGGACCGTGCGCATGGATCCTTCTAACTTCATGTCCGAGTACTTTTTCAAGGAGAGAATACTGCAAGCTTGGTGTGGGGAGCTCCGGGGGTTCAGGGCAGTGGGAAACTTCGCCACTTTGGACATTTCAGCGAGGACCTGGGTTCCGGATATTAACATGCTGAAGGGTGGGAAGGGTCGGCGACAGAGCCGACGTATTAGAAATGACATGGACGTATCACAAGCTGGAACATCTGGTGCACGTTGTGGGCGATGCGGTCAGGAGGGGCACACAGCTAGACGATGCAATGCATTTCCGGATCAGTAGTTGGTGTTGTAATGCATGCTAAAATTCATGTACCAGTTGTAAACCTTGTATGTTACATCCCTTTTCTGTAATGCACTTATTTCGTTGAACGTAATGTTTCCCTTTTAAGTATTGCAATTTATTGGTGGCTACGAATCCACTTTTATTACGAAACTACAGGCTCTAAAGTGCCTACATAGAGTAATTTATTGCGAGATGACAAAAGATGCCAGCTTTGCCCAGTCACGCACTTACAACACGAAACAACACATACATTGCACTTGCAGGATCTATGGAAAGTACTACACCCAACAATTTTACTAAACACAACAGTCCTACCGCCACAGCATCAACACATCAACAACTACATGAAATAAAATACGACACAACCATAACCCTCGTTACCTACACGCCAAACGAGCCTCGTGGCACCCACATGGAGAATTGCTGAGGGGGCCGCCTCGGACGTGGCTGGCCGTCGTGGGAGTGGCATGCACATATGCAGCTCGGGTTCGCGCAGCAACATGTGGGATCGTAAGAGCTTCCTATATTCACGACCTCCTCGTTGCCCCTCTCGCGTTGCATCTGTTCGCGGAGGTCGTTGTTCTCCTCAGTCAGACTCTCCATTCGGTTCTCCAAGTCCCATATTCGATCCCATAATGTACCCACATAACGATCAACATACCGTTCATGAGGAGGGTCGATCCAGCGGGAGAAGTCGCATTTTGCAATCTGCAAAAAAAAGGACGGTAAACTTCGCGGGTCCATAAGCAATATAAGAATGTAATATTACTATTTTGTACCCCGTAGCGTGAGCATCGGAAGAAACGTCGCCCGCCATCGTTCGGGGAATCTAAGATCTGGACGACCGCGTACTCATTGTGTCTGCATTTCGGCCACGCTGGTTGAGCACGCCGACTTGATATCAATCGGTACTGTGGACCGAACATATCCCTCCTTTCTAAGGGAATGTCGTCCTTCGGTGACCCAAATCCCACTGGCCCCTCGGCTTCCGACATGGTATGTTTCACCACGAAAGAGATGGTTCTTCTTTGTTCGATTTACAATGTCATGAGACCCCAACCGTGCTACTTATAGCAACACGGAGGGACATTTAATGCTACACTGGCCTCTGAAAAGCCTACATAGAGACATTTATTGCTACACTGGCCTCTGAAAAGGCTACATAGACTGGCCTCTGAAAAGCCTACATAGACTGGCCTCTGAAAAGCCTACATACACTGGGCTCTGAAAAGCCTACATAGACTGGCCTCTGAAAAGCCTACATAGACTGGCCTCTGAAAAGCCTACATAGACTGGCCTCTGAAAAGCCTACATACACTGGCCTCTGAAAAGCCTACATACACTGGCCTCTGAAAAGCCTACATACACTGGCCTCTGAAAAGCCTACGGAGGGACATTTATTGCTACACTGGCCTCTGAAAAGCCTGAAAAAGCAAAAAGATTCATATGTACTCTCCATGGACTATGCCCACTCACCAGTTCACCTGCCTACATAAAGGCATCCCATGTATTACATACCACAACACAACCTCCTCCTCAAGCCATCACAATACTACTACACAACAATGTCTTCCTGGAGGTCCGACCCTTTTGGAGTGCCGGAGTGGCATGAGCGTCCGAAGTGCCATTGCGGTTTTAGGACGATGTTGTGCGTCTGCACGGATCCACTACCACGAGCCAACTACGGCCGTAGGTACTTCAAATGTCCAGACATGGATGACGACTTCGTGGTAACGACGACAACTAAATCCTTTGTTTCTCGTTATCGTTCTTCAACTTTATCCATGACATCTACCACGACACACATAGGCTTGCAAGTTCATCGAATGGGTGGATCGGGTGCCGCCGGCATGGCCACGGAACCCTCGCGAGGTGGAAAACAAAGGACAATACCTTGTCAAGATGGATCAGGCTCGCGAGGTGGAACGACAAATGCGGCATGAGCAAGAGCGTCGCGTGAGGGTAGACCAAATCCGTCTTAAGGGCAAGGAGGATGAGCTGCAAAGGAGGCGGGAGAAGTTAAGTTCGCGTGAAGCAGCCATCAAGCGTCAGGAGGAAGAGCTTCAAGCTCGTGAGGCAGCTCTCAAGACCAAGACTGACAGGAAGAAAGATGCAGCAGAGCCATCTTCAGGGCGCGACAAAAAGGGCAAACAACCACGCTACACCCAGTAGACAAAATGTAATATTCCCTAAGGCATGTTACGACTAGCGGTGGAGTTCTGAACATTACAAGTACAGAGTTCCACACATGCCACTGGTCACATCACTTATCACTTTATGTATCGACCGTTCTTCGGTCAATCCTGCCTAAAAAAAATTTACCAAATTTTTTTTTGCATCTACAACTTACATTGAACATAAACTTCTATTACAACTTTATCTGATTTTTACGCAGTTTATAACTAAAAAATTGACAAAACATACAAAAATCACGCGGATTGCAAACCCTTAAAACATACCAATGTATATATCAAACGTTCTACAGTCAATTGTACTTACAAAAAATTTCTCAAAATTTTAAACGCACCTACAACATACAATAAACATAAACTTTTATTACAACTATACCATATTTTTTTCCAGTTTAAAACTACAAAATTGATAAAACTCTACAAATTCACGGGGACTGAGTAAAGTCGCCCATCCACTGGGCGACTGCAATTGAAGTCGCCCAACGGTTGGGCGACTGCAATCAAAGTCGCTCAACCGTACAGCGATTGCAGTAGTCGCCCAACGGTACACAGATTCCCTAAATGTCGCCTCCCGGTTGGGCGAAAAATAGCAGTCGCCCAATGGGGTGGCGACTGGAGATTATTTTTGTAAAAAATTTTGTCGCGGGTATATTTATGTATTTCCGAATAAAAAACGGATTATCCGTACAAAAAATTCCAAATCCGATACTGCCTCCGTGTCAAAATATAAGTCGTATAAGACATTGACCCGGTCTCCAAGGTGAAACTTTGACCAACAATTTCTATGAAAATATGTTATTTCAAATAAAATAATTATATATTATGAAAGTATATTTCATAATGGATCTGGTGATAGGGGTGGATATCGAGCTGGCTCAGCTCGGCTCGTGAAGGCTTGTTAGGGAAGAGGCTTAGCTCGGCTTGGCTCGTTAAGCTGACAAGTTAAAAGAGAAGCCTGGCTCGGCTCATTGAAAAGCTCGAGCTCGGCTCGTTAGGTGGAATATGCAAATTGCATCAATCCTATGGCTTGTTAGGCTCGTTATGTTTCAGATTTGTTTTTCTGAATGATAACTTCTATGATTCTCTAGAGTGACAGTGAAACCTATACAGTAGTAATCCTATTATTGAAATTACATCAAAAAGAAAAAAGCATCTAATGTAGTAGGTTCATAACAAAGTAAGAAAAATTTGTCAAGAAAACTCTAGTTCCAGTATGAGCAAATATAGTATCTGATGGTTCCTTTCTATATGTGAAATTAACAGAGAAAAGAGTAACATGTACTTTAATAATACCGCTCAATGACTAAAGAGGTGTGAAAATTGGCATGCATACATACTACTACTATTGCTATACTGAGCCATTCACGTCGTGATGGGCCGAAGACGCTGTCGAGCTGGGCCAACCGAGCCTAGCGAGTGGCTTGCAAGCCGGGCTCGGCACGGCTCATTAACGGATCGAGCTGAAACCCTGGCTCAGCTCGGCTTGACTCGTTTGTACCATGAGTTGAGCCAAGCCGAGCCGAGCCTTCAACGAGCCGAGCCAGCTCATAAGTCTCGAGCTTTTTTGCCACCCCTAACTGGGGACATCGATTTTATGTTGTCAAACTAGGTAATTCTTTATATATTAATGGTCAAAACTAAAAATATTTGACCAACATGGATCCTAGAACAACTTGTATTCTGATACGGAGGTAGTAATTGACAGGACTAGCAATTTTATACATGTGTTCAAATTTAGTTTATCAAAAGCAGATGATTCTATTCAAGATGCTTCAAGTCTGAAAGACTTAACTTTTGGTAACAGTCAGCTTCAAACATTTCATTGCTAGCATGCAAGCAAAGTTCCTTAGATGTCACACTCCCAAAATTAAAGGCAAACATGATTATCATTATTAACCTCTAACTACGTGTTTCACACGAGAATTATGTGAACTCAAAATCATATTTGTCCTAAAGTGGGTTCAAAGTTGTTTAATTGTAGTATGATTAAAAAACTGTACAAAATTACAAATAACCTACATTATATTCCCATGCGGCATGGTATGAAAAAACCAATTGTTGAAAAACAGTGAACAATGTGCTACAGATCCTTTTCTTAGCAAAGGAAAACTTCATTACTATTGAAATTTGGGTTTTAGGTACATCCATCCGTACATAGGTTCATCACATGAAAGGCACCTGGTGAGAGTAAGCTGTCGCCTGCTCTGATACCTCCAACTACAAAGTTCAGTATATTGACAATACAGAGTACAAGACTACAAGAAAACAATTTAAGAGATGTACTTTGAGGTAGCATCATCTGAATAATAGCTTCGAAAAAAATTGTTAGAGCAAACAGCCGAACGACAATCTCCCTAATACCTCTTTAACTTGACCTGTTTTGCATTACATCTAACATCATATAGAGGAATGCATTTCTTTTATCTTACATTTGCACCCAACCAAGCTATACTAATGCCAGTGCCTAAAAATTGTAAAAGGTGCTGTAAAAAGTAACAGAAAATGTTGCAGACATATCACAATTAAATTACGAACCTGGTACTTGTCAATGGATTTTCTATCATCTTCAATTAGCTTTGATTCTTGCTCAAGTTTGCGAGCAATGTAATCCTTGACTACTGAGAGCGTCAAGCATGGGTTTTTCGATAGTGTCTGTAGCATGACAATGGGAGGCAAAACATCCTCCTTCTCAATGTAGGTCAAGACCTCTTTAACTTCTTTAGAGCAATCTTCCCCGCTCCCCAAAATATTTCAACAGATCACCCCATAGAGGTGCATCACCCCCTGGAGATGAGTCCCCTAGCTTCTTACAGCATGCAATTAAACCTTCATGATCGTGAGCTTGCTTGTAGGAACTGATAACTTCTTTGTAGAGTTTTAGTTTCTCATATAGAAACAGCAATCCATCTTTGAATGCATGTGCATTACAAAGAATAAGAGCAAGATCAACATAATACAAAGGATCTTCCATCTCAGATGTCCAGGCAGACTTCAGCAATGCAAGCCCTTCACTTTGCCTATCAACAATGTCCTTTGCCATTTAAGTATCTTCTTTTCAATATTTGCTTTCTCCCTTGTGTCTGATTTATAGCACGTTGCAATTTCTTTACCTTTTCTTTCTTTAATATTGTGATCCTAAAGCCATTTTTTTGTGAGATAGATGGGAAGCTTAAAACTTTTGATATATTGTAATACCCCGACCCTCCACAGGTGTGACACCCCGGCCCATGTTGGCCCATGTGTGTGTGCACATGAATTTCTGGGTTAGTCCCACCTTGCTAGCTTAACTTGAGTATCCCTTACATATAAGACTAGGAGTTCCAATGGTACAACCCCCGGTTAACCGTTTTGCGCGAAGCAAGGATGAAAGCGCCAGCGGGTTGCTACGTGTGCGTGGCCTATCCAAAATGTGGTTAGGTCTGAGAGCCGGTTTAGACCCTAGAGCGTTACAAATGGTATCAGAGCCGACTCTCGCGGTTACATGGGCATGTGCGGGTCAGAGGCGCGGGCATATGGCGCATGGCGCATGTGGGCCCGTAGCGGATACACGGCATGGCATATGTGCTGGCACTGAACGTACGGACATGTGCCAAGAGAGGAGATCCTTATCATTTGCCCCAGTGTGGGTATGTTGGTCCGACGAGGACGTCGGGTCCTTTGAGGGGGGGTGTATGTGACACCCTGGCTCATGTTGGCCCATGTGTGTGTGCACATGAATTTCTGGATTAGTCCCACCTTGCTAACTTAACTTGAGTATCCCTTACATATAAGCCTAGGAGTTCCAATGGTAGAACCCCCGGTTAACCATTTTGCGCGAAGCGAGGACGAAAGCGCAAGCGGGTTACTACGTGTGCGTGGCCTATCCAGAATGTGGTTAGGTCTGAGCCGGTTTGGACCCTAGGGCGTTACAACAGGGTCCAAGATACTACCACCACACACTTACCATTTCAAATGTGTTGTTAATCCAACTTTTAGCAGCACCTCCACTGTTTTTATGATTACCCACAGGGAACAAACAATAAATAAATATAGGATAATCGCAAAGCCAACTAACTTCATATTGCATGAACCAAAACATAAACAGACTTTGGGCTCCACGACCATGAAGACCCACCACCATGGCTCGCAAGCAAACTAAACCAAACGGCGAGCCACAAAAGACTTAACACTAGATTAAACATAAAAATTCAGTGTAAGACTAAACTGTTATTTCATATATGCAGTGCCAAAAGGACTATTCCCATTCTATGCATGTCGCCATCATTCACCTAAAAACAATGACAAAGCAAGGGTAAATCTGGAGACTTAGCAAGCACTCGATAAAACAGTAACATCACTTTAGCAATTCAATCGACTTCACGAACTGTAAGTTGTAAATCAACTCTATGACTGTAAACTGTAAATTAAGTCTGTAACGGTAAATTGTAAATCAATTCTATGACTGTAAACTGTAAATCAATTCTATGATTGTGAACTGTAATCAAATCTATAACTGTAAATTGTAAATCAATTCTATGACTGTGAACTGTAAATCAAGTCTGTAACTGCAAACTCATAACTCTCTATAACTGTATCACTTTCTCAGTCATTTTCGTGCAATGCATATGTAACTGTAGCTTATACCGCTATAGCGGAGGGTACACCCGTCGATATCACCCTCTTCCTCTATCCCGTGGAGGTGCCTACCTATGTAGGTCTTATTTAAGAGTACTCCGGACAAGTCATATGACTTTCTCACCGACCTGGCTCTTATGTATTTTGAATGATGCAATATGCTTCAAATGTGGATATCTAATCATAAGCAGTACTCATCAAGGTATGATTAACACATAATCATATGCATCAACTCATAAATACTGTAAATCATGACATGGAAACACGAATAACATTTACCACAGTTTACTGTTCTACCATGCACTTGCCTGTTAACCTAGCGGACGGTGCGTGGACGGCAACAGACTTGAACCGCCACTTGAACAAGCATTAACTATTTCAATTTATTGCTAATGCAATACATTCACATACGAGCAAATGACATCGCTCTAACATCCAATCCAACATAACCAATTCTTGTCCCACCGGGCAACTTCCCATTGTCCCGGTGCTTAACCAGTCTATAAAATTAGCGATTTCATCGTTTATACTCACGGATCGAATTATATACGCTTAATCTCTCTTCAATCGATCACACTATTTAACCTCAATTTATTTTCTCCCTTTTCCTCTCCTGCCACAGATCAACCCGATCAACAATGGCAGCACCGATTTCACCGTTCAGGCATTCATATTAATAAACACTAGCTAAATGGCCATATGCATCAATTCTAATTATCAACATATTAACTTATACCCGACTCGGTAAAATAAGTATGGAGAAGGGTTTTTGAGGCGTTACTCTGGCCTTGAACAACTGGAGTGAGGAACTTCCTGTCGCTTCTTGGCCGGATTTGACAGATCTGGCAGCGGGTCAGATTTTCCTTTTCTTTTCTTTCCTCCTCTCTTCTTTTTCCTCTCTTCCTTTTTCCTTCCAGCGTCGGCACTCGCTTTCTTCCTTTCTTTTCCTTCCATGGCCGTTGGCTCCCTCTTCTTTTTTTCTTTCTCCCGTCGGCCGACTCCTCCTGCCACTTCCTTACGGCCGGCGTCTCCCGCGACTCCCTCTTCTTCTTCTCCTCCCTCACCAGTTGGCTCCTCCTTGCCCTCTCATCGGTTGGCCGGGCTTTCTCCCCTCGCTGCCAGCCCCAGCTCTCCCCTTGCCCCCTTGCGCGGTGAGCGGCCAGGCGGAGCAGGGCAGTGGCAGTGAGCTGCGGGGCGGAGGGAAGCGAGGCGCGTCCGCGGGATGGAGCGGAAGTGGCAGAGGATGAGGAAGGCAAGACGCGGCCGGGGAGCGACGGCGCTAAGCGACGGTGGTGGTTTAGCCGGAGGGCAGAGGCGCTAGCGGCTGGGTGTCGGCAGCGCACGCGCAGGCGACGAGCGACGTTGGATGACGGCAAGGCATGGCCAGAGGAGCGGCAGCGCCGGTGGCTTGGTGATGGAAGCGGCGTCATCAGCAGCAGGGGGCAGCGAGGTGTAGTCGGAGGAGCGGCGGCGCCGATGGCTGGTTGATGACGACGCGCGCGTGGGGGAAGAAGGCAATGGCCAGGTGAGCACGGGGCAAGCTGCAGTAGCCGAGTGAGCACGGGGAGGAGAAGAGCAAAATGAGTTTTGCTTTTCCCCCTGGCTCGCTCACTCTCTTTTATAGGGCAACATGCGGGCTGGGCTGGGCCGAGCCAGCCCAGGTGTTACATATATATAGCTCCAGAAGGGTGTTATGAATTTCTATTTGAGCAGGTGAGTCCTTGACTGCTTTGATATAATTTTCTAGAAACTCCATGAGATACTGTGGGCTGTGCACAAATATGTTTACAAAGTCCATCGGTGGAGGTATCATAAGCAAGTGCATGCTATTTGAACCTCTTCTTGTTGTAGGATCTCCACTATCTGTACAAAGCCTCAACAAGATTTTAACTGTTTCAGCAGGTCTGTGCTCCACAAGAATTTTCCCATGTTCTTTTACAGTAAGCCTTGCTTTGTTTGCCTCAAGGCCGGATATATACTGCAGCACCTCATCATACCTACCAAGATCCTCAAGTAAAATCTTCAAATACAACTCATGCCTCCCAGCCTTTGTTGCCATAAACATAGCGTGTTCACGATATCTAGCTACACGACATACTCTTATGGCAGTTTCCACATCAAACTTGATTTCACCTACCCCATCTTCATCTTGGATGAAATGGTTCAGCTTCTCCACATCTTTCAATTTGGTATAGCAGTTCAACAAAAGGGTGGTGTGGTCTTTGGATGCTAACCCGCTATCATGCAACTTCTCTAGATAATTTGTCAGGTTGTAGATGCGCTTTGCATCAAGAAATTTCTATCTAACATAGGACGGCTCAAGATGACCAATGGTGTGGATATATTGGGACATGGCCTCATCATATTCCTGTTTTCCATACAGATGGTCACCATACTTCCATCGAACCTCAGCGGTCGAACAGGATCAGCCTATTGACTTTGTACAAGATTGATTGCAACTGTATAAAGATTTTTCTTGAACATATCAAGCTTAATTTCCGTGTCTTTCTCTCCAATGCAAAGACTCCTTTTATCACTCATTATGAGAATAATATAGCCCCACTCAGCGACCAAGTGTGAAACATCCCCCACAGGCATGCTATGCACAATAAACTGGTTCTTAAGATCATAAACATAAAGAGTATTCTTCCGGCTTCTCTGATCTTCAATAATGCAAAGTAAATAGCCTCGAAACCAACCTACAAACTTTTTCTCACCATCAAAAGCCCAACATGGACCTCTACCATCAACTTCATAGAAATACACAGCTTCAGGTCTACCAATAATCAGATCCTGCTTAGATAGATATGAATGCACATAAGGTTTGCATTTCACCAAGATAAAATCCTAATAGCAAATGTATAACAAAAACACAGGTATGCATGTAAAAATCAAACGCATCAGGATGATATTGACTGACTGACTGAAGCTCAGAAACTAGCTAGGTTTTCCTAAATTTTATAGTACACATCGTCTCTGTGGACTTGGTTAGCTTATGTGATCATGGTGGAGATCTGGTGGATTGAGAACCTTTTAGTAGCAGTCTAGTAGCAGTGCTGAGCAACTATGATGTATCAAGGGACTATTTGTCAATGCCTACACATTATATCAAAAGTGTCGTATGCCACAGCCCACCATGGAAAGTGGCATGCCACACTGTTTGTGGCAAACCATACAGTTGCTACAATTTGACCACACCTTTTTTTTGCAGAAAATGTGAGGTTGGCAGGTGGGCTAATCAAACTTGCCACACTGTTCCTGCTAAACTTTATCTGGTTGTGAACTACTAAGTTGGGGTAACTGACCAAACAAGGCCAAAAGCACACATAATTACTAGCACATTCATGAACTAAGTCTGTATAGCTATATGATCAGAGAAATAACAGATGAACATGCACAAAAACAGAACATGTCATCCTTACCATGTGGTCACTCATTGCTACAGCATTAATCTGACAACCAATCTGATCAAGTGTTTGCCTCCTTGGTGGTTGATCATGCAAGCTGAACACAGTTACAGAACTAGGAGTTATGGCAAAGAGCTGATGTGCTTGCCCCTCAACTCAGAAACCAAGACCAGTTATAGGTGAACTCATGCCATCTGAAATAGCCTCAACTTGCAACTTGAAGCGTGTGATATGCTCACGTGTGACGATGTCACCCTTAATGCAATAAATGGAACCATTGTCCAATCCAATGGCAATCAACAGAATTGGAGGGCCTTCTTCTAGAACTACAAATGATGCGATCTGCAAAAGCCAACAAAATATGCAAATTAGACTATAATAGGATGCTATTATATGCATTATATATCCAATTTTTTTCCTAAAAGAAGACCAGAAGGCGTAAGCTGCAAGGGGATCAACAAGAGAGTTTACCTTTGCCTGAGGAAATTGATTAGTGAAGATCCGCAAAATTTGAACACAGAAAGGACTTGTTGTACTTGAACCATCTTCTTGTACTTTATCAAGGTAGAAAACTTTCAGACAGATCGCTGATGACTGTGAAGATGCCTGATCATCATTTCCAACCATGACAAGAACATTTTTTGATGATCATACAGAAACAATAAGTTGTAAATATCATATTTAGCTGTTACTATCAAGATAAAAATGACATGAATAAACAGCACACAGAAAGAGGTAGTACATATATGTAGGCAAGAAATTAGGGATGAAAGATAAGTAACCCTTTTGTCAATAAGGACACAGATAGCAAACAGCAAATAATTAATGCTATTGGCAACCCAATTGAATTGAACATTACTTCTTAGAATAGTGCATTGGATAAGCTGAAATAAACAAATTCTGTGATCAGAAGCCTTGACAATTAAAAATCAACTTATCCTATGCATCAACTAAAATCTTATTCAACAACAGTACTCCCCACCCCCATCACAACCCACTCAGAAACATTTACACAAAAAAAGTCTATTTTGCAACGAATGCAAAAAAAAAAAGCCACTAACACTTGATCAAACCCCCACAGCTACCATCAACCATCAGACTAACGATCTTTCCGCACCATCCCCCCTACAACAAAGGAGGGTGCAAACATCGGGTACCCTATTTTCCACTTAATAATCAGCCACTATATATATCTCAGAAAGCAAGTTTCTTGACAAATTTCAGAAATAATTTTTTGCATTGTTCAGGCCTGTGCGACAGTGCAAGGCATATCATCCCACCTGGGATTGGCGATCCATGCGTCCACTACCACAATTAGCGGTTGATTTCAACTAAGAAAAAAATGTAATTGTTTCTTTTGCCCCCTATTCATGCAGGATCCAGTAGTAGAAAACACTAACAACAAATCCATGGAAGAATTCCACAGTTCCAGATGCGTTTTCTTGCGCGTACCTTGAGCTGTTGGAGGAAGAGGACGGAGGAGGCGTAGGCCTGGAAGCCGTAGGAGAGGCGGAACCCGCGGTCGAGGAGCCCCACGGTGCCGTAGTAGCAGCCGACCACGACGCGGCCGCGGCCACCCGAGCAGCAGGTCACGCGGCCCGCGATCTCGGCCGCCGCTCCGCGCCCGGCCGCCTTTTTTTTTTTTGATAAGGAAGCACTTGGCTTCCGTTAACCATTGGCTCTAGGCAAATCGCCAGAGACCAGAGCAGTAACAAATTCGGGGACTTGGTTCATAAACACCGCTGAACCCGAGCAGACAGCGCTCGCCCCATTCCGAGCTAGGCAATCAGCCACTCTGTTGCATGATCTCGGACAAGCCCGGACCACACACTGCACAAACGACTCCATGATAAGTTTCCTGATTCGACGGAACAGCCACCCATCAACACTCCTATCCATCTCTGTTGAGATCAGGCCTTTCTGCAGAATAGTTGCGTCTGTTTCAAAAATAATACGACTCATTCCCAGCTCCGCAACTCGGCGTAGGCTCAACAACGCAGCCTGAGCTTCGGCCTGCAGAGGGCTCGACACTCTTTCCAATTTCCCACAACCCCCCTCCAGGAACTCCCCATCATTATTTCGAGCGACAAAACCCCATCCTCCTTCTTGTTTACTGACCCTGAAAGATGCATCCACATTGATCTTGTACATGTCCTCCGGTGGGGGTTCCCACTTTAAGGTGCCCCTCGCTTCCTTTTGGCCCTTTGTTTTTTTGAGCTTGTCAAACTCTTTAACATAGTAGTCGATCAGTGAAGCTATTTCTGGCCTCGAAGAACTCGGAACTTGCGCCGCTGGTACGTGCTGGGCAGAGGAGAACGGGCGGGCAGCTCCGGTCGGATACGAGTGGACTGATCGGGTCCCGGCTGTGCGGGAGGTAATGCGACCAGACATTAATTATGTCCGGTCCGTCCGGCCAAAGAAAAAAAGAAGGAAATTGATCCATACCAATATAGCCTGAGGTTTCTCGAATTTTTTGTACGGATAATCCATTTTTTATTCGAAATTACAGAAATATACCTGCGAGAAATTTTTTACAAAAATAGGCTCAAGTCGCCCAATAGGAGGGCGACTGGAGCCTATCGCCCAACCAGAAGGTGATTCTGTTCCTGTCGCTCAATCATTGGGCGACTGCATCCAGTCGCTCTCTCATTGGGCGACTTTAATGCAGTCGCCCAACGGTTGAGTTAAAGGTATCAAACCTTCGCCAAAAATAGTGAAAATTGGTGGGGCTATTCTTCATACATCCAAAAGCTTTCAGAAAAAAATTTGAGCAATTTCGGCTGCGGGATCAAAAGTTATAGCAGTTTCAATTGAGCCCGAAACGAATTTGAGTCCGTTTCCGACACACCTTCAGTAAAACGGGCATAACTTTTGCATACGATGTCCATTTTCGACGTTCTTGTACTCGTTGGAAAGCTGACGACGAGCCCGATCCAAATAAAATGACCAACTTGTGCCCGTGCCCTCCAAGACCCCGAAAATCGGCTATCTTTGGACCTAAACCTGCGTCGCAAGTTTTTTGTTTCTGTTTTTGCATTTTCTCTTGGTCTTCCTTTGGAATTTGGATTTTGTTTCAACTGAAAAGTTCTAGATCTCATTGAAACCTTTCATTTGAAACAAAATCCAAATTCCAAAGGAAGACCAAAAGAAAATGCAAAAACAGAAACCAAAAACTTGCGATGCAGGTTTAGGTCCAAAGATAGCCGATTTTCGGGGTCTTGGAGGGCGCGGGCGCAAGTTGGTCATTTTCTTTGGATCGGGCTCGTCATCAGCTTTCCAACGATTACAAGAACGTCGAAAATGGACATCGTATGCAAAAGTTATGCCCGTTTTACTGAATGTGTGTCGTAAACGGACTCAAATTCGTTTCGGCCTCGATTGAAACTGCTATAACTTTTGATCCATAGCCGAAATTGCTCAAATTTTTTCTGGAGGCTTTTGGATGTATGAAGAATAGCACCACCAATTTTCACTATTTTTGGCGAAGGTTTGATACCTTTAGCTCAACCGTTGGGCGACTGCATTAAAGTCACCCAATGGGAGGGCGACTGGATGCAGTCGCCCAATGATTGAGCGACAGGAACAGAATCGCCTTCTGGTTGGGCGATAGGCTCCAGTCGCCCTCCCATTGGGCGACTTGAGCCTATTTTTGTAAAAAAATTTCTCGCGGGTATATTTCTGTAATTTCGAATAAAAAATAGATTATCCGTACAAAAAAACTCGAGGTTTCTCAGGCCGATTAACAATTTCTCTAATATTTGTATTTAAATTTATATAAAAATATATATATATAAATATTGTATGGATTTTCATCATTCAAAATGTTATTTTATCTGAATCATTCGTATCCATATTCGTATTTGATTAATATATATATATATATATATATATATATATATATATATATATATATATATATATATATATATATATATGACACTGAAATGGGGTACCATAGTGCCTGGTAATCAGGTCTCCCTATCTTTGGATTGCTTTTAGATGCGTGGAAGTGCAATGATATATAATATATCACGACGGAAAGCCTTAATCATAGATGGAAGGTCTCAATCATGGATGGAAAGTCTTAATCATGGATGAAAGGTTTTAATTATGGAGTCTGGGCACCATGGTATCCCTGTTATTTATACTATATATATATTATTGCAATGTGACTAATTACTTAGACAAGTTTTTTTAAAAGCAATGTAAATTCGTATATTTTAGGTGAAGTAAATTAATTAGAATAACTAAACATGATTGTATGAGGATAAAATATTATTAATATCTTTATATTATATAAGTTATGAGGGTATCCGTATTCGATCAAATTGAGTAGATATTTGATTTGAATTCATATTCGTTATGATATTCAATTCGTATTTGTATTCGAGAGTATTCAAATTCATATTTAGTTACAAAATACAAATACAAATATGATAAAAACAAATTTAATTTATATTTGATTCGTTTCTATCCTTAAATATACCATTAGGAAACTTGCACTTGGTCAAAAATAGCACCCGTTTGTCCAACGTTACCAAATTATTAACACCGCATTCGACCTCCGTTACCCCGAAACCACACCACCGTCCTTCTCCGTCAATTTTTTTTTTGTCGCGCGTGAGCGTGACTACTTTCCGTTTTCCTTTTCATTTATGTTACGTTACAATTTGTCATGGGTGACTACTTTTTTTTCCCCGGAGAAGCTCACTACTTTTTTCTTGAATAGAAGCGTATGTTTGTTCTTCATTTTCGTATCGCAATTCCTTTTTTTTTACCGCTCATCCAAAAACTATTTTATAGGGTCCCACTTGCATTCCTCTATTTCTACTTATTGTTGCTATTGCTATGTTTTTCAAAAAAAATTTGCCTTTCAAATAGGCTCGTCATATGCCGGCTTTGTTACCACAACAAGAGAGATGAATAAGCAAGGTAGAAAAGCACGGTATATAGAAGAGATTAGAGTTTCTGCTTCTAACAACTTAATTATATTTTTTCTGATTTTTTTGCCTTTTGGAGCTTTTTGCCTTTTCTTTTTTCTTAATTCATTTATATTGTCCGTAATGATATAACTTTTTTTTTAATTTTTTAAATTTAATTACACTGAAAAGCTATCAATAGCTACAGTGCATTTTCAGCTACTATAGTGCAAAATAAGCTATAAGCCAGGACTTATAAGCTCAAATGAGCACCACCTGAGGTCCCATTCATATTGGCTTTTAGCTTTGGATTGTAGTTTTGGTTTATCAATAGTAACAGCTTGTATTGAAGTTTATAGAGAGACTTGTGTGCGATTTTAGTCGATATAAATGAAATCACTACAATATGTACTACAATCGACTAGTAAACCCTACATTGAAAAAACACTCCGTTTGAAAATTAGGTACTGTAGAAAAAACCATTTACTATAAAAAAAACCCATTGCGTTCTCCTCGGCCTGAGCAATGCCACCGCTGCAAACCTTGCAGGAAATCTCGCCCGAGTTGGACCTCGCTGGAAACCTCTCGCCCCTGCCACTGCTCGAGTGTGGCTTAGGGTTGGGTGCGGCTCGGGCCCAAGCAGAGAGAGAGAGTGTGTGTGTGTGAATAAGGGGGAGAGAAGAGAAGGGAGCTAGCATGAATCTCAAAGTGGTTTGGATGGTGAAGATAGCGCATGTAGCCATATGCACTAGTGGTAACTTGCACTCGTCTTTACAAGCTCCTCTTTAGCAACCACTGATATGCAACACCCCAAACTGTGCTCCAGGAAAGATGGAATATACCGTGATGATAAAACACTTAGGTGTAGTGGCTGAGGTTATACAAGTTGAGCCGCGCATCTTACCTACTACATGTTCTCATTTTCTTGTAATCAAATTCCGCTTATCAATTTGGCCTGCTTTCCTTGGGGAAAAAAGGTTAGCCTGCTTGAACACACGGGAAAATGCAAATTACAGGAATACATTGCGCGGGTTTTTGTGTTTTTCTATTAAAAATTCCTCTTGTGTTGTCTTTTTATTAGTGAAATACCGTGGCTCGCAATTATAATTTACAAGTACATGTAGAGGTGGGAGTCGGGTCATGCTTTTTCGGGCCAGTCCGGCACGGCCTGGTCCAACGCGTGACTGATTGTGCTGGCACGGCACGAACGGTGGGCCAGACCTAGAAAGCTGGCCTGTTGGGCGGTACGGCACGGTTGGCATACTGTACCGTGCTCGGGCCGGCCCGGCATGACACGACGAGCACGGCGGCGCCTCGTTGCCTCCTCCACCTGGTGGCTGCTGTGTAGCACCATCCTCAAACAAAATCAATTCAAATCATGAAACTAAAAGACAAACAAACAACGCTTGAAGCACGAGAGGGCGGCAGCACATGAAGCCGTCGGAGAGGTTTGGAGCTGAGGGAGCCGGTGAGGTAGGCCTATGGCGCATAGGCCAGCAATATCGAGGAGGCTGAGCCAGCAGTAGGGACTGAGACCACGCATAGGTAGGGTAGGCCGAAGGTCGGAGGCGCTAGGGAAGCCGACACAGGGGACGACCATGGATCTGGCCAGGGCCGAGTAGAGGAAGCCAGAGGGGAGGCTGGAGGTGAGCTTGGAGCTGGGTGCAGCAGGCAACTGGGCTGAGTAGGAAACCGATCGAGAAAGGAGGCGGCAAGCCGAGGACTGGGGTAGCCTGCGGCGTCGGGCGCTGGCGGTATGAGGGGAGGTAGCGCCGAGAGACCAAAATCCAGATCGAGAGGAGGGGATGAGGAAAAGGGGAAATGAAGAGGTGAGTGGCCGAGGGGTCGGCCAGGTGGAAGAAAAAGGATAGAGGAGAAAATAAAAAGGGAAAAGGGAGAAAATAAAAAGAAAAATTAAACTAAAATTAAAATTACAAACTAAATTTAGAAAGTGCAGGCTAAGAGAATATTCCATAAAATCCGGCTAACACTAATTACCTTGCGAAATTTTAGTAGCAAGCCGGCACGTTATTAAAAGCTGAATAGCATGTCATTAGTAGACCGAAAAGAGGGAATTAGTGACCACCAATTAAATAAATATATTGCTATTAGATTATTCATAAGCTCATTTAAATACTCAACTCAATGATTAATCATATCAAAATAATAGAAACCCATTAATATTGGTCTAGAACTTTATCGTAAATTACTGACCGAATATTCCAAAAACTCATATGTATCAATCATAGTTCTGTATAGGGATAAAATATAAGGTTAATCAAACTTCACTTGTGTAATAGACCATACCAATAGTATCAACTATTGTTTCATCTAAAGGCGGATAGAATCAGTAACTCTATACACCACTTACACATATACTTTCCCTAGCACCTAGTAACTAATGAAATTATGCGCGCGCACGCGCACACACACACATATATATATATATACACACACACACACACAAAATATTGGTTATATAACACCTTAATACATCACACATACATAATTTATTGGGCTATACTTGCACTTAGTTAGATTATACATGTTTGTGTATATATAGGTGTGAACTTTAGTCTAAGTCTAAACATGAATCAAAAGGCCTTAACCCTAGATCAAAGCATGAACACCTATAAACAACGTTAGAGCGGAAGCGTGATTGCGTACCCGAAGTCGGAGAAGCCATGAGAGGTGCTCGGTTGGTGCGGGAGGTTGCCAACGGGGTAGAGGTAGTCGGCCGGCGTGAAGTAGAGGTGGCCGAAGTTGCTGTCGTCGCCGTGGACGGGGACGGAGTCGTTCTGGCCTTCGTTCACCTGAGCGCCCGTGATAGATCGGATCTGTGGGGTTCTTTGGGGCTTAAGCAACTCGTGCCTTTTTCCCTGCCGAAAACCCTGTCATTCTTTTTTTATAGCGCTGGTGACCGGGACCAAAACCACATAGAGTTGGTTGCGCCCCCGATCAGGGCGCGAGTGGAGGCGTGCCTCCTGAAATCTCGGACGGGAGGTTAGCCGAGAGATCAACCCAACATTCTCCCCTTTGATCGTAAGGCTAACATCATAAGCCCATTCTCGATAAAACAATATACCAAGGCAATATGTTGCATGGCCAATTAAGTGCCGTACAACCTCAGTACCTATAGTGTATTATCTTATCTCAAAATGGATATTCATTATACTTAATGGGAGTTGGTTTGCTTAAAGGTCCTTTTATCCAGAATCAGAGGCTTTCCAATAAACCCATGCCGGCAACATGATCACGAAAAATATTGGGTGGTAAGCCTTTAGTAAGCGGATCCGCAAGCATTAACTTAGTACTGATATGCTTTATACTTATGGTTTGATCCTGGATTCTATCTTTCACAACATGATACTTAATGTCAATGTGTTTGGCAGCACCACTTGACTTGTTGTTATTTGCATAAAAGACTGCGGGTTCGTTATCGCAGTATAAGGTGAGTGGTTTAGAAATGCTGTCTACCACTCTAAGTCCCGGGATAAAATTCTTAAGCCATACAGCCTGCCCGGTAGCCTCATAACATGCCACAAATTCAGCTTGCATCGTTGAAGATGCCGTAAGGGTTTGTTTGGAGCTTTTCCACGAGATAGCTCCTCCAGCGAGTGTGAAGATATAACCTGACGTGGATTTCTTAGTATCAACACATCCCGCAAAATCTGAATCTGAATAACCAATAACTTCAAGGTTATCAGAAAACTTATATGTGAGCATGAAATGTTTAGTAGCTTGCATATAGCGCAAAGCTTTCTTAACGGCTTTCCAGTGGTCCGGTCCTGGATTTGACTGATATCTGCCAAGCATCCCGGTTACAAAAGCTAAATCAGGGTGTGTACATACTTGAGCATACATAATGCTTCCGACAGCTGAAGCATAAGGAACCAACTTCATCTGATCAGTTTCATATTGGTTCCTCGGACATTGAAATGTTCCAAACTTATCGCCCTTAACAATAGGAGCAGGCGAGCCAGAGCACTTATGCATATTGTATCTCTTCAGTACTCTGTCAACGTATGCCTTCTGAGATAAGCCTAATATTCCTTTGGACCTATCTCGGTGAATCTCAATGCCAAGAACATAAGAGGCATCGCCGAGATCCTTCATATCAAAATTAGATGAAAGAAATCTCTTGGTCTCAAACAGCATATCCTTATCGCTGCTGGCCAATAAGATATCATCCACATAAAGTACTAAGATGGTGAATTTACTCCCCTTGAACTTAACATATATGCAGTTATCAACTTCATTTTCTTTAAAACCAAAACTTCTTATAATCTTATCGAATTTGAGGTACCACTGCCTCGACGCTTGTTTTAAGCCATAAATGGATTTCTTAAGTCGACATCCCATATGCTCCTTGCCTTCCACGACAAAACCTTCCGGTTGAGCCATGTAAACATTTTCTTGCAAGTCACCATTAAGAAATGCCGTCTTAACATCCATCTGATGCAGCTCTAAATCGTAATGAGCTACAAGTGCCATAACAATTCTGAATGAATCTTTAGTTGAGACAGGAGAAAAGGTGTCATTATAATCAACCCCCTCTCTTTGTGAGAAGCCTTTTGCTACGAGCCTTGCTTTGAACCTTTCGATATTTCCCTTAGAGTCATGTTTGGTTT
Organism: Dendrocalamus latiflorus; assembly: GCA_017311315.1. Taxonomy (NCBI): domain Eukaryota; kingdom Viridiplantae; phylum Streptophyta; class Magnoliopsida; order Poales; family Poaceae; genus Dendrocalamus; species Dendrocalamus latiflorus. The sequence goes on along the minus strand of CM029637.1, from coordinate 17,187,808 downwards.
TGTAGACCCATTTACAGCCTACTGTTTTGACTCCGTCAGGAATTTCTACTAAGTCCCATACATCGTTAGTGCTCATAGACTTTAGTTCATCCTCCATGGCTTCAAGCCATTTAGAAGAATGTTCACTCATTATGGCCTCCTTATAAGAAGTAGGATCATCTACCTTCCCTATATCATTAATATCCTCATTCATATAGACAACATAATCATTTGGGATGGCAGATCTTCTCTCCCGCTGTGATCTTCTAAGAGGTTCATTAGTTATTTCAGGAGACTGCTGAGGCTCTTCATTAGGTATAACATTAGGAATTTCAGAGACCTCAACAGTGGGTGCAACAACAGTATTCTCTACTGGAGGTGCAACCGCCTGAGGCGCAGGGACAAAAGTCTCTAGGATGAGCGGTGAAGGAACATAAACCCGCTTCTCCTCAAGATCTATTTTCCTGGGCTCCAGGTCCTCGTTATTTTCTAAGAACACAGCGTGCCTTGTTTCTACAAACTTAGTTATCCTATCAGGACAATAAAACCGATACCCTTTGGATCTATCAGGGTACCCAATAAAATGGCAACTTACTGTTTTAGGATCTAATTTCCCAATGCGTGGACTAAATAACTTAGCTTCAGCACGACAACCCCACACTCGTAAGTATTTCATACTCGGTTTTCTCCCAGTCCATAATTCATAAGGTGTTTTAGGTACCGATTTACTGGGAACCCGATTAAGAATATGTGTGGCTGTCTTAAGTGCTTCCATCCACAAGCCAATTGGTAAACTAGAATAGCTAAGCATGCTCCGTACCATATCCATAAGTGTACGGTTGCGCCTTTCAGCTACACCATTCTGTTGAGGTTCGCCCGGCATAGAATATTGGGCAACAATGCCATTTTCCTGAAGGAACTTAGCGAAAGGGCCAGGAATTTGCCCATAAGAGGCATGTCTTCCATAATATTCTCCCCCACGATCCGATCTTACTACTTTAATTCTTAGGTTGTGCTGATTTTCAACTTCAGCCTTAAATATCTTAAATTTATCAAGTGATTCAGATCGGTCTTTAATGGGAAAGATATAACCATAACGGGAGAAATCATCAGTGAATGTGATGAATGTATCAAAACCATCCACTGATGTCACAGGGAAAGGACCACAAATATCAGTATGAATTAATTCTAATAGTCCTGTGCTGTGAGTAGCTCCCTTCTTTATTTGTTTAACATATTTTCCTTTAATACAATCAATGCAGTGGTCTGAGTCAGAGAAATCTAATGGGTGGAGAATTTCTTCTTTAATGAGACGCTCCATTCTCCCCCTCGAAATGTGGCCTAAACGACAGTGCCACAGTTTCGAAGAAGTCTCATCATTATTTTTACGCTTAGCATCACAAACATTCAAGGATACAGGAGATTCATTAAGGGAAAGCATATAGAGCTTGTCTTGTCTAAAAGCAAGACCAACATTATTTGAATTAAACTTAATAATACATTTATTGACTCCAAAAATACATTTAAAACCTTCATCGTCCAATAAAGATACTGAAATCAAATTCATCCTGATGGAAGGAACATAAACTACATTATTAAGACGAAGAATGAAGCCGCTATCTAAAACTAATGAAACAGATCCAACTGATTCAACTTCGGCTTCCTTTCCATCCGCGACTCTAAGACTTCGCTCCCCCTTTCTTAGTGTTTTCGCGGTAAGGAATCCCTGTAAAGAGTTGGTAACGTGCACAGTTGCACCTGAGTCAATCCACCAAGAACTAAGGGAAAAATCAGCATAAAGAGTTTCATCAATGAATGTTATTGTATCATTACCCCTTTTGGCGAGCCATTTTAGGAAACCTACACAATCCTTTTGGAAATGCCCTGGCTGTTTGCAGAAATGGCATTCCCCCCCTTTAGATGCTCCGGCGGGAGCAACATGAGGCTTAGGTGCATTGTGCACTTTAGGCCCCGATTTGTCTGAGTTAGGGGAGAATTGCAACTTCTTCTTGGATTTGTAGTCCCCTTGGAACTTCCTTTTGTTAGAGCCACCGACATGAAGAGCAAAATCCTTCTTTTCTGTTCTTATTCTCTCTTCCTCCTGAACACACATGGCGATCAAGTCGCTCATGCTCCATTTTTCTTTCTGAGTATTGTAATTAATCTTAAAAGCTGTATACTCAGAAGGAAGAGATGTCATAATAAAATGGACAAGGAAACCATTAGATATTGCCATGTCCATGTTCTTGAGTTTGTCTGCCATATCCGTCATCATCATGATATGTTCTCTTATATTGCTGGACCCATCATACTTAGTGGTTAAGAGCCTCTGAATCAAAGTACTGGCATAAACTTTAGTGGAGCCTTTGAATTTCTCCTCGATTGAAGCCAAGTACTCCTTAGCATTTTCAGAATCGGGGATTGCTCCCCTGATCATGACTGAAATAGAGGTCTTCATAATCATTAGCGATAAGCGGTTAGACCGCTCCCATTTTTCAGCATTAGCCTCGTAAACTTTCTTTTTCTCATCAAAATTCTCCTCACCTTCGGTGGGAGGAATGGGAACGGCTACCCTTAAGGCATAGTCGAGGTCCAAAACCCCAAGGACAACAGTAATTCGTTCTTTCCACGTGGGAAAATTGCTCCCCGTGAGCTGCTCAATGTTATCAATAGTGGCGGCAACGTTCGAAGCATTAAGTGCTGAATTTCAAAATATAGGGCAAAAATTAGAAATATCATAAAGACATATGTTGCATGTAATTAACCCTACGTTGGTCTGATTAATAACATACAAAAATTACAGTTCTAATTCATATCACCGTTGGGCAGAAAATGAAAAAGAACTTTAATTTTATATGGCGACATATGATTATAAACAACGTTGGTCAGAATATAACCATATGCATACATAATGCCAAAATTAATCATAAAAATCTCAAGATTAAAATATCCCGTTGGTTCAATTTTAATCCGAGATTACACATAATAATATGGTAAAGATACATTAAATTTTGGGCCTTTGAACTTAATTAAAACAGTGCATAAAATAAAAACTTAAAGCAAGAGGAAATGCACTGAAAATAAAGGACAATAGTACTGCTGCAGAAGTCAAAAAAAAAACGGCCTAAAACAAGCATTCAGCCCACAAAATTTCGCAGCCCAAAAGATCCCATGGCCTAAAAAAACATTCGCGCGCGGCCCAAAAGCAATCGGCCCAAGGAGGCGCGCACACGGGTGCAGCCCATCAGCTCGCGCGGCCCATAACGCGCGCGCGGCCCGGACTTAAAACGCGCACTGGCGCGTGCCATCCGATTTCGATCGAACGGCCGAGAACGGCTGGCGGCCCATCAGATCTCCAGCCCGGAAAATCGTGACCACAGAATTGAATCGGACGGCTAATAGCGCGCGCGTCCGGGATATTATCCCCGAAAACCCTAACCCTAGGGCCATTCGCCCTGACCCCTTGCGAAAAACCCGGAGCGGCGGCGGCTCCCGCGCGTAGCGGCGCGCGCGCGACGCGGAGCGGCGGTGGCGTGCGGGCGAAGCCCGCGATGCGGCGGCGCTCGGCGACATCGGCGGCGGCATAAGGCGGCGGCCCCCGTAGCCCTCCTCGCCGGCGCGCAGCGTGCGACCGAGGTTGCGCGTGCGGCCGTCGAGCGGGGCCACGGCGGCGCCCTTCACCGGTGAAGGCCGGAGATCCGAAAATACCGTAAGTTCTTCTCCCGCCCCGATCTAAAATTTTACTCTATTGATTTGGGTTTCTAGGGTTCGGGAAATTTTTTGGGGTTTGGGATTCGGGTGGGCAGATTTTGGGAGATTTCTATTAGGGTTTTGCCAATCAAAACTCACCTCCTTCTAAATGCTAACCGAGCCCCAAATAAAATCTAAATCCGAGCTTCAGTTAAGGCTAATAGGGTTCAAGATTGAAACTAGTATGCTCTGATACCAAATGTGAACTTTAGTCTAAGTCTAAACATGAATCAAAAGGCCTTAACCCTAGATCAAAGCATGAACACCTATAAACAACGTTAGAGCGGAAGCGTGATTGCGTACCCGAAGTCGGAGAAGCCATGAGAGGTGCTCGGTTGGTGCGGGAGGTTGCCAACGGGGTAGAGGTAGTCGGCCGGCGTGAAGTAGAGGTGGCCGAAGTTGCTGTCGTCGCCGTGGACGGGGACGGAGTCGTTCTGGCCTTCGTTCACCTGAGCGCCCGTGATAGATCGGATCTGTGGGGTTCTTTGGGGCTTAAGCAACTCGTGCCTTTTTCCCTGCCGAAAACCCTGTCATTCTTTTTTTATAGCGCTGGTGACCGGGACCAAAACCACATAGAGTTGGTTGCGCCCCCGATCAGGGCGCGAGTGGAGGCGTGCCTCCTGAAATCTCGGACGGGAGGTTAGCCGAGAGATCAACCCAACAATAGGAATTCCACTTTTCTCTCGTAATATTTATATGCCTATATTTTTACGCAACTAGTTCAATTTTTACTAGGTTTTTAACGAAGCGGGCACCAGAGAAATGAAGATGGCAGCCACCGCCGCCGTATATACTTATGGCTGGGCTTAGGCTGGCATGGCACGGTACCAGCAGGACGGGCTTTGGACTGTGCCTAAATCTGGTTAGAGACGAGGTGGGTCGACACGACACGACACGACAGGATGGCCGGACCGAGCCAGCACGACGCGATATAGCCGGAAGCACAGTGGATCCGTGCACGGCACGCGCCAATGCCCACGCACTTTCTTTGTTTCAATATATGTGGTCGGTGCGTACGTACGTAAACTTACTGTTCGTGTGCTGGGATGCCTCCATTTGCCAGTGGCGGGCATGTGCTGGATGCCACATGCAATTAAGTGGGAAAAGCCATGAAGATGCGCCGTCGCTGCGTGCGTGCCTATACAGTTGCGGCCGATTCGGTCGACGACAGCATGGAGAGGCGGGCGCCAGCCTTCTTTAGTTCTGAACAACGGTAAACCAAGCAGGAACCTTAGCAACGAAGGCTTCCCACAGGCCACAGCTAGAGAATCTGCCCTGACTTTATCATGGCAACTGCTGGTTAGTAGGTACCTCTGTCTCCCAAGAGGTCAATACAAGAAGCATGGACTGGAAAAAAAAAACAAATCAGTCGTAACCGGCTTGACTGCCGTGGACGAGCTCCTCACCGTCCGATCTGCAAATCGGTGGTTTAGATCGCCTACTGTAGTACCGTGTTACAGTGCAGTGCATCATCTTGCCAAAAAATTCCAAGCACAAACATGGAAACTAAAGGAACCCAGCACCTTGCCAAACCATGCATCGGCAACTGTTGCGCACGAGCCGCCTGACTTATTGTATCAACCCCAGGGCTCGGGATAATTGGGGCCAGACCATGATACCAGAGCACAACACATGCGAGTACACACACCACGTACGCATCAATCAACTTTAATTTACTCTCTCTCACACACACAACTTTACAGTTACTTTGCATGCACGCATGCCCATCATCTTTGCTTTTGTTGTTACTTTTGCTTTTGTTGCCACCTTTGCTACACCCCCTCTCTTTTTCCTTAATGCCCATGCATTCCTTAGCTTGTAAACCTGCATGCTTTCATGTGATGTTGAAACTTCTAGGAAAACAACCCATGCATGCACTTGCCTCTTGCTCACCACCCCCTCCCTCTATATATACCCTTGGCCATCCCGCAGGCCAAACTCCATGTCCAAGCATCCAAGTACACACACCTAGCAAGTACTACTAAAACACACAATTACACCTCAAAAATCTCCTATAATACACACACATATATATAGCTTCCTCATTGCGTTGCTTGTTTCTTAAATCCTATTCCTTTGTTGCAAGCTAGTGTCAGCTAAACTAGAGATATATATAGTGATATCGGACATGAAGACCAAGGCGTCTACATTCTTGAAGCAGCTGATCTCGACCATCGTGGCGGTCGTCAAGGCCAAGTCGACGGCGGTGCGCGCCAAGACGAGCGCCATGAAGATGCGCCTCCTCATCTTCGGCATCCTCCGCAACAAGAAGCTCGTCATGAGCGCCATCAACCACAAGATCCACGCCATCATGGGCCAGGACAGCAAGAATGATCACGACCACCACGGCAACGAGGACGCCGGCGACGATCGCGAAGGCAGCAAGAAGGCCGTCGTGATCTACACCGCGCCGAGCTTCGTCACGGAGCGCGGCGGCGACGACGCGGAGGAGGACAGCGACGACTACCTGACGCACTCGCTGTTCGACGAGGATGACGACGACGACGAGCTGGTGAACGCGCCGGGATCGGTGATCGACCTGGTGCGCGACGCCAAGGAGGGTGAGGGCGCCGAGTTCCGGCTGGAGGACGAGATCGACCACGTCGCCGACGTGTTCATCCGCCGGATCCATAAGCAGCTCAAGCTGCAGAAGCTCGAGTCGTTCAAGAGGTTCTGCGAGATGATCGAGAGGAGCGCCTGATCGATCCAGCGATTATTTGATCAGTATGCATGGGGAAAGATTAAATTAAGGTGGTTTTTTTCTTAGGCCAAGGTTATATGACTTGGGGACTCCATGTATGTAAGTAGAAGGAATAAAGTGGCAGGCAGGAAGATACTTTTCTTTTAGTAGGTTTAAGTAGGGACGGCAAGTGTATTTTAATCACTCATCTTCTTTTGTTCTTTTGGGGGAAGATTGTTCATGTGCTCAAGTTTTCAAGAAATCAATAATAAAGCTAATAAAAAGATGTAGACTAGAGGAATTTATAGTACTGGACAGTTGGACTGTTGGATTGATTGACCTGAAGTTCTGTAAACTGCATGAGGTTACTACTTGCTTGTTTCTCTAAAAAGAAGTGAACTTTCTGATCTATTTGTTAGGCATGTCCACTGGTGATTTATGAGCTAGCTCTAAACATATTATTTCATATTTTAATAGAAGAGAGAGAAAAGCTAGCTCTTGATCAAGAGCTAGTCTCATACACACATTCCAAGATTATATGAGGATGTCATGTGGGACTATTCATGTTATAAGCTATGTGCTAAAAGTTAATATCATTGGAGAAGTTATCTTAGAGCTAGCTAGTAGCTAGCTCATACCATTGTACATGCCCTTACTGTCTTTATAGTGCATTAAAAACAGGGTCAGCAAGCAATAGCAAGCTGAAACTTAATTAACATTAATGGATCAGAGCAACTTGTGGGGGATAAGCACAAATTTGGAATAATTTCTTCAACAAAAGATTGAGATGCTCCACAGGAGAACACAACACTTACGTCCAGCTCGAACAAGAGCAATCATATACACTACTACAGAAAGCCTCATAGTAGACGCCTCATCACAGACGGTTTTGTGAAACCGTCTCTGATGAACACTATTACAGACGGTTGTAATTAGGAGGCCGTCTGTGGTATTTGTGGCGGGAAAATGGATTATCACAGGCGGTTATTACCGAAGTATCACAGACGGTCTGTATTAAAAACCGTCTGTGATAATCCCATATTATCACAGACGGTTTTTAATATAAAACCGTCTGTGATAAGCTAATTATCACAGACGGGTTTTAATAAAAAACCGTCTGTGATAATTCACAGACGGTTTTTAGTTAAAAACCGTCTGTGATAATGGCTAAGGCATTTATTGCGCTGCTCAGACCGCATCTGTCTTCATTTCGATCCAGATCTATCCACTGCTGCGCACTTTTTCACTCGGGAGGAAGCTAGGCGATTTCAGCCCGGGGCCTCCTCCTCCTGCGTCGCCGCCGCCTCCTCCTCCTCCTCCGTCGTCGTCGCCTCCTCCTCCTCCGTCGTCGCCGCCTCCTCCTCCGTCACCAAAACCCTAAGGTCATCAAATCCCTCCCCGAGCTTCATGCTTACTGTTAGGGTTGATACTTCATACTGATGCCTGTGGGATTTACAGTTGCTCGATGATGATAAATTCATATACTGAGATTGGTTCATTCGGTCTTTGAGCTCTAATAGCTGTTATATACAATCTTCCATATACTGAGATTGCCTGTGGGATTTACAGTTGCTCGATGATGATAAATTCATATACTGAGATTGGTTCATTCGGTCTTTGAGCTCTAATAGTTGTTATATACAATCTTCCATATACTGAGATTGCCTGTGGGATTTACAGTTATGGCATGTTATTAAATTGAGCTCTAATAGATTGGTTCATTCGGTCTTTGAGCTCTAATAGCTGTTATCTGTTATATACAATCTTCCATATATTCCTGTCTGAATATATGCATGCTGAATATATCTTGATCTTGAGATTGTAGAGTTTGTATCTAGAGCTCAAAAGACTGAATTCATTATTTGGCATAACCAATCAAGGAAGAGTATATGATTTAGTAGCGGGACGGCCAAGATTAATCTTGTGCAACCCTACAATTTGAGAGCACATATTCATGTTGAGACTGTTATTGATTCTATTATTTGGTTTATAGTATTAGCAACTAAAGTAGGTGCTAAGATAGGCACATCACCCCCTCTCTATGTCCATATCACCCCCTCCCTTCTCCCCCTCCCCTCTACTCCTCTCTTCCAATTCAATATGATCACATTCTCATCTTATCTTAATAGACCCACAAAATGAGCAACATGTCACCCGCGCATTCTTCAGCATCATCGCCGGAGGCGTCCGCTCCAACATCAAGACGCCAAGGAAGAGGGATATCAAAGAAGCCTCAGAGCCGACAGACCATCACAGCGGTAAACGCAGCTGGGGTCCCTATCCTTCCTAAGCAAGCGGTAAACGCATTCCGAACCATGGTCGGAATAGTTGCACGACAACGAATTGAGATCACATACAATTCGTGGAAGAACGTGCCTGACAGTCGGAAACGTGAGCTGTGGACCGAAATTTTGGCATCCTTCGAGTTTCCAGAAAAACACTTACACGCTGTGGAACGACAAACCTACCAAGCGGCGTGTAAAGCATGGAAGAACTTCAAGAGCACGCTTGTCAAGAAATACGTGGAGACGGACGAAACGCCTTTCACTACATACCCATTCCTGGAACCACAATGGGAAGCGTTCAAGGCGATGAAAACGACCGAAGAGTTCAAAAGTACAAGTTTGGCGCACAAGGCCCTCCAGGCAAAAAACACGCACCCCCACAGACTTGGCACAGCTGGGTATGCGGGTAAAATCCCGCAATGGAGGTTGGAGGATGAGCTGGCAGCTGCAGAGGACATCGCCCCGCCGTTTTCCAATATCCCGGATGACCGCGCTCGAAATTGGCTTAGAGCAAGGTCATCTACAATGACATCGGGGGAAGTCTCCTTTCGAAACCCTACAGACCAGCAAGTGTCCCAGGGCCTGGTAAGATATCGATCGAACTACGTAGCTTGTAATTACTCCACAACTTCGTACGAATTGAAATGACATGTCGTGCTCTTGCAGGAAGAGCTGAGTTTTCAATCTACGGAGGGATCATTCCAGGGAACAAGGGGGAATGATATGCTCTCCGTGGCCCATACATATCTACATTGTACTTTCTTTCCTTCCGAATGATTAAGGTTAACTTTTTCGAATTACGTAGGGCGTTTGCCACCTACATTGAAAAGGGAGGTGACTCGAAGCGCGGGGCCAAAGGCTTGCTGACACATGTTCGAGATTTTAAGGTATTCGCTATTTCACATTAATTAATCCTATGCAACAGTTGGTACTAATGCCTCTTGAACTAACACATTCCATTTTTTGCAGTGTCACCAGCAGGAACCGGGCAACACATGTGGATACTACGTTTGCCAACATATGGAACTACTCCTCGATTCCTCGAGGCTCACCAATCGCAAGGTTTGTCACTCTTCTCATAATTACTTCATACTTAACACGTTACAAATATACGCACATTGATATTCCTATCGACAGGTTGCGTCCATCCCGTCAACTGCATTGAAACAGCCTGTTCTTGGAGGGATTCGAGGAGAGTTGGCGTACTTTTTACTGACTCAAGTCATAACGCCAGGAGGACGGTTCTACTGCGCACCATGATTTCTTATTGATCTTATCACTAAGTGCAAATGCAGTGCACATCTTTTGTAAATGAGATGTGTTAATGGACATTTCATTTCAATTCAATTAATCGATTTGCGAAATGGATGCATGCTTTATGTTTGTGAAATGAAGTGCGATGTCAATGTGATGTTTTATGTCTGTGAAATGTATCTGAAAGGAAATGAGATGTGTGAATTGTATATTTTTTGTCTGTGATTATCTGCTTGTTTCAGAGGGCATGGCTAGCATTTCCTGAGGCTAGCTATAAACAGAAATAGATTCTGCTGGGGTGGAGGAGTATCACAGACGGTTTTTTATTAAAAACCGTCTGTGATTATGCGGTATCACAGACGGTTTTTAATAAAAAACCGTCTGTGATTATGCGATATCACAGACGGTTTTTTATTAAAAACCGTCTGTGATTATCCGATATCACAGACGGTTTTTTATTAAAAAACCGTCTGTGATATCGGATAATCACAGACGGTTTTTAATAAAAAACCGTCTGTGATATCGCATAATCACAGACGGTTCGAAAACCGTCTGTGATAACTTGGATTATCACTGACCCATAATTTCAGACGGTTCAGAAAACCGTCTGTGATGACGTTTCTGAACCGTCTGTAATGTGGATTTCTGTAGTAGTGATAGAAAGCACAATCCGATAATTAACTACATATGGCAGAAAACAAAAGGGCATTATTTGCTCTCAGCTTTTGGCCAATATTTAAGTATACTGCCTACATAGTGTTAGGGTGATCTCAGGCATTTGGCCCAACGGCCAAATGCCACCCCTTTTGACCGCGCCCTGATCGGGGGCGCCCAGCCCAATAGGCTGGTGGGCCCCTGTCGCCGGCGCCACATAAATAGAGGTGGGGGCCGGGGCGGCACGAACACCAAGGTTCACCGTGCCGCCACCTCCCCACCGACAAAACCCTAGATCCGATCTAAGAGGGGGGCGCTCCAGCGACGGGAAGCACCACCGCCAGATCGCCGTCGCTAGGGAGATCGTCGCCGCCCAGGACACGCCGCCGCCAAGGAGCCCTGCACCTCTTCCCCGACCGTCACTGCCCGTGCGCAGACTTCACCGAGCGTACCCGCAATGGCCAACCCCTCCTCCTCCACATCGGACGGTTAGTCCCCTCTCTCCCTCTCGGTATTACCTCAAGAACCCGAACCCGTAATGAAACCCCGCTAGATCTAACCTAGGAGATCCTAAAAGCTAACCTAACAATGGTATCAGAGCACCCTAGGCGTAGATCTAGACGGAAAAGAGAAAAGGAGAACGAAACCCCCTAACCCTAGAAAATGGCAAAAGAACAGAGAAGGGGAACGGGTGAAAACCCTAACCCTAGATCTGATAAGAGCTTACCTGGCCGTCGTCGCCGAGCCGTCGTCGTCGCTGGCGTGCGGGAGATCGGCCGAGCCTTGGGCTCGCCGGCGCTCCACGTACGGGCGCTCGGAGGGGCGCCGACACGGAGCCGCTCGACGGCGGCGCGCTCCCTCTCAGGGGAGCGCGCACGCCGGCGAGAGGGCCCATGGCGGCGCCGGTCTTCTTCCCCTTCTCCGGCGGCGTGGACGAAGTCGACGCCGTCGCTTCGCTCGCTCGGGTGCGGAGAGAGAGAGGGGGGAGAGGCAGAATGAATTAGGCTGAGATCGCGCGGGCTGGCTTTCGGCCCAAGCGGGCGAGAGGTTTCCCAGCCCAGGCCCAGGTTGCGCGCGAGAGCGCTCGGCCGCGAGGAACGAGAGCCGTCGGATGCGAATCCGATGGCTGATGGATCGCGCGGAGGCGCCAAAGGCCGTGGCCGCGCGGGATTGAAGCCGTTGGATTCGCATCCAACGGCTGAGACCGCTGCGGCGCGGGGAAGCGAGCGGCAGCGCGTGAGGCCGCAGGCGCGCGCGCGTGAGGCTGGTTGGGCCGGATGAGCAGGCCGACGAGGTCGCGTGCGCGCGGTGGCCGGAGCAGGCCGCCGTGGGCCGTGGGCCGGGCCGAACAGGCCGAAATGCCTGTTTGCACAGTAAATCCCGAAAAGTTTTTTAGTTGTTTTCAGAAGTATTTTTTGATGAATTTCAATGAAATTTGATTCAAATCTCTGTAAAATTTTGCACCAACGTGTTAATTTTTCAGAGATTAAATGTGTACAGTTTAATGCTTCTGAATAATGAATTATTTTTAGAATAATTACAGTTTCCGCTGCAAAAGTTAATATTGATTAAATTTTTATTATTAAATTCGAACCAACGGGAGAATTTAATTTTTGGAAAAATAGATATAATTTCCAGAGATTTATGATATTGTTATTTTCTGACCAACGTTGATAATAACAGTATTATAAATTTTTTAATTGATGATTTTATGCATTATTTCTATTTCTGCCCAACGGTGATGTAGATTTAATGTATAGATAAAATTGATTTAATTGTATGTCGTATTTTTGACCAACGTTGGAAATAAGGCATATAATTTTGTATAGATAAAATTGATTTAATTGTATGTCGTATTTTTGACCAACGTTGGAAATAAGGCATATAATTTTCCTGTTATGTTCTCACTTTATTTGAAATATTTTTCAGACGGATACAACTTGATGAGTTGTATCAGAGAGATCCCCACTCTTAAAGGAGATAATTATGGAGAGTGGAAGAAAAAGATAGACTTAGCGTTTATCTTGGCTGAGGTGGACTGGGTCCTCACTACAGCACGTCCCACTGAGCCTATGGCACCAGTGAGGGATCAAAATGAGGATGATACTGCTTGGCAGAAAAGACAGAGGGATCATGCTCCCTTACAGATGTCTTATGACCTTGATCATAAGAAATAGACCACAGCCAACAAGAAATGTATGGCTGTGATAAAGAACACAATTGAGCCTGCAATTGTGGGCTCAATTGCAGAGTGTGACACTGTCACAGAGTACCTTGATAAAATAAAGAGTCAGTTCACTGGCTCTTCAAAGACTTATGCTACACAGCTGATTAAGCAGCTTGTGACAGAAAGGTACTCTGGCAGTGGCAGTGGCATAAGAGAGCACATACTAATGATGAGCAACTTGGCATCCAAGCTTAAACCAATGGATTTGGCTCTCAAGGATGAGTTCCTTATTCATTTGGTTTTTGCTTCCTTACCCAAAGAGTTTGACACATTTGTTGTCAACTACAATATGCAGCCCGAGAAATGAGACTTGGAAAAGTGCATAGCTATGTGTGTGCAAGAGGAGGAAAGAATTAAATCCTCACATGGTGGATCTATCAACTATGTGAAGGATAACAAGAAAAAGAACTTCAACAGTACCTCCTTCTCAAAGAACAAGGGAAAGCCTCTGTCCATCAGCCTCAACAGAATAAATTTGCTGTAGACAAAGATCAGTGTCTTCACTGCAAGAAGACGGGACACTACAAGAAGAACTGTCCTGATTACTTAAAGATGATAATGGCAAAGAAAGGTGAGAACATTATTACCTTTATAAATGAATGCTTGTATGTGCAATATTCGAAATCCACTTGGTGGATTGACTCAGGAGCAACTGTTCATGTTGCTAATTCCTTACAGGGATTCCGTTCGACGAGGACTATGCAAAGAAACGAAAGATGCATTAAAGTTGCAAATGGAGTCCAAGCTGAAGTTGAAGCCGTTGGCGATCTTTCATTAGAGTTAGCTAATGGCTCCAATCTTTTACTTAGAGATGTCCTTTTTGTTCCCTCTTTACAGAGGAATTTGATTAGTGTTTCAAATTTGGACAAAGATGGTTATGATTGTAATTTTGGAAATGGCAAGTGTGAAATAATATTTAATAAAGAATGTGTTGGTCTTGCCATCTTACACAATGAGCTTTATTTGTTATCATTATGTGATGATGTGAATGTCGTATGCGATAATGGGAACGTCGCGTGCGAGAAAGTGATTGAATCCTCGTCTACGAATGTAAACAGAAAACGAAAAAGAACTCTAGATGAGTCGTCGAAATTATGGCACTGTCGTTTAGGCCATATTTCGAGGGGGAGAATAGAAAAACTAGTTAAGAATGATATTCTTCCTCCATTAGAGTTCTCAGACTTAGAACAATGCAGAGAATGCATTAAAGGAAAATATGTAAAGAAAATTAAAAAAGACGCTAAAAGAAGCACAGGAGTTCTACAAATTATTCACACAGATATTTGTGGTCCTTTTCCTGTGAAAAGTGTGGATGGATATGACTCGTTCATAACATTCACGGATGATTACTCCCGTTATGGATATATTTATCCAATCAAAGAAAAAAATGAAGCCTTGGATAAATTCAAGATATTTAAGGCTGAAGTTGAAAACCAACACGATTTAAAGATCAAGATAGTCTGATCTGATCGTGGAGGGGAGTACTACGGTCGACATACCCCATATGGACAAGTTCCTGGACCTTTTGCAAGGTTTTTACAGGAAAATGGCATAGTGGCCCAGTATTCTACACCGGGCGAACCTCAGCAAAATGGAGTAGCTGAAAGACGCAACCGTACCCTGATGGATATGGTGCGAAGCATGATGAGCTATTCCACACTGCCATTGAGTTTATGGATGGAGGCATTGAAAATCGCCATTCATATTCTCAATAGAGTGCCTAGTAAGTCGGTGCCCAAAACACCGTACGAGATGTGGACAGGAAGAGTTCCCTCACTAAACCACTTACGTGTGTGGGGGAGTCCTGTTGAGGCTAAAGTATTTAACCCAAACCTTGGGAAGCTTGATCCCAAAACAGTAAGTTGCCATTTCATTGGCTACCCTGAAAAGTCAAAAGGTTTTCGTTTCTACTGTCCAGATAGATATGCAAAGTTTGTAGAAACGAGACACGCTGTCTTCTTAGAGGATGAAATGATGAGAGGAAGTATGGTAGCTCGTGAGATTGATCTTGAAGAGAAGCGGGTGTATGCGCCCACTCCGATGATTCAAGAGCCATTCTTCACACTACCTGCTGTCGCTGCACCGACGGTGCAAGACACTGTGGTGCCAGCACCTGTTATTGTTCCTCCTGTGGCAACAATGAATGATAATGAGGAACCTATTCTTCAGGATCCTATAGAACCTATTGCCACAGATGAGGGGGAGCAACAGCAGCCTCAAACAGAAGATGTACTAAATGAGGAGGCCCCGAGGAGGTCTCAAAGAGTAAGAAGATCAGCTATTTCTGATGATTATCAGATTTATCATACAGAGGAATTTCAAATGGAGGATGATCCCACCTCATTTGAAGAAGCCATGAGAAGCGAAAATTCCTCAAAATGGCTTGAGGCCATGGAAGAGGAAATGAGGTCCATGAAGACTAATAAAGTCTGGGACTTGGAAATTATTCCTAAAGGAGCCAAAACAGTAGGCTGTAAATGGGTCTACAAGACAAAGCATGACTCCCAAGGGAATGTAGAAAGATACAAAGCGCGACTTGTGGCAAAAGGATTTACGCAAAGAGAAGGGATTGATTACAATGAGACCTTTTCTCCAGTCTCATGTAAAGATTCCTTCAGAATCGTAATGGCATTAGTAGCACATTATGATTTAGAGTTACATCAGATGGATGTAAAGACGACATTTCTTAATGGAGATTTGGAGGAAAATGTTTACATGGCACAACCGAAAGGTTTTGTCGTGGAAGGAAATGAAAGAATGGGATACCGCCTAAAGAAATCAATATATGGGTTAAAGCAAGCTTCAAGACAGTGGTACTTGAAGTTTGACAGTACAATAAGAAAATTTGGGTTTAAAGAGAATGTAGAGCACAACTGTGTTTATGCAAAGTTTAAAGATGGGAAGTTTATCTTCCTAATCCTGTATGTGGATGATATCCTACTAGCTAGTAGTGATGTCAGTCTGCTACTGGAGACAAAGAAGTTTTTGTCCTCAAACTTTGATATGAAAGATCTTGGTGAAGCTTCGTTCGTTCTAGGGATCGAAATTCACCGGGATAGAAACAAGAGGACATTGGGAATGTCACAAAAGGCATACATAGAGAAAGTGTTAAAGAAATTTGGTATGCATAAATGTGGTCCTTCACCTGCACCTATAGTCAAGGGCGACAGATATGGGGATTTTCAATGCCCCAGGAACCAGTATGAGATCGATCAAATGAAAGCGGTTCCATATGCTTCAGCTGTCGGAAGCTTACATTATGCTCAAGTGTGCACACGCCCTGACTTAGCATTTGTTACCGGGTTACTTGGCAGATTCCAGAGCAATCCTGGAATAGAACATTGGAAATTGATAAAGAAAGTCTTGCGTTATTTGCAAGGAACAAAAGGCCTCATGATGACATACAGAAGATCAGATTTACTCCATATAGTGGGGTATACAGATTCTGATTTTGCGGGAGATGATAGAAAGTCTACATCCGGATATGTGTTCACTCTCGCAGGAGGAGCTATATCGTGGAAAAGCTCAAAGCAAACCGTCACTACATCGTCCACAATGTATGCCGAGTTTGTAGCATGTTATGAGGCCACGGGGCAGGTGAACTGGCTAAAGAAGTTCATATCCGGTTTAAAAGTGGTTGACGACATCAATAGACCACTTAAGTTGTACAGTGATAATGAACCCGCAGTAACGTATGCCCACAACAATAAGTCAAGTGGTGCTGCCAAACACATTGACATAAAGTACTATGTTGTGAAAGATAAAGTTCGGGATCAAATTATAAGTCTTGAGCATATAAGTACCGCAAAGATGTTAGCGGATCCGCTTACTAAAGGCTTACCACCCAACGTGTTCAGAGAACATGTAGCCGGCATGGGTTTAAGGGAAAGCCTATGATTCCTGGACTAAAAGATGGCCCAAAAGATTAAAGTATCTATTTCAGAACAGAGAGGTGTATTGTAGCTGTTAAATCTATCGGCGATTGACCGTGACGATGAGACATGTTCTATGCACTAATCTGCGATGAAATGAGTAAAGTCAAAAGTAATTAAAGTTAAAGCATAGATTGAGATCAAGGGGGAGAATGTTAGGGTGATCTCAGGCATTTGGCCCAACGGCCAAATGCCACCCCTTTTGACCGCGCCCTGATCGGGGGCGCCCAGCCCAATAGGCTGGTGGGCCCCTGTCACCAGCGCCACATAAATAGAGGTGGGGGCCGGGGCGGCACGAACACCAAGGTTCACCGTGCCGCCACCTCCCCACCGACAAAACCCTAGATCCGATCTAAGAGGGGGGCGCTCCAGCGACGGGAAGCACCACCGCCAGATCGCCGTCGCCAGGGAGATCGTCGCCGCCCGGGACATGCCGCCGCCAAGGAGCCCTGCACCTCTTCCCCGACCGTCGCTGCCCGTGCGTAGACTTCACCGAGCGTACCCGCATTGGCCAACCCCTCCTCCTCCACATCGGACGGTTAGTCCCCTCTCTCCCTCTCGGTATTACCTCAAGAACCCGAACCTGTAATGAAACCCCGCTAGATCTAACCTAGGAGATCCTAAAAGCTAACCTAACACATAGCTGTAGTACACGCCTGTGAGTATGACCGGTAGAACGGTTGCATCACACCAACTAGGCACGCACCGACACGTACAGCCAGTGACGGACCCACCAGTGGATCATGGGGACTGGTTTCCACCTTATCTCTGGCCAGAGAGTAGGTACCCTTAGCCTCTAGCTATGGCTGGGGTGCCATGCTTGCCTAAGAGCTTGTCGTCAATCACTCAGTGTCTCGATCGACATTCGGCAAGATTGCAAGAAGAAGAACGGAACACTTAGGCTTGGAGTTGGTCAGTTGGAGCTTTATTTGAATCCATGTTGGGGCTAGGCCAACCATGCAACACAAAACACATTGCATACAATACTACAGAAAAGGTCATCACAGACGGTTTAAAAACGTCATTACAGACGGTTTCATGAGCCGTCTGAATTTATGGGTCAGTAATGACATGTGGAAACCGTCTGTGAGTGAAACATCACAGATAGTTTTTAAAAATAATCATCTGTGATGTTTACGTATTACAGACAGTTTTCAAATATAAGCGTCTATGATATATACATATCATAAACATTTTTTAAAACCGTCTATGATAGTACTAATCACCATTTTTGGTTTTCCATATCTTCCCCCATTTACTAGAAGCAGTACATATATTTTCATGGTAACACTAACGTATGTTGTCTTGCACACCCTACAATTTAAATGAGTTAGAGACAAACTCAGATCCCATATCACACTTGGGCTTCAAACGGCATAAAGCAAATCACACATTGAGAATTTCAGCAATATTCAGAATAGGACAGCAGTGAGCAACACTAAACAAATGTATATAACTAGTAATTGACAAAACAATAAACTAGCTGAATACTTCTAGATAGTCACAATGATCTCAAGTTTGCAATTTGTTCTCATCGAGCAATCTCAATACCCACAATCTATCATGCAAAGTCCTTCTAGTGCTAGTATTATTCACAAATTTTTAGAGATAATAAACTAATTTCAAACTAGCAAAGCAACCTTATGCACAATAGTAATACAAGAATCCAAAGTAAGCTCACTGGGTGATGGGAATCTAAGCCACTAAGAAGGTAGCAAGGGCAAGGTTTGTGTGGTGAGCTCTTGATCGAGTTCTGCCCAGATCCCCAGCTCTCCTATTTGGATATAAAGGTAAAAGAGGCCAAGACTCATAGGTGGGGACTAACGGCGAAAGAAACGGCCCCTCTGAGCCTTCCGCCCAATGACCAGGAAGAAGAGGGGATGATGAGCACACTCCAGATCTGAATCGGCTCACTGGCCTTATCCAAGCCTTCTGGTAGTAACCAAGGAGGCGGTGTGCTCGGGGAGGAGGCGGTGTGCTCGGGGAGGAGGAGGCGTGCTTAGGGAGGAGGCGGCTACTCGTGCTCAGGGGAGAGTTGAGATATATTAAGCCTTTGAGTGAGGGTACGAGTAAACCCTAGAGTCCGAATATAAAATAGGTTGGACACATCACAAACGGTTCTAAATTAGAATTGTCTGTGATAATAAACATCACAGATGATTCTAAGTGAGAACCATCTGTGATAATAAGCATCACAGACAGTTCTAAATTAGAACCGCCTATGATAATAAACATCACAGAAGGTTATAAATTCATTCTTATATACATGAATGCAAACTCACATATATATGACACATTCTCATATACATAAATGCAAATTCACACATACTTAATTATTTTTTACTGGTTAGTAATGTTGTCATGTCGTTATACTGAGATCGTTTACATATATAGAAGATAGTAAATACAAATTCAACTACTTGTATTTACATATGGCTAAACAGTGTAGCCAGTCGCTTCTTACAAAAAATTAACAAAAAGTAGAAACCTAACTGTTTCGAAGTTTTCTTAGTGGCGGAGGTAGCATGCTATCTCTATCTTCAAAACTTGGTAGGCGACGTGGTCGGCACCGGACGGTTCGGGATCATTAGTGCATGAAGCCCGAATGCGTCCACCCAGTGACGCATTCATTCGAGTATCTCCCGAAGACCCTCGACTGATGAATCAAGTTGAATAGAGTACATAGGGTCTCTTGCCTTGCTTTAGTGGTCTCGCAAGGTTGACTCGGTCGCCTGCTGCATCAACTAAGCACTCCAAGAGACGCTAAGCCTCCTGGAGACATGCAACGTCATTGTAGAGTACCACGTTGATGGCGAGGTTAACTCATCAAAAGTGGGAGACCAGCCAAAAGACGTAGTGAAGGAGGATGTCAAAATGGCGAAAAGTGGCTATCACCTAATTTGGCAAATCCTTGGACATATGAGGGAGGATACTGTTGGCACAGTGTCCTTCCAAAGCATTCGTCAGTGTACGGCCGGTGAGGTGCTCGTTCAGCATGGTCAAGTTGGCCATCAATGCCGGCGACAAGGAAGAGGCCACCGGAGCCATTTGTTTGTGCTTTAGAGTAGATAATGTGTATCAGCGATGTGGGGATTCATCTTTGGTACATGGCGGATGATCATTTTTATAAATTCGACAAAGCGATCAGAGAGGCATCAGGGAGACAAAGCACACACCATTCATGCATATAAGAGATACATCACAGACGGCTTGTATTAATAATCGTTTGTGGTAATATCACAGATGGATCTAATTAAAAACCATCTGTGAAATCTGCAATTATCACAAACGGTTCTTTTTAATGACCATCTATGAACTATCACAGACGGTTATTAACAAGATTCGTCTGTGATAATTTTGTATCACAGACGGTTCTAGCCATCACTAGTAATATAGACGCTCACGCTTTGTAAAACCTTCTGTGATAATTATAACACAGACGGTTCCCCATGAACCGTCTATGATGAGGCATGTAGGATAGTCTATTTTGTAGTATTGACACTAGCAAACAAAGCCCACCACCAAATACCGAAGCCCACTTCCCACATGTGGCAAAGGAAATGAACCAATTCAGCTTCTGTGTAGCATAGCAAATGAGACATATCAAAGTTGAATCGATTCTGTGTGGCTTCTAGTTGGCGGTGGGTGGCTTGGAGGCAGGTGGCTAAAGCAGGCGCTACGGTGGGAAGGTTAGCAGACAACTAATGGGAACAAGGCACCGAGGCTGACTAGGCACCCAGGTGGCACAAGATCTAGAGAGCTCCACCACTTCGGCCACGGAGACGAAGGGATCTAGAGAGGGGATCTGCCAACTGCCGATCTAGAGAGCTCCACCGTAGAGGAGAGAGGATCAGCCGTCCGTGGCTCTACGGGCCTACGGCTATGCCTGTGAGGGGCCGAGGGCTATCACATCATGCCCTCACCTCTATCAGCTACCGAGCGTTGGCCGACGGCTTGACGACCTGAGGAAGGGAGGGTTGGACGTCAACGACTTTGAGGGAAAGACTAGAGCCCGGAGGGAGGCCGGTCCATCGGACTGCCACATGCTACCAGTGGAAGAGATCAAGGGATCAAGAGAGTTAGGGAGGGAGGGATTCTGGGATTGAGATTTGAGACTTGAGAGCCATTTGATTTTGAGGAGCCAACCTACAAACACAATCGTGTGAGATTTTGAGGAAGGAAAGGGACTCAACTACTCAAGGATCGAATCTGGTGGGGGAGTGCTGTACCGGAGTTGGGCACTCACTTCAGCACAGCACTTGGGAGTGGACCGGTGGGCAGTTGACAGCTCACTACTCGTAGAGATAATAGAGGTTGATCATAGGCACCGATGTCCGGCCGTAAGGTATAAAACACAAATGTAGTTTTTAATTTGCGCAAAAGATAAAACACTGGTGTCGGCTCGCTGCTTGCATTTTTACTATGTCCTTGTTCTAGTTATGTATGATTTTAGATTGCAAAAGATAGTTTAATTTATGTTTTGTTCATGTAGCTTTTGTTGGTCATGTCCCGCTAGTCCTCGTAAAATTTGGTTCTAGGTCTGCCACTATGTACAGTCAACCGCTGCAAAGCCTCAGTAATCAACACACTCGATTAGAACATTCACCAGGGGTGATGGGACATATTAGCTAGTAATACATACGTATCAGTCATTCAGTCTTGATGACATTTTCTATTGCGGGAGACCAGCGCCTCTGCATCCGTGTGGATGTCGTCCCTGAGGAACAGTGAAACCATCACCAAGTGCACCATGGCCTCCTCCATGGAGAATTGGAGGGCGAACATGGGCACCTTCACTGTAGCTGTGGCCTTCTTCTATCGCGTCAGACACCTTTGTGTCCTCTGCTAGTATAGGCCATGGCTGCCTCCAAGCCCAGGTGGTAGAGGTTGATGTCAATATTTTCCTGCTATGCATTATTATTGTCATCAGTGGTGACAGACAAGGGCGCTACGACCTCTAACGGCTTAGTATGGTACTGTGGTGTGATGAAGGGATGCATCTCCTGAAAGGATTCGGAGAAGAAGGCGAGACGACTTCTTCACCAGTGTGGACTTTGTTGCTTCCTTGTTGGATATTAATTTATTTTCTTGACAAGACAAAATCAAATTGAATTGATCTACAGGCATACTGAAAAGATACAAGGATCTACCAACATTAAGTTGGCATGCTTAGCTATAATGCTTATCTCGAGTGCATACTAGTATGAATTGGGGTATGGCCAAGCTTGGTGTGTGCTGTTGGCTGGTATCAAGTTGCTGGGGGTGCTGAATAAGAACCAGTAGTGAATGGCATGTCAAAGTTTGATTTCAGGTGTGGGACCAGTCGAAGTTGAGGGAGAGATCGATAATCACTGTGACAAGATGGCACTTGCTGCCATCTATCAAGGGGTGAGCGAGGAAACACTTCTCCACCTCTCAGGGAAGAAGACAACTAAATAAGTATGGGCTATGTTAAAGCCCATGTATGTGGGGGCTGATTGTGTAACAAGGGCAAAGCTCTAGACCCTCAAGATCGAGTTTGATGGGCTCTGAATGCGTGAGGGGGAGTCCATTGATGATTTTGCCATGAGAAGCACCATGGTGATCTACAAGATGCACACACTCAGGGAGAAAATCGAGGACCCCTATATGGTACAAAAGGTGTTATGTATGGTGATACTAAAGTTCATACAAATTGCTTTTACATTAGAGCAATTCGGGAACTTGAAGAAGATATCAATCAAGGAGATGTTTGGTCGACTCAAGGAGCATTAGGAGCAATTCTGGGGTGATGGCACAAAGGACAAGCACGTGCTACTGACTCATGCCAAATGGGAGGCTAAGTCTGGGAAGAAAGAAGGCGAGGGATCTTCTAGAGGTTCAAAGTAGAAGGATGGTAGCTATGGGCATGGTCATGGGTGTAATAAAGGCAACTGGAGGAACGACTCCAACTATCGTGAAGGAAGTTTGACAAGACCAAGTTAGGTGTTGTAATTGTCATAACTATGGACAATTTGCTTTGAAATGTCATTCTAAGAAGAAAGAAGAGAAAGCATATATTGTAGAGAAGCAAGAAGATGATGAGCCGATGCTACTTATGGCCGAGGTATGTGAGTTGTGATCCTAAGTTGAGTAGAGCATGTTGAGTTGAGTCTGGAACGTTGAGGAGATGTGTTCGCTATCCTGAGTTGAGTATGTTGAGTTGCGTCTGGGACATTGAGGAAATGTGTTCGTTGTTCTGAGTTGAGTATGTTGAGTCTAGGATGTTGAGGAGATATGTACGCCATCCCGAGTAAGAGTATGAGTTAGGCAAGTCATAGTTAAGACTGACTATCTGAATGAGTAAGTCCAAGACATGTTTGAGTTGTGTCACAGTCTCCGGCCAAGTAAGTGTGAGCCAAGTTGAAGCGGAGTCCAATTGGCTACCAAGTTTGAGTACTAGTTCGAGTACATGGCTGTGTGTTCTGGAGATGCGAGGACAAAACGAAGTGAAGAATCATAAAAAAGAGATATCTCAAGAAAATAAATTAAGGGGGGTGATGGTTGGATATCAATTTATTTTCTTGACAAGATAAAATTAAATTGAATTGATCTGCATGCATGCTGGAAAGATACAATGATCTGCTGATATTAAGTTGGCATGCTTAGCTGTAATGCTTATCTCGCGTGCATACTGGGATGAATTGGGGTGTGGCCAAGCTTGGTGTGTGTCGACTGTTAGCTACTATCAAGTTGCTGGGGGTGCCGAATAAGAGCCAGTAGTGAATGGCGTGTCAAAGTTTGATTTCAGGTCAAACCTTGTTACCATGTGTGAACACAAGAGGTAGTTGACATGCATCCATGTGAGGATTTTGCATATGCCAGTGCATAGCTTAGTGATTAATTAAACCTGATCATATTTGTACATGAGCTATACTTTTTGAATGCAAAGTCGGTTAAGAGCTTTGTCGGTTTGTAATGCTATATATAGACCAGAGTACTTTAGAGTTGTAACATGTGTTCAATGTAATACAATCAACCTTGATGAGAGATCAATAGAGCATAGTATGAAGTTTTGAGTTGAAGCTCCTCTGTCCATTTTCTTCTTCTGTCTCTTGCTTTCTTGAGTGTCCAAATCCCCAACATCTCGGTGACGGCAGTTGATGATGCGCTTAGATCACCGTGCCTTGATCCTATTGTCGTCCCAAAGATGTAGTCCGCCGATGGCGCCATGGCCGATCTGGATGGCGGCCTCCCTTTTCTCCAACTCACGAACTCGACGGTGCAATCCATCGTCGGAAGCATCCCCTCTTCTTCTGTACTCCGGCGCCACGGGCACCTCACTACACATTCTAGCCTTCTTTTCCTGATGGTCAACGCTGTCGATGGACATGGAAGCCATAATTAAGCTTCCAAGATGGGTGGCACCGGCAGGATTCCTGCCGTTAACGATGTTCATGGACCCGAGCCTCCGAAACTCCTTGGGAAGCAACTTCCCTCCTCTTGTCCAACTCCACGAGCAAGAAAGTATAATTCATTCTAGCCTTCTACCTCTTCCGGTCAACCCCGTCACTGTCATGGGTAGCTGCAGGGCCCATAGCCTTGTGATCTGACCTGACAGCGTGGTGAAATCATCGAGCTCCTGAAGGTGCTTCCACCTAATCTGGTGCAGCAGCAGTGGCTTCTCACGTGTGTACTCAGCCCAGCCCGTCAACAACCATCATTGTTGACGACGATAGGTAGGGCCATAGCCAGCCTGAGACCTAGCCTTGGGCCTAATCCACCGCCAATAAAAATATCAAGGCATTTACTATTAAAAGTTACAATAAAATATATGAGCTTTCTCAGCTGAGCCTCAAGCCATTGCCCCGGCAGCCCCAGACCCAGCTCCGCCTTTGACGATAGGTGCCATTAGAAGATGTTGTTTCCAGCCAAATGGCATCGCTAGTGCAATTTTTCCAACATGCCAATAGCAACGAGGACTCAACCTTGAAAAGCATGCTAAGCTTTGTTGGAAAGTAATCTGGACTTGTCAAGTAATAGGGCATTAGGATTCTAATGTAATCGGTATCAGATCAAATTAGGTACTTTGCTTCTATATTGTGTTTACTTTCTAACTTTATTTTGAGTCGATAAAAGAAGAAGAAAAGACACAATGCAGGGGCAGCTGAGCGTCACCAAAAAAGTCTCATGTGTTCTTGTCCATCCATGTCAAAGTATTTCGTGTGTGCTTATGAGAAAGACAAATAGACATTGAGAGAGAGATAAACACATGTATTAGTATGTGCGTGAAGCTTAGAGAGAGATGAAGAGAGAGAGAGAGAGATTGAGAGGAAATCAGTGGTTGATATCAGAGCCCAAGGTGCAGCATGCCATTCCGAAGAAGATGCCCTCCACGTTGAAGTCCATGGACTGTCGTGACACCTTGGACACCGCGATGTCAAAGACACTGATGATGGAAGGGAGTGTGTTCCTACAGTTTCCAATACTCACGGAGAGCAACTATGAGTCTTGGGGGTGAAGATTGTCACAACTGAGGTTTTTATTTCAAAAATAATAGTAAAAAATTAATTTAATTTAAAATAGAAATCAAGTGTTTGAATTTTGGAGATTTTATTTGCCTATTTTCATCTTTTAAAAAGGCTTTTTTCTTAAAAAGTAATTTAATTTAAAACATAACAATGTTATTAAATAAAAGATATTTTGAATTTATGTAAAAATCCTATTTTAAATTAACAATTTTAAAGCATTTGGCTTTTGTCTGGATTTTCTATGTTTTTTCGCAATTTAAAAAGATCAACTTCAAAGTTAAAAAGTATTTTTTGTAAAATTCTAAAGACCAACTTTAAGTTGGAAATAATTTTTCTAAGTCTAAAAATATTTCTGGGAATTTCTAGGATTTTTTTGGAATTTTTATACTTTATTTAGTATTTTCTAAGCCTTTTTGGAGTTTGCTGGCTTTTCTAAAAAATCAAAAAGAAAAATAAAAAACCTAAATCTCTCCCAGGACTAGCACGTGTCTATCCCGGATTATATCCATCACCGCTGATCTAATCTTGGCTGACTGTTTTCACTTAACCCTCCCCTCCATCGAACGATCATGATTAAATCCTTTGACGCGTGGCAACCATCCGCTTGCCGCCTCTCTCCCTTCTCTATCTCATTGACATGTGGGACCCACATGCATCTTCTTCTTCCTTCCCCTTTTTCTTCCTCTGACCACCGCCATTGTCGCCTCGTCGAGCTCATTAAAGCAACCATTTTTTCCGTTAGCCTAGGCAATTGATGCCATTAGTGGCCTTAAATCACCAACTAAGCATCCCTCCTCTTTTCCCCTCTTTAAACCCAGTTAATCCCCTGTTTAAGCACCACAACCACTAGTCTTAACTCTGGTAAGTAACTGATGACTGTCCACCATTCCCCGCTCCTATATAAACCCTCCTCGAGCGTCTTCTCGGCACACTACATCTCACTCCGCTCTCAATTGCACTTCTCAGCACCTGAGTATCTTCCGCACCGTCTCTCCCTCGTTCGTGTGTTGACGAGATCCTCCAGCGAACAACTGATGGTGAAAGATCCCCTTCCGAGTCTCAAAGTCGACACTAACACCTTCTCCGCCTGACTCCGAACTTGTCGACCACCGGAGCACCGCCGTCGACGATGACCAAAACACCTCCGCCGCTTCTTCTTTACCACCAATTGATTCTGACCACTGGAAGGCTGCACCGAGGTACCCAACCTCTCTAATTCTCTGACTATGATAGCCGATTCCTTCGACCACATTGCACAGTTCGATTCCTTCAACCACTCCGCACCATCCGATCCCTTCGACCACTCAGAACCCTTTGATCCTTTCGACCATTACCATATCCGACCAATGTTGTCCCATGACCACAGCAAACCATTCAACCACTTCAATCCTTTCAACCAATCCTTCCGACAATTGCTATCGACTGCTGCTTTCGACCACTCCATTCGACCACAACCGCTAATGACCTCTGCTGCTTTTGCTTTTGACCACCGTTGCTTTCGACCACACCCACTCATGACCACGGTCGCTCATGACCAAAGTTGCTCTCGACCACTGCCGTCTCCGACTAGTTTGACCACTCCGACTACCTCCTACCTTCAACTCTGACCGTTACAAGCCACCAACCACTCTAAGCACTCTAAAGCCCCTGACCACTCTCAAAACTCTGAAACCTCTGACAACACTAAACCTCTGACCCCTTTAGCTTTCGACCTCTCCTGTTTCCGACCACTTTATAGCCTCCAACATTTGAGTACCAACCAATTACTGTTGCTTCAAGTACTGACCCGTACTGTAGTTTTGACTAGTTATCGTAGCTATCAATCACTTTTCCTTCACAAGAATAATTCCAGAAAATTTCTTTTTTTCTCTCTAATTTCAAACTTCTAGAAGCCCGTTCGCATTCATCCTAACTTCAATTGAGCCCGTTCAAATTTCTAAATTCATAAAAAGTTCCAATCTATCCATTTCTGCCATCCTTTGAATATTTAAAGTTTATTTGGTTCTTGCACAATCCAGGCATTCAAGTTCCATTCCCTATTCGATTTCCAATTCTCGGTGCAAAATTCAAATTCAAACCTCTAAAGAATACAAATCTCAAAAAAAATAGTCATTATATTTTTCTTGGTTGAACCAAAATTTTTTTGGTCTTTCTCCCCTTTTCTAGATAAAATAACATAAAATAATAAAATTCCCAAAGGTCACCTATCCAATTTTACTACACACTCAGGCTCACTTAAGCCTTAATTTCGCATGAACTTAGGTACCAACTTGGCTCATTCCTTCTTCTGACTAAACATCACCTCACTTTTACTTATTCTCTTCTTCCTGGTTGTCTTCTCCTTCGGCTGAGCCAACCAATTCTGCTATTCTCTCTCCTCCTATTTCTTCCTCTTGGTTGAATACAATTAGTGAGCCATGCATGCAACTAAAAACCAATTCTTTCACCCTAAAGAAATTAAAAGCAGCAAAATATCTTCATTCACTGCTGAGCATCAACTCCTTTTTAGTTTCTAGCCATTAAACTCATCCGTTTTTCAGTTTCTTGCACTCAAACTTTGAAAACCGACATTGATCTCCACTCAACCAAATTAACTTGTTCATCTCGATCTTACCCTATAAATAGGAACTTCACGCCATGTTCTACCTTCAGCAAACCATTAGCCATCCCCTCTCACCGTGAAAAGGTCCAGTGAAGCCGCAGCCTGCCCCGTGCATCGGCCTCCTCCCTCCACCATTCCATATTTTGCTCTGGTGACCAGATTGCAGAGCAAGGCAACTCACACACCTTAATCATGTTGATCCCAGTTTGCAAATAAAATTATCTTGTTTTAAATTCTACATGTATATTTTTATTCAATGTATTTCAATTTAGTTTTAACTTTAGTTAATACATGTTTGTTATTACTCCTTTGATATTGAAAATCCTTACACCTTGTCACCCTAGAATAAAGCTCTAGTTAGTACAGTAGTATTGGCTAGAGAGTTTTACATCAAATGCTTAAACCTTTTTAGACATAATATTTGTTTTGGGATACCTTTTCACATAAAATGATAAGCTTTTCAAATATATCCTTGACTTTGGAGAGTCAAGAAGGATTATGGAATATTTTGAAATAAAATATAAAATCTGGTTTAGACTTAGGCTAATGGTTAGGTGGTGGGTGCAGGCATGCACTGTTGTTCAGAGACACAGTGTTGATTGTCGGGCAAAGGGGTATGTGGTTTAGCCTAAGTCAATTAAGGACCGGTCTGTGAGCTACTGTTGCAAAGCTCTATCATACTACCACAAGGCTGGTATGGGATAGTCCTGACTGATTAATTTGTGGGTCCCAACCTGAGCCTCGTCGTAGGTTGAAAGTGAGCGTGGCGTAGGCCATGAGAAGTCTCACTCGGCTCAAGAGGGGGTCCCGGTCTGGTGGATTCCTTACTGGGGTGAAACGTTAGTGTTGGCTTGGCTAGGTTGAAGGCATTGCATTGTAAAGGCCTTGTCATGATCTCCTCGCTGCACACCAAAGGAAGGGTGTTAATCCGGTGACAATATGGGATGATCATGTCTTGTGGGTAAAACTGTACAACCTCTGCAGAGTGTATAATCTATCCTGGATAGCCGTGCCCACAGTCATGGGCATGCTGAGTAAAAGTTTTTTACGGATTAGACTTTGTTTTTCAAAATGGCTTTCGAAAACCTTATGTGTGGATGGAATCCATGAGAGATTGAAAGCGTGTGGATGGATGGAATCCATACAAGATATTTTTGGAAAAAAAATGGTCTGGGTGGGATGCCCATTGTTAGGTTAGTGTTTGGTCGGAGCCTGCACTAACGGTATTAATTTCATTTACAATTACTTTTTTACTTATTGTATTAAATTCAGCAATTTTTAATCTACTTATTGTATTTCTTTAAATGTTGTTTTATACTCAAACTAACCATATATGCCTTCCTTTGTTGCCTTTATCATTATGATGCATTTCTCCATGTGACTTGCGGAGTAGAAGTTTGTACTCACCCTTGCTATCTCATCATAGAGGAGGACTACTTGGATTACGGTGAAGATCTGGAAGAATAGGCCGAGTCTTACTGTTGTTTGCCTGTGGGCAAGCTCAGTGGGCTCCTTCCGCTTCGGTTTTTCCTTCCGCTGCTTATATTTAATTTTGGCTTATATGCCATTGATGTAAACTTTGGCCATCAGGCCCATATTCAGTTAAATAAAGTTTGTCATTGTGCTTGATATGTATCCCTGTTATCACTGTGTGCACTAGCTGATCCTGGACTAGTGCGATTTACACAGAGGATCCTGGAGGTGTCGCTCCGGGTTCCGACAATATCCCAGCAGAAGTACAGGGACTCGTGCAACGGCACACACTCCTCGCAATGGGAAAAGCATGGAAGAATTTTAAGAGCACTCTTTCACGCAGTACGTGGCAAAGGATCACATGCCCGTCACAAGGTATCCTTTCGTGTCGCCAGAAACATAGGAGGCCTTTGTGTAGATGAAGACAAAGACCAAATTTGAACAACAAAGTGCGGCGCACAAGACTCTCCAGTCACAAAACACTCACCCTCATAGACTCAGAACTGCTGGGTACGCGGGTAAAATCCTGTAGTGGAGGATGCAGGACGAGATCACAATCCGATCGGAGGCCTTCCCGCCATTTGCCGGGATCGCAAACGAGCGTGCTCGAAACTGGTCAAAAGTGAGGTCATAAACCACGTCTTCGGGTGTCTCTTTCAAAGACCCCGTAGACGAGGAAGTATCCCAACGCCTGGTAAGATATGTTAAACTATATAGTTGTTAATACCTCTTGAACTTCATGGGTTCAAAAATAACATGATTGCCTCTTGCAGCAATCATTAACTATCGAATCTTCTCGAGGCTCTTTTCACGAATACAGGGAGAGAAATGTACTATCACAATCCTTGGGAAACAAGGAGCACCCAAATCGCACATGAGGCTTGGGGGTTTATGTATCTTGGAGGCACAGATTTCCAAATGACTCCGAGGCATACAAGAGTAGGAAGAGATCCAAGGCCTACCGCAACGAACAAATAAAACAGGAGCTTTATGCTCAACTTCAGGAACAACTATCTGTCTCACTCCAAGAGCAGACTACCTCACTTCAAGGAGAGATTCATTGAGGAAAGAACTGAAACAAGTCTGCAACCAATCGCAACCCACCCCTGTTAGTGCGGTACCCAGTCCCCCTCAACGTCGCAGTAGCTACGCGTCCACACCAATTACTGAACATGGTGACGTCCACTTTTCTATCGACAACATCCAAGTAATGTACCTCTTTAGAATGCTACATAGATCTCTATGGTGGACGCCTTAGCTTTTCTTGTATCGCTATGTAGGAGCACATACCTTGCATCCTCAGAGTCAGGCTTTTTGGCTCTATTCCCATTGACGTCGGGTGGGGGATGGCGTATCCATGGCTGCCAGGGACGCTGGTGCACGGTGTACAAGTAGAGACCAATTTCATAAAGGTTCAAGTGGACATAATTAATGATATTTTTAAGACCGTCTCTCTTGAGAAGCCCCGAAACGAAGAGATTACGACATTAGGGGATGTCGTCCACACATTCATCCAATGGCCCAAGATGGACATCACCCTCGACTCGTCCATGCCACGATCTCCACATCCAGTGGCCCAAGAGGGACATTGCCCTGGACCTGTCACATTGACTCCGGTGGCTCCACCTCCAGCTCTGGTTCCAAAGCCTATTACATCGGCTCCTATGCAGACGCCACCGAAAACGTATCATAAGTGAGGCTTTAAAACTCAAGCGAAGAAAATTAAGGCGCGTCCCAAGTCATGGAAGTTCATTCTAGGCGTTTCATTGGTCCCCGAATCACAATTATCCCCGATTGGTTTAGTTTGCAATACATTGTATACCTGGTACATGCAGAGGTCCAACATGGAGCCAAACCAACAAAGTGGATTCACTGTGAAATATACGGAGGCGCATTTCCTCCATGACTCGGGCTACTTCATCATGACATTCGAAGACTTATTCTTACTATTCAATCTCGACGAACTCGACACATCACTTCTACGATGCTGGACACTGTAAGTGTACTGTACAATGAAGTTCTACATTCACGTCATACCGATAATGTCATTACTCTTGTTGGAGTATGTATAGATACATTATCCAACAAGTCCGGCGACGGCGGCAACCGGTGGGTTTCCTCGACCCACACTTGGTCTCGGAGCAATCTATCAATGGAAATGCATCCTTCGTGCAAGATTACATAATGAGGGGATTGATTGCTCACAGCGACAAGGAGTACATCATGGTACCCTTCAACCAAGGGTAAGTGCTTTACTAGTTACCACACAAGTTTCATTTCTACTTTATATGCAACATGAATTTAGGATTAATCACTATGGTGACACACATGACTAGGTCTCACAGGATTTTGATTGTGGTTGTCCCAAAGTGAAGCAAGATAATATACCTTGATTCCGTACTTAGGGGTAACCACGACTTCAGTCGTGTGCAAGAAGTAATGAACAGGTAAACTCATTTCCACTATACATAACTCTACTATAATCTTTCCTTCGTTTGCAATGGCTGAGGCTAAGTTTTTTGGAATCACGTAGATCGTTTACCGCTTATGTTGCCCTAGGAGGGAGACAAAACGAGTCCAGTGACACGCTGTGACACAACACGCGATTTCCGGTACCCACTACAACACAACAATCTTATATCACACTTTGTTATAATGCCTCTAGAATTGACAATACCTATATATGTATTTCTATATATTTTGCAGTGCTACAAGCAGCTACAGGGCAACGTATGTGGATTCTACGTTTGCCGCCATATGAAGGAAATCACGGACACTAAGATGAATGATCTAGAGGTTTGTCAACTTTCCAATAATTATTATTATCTGATTATATATATATGTGTATATATAGACACACATGCTAATTAATGACTTAACATTGCTCCTAGCCACAGCGGGTGGACTTCGACGAAACTACATATGATCTTGACATTCTTATCGAAATTCATGGAAAAATCTCCCAATTCTTGCTAGCAGAGGTCATAAAGAAGAATGGAGAGTTCCACCCCGGCAATGGTGATAATTAGATTTTGAAACATTGGATTCAATTGTACAAATCACTTAATTATGCTTAATCAAACAATTCATTCAATTTAATTCATTTGTGAGAACTGTGTAACGATTGTCATGATATATATATATGTGATCTGCTGGTGTTGTTTCATTCATCTGTATGATTTATGTAATGATTGTCCTGTGCTATATACAAGATCTTACTTGTTTTCAAAGGGCATGGCTAGCATATCTTGAGGCTAGCCGAAAAAGAGCAAATAAAATCGCTTTTCAAATAGCTATCACAGACGGTTCGGTGTTCTAAACTGTCTGTGATATATATCCCAGACAGTTTCAAACATTGAACCGTCTGTGATACTCGACTATCACAGACGGTTTTTGTTATTAACCGTCTGTGATATGAACCATATCACAGACGGTTAATAACAAAAATGGTCTGTGATAGTCGACTATCACAGACGGTTTGTGATATTAACCGTCTGTATTGTAAGTTATCACAGATGACGTGCGAGCCGTCTGTGATAACCACCTATTATCACTAACACATAAACACAGACGGTTGAGGAACCGTCTGTGATGATTTTTTCTGTAGTAGTGTGGATTCCATCCATCCATATGCTTTTCATAAACCATTTTTGAAAAAAAGTCTAATCCATGAAAAACTTTACTCAGCATGCGCATGACCGTGGGCACGGCTATGCAAGATAAATTATACACTCTGCAGAGATTGTACAGTTTTACCCACAAGACATGATCATCTCATATTGCCACGCGATTAACACACTTCTTTAGGTGTGCAGCGGAGAGATCATGACAAGGCCTTTATAATGCAAAGCCTTCAACCTGGCCAAGCCAACACTAAGGTTTCACCCCAGTAAGGAATCCACCTGACCGGGACCCCCTCTTGAGCCGAATGAGACTTCTCATGGCCTACGCCAGGCTCACTATCAACCTACGACGAGACTCAGGTTGGGACCCACAAATTAATCAGCCAGGATTGTCCTATACCAGCCTTGTGGTAGTATGGTAGAGCTTTGCAACAGTAGCTCGCAAACCGGTCCTTAATTGACTTAGGCTAGAACCACATACCCCCTATACCTGACAATCAACATTGTGTCACCAAACAACAATGCATGCCAGCACCCATCACCTAACCATTAGCCTAAGTCTAAACCCAGATTTATATTTTATTTTAAAATATTTCATAATTCTTCTTGACTTACCAAAGTCAAGAATACATTTAAAAACTTTATTATTTTATGTGAAAAAGAGTATCCCAACCTAGAGTTATATCTATGCGGGTCTAAGCATTTGCTACAAAATTCTCTAACCATACTAGTGTACTAACTAGAGTTTTATTCTAGGGTGACAAGGTATCGAGGAATTCAATGTTAATGGAAGAATTAACAAGTAGGCAATAACTAAATTTAAAACTGGAATTGAATACATTGAATAAATTTAAGCAAGCAATATACTTTAAAATAACATAATTTTATTTCGCAAACTGGGTCAACATGATCAAGGAGTGTGACTTGCCTTGCTTTGCTGTCTGGTGCGAGTCATCGTCGAAGAATTCTTCTAAATCGTCGCAGTCTACACGTGAAAATACCCAAGCAAACTCAAATAAAATCCAAATAATTAAAAGGAGGACAGAAATAGACTTCGAGTGGCTGAGCCTCCTCGCGATAGACTTAACCCGAGAATTAATTTCCTCCAAATTAAGATCTGCTCATACAGATGAAGAGGTCAGTAAATAGTGCTTGTAATTTAATCTTACTATGAGTACAATTGTTACTTACCATTCTCGTAGTCACTGGTTAGATCCGAGACTCCCGAGTACATCCACATGGAATGTGCTCGTCACTTAGGGAGCTGATGCAATGGGTGATGAAGTCTTTCACCACGTGCCAGCCGGTGAGCCCCTTGTCCCTCAGCTCTTTGATGGCGAGATGTTGGGGGCTATCCGTCCTTCAGGACCAAATTCCATGAAGTTGTTTTCTCTACAGCCTTTCCCATGAAAGAAAGATTGTCTTCGCATGAAGACCAAGTGAACATCTGGATATACAGCTCTATCTTGCCATCATGGAGCTTTAGACCGCAACTCCCAGCAATTCTGATCTATCGGCTCATTTCATAGTATTATCGAAAGAGCTCGAGGTCCGATGAAATACCCAGATACGCCTTACACAAATATACGAATACACTAAGCATGTTAATCGAATTAGGAACCAAGTTCACCAATTTGAGTCCAAAGTATTCGAGTATGACAATGAGGAAGGGATGAGCAGGGAGACAAAGGACGCACTCACAGTACACCTGCAACACCGAAATTTCTCTAATATGTCCCGATGGCCAGTGTTGTTTGGCAGCTTCGATCCACTTGATGAATCTCTTTGGAGGAATCTTTTTAGCATCCTCCAATGCCTTCAATTGTGCATATCAATCTCTGATACCGGCCAATTTGACAAAGACTTAGTCATTTCTCTTGAGTGATTGGTTGGGATTTGAAAGAGATTGAGGATGACCTAGTCGGCAGCGGAAGGCTTGAAGCAAATTGTAGAAGAAGGGGAAAGTAAGAATCGAAAGCTATCTTGAGGTAAGCTTTTATAACCGTGTGAATCTATTATTTATCTCAGTAACCGAACGGTTATCTCGAGAACCACTTCGGCGGACAGGATGGTAGAAATCAATTGGAATTCTTCTATTTGAAGTCCGCCTGTCTTCACAACTCAAGAGAAATTACCTTATTTACCAAGCTCGCTTCTGGTCAACGAAAATAAAAAAGGCCTTACTTTCGACCATCTCTCCTCTATGACCTCACTTTCTCAAATAATTTATTTTCACTTGAAGTTGGGGGGCTAGATGACGAGGATATAATAATCCTCTAATTATTATGTCATTATATTCTCCGAGTATACCCCTTATTGATAAGGGAGAGTTTCACATGATAGTCGTAAGTCTTTCTACAACCACTCCTTAGTCATAAGTCTTTCTACGACCACTTCTTAGTCGTAAGTCTTTCGACAACCATATAGATGTAAGTCCTTCTGCGGCCATCTAGTTGTAAGTCCTTCTACAACCTTCCGTAGTCGTACATGCATGGCCCCTAGACTGTGCATGCACGCCACCACGGGGCCACATTCATCGTGGAGTTGGAGTAAAGCACGAAGCCCACCAAGGCAAGGCCGTTCCTGTCATCTTGGAGGCCCTAGGGCATGATAAAAGTGATGTAACAATACATTTTATATCAGTTGTAAAAGGTAAAATTCAATACAGTAACCATTAAACAGTACGTCACAAAATACAAAGTACTTATTGGCAGCATTAGGCTTAGTACATTACAAAATGCAAAGTACTTATTGTCGACAATCCACTGGCACATTAATATTATTAATAAGTCTTAGAAAATTATAATATGCTACTAAGGACAAAACAATTTAGGAGAGACCATTCAACCTTTCATGTGACATTGATGATTTCAAATAGTTTTTCCAATCTCTCTTAGATCTAATAGATATCTATATATAAAAAAGAAACTGATGTTACAAGAAAGTCAAATATTTTTGTTCTAGATAGTGTAGATATTGCGTTGGATACTTGGAGTGGTATTTACCAGATAATCAAAAAAAACAAAAAAAATCATAAAAATGTACCATATATGCAATGGCTATATGAGGAAATTTCGAGTAAAACTGTTACAAAATGATAAAATTGAAGGCGAATTGGTTGAAAATCAATGAAATCGGGCTCTCCTCTATTAATGGAGGCACTTATTTTGGGTGAAGAGAAGACCGAAAAAGGAGTGGAGAGGTCAAGGGGCGCAGGTGGTGTGTGTGGTGGATTAGATCTGGTGGATGACTTACTTGATGCGTTCTCTCTATAAATGTTCATGCTTGGATATTTAGGGAGCGCTTAGTGTTGGATGCACAACATAGATCAAATGAGTCATTACTTGACTTTGGTAGTTAACCCAACTAATCATTAATCAATTATATCCAATATTCAATACATATGTTATATCATATATGTATACATACTAACATACATGGGCTAGGACCCTTGAGTTTTCGTGGGCCTTAGGCGGTCGCCCCTGCTGCCTAGGCCCAGGGCTGGCCCTGCACCAAGGCCAAGGCGACGGCAAAGAAACCTCCTCTACTCTTCATCTGAACAGGGTTACACCCTTAATGGGCTAAACGATAAGGGTCTAGATGATAGTCTTCGAATGGGATATAATCTCTACTCGTATTGGATAAAGATCCAACCTGAGCTTTTGTGAGTTGGATACGATATATGATCGTATCAAATAATAGTCTGATTGGAGGCTATACAAAGATATATGCGAGGGCTGCGAAAGGGATCCCAAAATCAAGGTTATTAAGGCGGTAAGGCGAGGTGCGGCGACCCACCCCCTTCCAGACGCCTAGGCGAATAAGGTGTGCAGCAAGGCGACGCCATACACATACCCTAACCTACCATGCAACAGCACAAACATACACTGATATATACCTTTTTGCTGCCAATTCTGGAGGCCATGTAGTAGTGATCCTCCTGTTTCCAGTTGCCTTGTTCCATGTACCATACAGCCCCTGACAAGTTTCAACATGTGTGACTCATTAATATAATTATGTAACAGAAATACTTTGTAATGAGATGAAATATGGATAAAGCATTCAAGTGAAATACCTTTTGATGATCTGAACTCTCTTTTCTTCTCCCAAACAGCAAGCTGCATATACAATAAGGAATTTAGCAACAGCGGCAAGCAAATATCAATATATCATCATTACATCAGTGATCAGTCCATAAACTTAGATTTAGATAATAGTGGCAATAAATAATAGCAGTCCACACTTGTTAGCCACATTACAAACATTCCACAAATATAACTACGTAAGATAGAGTCTTAGTGGCATAATTAGTAGTCAACAGCCACATAATTGCATAACAACATAGCCCAACCACCAAAAGCTTAAGAGTCTAATGGCATGCTAATTGCTAAGTAGTGCACAAGTGCGTAAGCACAACACAAAAGTAGCTTTAGTGCAGATCTGAAATCTGCTAGCAGCCAACTCTCAATAGTCAATATCCATCATCAAACTTGTCAGGGATGTTTGTAGCCTCCATGTTTTCTCCGCCATCATTGGAGCCATTGGGAGCATGCTCACAATCACTCGCATCAACATCATCATGTGTATCTTCATTTTCCTCTTCTTCATTGGCCGAACCTGAGTCTTCTTCAAGTTCAACCAACCTTGGGTGTCCATTTCTTGCACGCTTGCTGCTGGCTTTCCTTGGAAGATTGCGGCCTCGCAGCGTGCTTGATGCACCAAGAGCTTCATCAACAAGTTCCCATGTAAGGCCATTATCATTCTGACCATTTGTTTCACACCCACGAGCACCTTGAGGATGAACATAGGAGGAATCAGCCCACTCATTGTCCCAAGCAAACTCTTCAATGACCAAAGGGTCAAAACTTTTCCCTTTTTTCTCACGCCTTAACTGAAACCTAGTCTTCATCTTCCGGTTGTAGGAAACAAAGACAATGTCATTCAATCTCTTATGCAGCAATCTATTTCTTTTCTTTGTATGCATCTACAAAAGAAGAATGGGAAAACATCAAACAAAGGAGTAATTAATTGGCTGGCCGAACACAAATTGATTAGAAGAAAACTAGTAGCTAGTGAAGTTGGCAATACTCACAAACTCAAATGTACTCCAGTTTCTCTCACAGCCAGATGATGAAGCACAAAGACTAACAATGTGTCTAGCGAACCTTTGAAGCTCAATAGCACGACCACCATATGAACGCCACCAATCAACTATATTGATAAATACAAACATGTATTTGGGTTGAAATAGACTTGCTGGAATTAAATTGTGGATATGGAAACTTGCTGCAATTAGAAGAAAAACAACACTTACGGGGGCTCATTTTCTCAAGGTTTTGCTTGGCCATTTTGTTTGAGAGTGCATCTCCTCTAAGGGCTTCATAGTCCAAGGATTGAGCATCAATCTTGCCTCTAACTTCTTCATCCTCCATCATTCTTCCAAGCACATCAAGAAAACAACGTCTTAGCTGCCCAACAGTTGCATCATCATTACCCCGTATGAGAGAATGTAGTTTTCCTAGATTCAAATACAGTGCAGCCCCATACAAAGGATGGTCCATTTGTTTCACCCAACGTTTCTCGATGATGCCAATGATATTCTTGACAAGGTTTTCTTGGAATCAATAGCAAAGCTGAGCTTGATCTTCTATTTTGCATGATTCATTAGTGCTGCGACCTCCGGCATTGCAGGCTTCTCATCACCATCAACCACCCTAAGAACAATAAGGAGAGGGGTTGAAGCTCTAAGGCAATCTTCAACTGAATTCCAAAATTCCACAGAGAGCACAGTGTCATGCACTTCCTGACTAGCTGCAGTTTTTGCCAATTTGTTCCCCAACCATTCTTCACTAATAAATAAAGCCTTCAAAGCATCTCTATGCTTGTGCAAACTTTTTAAAGTGAGGAAAGAAGTGGCAAATCGAGTGGCTGTAGGTCTCACAAGATCAGCCCCACCTGTCTTCTCTCTCATTAAACTAAGAATTCTCCCATGCCTATAGATGAAAGTTGTGACATGTCTTGCTCTTGCAATAGGCTTCTTAAATGCCTTCAAGTTCCCTATATCTTCCAGCATAAGGTCCAAGCAATGTGAAGCACATGGGCTCCAAAACAGCGCAGGAATCCTTTCCATTAGAATCCTACCCGCTGCCTTGTAGTTAGCCCCATTATCAGTGACAACCTGAACCACTTTGTCTTTCCCAATCTCCTCAATCTTTGCCTCCAATAAATCAGCAAGCATAAATGCATCATGTACCTCACTTGATGCATCAACGGACTCCAAGAAGTAAGTCCCCGCAGGGCTGTTCACAAGGAAGTTGATCAAATGCTGACCTCTCCTATCAGACCATCCATCTGACATAAGTGTGTAGCCATACATCTTCCAGGCCTGCTCATGTTCCTCCCTCATAGTACTGGTCAAGTTCAGAGCATCCTTAAGCAATGGTTCACGAAACATATAGGGAGAAGGAGGCTTGTAACCTGAACCAAACTGTGCAGTTGCCTCAACTGCAATCTCAAATTGTCTTGCTGCTGCTGCATTAAATGGTACACCACACTCATAGAACCACAAGGCCCACTGCATATCCACATAGTGCTTCTCCTCTTTGGATTTTGTCTTGGCTGGAATTGTGGGCTAAGAACATCCTTTACGCCTTTCATCAACAAGTTCTTCAGGTGTTTTCCGAAGCATCTCAACAATTGACTTGTTACCCTTTGGCTTTGCCTTGGTATTGCTTGCTGCAGTAGCCTTGAATAAATAAGTTGCACGCCTTTGTTTAGCTGCAGTCCCTGATCTTGGCTGCACCTTGGAAGCTTGGGATTCTGCAGGTGCAGTGTCTTCAACTTGAACAGATTCAGCTCCAGCTGCTCGGGCTGCTATTGCTTCCACCACCTCCACATCTGCTGGTTCCTCGGGCGGCTCATCACCCTCTTCTAGGAACAGTGGCCTCCTCCTCTTATTGGATTCCAAGTAATCTCTCATCTCCTTTCTAATAGCAGTAGTGGTCTGCATACACATTTTTGTATCTCCATATCCACCTGCCAGATGCTGCTTCAACCTTTCTATCCCTCCACAAACCACAGTGTCACAAAGAGTACATGTCACCTGATCTCTCTTCTGAAGGTTTGCCCAATATCCATACTTCCAGCCTGGATCATTTGAGCTGGCCTTCCTTGCTTTGTCTACCTTAGGATCGTAATTGTCATTGTTGACAGAAGGTGGACTTGCCATTCTTTCCTGTTGGCTTGTGCTGCATAGAAAGAACCAAGAGGGTAATTAAAAGGTGAGGAGATTGAGTAGAGTGCACACTGGCTGGCGGCTGCAGCCTGTAGTAATCTAATCTAAGCAGTGACAGTGAGCACTAGGCAGTAGAAAATTAGCAAGTTGGCAAGTATAAAAAAATACTAGCAGACAACCAGTACATGTACATGTAATACAGTAATAGCCTAATAGGCAATTAGGCATTTTTATACTGGTGTTCACAATCAGAGGCACATATAACAATGACATAGATCAATAAATAGCAGAAAGGAGCAGAGCAAAGCAGAGCAGAGCACGAGTACAGGAAGGAGCAGAGCAGAGGAAGGAGGGGGAGGAAGAGCAGAGCCGCAGAGGAAAGAGGAGGGGAGGAAGAACAGACTACAGAGGAGGCAGAGGGGAGGACATACCTGCAGAGTCGCGGTCACGGATGGGGCGGGAGTCGGTCGCAGACGGGGCGGAGTCGCGGACGGGCGGGAGTCGCGCGGACGGGGCGGGAGTCGCAGGGCAGGCGCCGCCGCCGTTGGATTTCAGGTGCGCCGCCGCCCTCTTCTCTCTCCCTCTCTCCTTCCTTTCCCTCTCCCTCTCCCTCTCCCTCTCTCAACTGGTGCGAGCCTTTGGCGAGAGGTGTACGCGCGCATCGCATCGCACCGCTCTTTCCCTGCGCCTTTTCGGTCCCGCGGCGTCCGCCTCAGCCAAACCGACACCTTGGCGACGACTTTTGCCGCGAGGCGACGCCACATGCGAGGAGGACGCGGCGAGCACGACGCCACTATTCCAAAACCACTCGGACGACTAGGCGACGCCTAGGGGATGCCTTACTAACCTTGCCCAAAATACACGGAAGATTCAATTTTTTGCCACCCTTAAGATTGACACCGAAACTCTGTCACTTACATATGGGGCCACCTGAGTCACTGACAATGGGCCCGGGTGGCAAATCTGTTGCCACCCGAGTCGTAAGGGTGGCAAATAAATAAATTTTTCCAAAATACACCAATCGAAACCCTAGCCACCACCTCTCATAACCCCTGCCATGCATGCTGGTGCTAGCATGCCGACACATGGTGTTCTATCCTGGACATGTGAACCTCGGTAGAGGCGTTGCTGCAACTGAAGCACTGCTCGGGATAATCGTGAGGAGAAGACGGTTGGACAGAGAACGATCGACTACTTCCACTACACCGATGTGCTCTTCGTTAAATCGGTTGCTACAACTCTAATTTCGTAGTATTGCACGTTTAGTGGTAATGATCTATGATCTTTTATTCATATATTTTTTGATTTATGTGGTAGAAAATTTTAATCTATATTAATATAGTTTACTGTATCTCAACATCTTCCGAGATGTCGATGAGGAAGAAAAGAAAAAAAAAGAGAAAAGGTGTGAGGAGTCTGGAGAAAAGAAGACGAAAGGTGCGATGAGGAACAGAGCACGAGACGAGGCGCATAAGGGCATGTACAACGCGCGTTTCGGCGTCGTCTCCATGCTGTCAACTTTACAAAAAGAACTCTGCCGGGTGCAAGAGACAGCGAGGTCGTCGTCTCGCGAAAGGACGACCCCGGCTCGTGCTCCCACGCCAATAGACACCTTCGCCGCGCCTTGTACGAGCCGTCGACTCCAAGCGCCGGCGCTGCAGATCCGCTGCGCGCGCGTCGATGTCCCCACGTGGACCAGCGCGGGAAGGTGAGGACCAGTCAGGCGAGACCGGTGGTGCGTGGCGGAGGCTCCAGCGGGCACGGCGTCGTGCGTGGCGGCCGGGTGCGCGACAGATGCTCCAACTGGCCGACGTCGTGCGTGGCAGCCGGGAGCGCGACGGAGGCTCCAGCGGGCTCGGCACCGGGCGTGGCGGCCAGATGCGCGACGGATGCTCAGCGGGCCGGCGGCGGAGGCTCCAGCGGGCACAGCTGAGCAGCTGCGTGGCGAGGTGCTAGAAAGCGGCGGAGCTTAGGCGGCGGCCGAACGGCGGCAAGCTGCTGAAGCAGGCAGCCGGGCTGCTTGCTGCCTCTACACCTGACTGCCAGAAATTCCATGGGCTTCTGCACATGCGATTCGATTTGGCCATCTGTAAATTCACTGCCCAGTTCTTGGTTTCTTGCGCGGAAGCCTGGTTAGATTGGATCGGAAATGTGGTGGATAGTGAATCCTGGAATGTAGGAGGACCGAATCTGGGGATCGGGTAATTGGGATTTTAGGCTGGAGCGAGCGGTTCTTGGTCGCCCGTAGCCATGGCCGTTGACTCTGTGCGGATGAACGCAACCTGTTCGATGATATTACTGACCCAAGTTGCGCGATGAAGTACCGTACCGGATGTTGGAATCTGTATTCAAGAAAACGAGTGAGTAGATCGAGCTTGCTTTGGCTTTGGCTTTGGCAGAAGCTTAAAAGTTGGTGTTTCTGTGAGCTCTTTTCTTGGGTCGGTGAAGAAAACTGATCTTGTTTATATTTGGACGATGGTCCAATTCCTAATTTTCGTGTAATGGGCAATATAGGACACAAGACCGTACTTCCGGTGCTCACATACTAGTATACTACACTTCTTTCAATCGAATCCAGTTCAGATGCGAGTAATGGGCAATATAGGACACAACACAAGACCGTAATTCTGTTCCTCACACTTTATTTCTGTCAATTGAATCCAGGGAAAGTAGCTCCAATCTTAGCACCAGAGCTATTACCTTTCTAAGGCTGGAAATTAATCTGTCAGCTTATCAGGGCAAGGCAAATTGGTTGTTCCTGAGAGGCGCAGCTACTTAGCTTTACTGGTTGTTTTTGCCTTTTGTGGTAGAGCTGATTTGCTAGTTTGGCCTGTGCCACTGCAGCTACTCTGTTTCTCAGTTGAAAGAAGTGACTAATTGCACTTCTCATGCAGATGTATGCTTTCCATGTGTGTGTCAGGTACAAGTCTCATCCCAAATT
This sequence comes from Dendrocalamus latiflorus, assembly GCA_017311315.1. NCBI lineage: Eukaryota > Viridiplantae > Streptophyta > Magnoliopsida > Poales > Poaceae > Dendrocalamus > Dendrocalamus latiflorus. Next base: position 17,144,685 of record CM029637.1, on the reverse strand, counting down.
TAGAAGACCAGGATAAGATTTCAGGTTGTATCCTTTCAATCTGTTACCATTTCCCCTATTCATAGAAAATAATATGTACATGTTCTGTGCTGCTTAGTGGTTGTCTTTGCACTTGATATCATCTTTGCCAACAAAGTTATGGCTATATATGGAACTCCTTAGCTATAATCAGATATTGTCGACAAGAGCGGCAAGAAGATAGAGAAGTTTGAGCAAAGAGATGCATAGTGTAGAGCTCTCTTTGGTTGGGCAAACATTTGGTGTTATGTCAATTGAGCAGTATGTAAGTATGTTTTTTGTTTGGAGATGTAGATTGCAACTTATGAACAACACATTGTACGGTCGTGTGACAATATTATAGTAGTTGAATGGTGGCTATCCATGCTTATATTATGACAATGCAAGTTCAAAATTGTATGGATTGATGAATGCCAATTGAGGGAACCCGTGCTTATGGTCATGTTTGTGTGTATGAATTTTAAAATAAAAAATAATTTTGATTTGAATTCAGATATAAATATATTAATATATCATTTATATTGATGGTGCTAAAAATATTGTAATCATGTTCATCTTATTTATGCTTGATCTGTTTTGCATCAACAAGCAACACAATGGTATACAGAAATCATATTCATGCTTGATCATGGCTACATGCAAGCATTAAATAATCTGCAGACAGTCAAACAGACAGACCATTGTACAAGCTGTCTGTTCAGTCGTCTCTGTGTGAGGTGGACAAAACTTACAGACAGCTTGCTGTCTGTGGGTTGTCCGTGCCCTAAGCGTTTATCTTATCTGTAGTCGCCCTTTAAGCGGGGTCGGTCGTACCTCATCGCACGTGGCCACGGTCAGAACTCCAGAAATCGATAACGTTCCACGGGAACGCGGGGAGGCAGGAATGACAAACTGACAGGGATAAACAATCGCGCATGTGCACTTCGAGTCTTTAACTTTTACAAATGTTTAGGCGCAACCAATAAACATTTAGTGGCACCTTTGAGTTTATCTATCAATTTGCTCTTTGTAACATTGGATGGGAGCCATTGTAAAAATAAAAAAAAACATCGGATGGGAGGTGTTGCCACGCTAACCGTCGGCGAGTATGACTAGCAGGCTATAGAATATGTTCTTTTTAGTTGCAGTTTATGGATTTTGATTGTGGCTTGTGACTTTTAGGCTATTCGTGCGAGAGATTACAGAATAACAGAAACTCTCGTACGGTTTTTACCGATATAAATGAAGTCAGTACAATATATACTATAATTAACTTAGTAGACTCTATCTTAAAAAGATACTCCGTTTAAAAATTAGTTACTGTAGAAAAAAAATATCAAAAAATAGCTTTTAAAAACTAAAAAAACAGATCATAGCTTTTGGTTTGTAGCCGTAATTGTCAGGTGTCATACGTTTTTAGCCACCTAACCCATTTGTCGTACAATTATTTTTTTCCAAAATATATCAAAGTTGTCACGTAGAATTTATCTGACATAAAGTGTGTGGCAAGCATAATAAGGTATGGTCGTCTAGATATCAATAGGGGTGAAAAACGGTAACGGATAATTCGTTTTATCCAATATTCGTATTTGAGAAAATGCAAATATGGTAAGTAAAATCCGTATTCGAAAATGTTCGTATTCGAGAATATTTGTATCTGTATTTAAAAATATTCGTATTCGAGAATATTCGTATCTGTATTCGTATTTGAGACTATTTGATTCATATTCGATCCGTTTTTAGAATCCATTAAAAATCCGTACGAATTTTGTAATTCAAAATTTGAATTTAGACGGTTTAAAACCGATAACCAGTCAAAAACCGGTGAAAAATTGGTAAAACCGCTAGGAATCTATTTTATCTGATATTCATACCCGAAAAAATCCGTATTCGAAAATATCCGTATTCGTATTCAAGAATATTCGTATCCGTATTTGAGAATATTCGAATTTAAATTCGTATTCATTTTGAAAATATAGATTTGTATTCGTATTTAAGACTATTCGATCGTATTCGATCCATTTCCACCCCTAGATATCAACAAACGGGCTGTGCATTCCCTGCAGTGCCGACTTCTGCCGGTTATTTATGTTGTGCCTCTTGCCATTTTATTCCCTCCGCACCTGTTTACTTAGGTTATCTCACGATACATTTTGTAGTATCGTGTGATTCTATGATCCTATCAGAAAATAAATGGTATTGATTGTAATATGGATATAATTCTCGTAGAATCATAAGTGATCGCGATCCAAAGTGTAGAATTTTTAGAATCACAACATAATTGCGATTTTATGTGATCGACAAAAAATAGCCGTTCGGTTAGATTTGACAGCAGAAAATTGATGCGCTGCATTGAAACCCTAAAAGAGAGAGCGCGAGCAAAACTCCAGTAGTGGCGGTGGCTTCTTTCACGTTCGTCCTCTCCGGCTTCGTTCGCATTCTTCTTCATAGGCTGGTGCCATCTCTCCCTTCTCCAGCCATCTCTTCTTAGAGCAATTCCAGCAGGCCCCCTACTTGAACCCTCAAACCTCATATTTGAGAGCCAGAGCAAAAAATTGAACTCCAGCAGACCCCCTACTTGGCTCTCAAAAATAGGAGGCCTCTCAAATGAGGTCTTCAAGCCCTCATTCCTAGGGGCCCCCTACTCTGGCTCTCATTCTTCTGTTTTTTCCCCACCTTGGTGAAAAATCCCCTGCCTCCCGGCTTCTGCTCGCCCCCGCCTCCTCCGCTTCCTCGGCTCCTCCGCCCGGCGCCTCGGCTCGCCTCCTCCGCCAGGCGCCTCGGCTCGCCCGCCGCCTCGCCCGTCGCCGCGCCCGACGCCTCCGGCCGGCACCTCCGCTCGCCCGACGCCTCCGCCCGGCGCTCGCTCGTCGCCGCGCCTGATGCCTCTGCCCGGCGCCTCGGCTCGCCCGCCGCCTTGCTGTGGTGGTGCCGTCCGCGGAGAAGTGGTGGTGCGGAGGAGGATCCGGAGGCGTGGCGGCCGGAGAAGGTGGAGAGTGGCGGCGCCGAGCAGTGGGCGCGGGTGGAGGAGAGAAGGAGGCGCGGCGGCTGAGAGGAGAGGAGGAGGCGCGGGTGGAGGAGAGGAGGAGTGCGGCGGCTGAGAGGAGAGGAGGAGGCGCGGGTGGAGGAGAGAAGGAGGCGCGGCGGCTGAGAGAGAGGAGGAGGCGCGGGTGGAGGAGAGGAGGAGCGTGGCGGCTGAGAGGAGAGGAGGAGGCGCGGGTGGAGGAGAGGAGGAGGCGCGGTGGACGAGTGGGTTGAGAATGAGAATGGGTCCTACATGTCATTCTCAGTTGCAATGAATTTGAGGGCCCTGCTTTAAGGGCTTCTGCTGGAGTTTAACTCAAAAAACAGGGCCCTCAAAAGTAGGGGATGCCCTCAAATTAAAAGTAGGGGCTCTGATTTGAGGGCTCGTGCTGGAGTTGCTCTTAGGCTGTTGATCCGGTGCGTCGAGCATTTCGGCTGGCGCTCATGACTGGTGAAGCAAGCACTGCATTCCAACTAGTGCTGCACGAGCACGACCTCATCGGAGTTGTTGCAGACTTGGAGCCGCTGCAGCTTGCAGTGCAGGTGAGTAGGTGACTGTTTGGCCCCTTACATCCAAGTAACTGGAATTTTTTTTGTCTCTCTAAACGATTTGGTGTTCATTTAGGATTTAGGGATAAAGGAAAAAATATCAACGGGAGAAAACAATAGCAGTAATACTGCTACTACCACGGCTAGCCAAGGCAAGGCTAAAAGAAAAAATGCAGCTAGAAATAAAGCTGATCCTGATTGAGAGCATGGTTTTGATACTGATAGCAAGAAGAAACTTCTGGTAAAAAAAAAACTTGTGAAGTGTAGGTATTACTGAAAGAGTTGGAGAGGAAAATATTGTACAAGTCTGGGTTCAATTAATGATGCTGCATACTATTTGAACCCTGCCATTCAAAAATCTACTAATATAGCAACTGAAGACTTGTCATTTGATTTTTAGGTCGAAAGTATGGCCAAGGACATAAATGATGTATAGTTCTTATCTCCATTTGTCATTTGTTCAACACCTCCATGTTTTTACGGCTTTCCATATGCACTAACTTTTACATTGCTTTTTTAGATGGTGGTAGTGAGGAGTAGGAAAAACCTAGTGAAAATTAGCAAGAACCTGATGACAATGATCAATCTGCACATGCCAGTGATGACAATGATCAACCTACTGATGAAGAGGATGACATTGCTCCAGATCGACATAAAAGAGACAGTGAAAGCCCATCTTTTTCATGTGTTGGTAGTTCATTTAAGCCAAGTGAAATAATTCCTGATGTATTTGTCAACTTAGATGACCTTTGATGATGAAGTGGTTATGTGGTTGGTTGCCTCTTGTTGCATTGTGATCTTTTCAATTAATACGCTGTAATCTACTTGTGTACGTGTTCATGTTTTATTCTGGAGAGAGGAACCATTAAATATGTAGTTTGTATCTTAAAATTCATGTCTAATGACACTATTAGTGTATATGTGTTGTGACAAAATGTCTTGTTTGGGAGTAACAATATTATTTGTCTATTACTCTATTTTCCTACAGGGTTGTAATAGATAATTCATTTGAGGCTTTTTGTATTATTTATGAATTTATTATACATAAAAATAAAAATATCATATAATCGTGATCCGATCCGATCTGATCCTACGCCAAAGAAAGATACTGGCTAGGATAACGATGCTGACAACTTCCTGTTTACTGGTTTCCCGAAATTTGGCCGGCGATCACACCCCAAGCTATACCGCTAACAACATGTGGGACCCATGTACTTTGGGACCCGCGCGTCATTGGCAAAGGCTGGACAGCGACACCAGTGCGTTGCAACTCGTAGGAAAAGAAAACCAGCAAGCCTGCCCGCCACGTCAGCCCGCGATCTGGTTGGTCGCTCCGCCGCAGCGGTTTTCTCTGAAACAAAAGACACGCAAGCACGCGCTCCACGCTCTAACGACTAGTCCACTACAATGACACGCGGGCCCCATTTGCTCTCGTCCCCGCCTGTCGGTGAGCGTGGCCGACCATCCGCGGGAAGCAACACCCCTAGACATGTGGGCCCACCGCGCAGTTGAATCGGCACTACTATTCGCCTTCGTCAGCTCAGTTCGTCTCGCATGGACGCAGACAAAGAACAAGGCGCTACACTACCCTGGCCTGCAACGAGCAAGGCAGCGGATTCGCGTCCGTAGCGGCAGCGAGCCAGCGACACTTGTCCTCGCGACACGGTGATTGTTAGTTCAGAGTTCATCTCTAGAGATCGCCACAAGCGTAGCAGCAACCTGCAAGAAAAGAAGAGGAAGGATCATATGTAGAAGCTAGCGGCGACCTGTTGGGGGGATCCAAGAAGTGGGGGGAGTGGTCAAGAAGAGGATAGATTAGAGAAAAGTGGATTCTTGGCGGTGAGGTGAGAGTGGTTTGCGATCCATTTCAGGGTCTTTTGGGAGCGGAGATGGAGAGCCCGCGGAGCCCGGAGGCGGAGATCGGGCACCGGGTGGAGGACCTGTGGGAGGTGGCGGAGCCGCAGCTGTCGCCGTCCGAGAAGCTCAACTCCTGCTTCGAGGACATCCCCGTCGCCTCCTTCCCGCGCACCCACCCCTCCCAAGGTATATCTTGCTCTGCTCTGCCTTCTTGTTTTACATGGCGTTGATTCTTGGTCCAAGAAATGTTTCAAAAAAAAAAAATCTTGATGGAAGAGCACTAACATTGGCATTCGTGTGAGCTCGAATGATCTCTGTCGGGCTGTGAGCTTCCCAGGGCAATGAATTCGCCCGGACGCAGCAAGAATTGAAGCAATCAGTTCCTTGGGTGCCAGTTGCATCTGTGTTGTTGCTTAATTGATCTTGCTAGAAACCTCCTGCTCATCTAGTTTTGGAATTGATTGTTAGTCCTCCCATTGTGTTCAAGTTAGGGGGGCACATTGTGATTGCTGTTGTTGATGGGTCCTTTTCATTTCCTAGACCAACTAAGCAAAAGCCGTTTAGGACTTTCTTTGCTTTATGTCATTATGTGGTTGATGTGGATATCTGCTTACTAAGAAATGACTCCCCTACCATGATTGCAAGATATCTTCTGGAACGGTGAGGGTCCATTTGCCATTTCCTTGCTTTGTTATGATCTTTTGTGGAGATTTAATCGACAAGCGAATTCGCTAATTAGAACCTACTAAAACTTGTCCCTGGCCTTTTTCTTTTTAATGATTTATGTGAAATGAATGCACTTTGTGCTTGTGGTTTCTGGAGATTTCATCAAGTTAGTATGTTTTGTGCTGATACATGACCAACTCTTCACTTCAAAAAACTAAGTTGGACAGTTGGTAATGACAAGATCAGGCCCCCAAAACTTAACTGTACGAGAACTGTAGTACTGCACCATTGCCATGCTGAATGTTCTTAAGGTGCTGTTAAGCTCATTCTGGTTCTGGGCCTGTTCCGAGAAGTTTATACAATATATGGATGGGAAGTTTTGTGCTTCAATATTGACAACTAAAGAAATGTGATCTCATATGGAGAATATGCATCTACTTGTAAGAAATGGACTTACAATGATCAATTGACGATTTGCTATTGCCGTGAACTCATCCATAAGAGGACACGTTTGTGCAGTATATTTACCAGAAAAGGTTCTATCTTGGTACTACATCACTGCATCTAAAGAATAATTTGGAGCTACCACATTTAATGAACAATACATGTTCAATTTTTCTTTCAGAAATTATGCTCTTGGTTTCCATAGACCAACATCTTTGGCTTTTCATATCCATGTATGTACCAATCCAGATTGATAAATCGTTTATCCATATAGATAGATTAGGAGCCTGTTCTTTTTGGCTGAAGCTTATGACTTTTGGCTGTGGCTTATGGTTTTTGGACTGTTCGTGTGAAAGATTACAGAGTAACAGAAACTCATGTGTGTTTTTTGCCGATATAAATGAAGTCCGTATACTATGTACTACAATTAACTAGTAGACCATATCTTAAAAAGATACTCCGTTTAAAAGTTAGTTACTATAGAAAAGCCGGAAAACAGCTTTTAGATGCTGAAAAGAACAGGCCCTAGGCATGCTTTTCTTGAAATTGGGAGGTCTAGTCTGCAGGTTTTTTTATTTGGTTGGGTGTGTTTTAAGCAAACCCTGATGAATTTTGATAATCATAATAGGAAATTGAAAATAATCAAATCTGAAACTATTAAACTTGTAACATACTAACATCGTATTATGCTCCAAGAGGTTACCTACTTATCCATGCCAACAAATTATTCAGAAGTGCTTGCGTACCATCCGTATATCATATGGGCTCAAACAGTTGCCAATTATGAATGAAAATCAATTATTGGTGTCGTCTATTACGAGATCAGATAGTACATTTATAAGCCCCTGGTTGGATTCGAAGACCACTGAGGATGCGAAGAGGCACAATGAGAATCACATATGAATTGATGGACAAATGTATTGCATATGGATGTCTAGGGTTACAAAATGGCCTCCTCTCCGCTAACAAGAGGTCCTATATATAAAGTATGAGGAGGAAGCAAGTGAACTTACAAGTCTGCCCTCAGGACCAAATTTACTCTTAAGAGTAGTTTCATCCTTTATGCCAAGTGGGTTTAGTCGTGTCCGAGAGACTCGGGGGGGCCGGCCCATGGACCTCGCTCAGGGTTGCTTCTAGACCCCATTCGAGGTTGGTCTCTGTACCCTGTTGGATGTTAGCCTCTGGACTTCATCTTGGGTTGGCTCTCGGATCTCTTCGGGGTGGCGTGGACCTCGTTTAGGGTTGCTTCTGGACCCCATTCGAGGTTGGCCTCCAGGGTCGGCCTCCGGACCCTGTCCAAGGTTGGCCTCTAGATTTCGTCTTGGGTTAGCTCCTGAACCTCATCCGGGGTGGCGGCAACCTCGCTCGGGGTTGCTTTCGGACCCCGTCCGAGGTTGGCCTACGGACCTCATCTGGGGTGGACTCCGGACCTTGTCTGGAGTTGGACCTCGGACCTCTTCCGGTGTTGGTCCACAAACTTTGTCCGGGGTTGATTCCCTAATGTGTGACACAAGTTTTCGTTACACACTTTGGTGTGCCTTGCCTTGCGGAAGTTATCGTTGGCTTGAGGTTACCCCAACATTTGGAATACCTCAATGTCTTATACTTTTCTTCATGTAGCCTACAACAATGGTTTTAACCAAGATGCACAGATGTGAATACTTTTCCCCTAGAGAACTTGTACTCCGTTACTAAATATTATCTGATCATCATTTTAAGCTCTAAAAGTTAACTTAGACGTATCTTTATGCAGTAATCGAGATACCTTCTGATGCCAGCCTTGCTGATACTGTGGAGATATTATCCAAAAACAAAATTTTGAGTGCACCCATAAGAAACGTTCATGCTCCAGAAGATGCTAGTTGGATTGACAAATATATCGGTATTGTCGAATTTGCTGGTATTTCTATGTGGCTGCTCAATCAGGTTTGCAACCTTAATACTAGAACTCTTCTCTCTTTTGTTAGATAATTTTGTAATCCAGCTAGATTTAGATTACCATGATAGTCAGACTATCAGAATATGTTGATCTAGTGCATCTTTGACCATCATTCCATGAATAAAAATGTTAAATTCCATTTTACATACCAAATCATAATGGCAGCTTAAGTGAACAATAATATGGTTGTTTCTGATGTAATCTAATATATCATTAAATCCAACCTCTAATCAGGGTGTCCACAATTTGAGTTTTCTGATTCTTTTAAGATATTCTTGATAACATTTTCAATATATGGGGCTACATTTGAATGAATTAAAATTTAAATACCCATGCATACAAGCTCCTTAATCTAGACCTAGTTTTTGGACTGCCCATTCGTCATTCACAATAGCTTAAGCCCTTATATGACTCTTGTTTAAATGCTTCTTAAAATTACTCAGAAGATGGACCTTTATGGAATAACAAATAAATTCTGAGTTAGAACAGAGCCAGATAGTTAAAAAGAAAATAATCTGCTACAGTGACAGCAAATTCTAGAATTTTTGTTACAATAACACTTGTGGGTATTTCACGCACCTCTCGTCTTTCTGACATGAATTGCTTTTTCTGTCCTTTAACAGTCTGAGGCTGCAGCTAATGGGACGGCTGATTCTGCAGTAGGATCGCCTGTAGCCAATCTAGTAGCTAGGCTAGGCTCTTTCACATTCAGAAGGACATCATCGGGCAGGGTAGAAACTACTACTGATTCAGAATCAGATGAAACTGCGTCAGTTGGTGGAAGCTTTTTTGAAACCCTTACTTCCTCTGAATTCTACAAGAATACAAAGGTGATTTTCTTTTCACCACACTTAAAAACATTTCACATGTAGTAGGTCCCATACTTGACATAACCAGTGGTGCTGTAGGTTGGTGATATCTCAGGAAGCTTCCGATGGGCACCATTTCTTGCACTGCAGACATCTGATACATTCCTCACCATGTTGCTGCTTCTATCCAAGTACAGGATGAAGAGCCTCCCAGTTGTAGATATGGGGGGAGATAAGATTGAGAACATCGTTACACAATCTTCCGTTGTGCACATGCTTGCAGAGTGTGTTGGACTTCCTTGGTTTGAGAGCTGGGGTACTAAGAAACTCTCCGAACTGGGGCTTCCTCTCATGAAGCCATACAAACTTGTTAAGGTACCTCCGAGTGGCTGATCTCTGCCTTCATTCATGTAATTGTTGGACACCTTAATTTACTTATATTTATTTCACTTTGGACATGTAATGAGAAATTTCAATTCCATGCTCCTTGCTATCCCGCATGCTCAAGAGTACCAAACCAGAAGTTGTCGACAGCGCATCCAAAAGTTGCATTTGATTACTAGCATCATCTATGCTGGGTAGTACATGTTGAACTTAAACAGATTGAGTTCAAACGGCAATCTGGATGTTTGCATTAACAAGGTTTAAGGAGGATGTTAGACATGTAAATAGTCTAAAGTCTAGGGGTTATTTGCATATTTACCTATACACATTTCTATTGGCCGGTAGCCACTTTGGTAATACAAGCTTCATTTCAACATGGCATCAGAGCCATGGAAACTCTAGCCCCTTGAACACTGTCGTCGCCGCTGTTGCCCATGCGCTCCGCCTCCTCTGCTTCCACCCTCCGCGTTTGCACCACCCATCATCTAAGCCAGATCCGCACCATCCCCGCGCCTGCGCCGCCCATCGTCCAAGCCGGATCCACGTCGTCCCCACGCCAACGCCACCCACTGACGTCCTCCCTATGTGCGTCACCCGCCACCTGCGCTGGATCCGGCTTGTCCGCGCTGCTCGAGCTAGATTCGCGGTGCCTGCACCCGGATTTCGTCGCCTAGCTTCGGCCGCGGGCTCCCCAATGCCAGCCGCCCCTTTGCAGCGCTAGCTGCCCCCTCTCTAGCTCCTGGCCATCCCCCTGTAGCCCGTCGACCTCACGGCCTCCCCTCTCCGGCCGCCTGGCTCGCCCACCGACGCCATCCTCTGTGGTCGCCCACAGGCCGTTGAACTCTCCACCAACGCCATTGTCTTCTGCCATCTTGGCCACCCTCGGCCAGCGTCGCCACCTTGGCCTCAGCCAACCTCAGCTGACCATGCCGCTGCTTTGGCCAGCTCCTGCCGCTAAACACCCCAGTTGCATCCGGCCACCCTGGCCTTCTATAGCCGTCTTAGTCCTAGCTTCAGCGTGATCTGCTCCATATGGCTACCACCGGTGGCTCCTTCGCCATCCCGCTCCCCTCGGTTCGTTTCGACGGGACAAACTTCCAGGAGTGGGTTGTTCACGTGAGGATTCTCCTTAACAGCCAGTGTCTATAGGTTGATCTCATTGGCGATTACCCCTGTCCGCCTCGGTCGAAACCGCTCGTTCTGCTCGCTCTTCCTGCTGGTGCGGATCAGGCGGCTCAAAAGGTCACTGCTGCACTAGAGGAGGCCCTGGAGCTCTACTAGTCTGAGCTGCACGCCTACGAGTGATGGCATGAGGCCCAGGCTCGTGCTACCGCCATCCTGATGGGTAGCATGATCGTGGCTATCTCCATGGATGTGGCAGAGCTGCTGACGCCACAACTTATGTGGGGGCGCCCCCGAGCTCACTATCAGTCGACAAGTGATGATATGTATCTTTTAGTTGTGCACCAAGTACACTCTTCAGCAGCTTGATGCCACCATCGATGACTTATACCAGTAGATGTCTGCGGTGTGGTGTTAGCTTGACCTCTAGGGACGAATGTCTGCCGCACCTGCCCCTACTGTGTGCAGCTTCGTGCTCACTAGGAGACTCACCGTCTCTACAAGTTCCTGACGAGTCTCCGACCTGAGTTCAAGACTGTGCGGGCTCAACTCCTGACTCACCACCCATGCTCGAGCTTAGTGGAGGCTCTCACGGTTGTGCGTGCTGAGGAGGATCATCACCGTGGCATGGTTCAACTGCAGGCTGTCTTGTCTGCTTTAGCACCTGCCACTTCACCTGTTTCTTCAGCACCAACCGTGATCTCTCCTCCAGCTCCCAGTGCACCAGTAGCTACTACTACTGCGGATCTCCATTGCACCTACTGCCAGCGTGGTGGTCACAGGTATCAGGACTGCTACAAGCGGGAGAAGGGACCAGCATCGTCGGGATGGATATGCCCCGAAGGGATCTGGCGGTTCCTCCCACTCAAGAGCTAGCGCCTCTCGCTAGGGCTCCTCCGGTGATGCCACACAGCAGCTCCTTTCACTCCTCCAGTGCCTTAGTGTCGGCTCATCCTCAGACTCCTTGGGATCAGCTCATTTGACTCCTGCTTCTCAACAGTCTTCCATGCCCCTGCCTTCTCAGCTTGGCAAGCAGTTGCAGCTCACCTATCCCTCTAGTGATTCTATTTCTACTCGTCCTTTTGATCTTATACACTTTGATGTTTAGGGCCCGATTCCCTTCATTTCAAAAGGGGTCATTGATATTATGTGATCTTTATTGATGATTATTCTTGCTATACTTGGATCTACTTTATGTCCTCTCGCAGTCAGGTTCTCTCTATTGACCAGATGTTCACCACCATGGTTCGCACTCAATTCGATTTGCTCATTCACGTGTTTCGCGTTGACTCTGCTGGTGAGTATCTTTCTGCTACTTTGCGTCGTTTTCTCGCTAAGCAGGGTACTCATGCCCTAGTGCTCACACTCAGAACGGTGTCTCTGAGCGTAAGCATCGTCACTTGAGACCGCTTGTGCTCTCATGCTTGCCTCCTCTGTTCCCCATCACTTCTAGGCTGAGCCTGTTTCCACTACTGCTTTTCTCGTCAACATGCAGCCTTTCACTGCCCTTCAGGGTTCCACTCCTATCGATCGTCTCGATGGTCGAATACTATCACTTCACATTTCGACTATCTGTTTCTTCTTCCACCTCATAAGCGCACCAAGCTGACTGCTCAATCAGTTGAGTGTGTTTTCCTTGGCTACAGTCTTGAGCATAAGGGTTATCGTTGCTATGACCCTGTTGCTCGCAGGATGAGGATTTCTCGAGATGTCACCTTTGACGAGTTCCGACCTTACTACCCTCGCTCCCCCCTAGTCAGGTCAAATTCTCTTGTTGAGTCAATATCTTTTTTGACTTTTCTTGACTCACTACCTTCCACTCATGTTTCGTCTCATCCTCCTCCTTCACCTCCCTCTCCTCCAGATGCACCTCTTCCACCTCCGCTAGTGGCTACTTCCTGTTCTATTGTTGAGATTCCATCTTTTCCTCTGTACCACTGTCGTCGTCCTCAGCTTGCTCCTTCTCTAGTTGAGACTCCGTCTTTGCTGGGTCCTGTTTCCAACTCTTCTCCATCCCTGCTGGGTCCTAAGCGCTTCGGTTTTTGCAACCGCTGCCTCTTCTGAGCATGTGACCTACCGTGAGGCTACTACTTACCCTGAGTGGTAGCTCGTGATGTCTAAGGAGATTGTTTCCTTGGAACGTACTAGCACTTGGGATCTTGTGCCCCTACCTGTGCGTGTCACCCCCATCACATGCAAGTGGGTATATAAGATTAAGACCCGTTCGGATGATTTCCTTGAGAGCTATAAGGCTCATCTTGTAGTGCATGGTTTTCAACAGGAGCATGGTCGTGACTATGATGAGATTTTCGCTTTAGTTGCTCATATGACCACAGTTCACACTCTACTTGCTGTGAGCTCTGTTCAATAGTGGCTCATCTCTTAGTTGGATGTTAAGAATGCCTTTCTCAATAGTGAGCTATGTGAGGTCTACATACAGGCGCCCCTGGGTATTCTGTCCCTGAGGATATAGTTTGTCGTCTTCGTCGCTCTCTATGGGCTCAAACAAGCCCATCGTGCTTGATTTAACCGTTTCTCTCCTGTTGTCACTGCTGCCGGTTTCTTAACCAGTGATCACGATCTTGCCCTCTTTGTCCACACCTCTTCTCGGGGTTGGACGCTCCTTCTCTGTGTGGATAACATGATTATTACTGGCGATGACTCTAAGTATATTGCCTTTGTGAAAGAGCGTCTCAGTGAGCAGTTCTTGATATCTGATTTGGGTCTTCGTTACTTGGGATTGAGATCACTTCTACGCCTGAGGGCTACTATCTCTCCCAAGAGCATTACACTCAGGATACTCGCTTGTCTCACTGATCAGTTCCTATGAAACTTGGTGCTCACCTTCGACCTACCGATAGCAAGCCTTTTGAGGATCCCACTCGCTACCACCATTTTATTGGGAGCCTTGTCTACCTTGGCATCACTCGCGTTGACATCTCTCACCCAGTCATGCGATCGCAAGTGTAAGATCAAGTTATTGCTCTTCAGCATATACCTTCGGAGGTTCAGTTAGCAGATTTCTTCTCCAAGGCACGGACTAGAGCTCAGCATAGCTTCTACCTCTCCGAACTCAGTGTTGTTGATTCACCATGGGTGTGTTTGGTTTGTGGATGGAGGTTGTATCGTATATCCTGACTGAGTGGATGCAGGCTGAGTGGAATCGTATTTCAGAAAAAGAAGATGTTTGGTGAGGTTGCATGAGCGGATGCAAAAAAACTGAGATGCTGTTTGGTTGCCTGTATGAGCGGATGCAGTCTACCAAACCTGAGAGGCTGACACGTGGGACCGCATAAGATACACTGCATCAACCCATCCAGGATAGCCAGTGAAGCTCATTTTGAGCGTATCCACCCATCCAGGATGAGGGCGTATTTTTACATCCGCTTATGCAGGCTGCATCCACTCATACAGGCAACCAAACAGGCTCTTTCTTAGATTATACGGATCCACCCAGCCAGGACGAAGGAGATTCAGGCAACCAAACACACCCCATAAGTTTCAGGGGGTGTTAGACATGTAAATAGTCTAGTCTAAGGGGTTATTTGCATATTTACTTGTACACATTTGTATTGGCCGGTGGCCTCTTTGGTAATACAAGGTTCATTTCAACAGAGGTAACATTTACTAGGACCATGCTGCTTTAACAACTAACCTACCTGTACAAAATAAGCATGTTACATGATCTTTTGTGTGCAACAGTTATGTAGTAGATCAAGAATAAACCGTTTTAACAGCAACTGAACAGAAGGGGCAAAACTCAACCTTATACACTGTTGCGTGTTCTGTTGTTCCCTTCCAACCTATATGAGATATATGACTGCCCTCTCTTGTAAAACAGGTAAATGAAGATCAGCCCGTCCTAAAAGCCTTCCAACTGATGAGGGAAAAAGGTGTTGGCGGTCTGCCAGTTATGGACACAAGTGGGACAAAAGCAATTGGTAATATTAGCATCAGAGATGTCCAATATCTTCTAACTGCCCCCAAGATATACAAAGAGTACAGGTTTGTAATTCTGAGGCATACTTGTTGATAGACTTTCTTATCTTTGGTCACCAATGCAAAAAGTGGTTCTTGCAGCTTCAATGTACTGTAGGAACTACGAAGACCATTGCAGCTAACATAGCTATGTATGTTACTTTTGAATTCATCCACAGGACAATCACAGCAACGGATTTCCTTACCGCAGTCCGGCACCATCTTCAGGAGCAACATGAGGTCTCACCCTTATTGCGCGGTGTCATCACATGCAAAAAGGATGACGCAGTCAAGGACATCATACTGAAGTTGGACTCAGAGAAGATCCACAGGATCTATGTCATAGATGACAAGGGGAACACCGAGGGGGTTATCACCTTGAGGGACATTATCTCCAAGCTGGTACATGAGCCACGCCATTACTTTGGGGATTTCTTTTATGGTGTTGTTCCCCTGCCCCCAAACAGTACTGTATGACACTGCTTCGCAATCCAATCGCGCTGCTGTACTCATGTAAATGTACATTATGTACTGTTTCGTTTCCTTCTTTTCAAGGTGCAGTTGTTGCTGCCTATTCCTTCCACAACCTCCTCAGGTAAACAGACCATTGCCTATCAGGAGGAGAACTAATGGATGGCAATGATGTACATTTAATAATTGAAGAATTACCTGGGCTCCCTTCTGTATGTTTTTGTGATGAGAATGCTCTCTTCTTTCTTGTGGACAATTGCATAAGATCTGGTTCACCATTGCATCTTGCTGCATGTCAAAGAAAAATTCTGAAGGAGTCATGCTTTGTCTTCATTTTGACCCTAATTTGTTGAGACATTCCTGGATGCCACAGTTTCGAGTAGGTAGAGTTCGGCTAGCTATTGTATTATGTCAAGGTTTACTCCAACATTCCATGTTCCATTCCACTATATCTGATAGGATACTACCAAATTTCCAAAACCCAAAACCGGAGGATACCGCCGGACGGCTGGTAACGGTTACTGGCCGATAACCGAAAAAACTGGCCGGTAACCGGAAAAAAACCGACCAAATTTCAAACATCAAAATTTGAATTTGAAACCGATAACTGGAAAACCGGTCGGTTACTGCCCAAAAAACCGGAGAAAACCGCTAAAAACCGGAAATACTGCCGAAAACCAGTTTTCAAATTTGAAATTGGAAATTTTTAACACATTTATAGCAAAAAGTATGAAGTCAAGCAGGGGAGGTGCATGCATTCTCCTAATATATTCCATTAGTGTTAAACAATGTATACATCATTAGGAAAACTAACTTTTACATTCAAAATTTCAAATTTGAATTAAATAAAAAAACGCCGGATTTTATTCATGCATATTAACCTCAAACAATAGATAATCTAGCACAATAAAGATCTAAACTAACCTACCAACTGCATTATGCCGTCATAAATTCAAATTTCAATTTAAAATTTTTCGGCTGATATTTTTTTCTACCAGTAGACGCTTGTATTTCTGGTTACCGCCGGGTTTTCTAACCCTGGATACTACTGAAATGGGCTGTTGCAGCTTGGGAGTTAGTACAATCTTTGCTGCCTTTGCATCACAACCGAAGTGCTAGAACTAAACATCCCAGATACTGTAGAGTTGCTGTATCAGTGTTACCGTGCTGAGCATGTGGTTGCTATCAGTGTTTCAGAAACCGTTAGGGGTCGTTTGGACAGGTGGGAAATGATTGGTGGTAATGGAATGGGCGGAGCCTGCTCGGCTCCGGTTTTCGCTTAGAAACCGGCCAGTTTCCGGCCACCAAAGCCGGTCCAGTTTGAGAAATTTATTTTGAATTAGAAAAGTTTCAAGATCTATTTCAGGGAAGTTAGGAATTAGCCTCAAACATATACATTTCTATGGAAGAACTGAAGAAGTGCTCAAATAGAAATTTGTGTGAATTTCCAGCTAGAAATGTGAATCTGTAAGTATAAAATAAGCTTGATTTCGTGGACATAACATGAAGAAATAAGGTGGCACCACTATGGTGGCCAGTTGGTAATTCAAAGGAATTCAATATTCGAGACAACCAAGCATTGTCACTAGCCGGTTTGTCTAAATCGCCATTCCGTGTTGCAATATTGCAAAAATTCATAATTATTTGCATCTGGGAGAGAGGCAGGTCATACTATATTTGTTCAGACTTCAGAGGGACATATCTAGTGCACACTCATATTTAAGGGCAATCATTTAAACTTGGATGAGAGAGAGATGAGGTAGATCTACTGATGCAAACAGTAACCAAAGATGAACCTCTATAGTCAGGTAGTCATATACCTTGTTTACATTTTAAACAACAAAGTATTGCAATATTGGCATCTGTACTTTTGGATCATCACATATAGAGCCAACATTTGCACTATCGGTATCCGTATAAAACGTGGCTTCTACAAGAACACAACACATCCATCCATTCACCTGATAAAGTATGAACAGAATGTCAAATCTATATGTTTATTGCGTGAAGCTGGAAATCACAGACTGGAGCAGTTATGAATTACACAATGGAGGTTCTTACGGGGATTGATACAAAGTAGATAATTATCACAGTATCATACCAAACAGAGTGACATGAATGCACAACATTGGGATAGTAACTTACTGGGCTTGCATTGCACTATAATTGACGAGTTAAGCCTCCATAAACAATCCATCAATTACATTTAATTTATTTTCTTTTGCATGTACAGACAGTCAAGACAGCACAGAGGTCCAAAAGTAAAGATAATAATAGAAACAAAATAAGAACTGTTTCTCATGGGAGAAAAAAGAAATTTCTGAAAAAGTAGCTTTGAAACTATCTGCTGAAGTCTCAATGTAATTCATTCTTGTCGAACGATAGAATTAAAATTGTCAATAGCTCATCTGCACTTCCCATTTTTTTTTTCATATCTTGAACTAACTGTGCAAAAAGAATAAGTTGTAGCATAAATTAGAACAATAAAGAAAAGAAATATACTAATTTGTATGAAAAGATGCGAAGAGAATTGCACTTTGAGTTCAAACATAAAGATTGCTCCTAGTTATGCAGGCAATAAGCAGCACAACGATGAAAATTAATGACAAAGTACCACCAGCGGTGCATACTACTTATAAAACAGTTTTTGCGGAATAACTCACCAGCTAGAAAAGATGTTTGATGATCTTGCAATTAGTTGCAACTTATAATTTGTTATTCTCCAGAATGCCTCATAATGAGGCCTTGTGACATGCTTCATTGTAAATTACTCCATATTCATATCTCTCCAACTCTACAAAGCAAGCCTGCCGAACCATAACCTCAAATGGTTATATGGGCATAGACAAGTGTCAATATAACAAGATATAAACAAGGAATACCATTGTTCCATCAGGAGAATCAAGCTAAGTAGCTAACCGGACCAAGCTCATCCCTCCTTTATACCAAATCTGAAATCAGATCCAGGTAGCTCAAGAAGCTGCTCCAGCTTTGTCGAACAGGGGAGGCGCATATACCAAAATGGAGGAATCAATTAAGAAACATTTGATCTGGTAGACATTAATACAAGAAACTGCAATTATATCAAACTACTTGGCGATTTTTCTTGCACAAAACGTTACTTCTGCCTTCACTCTAAAGCCTCACATTCTGGTTGAAATTACAATACCAATGTATACATTAGCCTGCTAGGCAAATAAGCAAGGATTGAAGTTTTTTTTTTCACAAAATCAGTAACTTGCAGAACCTTTTAAGAAGTCAAGAAAGTGTAGAAGATGGGCAGACATTCCTATGCACAAAAATTATGTTTTAAGATAGTAGCAGTGTAAGATTATATGACAGAACAAATTATACGTTTTCAAGGAAGATCAGCACTAGGCTATTTTTGGTGTTCTGCTGAATCTGCCAGAGATATAAAATCCACTTCATATAAGTAACTACTAATGGTACTTTTCATAATTTTGGAAGGTTAGAAAAGGCGCGGAAAATTTCAACCAGAAAAGCGCAGAAAATTTCAACCACCTAGTGTGCTCTCGTTTCAGCAGTAGCTCTAGATATTTTACTCATGGTCATGGGAGATATCTGTCATGTGTGTAAAGTCTATCTTGAATTATTGGTATCCATTTGATAATAGCCACATATGCGTTCATAATTTTCCCTATAACAACATTACAACAATGATGAGATGCTAACATGTGAAAGAACAGTCTGTGGTTACATGAGACATATAGAAATAACTGTGTTGCTTCTAGTGTTGAGCTTGCCCTTCCCCCCTTTTCACACTTGCCAGTTGCCAACATAGATATAGAAAGGTTCAGACCCCAAAGAATGTTATATGTACAATTGTACACTATTTCTTAAAATTCACTTTACTTATGGTGCGACAGTGCAAAGTATATGAGCAATACAATAGTATCAGCAAAGCATGAGGCAAAACAGGACAGTAAAATTAAGATGTCAAGCACTGCCAAGAGTAGAATTCCTAAAGTAGCAATGATAATTAATTTTCATTTTAAAAAAGAAAATAGGCCACTACAGTATTCCAGATGCTCACAAAAAAAAAACAAATGGGACAATAAATAATAGGCCACTTTCTAAAATAATATTGTCTGAAGACCATTGTTACCTCGTAACAATAGCCTACAATCCAATTAAAACTACCTTTATTTCAGAATATGACAATAAAATTTAATTCATTATTTTAGAATATGACAATAAAATTTAATTCATATTAGTATCTTGCTAGAGAAGACATAAGAGTATTCATTCTAAAGTCACATATTTGAGCGTACGAAATAAAAGTAACTAGACCTATGCCTAGGTACCCGAATTGATTGTTGTTATTTTGTTCAGCGGTATAATCAATCAGATTTAGCATTGTGGTCAATTTTGTGATATGTAATTTCAAGGATTTCATAAGATTTGGTTGTTTCACTTCCTCTTTCTCTAAGAAGCTTGCAATGTCAAAATTCTCTTCCCTTCTAGTTGAGGTCTACACGTGCCATCTTTTCCATATCTTCTGCAATATGTTACTCCAACATTGGACACTTATAACCTTATAACCCGTTTGATCTTATTCCAAGAACTGGCCGCTCTACAAGTCTACATAGCGCAAAATTTCTAGAGCTTGGACAATCAAGTGTGCAAGGATATGAATACAATGAAAACAATAAATATACATTATTTCTTCGCATACATAATCTGATGGCGGAACCAAAGGGTCCTCCTGTTGTATTACAGCACTGTAACATCTTAAGGAAACAAGCACCAACTCAATACATGTGATGACTCAGGCAGTTCAACAATATAGTGTCCCTTGTAACAAAAGCATACCTGTAACCAAATTCTGTAAAATAGGAACTACAATCTTCTCCTGGAATGGTTGGCAGACCCTAGTGTCCCTTCGAATAGATCAGACAGTTGATTCTCCAAGTCCTCTGGGGTATACTTTATGTATTTTCCTGAATTCCTTCCACTATCCACTAGACTACCATACCTTCCCAGAAAAGCACGGTATGCTGGAATCACATGTTCAGATATAGATATCTTGAGCTCTTCACGGAGCTGAGGATCCGGTACCTTCCAGAGCGTTTGACTCCTATATATCTCATCAAAAGCCAAGTTGAAGTTCTTAAATTTCTCCTTGACCCTAGAGCTTGAATTCCCACTACCGCTACCACTTCCACTCCCGCTGCCATGACCATCATCCTTGAGATAAGACAAAACCTTGGTCCATGATAATCTAAGGTAGCTCTTTGAATTTTGCCGAATCTTCCCACGGCGTCTCCGTATCCAATGATCACCTAAAATCCTCCCAAGCTCAGAATCCTTCACCTTCTGGACAATATAGAGTGTATTATTCATGGAAAATATGCACTGCAGTGCTCCATCCTCATAAAGTTTAGATTTTTCCTCCAAATTTGCCTCTAAATAAGATATCAGCTTCACAAAACGGCGTCCCAGTGGGGTCAAGCTCTCCAGATACTCCTCATCCTCATCAGCACATCTATCTGAAGCATTATGATCTACATCTCCAGCAGCATCACCATCCAAGAGTTTGTCAAGCGTGTCACTGTACACAACCAACAATCTAAGATAGTTCATCACATAACGTGTCATTGGGTGGATCTCACCCGCCACCATAGGCCGTCGTGATGACTCCTGCTGTAGAACCTTCCCAAACTCGAGAAGGTTGCCCTTCACTGCATCCCCAAGTCTTTCCAGAACGCCCTCCAAATCACGGATCACATCTTCCCCAGAACTCCCAAAGAACAGTTCCTTCAGTTCAGGGATCACCTCAGCAAGTGCCTCATACATGTCAAGAATCCGGGAAACCTTCTCCGGCGCACGAGGGCACACAGCCACAGCATCCCCAAAGTTAAGAATTTGCATTATGCAACCCTTGGTGGATTCGACAAAGCACTCATCCCGCAGCTCATCGGCCACTCCGAGCACTTGATCACAGAGCCTACGTTCACCAGTCAGCAGGGAACGGACAACTGTCTTGACTCCATGAACCCACTTCTTCATCTTGTCATTCAGCTGCTTCCACTCCACGCGCTGCACCTCATCGATGCTGAGCCGCTCGACACCCAGCACAGTGAGGCACTCATCGAGCAGGTCACGCCGGATGCCACAATACACCTGTGCGAGCTCACTTGCATACCCCGCACGGCTCATCCTCTCAGCAATGGCGCGCAAGTCATCCACAGCCTCCGGCTGCACCAGGTCGAACACCTGGTCGTCGAAGGGGTTCCCCACCAGACTGGCGCTGCGGGCAGTGTCCGGTGCGCCCTCCTGGCTGTGCGGGGTGGTGGCATCAAACTCCGAGGAGGTGTCGAGGTCGTCCATGGACTCCAGCGAGAGGCGACGAAGCGAGCAGTAGAGCCCGTTGGCGTCCAGCGGCACCGCGTGGCGGAGCATGTGGTGCCGGAGCTCGTCCTCGAGCCGCGCCATGGCGAGCTGCACAGCGACGCCCGCGCGCCCCGAGGCGGCGGCGGGCCCTCCGGCGGCGAGGTGGTCGACGGCGACGTCGACCGCCGCGAGGTAGTGGGCGATGTCGTCCTCGGGTGCCTCGAAGACGAGCGCCTCCGGGGTGGTGTCCCAGAGGTGGATGAGCTGCTCGGCCGCGTCGAAGGCCGCGAGGGAGGGGGCCTCGGCCTCGGAGGGGTCGGCGGCGGCGGCGTCGGAGGGGGAGGGGGAGGGCGACGGGAAGAGGTCGGCGGTGATGGAGGAGAGGCGGTGGTCGAAGCCGGAGAGGATGCGGATCATGTCGTCGGCGGCGTTCTTGGACGTGGCGAGCGACTTGACGATGTGCTGCGCCGCGGCGAGGACCTTGTCGTTGCCGCCGACTGCGCCGGCGAGGGCCGCGGGAACGGCCGCGGCAACATCCTCCTCCGGTGGCTGGGGCGGCGACGGCGGCGCTGACATCGCCGGCGGTGGCTAGGGTTTGGTCGTGGCGGTTCACTTGGAGTTACCGCCGCGGCTTTGTTAGTTTGTTGGCCACAGTAAACAGCAGTAAACGGCGGGCGGACGGACGGACGACCGGATAGAGGAGAGGCGAAGGACAAGGAAGCAAATGGCAGCACTCCGGCTTGTTAGCTCCTTTTTTACATTGATAGGGAGCGGCCGTTTGGACACGAGAAAATTGATAAAATGTCAGTCCTTTGAAGTGGCTTCGATAAAATACCACTCTCTAGATGGCAATTATTAAAATACCATCTAATACATGATTAACTCTATGATTTATCATTTTAGGGGTTTTAGCCATTTATTTTTTATTTTTTATTTTTTTTCCACTAAAATTGTATGGAAAATAACCCTAATACCCTTCTCAGCAATTAGAGCCCGTTCCACTGCGTTCTTTTTTCTTTTTTGCTTTTCCTCCACCCATTCCAGAGAAGCATCTCTCTTCCGGAGGAACCGAAGAGACGAGAGGCGAAGGGGCGCGCCGCTCCGCCGCCGGTACGGGCCCGCTGCCGCCCCGCCCGTACGGGCCGCCGCCGCCGCGCCCGCGCGCACGGACGGGGGCCGCCGCCGCCGCGCCCGCGCGCACGGACAGGGTGCCGACGCCGTCGCCGCCGCCGCCGGTACGGGCCGTCGTCGCCCGCACTGGGTCCCGCCGCCGCGCCCGCAACTCTTCTGATGCAACTATACTCTGACCCAGCACCAACCGAGAAAATTGATACTGTAGCCTATGCAATCTGCAACATTTCTTTTAAAAATCACTACAAAGTATCTTGTAATTTTTGTAATGTTCCGATTTCAATGTTCTCAAATGTTTCATGTATAGATAAGCAGCTTCATGTACAGAATAAAGTTCGCAGATGACGGTCAGAATCGCATCCTGTACAGAATAACTATCAGCAACTGACCTGCAATGTACAAATTACACGTCAGAATCCTAGATTGTCAAGGGTAGTATGGAAAATTTTTGATATGGTAGATTAATTCTTGTCTGCTAGGGTCTTTTGTCCATCTGGTTCGATGCTGTAGACTCAGATTATGAACTTCGAAAGTAGGCTCCAGAATAGCTGAAGAAACACAAGAACTCAAGCTTTGAATTGGAGATCGATACACATTTTGTTTGTCAAGGTGTGCTTGCAAGTGCGCCCAGTCATGAAATCCATACCGCAAATGAGTACCACAATGCTAATATATAACCAAATTATGAAATACACGTTCGTAAACCACATGGCATCGTTGGTACTTTCGGATTGGTGCACATCGTTGATAACAAAACTGTATACCTGCACCAGTGCCAATCTAACATGATTAATGCTAAAGCTAAGAACATATTTTACGTTATTGATGCATGGAGTACACATCTCAGCTCCGGTGCCGGCGGCGGAGCGGCGCGCCCCTTCGCCTCTCGTCTCTTCGGTTCCTCCGGAAGAGAGATGCTTCTCTGGAACGGGTGGAGGAAAAGCAAAAAAGAACGCAGTGGAACGGGCCCTAATTGCTGAGAAGGGTATTAGGGTCATTTTTCATACAATTTTGGTGGAAAAAAATAAAAAAGAAAAAAGAAATAGTTAAAACCCCCTAAAAGGGCAAATCATAGAGTTAATCATGTATTAAGTGGCATTTTAACAATTGCCATCTAGAGGGTGGCATTTTATCGAAGCCACTCCAAAGGAGTGGCATTTTATCAATTTTCTCTTTGAACACCGGGCTACTTGGACTGTGGCTTATGCTTTCTAATTCGTAAGAAAGAATATAAAAAAGATAATTATATATAATTTTGATTAATGTAACTAAATCTAATATAGTATCTATTACAATTAACTTCTATATCTCACCTTAAAAAACATATCGTTTAAAAGCTAATTAATATAGCAAAAGATAAAAATCATAAGTAGTAAGTCCAAAAGAATCTAGCCAACGAGAATAGGATTGAGATATAAGGTGCGATAAATCTAGCTTTTAATCAAACGGTAAAATATGTTGTACTTTATATCCTAATCATATTCTTGCCTCTTATTTCTCACAATCCAAACTGCCCCTAATGGTTAATGGATAGAGGCAGAAGGGATGATTGTGATGTGCTGGATAGGATTAAAAGCAGGGAATAGGAAATTTGAGAAGAATCGGAGAAGAACTGCAGGGGAATTTCAGCTGATAGAATAGTTGGAATCAAGAGTTCAATCGTCCATTCCCCTCTACTCACGCAAGCTTGAGGTTTATACACACCCTCAAAAATTCAAAACCATTTTGATTCCTTTTTAGATTTTACTTGAATTCTCAGTTTTCTTCCCAATTTGGCAATCATCTTGATTTCTTACTTTCCTTCTTTGCTTCTCCATCCCCTCTATTCGCTGGCGCCGCTGGAGAACCCACCTTCCCCGCCGCCTCTCTGTTCCTTTTACCCACGCGGCCACTCGCCCTGGCTCTGAATTGCGGCCATGCCACCCGCGAGCGTTCACACCCACCCTGCCGTGAGCTGATGCCGTGGTCCCACCCTCCAGTGACTCGCCCTTTCTGCCAACCTTACGCCCCCTCACTTGGCGCGCTGGGTTTGACCCAAGCGCTCTCTCCTACCGCCGCTCAGTCTCCCTGGCCGACGCGCGTGCCCTCACCGTACCAGCTGTGTCATGCTTTGCCAACCCCTGCAAGCGCCCTACGCCACCTCACCAACGCGCCCTCCCCCTCAGCAGAGCTCCGCTCTCTGTCTCTCTCTCTCCCCCTCCACACGCCGACGTCGCCTGAGTCGCTCTACTACTTCCACCGCATATCCTTGCCCTTAAAACACAATCGGCTTCGCAGAGGGCCTCACATCACGCCCAAACTCCCCACAAAGCCATCCAATTGAGCCCAACCGCACCACAAGTCTGCCCCCATTCTCCCTTGAGCTCGGTGAGCCGCTCACTCAATCTTCTACTCCCGACAGCCATGTTTCGATTGCTCATTGCTAAAGCACCCTTAGAGCACTACAACATATAACCGAACTCAAATACATGTTAGCATTTCCCTAGAGCTTCCTCGCCGTGAGCCCCCACTGGCCATGGTGCCTCTCTCGTGGTTAGCTCATCTGAGAACTCCCCAACCCAAATCACCACCACCGTGAAGCACAGCCCCCTTAAATGGCTAAATTACTCCCCACCTTGCCGGAAGCCCGTCGAATAGCCTTGAACCACAGTAAAACCTGGAAGCTTCTTTCCTGCCACTAGCCACCACCGTCCATGTTTACACCTCCCAAAGCCCAAAAACGGAAAAACCACTTCGAGATGAACCTATCCGCACCGTTCGCATCCACCAGTGAGCCTCGCTGGAGCCAAATCATAATCGGGGTCATACCCCTGTTTTTCTGCCGCTGCTAGCCGGCGGGAGGTTGAAGACAACCCTGGAGGTGACGTGGCTACTTCCTGGCCATTCGTGCGCTGCCGATCAGTGGGCGAGCCTGCCCGTGTGTTGAAGTCGGGCTGGCACGGCAACGAGCTACTAGGCCAATCAGCCGGCCCACCCGGCCGCTTTTTGAATTAAATCGCACGAGCATGCACTGTAGCAACCGGGTCGACCCAGTAATGTTCACACTGTAGCAGCTACTGTTCACCTAACCCTAAAATCACAAAATACCTCCATTTCAATCGTTTCGACACCACGAATCTATTTTTGACCTCCATTCCATCAATCCAAGCTCCAATAAAATCCAAACCAACTCTATTTGGTTTTTATTGCATTTTACTCTTTTTATTTTATTTATTTTCCTAGCTTGATTAGCTTCAAGCGTGGACCCATGTTATTTCATGTGTTTGCGCTAGCTCCCGACTACTTGAGGCAGCTGTGCATGGACCAGATCTAGGCGTCGAAGTTCACGAGATAGTAGAGTTCATAGAACAGCAAGGCAAGTTACAAGTTGTCGATCATATTGAATCCCATAAAATTTAAATTATTTAACTATAGTATTTGCATTATTATTATTTGTGCAATGTTTTTTAATTAAAATAAATGTTTAGAATGACTTGTAAATTAGTTGTCCTACCACTGAATATTTAATTTGAGGCCATATTCACATTGACAACCTTAGTAATATTTAATTATTATATAAATAATTGTAGATTAGCTCATTTAAATTTTTATACTAATAAGTGACTCATGGAAAGCCACTAGATGGAGGCTAGTAGAATTATTCAAATGGTTCTAGGGTAAGGGTGACTCGTGGAAAGCCACTAGATGGAGTCCACGATCTTACCATAGGGTGGAGCTTTGAGCAGAGGGGTGGCAGTGCCGTCGAGCACTGGGGATCTAGGTGTGGCTGGCAGCCTCAAGATGAAAAGTAAGGACTAGAACCTTATGCTGAGTGAAGGACACAATAATCGCTCAACCACAAGTATTGACTTGTCAACCCCGGTCTAGTAGCTACTCAACTCGATTGAATATCTACAGGAGGTAGGAGTGAAGATGAAGGGGTGTTGGTATGGAAACGGTAAAACCATACTGAACAATAGTAGGTTCCACTCAGGACGGGCAAAAGTGTTTTGGCTTGGCCAGTAGATACCGGGTCTGAGTGGAGATCTATCGGGTAGAGGCTATATAAAGAATTGAGCAATGAAAAATCTTGTTTTCTCAACTTAGTTGCACGCTAGCTGAAACATGTTTATCACAAGACATTGAGAGTCTAAGAAATCTTGTGGGTAAACCTAAGCAACTTTGTAGAGGAAGACAAATGGTATTTAAATACGCCATGCTCTTGCTTAATGGAGTTGTATTTAATGGGTGATTCCAATAGCAAGGCATAAGTAGATTTCTTTATGTTTTAAATTAGTGTAATCTAAAAAAATCAACTGTGGAAAACCACATATTCTTAAGAAATTGTAGTTTTGCTATTTCATGTTTACAAATATTTGAAAATAAAATTGCATCCACATTCATTAATAAAACCAGTATATTCCCATCCTTTGGCAAATCCTGGCAAATAGTTAAATTATGGTTTACTTTTGTGATTTGCTGGATATGGTTGTACTTATTACTTGCTAAACAACAAACAGAAGAACAGTGGAACAACGATGAACAATCTATTGATGAGGAGCTAGAAGAGCCCTACTACGTTGATGATCAGTGGTTCTAGGTCTTAGTCTCGCTCGAGCTTACCTATGGAGTTTCTTTTTTTGATGTAAGATAGTTTTGGGCTTGTACGCCCGCTACGTCCAAAACTAGGCTGTTAAGCTTTACTTCTATAATAAAGTTTGGTTCTTGATCGTAAGCTTGTGTTGAATTGATACTCGTTCATATACAGTACTCTACAACTGAACAGTCCTG
Organism: Dendrocalamus latiflorus; assembly: GCA_017311315.1. Lineage (NCBI taxonomy): Eukaryota > Viridiplantae > Streptophyta > Magnoliopsida > Poales > Poaceae > Dendrocalamus > Dendrocalamus latiflorus. The sequence goes on along the minus strand of CM029637.1, from coordinate 17,117,190 downwards.
GGCAGTTGTGGGGATTACTAGCGTCTCTAGAAATGGGGCATTACAGAGTGGTATCAGAGCACGCTTGCTTGACCGTAGGTTGAGACCTAAGTTAAATCAGGAGTGTTGTTTTATAGCAAAATCTAGTTGCAAAATCTAAAAAGAACTTACATAAAATATAAGTATTATTGCTATCTTTTTCCTCCTGTAATGTTACCTTACCTGTCATAGTTTACTTTTAACTTAAGTTTTGCTTTTTGCAAAATATTTATACCTAATCTTGTCTAACCTCAAAATTATCGATGTTAAGCAGATGGTTCACTATATCCACTCCAAGCCTAAGGACATGGAAGGCTGGCCAGTGAAGTTATGGGAAATGCAGCAGAACCTTGGAGCAACTGGTTGGCATAAATCAGTGTGTGAGACCATGTGATGGTTGTGTATGTTGTTGTTGATGAATAATTGATATTTAGTTTTGCATTTGTGAAAGTTTTGGTCAATGTGCTTCTGTGCTTGAGTTTTCAAGATGGAAAAATGACCACGTATTGTTTTGACCATGGATGGTAGTCCGATCAGCCTTATGATGATTGGTTCGATCGACAGGTCTGAGCTTTTGACCACAGTAAGTCAACCACTATAGATTTCGATCACGACAGAATTCAACCACGTCCAACTTTGACCACATCTGATTTTGATTACGTTCGATTTCGACCATGAAGCATCGACTATGGCAGAATGACCATATCTGGTCAAAGATGGTAAGTTACAACACTTTTCAATGGTTGTAACTACAGTACTTTCTTATGATCGTAATTACAATACTTTTTCATAGTCATAGCTATATTACTTTCTCATGGCCATAGCTACAGTACTTTTTCATGGTCGTAGCTACAGTATCTGGTCGATACTCGATAGTTGTTTTTACTGGTCGATACTCAACAGTCAAAGACTTTGTGATCGATAGTCGTAGTCTAATATCATTGTCTTAGGCTTTTTGGTTAGTATCATAGACCTCATGATCGGTAGTCGAAGGCTTTTGCAATCAATTACCGTAGATTTCACGATCGGTACTCATAGACTTCATGGTCGGTATGAGTACTTCAACTCTTATGATTTTTGAGTACTTCGAGTACTCATGTTAGGCCAACAGTATGTCTGGCTAGTGGTTATTGGTGAATAGTACTTAGAAGGACTTGGTACTCGTAGTCAGACGGGCTCGGTACTCGGTAGTTGTAGACTTTGCTAGTTTCGCAACTTAGTCAGTACTACAGTACCAGGTGGGTACTCAGTAGCAGTTGCTGGTGATTCTGTGGTCGGTAGCAACGCTTGTTGGAGCAATGGTAATTCCCGAGTAATTATTGTTTTCAAGTAGTCTAAGGCTGATTTGTGGAAAGTGATAGAATTTGTGGTCATGGACGAGTTGGTTGGTGTTTGTGGATGGTTAAAAGTGTGGTTTGAGTGTGTGTACTAATGACAGTCAAGATGTGGAGAATTGTGCCTGTGGAAAATGTTTTTTGGACTTCGATGTGCAGGTTAGCGTGGAGACGATCATGGTCAGTGACAAGGAGAACCAGGACTAGGATGGGAAAGTTTGAGGTTCAGACGGTCTAGGATGCCATGCGAGGTGGTTGGGCTCATGTTGGAGCATGTGGAGATCAAAGGTGGTGATTCGTGGAGAACCTACGAGCGGTGCGATCCAGGAGGCATCGACACGAGCGGTGATGATGCGTGAAGAAGATACGGGAGGTGCGGTCCCGGAGGCTTCGACACGAGAAGTGATGGTGTGTGATGAAGATATAGGAGGTGCTATCCTGAAGGCTTCGTCACGTGTTTAGTTAGGATTTGTGGATGGAGTCCATAATTGGGAAGATTGAGAGATTGATTAAAACCTGTGTTTAGAAGGGTTTCGGGTCCCTTGATTTTCACAAGAGATAGGATTGTGTGTCCAGGTTGTTAAGGACACAGTTTGAGATGTCTGTGTTTGAGGTCGACATGGTTTAGGGCTCTAGCATATAAAAATAGGTAGAGGCTAAGGATTTTAGCCACGGCTTTGTGAGGCTTTGAGGAGGTTTTTTGCGCTAGGGCTTTTATGTGTGCTTTGTGAGGTAACTTTGTAAATCCACGGAAATCCAGAAATAAAGATCATCTTGAATCAATCTAGTTTATGTTTTGTTGAAGATTGCTGGTGATTGCGTTTGGGTTTTGTTGAAGATTGCTGGTGATTGCATACGACCACGTGCAAAGATGCTGATTTGCTGTTAGGAACAATAAAGCAATTGATTGAGTGGTCGAAGTGTTCGAGCAGTCGGAGCGGTTGAGCGGTGGAAGGTTTTGACTACATACCAACTGGTCAAAGAGCAACTCTGAGCAGTCAGAATCTCCATCGAGCCCATGCTCTATCAAGCGAGAGGTCTAGCGAAGCGTCTCATGATCAAAATCCACATCTGTAAGTTAGATTATTTTTCTTGTGGTTTAAGATTTGATTTTAGGTACCAAGAAGCGGAGGCAATCATTCACTCCCCTCTAATTGCGCCATACGATCCTACAAGTGGTATTAGAGCCAGCTACGATCGTATCAGAGAGGTATGTGAACTGTCCCCCATGCTAGATGGTACTGATTTTGCTTTTTGGAAGTGTCGGATGCAAGTGTACATTGAGGCTCGGGGTAGTGATGTTTGGAATAAGGTTTCTAGACCGTATGAGGTTAGTGTTACGGTTACAACTCTAAATAAAACAGATGTTGATCTAAATGCTCAAGCTCATAACTTGTTATTTCAAGGGATCTCTCACAAAGAATTTGATCGTATAGCTCATATTAATTCTACCCACTTAATTTGGAAAACTCTTTGTGATTATCATGAAGGAACGACTAAGATCAAGAAAGTACATAAGAATTTATATCAAAAAGAGTATTCTGATTTTGTTATGAAGCCTAGTGAATCTATTGATCATCTTTTTCATGGTTTGAGAAAATCTTAAGTGATTTGCGCGGTGTTAATGTTACTACTGCTGATGAAGATAATGCAAACTAAATTTTCACATCTTTTCGTTCTGAGTGGTTAATGGTTGTCATGACTATTAATCAAACTATTGATCTGGACACTTTAACCATGGAAGATTTGTACTCTAGATTGAAAACCTATAAGATGAAAGCTTTGCCATCTAAGGCTAATAAATCTTCATCTTTAGCACTTGTGACTAACCCCATGTAGGCTGTTTCGTCGAGTGTGTTGCTTTGTGTATCCTTGTCTTGTCTTCTTTTTCAGAGGAACTGTTCGAGTAGCTTCCTGAAGACAATTTGGTATTGATCACCACATGATCATACAAGGCACTCAACAATGTGAGGATGAGGAAGCGAGGTGGTGCTTCAGGCTCGATCAGATGCTCTGAGTGTGGTGAGCCAGTCCACATTAAGACGGATCGCCCCAAGCTCAAGGGGAAGGAGTCAAAGAAGACAAGAATTATCATCGTTAGACATCCAAGAACATCAACATCAAGGGTGGCAATTTTCATCGCAAGATTGCTGAACAGATTGTATCAGCCCTTGAGCATCTTAATTCGAGTGATGTGGAATGTGAGAGTTGTGACAACGTTGACCATGACAATGATGAGACTAAAGGTAAGAAAAGAAGAATGTTGGCGTCACGGGTTGTGCTTCATGACAAACAGCAACAACGATGATGACTACAATGATCCCAACGAGGTAAGACCATCATATGATCAACTTGAAGATGGTCTAATTAAAATTTCTATTGAATTGAAAAAGTCTAAAAAGAAAGTGAAAGAAAATAATCTTATTGTTGAAAATCTTAATTCAAAAGTTGCTAGGCTAAGAGCTTTGGTTCCAGATGATGATTCATGTTCTTCATGCACTAACTTGTTAATTGAACTTGATAATGTTACATCTATTCATACTAGATACATGGATAAATTTGATTCTCTTAATACTGAACATGAGAAACTGCATGCTTGCTTTGCTCTTGGTACAACTATCCATGTTTATGTTCTTAATGATTTGCCTGTTACCAAAAAGAATTTGAAAAGATGAAAGTTGCTCTTGTTGCTAGTTCGCTAGTTCAATCTTTCATTGCTAAGAATGTTAAGTCTAGTGAACGCTCTCCATGTAAAAGATGTGAATTGCTTGAAGCTAGACTTAATTCATTTTAGGAATCAATTCAACCAATGCTTTATCATGAGACTCTTTCTTACTCTAACTATGCTAAGCTTAACACTGAAATAGAAGCGTTGACTAGACATGTCAATGATTTTGCAAAAAAGGAGAAATTGGTTCAGTCTAGTGCCTCTAAGAGTCTTGCTAATGAATCTGTTAAGTGCTCAACTTGTCCCTCACTGGCTAAAGAAAATGAGTGCCTTAAAGACACTTTAGAGAGGATTTTTTTGGTAAAAAAATCTGAATATGATCCTAAATCAATCAAAAACAAGTATGAAAAATCGTGATCTAGGATTCAATTTTGTTGAGTATGCCAAGAATAATACTCCTAAGGTAGTTAAGTTTTTGGAACCTAGAAAATTTGAAGTTAAATCTGAATCAAAACAAATTGTCTTCAAATCTACTAGTATAGTAAAGAACCCCTCCACCAAAGTGAGTGTTGTGAAGTCAAGTGATACAACCACTCATCGATTCAAGTATCAATGTACTCATTGTGGTAGAAATGGTCATTTAGTTCAATTTTGTTTTCGGAAAGCAAAGAAAGAGAAGAATGATAGGATGAGGAAGTGTTTTTGACCTCTTCCTGTGGTCGAACAAGCGAAACTGGGCTAGATGTTCGACCAGTTGTCTCTCATAGTCGATCAGAATTGTCGAACCTGCTTTTCATCACCGGACTGGTCAAAATATGTCAGATGCTAATGCTTCACTTAAATCCTTATCAGTGCATGCTTTTGCTCTTCCTAATCAATCGTCTATAGATTGTTGCTTTGCTCCCTCTAATCAACCTTCTGTAGGATCAAGAGTGTCTGCAACAAGATCGGTGAGACCAGCTTTCTCATGTGGTCAGATCAACATTTCAACCAGTGTTTTGACTAGTGTGTTCTACTCAATCAGACCAGTCGATCGACAAGCTAGTTAGACCAGCTTTTTCCTGTGGTTGGAATAGCGTGGTCGGACTAGAACTTCGACTTGTATTCCAATGACTAGTGTTTGAACTAGTGAGTTATACTTGATCAGACCGGTCGTTGATCAGACCAGTTTTACAGAGGCGATCAGACCATTCTGTGGTCGGACCGGTCTTTCAACAACTATCTAGACGAAAACATACAGAAGCTATTTCTTCACTTAAACCTTTGTCATTGTCTATTGCTTCTCCTGTTTATCGTGTGTCATAGTACTGGATTCCTAAATCTTATTCCACTAACCAAGTACTGTGAGATCGACACTTTCTGTAATGTAAGACCAGCTAACGCGGGATGGAGAACATACACTTTATTGGGTTCCAGTCTTTTTACATCAACTTGACTGGAACATTTGATGGTTCTTCGCTCCCTTTGATGGCATCTAAGAGTTCCATCTACTGGTTAGACCATGTGGAAAAAGTGATGTTATCCTACAAGTGGTCTTTGGGTTCCTTTCTCAGATTGCTCTTTTCACTCTTAACTACTTGTTTCTTCTCAATTTGCTCTTTTGCTAGGTGAGATTGGATTATTCTGAGGGGGAGCTTAGAGTTTAAGTGTTTAGGAAGCTTTGTTTATTATACTTGTCAAGAGAAACATCAAGTCCAAGTCTTTAAAATCAAATAATAAGTGGTAGAGCTGTCTTTATGATATTCATTCATATGCTTTGTATCTTTGGTCATGCTGGTTTTAATAAATTTGCTATATTTGAATTAAAACATGGCATGGAAGAATACCTTGACTAGATTAATTATAGATAATACTTGCAATGTTCATCTAAAAGGATTAGTTAGATTGTGAGTCTTATTTTAAATTGTGGCTATGAGGCTAGTCTATTTCATATTGTAATATTTTTATGATTACTCAATTGGCATATCATTAAAAAAAGCATAAATGAAAAGGAGCATACTTTAAGCATGCCATGGTTAAACAAATAGAAAAAGACATAAAAAGTGCATAAATGAAAAGAAATATGCTTCAAGCATGCCACTATTTAATAAAAAAACAAATTGCTACAAAGATGATATTATGAAAACAAGTATACTACAAGCATGCCACATGCTAAAAGGTTTGATTATGGAACAATAGCTTGCTGTACAAGATTGCTAGCTCATCTAGATTTAAGTTTTGCTTCATTTTAGACTTTGACTTTTCATTGTGATATCTCATTATGCTCTCTTTAGATTGGTTTGGTCATGGTCGTGATGCCAATCATTAATCTAATTTACTTAATCATGCTAAAGACTTGTTTTGACTTCCTATATGGTATATGACTTTATATGATCTAGGGAGCTCTACTCAAAAGGATGACTTAGATAAATTCTTAAATCAATGAAAAGTGAATTGGATAATCTATAAACCGTTTGGATGTTTATTCTCTTGCTTCTTTTTAGAATTATTCACTTTCTGGAGACTTTGATGATTTCATTGCCACAGGGGGAGAAATTAGAGAAAGGGGAGAATTAGAGAATTTTCTGATTTTCTGAGAGTTTGGGGGAGAAAGAAAAATTTAAAAATCGCTCTCTAGATATGAGGGGGAGTTTTCTGAGCTTTTCTCTGCTTACTGTTGTGGTCTGTACTCTTTTGGCTATGGTCGGTTGTTTGTAAATTATCTTGCAAATTCTCTCATTCAAGAGTTTTTGAAGTGTTATCAATGTATTCATCAAGGAAGAGATTGTGAGACCATGTGATGGTCATGTATGTTGTTGATGATGAATAATTGATATTTAGTTTTATTGGAATTTGCATTTGTGAAAGTTTTGCTCGATGTGCTACTGTGCTTGAGTTTTCAGGATGGCAAAATGACCACGTATGGTTTTGACCACAGATGGTAGTCCGATTGACCTTGTGATGGATAGTTCGATTGGCAGGTCCGAACGGTAGCTTTTGACCACGGTAAGTTGACCGTTGCAGATTTCGATCACAGTAGACTTCGACCACATCCAACTTTGACCATTTCAGATTTCAACCACAAAACATCGACTATGGCAGAACGACCATACCTAGTCGAAGATGGTAAGTTACAATACTTTTTGATGGATGGTCGTAGCTACAATACTTTCTCATTGTCATAGCTATAATACTTTTTCATGGTCGTAGCTATAGTAGTTTCTCATGGTCATAGCTACATTACTTTTTCATAGTCGTAACTATAGTACCTAGTCGGTACTCACTAGTCGAAGATTTTGTGATTGATAGTCGTAGACTTTGCAGTCTGCTGTCGTTGTTTTAGGCTTTTCAATCGGTTGTCGTAGACCTAATGATAAGCAGTCAAAGGCTTTTGGGATCAGTTGCCGTAGGCTTCACGATTAGTACTCGTAGACTTCATGGTCAGTATGAGTGCTTCAACTCTTGTGATTTTTGAGTACTTCGAGTACTCATGGTATGCCAGCAGTATGTCTGACTGGTAGTGATTGGTGAACAGTACTCGAAAGGACTCAGTACTAATAGTCGGAAGGACACGGTAGTTGTAGACTTTGCTGGTTGGTAGTCGAAGGCTTTGCAGTCAAGGGTTTCGCAACTTGGTCGGTGCTATAGTACCAAGTGGGTACTCAGTAGCAGTTATCAGTAATTCTGTGGTCGGTAGCAATGCTTATTATTCTCGAGTGTTTTGAGCGGAGTGATGGTAATTCTCGAGTACTTGTGTTTTTGAGTACTTGTTGAGCTAGCAGTCATATTGAGTGGTCTAAGGCTGATCTATGGAAAGTGATAGAATTTGTGGTTGTGGATGAGCTGGTTGGTGTTTGTGGATGGTTAAAAGTGTGGTTTGAGTGTGTGTGTGTGTGTGTGTGCTGATGACGGTCAAGTTGTGGAGAACTTATGCTGGTGAAAAATGCTCTTTGGTCTTCGATGCGCAGGTTGGTATGGAGACGATCATGGTCGATGATGAGGAGAACCGAGACTAGGATAGGGAAGTCTGAAATCCAGGTGGTTGAGGATGTTACATAAGGTGGTCGAGTTCATGCTGGAGAATGTGGAATCAAAGGTGGTAATTTATGGAGAAGCTATGAGCGGTGTGATCTTGGAGGCATCGACACGAGCAATGATGATGTGTGGAGAAGATACAGGAGGTGCAGTCTTGGAGGCTTCGACATGAGAGGTGATGGTGCATGATGAAGATACAGGAAATGTTGTCCTGAAGGCTTCGTCACATGTTGAGTTAGAAGTTGTGGATGGAGTCCATAACTAGGAAGATTGAGAGATTGATTAAAACCTGTGTTTGGAAGGGTTTCGAGTCCCTTGATTTTTGAAAGAGATAGGATTGTGTGTCCAGGTTGTTAAGGACATAGTTTGAGATGTTCGTATTTGAGGTAGGCACGGTTTAGGGCTCTAGCATATAAAAACAGGTAGAGGCTAAGGATTTTAGCCATGGCTTTGTGAGGCTTTGAGGAGCCTTTTTGTGCTAGGACTTTTCGGTGTGCTTGTGAGGGAACTTTGTAAATCCATAGAAATCTAGTAATAAAGATCATCTTGAATCAACCTGATTTGTGTTTTGCTAAAAATTGCTAGTGATAATGTTTGGGTTGAAGCATACGACCACGTGCAAAGGTGCTGATTTGCCACTAGGAAAAACAGAGCAATTGATTGAGTGGTCGAAGTGTTTGAGTAGTCAGAGCAGTTGAGCGGTGGAAGGTTTTGACTACATACAGACTGGTCATAGAGCTACTCTGAGCGGTAAGAATCTTCATCGAGCCCGTGCTTTGTTAAGCGAGAGGTCGAGTGGAGCGTCTCGTGATCAGAATCCACATCTATAAGTTAGATTGTTTTTCTTGTGGTTTGAGATTTGATTTTCGATACCAAGTGGAGGCAATCATTCACTCCCCTCTGATTGCGCCATATGATCCTACAAGTGGTGTCAGAGCTAGATGTGATGGCATCAGAGAGGTATGTGAACCGTCCCCCCATACTAGATGGTACTGATTTTGCTTTTTGGAAGTGTCAGTTGCAAGCATACATTGAGGCTCAGGGTAGTGATGTTTGGAATAAGGTTTCTAGACCGTATGAGGTTCTTATTATGGTTACGACTCTAGATAAAATAGATGTTGATCTAAATGATCAAGCTCGTAACCTGTTATTTCAAGGAATCTCTCGCAAAGAATTTGATCGTATAGCTCATATTAATTATGCCCACTTAATTTGGAAAACTCTTTGTAATTATCATGAAGGAATTACTAAGATCAAGAAAGTATGTAAGAATCTGTATCAAAATAAGTATTCTAAGTTTGAGATGTCCATGTTTGAGGTGAACATGGTTTAGGACATTAGCATATAAAAGCAGATAGAGGTTAAGGGTTTTAGCCGTGGCTTTGTGAGGCTTTGAGGAGGCTTTTTGTGCTAAGGCTTTTAGGGGTGTTTATGAGGACACTTTGTAAATCCACAAAAATCTAGTAATAAAGATCATCTTGAATCAATCCGGTTTGTGTTTTGTTGAAGATTGCTAGTGATTATGTTTGGATTGAAGCATACGACCACGTGCAAAGTGCTGATTCACTGCTAGAAAAACAGAGCAATTGATCAAGTGGTCGAGCAATCGGAGCGGTCAAGCGGTGGAAGGTTTCAACTACGTACAAACTGGTCACAGAGCAACTCTGAGCATTCAGAATCTTCATCAAGCCCGTGCTCTGTCAAGCGAGAGGTCGAGCGGAGCGTGTCATGATCGAAATCCACATCTGTAAGTTATATTATTTTTCTTATAGTTTGAGATTTGATTTCAGGTACCAAGAAGCAAAGGCAATCATTTACCCCCTCTAATTGCGCCATACAATCCTACATAGTGTTCCATGCAGTCTGGCAGTTTATTGAAGAAGAACACTATGAGTGGAAGGCACAGATTACTCTGGCATCATTGCCTATTTGCCCAGATCAAAGGCAGAAATTTTATGGGTATAGAATAAAAGAAGAGGATGTAGTTCAGGATGCCACAAGGGATGCAATACTCTACTTATGCAACTATTATGACCAAGAATTTGACAAGTCCCCCTTCGACCTGATTCCTCAACGCATTCATCATGGGCGAGCCTATTCCACGCCGCAAGCAGAAGTTGGTGATGACCCTTGTTTGGATTTGGCTTCTCATCACTTTGTCTACTAGGAGGCCTTATATTCCAGGACTTAAGCAGAGTACTAGGACCTGCACTGACAGTTGTGCCAGTCACAGCAGGAGGTGTGCCTTTTGAGAAAGGATCTTCACTTGCATGACTTGGTCAAAGATGGAGAGATGTCCGACTATGGGGAGTCCCCCAACATCCCTGCAGTGCCTGTCCTGCCTCGACCAACCCAGAGGCCTTCTACCCGAGCCTACTAACATAGATTTCATCCAGCTCCCTCCCAGGCACCACCACCGCCCAAGGTTGACAACAAGGGGAAGAGGCCAGCACAAGATGATGATGAAGAAGAAGACCCAGACATGTGGATTCACTACACAACTAGCAATCCGCCATCTAGCGGCTGGGATTGATCAGGACCTGCATTGAAGAATAGTGCCTTTTCAACTTTCTAGTTAGTGTAGATTATGGTAGTGTAGTGTGTACCATGTGTAATAGTGTTTTATGTGTGTAATGCGAGTTGTAATATGAACCCTAAGTTGGTTTATATCCAACTTGTGTAATAAATAAAATCTATGTTTAATTATCTTCTAATTTGTGTGCTGCTAGTATCTGTATCTCGCCACCTTCAAAGTTTCATCTCCAGTCATACAACCAACTTATGTCCAATGTTCTCAACAACCACCTACTTGATCCAGTCATACAAGCATATGGCCAGTTGCATTGATAGATTTGTGGAAGAACATACGCTCATTGCAATACACCATGAAGTTGATAATGTTCATGGATGTAGGCCCAGTTCACGAGTCACACATGACTGTAACACCATATACACTCCGATCTTCCTTTTATTTCTCTACATAGCTTTGCATTTCCTTAAAGTTGCCTTCCAAATATGGTCCATCGATGTCTTTCCCTTTAGGAATCAACACCCTTTTACCAAGCTGCTGAGTTAGCTTCATTGCTCCCTGAAAGTATGGGCGGTTAGCTTTCCTATCAAGGATGTCGTTTGCATGAAACCACTTCACCCAAGCTTGGCCTAATCCTTCTTTAATTTTCGTGTTCACCATTATGTCTACCCGAGTTTGCATAGGAGCATTGCTGCATGCAATATCTACATCAAATGCTTTACCAGCAGACTTTGCATTGCGAAATAATGTATGAATCCTACTACCAGTAGCGCTAGCAGCACAACTACCACTCCCACTTCCATGTCCATAAATCCCACCCGTCCTCTCCACTCGATCCCAAAAGTGCATGTCCCTCAATGAAGCATTCAATGCCATTTATTCTTGAACATCTTCATCGCTGGGCACATCAATTGCTGCATTGATCTTTTCATAAATACTAATTTCAATTCTAAGCTTACGCTCCTTCGCTTCCTTCCTCTTTTGCCTCCCTGCCGACTCACACTTCCTCATCGCATCACGAACCTCCAGTGGCACATGACTACATGACTTTACATTTTTGGCTATACCAGCTATATGTTGCTGTAGTCGGGTTGCACCTCCCCCAAATGTTCCTAAGCAATACTTGCACTTGAACTCAGCACCTACTACCTCCCCATGCGTCCAAGCACACCCGATGTCTCCTGAAAATTGATAGCAAAAATCAAGATTTGAGAATTCAAGTACATCAAATTAATCAGGATCTTATCAACTTAGTCAAAGGAAGTGCAGGTCATTTGCATAAAAAATAAATCATACATTGATACTGATTTGTGCCCTAGCAAAATAATTTCTTGTCAACTCAGTCAAAAGAAGTACATGTCATTGTCAACTCACTTGTAAGTTGTAAGCATATATCTGTGTTGGATGACAAATTGACAACAGAACAATTAGCCCTACCAAAATAATTTCTGCATGACATTGACAATAGAACAATTTGTCAACTCACTTGTAAGCATATATCTATGTTGGATGACAAATTGACAACAAAACAATTACTCTAACTAAAATTTAGCATTCTACAACATCATTGCATGTCACAAGCTAGCTAAAGTTGATCAAGAATTTAGGATCATTTCTGGCATGACAAATTGAATCTCTTACATGCAGATTGCAGACTCAAATAGAAATTGAGAAGAACACACATTTCCAAATAGAGACAACATCATGATCATATCAAGAAGAATTACACTTGCATAGTATAAAGAATCATATAGGGCAAGATCATTTGAACCTAACCTAAAGTTACCATTGCAGTAGATTTACCCCGGCCACCATTGCCGTCTAGGGCTCTACCCCCGCCGCCCCGATCTATGCCCATGATGACCCAGCCACCACCGCCCACCTGGCCTCTACCACCACTCTCCTTGCCTTTGCCCCCACTGCCTCGGCCTCCACTGCTATCCTGCCTTCTCCCACCCCTGCCCTGGTCTCCATCACCACTAAGTCTTCCTCCTCCGCCACCCACCATTCAACGGGGATTTGAGAGGAATGAAGTGCTGAAGTGGGGACCAGGATGGCGAACCGAGTAAGAGATCCAGCGGCGATTCAATGAGGAGCGAGTTAGTGGGGAACCAAAGATAAACAAAGGTGAGAGGAGAGGATGAACAAAGTGGTCGCGCTGCCAGGAAGCGATGGGCACGGCTGCTATACGTTTAGGGCAACACTTCCCAACATTAGTTGGGCTAGCTAGGCTGCCGATGATTCAAAACGGGCCAAAATATTTTGCCTGAAAGTCCTTTTTATCGGGGGTCTAGTTAAGTCGGTAATTCCGATTTTTGGTCGATACTGAAAACCCTAACTGCGATTTTCCATGGATGTCTGAATATATGATTGTAGCTTCAAATAGACTAGGTCTCCACAACAAATTCTTGCTTAAAGCGGTGCTTGTCCGCCTGAGCCTTCATTCTCTTATGCGCCCATTGTAACTACTACTGAAGCAGCTGAGATAGCATCTCACAATCCTTGAGCCAAGATTCCAGATCTGATGCCAAACAAGCATTAAGATTTGATATGCCAAAATGCTGAGGTGGGTGCCCATAAAATGCTTCAAAAGGATAACGATTTAGAGCTGAGTGATAAGTGGTATTATATGAGTACTCGATGAGAGGCAACCATTGAAACCACTTTTTGGGCAAGAATGAACTGAACATTATAAGTAAGCTTCAAGGCATTGATTGAGTCGCTCAGTTTGGCCATTCATTTGAGGATGGTAAGCTAAGCTCATGAGTAATTGGGTATCTGTCAAGCGAAAGGGTTCTTGCCAAATGTTGCTTGTGAAATTTGATCATGATCAGATATCATGGATTAAGGAAGTCCATGAAACTTGTACACATTATTTAGATATACTTGGGCCACTTGAAATATAGTAAAAGGGTGCAATAGGGGCAAGACGTAACATCTAGTCTTCCAGAGTCTATGCGAAGCTTTTAAAAGAAAATTCAATTTGAATTTTTCTGATTTAATTCAAGCTTAAAATGCATTTTTATCAAATAAAGGATTTAATATGACTAAAACAAACATGAACATTTGCTAAAAGTATTTTATTTGTGTTCCTTGAGTCTCAAGGTTTTTCTTTTCTGGAATTTTCTAGGAATTTTCTAGATTTATTTGATACTTTCTAGAGCTCAAATAAATTTAGTTGAAGTTTTGCAATTAGAAAATCTTACGAAATCCCTGAAGGCATTTGGGCTGAATCCTTAAAGCCAGCCCACCTTCTCCCTCAGCCTAGTCCACACCGGTCATCTGATTGGGCACCGGCCACATGTCGGCCATCGATAACCTTCGATACTATTCATGCATGCCGTCTGCTGCCAGCCGTCCAATCTTGAGTTTGCCACGCGTCATGCATCGATCGGTCCATTCACTGTTCGTCATCTTTGATGCAAACCCTGCCGTCGCTGCTCGCTCATGTCCGCTGTAGACTTCGAGTCATGCTCAAGTCGGCCTCCCTCAACGTTTGTGTTGTGTGCACCTCGGTATCCCCGCCTATAAAACCCGGCCACCCCCTTGTGTTTCGCACCCCGCAGCCGAGTTTGTCGTGTGCTGCCACCTTCATTCCAAGCCCCGCAGCCGAGTTCACTTGCGTTCTCGCCTTCGGTCAGTGCCGACGAGCCTCTCTGTTGCTGTTCTGTCCAGCTGCCATCCATCCACCGGTTAACCTTGCCACCGCTTCTCTCCACCATTGCGTCGTTCCTTGGTTTGTGCACCTGCTGCCTCGGTTCGTGCGCGCAATGATGTTAGCACCAAAGCCAGCACGCACCAACGCTAGTCGCGCCTCCTCGTCTTCCAGTGGATCGAGTTCATAGTGCACCATCTCACTGACCAGGTAGGTCCCGTCTGTCAGGTCAACTATTCCGTGAACCCTAGACCAAGCCGGGTCAGCATGCCACGTCACCCTACCACCTCAGCCCTAGTTGCCCAGTCATCTGCCACGTCATCTGAGCCATGCACAGTACACTTTTTCATAAGCCAAGTTCACCGTAGAATAGCTTTACCATACATCGAGTCCATATCATAGTCAGATTTCTAAATTTTCCAATATTTTCTTTAGATTAGATTTTTCAAGAGCCCGTTCTCCTCCGTCCTAGCTCCAATTGACCCATTTTTTTTTTCTAAATTCATCTAAAATTGACCTCTATCTTTTGGTTTTGGTTTTAAAATTTTTGGAGTTCATTTAATTTTTATCTTGTGCTTCGTTTCATTCTCTCTCATTAGATCACGCATTCGAAGGTGTTGAAGCAAGATTTAAAGATCCAGAGCAATTAACTGAGTAAGGCCAAGGCAAGTCATGCCCTTTGATCATGTTGAATCTAGTTTTCAAATTTATTATTTATTATTTTATTTTAAATTATCATGCATCGCTATTTTATTATAAAACCATTGTATCGGTAGTTAATAATCTAATTGATTAATTTCTCCTTGATAATTTGAATGCCTTGATTCCATTGTCACCATATGATGGGTATTTATCTAGTGATACAATATTAGTTATTAAATGAGTTATACGTTTAGTATGCTTAGCTGTGCTTGTAGTACGTTGGGTTGTCATCATATGTGATCAATTAATTAATTTTGACTTAATGAGATATTAAAATATAGTGGTCAGCCACAGTTATAAAATTTGTGCACATTGGCATGGGTAGTGTCATTGGTGGTGGTTATACAAAATGGTTTTCACTTGAACGAATAATCGTGAAGTAAAGGAGGAGTGTGCTTAGCACTTTAGGGATGTGGATGTTTCGCCTGGGCAATGTTTAATGACTTAACTTTGTATGCCATTGATTTGAGACTTATGGTACAACCACATGTGTAGTATGGGATAAACCTGGCATAATAATTTGTGAAGTTTTAACTTTGATTTTGTCACTGATGTTTTATTGGTGCAAGAGGGAGCAATTATCAACTAGGTGGTTAGCCTACTCGATAGGGAAGCCTTAGCGGGCGAGATCAGGTTGAGATTGAGCATTGTAAAAGTCTTGTTGTGATTTTCTTTTGTGTAGAGATGATCACATCATATGAGTAAAGTTGTGAAATCTCTGTAGAGTGTAAAACTATTCGAATAGCCGTGTCCCTGATTATGGACAATGCTTGGTGATTTCACACGAGGAGCAAAGTATTCATAAAAACTTGGTTGGATTAAGTTGGGAAGTGAATGGTTAGGTCACTGGTAGTTCATTACGCGAACGGTTAGTTCACGGGTGGTTCATTGGAGTGAATGGTTAGATCACTTATAATTACTCTCAATTCCTTTGTTTATTTACTTATTAATCATTTTCAAAGTTCGCTTTCAATCTATTTATTGTATTTACTTCAAATTATTGTTTTTGTAAAATAACTACTTAGCCATCATTTGGTATGCCTTGCATACTATATTGCATTCTTTGTTACAAACAACTTATTGAGTACCAATGTACTCACGGTTTTATGCCTATTGTTGTTTAATTGAAGAAGAGAAACCATATCAGCAGAAGGTATCTGAAGGAGGATACTTTGATGACTTCGTGGATTAGAACATCACTCTCCAGTCGATTGCCTATGTGTATATCGAATGGCTGTTAGTTTCTTAAGCCCTTCCAGCTATTAATTGTAAGCTTGGCCGTAAGATCGCAACTCTAATAATTAATAATATTTTTATCTTTTCCTTTATTAATCGAAGGTATATTCGATATTTCATCTATGTTTACACTGTGTACACTAGTGTGATCCTGAATTAGTGCGGCATACATAGAGAGGTCCGGATTTGCATATTTAGGTCTCGACACAAGAAATGCACGTACTTGGTGAATTTGTCGATAATGACAAACATGGTGTCGTGATTGGAGGAGCGAGGCAATCCTTCAATAAAATCTGAACTAACCACAGACCATGCTTGTGATGGCTTGGGTAATGGTTGAAGAAGGCCTAAAAGCTTAACATGCTCTGTTTTTTCTTGCTGGCACATAGAGCAGGCTTGCATATATTGGCGTATTGAGTCCTTAAGTTTTGGCCATGCGAACAACTACTTCACCCGATTGTAAGGTGCATGACACCTGGAGTGACCGCCAATTAGAGCTGGGACTTGGGCTGTGCTTTTTTGGGCCAGCCCGATGCACGAGCGGCCCGGCACGGCCCAAGCACGGCCTGGCCCGACACGTGGCGGGCCGTGCCGGGCCTGGAAAACCGGCCCGGTGGGCAGCACGGCGGGCACGGCAGAGGACGCCTCGACCTCTACCTTGCCTCCCCTAGTCCCCCTCCTGTCGACATGCCAATCCCCACAACCACAACCATCACAGAGCAGAGAAGAGAGAGTAGAGAGGAAGGAGGCACACCGGTTACCGGAGCTTGGACGAGTGGACGACAGCCACACCACCGTAGCATCCCGCATCCCGCGCGATGACGTTGTCGGCGCCCCAGTCGCCGCCCAGCCATTCGCCGCTGGTGTCTCGCTCTCGGAGTAGTCGAGGTCGCCGTTGCTGTCGCTCGGAGCTAGGGGAGGACGGGGCGGCGGGGGAAGGAGACGGTGCCGGGGGAGAAGGGGGCGACGGGGGAAGGAGGGGGCGGTGGGGGAGGAGGGGGCGGCGGAGGAGGAGGGACGGCGGGGGAAGGCGGGGGCGGGGCAAGGAGGGGGCGGCGGAGGAGGAGAGGGCGGCAGGGGAAGGCGGAGGCGGGAGAAGGAGGGGGAGGCGGAGGAGTGGGAGACGGGGGAAGGCGGGGGGGAAGGGGGCGGCAGGGGAAGAAGGGGCAACCGGGG
Organism: Dendrocalamus latiflorus; assembly: GCA_017311315.1. Taxonomy (NCBI): domain Eukaryota; kingdom Viridiplantae; phylum Streptophyta; class Magnoliopsida; order Poales; family Poaceae; genus Dendrocalamus; species Dendrocalamus latiflorus. Next base: position 17,099,857 of record CM029637.1, on the reverse strand, counting down.
GAGTGGGGCGGCTGGGAAATGAATCGAGCAGCAGCGACGAATGATTTGAGGGTTAGGGTTTTTTTTGGATTTTTTACGATTTAGTCCTTTAGGTTTTCGTTTATTTTGATTTCTTCTGTTCTAGCCCTCAGAAATTCTGATTTCATCACGAAAAGATCCTATACATCCGTTGTGACATGTACATCTGTATAGAGCAGTCCTTAGAATGCCAAATTTGAAGATTGAGTTGGGTTTTGGAGATGTGAATGTGCAATGTGTGTGTGTGTGTGTATATATATGAGATGAGGAGAAAGATGCAGATGGTTGGATCTTAATCCAATGACTGAAAAAAGTGATTGAGATATGTTATGATTTAGGCCAAGTTTATTTTTGCACTTGTAATATGAGGTGTCTTTTCTTGTTCTACATTTTTGCACTTGTGATATAAGGCGTCTTTTCTTATTCTTTCCTAAGAAACATTATCATACAAAAATGATGAGTATTTTTAATGTTGCGATTTTATTTATATTTATTCTAACAACATAACTATTTAAATTTTTAATTTTTACAACATAACTCACCCCATTGTGATTTTATTTTATGTAAGCAAATTACTACTACATGCGATTCTAATTCTAACATAGCTGCCTTCACCACCTGCCTTTTTAATTTGAGCATTTGATGAGATAACCACCCCAATATATGTTACAATTAACCATTTTGTAAATAGAGATAGTCTGTTATTGGTGTGTGTATTCCAAGTAGTTACTAAATGTTTGAGAAACTATTTAAATTGATTTCTTAACTATAGTAAATTGCACTTATGACTTTGGTTGAGCTTTTCTATTTGACTAGTTGGGCAGCCCTATGCCAGATTGCCGGACGTTGAGCTAGATGTCCACGTACACCTGCTTGATCGTGCGAAATAGCATACCCGCAAGTGCACGGGTTGCCACTGAAATAGCGGCGAGTGTCGTGTTCTCCACAGGGACTAGACTGAGGCTACCGGTGCTCAGCTAAAGCTAGGTCAAACGAAACGGGGGAAAACTAAACATAAAACGACTACCAAAGCAACCAACGAACGAACTACAGAACAAACGAAAGACGACGGAACGAACGATCGTACGAATGGACGTCGTACGACCGAACGAACAACACGAATACGACACAACGACACACGAACGACAACGACTACCAACCGACGCCCTAACTAGCTACCGACCGATAGACAGAAGGAGGAAGGGAAAGTCCAGAAGCACGGAGGGAGTCGAGAGAGAAAGAGAGGGAAGATGGTCGACGGCTAACTAGTCGATTACGACAGGGCAACAAAAGCACAGAACTACGAACGACTGCACGGCTTAACTACCGACTGACCGCGGAAAGGAGAAAAGAGGGAGTCGAGAAGCACAAGGGAGGATCCAGAAGCACTAGGCGGGTTGAGACAGCAAGGGAAAGGGGAACGGTCGACGGCTAGCTGATCCGCGCAACTCAAACAACACGGCACATAACAAATCACTAAACACGGACAACTGACAGAGAGTTACTAACAGCTAACACAACAAACAATAGCAGAAATCACAGATACTATCCATACTCACTAACACAAATCACACACAAATTCTAGAACTAACCTTCCAGCACATGAACATATAGCAATTCTGGAGCAAATTAACATAGCAAATCACAAGCATCCATCACAGTTCACATACATCAGAGTGATCATGAGTAGCAAAAAGATAAAGAGAGAAGATCTGGAGATGAACCGAGGAGTAGAGAAGAGGAAGCAGAGCAGAGGTGGAGGCCGTCGGTGAAGTGAGCCGAGGAAGGAGGCGCCAGTGGCCGGCGTCGGTGGAACGCTTGCCGTCGGTGAAGGGGTCGCAGAAGTAGAGGCAGTCGGCGGTGTAGATGTCGGTGAAGTGGTGGCGGTGACAGAAGAAGTCGGTGGAGTCGCCGGCGGTACAGAGGAAGATGTTGGAGGCGGCGGCGCTCGGTGAAGGACGTGATGACGCTCGACGGCGCACGATGCAGAGGAAGGAGAGACCGGCGGTGGCGCTGGCGGAGATATGGTGGCGCGCCAGCTAGCAGAGGGGCGGCCGGAGTCGATGAAGAAGGGCACACAGGCGGCCGGTGGCAGAAATGGAAAGGGAGAGGCGGCGCTGGAGAGAGAGGAGAGGAGCGAAGGAGGAGGTGTGGCGGCGGGGAAGGTGGCGCGCCGAGGAAGGTGGCGGCGCCAATGGAGAAGGAGGAGGCGGAGAAGAGAGGCGACGGTGGAGAGCCGAGAAGGGGGGGATGTGGGGTGAGGCGGTGGTGGCTCGCCCGCGAGCTGCGGCCCAGCACTCGCCGGCGGCCGGATCTGGAGAAGGAGGGGGGAGAGCAAAGGGAGGCCAAGGGAGAAGCAAAAACCGGGCTCGAAGCTTCCCACAGGCGGCGGCGGCTTTTGATGGAAAATGGGGGATTTTGGTATTTTGCAGAATAGTCCTCGAAGAATCTAGGGTTTACAAATCAGTCCATCTCCCATTTCATTTCTTCTTTTCTGGCCCTTGGAAACTCCGATTTCATCACGGTTTGATCCTACGCATCCGTGACAACGCGTACATCTGTACGGAGCAGTCCAGATTTGTCGTTTATGCGCCTCGCTCGCGCCAGCCTGCGGAAAAATATAGAAAAGTGTAAAATGGTCCATTTCGAGCAATTAAATATAGAAAAGCGTGTAAATGGTGATAAATGGTCTCAAAATATGAAAAAATAATGGGGTAAAATGACGGGTAAATATGTGTTAAAATGACCCATGTCATACCCCCAAGCTTTAAACGTTTACTTGTCCTCAAGTAAATGGCATGATAATATCGAACCCGGACAATAAATCATTATGGGGTAAAAGGCTAGCTAAATGCACACAATAAGTCAAGAGGCATATAACAATGTAAAATGAGATCATGTAACTCGAGTTTTGAGGACCATCCAATATGAGAATGAATATTTAAGCAAAGATGCCAAAGTGATAACTATAGCATTCGACCAAATCAAGTTACACACAAGTGTCGAAATACACTCAAGTGATCACATGAATCCAACCAAAATTGTAAGGCATCGGAACTAGGTATAACATCAAGAATGAGCATAGCAAAGAGTCACGCTAAGGCATTTTCTATTTGAGACAAAGAGACTAATACTTGCATGAAATTTATGAAAAAGTCCACACTTGAGCTATGATACTTAATTTTTGTTGATTTTTAGCAAATTTAAAACACAATGGGCACAAGTGCCACTTATTCAAAGCTTTGGGCAAACTTGCCGCTTATTCACACTCACACTTCACTTGGGCAAAAATGCCACTTATTGAACACATTTTCGAACCAATGTGACATAGTCACTTATTCCACACACTCACACATTGCATCAAAAAATTTCTTTTCTTTTCTTTTCTTTTTAGATTAAGCATCTTTAACCGGTTTTCATTAATACTAAGTAACACGTGTCCTAAGACATGGATACCTAGATAATTCAACCAAATTATTGGCTCAAGATAGGACTACCCCTTTCACAAATTTTACATTCAAGCAAAGTATCAATATCTAAAATAACATATGTCAAAGCATGAATCTAAGATATAATCATTCAAGAGGCTATGACTAGAACCAATTCAATCCGCAAATGGTTAAAACACATGCGTAACTCGCAATGAATCAAATGCTATAGGATCACAAGATTTCTAAGCACATCAAGGATAATAAACAAAACTCAAGCTCTATAAAATGATGCCAAGTGACTTAAGACATATAAGGAACTAGTGACAATATAGCTCAATGAAAATTTCAGCATGACCTTTGTTGATTAACCATAGCATGGGCTCACATGGCTAAGATATACAATCAAGCATAACATGAAAGCAAATAGTAAAGGCCATATATCATCAACATAAGCACAATATGAAGCATAAGAATGACCAAATATCATCAACTACACGACAATAAGCTCAAATGCTCACAAATATAATACAAACATGCTAGAACATCATCCATACACATACAAGTCCTCCCCCAAGCTTAAATAGAGCAATGAATCAAGAATGCGCCTAAAGGGGTAAGAAACAGCTCACCGGGCATATATGATGTAATGTAAGTAGGCAAATCATCCCGTGGCTTCTCGCATATACAGGGATGAGAATCTAGCACGGGACCTGAAATAAAAAGAAAGAAAAGAAAAGAAACCAACAAAAACTAACAAAGGAATGGAAATAAAAAGATAAAAGATGCTCATTTGGATGTAGCGGGAGGAGGGCCAAGGACGGGACATGGAGAAGGCACATGTCCGCCCTCCTCATGAAACAGCATGCCTCGAAATCCACCTGGATCCCAAGGGATATCGACTCGAACCATGTCCGCTCGTAGTCGATGGTAAACAAGCGTAACCCTGCAAATAGACTCAAAAACATGGCAAATATGTGTGATAGGGTCGACGCCCTCCAAGTCATCAATAGAATATCCAATCATGTAGGTATATCGATAAAGTACATCATGAGGTCTATCAGTGAGATGAGCACAACCAATAATAGAGTATGTCTCGTCAAAGCCAAGAAAATCAAACCTGAGGTGATCAGGGAAGAGTTTCCAAACTACCTGAAGTGAAGGTGAAGGACAATGTACGGTAGTAGAAACCTCCAAAGGGGCGATGTCAACGAAGGAAGTAGCTGGTGGTGGAGCAATAGAAATGTGCTCCTCCTCAACATCGGAAGCAGCACCCTCATCAAGATGTGGAACCTCAGAACTCAAAAGCATATCCATAATGAACTCGTCATCATCTAGCACAAAGCTCTCATCATCTAAATCTAACTCATCACAACTCAAGAGTGGATCTACCGCAAACTCATCCTCATAGTCAGGAGTGAAACAATCATCATCAGGAAGTAGATCCTCATCATCTAGCTCAATCATCTCTCTCTCAGAGTCAATAGGCAAAGGATCCGACTGAGGTGCCTCAAGGTGTATATGTAGTGCCTCCAACAACAGGCCCTCGCTGGCAAGATCAGGTGTAAGACTGATAGGCTGACACTCATCTCTATCCAGAACTATCTCTGTGGTGCTAATGGAAGGCTGCGAAATGGTAAAACTGTCCACACAAGTAGAACTGGTGCTCATAATCGCCTCAATCTCATCCTGAATCGCCATCGCACGATCACCACCAGGAGGCACAGTCATCAGTTCCTTGCATAATGCATCAAGTCTGGCAGCCTGATCTACATGTGAAGGAGGTGGCTCATGAGACTGCTCTAAGGACTCAGACATAGGAACTGTAAACTGGCTCGGTGAAGGCATAGGTGAACTACAGGCACGAGGTGTCGGATCTAATGAGAAGTCACTACTCATTCTTCTCTTGGGATCTCCTATAATCCTAGAAATCCTCTCCTCAAATCTGGTCAACTGATCGAGCTCAGGAGTAGGAGTCTGATGCTGAGGTATAGGATAGTGCTGGTGTGACCAATGAGAAATATCCTGATCTCCAAATCTAAAACCCTGCAATGGTGTACTAGAAGAAAATGATGAGATATCAGGGTTGTTGTTTCCATATGACAGACTCGAGTGTTCAGGCCATCCAGGGTGATAAGTGTCAGGGTATGGCCCACTCGGCTGAGCAAAGCCCATCCCGCAACACTCTGGAGTGGACAAATAACCACGCTGGCACTCAGTGGGTGAATGGCCCTGAAATCCACAAGTCTGGCATATAGGAACAACTGGAGAGTGGGCGCCTAATAAAGAACTGTAATGATCATGCCCGCTCTCTAACACAACTCCTCGCTCTAAAGCATAGCGCTCTAACTGATGAGACAATAGATTTACCTGTTCTTGAAGAGTATCATAAGTACTAAGGGTGCTCATATAACCACAAGAATCAGAATAGTAAGCCATAGCCTCAATAAGTACCAATATCAATCAACCTGCGAGAAAGGATACGAAGATCGCAAAAGACAGAAGTAACTACGGAAAGGGTTAGGGGGTTAGCAATATATCACAAATACGAACAATAACGATAAGAAAGACTAGTCAGCACAAACACAAAACAAGCAAAAGAAAAACAAACAACGACCTAGTCTATAGCCAAACACTGTCGCTCTAAGCTAGTCCCCGGCAACGGCGCCAAAATGCTTGGTCGTGCAAAAATAGCACACCCGCAAGTGCACGGGTTGCCACTGAAATAGCGGCGAGTGTCGTGTTCTCCACAGGGACTAGACTGAGGCTACCGGTGCTCAGCTAAAGCTAGGTGAAACGAAACGGGGGAAAACTAAACATAAAACGACTACCAAAGCAACTGACGAACGAACTACAGAACAAACGAAAGACGACGGAACGAACGATCGTACGAATGGACGTTGTACGACCGAACGAACAACACGAATACGACACAACGACACACGAACGACAACGACTACCAACCGACGCCCTAACTAGCTACCGACCGATAGACAGAAGGAGGAAGGGAAAGTCCAGAAGCACGGAGGGAGTCGAGAGAGAAAGAGAGGGAAGATGGTCAACGGCTAACTAGTCGATTACGACAGGGCAACAAAAGCACAGAACTACGAACGACTGCACGGCTTAACTACCGACTGACCGCGGAAAGGAGAAAAGAGGGAGTCGAGAAGCACAAGGGAGGATCCAGAAGCACTAGGCGGGTTGAGACAGCAAGGGAAAGGGGAACGGTCGACGGCTAGCTGATCCGCGCAACTCAAACAACACGGCACATAACAAATCACTAAACACGGACAACTGACAGAGAGTTACTAACAGCTAACACAACAAACAATAGCAGAAATCACAGATACTATCCATACTCACTAACACAAATCACACACAAATTCTAGAACTAACCTTCCAGCACATGAACATATAGAAATTCTGGAGCAAATTAACATAGCAAATCACAAGCATCCATCACAGTTCACATACATCAGAGTGATCATGAGTAGCAAAAAGATAAAGAGAGAAGATCTGGAGATGAACCGAGGAGTAGAGAAGAGGAAGCAGAGCAGAGGTGGAGGCCGTCGGTGAAGTGAGCCGAGGAAGGAGGTGCCAGTGGCCGGCGTCGGTGGAACGCTTGCCGTCGGTGAAGGGGTCGCAGAAGTAGAGGCAGTCGGCGGTGTAGATGTCGGTGAAGTGGTGGCGGGGACAGAAGAAGTCGGTGGAGTCGCCGGCGGTACAGAGGAAGATGTTGGAGGTGGCGGCGCTCGGTGAAGGACGCGATGACGCTCGACGGCGCACGATGCAGAGGAAGGAGAGACCGGCGGTGGCGCTGGCGGAGATATGGTGGCGCGCCGGCTAGCAGAGGGGCGGCCGGAGTCGATGAAGAAGGGCACACAGGCGGCCGGTGGCAGAAATGGAAAGGGAGAGGCGGCGCTGGAGAGAGAGGAGAGGAGCGAAGGAGGAGGTGTGGCGACGGGGAAGGTGGCGCGCCGAGGAAGGTGGCGGCGCTAATGGAGAAGGAGGAGGCGGAGAAGAGAGGCGACGGTGGAGAGCCGAGAAGGGGGGATGTGGGTGAGGCGGTGGTGGCTCGCCCGCGAGCTGCGGCCCGGCACTCGCCGGCGGCCGGATCTGGAGAAGGAGGGGGGAGAGCAAAGGGAGGCCAAGGGAGAAGCAAAAACCGGGCTCGAAGCTTCCCACAGGCGGCGGCTTTTGATGGAAAATGGGCGATTTTGGCATTTTGCAGAATAGTCCTCGAAGAATCTAGGGTTTACAAATCAGTCCATCTCCCATTTCATTTCTTCTTTTCTGGCCCTTGGAAACTCCGATTTCATCGCGGTTTGATCCTACGCATCCGTGACGACGCGTACATCTGTACGGAGCAGTCCAGATTTGTCGTTTATGCGCCTCGCTCGCGCCAGCCTGCGGAAAAATATAGAAAAGTGTAAAATGGTCCATTTCGAGCAATTAAATATAGAAAAGCGTGTAAATGGTGATAAATGGTCTCGAAATATGAAAAAATAATGGGGTAAAATGACGAGTAAATATGTGTTAAAATGACGCATGTCAACACCAGAGTCCGATTTGCACCAATATATGCATGCCATTGGACTAGATGACCATGTTCGGAGGTGGAATAGCATGAGACAATAGTATGGAATTTTAACTAGGTTTTTAATGAGGCGGGTATGAGAGAAAGGAAGATGGTGGCCACCGCTAGTCCGCTACCATTGTCGTCGTTGCTTTTGTCATGTACAGTTACTTTGGGCTGGACTTGGGCTGGCACGGTACGAACGCCAGCACGGTGGGCTTTGGGCCGTGCTTGGGCCTGGCTGGAGGCGAGGTAGGCCGGCACGGCACGGCACGACGGGATGAATAGGCCGAGCCGGCACGGCCCGAAGCGGCCCGAAGCACGATGGGCCTAGGCTGTGCCGCCACGGCACGGCCCAATGCCCACCTCTACCGCCAATGCCACTGCTATGTAGTGCTTGAAGTATATGTTGTTGAGCCAGGCCTTTGGTTCCCACCCATACTCTGACCTTGTACCTTATCATGCCATCATGTAGTGTGTAACCTTGATCATTAGGGGATTTGATGCTCAACTCCCTGAGTAATTGATGTGCCACTAGATCATCCAAGTATGAAGCACGCATAGTCTCTATCCACGCAGGAATCCTGGTGGAAATTGCCATGCATTCCTCTGTAGTTTGCTCGTGCCTCGATAGAGCATCCGCTGCTGCATTTACTACTCCTTTTCTATACTATATAGTGTCCTGGAGTCCAAGCAACTTGAGCAGAGCCTTTTGCTACATACCAGTGCTCACCCTCTACTCGGCCAAGTGCATGAGGCTGCGTTGATATGTGCAAATGATAAATTCCCGCTGCTGTAAATATGGTCTCCACTTCTCTATTGCCATCAAGATTGCCAAACATGCCTTCTCATATGTAGATAAGGCTTGGTTCTTCTTACTTAATGCCTTGCTCAAATACGTGATTGGATGTCCCTCCTGCATGAGGACAGCCCCGATTCTGGAGTTACAGGCATCTGTTTCCAAGATGAATATCCAAGATGAATATCTTACTGAAATCTGGTAACGCTAAGACAGTGATGGACCATGTGGAGGTGGCCACATGTGAGTGATGAGTAATTGACTTCGCTTTAGGATAGTCGAGTTTGGTTTGGGTGGTTCGGACCTTGACGTTGCATGGTGCAATCGGGCTCGGTCGAACTTTGGTCAAACTTGGTCGTATGGGATTCGGATGTATATTCTGATGATTTCGACAGGTTTGGACTTCGGCATGGTAAGTGTGATGTTTTGATGGTATTTACGCTTTCATGTATCGAGCGGTGCTATTTGACGTGTTTCTTGTCTGAGTGGCTGCAGGACATCGAGGCGGAGTCGTGGCGAGACACGGTGGACCGGACTAGGTGCAGGTGGTGCTGAGGTCAGAACGGTCGGGATGTGTCGAAGACGACGTGGACTCGAGGTAGTTGCGAGGCTTGGACGACAAGGAGCGCGGAAGCTTCCCGGAAGGTGCAGGAGGGGCGAAACGGGAATTTCGCAAAGCTGCACAAGCGGGAGCGGGCTCCGTTGGATTTAGCGGGTGTAACGGGGTGGAGACCCGTTAGCCAAGGCTATAAATAGGTTGGAGGGGCTGCATGCCCACTAGAACACTTGAAGGGATTTTAGGGTTTCCTTTAGTCAAAATAGGCTTTAGAGTTTGTTTTGGCTTTAGGATTTAGTGGTTGAGAGTTGTTGGTGGAGGCAGAGTTGTGTTCCCTCTGTGTCCCCTTCGATGGTTTCTTGAGAGTCTGTGTGTTCCTCCCAAGAAGCATGTGAAGCTCTTGGTGATCTTGAGGATGGAGAGGGAGAGTGAGGAGATGGATTGAGAGTCTTGTAATCATTCATCTTGTTCGAATGTCCATGTGTATCAGGACTCCTTGTAATCCTTGTTGATTGGAAAAGAAAATCTGAAGTTTTCTTCTGTTCGTGCTCTCTGTTCTCCGTTTTTCCTTGTTATTCTTCATGGCAGAATCTTGAGTTTTTTTTCTCCTGTTGATTCTTGCTGGGAAGGCCCAAAATGGGTTGCTATGACATGGGAGATGCTCAAAAGCCATTTGGCTAGTTAATCCCAAGAGCAAACCATGTTTATTTTCAGTTTTATCTTTTGGGCTTCCTCTGTTCATGCTTTTGCCTTTCTAGGGTTTGGTGCTATTTTCTTTTCCCTTCACGAGATGGCATGAAACCTGGCATGAGAGGTCCAGAGGCTATTGCTAACCTATCCTCAAAGTTTCATAGCCAAATGATAAAAGATGTAATGGGAATTTGAGTTTTTGCGCAACTCTCTGAATATTTTGGTTTTGGGCGTGAATCTGAAATCCTTTTAATTTTCTAGTGGATTCTTGTTTTTGGCTCTTGGCTTATTCTTCTGGGAGTATTCCCTAGGTTTCCTCAAAGCTTCCCAAGCCAAGAATCCAAGAATCCTTGTGAATTTCTCAGATTTCTGAAAATCCTGTTTGCTGAAATTCTTCGTGCGGTACTACCACTCCTAGAGAGGTACTACCGCTCGGCTCAGCGGTACTACCGCCCATGTTCGGACCAGTCCGATCGGCAGCGATGAAACGTTCGGACGGTCCGAATGTCTCCGGCATGAGGTACTACCGCTCGGCATAGCGGTACTATCGCCCAGCAGTACTACCGCTCATCTCAGCGGTACTACCGCTTGCAGTCAGATTTGCGCTGAATTTGCTTTTCTTGATTGCTTCTTTCCGGATCTGGTTTATCCTTGTCTCTGTGATTTCTAGTGAGGGCTTATTTTCTATTTTAATAGCTCCCATAGCCATTGGATAAGAAGCTTAAGTGAGGATACTTGTTGGGGGCAATTTTTAAAGATCGACATTCACCCCTCCTCTGTCGCCATTTCGGTCCAACAATTGGTATCAGAGCCGGTTAGCTCTTTTCAATAGATCTTAACCGGTCTCAAGAGCCATGGCGATGGACAAGTACTCGACCAAGCCACCCGTTTTCGATGGCATCGATTACCCCTTCTGGAAGAGCCAAATGGAGACATACATCCAGGCCCAGGGGTATGCCATCTGGCGGAAGGTCATGGTACGATTCGTTGTTCCTGCCGATGAGAACATCAATGCCGGGACACATGGCTGATGTTGAGGCGAATGCAAAGGCAAGGAACATCATCATCCAGGGTTTGAGTCGTAGCGAGTTTGACCGCATATCTCACCTGTCGTCCGCCTATGACATCTGGGTGACCCTCGACGCATACCATGAGGGCACCACCCAGATCAAGACGGTTCGACAGGACCAGTTCAAGCGCGAAAACAACAAATTCAAGATGCTTGCTGGTGAGTCCCTGGACGAGTGCTTTTTGCGATTTCACAAAATCTTGAGCAACCTCCGAGCGGTCGGTCTCACATACCCCGACTCGGACAACGCTCGTCAGATGCTCGCGGCACTCGATCTGTGTGTTTGGGAAATGAAAGTGACCACCATCAAAGACACGACAGACCTCTCGACCCTGACTCTTGACGCGCTGTACTCGCGCCTCAAGACTCACGAGATTGACATTGTCTCTCGTCGGTCGAAGTCACAGTCGATGGCCTTGGTCACCGATCCCGTTTCTTCTTCCGGGCCTTCTTCTTATTCTTCTTGCGGTTTTTCCCTTGCTGCTCTCTGTGACATAACTAATGATCAGTTAGAGCAGCTTGTGGATGATCAGCTGGCCCTCCTAGCCCGAAGGTTTTCCCATGCCTACAAGGGTAGGAGAGATAGAAAGATAGGAGGACCCGTGATTTGCTTTGAGTGTGGTGGCCCCAACCACATTCGGGCAAACTGCCCCAAGCTGGAGAAGAGCAAGAACGACTACGGCGGTTCGGGCAAGAACGACTACACCGACAAGAACCGCAACAAGAAGACTCTAGCTCAGACGCCGGGAAAGAAGAAGTTCCGCAACTTTGGCAAAGCCAAGAAGCTCTTCCACCGCGTCCTCACCACTTTCGACGACCTCGACCTCAGCGAGGTGGAGGGATGAGCGACGACGATGGGACGGGTGATCAAGAGCTCAAGGATGGCGGCGACGACTTCTCCGGCATGTGCTTCATGGCCCTCGAGGGCGAAATGAGCGACAACGAGCTGTACTCTGACTCGAACGAGGTATGCCCCACCTACGACCAGCTCAATCATGCTTTTCTTAAGCTAGGTGGATTTCATGCTAGAGCTAGGGCTAAGTGTACTGAGTTAGAGAAGGAAGTAGATAGATTATCACGGGAGCTTACTTCACTTACATCTGCTCCCTCCCGTGATGATTGTGATACATGATGTGCTCTGTTGGGTGACATGGAGAAACTAAGGACCTCGCATGATAGTGTGTCCTCCGAGCTTGATATTGTTAAGGTGGAGAATGTTAGTCTACTTGCTGAGTTAGAGTTGAGTAGGATGGCTGTTACCCTACTTACTACTGATGAGACTACTTCTCCCACCTCATGTGAGGTTAAGGACATTGCTGCTAGAGGACCTTATGCCATGCTCCTTGATTTGCCTGAGTCTTGTGAAAATTGCAATAACTTGAAGATGAACTTAAAACGGGCAGATCATAAAATTGCTGAACTACAAGCTTCTTTACGTGAGCCGATTGATTCATGCTTGAACTGTCCTAAGTTAACTGCTAAACTTGAAGCTGTCTCCAAACAGTTTCAAGATATGATTGATCATGATAGGAAGTTGGCTCAGTTTGCTTCTAAGGACCCTGTTAGCTCACCATGCATTAATTGTAATAAACTAAAATCTGACTTGATTGCATTGGATGAGAAATGTGTGAAGCTAACTAAGGACCTTCTAGAGAAGCCACATTGTGCTTGTAATGTGATTGTGGAGAAGGGGGAGAAGCCCCAGGGTAAGGTTGAGACGCTTAGCGACGTGAACCAACTGGGTAGTAGTAGGACTGTCCCTTCAGAGTCGGCTGTGCGTGCACAAGCCATTCTTCCCTCTACTGTTGGTTCTTCTTCGAGGGTGTCAGTATCTTATGAACACTCTCGAGAGGTTTGTAGGAGGCAAGAAAAAGCTCAATCTTATTCTAGACCAATCTAAGATCTGCAGATTTAATTAAGATCTAGGATATGATTTTTATGAGGATATGAGGAAGCATCCACATGCCGTGCTCAGACCCATAGCACCAGGTGTGATCGAGACTAAGCCCAGGACTGAGAAAGTCCAATTTAAGTCAGCGGGCTATGTCCAGGGGATTTCTGACAGTAAGGTGATTCCACCTACTGCTTCAGCCTCTCAGAAGGCGAAGCCTCCCCGTGCTGCTTCTACCTCTCAGAAGGTGAAGTATCACTGCACCTTCTGTCAGAAGGATGGACACACAGTCGAACGATGCTTCAGGCGCGCCAAGATCGCGCGTAGAGACCGTGTTGAGTCTCTTGGGCGTATTCAGGGTCGGCCCCAGACCTTAAGTGCACCTAAGACCAACACGAGGTCTAGGACTGTTGAGTCTGTGTTTGGGCAGTATCGAGGACTCGATTTTACTGAGTTTTCTGGTTTTCGTCCTCGATATACTCCTGGTCGTGACTTCCACCGTCCTGAGGGTAGATCTCATTTTCCCCATCAAGATAGCTACCCGCGGCGTGTTCAGCATGTTGCAGATGCTCCGACTCGCTCCCTCGTAGCAGTTGGACCTAGCAACAGCTTTAGGTCTGCTCATAGACCTTCTGCTTCGAGTGACAGAGAGCGTAGGGTAGATAGAGGTCAGTCATGCTTGACTACTTCATCTGCTCGACGTGTTACTCAGTATTGGGTGCCAAAATCACTGTTGATTTACCCCAGTACTGAGACTTTACTCTCTTGTTGACTCAGGTTCGCCGGGCAGGGAAGGGAAAAGTTTGGCTCGTCGACTCCGGGTGTTCACAACACATGACCGGAGATTCTTGTTGGTTTTCTTCCCTAGCTCGTGCTCCAGGTGATGAGAAGATCACCTTCGGAGATGCTTCATCTGGGCGCGTCATCGCCAAAGGTACTGTGCGCGTGAATGATTCTTTCATTTTGAAAGATGTTGCCTTGGTTAGTAAGCTGCAGTACAATTTGCTTTCAGTTTCTCAGCTTACCGATGACGGTTTCGAGGTGAGCTTTAAAAAAACAATTGCAAAATTCTTGATTCTTCGGGTAGTCTGGTTTGCGGGATTTCTCGTTATGGGAGGATCTTTTGTGCTGAGTTTTCTGAGTCTTCTGGCGATCCTCTCATGTGTTTAGTTGCTTCTGAGTCCCGCGATCTCTCTTTCTGGCATAGGAGACTTGGTCATATTGGATTTGACCATTTGACCCGAGTTAGCGGCCACGATCTCATTCGTGGTCTGCCGAAACTCAAGATGGTCAAAGATCTTGTTTGCGCTCCATGCCGGCACGGCAAGATGGTTGCCGCTTCTCATCCTCCGGTCACAGTTACTATGACCGATGCACCGGGACAGCTGCTCCACATGGACACAGTTGACCAGCTCGAGTGCAGTCAGCAGGAGGGAAGTGGTATGTTCTTGTTGTAGTCGATGACTTCTCGAGGTATTCTTGGGTGTTTTTCTTAGCCTCGAAGGATGAGACGTTTTCACATTTTTGAGGTCTTTTCAGTAGGCTTTCTGTTGAGCTCCCGGGTGCCTTACGAGCGATCCGCGGTGACAATGGCACGGAGTTCAAGAATTCCTACTTCGAGAGTTTCTGTGGTGAGACAGGTGTAGAGCACCAGTTCTCTTCTCCATACGTCCCTCAGCAGAATGGCGTTGTAGAGAGGAAGAACCGTACCTTGGTCGAGATGGCCAGGACGATGCTTGATGAGTACTCTACACCGAGGAAGTTTTGGGCTGAAGCCATTGCGACCGCGTGCCATGTTTCGAATCGAGTTTTTCTTCGGGCACACTTGCACCGCACTTCTTATGAGCTGAGATACGGGCGAAAGCCCAGCGTCTCCCATTTTCGGGTGTTTGGTTGTAAGTGCTTTATTCTGAAGTCCGGGAACCTAGACAAGATCGAGTCACGTTCTTGTGATGGTATCTTTCTAGGTTACTCGCCTTCTTCGCGGGCGTATATGGTCTGGAACTGCGAGTCTAGTAAAATGGTAGAGACCTGTGAGGTGACCTTTGACGAGGCCAGTCCGGGGACTAGGCCCGACATCTTAGGTTCTATAGAGCAATCCGAGACCATCTTCGTGGATGATGAGGACGATGGAGATGAGGGTTGTCTACCCGATCCCGTCTTTCATCCACCCCTCGAGGTGCCCTCTTCCACTGCACCTCGAGGTGATCAGCCCATGCCTTCTGCTTCTTCTGGAGCTAGTGGCTCTGTTCCTACCTCGTCAGCTCACGAGGTAGAAGCCACTTCTTCTTATCATCCTGGACCTCCCCGACATATCCAGAAAGCTAATCCTTCAGAGCAGATGATTGGAGACCTTTTCGAGTGTGTGACCCGCTCAAAATCTGGCTTATCTCAATTCTGTCTCCATTCTGCCTTCATTGCTTCTTTCGAGCCTAAAGATGTTTCTCATGCTCTTTCCGACGAGTCTTGGGTCAATGCCATGCATGAGGAACTAGAAAATTTCGAGAGAAACAAGGTCTGGTCGCTTGTTGAGCCCCCGCGAGGTCACAATGTCATTGGAACCAAGTGGGTGTTCAAGAACAAACAGAGTAAGGATGGGGTAGTCATTCGAAACAAGGCTAGACTGGTAGCTCAGGGGTTTTCCCAGGTTGAGGGTCTAGACTTCGAGGAGACCTTTGCCCCTGTAGCTCGACTTGAGGCCATTAGAATCCTGCTTGCCTTTGCAGCTTCTAAGGGTTTCAAGCTCTTACAGATGGACGTCAAGAGTGCCTTCCTTAATAGATTCATTGAGCAAGAAGTTTACGTCAGACAGCCTCCAGGTTTCGAGAACCCCAAATACCCACACCATGTCTTCAAGCTTTCCAAAGCGTTGTATGGACTTAAGCAGGCCCCCAGAGCTTGGTATGAGAGGCTTAAGTCCTACTTGTTGAGTCATGGGTTTGAAATGGGTAAAGTACATAAGACCTTGTTTATCCGTAGACTTGGCAATGACCTTCTGCTCGTCCAGATCTATGTCGACGACATCATCTTTGGCGGCTCTTCCCATGCTCTGGTTTCACAGTTCTCAGATGTCATGAGCACCGAGTTTGAGATGAGCATGATGGGCGAGTTGACCTTCTTCCTTGGCTTCCAAATCAAGCAGACTCGGGAGGGTACCCTCTTGCATCAAGGCAAGTACATTCGCGACCTTCTGAGACGCTTCGACATGAGTGATGGTAAGCCGGTGTCAACTCCGATGGCTTCTACAGCCTATCTTGACCCAGATGAGGACGGCGAGCCAGTTGATCAGAAAGAGTTCAGAAGTATGATCGGCTCCCTTCTTTACCTCACTGCCTCGAGACCAGACATACACTTCTCTGTGTGTCTGTGTGCTCGTTTTCAGGCCTCTCCTCGCGTATCTCACCGCCAGGCGGTGAAGCGCATATTTCGGTACCTCCGAGCTACCATTGACTATGGTATCTGGTACTCTTCCTCATCATATCTTTCCTTGAGAGCCTTCTCGGACGCAGACTTTGCTGGCTGTAGGATAGATAGGAAGAGCACTTTTGGCACTTGCCAATTCATTGGCACTTCTCTCGTCTCTTGGTCGTCTAGGAAGCAGTCCGGTGTTGCAAAGTCCACCGCAGAGGCCGAGTATGTTGCTGCAGTCAGGTACTCTGGATGGCTTCGACCCTGCGGGACTTTGGGTTAGTTATCGACAGTGTTCCACTCTTTTGTGATAACACTTCTGCGATTAACATTGCTAAGAACCTAGTGCAGCACTCCCGGACCAAGCATATTGATATACGCTATCACTTCCTTAGAGATCATGTAGAGAAGGGTGACATTGTGCTTCAGTTTGTGGAGAGTGACCACCAGTTGGCTGATATCTTTACTAAGCCATTGAATAGCTCGAGGTTTTCAGCTCTGCGGGGAGAGCTTGGGGTGGTTTGTCCTTATGGGTTGCTGTGAGGGGGAGTTTGTGCTTTACTGCTTTACTATATTGATTATGCTTGTACTTCTTTCTGTTGCATTGCATTTTGGGTGCATTCGGGATAGTCCTTCTAGCATAGGTTAGAGTGGTCTTCTTGTCTAGCGTTTAGACTTCTTGCTCTTATCTTGTGACTCTAGGATGCTGCTTGTTAGCTGTCTCTCTTCTCTCTAGGTTGAGCTTACTCACTGCTTGTAGGTTCTAGCGAGGGTTGGGCCACCCTCGGGTAGACATGACACGTGTTTGCTCCTTAGTTTGTTAGGTGGGCAGTTGATAGTCCTAGATTCATTTGGGGTAGATGAGAGTCTGTCTGAGCCATAGTTGTCTCTATATCTTATCTATACTTTAAGGACTGCTTGTTTGCTATTTTTTTTTCCAGCTTCTCGATTTATTGCTTTGGTTCAGGGGGAGTTCATTTGGAAGCTTCTAGAGCTTAGTATTGACATAACTCAACTTTAACTAAAAGTTGCATCTAATGTTGAGGGGAAGCTGGATTTTCTTGCTTTTTAGCATTTCGCGTTGTAATATAACTACATTGAGCCTTGATTATTATCCTTTATGACATGCGTACAATGCTCTACACCTTGCCATGGCTTGTGCTTTATTTGCTAGATTTACAATGACTTCATATGTGTAGACTAGCTTTTGCCATGATAAGTGAATTAAAATTGATCTACTTGAATTAAAACTTGTCATGCTAGCACTTGAGTTTAGTCCTTCTTGAGCTATCCTTTTATGATTCATGCCATGTCAAATAAGCTTAGTTGAGCGTTGAATCTTTGTTGAGGCTTAAGTTGAGCTATATTAGTTCTTGATGATGCATAAGTTAGTACAACATGTTTAAAAAGCAAAATGATCTCTTTTGTGTGAAAAAACTGATTTCACCAATTCTTTCTCATGAGACGGCTTACCATTGCACTAGGCATGAACTCTTCTTAAGCTTCTCGCTTGGAGTAGTCGCATAAGGCTTGAGATCTAGCACATGAAAAAAATTGGGTTGGAAACGACCATGAGCTTTAAAAAGACAATGTTTTATGTGTTCAATTTGCTTAAGCTACAAAAAGAACCATGTAGTTAACCAATATTTTAATCTTGAGCTTATAGCACTCTATTTGGACTCAATATTAGCTTCCTTATTCCGCTTAGCTTATTGACATGGCCTGCATCATCCTTGGATATCTCTAGTTAGACTTTGCTTATTGATGACTTGACATGCTCATAAAATGCATTACATTTCAGATCGTCATCTATGTGTTCTAGTTAGGATATACATATCTTGTCATGATCTAGATAGCCTTTTATTTGAGTTATGGCTTGGTGTAGTTCATTATGGTCATTATGGATAATTCTCATGGCTCTAAATGCTTAGAATAAACAAACTTCAGCCATTTCCATCCATTGACATGTCATATTCTCTCTTTTTGCATCTTGATGTGTTTATTGCCAAAAGGGGGAGAATAAAGGAGAAAAAGTCATTTGGGAGGCTTTTTTAGAGCTTTGGAGAAAAAATTGCTCTTTCAGCTTGTTGCTCTAGTGCTTCCTTCTGTCGACATGGTCATTAGTTTTATCTTCCTTCTTTGGACCATGTTGGACTCTTCAAACTCAAACTCAACTTTGCGCTTTTTCTTGGTTTGTCAATATACTCATCAAGGGGGAGATTGATGGACCATGTGGAGGTGGCCACATGTGAGTGATGAGTAATTGACTTCGCTTTAGGATAGTCGAGTTTGATTTGGGTGGTTCGGACCTTGACGTTGCATGGTGCAATCGGGCCCGGTCGAACTTTGGTCAAACTTGGTCGTATGGGATTCGGATGTATATTCTGATGATTTCGACAGGTTTGGACTTCGGCATGGTAAGTGTGATGTTTTGATGTTATTTATGCTTTCATGTATCGAGCGGTGCTATTTGACGTGTTTCTTGTCTGAGTAGCTGCAAGACGTCGAGGCGGAGTCGTGGCGAGACACGGTGGACCGGACTAAGCGCAGGTGGCGCTGAGGTCAGAACGGTCGGGATGTGTCGAAGACGACGTGGACTCGAGGTGAACGGTCTTGTAATCATTCCTCTTGTTCGAATGTCCATGCGTATCGGGACTTCTTGTAATCCTTGTTGATTGGAAATGAAAATCTGAAGTTTTCTTCTGTTCGTGCTCTCTGTTCTTCGTTTTTCCTTCGTTGTTCTTAATGGCAGAATCTTGAGTTTTTGTTTCTCCTGTTGATTCTTGCTGGGAAGGCCCAAATGGATTGCTATGACATGGAAGATGCTCAAAAGCCATTTGGCTAGTTAATCCCAAGAGCAAACCAAGTTTATTTTCAGTTTTATCTTTTGGGCTTCCTCTGTTCATGCTTTTGCCTTTCTAGGGTTTGGTGCTATTTTCTTTTCCCTTCACGAGATGGCGTGAAACCTGGCATGAGAGGTCCAGAGGCTATTGCTAACCTATCCTCAAAGTTGCATAGCCAAATGATCAAAGATGAAACGGGAATTTGAGTTTTTGCGCAACTCTCTGAATATTTTGGTTTTGGGCGTGAATCTGAAATCATTTTGATTTTCTAGTGGATTCTTGTTTTTGGCTCTTGGCTTATTCTTCTGGGAGTGTTCCCTAGGTTTCCTCAAAGCTTCCCAAGCCAAGAATCCAAGAATGCTTGTGAATTTCTCAGATTTCTGAAAATCCTGTTTGCTGAAATTCTTCGTGCGGTACTACCATTCCTGGAGAGGTACTACCGCTCGGCTCAGCGGTACTACCGCCCATGTTCGGACCAGTGCGATCGGCAGCGATGAAACGTTCAGATCTCCGGCAAGAGGTACTACCGCTCGGCATAGCGGTACTACCGCTCGTCTCAGCGGTACTACCGCTTGCAGTCAGATTTGCGCTGAATTTGCTTTTATTGATTGCTTCTTTCTGGATCTGGTTTATCCTTGTCTCTGTGATTTCCAGTGAGGGCTTATTTTCTATCTTCATAGCTCCCATAACTATTGGAGAAGAAGCTTAAGTGAGGATACTTGTTGGGGGCGATTTTTAAAGATCGACATTCACCTCCCCTCTGTCGCCATTTCGGTCCAACAGACAGGGCCATGGTTAAGGCTTATTTGAGCTTATTTGAGTGCCACAAATGCCTCCTCTGTGGGCAGAGTCCATTGAAATTGCGCGCCTTTTTTGTAGAAGGGTGGTGAGGGGTTGACTAATCAAACCGTAATTCTTGATGAATTTGCGATAATAACATGTCAATCCTAGGAACCCCCTCAGTTCCTTCAGCGTCTTGAGTTGTGACCAATTAGCTACTATTTGTACTTTGGAAGCATTAGTCACCACGTCGTTTGGACTAATGATGTGGCCCAAGTATTCTAGTTGTTAGAACAGGCATTTGGATCTTTTCAACGGTAGCCCATTGTCTTGTAGGCACTGGAAAACTTGCCACAGGTGTTCGTAGTGCTCCTCCACAGACAAGCTATGTATCAAGATATCATCGACAAGGACCAAGACATATCTGCACAATTGTGGCTCAAAAATCTTGTTCATGACTCCTTAGAATGTCGCCGGTGTGTTGGTGAGCCCAAACGGCATGACGAGGAACTCGTAGAGTCTGCGATACGTGTGAAATGCAGTCTTGTGCACATCGCCAGCGCCCACCCTGATTTGATGGTATCCTAACGTCAAGTCGAGCTTTGTGAACCATTGTGTGCCCTAGTTCATATAGTAATTCATCTACGATAAGCAGTGGATGCTTATTTTTTTTACCGTGATTGCATTAAGCTGTCGATAATCAACGCAGAACCTCCCATGTCCTATCCTATGTAGTACGGACACGCGGCAAAACCGCCGTATCCGTGTCCGACACCGTGTCGGACACGGATACAACACAGACACATCTTGGACACGTGTCGGCGACGTATCGGCCGATTTCAGAATTAATTTTAATTATTAAAATTCTCGACACGTGTCGGACACACTAAATATACGAGTCGGACACGGCCTGGACATAGCCGGCCCAGGAATGGCCCAAGACACGGCCAGCCCAGGCCGGCCCATAACGCACGCACAGGTGTTGCCCTAACCCTAACCTCCCGGCTCCCGAGCGCGTCATTCCCATCCGCTCACGCTGCTCCGCTTCTCTGCATCAACCGCTCGCGCCGCCGCCCGCTCTTGTCGGCTCCCGCATCTCGCCGCCGCCGGCTCCCGCACCTCACTGCCGCCCACTCCCGCTGGCTCCTGCACCTCACCGCCGCCCGTCGGCTTTCTCCTATACGCCGCCAGCTTCCTCCCCGCACGCCGCCGGCGTCCCCGCTCCACCGAGGTATCATCTCCCCACTTCTCTGTTTTAGCATTTAGGGTTGAGATGCAGACTGCAATAAGCCAACAATATATATTTAGGCATTTAGCAAACTTGTGCTTGATTGCTTGTTTCATCATTCTAGAAAAATAGAGGTTTACAATTTACATTATTTCAGTTTAATAAGCATGTGGAAACATAGAAAATAATACATATATATAATTTATTTATTATTTAAATATATATAGCCGTGTCGCCGTATTGGTATTTTTGAGAAAACGGCGAATTCCCGTATCGGTATCGTGTCGTGTCGACGTATCCGTGTCCGTGCATCATAGGTCCTATCTTTCTTCTTTACTAGCAGCACGGGTGAAACGAATGGGCTGCTACTGGTTTGTATGACACCATTGCGGAGTATTTCCTTCTCTTGTTTGATTTCATCTTTTTGTTGGGGTGCATAGCGATATGGTCTCACATTGACAAACTGAGCCCCGGACAACAGTGGTGTTTGGTGATCGCAGTTCCTTCTCGGTGGCAACTGTGTCGGCTCTTGAAACAAGTGCTCAAATCCGTGCATCAATTTTGCCGCCTATATTGGAACTGGCTGTGTAGTGCCGCTTGTCTCAATTACATGCACTCCTTCCTCCTGATGCACATGTCCTGAGTGAATGTGTGTCCTTGTGGCGGAGAGAGGGGGGCGCGGGGGGGGGGGGGGGGTTGGGGCTGGCACCCCCAACGTGCAGCCAACATGCAGCCAGCAAGAACGCCCCCGGTGGGAGGACGCCGTGATGCAGGAAGGAAATCCCTGGGCAAAGCAAAGGCCGGCAAAACAAAGCAGCAGGGATGTGAAATAGAGGATACTGGAAGGAGTTTTATTCTTTCTTGTCCTTCTGATTACATAGGTATGCTTTATATATAAGCTTGTCAACCCTAATGTATCGTATATATCCTATTCTGACTATAATTCGAATACCTCCTTAAGATCTGCTAGCTATCCGGATCAGACTACTTGGAAACGGAAGTCCTCCTGAGTGTCCTTCGCGTATAAACTTTCTCTCAATATGTCCACAATAGTAGCCCATTTGTACTTTGAGACTGAGAAAAAAAAGTTTTAAATTTGTGTATTTGATTGCTTGATAAACTGTTAAAATCAATTGGGCATCATACTGAGATTGACTCCAAACTCCAAACCTAGTTTTGTTGTGCTAAACGCAGATTAGAATGGCAAGCTATTTGCTTATTTGCATTTGTTCTACTGTCATATTTGAGATAAATAGATAATCTTTGCAACTAGGGGATTCGGTCTTACTGTATTAGCGGCTACAAAGAGTAATATTAGGCATCTTTTAGACCAGCATGCACAGCAAAGGAACTCTCTCTATGTTGGAGTTATTGAAGGTAGTACAAATATTAGGAGAAAATTCCTTCTATGCCACCGAAAGTTGTCCAAATACCTGATTGGCCACTAAAATAGTTGTTTTCCTTCTATGCTGCTACTTTTCAAATTCTTACCCAGTTACCCTTATATACCACTGTTGTTAGCTTTGTTAGGTCTAGCTGTCGTTAACCCCTGAAAAGTTGTCAGTTTTTTTGTCAAAATGACCATCTTACCCTCAGAAACCTATGGCCCACATGTCATCTTCCTCCTCTCTTTCGCCTCTTTGTTCTCCCTCCTGCACTCGCCGAAACTAGCAGCTCGTGGCCGCCACCGCGTACACAAGGCCTAGTGCCACCACGGCCACCCTTGCCCTCGTGCCTCTGCATAAAGCCCCTGGACACATGCTGGTGGCCAGTGGCGGAGGACGGGAAAAAAATGAGGTGGGGCGGATCGCCCGCCTCCCGCCGCCCGCCCGCCTCCCGCCGCCCGCCACCCGCCTGCCTCCCGCCGCCCGCATCAAGGTCTGGCGCATGCCAGGGCTTGCCCTATCGGGTCCTCCGCCGCTGCTGGTGGCAATGTAGGAAGGTGGTGGTGGTCAGCTGTCGGTGCTCAGATAAGTTTAAGTTAATAGAGATGTAATTTCTTTGCATTGTAATTTGCGAAATATATTACTCTAATAGTTTGATATGTGACTATTGGATCGGTAAATCCGGTATGGTTCGTTGGTTCTACTCTACTTGTTGTACATGTTGCCCCCCATATCCAATTCCTGGCTCCGCCCCTGCTTGTGACCACCAAGCCATTTGTGGAACCATACGGTTGCAAGTCATAGATCCTCCATTAGCAACAACAAAGCAGCTCTCTGGAATGGCGTGAGTCAGAGTGCTCAAAGTCTTCACCAAGTCCTCACTAGTGAATAAGTATGCGCTGCGATCGGCCTCAGCGGTGGCGGTCGAAGCGCGGCCTGCTTCTCGATCGCCTCCAACCGGTTCGCCATTTGCTCCGTCGAGGCATCTGCCTTGGTCTCCACTCTGACCAGCCTGGCTTCCAGCGAATGGAATTGATCACAGAGTTGCTTCAACAACTCCGCGGTCGCATCGTCTTGCTATCCACCGCCGCCATAGAAGACAGAAGTCAAAAGCCTAAAAGAACAGGGCTAAACAATAACTCCAAGCATCTCAGGCGTTGGTTTCTGATCGGACCGGTATACACGAAGATGTTTTCTCCATGTCGCTCAAAACAAGCTGACAGATAATGTCGTATTGCCGTCACTCTGAATCTGAAAGCTTCAAGTCAGATCGCAGACGATGCGATACAATGTTGAGGTAGGCACGGTTCTAATATCGCTGCGATCTAATGCTTCGCTATTTTGACAATGTGATACGTTCTCGATACTTGCTACCTATGTAGCACGGACACGGATACGTCGACACGACACGACACCGATATGGGAATTCGCCGTTTTCCCAAAAAGACCGATACGGCGACACGGCTATATATATTTAAATAATAAATAAATTATATATATATATGTATTATTTTCTATGTTTCTACATTGTTTGTGTTTTCCTCCTCTCTAGCACTAGAATTAGCGGCTTCCATTGTTCTAGAATGATGAAACAGGCAATCAAGCATAAGTTACAAACTTACAATTACAATGACATGGATGTGAATAATAATTTATATCAACCGGCCTGAGCAGGACATGGATGGGAATAATAATCTAGTGAGTGACTAGGTGGTGGCTTTCATTAACATCAAGATTTCATTAAAAGCACCAGTCACCACTGGCCTTCGCTGGCATTTTTATGCCTTGTCACCAGTCACCACCGGCCTGAGCAAGTGAGCAGGAAATCTCAAGATAAAAGCCAAATACCTCAGTCGGCGACGCGCGGGGAGGCAGCAGCGGCGACGCCGGGGAAGCACGGGGAGGCAGCAGCCGGCGGCGCGCGGGGAGGCAGCAGCGGAGATGCCGGCGGCGCGCGGGGAGGCGGCAGCGGAGATGCCGGCGACGCGTGGGAAGGCAGCAGTCGGTGGAGCGCGGGGAGGCAGCAGCCGGTGGAGCTCGGGGAGGCAGCAGCCGGCACGCGGGGAAGCAGCAGCGGGGACGCCGGCGACGCGCGGGGAGGCAGCAGCCGGTGGAGTGCAGGGAGGCAGCAGCCGGTGGAGCGCGGGGAGGCAGCAGCCGGCGGCGCGCGGGGATCTCCGTCAGATCCGGTAAGTACTCCGTCTCCACCTCAACGCGGCGGCGCACGGGAGATGCGGGAGCTGGCGGAGCACGGGCGATGCGCGCGCTGGCAGGCGGCGGCGCGATGCGGGCGATGGGGACGAGCGCAAGTGGTGGTGCGGCGCACGCGTGGGGGATGGGAGAAGTGCGAGTGCGGTGCGGCGCTCGGGAGGCAGCAGCCGGCCTAGGGTTAGGGGCAGGGAAGTCATGGGCCGGCTGTTCTGGGTCGGCTCCTGGGCTGGCTGTGTTCTGGGCCGTGTCCGACTCGTGTATTTATCGTGTCCGACACGTGTCGAGAATTTTAACAATTAAAATTAATTTCAAAATCGCCCGATACGTCGCGGACACGTGTCCGAGCCGTGTCCGTGTCGTATCCGTATCCGACACGTGTCAGACACAGATACGGCGGTTTGGACGCGTGTCGGTGCTACATAGCTTGCTACCTGATCATTTAGTTTCGACAACAAGATCACCGTGTGTGTTGACTGTTAGCCCGCACAATTCTTTCGCCTATTTTGTTTGGGATCATATGAATTCCAATCAGACGGCCAAAACAAAAGGGGGGGGGGGGGGTAAGGATCATGGGTTGCTTGTTCTGCAGTTCCGACAACCAAATCTTTGAGCATTGTGTACATTCCGGCAAGATGATTTGATGCCCCTGCAAAGCAAAAGGCCCCGCCCGTGACATTGGACTCAATAGAATAGTATAAGAATAAAATTCAATCAGTCCAATGAGCTGGCCTGGCACATCTGCTTCACACACACACACACACACACACACACTTGTATGCTTGTAGGGTGCGTTTGGTTGCTAGGAACATCAGGTAACCAAACGAACTCGTAGTGAAGCTGTGGCGTTTGGTTTTCTTTATTGGAGTTGGTTTCAGATCATGCACTTCTTAGCAGTATAATATAGTAGGACTGTGCTACTGCATTGTACAATGAGATGTACGGAGTATATTCTAATTCTGTTAGGAAATAAGCTAAGGTCTGCAATTGCGGTAGCCCAACTACCACGTGTGACTGAAATGAATTAAGCTCGTATTATACAGTGCGGGAGAGCTATGTTGGAGTCCATGTCCGGGCTCAGCACATGCATCATTGGCGACAGTTCTGAAATTACATGTATACAGTATTTACCAAAACATCAAACCACCTATACCGTTCATAAGCTTTAGGTCCGTTCTTTTCAGCTTATAACTCATAGCTTACGATTTTCCCCGAACAAACAAACCGAATGACTTCTCTATCGCTTTTTCAAAGCCGTTTATTGGAACAGCCTTTTCGAAACGTCTAATCGGCTTATTAGACATAAACGCTCGCGCTAAAGTCATAAACCATCAATTACAACCATAAACCATTAGCCACATCTGAAAAAAGCATACTAAGGGTGTGTTTGGTTGAGCTGTGGCTTCTGAAAAAGCTGCTGTGAGCT
Organism: Dendrocalamus latiflorus; assembly: GCA_017311315.1. Classification (NCBI taxonomy): domain Eukaryota; kingdom Viridiplantae; phylum Streptophyta; class Magnoliopsida; order Poales; family Poaceae; genus Dendrocalamus; species Dendrocalamus latiflorus. Next base: position 17,073,552 of record CM029637.1, on the reverse strand, counting down.
GTGGGCTATAGAAGAGCTGCTGTAGGTTGTGGGCTGTGGAAAAACTGTAAGCTGTTTGGTTCAAACAAGTATAAAACTTACCTCCTATCTCTATTTTCCTTGAAATAACTGTGAAACAGCTCTCTATTTTCACCATTTCAAAAAGCAGAAAGCCAAAAGCCAAAAGCAGGGTCCAAGGTGCTTTCAAAACTGTACTACCCGAAAGTAGCTGCTTCTGAAAAAAACAGCTTCTAGTTTCCACCCCTTTGGTTGGCTTTTGGCTTTTTAGAAGCAAAAGCAGCTCCTAAAAGCTCAACCAAAGGCACCCTAAACTCAATTGAAAAGCCTGCCCATATCATCATGAATTAAAGGGGGAAAAAGCCGTAATGAGTGACTGACACTAGTTTGTCCAGAAGAATAGGAAGCCTAAGGATTAAAATACTACTAGTTTGTCCACAAGAATAGGAAGCCTAAGGATTAAAATACTACTAATCATGCAAAAACCTTAGTGCAACCCAAGGCTAGAACTAGAATGAATCTCCTAACCTTAGTTTAGTATGTCCCAGTGCCAAGATCCTTCACAACACCGAACAAATCTCCTATCACTAACATCTCTAAATTTTACTAATACAGGATGGACAACTTGTTTCTACATCCAAAAAGGGCACTAGAGCAATCCTCTCCTCAAGAACCACCAGCACCAGCACCTGGGCCATCGTTGCCACCAGCTGGTTTGCAGGTTCAAATATCTTATAACAGCGTCCTCAAATCTATTTCATCGTGGAATCGAAATCATTTCATTAGCATATGGATATATATGATATATTCAAGCAGGAAACACGGTACAGACTTGGGATTGCTTGGGTTTACCATGGTTGGTTATAGAAGTCTGCCCGTCTTTCCCTTTGAACATTCCTATTCGCTTCACCAGCGACCAACTTCAAATCTTTGCTCTGAAATGCTATCAACGCATTGATGAAATCCACTGGGGACTGACAGCACAGCCACAAGATCACGGCAATGGAGCAGCGCGTCCGGCAAAACTCCCGAGCGCTGATTACTTCAAACAGAGAACACACGAGACAATGTTTTTGGTGGTGCCGGAAAAACACACAGCACCTTTTCTGATCTTTACTCCCTTATATCAGAAATACAAAGGCCCTACTTCTATTCTTACACGGAAACAAAAATAGAAACGGAAAACAAACTGAAACCGAAACTGAAACAGAGAACTACTTCCGGTCGGACCGGAAAAACTACACCGGTCAGACCAGTTTTACAACGCCGGTCAGACCGGCCTTATGCCTGCGGTTTGACCGCTACTTCTTTGGCGATTAGACCGTCTCCAAAACCAATTTAATTCAAACATTCACCTCCCTAAACTGGTTTCTCTTCTTTCTGCACAGCCTGCATCCCAATGTCCTTTCTTATCTCGAGAAACTTAAGCTTGCTCAATGGCTTCGTCAATATATCCGCGAGTTAATTGCTTGTGTTGATATACTTGACGTCAATCTTCCCTTCATCAACACACTCTCGAATATAATGAAAACGAGTGTCAATGTGCTTGCTTCTGTCATGATGCACCGGATTCTTGCTCAATGCAATTGTAGACTTGTTGTCGATGTTGAGTTCCACCTTCAATGGATCCTTGCTCAACAAGTTTCCAAGGAGTGATCCCAACCACACTCCTTGACATGCCGCCGTCGCAGCTGCAATATATTCGGCTTCACATGAAGACAATGCCACCACCTTTTGTTTTTGAGACAACCAGCTGATCAAACTTGAGCCTAGGAAGAACGCCACTCCCGTTGTGCTCTTTCGATCATCGATGTCTCCAGCCATATCGCTATCACTAAAACCAACCAAGTGAATTCCTTCATCATCCTTTCTTGCTTCATAACAGCAACCCAAATTGAGAGTTCCTTTGACATATCTTAAGATATGCTTCACTGCACTCATGTGGTCAATTGTAGGCGATTCCATGAATCGACTAACCATCCCAACAGAAAAAGCCAAGTCGGGTCTTGTGTTGGTCAAATACCTCAAGCTCCCCACTATGCTTCTATACATATTTTTATCCACCGGTGGTGCTGTACTTTTCTTGCTTAATTTGAGTCTTGCCTCCATTGGTACTTGAGTCGGATTGCAATCTTCCATGCCACAACTTTGAAGCACCTTCCTTGCATATGCTTCTTGACAAAGGGTGATCTTTCCTTCCTTTTGATTGACTTCAATACCAAGGTAGTAACTCAAGTGGCCCAAATCACTCATCTTGAAGGCTTCATACATCTTCTTCTTGAAGTCACTTATTTCAGCCTCACTACTTCCTGTAATGACCAAGTCATCCACATAAACCCCGACCAATAGCAAATTCCCATCTTTCTTCCTTTTGTATACTCCATGTTCCAAAGGACTTCTCTCAAAACCGAAATTCACTAAGGTTTTGTCTAGTTTTGAATTCCAACTCTTGGTGCTTGTTTTAGGCCATACAAGGCTTTATGCAATCTCAAAACCTTGTGGTCCTTGCCTTTTTCAACAAATCCTGGTGGTTGGCTTACATAAACTTCCTCCTCCAAGTCTCCGTTTAAGAAAGCCGACTTCACATCCATAAGATGAAGTCGCCAACCTTCTTGAGCCGCCAACGCGATGAGTAGCCTCACCGTCTCCATCCTTGCAACCGGTGCAAACACTTCTTCAAAGTAAATTCCTTGCCGCTGCACATATCCTTTTGCTAGTAAGCGAGCTTTGTGCTTTACCACCTTGCCTTGTGAGTCTTTCTTAACTTTAAAGACCCACTTGAGGCCAATCGCTTGATGGTTTGCTGGAAGATCTACAAGACTCTATGTCTTATTGTCTTGTATACTCTTCATCTCCTCCTGCATAGCCACCTTCCAACTTTATTCCCCTTCTGCTTCTTGGAAGTTTCTCGGTTCTTCAGCACTTAGGAAACATGAGCCCGAGTATTCAATTTGCATTGGTTCTGTCGCCTCATACAACTCCTGTAGAGACCTCATCCGAATTGGAGCCGAATCTGGACTACTCACGTACTGTGAAGCTTCTGAAGAATTTTCGCTTCGAAGTTCTGTGGGCGGTCTGACCGGTGTAGCACTTCCAGTCTGATTGCCGGATACTGGTATGACCGGTGAAGCAGTTTCGGTCTGACCGCCGGAGACCAGACTGACCGGTGGGACAGTGCCGGTTGGACCGCTGCGGGCCGGTCTGACCGGCAGAGACTGTCTCCGGTTCATCTGCGATCGCCGTCAAGTCCTGGTCAAACGAGACATGGAATACTTCACTTGTAGAGACCTCCGTCGTATGTACTGCAGTGTCCCAGTCCCAGGCTCGATCGTCTTCGAATATGACATCTCTAGTGATGCATACTCTCCCCGTGGATAGATCAAACGTCCGGTAGGCTTTTGAGCCAGCTGCATAACCGATGAATACCTGCTGTGTACTGAGGTCTGCTAGCTTGCTATGATATCCTCCTACCTTCTTCACATGGGCCACACAACCAAAAACTCGCAAGTGGTGGACTGCGGGCTTCCGATTGCACCAAGCTTCATACGGAGTCCTTCCCTCCACACTTTTCGTAGGCGATCGGTTCAGGATGTATACCGCTGCAGTCATGGCTTCTCCCCAAAATCTTCCACGCATACTCGTACTTTTTAGCATGCTCCGCGCCATTGCCACCACGGTTTGGTTCCTATGCTCCACAATTTCATTTTGTTGAGGAGAATAGGGTGCTATCAAGAACCGTTTGATGCCATGCTTTTCACGAAAGAGATTGAATTCATCCGAGTTGAATTCACCTCCCTGATCGGTGCGGAGAGCCTTTAGCTTCTTGTCAACTTCGTTTTCGGCCGCAATCTTGAACTTTTTGAAAGCCGTCAATGCTTCATCTTTGGTTTTCAGCAAGGAGATCCACATGAACCTGTTGTAATCATCAACACTTAGGAGGAAAAACCGATTTGCAGCTAGTGTACATTGGAGGTGTAATCGGTCCACAAATGTCGCCATGCACTAGTTCCACCACTTGAGCAGCCTTGAAATTTGAAATTTGTGGAAACGGAGTTCATTTTTTCTTCCCAACAAGACAACCATCACAAACCTGCTCAACATGGTTTACAAGTGGTAGTCCTTCAACCATTCCTCCTCGAGCTAATTGCTGCAATGCTTGGAAGTTTAGATGTCCAAAACGAGCATGCCATCTCCAGTCGTCATCGCCTAGACGAGCCAAAAGACATATCGGTTGAGCATGGTCCAGATTGAGTGCATACAACCTGTTTCTTGCTCTCTTGACGCGGATCAATAGCTGTTTTTGTCGATCGAAGACCTCCAAATGTCCTTCTTCGATGACCACCTTGCAACCTCGCTCTTTCAGCTGCCCCAAGCTGATTACATTACTAGTCAGCGCGGGGATGTAATAGACATCCGTGAGAATCCGATGTTCTCTGGTCCACCCTTTGATTAGAATAGAACCTTGGCCTTCAATCCTGACGCCCAATCCATTGCCAAACCTCACAGAGCCTCGAACTGAAGTGTCAATTTCTAAAAATTGACTTCTGCTGCCACTCATGTGATTGCTGGCCCCTGAATCCAGGTACCAAACGCCTACAACATCTTCCTCGTTCACTCCGATTTGAAGTTGCATCTTGTCTTCAACTAGAGTCACTTCTTCGGTGGAGACTTCTTCCTTCTCTTCCATCAGTTCGCAAGCTTCAAGCATCAACAAGACCGGTAAATCATCGTTCTTCTCGGTTGCATTTGCTCTTCCCTTCCTGGGCTTCTTGCACTCGGATGCGAAGTGCCCAAATTCCGAGCAATTGTACCATTTGATCTTCGTCTTGTTGAACTTCCGGTATGGCTTCTTTTATTTTGTCGCCAATGCCTCCCACTGGGTTCGAGATAGCAGTAGCTGCTCCCCTTCTTCCTTGCCTTGTGTCGCCAATGCCTCCCACTGGGCTCGGGATAGCAGCAGCTGCTCCCCTTCTTCCTTACCTTGGCGTCACCCCTTCTGACTTTCTTCGAAGACTCGTAGACAGCCAACTGCCTAGGTCAGCATCATCTTTGTCATGTCTCCGAATTGCTCAATCATACTTATGATCTGGAGGAACTTGTCGGGGATAGCGCTGAACAACCTCTCGATAACTGTTGAGTCTGGCAATTCAACACCCAAAGCTCGGATCTCGCCAGCCAAGCTTGTGAGCTTCTGAGAGAACTCACTAACGCCTTCGGTTTCTCCCATGATCATCCGATCGAATTGTCTCTTTAGCACCTGTGCCCTTGCTTTCTTGACACGATCCTCACCAATGCACATCTCCTTGATTGCTTCCCACGCCTCCTTTGCAGTCTCCTTTTCTGCAATGGTCATCAAGACCTTATCGGGGACAGCCTGAGATATGGCGGCCAAAGCGCCCTGGTCTTTCTCCTCTTTGACCGGTGCATCTCCTTCAATTGCTGCCCATACTCCGAGAGAGCGCATGACGATCTTCATCTTCACAGCCCACAGGCCGTAGTTCATGTCGGTCAGCATGGGGAATTGTATCGGTACCAATCCCCCTCTCGTCGGTGCTCGCGGCGGCGCCAGCGGTTTCTTTTCGCCGAAGTCCTCCACAGTCGCTGCTTGCTTCTCTGCATTCTTGCCGTCCATCGCCTCCTTGCTCTGATACCAAATGACAGCACAGCCACAAGATCACGGCAATGGAGCAGCGCGTCTAGCAAAACTCCCGAGCGCTGATTACTTCAAACAAAGAACACACGAGACAATGTTTTTGGTGGTGCCGGAAAAACACACAACACCTTTTTTGATCTTTACTCCCTTATATCAGAAATACAAAGGCCCTACTTCTAACGGAAACAAAAATAGAAACGGAAAACAAACTGAAACCGAAACTAAAACAGAGAGCTACTTCCGATCAGACCAAAACAACTACACTTGTCAGACCGGTTTTACAATGCTGATCAGACCGGCCTTATGCCTGCGGTCTGACCGCTACTTCTTTGGCAATTAGACCGTCTCCAAAACCAGTTTAATTCAAACAGGGACTGGCTGAACCCAAGGAAGAATGCCCTCCTCCTGCGATGCTCATGGATCTTGATCGAAGCTGATATCACCTCATTGCATGCCTCGATGTCCTTGTGCTTCTCGATATTGGCAAGCAATGCAGCCATCTCCTTCTGCAGCAGGAAAGGAACATCCACCAGCACGTCATACCAAGCACTCGCATGCGCACCATTCCCTGATAGCTTAATCTTATGCTCCAAGTTGACCGGCGGTGGAGGAGAGAGATGCGGCGATATCTTCTGAGGCAGCATTGCGAACCTCAGCTTATCCTCCCCCAAAGACCTTCTTCAATTGAGGGTTGCACAAGAAGTACAAAGGATCTCTCGGGTTCTGCAACTTCTTCACCTTGATGTTACTGCCAGAGGGCAGCAATCACCCTTAATCAGGTGTGAACCTTTGTTGGAACTAATCTTGTTGTGTTGCTGTAGTAGTCGATGTCGAGTACTCGGTGTGTTCGAGTACTGTGTCATTATGTGTAGAGTACTGGGTGAGCTGAAGTACTGTGTTGTCGTTATCGAGTGCTCGTGTGCTGAGTACTAAGAAGTAGTGTGTCGAGTACTCAATGTTTTTGAGTACTGTGCAGTCGTGTCGAGTGCTCGGTGTGTTCGAGTACTCTGTAGTCATGTGTCGAGTACAAGTCAAAGACCTGGAGTCGAAGAGCAGTCGGAGACTCCGGATTCGGAGACCAGTCATAGCAGTTGCAGTTGTAAGTCAAGCTGCGTAGTAGTCGTAGCTACAATAGTCATAGCTATAGTAGTCATAGCTGCATAGTGGTCGATTGGTGGTACTCTAAGCTATAGTATCACAGTCGTGCTCGAAGACCGGTAGTACCGTCTATATGAGCGGTACTACCAAAGGTGCTGGTCGACAAGCCATGGTCGAAGGTACCATGGTCAAAGGCACCATAGTCAAAGACACTGTGATCGAAGGCATCGAGCAGCCATGGTCGGTACCATAGTCAAAAGCACCGTGGTCGAAGGCATCGAGTAGCCATGGTCGGTGGCATGATCGAGCAACTATGGTCAACGGTCGTGGTCAAAGGATACCAAGCAGGACTTGTCAAAGGACTCAAAGCGGGACTCAAAGAAGGTCTATGTGCGGTCATAGACTGGGCCAGGTAGCAGTTAGTCTGCACGTAACTAGTCGTGTCCACTAAAATGAGTGAGTTGGTTGGTGGAATAAGTCGTTCGGGTAATGCAGGTCATGGGGATCGTGGTCAGAAGAGTTGAGTGATTTTGTTAGCATGTACACTTGTAATCTAAGTCTATAAATAGAAGAGAAAATGGAAAAGCTACAGAGGATTGGCACAACGAAAATACTCGTGTGAGTTGATTAGAGGTGTTCGTGTGAGTTTCGACCACCATGTGAGTGCGTTCTATTCCATCCCTAGGCCAATAATTGGTATCAGAACTTGGTGTTCTTCGTGTGTCGGAGAAGAAGCCGAAGGAAGACTTCCGTGTGTCGAAAAAGAAGTCTTGGTGATTCCCATGAGTCGAGAAGATGCCAAGAGAAGGAAGGAGTGTGTCTCCGTCAGCGTTTCGCAGCCCTGCTACAAGGTGATTTGTACACTCCATCTCACAGGTGGTCGTGAAGAGGGAGAGCGCAGTGACGTTGTTGTACCCGCAGCTCACCCAGACGAACTACACGATCTGGGCGATGAAGATGCGGATGGCTCTTTAGGCTCAAAACATGTGGGAAGCAGTCAAACCTGGTGCCGCCGAGTACCAGAAGGATCGAATGGCGTTATACGCCATCTACCAGTCCATGCCAGAGGAGGTAATGTCTTCCCTCGCCGGAAAGGACACAGCCAAGTCGACATGGGAGGCAATCAAGACAGCGCACATGGGGCACAAGCGCATGCCCGAAGCTAAGTTGCAGACCCTCAAGAGAGACTTTGAGGGACTAAAGATGGAGGAAAGGGAGTCCATCGAAGACTTTGCCAATCGGGTGACATCGGTAGTCACCGATATCCGAGCTGTGGGCGATACCATGGTAGATGAAATTGCGGTTGTTTGCAGGTTTCTTCGGGCTGCCCTGGCGCGCTATATGCAGCTCATCACATCCATCGAGCAGTGCTTGGACTTGAAAACCCTCACCATCAAAGATCTGGTCGGATGGTACAAAGCCTACGACGAGCGCATTGGAGTCAGTCTCGACAATACAAAACAAAGTGAGCATCTGTTGCTCATGCGCACGCAATGGGAGACCCTCAATAAGAAGAAGAATGAAGGGTCAGGTAGCAGCAAGAGGAGGAACCATGATCATGGCGGTGGCCGTGTCAAAGAAGGTGGTGGTCGTAGAGACAACCATGGACAACGACTCACAGACCAGTGAGCGGAGGTCCAACAAGAAGAAGATGAAGTGCTACAATTGTGGCACACATGGACACTTTGCCAGTGAGTGTCGCAAGCCAAAGAAAGAGGATGTGCATCTCATTATGGCTGATGCTGATGACAAACTGACGCTGCTTTGGCGAAGAAGGTGCTCAAATAAAGACAACAAGATTAAGGGGTTTATGTTGGAACTAATCTTGTTGTGTTGCTGTAATAGTCAGTGTCAAGTACTCCGTGTGTTCGAGTACTGTGTCATTGTGTGTAGAGTACTCGGTGAGTTCGAGTACTATGTTGTCATTATCGAGTACTCGTGTGTTGAGTACTAGAAGTCTTGTATCGAGTACTCGGTGTGTTCAAATACTGTGTAGTCGTGTCGAGTGCTCGGTGTGTTCGAGTACTTTGTAGTCGCGTGTCCAGTACAAGTCGAAGACCTGGAGACAGAGACTCCAGAGTCAAAGACCGGTCGTAGTAGTTGCAGTCATAAGTCGAGCTACGCAGTAGTCGTAGCTGCACTAGTCGTAGCTACAGTAGTCGTAGCTGCAGTGGTCATAGCTACAGTAGTCGTATCTATAGTATTCTTAGCTACAGTGGTCGTAACTGTAGTAGTCATAACTACAGTGGTCGTAGCTGCAGTAGTCGTAGCTACAGTAGTCGTAGCACATCAGAGCGTCAGGTGTATTCAGGAATGCCTTCAAGACGGGCAATGGTGTGTCGAACACCATCAGTATCTGTCTACTCTTCATCTACCCTGTCTGGGCCCTGGTGCTGAAGTTCCAGTAGCTCGATTTTTATTGTGCATTACAAAGATTTTTCCACATCCCATATTCTGCCTACTACCAAATATGGGGTGCATTAAACAATCTCTTTCTCATGTAACTTTATCCTGGTTTTCTTTACTACAAAAGTGCAAGAAGATCCTAAAGCCTCTTCTGATGGCAGCATGTGTGCCAACTGAATTAATTGCATCCTTTGTCAGCTTAAGTTGTGAAACAAATGCTCTTTGAGAAGGGAGCATGGCGTTTGTGGTGACATTAGCTAATTTGTGAAATTTCAATTTTCTTAGTAATAAAAAAGCTTGAAAAATATATGCACTGTACACAGTGTTGCCTTAGAACAAGCAAAATATATAGAAGCTTAGTCTGTTAGATGTGAAATTCTTGAACCACAAAAACAAGTGAAATATGTAATAGCAAGGAGAGTAGTAATCATCTCTTTTTTTTAACATGTTTTGCTGCTCAGGTTCTTTGGATGATTTCAGAGAGGCTCAAGACGTTGTCTCCCAGAAGGCATACCAATAGCAAGAATGTAAGAAAGCTTGATAATGTAACTTGGTCAGTTGTTCCACTTGTCGTGAATTCTATTTTTTACTGATTTCTGATTTATGTCATGTTCATTTACCAGCTGCAGTCAACTTTAATGTTACAATGCTAACCAATGCTACCAGGGAATGGCAGGCACCACTCTTCACAATAATTATGTCATGTGATGTCTGGTATTTTTGGCTCCAAAGCAATGCATTACTGATTACACACTTTGGTTCTTTTATCTAGCAATTAATTATTATTATATTATATTATTCCATTTCAGATGTTTTTCTTTTTTGTTAAGCTCCTAGGTTATTTGGATAGTTGAAACCGATGCAGTGGCTCTGCACACAAGGAGGAGGCAGGCAGCGGCAGCTCTCTGATCTTTGTGACCCTTTCTCTAGTATTTATTTATACTATTCTACTCCTGGAACTCCCACTGTACTTCTATTTATTTCAGTATTGAGTGAGAGGAGCATATAGCTGTGCAAATGTGCCAATCCAATTCATTCAGTATTCTCCTTATTTCTACTCTTATATTCTATGGTTTAATTAGCCCACCAAATCCAAAGGAGTGGTGTTTCACTGCTTTCATGGTAATCATCTTAAGATTTTATATTAACCCACCTGTGGCTTTCAGATCCTGCTATGTTCAAACATGTTAGCATCATGCTGCTACTACATCAAAAGAAATGAATGATAATTTTGTTTTAATGCTATATAAATATACATATATAAATTCACAATTTAAATAGAAAATATGATCACGATGCCAAGTACAAGGCCAAATACCATATACCCGCTACAAGGTGAGTTGAACTAGCGAGGACCTATTACAAAGTTTTAAAACCTTGATTGTGGGGACAAATAGTGTATAAATACCTGTTAGGATTAGCTTTTAGATCTCCTAGGTTAGATCTAGCGGGGTTTCTATTGCGTTTGGGTCCTTGAGAGATACACTGAGAGGGAGAGAGGGGTACCAACCGTCCGGTGTAGAGGATGAAGAGCCGGCCATAGCTGGTACGCTCGGTGAGGTCTGCGCACGGGCAGCAACGGTCGGGGAAGAAGTGCGGAGCTCCTCGGCGGCGGCGAGTCCCGGGCGGCGGCGAACTCCCTGGCGGCGGCGATCTGGCGGTGGTGCTTCCCGTCGCTGGAGCGCCCCCTCTTAGATCGGATCTAGGGTTATGTCGGTGGGGTTTGTGGCGGCACGGTGAACCTCGTCGTGCGTGCCGCCCCGGCCCCCACCTCTCTTTTATATGGCGCTGGCGACAAGGGCCCACCAGCCAATTGGGTTGGGCGCCCCCGATCAGGGCGCGGTCAAGGGGTGGCATTTGGCCGTTGGGCCAAATGCCTGAGATCACTCTAACATTCTCCCCCTTGATCTCAATCTATACTTTATCTTTAATTACTTTTCACTTTACACATTCCATCACAGATTAGTGCATAGAACATGTCTCATCGTCACAGTCAATCGCCGATAGATTCAACAGCTACAATACACCTCTCTGTTCTGAAATAGTTACTTTAATCTTTTGGGCCATCTTTTAGTCCAGGAATCATAGGCTTTCCCTTAAACCCATGCCGGCTATATGTTCTCTGAACACGTTGGGTGGTAAGCCTTTAGTAAGCGGATCCGCTAACATCTTTGCGGTACTTATATGCTCAAGACTTATAATTTGATCCCGAACTTTATCTTTCACAACATAATACTTTATGTCAATGTGTTTGGCAGCACCACTTGACTTATTGTTGTGGGCATACGTTACTGCGGGTTCATTATCGCAGTACAACTTAAGTGGTCTATTGATGTTGTCAACCACTTTTAAACCGGGTATGAACTTCTTTAGCCAGTTCACCTGCCCCGTAGCCTCATAACATGCTACAAACTCGGCATACATTGTGGACGATGTAGTGACGGTTTGCTTTGAGCTTTTCCACGATATAGCTCCTCCAGCGAGAGTGAACACATATCCAGATGTTAACTTTCTATCATCTCCCGCATAATCAGAGTCTGTATACCCCACTATATGGAGTGAATCTGATCTTCTATATGTCATCATGAGGCCTTTTGTTCCCTGCAAATAACGCAAGACTTTCTTTATCAATTTCCAATGTTCTATTCCAGGATTGCTCTGGAATCTGCCAAGTAACCCGGTAACAAATGCTAAGTCAGGGCGTGTGCACACTTGAGCATACTGTAAGCTTTCGACAGCTGAAGCATATGGAACCGCTTTTATTTGATCGATCTCATACTGGTTCCTGGGGCATTGAAAATCCCCATATCTGTCGCCCTTAACTATAGGTGCAGGTGAAGGACTACATTTATGCATACCAAATTTCTTTAAGACTTTCTCTATGTATGCCTTTTGTGATAGTCCCAATACCCCTTTGTTTCTATCTCGGTGAATTTCGATCCCTAGAACGAACAGCTTCACCAAGATCTTTCATATCAAAGTTTGAGGACAAAAACTTCTTTGTCTCCAGTAGCAGACTGACATCACTACTAGCCAGTAGGATATCATCCACATACAGGATTAGGAAGATAAACTTCCCATCTTTAAACTTTGCATAAACACAGTTGTCCTCTACATTCTCTTTAAACCCAAATTTTCTTATTATACTGTCAAACTTCAAGTACCACTGTCTTGAAGCTTGCTTTAACCCATAAATCGATTTCTTTAGGCGGCATCCCATTCTTTCATTTCCTTCCACGACAAAACCTTTCGGTTGTGCCATGTAAACATTTTCCTCCAAATCCCCATTAAGAAATGTCGTCTTTACATCCATCTGATGTAACTCTAAATCATAATGTGCTACTAATGCCATTATGATTCTGAAGGAATCTTTACATGAGACTGGAGAAAAGGTCTCATTGCAATCAATCCTTTCTCTTTGCGTAAAGCCTTTTGCCACAAGTCGCGCTTTGTATCTTTCTATATTCCCTTGGGAATCAAGCTTTGTCTTGTAGACCCATTTACAGCCTACTGTTTTGGCTCCTTTAGAAATAATTTCCAAGTCCCAGACTTTATTAGTCTTCATGGACCTCATTTCCTCTTCCATGGCCTCAAGCCATTTTGAGGAATTTTCACTTCTCATGGCTTCTTCAAATAAGGTGGGATCCTCCTCCATTTGAAATTCCTCTGTATGATAAATCTGATAATCATCAGAAATAGCTGATCTTCTTACTCTTTGAGACCTCCTCGGGGCCTCCTCATTTGGTACATCTTCTGTTTGAGACTGCTGTTGCTCCCCCTCATCTGTGGCAATAGGTTCTATAGGATCCTGAAGAACAGGTTCCTCATTATCATTCATTGTCGCCACAGGAGGAACAATAACAGGTGCTGGCACCACAGTGTCTTGCACCGTCGGTGCAGCGACAGCAGGTAGTGTGAAGAATGGCTCTTGAATCATCGGAGTGGGCGCATACACCCGCTTCTCTTCAAGGTCAATCTCTCGAGCTACCATGCTCCCCCTCATCATTTCATCCTCTAAGAAGACAGCGTGTCTCGTTTCTACAAACTTTGTATATCTGTCCGGACAGTAGAAACGAAAACCTTTTGACTTTTCAGGGTAGCCAATGAAATGGCAACTTACTGTTTTGGGATCAAGCTTCCCAAGGTTTGGGTTAAATACTTTAGCCTCAGCAGGACTCCCCCACACACGTAAGTGGTTTAGTGAGGGAACTCTTCCTGTCCACAACTCGTACGGTGTTTTGGGCACCGACTTACTAGGGACTCTGTTGAGAATATGAATGGCGGTTTTCAACGCCTCCATCCATAAACTCAATGGCAGTGTGGAATAGCTCATCATGCTTCACACCATATCCATCAGGGTACGGTTGCGTCTTTCAGCTACTCCATTTTGCTGAGGTTCGCCCGGTGTAGAATACTGGGCCACTATGCCATTTTCCTGTAAAAACCTTGCAAAAGGTCCAGGAACTTGTCCATATGGGGTATGTTGACCGTAGTACTCCCCCCCACGGTCAGATCGGACTATCTTAATCTTTAAATCGTGTTGGTTTTCAACTTCAGCCTTAAATATCTTGAATTTATCCAAGGCTTCATTTCTTTCTTTGATTGGATAAATATATCCATAACGGGAGTAATCATCCGTGAATGTTATGAACGAGTCATAACCATCCACACTTTTCACAGGAAAAGGACCACAAATGTCTGTGTGAACAATTTGTAGAACTCATGTGCTTCTTTTAGCGTCTTTTTTAATTTTCTTTACATATTTTCCTTTAATGCATTCTCTGCATTGTTCTAAGTCTGAGAACTCTAATGGAGGAAGAATATCATTCTTAACTAGTCTTTCTATTCTCCCCCTCGAAATATGGCCTAAACGACAGTGCCATAATTTCGACGACTCATCTAGAGTTCTCTTTCGTTTTCTGTTTACATTCGTAGACGAGGATTCAATCACTTTCTCGCACGCGACGTTCTCATTATCGCATACGACATTCACATCATCACACAATGATAACAAATAAAGCTCATTCTGTAAGATGGCAAGACCAACACATTCTTTATTAAACATTATTTCACACTTGCCATTTCCAAAATTACAATCATAACCATCTTTGTCCAAATTTGAAACACTAATCAAATTCCTCTGTAAAGAGGGAACAAAAAGGACATCTCTAAGTAAAAGATTGGAGCCATTAGCTAACTCTAATGAAAGATCGCCAACGGCTTCAACTTCAGCTTGGACTCCATTTGCAACTTTAATGCATCTTTCGTTTCTTTGCGTAGTCCTCGTCGAACGGAATCCCTGTAAAGAATTAGCAACATGAACAGTTGCTCCTGAGTCAATCCACCAAGTGGATTTCGAATATTGCACATACAGGCATTCATTTATAAAGGTAATAATGTTCTCACCTTTCTTTGCCATTATCATCTTTAAGTAATCAGGACAGTTCTTCTTGTAGTGTCTCGTCTTCTTGCAGTGAAGACACTGATCTTTGTCTACAGCAAATTTATTCTGTTGAGGCTGATGGACAGAGGCTTTTCCCTTGTTCTTTGAGAAGGAGGTATTGTTGAAGTTCTTTTTCTTGTTATCCTTCACATAGTTGATAGATCCACCATGTGAGGATTTAATTCTTTCCTCCTCTTGCACACACATAGCTATGCACTTTTCCAAGTCCCATTTCTCGGGCTGCATATTGTAGTTGACAACGAATGTGTCAAACTCTTTAGGCAAGGAAGCAAAAACCAAATGAATAAGGAACTCATCCTTGAGAGCCAAATCCATTGGTTTAAGCTCGGATGCCAAGTTGCTCATCCTCAGTATGTGCTCTCTTATGCCACTGCCACCACCAGAGTACCTCTCTGTCACAAGCTGTTTAATCAGCTGTGTAGCATAAGTCTTTGAAGAGCCAGTAAACTGACTCTTTATTCTCTCAAGGTACTCTGTGACAGTGTCACACTCTGCGATTGAGCCCACAATAGCAGGCTCAATATTGTGGGCTCAATCGCGTTCTTTATCACAGCCATACATTTCTTGTTGGCTGTGGTCCATTTCTTATGCTTAAGGTCATAAGACATCTGTAAGGGAGCATGATCCCTCTGTCTTTTCTGCCAAGCAGTATCATCCTCATTTTGATCCCTCACTGGTGCCATAGGCTCAGTGGGACGTGCTGTAGTGAGGACCCAGTCCACCTTAGCCAAGATAAACGCTAAGTCTATCTTTTTCTTCCACTCTCCATAATTATCTCCTTTGAGAGTGGGGATCTCTCTGATACAACTCATCAAGTTATATCCTCCTGAAAAATATTTCAAATAAAGTGAGAACATAACAGGAAAATTATATGCCCTATTTCCAACGTTGGCCAAAAATACGACATACAATTAAATCAATTTTATCTATACAGTAAATCTATATCACAGTTGGGCAGAAATAGAAATAATGCATAAAATCATCAATTAAAAAATTATAATACTGTTATTATCAACGTTGGTCAGAAAATAACAATATCATAATTATCTGGGATTTATATCTATTTTTCCAAAATTAAATTCTCCCGTTGGTTCGAATTTAATAATGAAAAACAATCAACATTAACTTTTGCAGCGGAAACTGTAATTATTCTAAAATAATTCATTATACAGAAGCATTATACTGTACACTTTTAATCTCTAAAAAATTAACACATTGGTGCAAAAATTTACAGAGATTTTGGATCAAATTTCAATCAAATTCACTCAACATTGCTTCTGTAAATCAATAAAACTCATTTTCGGGATTTACTGTGCAAATTGCCAAAATGGCCCACGGCGGCCCAACCGGCCACCGCGATCGCGGCCTCTTTCTCCCACGCGGGCCCAAAATTCCCCGCAGGCCAACAGCCGGCCCAAATGGCCCCGTCCGATCTCGGCCGCCCATCTGAATCAACGGCCAGGAGGGAAAAGCGGCCGAACAAAAACCCCCTCCCCCAAAAAACCCTAACCCTAACCCATTTGATCCCATTTTTTTTGGATCTGAGGGGGAGGGAGCGGCGGCGCATGGGCGCGCGACGAGGCGGCCTCGAGCGGGCGCGGCGGCCAGCGGTGGCACAGGGAGCGGCGGCGCACGGAGGCGCGGCAGCGGCTCCTGCGCGCAAGGCATCGGCGCGGCCCGCGCTGAAGGGAGCGGGGCCACTCGGGCGGGGCGGCCTCTCCCGCGACGCGATGGCAGCGGCGGCCCCGAGCGCGGAGCGGCAGTGCGCGGCGGCGCCATCGGGAGGAGGCGGCGGCCCCGAAGCGGCTCGACGTCGGCTCGGCGGCGGCGGCCGGCCCCGGCGGCGCGCGTGAGTCCCCCCACTTTTCTTTCCTTTCTTTTGCCGATTTCTCGGGTTGGGGATTCTCTTTCTTTTCTTTTTCCGCACTAGATCTACCTCTAGGTGGCTCTGATACCATTGTTAGGATTAGCTTTTAGATCTCCTAGGTTAGATCTAGCGGGGTTTCTATTGCGTTTGGGTTCTTGAGAGATACACTGAGAGGGAGAGAGGGGTACCAACCGTTCGGTGTAGAGGATGAAGAGCCGGCCATAGCTGGTACGCTCGGTGAGGTCTGCGCACGGGCAGCGACGGTCAGGGAAGAAGTGCGGAGCTCCTCGGCGGCGGCGAGTCCCGGGCGGCGGCGAACTCCCTGGCGGCGGCGATCTGGCGGTGGTGCTTCCCGTCGCTGGAGCGCCCCCTCTTAGATCGGATCTAGGGTTATGTCGGTGGGGTTTGTGGCGGCACGGTGAACCTCGTCGTGCGTGCCGCCCCGGCCCCCACCTCTCTTTTATATGGCGCTGGCGACAGGTGCCCACCAGCCAATTGGGCTGGGCGTCCCCGATCAGGGCGCGGTCAAGGGGTGGCATTTGGCCGTTGGGCCAAATGCCTGAGATCACTCTAACAATACCCTGTTTCTTTTGAGTAAGTGATATTCTATAAACCGATACAGGCAGATTAGAGGGGGAAATGAATAATAAGTTTGGATTGGATATGTTTATTTATTTTCATGAAATAGTAATGAAACACACACACAAATGATCGATGTTGATTGACAACTGAACGATGGATGGAATTATTTTGTGTGTGGATAGCGTGACTTTTGCTCTCTAAATTGATAATATTGTGCTTGAAGTCCTTCAAAATCAAGGTGCCATTACTGAACTTCTTCTGTCCTTGTAGTATTGGTCTTGCAGATATCATGTGGTTCTATATTATTTTGATGATTTGATTTCCTTGTGGTCACTTCACATCACTGCCATGTTTGTAATCTAGGAAACTGAAGCTAAGCTACTATTTTTTTCTAATTTTATTTTTAACTTGCTATGTTGTCACCCAATTAACATACAAGGCTTTCTTTCCCAAGGAGCAATTCATCTTTGTGTGGCTATAGCTGCAAGATTATTGTTGAGAGGAGGATTGGTTACAGTGACGAGGCCTACAATACTATCAAGTTTGCGTCCTTTGTCAGCAGGAAAATGAAACAATCGACCACATTCTGGTTAATTGTGTGTGTTGTGGATTGGGAAACAGAGGTTAATGCCAACTATTACAGTTAAATTGCAGGAATGGTGGTTAACCACTCAACAAACAGTACAAGCAAAGAAGATCAAGGGGCTCAGCTCTGTCATCATCCCCACATTAAGATTGATGTGGCAGGAGATCTGGAGATGAACACGAGACGTGTATATATATATATATATATATATATATATATATATATATATATATATATATATATATATATATATATATATATATATATACACACACACACACACACACACACACACACACACACACACACACACACACACACACACACACACACACACACACACACACACACACACACACACACACACACACACACACATACATACATGCATAGCAACATATCCTATGGACTCAAACTTAAATTGCACTCATGGTGCATCCCAACTAAACAAGTCACGAAAAATTTCAAAAAAAATCTCTACATGTATTTTATAGTTTACTCAACCTACGTATAAAATTTTAAGTTTAGATTCATTCTATGTTAAAGAGCAGCAAAAAAGAAAAAGAAAAATCCAACAAATTTGAACTCTTAACATTTGTCAGAATTTTTTCTCTTTTCTATGTTACTACTTATGGTTGTTTCTGATTTCTGAGTGCATTAAACATTATGTTACCTTCATTAACTGAATTCGCCGATGTTAATTATAGTTTTGTTGGTCTATTTCCTTTAATGCTCAATTGTTCATATCGATTTTGCATTTTTGCTTCACGATATCTGCGGCAAAGTTATAGGAAGATATATTTAAGTTATTAATTGTATGTGTTTTTTCAATAGTGAAATGAGCCAAGTTGCAGCACACAAAAGACGAATAATATTTGACGTCAATTGATTGAGAATACACACTAGATGTTTTGTAGCAACGCACGGGCATTTGACTAGTTAAGACAAAAGTGGAAGATGTTAAGGCCAAATGGGAGTCTGACACTAGTCAAGAGTCAAGACCTTGGTGAGCTAGACCATATGATAAAAATATGTAAGTGACACTTTAGATTTATCATTTATCACACAGCTATCACTTTTGCCGACTGCTGCTGGGCCGGCTTACTTAATACACGCACATGAAGTCATGCACGCGATACGCTGCTGGGCCTTCACGCAACACTTACTAACTTTTTGGCACTTTTGGCTCTTTTTTAGGTGTATTTACAGTAATAACGCCAGTTGCATGGCAATGCCAAAAATAACACTTTTACCATCTAGCCGTGTGGCGGAGCCTGAGGTGGTCACATGTTAGAGGGCCGCATGGTGGCCATGTGGCCAGGGCCTGCCGCACGGCCACCGTGGGGCCAGGCTCACTATCAAACAGCCACTATGCGACAGAGCTCGGTGCCACACAGTCATCATGCGGTAGGTGATTAGCCTCCATCATTAATTACTTTAATAGCGCAATTAGGGAATTTATTTACCTGTACTACATATTGAAATTTTTACATAGAGTAAATGAGGTAAAAAAACTTACAACATTTTTTGTGGAGTTTTCCAACGCAGCATAATTTATTTGTAATTTTATCCTTTCTGAATTTTACTTGAGAAATTATTTAATAAATTATTTGTAGGTATTTTTTAATTTAGCAAATGAGCACTAGAAATTAGGAATTTTTTTAAGGTTCCTTATGCAGCGAACTTAATTGTGTAATGTTTACATAATTTTGTATTGTCAATACAAAATAGTTACACAATCAGAATTTTTCAATTTCATTTTGATAATTTTTGACAATACAAAATTTTGCAAAAATTACACAATCAAGTTCGCTGGTAAGGATCCTTCAAAAAATTTCATAATTTCTGGTGCTCCATGCCTACAAATATTTTATTAAATGATTTTTAAGTAAAATTTAGAAAGGATAAATTACAAATAAATTACACAATGAATTACGCTGCGTCGGGAAGCTCCACAAAATATTTTGTAAGTTTTTGAGCTCATTTACTATATATCAAAATTTCAACATACAGTATGGGTAAATAAATTCTCTAATAACACTATTAAATTAATTAATGATGGAGACTAATCACCTTTCGCACAGTGGCTGTGTGGCATCAAGTTCTGTCGCATGGTAGCCATGTGGCAATGAGCTCAGCCACACAATGGCTATACAGTAGGCCCTGGCTTCATGGCCACCGGGTGGCCCTGTGACGTGTAGCAGTAGGGGGATCCAAGTTGGCCAGGAAGAGGTGGCCCAACGGTAGGAACGGCGATAAACACCAAAAGACACAAGGGAAGATTTTTCGAAGGGGAGAGGAGGAAGGAACCTAGGAAGATGATGCTGAATCGATAGGGAGAAACAAAATCTCCGCGATGATGGACAGCGTCGAGATTGATTCCTTCACCTGGAGGGCAACAACGAGGCTGACCGTGAGTAGATCCAAGCCACACTGATCGGAGAACAAGAGCTCCTCAAGATGTACAAAACAAAAAAGAAAAACCAACTACATATTGGATCTACTGGGTGAGTTCCCCTCTTGCTCGCCACCGGTGAGCCGACGGGGAGGTTATAGGGGAGGGGACCGCGGATCTGGAGGGGACAAGAAACTGGGGAAGGAGGAGGGGGAGGATATGAAGAGAGAATTAGTTGTTAACTAGTCACCTGCTCGTGCGTTACAACGAAATTTATTGGATATATAGAGAATCATACAATGGAAGAGGGCTACTCTGATCAGTTGAAAAGTGAAAAGTGGTGAGAAGTTGAGAATGGAGCGGTTGAAAGAGAAGGGATGTACGACCACCAACTCATTCTTTTATAATAGTAATGATTACCACTGTCACCAACTCAACTCTCCCATTCTACACTACTACAGAAAGCCTCATAGTAGACGCCAAATCACAGACGGTTTTGTGAAACCGTCTGTGATTTACACTATTATAGACGGTTTTAATTTGGAGGCCGTCTATGGTATTTGTGGCGGGAAAAAGGAGTATCACAGACGGTTCAGCGGTTGAACCGTCTGTGATACTAGAATATCACAGACGGTTTTATAATAAAAACCGTTTGTGATATTCCAGATTATCACAGACGGTTTTTATTATAAAACCGTCTGTGATATTCTAGTATCACAGACGGTTTTATAATAAAAACCGTCTGTCATACGTTTCCCGCCTTGCAATCCCTCAAAATTTCATATTTTCCCGCTTAAGTCCGAGTATGGTTCAGTTTTGAGACACCTTCAGTAAAACGGACATAACTTTTGCATACGGTGTCCGTTTTCGACGTTCTTGTACTCGTTGGAAAGCTAACGACGAGCCCGATCCAACAAAATAACCCGCTTGCGCCAGTCGCCCTCCAAGACCCTGAAAATCGGCCATCTTTGAACCTAAACCCGCGTCGCAAGTTTTTGGTTTCTGTTTTTGCCCTTTTTCATGGTTTTATTTTCGGAATTTGGATTTTTCTTCAACTGCAAAGTTGTAGATCTCGTCGAAACCTTTCAAATGAGTATATATAAACTATATAAACCTTTGCTATTTTATCTCTTCGAACTAGTTATTTATATTGTATCGGTATATAAAATTTGTGCTCCAATTCACAGACGGTTCTATTTATAGAACCGTCTGTGATATTCATTCATCACAGACGGTTCTATATATAGAACCGTCTGTGATAATCTGACCGCTGGGCCCGTCGATCCTCAGCCCCACGAATCGTAGCTCCGCCTTTCCGTTCCCGCGCCAAAAATTTCGAATTCCCGCCTCTCCCTCCCCTATAAATATAACCAAAATCCAGCCTCTTTGCTGGTCTCCTCTTCCTTGCTGTCCTCCTCCTTGCTGTCCTCTTCCTTATTGTTCTCATCCTCTGTCCTCCTCCTTGCAGACGACGCAGAAGCATCTAGCTCGTGCCAACCGGGCAGACGCTCAATCAACGCCGACGATGGTGGTCGTCAAAGACATTCAGCTCATGCGTTGCATCAGGGGCGAGAAGGCATAGAGGATCTTTGCTTGTTGTGTAACCTGCTCGTTGTTTTTGTTGTGTAACCTGCTCGTTGTTCTTGTTGTGTAACCTGCTCATTGTTCTTGTTGTATAACCTGCTCGTTGTTCTTGTTGTGTAACCTGCTCGTTGTTCTTGTTGTGTAACCTGCTCGTTGTTTTGAGATATTGTAATGGTATACTCTAATCTTAATAAAAATTGATGTTTTATGTTTGTGAAATGAATTGAGATGTGAATTGGATGTATACATGTACATGTTGATCTGCTTGTTTCAGAGGGCATGGCTAGCATTTCCTGATGCTGGCCAATAAACAGAAATAGGTTTAGGAATAGAAGGGAATATCACAGACGGTTTTTAACTAAAAACTGTCTGTGATAGTTATAATCACAGATGGTTTTTAGTTAAAAACCGTCTGTGATAACTATATATCACAGACGGTTTTTAACTAAAAACCGTCTGTGATATTTGCATCACAGACGGTTCGAAAACCGTCTGTGATGACCTCGTATTATCACTGACCCATAAATTCAGACGGTTCACAAAACCGTCTGTGATGACGTTTTTGAACCGTCTGTGATGATCTTTTCTGTAGTAGTGCTAATTAGATCAATATTCCTTATTATCCTACCACTGCTAATTTAAATTGAACAATTATTCACATGCGTCACTCCGGGCGTCACTGTCTTATACGGATCTGGTTGAGCTACCTTGGCATATTCTTTTGGATGACGCCTGATGGTTTTTTTTTTGTCACCTATAAGACATTTTGATGAATAGTATCGGCTAGTAAAAGCTAAAACAAAAGGCAATTGAAAAGCTAAAAAAGGGCGATTCTTCTTCTAGCGTTGCTTTCTCATCCCTAATCTCATGTCCACGTAAATAACTGCTTTAACGAAGAATAACAATATGATCAACTTTGGAACGACGACATGCAGCATCCTCTGCCATTAAGTCAAACAAGAAATGGCACACATGCCGTCCGATCAGCTGCACGGACGGTCCAGATTAATCGCACACGGGAATGGTTTCACTACTCGCACCCCCTCGTGCGTACGCGAACGATCTTGGATGGAACAGCGCGTAGACATCAGCAGGATACTACACAAGAAAGCAGGACACTCAAGTTGGAAAGGCCGGCGATGAACATTAGCCGGTGGATGCGCGGATCAGGAGATCTCGACCGTTGCTTCGGGTCGGAAGCCCTCCTTGAGAAGAGCCGCCATCATCCAAAGCTTCACCGTGCACTCGCTGATCACCGCGTCCTCCCCTACTTCACTAACCTATACACACGCATACGCAACAGTCCATATGTACGGATCAGTGCAATGTACATGCAATTATTATTCTACAGGTATAGCCGTATAAACTACGTACATTATTCGCGTATAAAATACCTTGAGGGTTAGAGTTGACACGACGCGGTCCGAGGAGCAGCGGAGGTTGGAGCTCTCCACCAGGAGGCACGCCAGCGACTCGATGGCGGACAAGAGCGGCGCCGCCACGCCGTCCCTTCGCTCGCACTCCACCGTCACGAAGAACCTGCCCTCGCCGACCTGCGCCGCGCCGACGTGCGACACCCTCGCGCCGTGTAGCAGGCCGCTGCTCCCCTCGTATTTACCGTGGCCGTGCTGGCCTTGGCGGCGAGATGCCGCGTGGCGGCGGTCCGGCAGCTGCTGCCGCCCGGGCGACCCCGGCCGTGCCTCGAGCATGGCGACCTCCTCCTTGAGCTTCTTGGCGTGCGACTGCAGGTTCTTGACGTACACCACCGCGTCGGCGATGATGGAGGCCTTGTCCATCTGCATGCGTGCGCATGAACATATATGTGTTGGCATGCATGTTGCGACGTCACCCAGTAGAGATGTGGCAAGAGATGGCTAATCAAATGCGTACCTTTGTGATGTTGGGTACAAGGGATCTGAGCTCGTAGAGCTTCTCCTTCATCCGGACTCTCCTCTTCCGCTCCGACACGATTGTCTTCGACCGGTCCTTTCTCTTCCTCGTCGCCGACAGGTCGCCGTCATCGCGGCTGGGCTCGCTGGCGAGCTTCCCCGCGCCTTGCTCCCCCGAAGGAGGGCTCACGTCGTCGTCCAAGCACAAGCTGGGCTGATCAGCAGGAGAGCCTTCGCATTGCTGCTGCCATGCCTGGTGATCATCACCCATGTCGACGACGACATTATTATCGCCGCCGCCGAACAGCTCGTCACCGAGCTGCATGAGATCCTCCATCCAGCCGACGTCATCGGTGCATGCCCCCGCCGCGGCGACCGGCTCGACGAAGCCGCCGTCGTGGAAACTCAACGGGTCGCCGTCGACGTCGACTAAGAAGCCCGAGCTGATCATGAGGTGCTCTTCAGGCGACAAGCAGTGCAGCAGCTGCTGGTGGTGCTCCATTATCGATTTGGTGGTGGCTATTATCTCGAAGCGATCGAGCCAGGAGCCCCAAGTGGTGCGCTTTTTATATAGCTTGCAAATGTGAAAGGAATCGGATCCAGCTTGTGCTCTGTGGAATTAACAATGGAGGGAGAAGGTGAGCGGAATTGGAGGGAACCAGTGTACATCTGCTCCCAGCTTTGGATTAAATTACTAGGCTGTTTATACCTTGCTAAACTAGGGGTTTGCCACGGCCCACGGATAGCAAACTGTGACCTTACATATCCAAAAACAAATCGATTAGAAACAGATCGAGTAGGGAGAGTTTAACTTTCTTTCAATCAAGTTAACCTGGCTGTTAGTGCATGGGAGTGGCGACTAGATCTCTAGAGATAAATCACTGGATTTTTCTTCAATCTGAATTATCTGGAAGTTCAAACGAGAGTAACGTAGTCTCTTAAGGTTGCTTATTAACTATTGAGTTACTGTTGAGTTATATATACCAATCAAATCATCTAAAAGCTTAACCTGATAAGGAGTGATATCCTCATGTTTAGGCTTCTTCAGACCTAAGTTTGGACTCAAAGTGGACCGTAATTTTTTTAATATTGCGTAAGCTGGGTCTTTAACTCAGGATCTTTTAGTTCTGATACCATATTAAGTTGTATACACCAACTAGTTTAGTAAAAAACTGGCCATATTCTTTTGAGCTATGGCTGATGGCTTTTAGTTGCGACCGATGGCTTTTATCAGCGCTTTTCGAGATGACGATAGACGGCAAAGCTGCCGATGCGAATGACACACACAGTTTTGAACTTGAGAAGCCATTTAGAGAATCAGCATCGAGAAGTCGCTTGTAAAAGCTATTTAATTTGTTTGGGCTTCGAAACCAAAATCCACAAACCAACTTTTGGCTTATGTCTTATAACTTTCAGAAGGCAAAAACTATTTGTAACGTATTGGTTTTTTAACATAACTTTTTTCTTCCTTTCTTTTTCTTTTTCTTTTTCTTTTTTTTCTTTGCATTGTTTTTGGAGGTATAACAGTGTTATTTTTTCTCTTTTTTATTTTTTTAATTAAATGATTCAGAAAAAACTATCAGTCGCTACAGCCTACAGTATCATTTCAAATAAAAGATAATAACCATTAGAAAAAAAATTAAACGGGGCCTAAGTTGCGTGGGTGGGGGTGAGGGGGGGCATTAACCTGTAGGCGTGTCACTTGCGCCACTGAGCCTGAGAATTGCGCGTACCCATAAACTGGTATACGTGAATCTAAACCCAACTTCAGTAATTATTGACGACATGATACTTTGATCCTATTATTTAAGTCGATTTTCGTACACAGCCATACAGGTCAGCCGAGTAAGATAAATAGAAAGCCAGTGAATTTTTTTGAAAAAAAAAACGTCTTAAGAACTAGTACTACTGAATCTAACGACATTAATTTTCCATTGACCTTACATGAAAATCATGGGGTCAAAGCAACGATTCAGATTGGGCTTAAAGGTGTCATGCCATCTCTGATCACTATAAGAACAGTTTCGACCTTTACTGGCTCACTTGTACAATCTTATAATCTAAATATGCGATCAAATTTAAGGACCCAAGACAGACAAACTTGCTTTCTAAGCGTTCTTGTTAATAGCCATGGCAACCATAAATTGAAGGGTTTTTTCTTTTAGAATTCAAACGTTGTTGTTACTTCATGTGCCAGATGGACAAGAGCAAATTGCACAAAAAAAAACCCGCAAACTTTCCTGATTTTCTCATTTAGCTCTTCATACTTTCAGTAGGTTTTTCTTTTTTGAAAATAGAGGTACTTTCAGTAGTTTGATATGTCATACGTACCAAGCTTGCTTAACTTTGTCACTCAGATCCATCCGTCAGTTAGGTTAAAAAAATGTAGTGTGACATGGACTTACAACTACACAAGTTACAGTAATATAGTTAATTTATAGATTTACGGTAATATAGTCTACAAGAGAGAGAGAGCGCGTATAGGAATCCAGGCCTTGGTGACACAGTTAAAAACTTCATGTAAGTTACAGTAATATAGTTAATTTATAGATTTACGGTAATATAGTCTACAAGAGAGAGAGAGCGCGTATAGGAATCTAGAATCATATATATACACACACACATACACACACATACATGCATGCATGCATACATACATACATACATTTTTCCTTATGATAATTAAAATAAGACATTAAAAACCTTAATAGAGTTTTAATAGAGTGCCGCGAAATCCACCCAAATTCGATTCAAGCAGGGCCATTTCAAAGCCTGACTAGCTTGTGAGAGATCGTGGCCCAAAGGTTCCAGAATCAAAAATTTGTCTCATGAGTACTAGAATCACA
Source organism: Dendrocalamus latiflorus (assembly GCA_017311315.1). Lineage (NCBI taxonomy): Eukaryota > Viridiplantae > Streptophyta > Magnoliopsida > Poales > Poaceae > Dendrocalamus > Dendrocalamus latiflorus. The sequence goes on along the minus strand of CM029637.1, from coordinate 17,047,185 downwards.
TCCTGATTCGAAGTGTGAAATCTGACGGGAGTAGACAAATTAATAAGATCATGTGGAATCCACCGCCGCGGAACGAGGCACACTTCCGTGGGTTCCATGGAGGCCTGAATATTTTGAGGAGTTATTGTTCAGCCTGAAAGCGTATCTGCACCTCATGCTTTCCTAGTTTAGGTAGGCAATCCTGTTTTACGTTTTGTCTTTTACATCTCCTCCCTCTTAAGTAACCAGCCGACATCCTTCCAGCACAAGGACTGCAATTTTTAGGTGGTGATCGGTTCGGCTGAAAGCCTCATGGCTTATGGCTGAAAACACTGTAGCTGGCTGAAAAAAGCACTGTAGCTGACAGAGGCTTATTTACCATAATTAAATTTAAAAAATTTAAAAATAGAAAAAACATATTAGCCCATCACGTATAATGTAAACAAATACGAGGAAAAAAAGAACCGGTAAAAAAACTCAAAAAAAAGCCAAAAGTTCAGAAAAAGACGAAATTTATGAATAGTGCAAAAATAAGCTGAAGCCAAAAGTTTCTTTATAGTCCTTCATTCTTAGGGTTGAGAAACGGTAATGGATAATCTATTTTCTCCGATATTTGTATCCGAGTAAACACGAATGTGGTAAGCAAAATCCGTATTAAAAAATATTCGTATTCATATTGATAATATTCGTATCCGTATTTGAGAATTTTTATATTTGCATTCGTATTCGAGACTATTCGATTCGTATTCGATCTGTTTCCTATGCCGACCGGTCGGCCCAGTAGCATTCGTATTCGTATTTGACCGAATTAAGTTGTTACAAAAGTTATAGGAGGATAATCATATTCGACTGAGTTAAGTGCATATTTGATTCAAATTCGTTACTACATTTGATTCATATTCATATTCGAGAATATTCAAATTCGTATTTGTGTTCATTTCAAAAATATAGTGCATTCTATTCGTATTCATATCATCGTATGTTGTTGTAGTGCAAGAAATTTCATGAAAAATTTTATGAGGACGACTGGATAGGAATGATTATTAAGGAGGAAGGAAAATGATATTGAGCACGCGAAGAATTGAATGCGAAAAGACGACGAGATTTGATATTGTTAATTAAAATATATTTCATAATAAACATGGGAATAACACAATGCACAAGATTTGGTTGCGTGCATAAAAATCAACATCATACATGATGCAACAAACCGAAGTAGTCGTACAATACATGTGCGCCTCCTTGGCATGGAAATAAATTCGACATTCAGGGGACTAGTGCGGAATGGCCGGACCTACTGCGTAGATCTAGGCCATTTTTTCTTCCTTACAAGCTTAGTGTTGAAATCCTCAGATGCCTACTTGGCCTTAGCCGCCATTTCTCTCTCTTTTTTCTCACGCTCCCTGTTGCGAGCCTCGTGCTCCTTGCATGTGCATGCCTTAAGATGAGCTTTTGTCTCCTGACGTATACGCTCAGTTTTGCAGTGCTCGTCATCGCAGATCTCACATACCCTTTTATCGTTCCACTCCTCATAGTCGAGAGTCCACTGGTCATGTGGGTTGATCTCTAGGTTGATCCACTTGCGATAGCCACATAGTGGTTCCGGGGACTACGGGTAGACAAGAGAGGTTGTTATTACGTACTTTGAATGAGAAATAGTAGGGGGAACACATTGTAAGTAGTCTTTACCGGCTGTCGATAGCTGATCGTGTTGAAACGACAGTCGAGATAGTCACAGGAGTAGTTTGCACAACCCTAGTAACACATGCCTAGGCTGAGCCGCTGCTTAGACTTGAAGAATTTGCATGGGTCTCTGCACCACCAGAGGGGCGGCGTCTCACCGTTGGGCGGGTGTTGTGGCGAACATTTGGTTGGAACGTTTGGTTGGGGCGTTGTTAGGGGGGTGTGACGTCCTAGCACGCTCCGCCTAGTAATGCACAAATCCAACTAGTAATTTTTCTTCATTTTTTACTTATAAATTCTTATATAAGTCAAATAACTAATTTTTAAAATTTTATTTTAAATTATGTTATTTATGGAATTTACTTTCGAATTCATATAGAAATTACATTACAATTTTTGTGTTCTAATTTTATTTTACTCATTCACATTTAGTTGCATTTTATTTGTAGCACCTGACATATGGTCTCCACTTTTTTCCTAATCTGACTAATTGTGACTTTCTTGTTTCTAATCCAGCTACTCCTGTTATCACATGCAAATACTCTTACTTAAATACTATATTTTTTTAACGCTTACACGACCTACAGTGACTACAACAATACAAATAAATGTGTTCACAAAAAATAAACTACAATACATCATGCTTCATATATGGAAGGTTTCGTATAAACAAATATTTTATCAAAGATTGACATGCAGCAACTTTCATAAATGATGCTTTCACTAATTACGTGCTAATCACTATGATAAAATTATAGTCGTATGGGGATGATTACCTTTTCTTGAAGCTCACAAGAAGATCTACAACTTTCACAATTGCAAAAACTTCTGATCCCAAACGAAAATAACTCAAAATCATGTGTTTACACTCCTTTCTTTCTTGACTTCACTCCCTCTCTTGCTCTAGAATTTTCTTGCTCTGTTTAAACTCCAACCGCTTTGCTGCGAATCCTAAAATGCAGGCCATCCGAAGCATTTTATCACGTGACTAAGCGAGCTGAAATGCAGACAGCACAGGTGGGGGACGGCCAATGCATGCAAGCTAGTGGCGCGTGTGCATGCGGTGCATGCATGCTGCAAAAAAAAAGCTAAAAGGGGATGGCATGGGTGGCATGCAGCATGCAAAAAGCCACAGACAGGCGACAGCACGGGTGGCTTTCAGCGGGGGATGGGACGACGCACAGTGGTCGTGCAATCCCCGACCACACGTCTACTTGCTACAGTGCTGAGTCGTGCAGTCGAGGACCGTATGACTTGAGCTACAGTCGCCGCACAGTAGTCGTGCGGTTGGGGACCGCATGATCTCACTGTAGTGCAGTCCCCTACCGTACGATTAACACGAGTCGAGCTCTGGTAGTGCCACGGTCGGGGAAGGGTTAAAAATGGAATTGCAGTGATTCAGAGGCTAGATTTGATATTCGTATGACCAATAGTGGTAGATTTAACCAAAATTCGAATGGCTATATAGCCTTTAGGCTTCAAGTAGAGTTACTCTAAAGAGAAACAATAGGTCGCCTCAAAGGATAAATGACAAGAGAGATAAACGTCACTTATCCATGTTAAGGGCTAGTGATTTGGTTGGTAAGCTTGGTTTAAGGTTTTTAATTAGAGTCTGACCATCGCCCATCCATATATAGACGAGTACGTACGTACATGGCTCTGGCTCCAGAAGTGTGATGCTTGCACTGGTGGTGCATTGTATGTAGCCTTAATTTGACCATTTCAACATTTCATACATCAATAAACAGAAGGAAGGCATTATCTAGACAGGCAATCAAGATGAAACTCTAAGTAAACACATATTATCATCACTTGTTTGGTCAGAAGTTAGTTTGTATAGTTAAATACAAAACACACGACGTGACAACAACCAAGGGAATCTTGAGCTTAATTTGTTTCATCAGCCTTTTATCCCCTGTGAAGTCTAATTAAGGACTTAATTAGTGTGCAACAATGCTTGCACTTACAAGCATTACTTAGGATAAGTTTGTTTAATTCCAAGACTTACAGGCAAAGGTTGAGCGACAGTGTACTGATAGTTTAGATAAGTTGAAACATATGTCCACTAATTTATATGAAACTAGAAGGATATCTCGCGCGTTGCAATGGGAATTTGTAGAAATTAGTCAAATTGTTGGTTGTGATGTTGAATAAATCAAGGTGAAATATGGTAGAATCTAAAAGAATTAAAAGACAATGCAACGAGGAAACATCTATGACATTCAATTTTAATCCATTGGTTGTGAACAATATGGATAATGTGGCTGTACAAGAGAATAGAGAAATAACGTTAATCCTGCTCGTTTCGGTTTTAGCTTCTGGTTTTTGGCTTCTAGTTCATTATTCCTTAATTTTGTCTCTTTCTGGTTTTTGGCTTTTTTTTGGGCTTTTTGCCTTTTCTTTTTCCCGTATTCATTTGAATTGTCTGTAATGGGCTAACATATTTTTTCTATTTTTTTAATTTTTTAAATTTAATTACACCAAAAAGCCACAAATAGCTATAGTGTAAAATAAGTCAGCTAAAATACAGAAAAAACCATAAACCTGCTTATTTGAGCCGAACTAAGCACCCCAAAGAGTAGACCTAGGTTGCTGCCGGAAGTAATCGTTTCTGTATAAACTATTGCTAGGTGCAACATGAAATCTGACGCACTGTTGCTACAACGGGAAAATCTGCTGCTTGATCAAGTTGGTAGACTATATTGTGCCTTATACTAGAAAGGTGAGATTTTGGATCATGCATGAAGTTTTCCAAAATTGCTGTCACTGTTCATTTAGCGGTTCTGATCAATTTGAGACGTCATACTATATGATTTGGTTCTGGTGGACGCTGTCATTCATGCTGCATAAGTGACCGCTAACATTTTTTAGATGGCAAGTGATCAAATACGTACTTGGCTAGCATGTTTCTGCTTGCATTGTTTATGATATATAGCACATTACCTAAGCATCATGTCATTGATGCTAATTGAAAGATATATATTGAAGTTGATATATATGGTTGCTGTGTTTTCAATATATATTGAAGTTGATATGGTTGCTATGTTAGTGTAATTACCGCTCTCACTTTCCCTAAATACACGTTGTTGTGTGATATATGCGGTCAAACTTTTAAAATTTTGACAATTGTTATACATCAAAGTATATAACTTGACCGCATGAAAGTGATGACATTGTATGTATCTTAGAAAATACTTCCACGGTACATAATTTAATTTGCTTCTTATTGTTTCTATCATATTACTATAAAAAAATATGGTCCAAGTCTAGCATTGGATTGTGTGAATTAAGTAAAAAATTTGTATCCAACAAAATTTGATATTGTCCCTAGCAATTAATATACATCCACAAAAATAAATAGTGGAGGCAGAAAGTGAATGACGGGGCTACAAAATTGCGAGCATGCTGTTAATTAATAATATTTCTTGCATGTAAAAATACACATGCATCTCTTAATACCACCAAAATTAAATGCTCTATTTAAAATATACGTAAGCCCCCTAATTAATAATATTTCTTTCATATAAAATTACACACGCATCTCTTAAAATACCACCAAAATTAAATGCCCTATTTAAAATATATGTAAGACCACCCATCTTCACGCACAGCTCGTCCACTCTAGCCTAAAATTCAGATCAACAAATCTGTATGATATATAACGCTGCCTGAATTCAACAGAACTCACCATAACATGATTAGTGTAAGAAACTATGATACATACTTAGTTTAACATTTTTTTGGGCATCAACAGGTGGTCTTAGCAATCGAGTCATCATCTAATCAGATGGTCCTTCCCTGTTTTTTTTCCCCTTCTAAAACTTATTTCAAGTAGTCCAACAGCTAAAACAACTACACCCAAAGCGCTCAACTATTTTCAATAACAATCTTGTTGTGACATGGGCAGCAAGCTTTGCACCGGAAAGTTCGGGAATAATACCCGGTGCAAAGTACTAGTAGTACTAAAAGCTGAAGTGCCTTCCTCGAAAATAAAAATCTACAAGAAAGATTCATGGCCTCATCTGATTAATTTTTCATTTTGGGAGAGAGACAAGACAGAAGAACCTCCCCCGGAAACAAGCATTACAAACAAACAAAAGAAAGAAAGAAAGAAAACTTCAGAGGCACGAACTATACTACTACTATTATAAACAGAAAGGAGGAGATAATATGACAGAACAAAAAAGAAAGAAAAGCATGGCGTCACACACTACATGATAATTGATAAGAGCCATATAAGCCGGTCTATGCAATGCACGGTGCCAGCAGCGCAGTTAGGATAGGCTTAAGGCCTAGATAATTAAGCTAAGCCGTCACGTTCCTGCCCGTGGATGTGCGCCCATGGCACGGGCACTGCACGCACGCCGCACATCTGCAGCGGAGGCAGGCAAGCCGCGCGCGGCTGGTGGTTTGACCTGCGGATACGCGGCTATGTGAGCTGCCACTTGGCCTTCTTCTCTTTGCATTTCTTTTTTTGCCCGATAGCCTCAGCCTGGCACACGTACTGCCCATCGTATTTTCAATGGCAGACGGGCCGAGTATAGTGCTAGTAGTAGTGCCAGCGCTAGTTCGCCAGCAGATGGCAGTACCTGGCAGAACAGAAAGTAAGCTCCCTAAACAGAGTGCGGCCTTTTCAGGAAATTTTTGAAAATCTAAGGCCCTTTCGACAAGCTTATGTAGAGGTAGGTGTTAGTGATATGCCCTAGAAGCGACGATGTAGATGATTGTATCACTTCTATATTAATAATCTTTTAAATAATATGTTATTTTATCCTTTAAATAAATATTTTTCATATTGATCAACAAGTATATGACTTGTTCGTGGAACTCTTTATTCATATTTTAATGTTATTCTAAATTATCCCTTATTTTATATCATTATGTGGGACAATTATGATTTATAGATTAACACATGTATTAATTAATGATTATGTTTCACGGATCACGGATATAGGGATATCAAATCAATAATGTGGATATATGTTAGATAACATGGTGTTGGATTGACCTACCATGATGCACTACTACGACTGTAGTGCTGATCGGCACAATCACGAGGAGGAGACAGTTGGCCAGAGAATGATTGACTACTTCCATTACATTGACGCGCGTTACATTGAACAGACCATTTCAACTCTACTTTCGCTGCACTAGTATCTAGTGGTAATGATTTATGATCTCTTACTCATATAGCTTCCAAGTTTATACGATAGAAAGTTTTAATTAGAGCCATCCTATGTAGTATTCGATCTGGATTGGTTGCATATAGTTGATATGTGGTAGTAATAAATTGGATCTATTATTGGTTTGATATGATAGCTCACATCGGTTCATACTAATGGATTAGTTTAGGCACTAGTTGATCGATTCTGGTGATAGTAGATGGGTTCGTGGGAGGTATAAATTGATAGTACCAAGTTGTTGTTCTTTCTGAAAAACTCCCACGCCGATCAATGTGATTGATCAATGGAAAATCAGGCTGATTGGATTGGTTCAAATTGGATTATTGTGATTAATCCGATAAATTTTCAAGGCCAATTTCATGAATAGGATTCAAGGGAAAATTTTAAGGGAGCTGCACCTTCGAACCCCACCCGCTAACCAGCTAGGGAGACCGCTATGCTACGTAATCATACTATGTGCTATAAGTATTATGTGTTTATGCTGCATGATAGAATTTTATTCTATGCATAACTCATTTTTGCAGGGTTGTGTGAATAGCAGGGCTGGATATCGAGCTGGCTCGGCTCGGCTCGGCTCGACTCGGTCTGGCTCGGTAGGATAACGAGCTGGCTCGAGCTGGCTCGTTATAACTAACGAGCTAAAAAGCCAGCTCGGCTCGGCTCGACAAAAAGCTCGAGTTAGCTCGTTTGGCTCGTGAGCCAGGGCCAAAAAATATCTCCATCATATATTCATCCATGGAAGTTTGGCTCGTTTGGCTCGTTAGGCTCGTTTGGCTCGTTTGGGTACAATAGAGTACAAATTAACATATGCATGGCTCGTTTGGGTACAATAGAGTACAAATTTACACATTAACACATGCAATAGAGTACAAATTAGGTCCATGGAAGCAGCATATGCATATCTAAATTCCTGGAAGCATGGCTCGTTTGGCTCGTGAGCGGCTCGCGAGCTGGCTCGAGTTGGCTCGTTATAGCTAACGAGCTAAAATCTTGGCTCAGCTCGGCTCGTTATCCTAACGAGCCGAGCCGAGCCGAGTCGAGCCAGCCACAAGCCGAGCGAGCTAACGAGCTTCGAGTTTTTCGTCCAGCCCTAGTGAATAGTATGTTTAACATCCCAAAAATTTGCTCTTTACAAATTAATTTCAAATTAATTATTTTAAAAGTGTTTCGCTTTTATTTGAATTATTAGTGTAATACTGGAACAAAATATCAAAATCTCAATTTCAATCCAAAGTCTAATAAAAAATTCCCAAAGGGTCACCCATCCTATAATTACCATAAGCCAAGCACGCTTAACATCAATGTTCCAACAGAACCAACCACCAGTTTGCCTTCTTCTTTGTTGTGTGTTCTTTCCACCTTCCTTCCTATTATTCTTTGGCTTGATCACTGTTCATCTTCTCCAACACAGTCAAACAGATAGTACGTAGCAAACCGAAATGCCATGGCTTCCAAGTCAACTCTCCATACAAGCTTAATCTCCACCTCATGCCAAAGCTTTTAAACCAAGAAACCGACATTGCTTTATTTTGGCCATTTCCAAATTTAGTGCCCAAAAATCAACGCCATTGATTCCCCTTAGTTTTCGTCGATTTCCTTTCTTCACCCGAGCCTTAGATTGGAATTCTGTGACCGTGTCACCCTCCTTTTTCCCTTAGCATCTTCACTTGGAAACCATTCAATTTGTGCTAGCAATCAATCTTTCCTTTCCTTCACACATCCTTGAATACCAAAACGATCACACGATGCCATAAACTCTGTCGGTTTCTTTTCTTTGTCAAAGCTATAAATCGGAGCACCGTGACATGTCACCTTCCCTTTCATCTAGCCATAGTCTCCCCTCCTCTAGAGAAGTCGCCAAGGCCGCTAACGACACCACCGGCTTCAACGCAAGGAGAACGACCTCGCCGACTGCTTCACCATCCAAGACCGCTGTCGGAGCCTTTCCCCGCCGAAGCACTCCGTCACCATCGTCTTCTGCCTCGCCATCAAGCAAATCTGCCATCGAAGCCCTTCCCTCACTGAAGCACTCTGCCGCCGCCATCTTTCGCCGTCGCCGACCACTCTCCAGCCTTCTCTAGTAAACCCCTTGCCTATTGAAAATGATCGCTCTGCGTTTGACCACGATAACCCCATCGATCTCAGCCACTCCGACCGCTCCCGATCGCTCCTAAGTTCTAACCATTCTTTAAACTTCCGAGAACTTTAGCTTCGACTATTGTCGTTTCTGACCCCTCTTGCTTTCGACCATGGTCACTTTCGACAGCGACCACTTTCGACCACAGTCGCTCATGGCTACAGTCGCTTTCAACCACAACGACTTTTGACCATGGTCTCTTTCGACAATGGCCACTTTTGACCACAGTCGTTCATGGCCACAGTCGCTTTCAACCACAACGACTTTCGACCATGATCACTTTTGACCGTAGTCGCTCGCGACCATAACTGTTTTTGACCACGGTCACTCATGACCACAATTGCTCATGACCATGGCCGCTTTTGACCACCCTCGTGTTCAACCACCTTATAGTTTTCGACAACTCCGGGCCTCTCGGCCACTCTCGGTGTTGCGATCGCCATGGTCGGCCATGATAACCTCATCGTTTACAACCGCTCTCGACGTTTTGACAATTCTCATAGGTTTCAACCACATCAAGCCTTCAACCACTCTCAACCTCTAACCACTAGGTTTCGATCACCAAGATTCGATCACTTTGAAGTCTTCGGCTAGTTCCAGTCTTCTTGGACCAGTTCCTGTAATGTTCGTCTTGAAATGGTTCTAACCTCTCCGAACCTTTCGACCACATACACCTTTCGACCACGTTGCATACTTCGACCACTCCTTCTGACCACGTATTGACCACCGACCACTCACAGCTAGGGCTGGACGAAAAACTCGAAGCTCGTTAGCTCGCTCGGCTTGTGGCTGGCTCGACTCGGCTCGGCTCGGCTCGTTAGGATAACGAGCCGAGCCGAGCCAAGATTTTAGCTCGTTAGCTATAACGAGCCAACTCGAGCCAGCTCGCGAGCCGCTCACGAGCCAAACGAGCCATGCTTCCAGGAATTTAGATATGCATATGCTGCTTCCATGGACCTAATTTGTACTCTATTGCATGTGTTAATGTGTAAATTTGTACTCTATTGTACCCAAACGAGCCATGCATATGTTAATTTGTACTCTATTGTACCCAAACGAGCCAAACGAGCCTAACGAGCCAAACGAGCCAAACTTCCATGGATGAATATATGATGGAGATATTTTTTGGCCCTGGCTCACGAGCCAAACGAGCTAACTCGAACTTTTTGTCGAGCCGAGCCGAGCTGGCTTTTTAGCTCGTTAGTTATAACGAGCCAGCTCGAGCCAGCTCGTTATCCTACCGAGCCAGACCGAGTCGAGCCGAGCCGAGCCGAGCCAGCTCGATATCCAGCCCTGCTCACAGCCACTTCGACCCCCGACCACACAAAAGGGTGCCGCGTTTGGGCGGGTGGGCTGCCTAAATTTTTGACAACATTCAGCCATCCGATCACACCTGTTTGACCACTCGAGCCGATCGATTCCTTCTACAGCTCAAAGTTGATCAATTCCTTCGATCACTCTGCACCGTCCCATTCCTTCGACTACTTGGATCCCTCCGATCCCTCTGATCCTTCCGACCATCGCTCATGACCGCAGTTGCCTTCGACCATGTTCTATCCTTCGACCACTCCTGGTCTCTCGATCACTCCAGAGTTTTCAATCATCGACCACTCTATATAGCTTTCGATCACTCCTAGCCTTTGTTCAACCATTACGGTCTACGACATTGGCAAATACTTCTAGAAGCTCGTATTTCTTCATGTTAGCTCTATTTGAACCCATTTGAATTTCTAAATTCATTTAAAATCGTAAATCTCCTTCTAATTTATATATATTTTATTTTTGTGACTTTGTTTGTATTTATTTATTTGGGTTTCTTATTTTTGCGCATAGAACCCGACGTCACCGAAGAGTTTTTCGGTCCGCAGCAGGAAGGTCTAGACAACATGCAGGAAGGCTAGTCTCCTTTGATCATCTTGTACCTATGTTTTCAAAAATCATTTTATTATTTCAAATTTAATTGCTTTGCTATGTTACATAAAATGTTAATTTATGTCTTAAGGTTATTAGCTAATCCAAATTTGGTATATCCTTGTTTGAAGTTGACAACCATGTACCTTTGTCACCCTAGGCTTCCCTTGTCTTAGTATTGAGATTATAATGTTATTTGGTAACTTTAGAATGGTAGTAACTGCTTAGACAAGCTATTCGGTCAATATAACCCTATGGGTGGGAACACTATTATCAAATCCTTAAGCAACTGCGTTTATCAAATGTTTGGCAATAGGTGTTGCCATTGGTTTATAAAATAAAATAAAATGGTAAAATTTTGTTTTAGACTTGGGAGGATGGTAAGATTGGGTTGGTGCGGATTTAGCACAAGAAATTGTATTATGATTGTGCCGCTCTCAGCGATGCAAAAGGCTGCACACGGCGGCGGTGAGCCAGGGGCAGCGAAGCTAGGCGGGAAGCTAAGGGATAGCTTTGTAGTGGTGAGGAGATGCTATGGAAGTGGCCAATTTGAAGAGGGCATGGACGGAGATGGAGAATTGAAAGTAGGGCTTACCGGAAGGGAAAACAGACCGTCAGCAATGACGACGTGGCGTGACCAGAGATGGGGAAGAAGGTGGTAGCTCTATGTGTGTGGCTATGCTAAAAGAGGTGGAGATAGTCAAGAGGCTCAGCTAAAAATGCTGTAAGAGGCGGTGGCACCGGTAGTGGTGCGAGGCAAGCTTAGCACATGGGCATCGACATGGACGGTTGTGCGGTTTTTGTGAGTGAGTGGACGGTGGAGGCAACGGTGGAGGCATCGTTTCTCTATGGAGTAGGCGTGCGAGATGGTAGAGAAAAACAATGGCAGGCGCGACATGTCAAGCAGTTGGCGGCGTGGATTGGTGGCGGTGCAAATCAACAACAAGGATGGCATGATGCCGGCACGGGCAGCGTTTAATGCTAGCATGAGGTGGCAGGAGAGGTGGTGTTGGTGCTGGCACAGATTGGCATGGGTGAAGTCAATGGTGGACTGAGGTGGTATGGGTGTGCGCGAAGGGCGGCATGACGTGTGGCAAGCAGCAACATGGGAGAAAACATGCAACAAGAATGCACTTTCTCAACGTGGAAAGCGAAATTCAGAAAAATGAAAACAAGGGCCCATTAAAACACAGATTCTCTATTTGGCATGCCTTACAGGATCGCTGTTGGACGGCGGCAAGGTTACAACGGCGGGGTCTTCCGAAACATCCATGGTGTGCCATATGCAGTCAGGAAGAGGAGACGATAGAATACTTGCTAATTCAGTGCAGCACTGCACGGCAAATTTGGTTCCTGGTGCAAAAGGCGCACAGATCTCCTACGTGTTCTCCAAAAACTAATCTTGGATTGAAAACAATGGATGATCTACAGTAATTGGTGGTACCATAAAAGAGAGCATATTGTGCAAAATATGTTAATCCCGCGAGCTGCAATTTATTGATCCTCTTCGTTTTCACGAAACCATTAGCTCTTCTTTCCAATTTATTGATCGCATCTCAGAAAACCATCGAATGAGCACCACTATATCATTTATTCTTTCAGTAAGTCAACAGGAAAAACTCAATACATTTTTTTTTTGGCATCAATGCACGGACGAACCAGTCGATGCTTTGAAACACACGAAGCAATAGCAAGCACTGTGGAAAAGGCCGTGGCCGCGGCAGTGGCCACCCTGGTGAAACTGTGCTAGGCAAGCTGTTGAGCAGACCACCTCGATGCACGGCCCTTTGTACAACCTCGATTCCCTGCATTCGCTAGTTGTTGGAATCGGAGCTGGAGCTGCAGCCGGAGCACCGCCTCCGCCGCCGCCGCCTTCCGCAACGCTCGACGCCGGCCCTTCGCTTCCGCCTAAACGCCCTCCTTTGCTTTCGCCTGCTGTTCAAGTGCTAAATCATCAACAAAAGTAGAGGGTAGAGGGCAGGGCAGGCCTAAGAAAACAAACACAACTTGTCTCCGCTTCTTTTTCTGAAGATTTTTTACATGTCGATTCAACGCTCGAAACAGGTTTGCATGATTGCATTCGCACTCAGTTAGGATTTGTTTGCAGTGCCTCTTAGGCCCTGTTTGGATCCACCCAGATTTTAAGAATTTGGCTTTTGGAAACTGGATGGGATCCAAACAGACCAGTTTTTGGGGCAGTTTTTAAAATCTACCTACCCAGATTCTTAAAAACCAAGAAGCTGTTGATACCCAGCTTTTGTCAGTTTTTTTGCACAAATACCCATTTACCCTCATTAAAGACCACGCATGGCTGTTTAATGTGCTGTTCAAGAGCAATAAATGTAAGGGTATAATAGTCTATTAGCACCAATCATAAATGAAACTAGCTTTTAAAAACTAGGAGATCCAAACACCCCACCAGTTTTTGCTTAGAAACCAGCTTTTAAAAACTAGAAGTAATAGCTGGTTTTTAAGAATCTGAAACTGATCCAAACAGGGCCTACGTGAGATCGTATTTCTATGCTCTCTTTTCAAGGCATTTCTTGGTGATGCATCGGATTCCGTGTGTAGTCCCCTGGATGTCTGTGGTGATTAGTTGGGCTTAAAAGCTCATGGCTTATGGCTGAAAACACTGTAGCTGGCTGAAAAAAGCACTGTAGCTGACAGAGGCTTATTTAGCATAATTAAATTTAAAAAATTTAAAAATATAAAAAAAAATATGTTACCCAATATGTATAATACAAACGAATACGGGAAAAAAAGAACCGGCAAAAAAGCTCAACAAAAAGCCAAAAGTTCAGAAAAAGACGAAATTTATGAATAGTGAAAAATAAGCCAGAATCCAGAAGCTCAAACCGAACCGATCAGGGCCGTCTGGTGGGTTTTTTTGTTACGTCAGATGTTTTTTTAGTCCTAATATGAATGTTTATATGAGTGAATAGAATACCGATAAGCTAATAAATCATTTCGAAAATATTATCCCAATAAACCACTTTGAAAAGGCGACGAAGAAGTTATCTCATTTATTTGTTTGAAAGAATCATTAAGTCATAAGCCATAAGAGGCATTCGTATTAGCTATAGCTAATAACTTTTGATTGCTGTTGATAATTTTTGGTTAAAAATGAATAAAAGTGACTTTTAGAAAGAGAACGCGAGCGGTGAGAAAAGTAAGTGACAGATACGTATGCGAGACAGAAGCAAGATGAGTGAGGGTGTATGTTTTCATGACCCCTGTCTCGTCCCGAGAGCAAGATGAGAGTGAGAGAAGTGGAGAAAACGCTTCGAGAATCCTGATGTCTATATTAGATTCTGGTTTTTACAAATAGAAATTAGAATTAGAAATTAATACGAACAGATCCATAAATTGAAAAGAACATAGATAGCATAGATCGATGATAGTACGACGCGATTTGCCATAACCTGCAAAGGTGAGTGAAACCCCCAGAAGTATGATCAGCACGGCCGTTCCCATCGGCACCATTTTGCACTGTTGTGAAGAGTAGCGTACGAGAGGGACCTTGTATTTATGCATGCCTGAGCCAAGGAGATAGAGATTATTACTCCATCCGTCGATTAACTTACGGCATATTAATTTTTTATGCTCTGTTAGTAAATAAATGTGTGACGTGCATGTAAATTTAATGATCTTTCTCCTACCTACCACTATTTATTTTCTATCTCTTACAGACATTTATTCATTACCACTTACCCATTAATACTTAAGTCAATTTATCGCATCCTTGCAACGGAGGAAGTATATTAACTATCACATCCTCTGTTAACTCTCTCAATCTACATTAATCAACGGAGGGAGTATATTAATTATTTGTGGTACCCTCTTTCGAGATTTCCTACCAACATTTGTGGATTTTTGTTAATAAATCGGATGCCCAGATGGCATTCATCTAGCATTTGGCATGCTCAAGGATTTCATTCTTAGAAAGAAGTGCATATTTAATACACACAGAGTTCAGAGGAGATATGAATTGATAGCACCAAGTTGCTTTTTTTTAAAACCTCCTGCGCCGATCAATGTGATTGATGAATGGAAAATCAGGCTGATCATATTGGTTCGGAATTGGGTTGATGTGATTAATTCGATGGAATTTTCAAGGGTGAATTCGTGATAGGATTCATGTCCCAAAAAATCTTTGCAAGGGTGTTGCCCCTTCAATCCCCACCATGCTAGGTAATCATACCGCACATTATAAGTATTATATGTTCATAACATGCAATAAAATTGGATTCTGCACATAACTCATTTTTGTAGGGTTGTGTGAATAATATGGCCCATTGTGTATGTGATGTATGTATGAATTTTTCAAGGCCTGCGATTTGACTTGTGATGTTTGATATTTTCATATGTAATTCGTTGTTAGCTGTTCAGAATAATAGCTAAGTAGATGAATGTAGTGACCTCAAGTATTGATGGCTCGATGGATAGAAAGCGTGGTGATGGAGATTGTCGTGCTAATGGCCATACAATCTCACAGTTTAATATGAATTAACTGTGAATGTTTTTATGTTACTATTATTATACTATTCATGTTATTATCTTAGGTGTTTTTAACATGATAGAATAGTATCATGCTAGAAAAATTATGTAAAACTTGATGCCCTTCCAATTGTTGCACCTATGAAGATTTTGATTATTAATTGGTAGGTCTACGAAAGCAGCATTCCATTAATTATCTCAATAAGATAGGGTAAGTGTTGGACACTTTATACATAATATTAGTTTAACTTAACTAGACTATCAAAATAGTTTTAGATCTAGGGACGTAGTGTTGAGGCTAGGATATAGGGATGTCACTCTACAAATAAGAGTTACATTTGATATAATTATCAAAGGGTTGCTTACCTATATCGCTATATTTCTAGTAGTGATGTCAAAGCTCACTAGGACTTAGTGAAATATCGATCTTGACACAGTATATATTATTAGAGGATACATGATTTTTTAAACATATAATGGGGGTATATTTTATTAAATTGTTTAGCGAAAGATTTCACATAAATATAGTGCTGAAGTTTTTTATACTTTTTATATTATAGACAATACCACCATCTACTACTTTCACACCCAGTTTTAACCTGCGATATATTCTTAAGAAAGAAAATCTAAATGGAACAAACTTCATTGACTGGTATCGCAACTTGAGAATTATTTTCAAGCAAGAAAAGAAAGAATATGTTCTAGAGTTTCCATATCCAGATGAACTAGCTGAAAATGCTACTCGTGCTCAAAAGAATGAGTATGAGAAATATTGTAATGACTCACTTGAAATTAGTTGTCTTATGCTTATCACCATGAACTATGAGCTTCAGAAGCGATATGAGAACATGGATGGCTACAATATGACTGCCGGTCTCAAAGGCATGTTTGAGAACCAGACAAGGTCTGAAAGGTACAATACCTCTTAGTCATTGTTTGTGTGCAAGTTAGCCAAAGGAAGTCTGCTTAGCCCTCATATGATCAAGTCATTAAATACTTCCACTACACTAATGCGCGCTTCATTGAACCGGCTACTTCAACTCTACTTCAGCTGCACTGTGTATCTAGTGGTAATGATCTATAATCTTTTATTTGCATGGCTTCCTAGTTTATACGGTAGAAAATTTTAATCGGCATTAGTATAGCCTACCTATATGCCAACAACTGTAATTCCTAAAAATACCTATATGGTCTGAGCAAAGATTTTCAGGAAGGCATGCATGGATCTATCTAGGTCTAGGGTGAGTGTGATAGACAAGTCTACCAACAATCAAGAATAGAAAAGCAATGCATTGTTAACTTTGTGTGGTCTCTATTAAGCTTTAACAATTAATTTCTTTGAAAATACTTTATCTATAACTACAAAATCATAATCAAAGGAGAGTGATTTCAAATACGAATCCAAGAGTACCACTTTTGTGTCATGTAATCCACATATAGACTACTTGTTGGTCAAGGTTTACGGACTTTGGATCTCAATATACGTGGACGACTTATAAAATAAAGAACAAAAATCCATTTTTCAACCTCAACTATTACTTCAGTTTGATTTTCAGCCCACAACTCTAGAACCATCTAAAACACAACCTGTAACTATCAATACTAGGCCATAAGACCCTTTCTTCCAATGCAGTCTAGTTTTGATCCTACGAATCCCTGGTTTTGACATGTGGAAGTTGAGGTGGCCACGATGTGGCAATAAGGGCTTGTTTGGCCAAGCTTTGCTTCAGATTTTTAGGCTTCAAAGCCCAGCTTCAAGAGAAGCTAGGAAATCGAAACTTCAAATTCCTATTTCATTTTGGGCTTGACTTGTCCTTGGCTTCTCTATAGCCCGACTTCGAGGCCAGCATGTTTGGCTGGGAAAATGGTTTCGATGCCCAAAAATTTGAGACTGGAGCTAGGCCAAATGGCACATAACTCAACAAATCAAACATATAAGATTTTCTTATGCACTAAATGTCAGCTTCTTCTTCGACTTCCTTTCCTGAGCAGGTCGCCATCAACATTCATGCCAGGCCACCACAGTTGCTAGGGAGGGAGCACGATGCTTCTCCCCTTCCCTATCTCCACACGATCTCCACGCCATCGCACCTCTCCCAAATATGGTCACCAAGGAGAGCCCCAAATATCACTGTCGTCATCGCCTGAACACAAGCTGAGGATGCCGCCACGTTCCTATTGCCTAGGTGAAAGATTTGGAAATTATATTTGTATCACTTTGTGTTCCATCTCCAGATCATGCAAATCCCTAAGTTAATTTAATTATTTCGTTTGCAACCTGCCGATTCGAGCCCTTCTTCTTCCCCGCCTCTGGTCATCTCCGTCATCACTGTATGTTGTATTCGATGAGACTCAATTCGATTGCTTTGCACAAGAGTATACCCTCTCCATCGCTTGCTTTTTAACGAGCAAGGTTCAGATTCCAGACCTTTGTAGTGTATGTTGGGTTTAGTCCCACATAGGTTGTGGGAAAAGAAGCATAAATTATAAGTGTGAGGGAGACCCCATCCACTGGACTAATCTTTTGGGGGAGAAGTTCCAATACCACTTATAAGTTTGTTACTTTAGGGCTTGTATAAGGGTAGCCTATGGGCTTAGGTGCCCGGCCCACTTGGACCTATGGCCTGGGAAGTGTAATCCGATTGGACCCCATGGGGTCCGATCTAACATTGTCATTGCCACAATTACCCGACCACCGTTGTCGCCCACTTCTGCCGCCATGTCTCTCTAGTGTCCCAAACCCCAAACTACCACTACCGCTAGATTCCTTGCATTGCTAGCATCTCGTTTTGGCCACTACCCATGCCTTGCAACCATCCAGTCATTGTCAACCTTGTCCAGCCGAAGCACCGTCACCTCCCTGTGTTGCTTTAGTTCGGACTGAGGTAGAAGATGATTGGTGGGTTTTTTTGGGCTGTGGCTTATGGCTTTTGAATTCTGGTTGTTTGTGAAATAGAATACAAAGAGAGAGAGAGAGACAATCGCATGTGATTTTGACCAGTATAACTAATGTCGGTACAGTGTCTACTACAATCAACTTGTAAACCTCGTCTTAAAAAGATGCACCGTTTGAAAACTAGTTACTATAGCAAAAGCTAAAAACCATAAGCATAAAGCCCAAAAGAACCCAGCCATATCTGTTCTCCCTTTCTGTCACTGAGCAATTGGGCCCAGCACATGAATAGGGTTAAAGTCTTTTTTATGTTGATTAGGATCTATGTGTGGCGGATACGTCATGTTAATACCAATGTAGAATAGGTTGAGGGGGAAAGGTGACCTAGTTTTGTAAGCTGTGTATTGTGTTTTAGACGGTTTAGAAGGTGGAGGTTGAAATTCGGACTTAGGCAATAGTTAAGATTGAAAAATGGATTTTTTTCCGATAAAAATAAGGGGAGTATAGTATACACGAGAGTGTAAAAGGTGTGAGTTCTTAAAAAGAATACACATTCTTGTTCAGCCCAAGATGCCAAGATCGATGTTCATGTTGCGAGGATTGTGTGAGGGAGAATTTCTCGTACTCTTTTGTGAAGTGTTGTTTTTCTTCAGCGTCTTAATTTGTGGTTGACACTGCACACAGATCAATGCGTTTGGCTTGTCATTTGAACAAACATTTTCTATTGCACCAAAAGCAAGCCCCTTGTTATTTGAACAAACCTTTTCTGGTGCTCCAAAAACAAAAGCCTTCAGTTAAAAATTATTCCGCGAAGCCATTAGTATGTTGCAACGAAGTTAGCTGTGGCTAGTTGGTCATTGTGCTTTGCTCTCAAAAATGACGTCCTTTATTCGGGTACTCATTGCCTCAATAATTATATTTTTGTTTTCTCCTTGTAGTTTGATTGCTGTGAAAGTTTGAGGTCTTGTTTACTTGTTATTTGAATTACTGTACATGTTATTCTTAAAAATAAATATAAAAGGGCGCATTTTTCCATTTTTGTGTTTTCTCTTTTGTAGTTTGTTGGCTGTGAAAGTTTGAGATCTTGTTTATTTGTTATTTGAATAACTTGTACTATTTTTTGTAACTTGTACATTTTATTCTAAAAAATAAATATAAAGGGGTGCATTTTCCGTTTTCTTTTGAAACTTTGTATTGCACTTCAAAATTTTGTATTGTACTTCAAAACTTTGTAAGGCCAGTAATTTACTATTGTATGTTCCCACGCTTTCCATCGTCTCTATCAATTTTGAAAAATAATATTTCATCTTCTAGCTAGGATGGTAACACAACAAACTTGTTGCATAACTCCTTTTGCACCAAATATTTCCTTATATTATTTTGAAATGTCTCTAGTATGAATAATTTATACTTTAATTTTTACCACTATGGACCTCAACTTCGAATATCTATCCTAAAAATTCTGGATCCGCCACTAGCATTAACAGTGCATGCTCAATTACATCACACTAGCTAACATCACACAATCTGCACAAATCCTTGTTCCATGCCATCATACCGAACACGGCTCTCCTGGTTCATCACAAGGCTCAAATAGTCGACCGTCTTCGTCAAGTTGCCACCATTTTCGTTGTAGCTTGCTAGGGAGGCCACGGTCTCAAGCGTGTTGGTGCTCGGGTCGTAGACGTGCGCCTCCTGTGCCGTTGTTGCCAGTAGCATTTTCCTTTTCTCACCGTAGGCAGAGTCGCTGGCGAGGTAACTGAGCGGAGTGGCCATAGGTTGGTGTCGTAGTCCTGCAGCTTCCATATCTCGAACAAGGTAACTCAGCGGAGGTAACTGAGCGGAGTGACCATAGCGGAGCCTCGCGAGGGACCTCGCTAGCTTGCAGCCGCAGGAGCACCGGGGGGCGTCGACGCCGCCTTCTTCTTCTTCTTCTTCTTCTTCTTCTTCTTCTTGGTTTGCTTTCCTGTGATGGCACTTGCAGGCTGACGCGCGCGAGGCCATCGCGGCCGCGTGCGAGTAGATGGAAGATTGGCAAGTTAGGTCTGGGGACGTTCTGGCAGGATGAGAGGTTGCAGTTCCAGTCCAGGTCCGAGTGTGAAATGGAAACTGACTGTCGCGCCTAAACCTGGTTGAATGAGCTAAACCAACCGTACCGGTTCGAGACATATTAATGTTGATACGGTCTAAACACGATATAAACAAAATAGGTTGTGCCGACCCGGTTCAATTGGTTGTGCGGTGCTTGAGCCAGTACGGCGGGCCGGTCCAGCATGGTATGTACAATATCGTGCCGAGACACGGCACGACATGCCATTTACCTCCAATTCTCTCCATACATAACTCTTTTGTGGTAGTGTAGTAAAATTGCTTTTGATATCATTGAAATTACCTGTACTAGGGTTATTGCACTTTTCTGAGTGTGGACGAGTAACTTGGCAGTAAAATTATTTGCGACTGGCAATAAAATTACTTGCTCGACTAGTAATAAAGTTACTGTTATGCTCAACGGGCTATTGATGACCCATTAGACTAAGCATGTCAGGGCCAGCTCGACATGATCCGACCCCTCTTTATGTTGTACCTAGGTTAGAGAACAGGTATATAGACTGATATGGTGCAGTATAGTAACTTATTCGAACCAGTCGTGCCAGATCTAATCATATCAGGTCTTATTTGTGCTCGTACCATGCCAAGCGGCCATTTGGCCAGGTCTGCTCGAGCCAGCTCAGCATGATTTTACGCGTGACTCGCCGGCTCGATCGGCTAACGAAAGAGCTGATCAAAGAGGTAGGTATGACTTTGCACAATATGTACTATGCAGACCCGATATGCAGATATTCTGGTGCAGAATAGGTAAAAAAATGGCACCTCTATATGAGTTTTATCACTTTGATCAAATAAACTCGACTACGAATCACTACTACAGAAAATCTAATAGTAGACGTCTCATCACAGACGGTTTTGTAAAACCGTCTTTGATTAACACTATTATAGACGGTTGTAATTTGGAGGCCGTCTGTGGTATTTGTGGCGGGAAAAAGGATTATCACAGACGGTCGGTCTATATTAAGAACCGTCTGTGATAATCCCAGATTATCACAGACGGTTTTTAATTAAAAACCGTCTGTGATAATGACTCTAAGGCATTTATTGCGCTGCTCAGACTGCATCTGTCTTCATT
Organism: Dendrocalamus latiflorus; assembly: GCA_017311315.1. NCBI lineage: Eukaryota > Viridiplantae > Streptophyta > Magnoliopsida > Poales > Poaceae > Dendrocalamus > Dendrocalamus latiflorus. Next base: position 17,025,718 of record CM029637.1, on the reverse strand, counting down.
TCGATCCAGATCTAGCCACTGCTGCGCACTTTTTCACTCGGGAGGAAGCTAGGCGATTTCAGGCCAGTTAATTTGGTGGGAAGAGGCAGAGATTGAGCTTTGAAGATTCAGACTTTCCTGGTTGCTCTAGATATGGTTAGTAGTGAAATTTATTTTTTCTTTAATTGCATTACAATTTAGGTCTAAGTAATCCATGAGTGTTATTGAAGATGGTTAATTTACAAAATTGTTGGTTATATAATAGCTATTGTGTTTATAATATGAATTGAGCTAGCAAATTAAGTCTCAATATAATAATGTGGCCGGTATATATGTAGTAATTATAATTAGTTAATCTAGATTTTAATACTAAGTTGTTATATATGTACGTAACGAAGGACCGAAACTAGATGTATGCCGCGAGCCGTGTGAGTGAAGAGTACATTAATGGCGTATCTGCTTTTATAAGAGCCGCCGAGGAGGATATGTTGAATAAGGGGGTGGAATATATGTGTTGTCCATGCACTGATTGCAAGAATTTGAAGATGTTTAAGAACCGAGGGCAAATTGAAGCGCACTTGATTCGGAGGGGTTTCAAAAAGGATTATACGTGTTGGACCAGTCATGGCGAAGTGAATGATCATATGCTGCCGGATGACATCGCCGGTGAAGTGAATGATATGCCACCGGATGACATCGCCGGTGAAGTGAATGACATGCCGCCGGCTGATGTCGATTGTGGTTCGGATTCGGATAGGTTGCACGATGACAATCTAAATCAGATGCTTCGCGATGTAGAAGAGAACTATGATGAGAGAGAGTATGTTAAATTCCGCGGCTTGATGGAGGACTCGGAGAAACCTTTGTACACGGGCTGCAAGTACACGAGGTTGTCGGCCGTGCTTGAACTGTTGAAATTGAAGGCAAGCAACAGTTGGTCCGACAAGAGTTTCACGGCGCTGCTAGGTCTTTTAGCGGACATGCTTCCGGAGGGAAATGAGTTGTTTAAAACCACGTATAAAGCCAAGAAGGTTCTTTGTCCGTTGGAAATAGAAGTAGAAAGAATACATGCATGCCCGAACGACTGTATCCTCTACCGTAAAGAGTATGCAAACATGCATGTATGTCCGGTGTGCAACGCATCCCGATACAAACGTAACAATCAATCAGATGATGGCGAGGGAACAGAGGCGAAGAAAGGACCTCGTGCTAAGGTGGTATGGTATTTTCCTATAATTCCTCGTTTGAAAAGGTTTTTTTGCAAATCCAAAGGAGGTAAAACTGCTGCGTTGGCACTCGGAGGAGCGCAAGAAGGATGGAATGCTAAGACACCTTGCTGATTCCTCGCAGTGGAGAAACATCGATAGGAGTTTTGCAGAGTTCGGTGTAGAACCAAGGAATATAAGGTTTGGACTGAGTACAGATGGAATGAATCCTTTCAGTAGCATGAGCAGCCGACATAGCACATGGCCTATGACTCTCTGCATCTATAACCTTCCTCCTTGGTTGTGTATGAAGCGAAAGTACATTTTGCTATCGATACTTATCCAAGGGCCAAAACAACCTGGGAATGATATCGATGTGTTCCTAGCACCGTTGGTGGAAGATCTAAAAGTACTGTGGAAACGAAGGGGTACAGGTATGGGATGCATACAAACGAGAGAACTTCACTCTGCGCTCCTTATTGTTCTGCACCATAAATGATTATCCTGCCCTTGGTAACCTATCGGGCCATAGTACAAAAGGTGCCAAAGCTTGTACTCACTGTTTAGATGGTACCGAGAGTGTGTGGCTGAGACACTCACGCAAAACCGTCTACATGCGTCACCGCCGGTTCCTTCGGAGGGCTCACCCATACCGCAAGATGAAGAAACAATTTGACGGAGAGAAGGAAGACGGTTCAGCTCCAAGGCATTTAAGGGGACACGAGGTTTATGATATGGTTAAGGATTTAGATGTTGTCCTCGGAAAAGGACGTAAATTGAGGGCTCATGAGAAGAACACCTGGAAGAAGAGATCAATATTTTGGGACTTACCTTATTGGGAGTACCTAGATGTTCGACACTGCATCGACGTCATGCACGTAGAAAATAATGTATGCGATAGCTTGATTGGTCTCTTACTGAACATCCGTGATAAAACAAAGGACGGCGTCAACGCACGGCTTGACTTGGACGACATGGACATCAGGCCTGAGTTAGCACCAACACGCACTAATAATGGACGAATGTACCTTCCCCCTGCGTGTTACACTCTGTCCAAGGCTGAGAAAACAGAACTGTGCCAGTGCTTGCATGGTGTCAAAGTTCCGTTTGGTTACTCCGGCAACGTGAAGAAACTTGTTTCGATGCAAGATTTGAAGTTAAATGGCATGAAGTCTCATGATTGTCATGTGCTGATGACACAGATGCTCCCTATTGCAATTAGAAATATTTTGCCGATCAAAGTCCGAGAGACAATCATGAGGCTATGTTATTTCTTTAACACAATTGCTCAGAAGGTCATCGATCCCGAAGGACTAGATGCTCTGCAGGACGAGGTGGTGATGACTCTATGTCACCTTGAAATGTATTTACCTCCTTCGTTTTTCGATATCATGGTCCATCTCATTGTTCACGTTGTGTGGGAGATAAAAATGTGCGGGCCCGTATTCCTACGTAGCATGTACCCATTTGAGAGGTTCATGGGAATTCTCAAGTCCTACGTACGGAATCGTTCTCGGCCGGAGGGCAGCATCGTCGAAGGTTATGCAAGCGAAGAGGTCATTGAGTTTTGTGTCGATTATATAGCTCAGATTCAACCGATAGGTGTCCATCAATCTCGTCATGAGGGGAGGCTGAAGGGTCTCGGAACTATCGGAAGGAAAGCAATCACTCCAGATATGGACACGTATACTCAAGCCCATTTCACGGTGTTGCAACACATGACTGAAGTGGCGCCTTATGTGGACCAGCACAAGGATGTGCTTCAGCAACAGAATCCGGAGCGGCCGGATGTTTGGATCATGAGGCAACACAACCGTCGGTTCAACCAATGGTTGAAGAAGCAAATCGCTAGGAGCTCGCCGAGTGAGACGCTGACATGGTTGGCAAAAGGGCCGATATTTACAGTTGTGACATGGCAAGGATATGACATAAATGGGTACACATTCTATATGCAGTCTCAGGATGTCAAGAGCACTAACCAGAACAGCGGTGTCCGCATAGATGCATTCAGTACCGATGGGTCGAGAAACTCGTACTATGGCTTCATAGAAGAGATTTGGGAGCTCGACTATGTGGTTTTCAAGATCCCCTTATGTCGCTGCCGTTTGGTGCATCTCCCACAGGTGAAGGTTGACAAGTACGGTGTCACGACCGTGGACCTCCAACGTGTCGGGTACAAAGATGAAGCATTCGTACTCGCCAATCAAGTTGTTCAAGTTTTCTATGTAACCGACCCGGCAAATAAGAAACGTCATGTAGTTCTTCATGGAAAAAGGAGAATTGTCGGAGTGGAGAATGTAGTGGACGAGGAGGAATACAATCAATTTGACGAGTTACCTCCTTTTGGAAATGGCATAAGGGTCGACGATGAACAACGTGACGAAACTAGTTACGTACGCATTGATCATGATGAAGGGCTAATTTTTAAAGGAAATAAGCAAGTACAATAAGAATGTATATGTGAAAATGTGTGACAATTTTGAGATGTATATGTTAAAATGTGTGACAATTTTGAGATGTATATGTTAAAATGTGTGACAAAATGTATATGTGTATTGGCATTTATGTATATGTGTGATGTACATGTGAATTGGTATGCATTTATATATAGAGCTGGTTAGTGTTGTATATGAATGCAGCTGTTTGGTGGTTGATATGAATGCAGCTGTGTAGTTATTGGTGTTGTCTTAATAACAACAGTCGGCAAAGGCTTATCACAGACGGTTCTAAACTTAGAACCGTCTGTGATATCATATCACAGACGGTTCTAAGTTCAGAACCATCTGTGAAAACCTCCCTATATATACTCTCTCGCTAGGGTTTTCCGTGTGCGCTGCAGTTATTCGATCTAGATCTAAATCCCGAGCCCGTCGTCGCCGCCGCCTCCCCGAGCCCTCGTCGGCTGCCTCCCCGAGCCCTCGCCGGCCGCCTCCCCGGACGAAGACGTCGTCGCAGCCTCCTCCTCCTCCGTCGCCGCCTCCCCGAGCCCGTCGTCGCCGCCTCCTCCTCCTCCTCCTGCGTCGCCGCCGCCGCCTCCTCCTGCGTCGCCACCTCCTCCTCCTCCTCTGTCGCCGCCGCCTCCTCCGTCACCGCCTCCTCCTCCTCCTCCTCCTCCTGCGTTGCCGCCGCCGCCTCCTCCGTCACCAAAACCCTAAGGTCATCAAAACCCTCCCCGAGCTTCATGCTTACTGTTAGGGTTTAGGGTTGATGCTTGATGCTGCTAGTATATGCTTACTGTTAGTTGCTTACTGTTATGTATATGCTTACTGTTAGTTGCTTACTGTCATGTATATGCTTACTGTTTGTTGCTTACTGTCATGTATATGCTTACTGTTAGTTGCTTACTTCCATATACTGAGATTGCCTGTGGGATTTACAGTTGCTCGATGATGATAAATTCATATACTGAGATTGGTTCATTCGGTCTTTGAGCTCTAATAGCTGTCGGTTCATGCAGTTTTCAGGTTGTAGCATGTTATTAAATTGATCTGTTAGGATTTAATCTTGACAAGTTAAAAGACTGAATTATTGGGCAAAGTTAACTTGTATGGTCTTGATCTGTATGAATACTGCTGTCTGAATATATGCATGCTGAATATATCTTGATCTTGAGATTGTAGAGTTTGTATCTAGAGCTCAAAATACTGAATTCATTATTTGGCATAACCAATTAAGGAAGAGTATATGATTTAGTAGCGGGACGGCCAAGATTAATCTTGTGCAACCCTACAATTTGAGAGCACAAATTAATCAATTAAAACTTGAGCTTGTTGCTAGTCTTAATTGATACATGCCTTTTACATTATATATGTATATATGTAGGTATAAATATGTATATGTATGTATATACACATATATATGTATTGTAATCGCCTATATTGAGCAAAATAGATAGATATTGCATTTTCTTATCTTATGGTATGACACTTTCTCATCTTATCCTAATAGACCCACAAAATGAGCAACATGTCACCCGCGCATTCTTCAACATCATCGCCGGAGGCGTCCGCTCCAACATCAAGACGCCAAGGAAGAGGGCTATCGAAGAAGCCTGAGGGCCGACAGACCATCACAGCGGTAAACGCATCTGGGGTCCCTATCCTTCCTCAAAAAGCGGTAAACGCATTCCGAAGCATGGTCGGAATAGTTGCACGAGAACGAATTGAGATCACATACAATTCGTGGAAGAATGTGCCTGACACTCGAAAACGTGAGCTGTGGACCGAAATTTTGGCATCGTTCGAGTTCCCAGAAGAACACCTATACGCTGTGCAACACCAAACCTACCTAGCGGCGTGCAAAGCATGGAAGAACTTCAAGAGCACGCTTGTCAGGAAATACGTGGAGACGGACGAAACGCCTTTTCATAAATACCCATTCCTGGAACCACAATGGGAAGAGTTCAAGGCGATGAAGACATCCGAAGATTTCAAAAGTACATGTACGGCGCACAACGCCCTCCAGGCAAAAAACACACACCCCCACAGACTTGGCACAGCGGGTATGCGGGTAAAATCCCGCAGTGGAGGAAGGAGGATGACCTGGCAGCTGCACAGGATATCGCCCCGCCATTTACCAATATCCCGGATGACCGCGCTCGAAATTGGATTAGAGTAAGGTCATCTATAACGACATCGGGGGGACGTCTCCTTTCGAAACCCTGCAGGCCAGCAAGTGTCCCAGCGCCTGGTAAGATATCGATAGAACTACGTAGCTTGTAATTACTCCACAACTTCGTACGAATTGAAATGACATTTCGTGCTCTTGCAGGAAGAGCTGAGTTTTGAATCTACCCTGGGATCATTCCAGGGAACAAGGGAGAATGATATGCTCTCCATGGCCCTGGGAAACAAGGAGCACCCGGGTCGTACGAGAGACCTTGGGCTTTACGTTCCTTGGAAACATGGTTTCCAAGATGACTCCGGAATGTATCGGCGTAGGAAGAGAAACAAAGCGGAGCGTGACGCACAGCTATGAGAAGAGATCAAGGAATCTCTTAGAGAGGAGCTAATGGGTGAGCTGGCTGGTGTAATCAGAGATGAGGTGCGGAAACAAACAGAAAGTCAGCAGGCCGCTACCGCCGCTCCTGTGCTAGCTAGCTCGCACAACCGTCCGAGTAGTTGCGCGTCCAATCCGACGCAAACCCCGGCCAAATTTCTTGTGGACGACATCCTGGTAATAATTATTACCTCTCAAATGCTTGCTACATTGATAGGACTATTCGAGTAGCTAATTTTGTATTGTTATGTAGGAGCCTACAAAGTGCAGGCTCCAAGTGAGATATGGCTCTATTCCCTTGTACGCTGCTTGGGGCCAGGCATATTCGTTTGGTATCGGGGCCATGGTGCACGGTCAAGCTTTAGCGCCAGGCTTCGCAAAAGTTAATGTGGATGGTGTGCATGTCAATTTTGAGGTGGTCCCGCTACCGAAGCCCCCCAACGACGAGATCGTGACTCTAGGACAGGCCATTGGAACATTCATCCAGTGGCCCAAAAGCGACATCTCCCTGGAGGCTTCTTCACCAGTGGTAGGACCAGAGCAACATGCACTGCTGCCATCTCCATTACAAGACCAGTCGGTTCCACCACCGGATACTGCACCGGTGCTATCTCCACGGGTCATACTCTCGCTAGAGCAACATGCACTGGTGCTATCTCCATTACAAGACCAGTCGGTTCCACCACCGGATACTGCACCGGTGCTATCTCCACGGGTCCTATTCTCGCCAGAGCAACTTGCACCGCTGCTACCTTCAAAGTCGACTGCCATGAAGTCGACCTATAGCCGAGGCAGCAAGGCCACCAAGGCCAGCAAGGGCAAAACAAAGAAGACCAATGATGATATAGCGTACCTACCTTTGGCCCGCAAATTCGTGCTTGGCGAGCCGTTGCTCGAGCAAAAAGACCTCCAAAAGCTACCATATAGTTGCATGCAATTGCACACGTGGTATATCCAGCAGTCCAATAAGCTAGAGAGAGAACGGACTTCAAGTATCACTGTCAAATTCACGTCGGATGATTTATACCACAATCTTCAAGAGTGTATGTTCGTGGTCGACTTTGAGGATTTATTCGATCTGTTCACGCTCAACGCTCTTGACGTCTCTATCATTCGATGCTGGACGCTGTAAGTGTGTACAATCACAGTCTCCGTTAATGTCATACCGATAAATGCCATATCTAATTTGTTGCTTTCGTGTGTATATATATAGACACATGCTGACTAGAGCTAGATTATCCAACTCATCAGCTGGTTTCTTGGACCCACACTTGGTCGCCAAGGATACCATCGACCGGGATACACCCCTCGTCGAGAGGTACCATTCATCAGGACTATTGGGTTGCAGCAATAAGGATTATGTACTTATGCCCTTCCATCAGAACTTTCATTGGATTTTAATAGTAATTGTACCAAAATGGAACAAGGTATATTACCTTGATTCCCTAAGTAAGAATCAAATGGACTTCATAGTTGTCAGCCAAGTAATCGATAGGTAAACACATATTCCCCATACATATCTACATTGTACTCTTTCTTTCCTTCCAAATGACTAAGGTTAACTTTTTTGAATTACGTAGGGTGTTCGCGATGTACATTGAAAAGGGAGGTGACTCGAAGCGCGGGGCCAAAGGCCTGCTGACACATGTTCGAGATTTTAAGGTATTCGCTATTTCACATTAATTAATCCTATGCAACAGTTGGTACTAATGCCTCTTGAACTAACGCATTCCATTTTTTGCAGTGCCATCAGCAGCAGCCGGGCAACACATGTGGATACTACCTTTGCCAACATATGGAACTACTCCTCGATTTCTCGAGGCTCACCAATCGCAAGGTTTGTCACTCTTACCATAATTACTTTATACTTATCACGTTACATATATACGCACATTGATTTTTCTATCGACAGGCTGCGTACATCCCGTCAACTGCATTGAAACAGTCTGATCTTAGAGGGATTCAAGGAGAGTTGGCGTACTTTTTGCTAACTCAAGTCATAAAGCCAGGAGGACGGTTCCACTGCGCACCATGATTTCTTATTGGTCTTATCACTAAGTGCAAATGCAGTGTAGATCTTTTGTAACTGTGCATTTGTTAATGGATATTTCATTTCAATTCAATTAATTGATTTGCGAAATGGATGCATGCTTTATGTTTGTGAAATGAAGTGCGATGTCAATTGGATGTTTCATGTCTGTGAAATGTATATGAAAGGAAATGAGATGTGTGAATTGTATGTTTTTTGTCTGTGATTATCTGCTTGTTTCAGAGGGCATGGCTAGCATTTCCTGAGGCTAGCCAATAAAAAGAAATAGATTTTGATTTAGGAGGAACGAATATCACAGACGGTTTTTAAGTAAAAACCGTCTGTAATGTGTATCACAGACGGTTTTTTCATTAAAAACCGTCTGTGATTATGAGATATCACAGACGATTTTTATTTAAAAACCATCTGTGATATCTGATAATCACAGACGGTTCGAAAACCGTCTGTGATAACTTCGATTATCACTGACCCATAAATACAGACGGTTCACAAAACCGTCTGTGATGACGTTTTCGAACCGTCTGTGATGACCTTTTCTGTAGTAGTGAATGTTACAAGGGCTTTGCCGTGTCCCTGGTAACGACTAACGAGAGCCACAGCCACAGCCATCCAAATAGACAATGCAAGATTATGGTATCTGTCTAATTAATCGAAATTCCATTATTATTTAGTAGAATTTCCAATGCTGAACAACTATATTACCTGTTCTCTGGTAGGTTCTTGCATAAGCTCACGATAGGAGACTGAGTGATCACTACTACAAAAAAAGTTATCACAGACGGTTCAGAATTGTTATCACGGACGGTTTTTCGAACCGTCTAAATTTATGTGTCAATGATAATTGGAGGTTATCATAAACAGTTTGTGAGCCGTCTATGATAAATACAATACAGATGGTTTGTAACTAGAACCGCCTGTGAAGAATACTATTACAGACGGCTCGAACCAAAAACCATCTGTGATACTCACACATCACAAACGGTTCTAGCTACCAACCATCTATGATGGACGAGTATCACAGACAGTTGGTAAATAGAACCGTCTGTGATACTGTAACATCCCAAAAAGGGAAACTACTGTAATTGCAAAAAAATATTATAAAATATTTCTGTTGTCCTTCCCGGTGTATCTCAAAAAAAATTCGGCATTATTCAAATTTCTCGAGTTGGTTTCTTGTGGAAAGCTCGATTAATAAAAATCAAAACCTTGGAATCAAGAACCAAAATTTAAAGTTTAAAATTAAGAAAATCCAAATCCCCTTGGGAGTATTGGTTTCAAAATTTTAAATTGAAACGTGGTCATTCAAGGCCAATAATAGAAATTGAAAATCAATATAAAACCCTTCCATCTAATTTTTGTATCCGGAAATTCAAATTCGGAAAATTAAGATTTATTTCTCCAAAACTTGATGATTTTAAAAATTAAGAGTGTTGAATTCAAAATTTTGGACCAACTTCTCAAATTCAACATATGCTCACAAATCCAATTTCTGAGATTTCAAAAATCCCAAAAGCCTTCTTGGGGCTCGGCCCGTTTCTTTCTCCCCCGCCCCATTTCTTTTCTTTCTTAGCTGGCCCGCGTCCTGCCTCAGCCCACCCGGCGCCTTCCCTTTCCACGTTTCTTCCTCCTTCCCTGTTCTTCAGGCGCGCCACTCGCACCGGCACCCCGGCCGCGTCGCCCTCTCCTAACCAGGCTGGCCAGCTCGCGTCGCTCGCGCTGCCCCTGGTTTTGCCCGCTCCGCCCACGGATTTGCCTGCTCCGCCCTGGTTTCTGTCATTTCCGCGCCGCCCATGCTCGGCGTACCCCTACTCCATGCCGTCGCCCATGCCGGTGTACCCCTACTCCGTGCCGCCGTCGTACCCACCCTCGAACGCGCGCTCGCCTATAAAGGGGCCCGAGCTCGCCTCCTTGCCATTTCTCCTCCCTCAATCCGAGCTCAGCTCGAGTGCGCCGCCGTCTTCCCCACCTCCGGCGCCCGAGCTCCCCGCCGATTTGCCGAGCCCCGATTCAATTCCCGGCGCCTGGAGCTCCTCCATCGGCCGTGGAAGCCATTCCCGGCGCCACCTTGGGTCCTCCTCCCCCACAGCGAGTCATCCACGGGAGCCCCTCAGCGCTGCCGCCTGTACACGTCGCCGGCTCAACCTGACCTCCCTCCGGTCACCTTGACTACTCAGGCAAGTTTCCCGTGACTTCATCTTGCGCATGCATGCCCCCTAGCCCTCCTTCTCCCTTCCGGTCACCGGCGCCCCAACCGGCTCCCTGTCCCGGCCACCTATCGCCGCCGCCGGCTCGCCACCGTGCCGTCCGACCGGAGCTGCTACCTCCCAGAGCCTCCTTGTCGCTTGGGGGTCCCATTTCGCCGGTCGCCGTTGCTCCCCCGGCCGTCCCCCGCCGGCGACGCCGCCTAGCTCCGGTGCCACCCCAGCCTCCCCTGTTCTGCTGTCTGCCCCCGCTCTGTGCTCAGCTCAGCCGAGCAACCCCTCCTCTCTGTGTACGTGTATGACATGTGGGCCCCACTGCAAGGTAGTATCTAGGAGATGTGTATCACTTGCATCTTCTCCATTTATTTCCAGGGACAATCCTAGAATATGATTTGTAAATAAAAATGGTAATAATAGTTTAATTGTCAGATTAAACTAAGAGGGTTATGAAGTAAAATTAAAACTTTAAGTGTGATTAAAAAAATTAAAACTTTATGTGTGATTAAATTGCATGTAAAGGCACATGGTGAATGAAAAATAGGAATAAGAAATTACTCATGAATTCATAATGAAAAATATTAATGCAATTAGATTAAAACTAAGCATGGGTCAATTGTATGCCAATCAAGATTAATAAGATTAAAGTAAGCTCATGACATGAACTATTTTCCTATTACTAAGAAACTAACATGAAGTTAATAAAGTAATAATAATAATGATAACAATATCATGGCCAAAAGATATAGTTTTGAAACTTGATAAAAGATTCATACCCATATAATCTTGTCTAAATCCATGATAGCTAAGAAAATGGAAACAAAGATAATTAAAATAATGATTTGAATAAGTGCATCAATTATAACATTTCAAATAGCGGAGGTCAATTTACCTTGCTTAATAAAAATTTATCTCTCAAGAATCACCAAGAGGCCACATAAAATATCAAGTATGGTTTACTTATCGCTAAACTCATGACAACTATCTTTTCAAAGAGTGCTTAAGAATAGTCGTAGTAAAGACTTCCACATTTGGCCTAAAATGTTAAGATTTAAAATAACAGATGCTTGCGGTTGGGAGTTCATGAACAAGAAAGGAGTAACAACTAATCTTTGTCTCACGCCCAAATCTTCAATTATTATATCAGGATTTAAAGATCTAATGGTCAAAAGTAATTAATAATAAAAGAAATCACTTTATCAAGTATGTCCTTGTTAATTCATAACTCTCCTTTCTGGCAAATCACAACCATTGGCCATTTCAAACAAAGTTGTCAACTAAACAGAATAATTGACTTTAGAAATTGGCAATTGCAATCTTAAATAAGCATTGCCACATGAAATATCAAAGTTACGCTGAGTATTTAAAATTATACTCGTCCCCTGTAAAGCTCCCGTATCCTAAAATTACAAAGTTCTGTTCCTCTTTAATATCTTTGCTAACCCCGTTTATCTGTCCGTGAGTCCTGCCTTACTCACGGGACTTCCTTGATAAATATAAAATTAATAAAGAGAACTCGCACTTCCCCAATCGGCTGTGTTCGGCCACTTTCTTTTCCAAAGCAGGCAATTCCTGTAAAATACTCCTTCACTTCAGACCCCTTCTTATCCTAATTTTCCTCCACGGTAAAGCTACTTAGATAATTCGTTCTCTTGCCCAATTCATCTACCGCTGTGTTTACAGCACACTAACCCGAATCATCTTTCTATTCTTAAATAGTAATAAATGTATAAATTTAAGTTAAATTGGGCTTTTAAAGTGTTTGGATTTATTTGGTCTTTCCTTTCTTTGCCGCGTATTAGAATCTGAAGACTCGACGAGACGACAGATTCGACCAAGATCAAGACTCGGGTAAAAGCGATGACTAGGAAGTTAAGATCGCTGACTGAGTAGGCTTTGATCTAGATCAATCAAGGCCGTGGTACACCAAGCAAGGCAAGTCATCACTTTGATCATATTGATCCTACATTTTATGCAAAATTACGTTCTTTTAAACTATCAACTTGCATGCCTAATTTGTTATGCAAATATATGTTAAAGCTTAAGGTAGTTACATGCCCACTTGATGTTGTATTAAATTTATTATGCCATTCCTTGATACTTGAATCACCTGATCCTTGTCACCATAGATATTAATGATACCTTTACTAGCTATAGGTCATATTAAATGCCATGCTAGTCTTGTCAAAGTCCAGGGCGCTAGTTACCCTGATCATCAATCTTCAAAAACATGAGAATTTATTTTGGGACAGTCACGGGATGTACGTGGCTGAATACTTTGTGACTACTTATTTTATGATTCTCAAAACCCCCAAAACCTGCTATACCTGTCTGGGCGGGTGGTAAGAGTGGTTGGTGCGGAAGTAGCACGAGAATATGTGGTTTGTGGACTGAACCGCCCGGACGCATTAAGGACTTAATCTTGTGATGACTTCTCCGTATAAAACAGTACAACTACCGGAACTTGGCTAAGTAAATCTATCGAACCTCCGGAACTCATCTCACCGGTAGGGGAAAGGAGGATGCTACAAGGGCAAGAGAAGGCCTAAAGGGACACCGAGTGCAGGTGAAGTTTCCAGCCGTGCTAGTGTTGTGGAGAGTTGCAGTCCGAATGCGCTAGTTTCCGTGGTTACATCCCGTGCAAAGTATGGGACCCACCGCAAGTGGGAGCAGCCCATAAAGTGAGATGACAAAAGGGGCTCGATATTTTGAACAGTTATTGTGATGATCTACTCAACCGCATGACTAAGGAATCGTGTGGAGCAACAAGCGGATTGTGTCTTGTGGTGAAAGTGTACAAATCTCTGCAGAGAATAAACTATTCGAATAGCCGTGCCCACGGTCAAGGGCGGACATGGGATTCTCCTCGAGTTAGTTCTATTTCAAAAACCTTTGTGGGTGGGACAGAGACCTATCAGAGGGATGTACTCTGACTTTGAATTTTTCCTGGAGGGACATACTCCAGCGTGGTTGATAATATGTGGCGTAATAATCAAAAGCTAGCATAGGTGGATGGAGCCATGTAATCGGTGGATGGAACCTACACCACTATAAATACTACACAATTTCAAACTCTTTAAAGCATGTTTATAAAATGCCAAGTCATAGGACTTTTAATTATGAATATTGCAAATGTCGCATTAAGCAAATAAAAGAACCTCAAGCCTCTTTTGACAACCTTGCATCTATTATTATTGCATCCTGTGTGGTGGCTTGCTGAGTACTGTCATGCTCACTCTTGCTTAATTACCATTACTCAGTCAGAAAGAAAGGAAAGTCAAGCCATGTGGTGCTTAAAAAGGGGTCGACAGAGCTGGAAGACGAAGAGGCCATGGCCTAGGTAACGAACCCCAGTTGGCTGCCTGTGGGCAAGTCCTAAGGGTCCCACCTGTGTGGAGTTTCCGCTGCTGCATTTTATCGTTTTCGGCCTAATCGGCCCATGAGTAAGTATTACTATATTATTTACGCTTCCGCATAATATGTTTTTAATATACAGTAATGTATCTGTGAGCACTAACCCGAGGTCCGACAGAGCTGGTATCAGAGCATATCGACTGTAGGTCGTAACCTTAGTTAGAATGGCCGTTAGTTTTATGATTAAATTATTTCTTCAAAATCTAAATGCAAAATACAAGTAGTATTGCTCACTCTCATCCCCCTTAGATGATTCCTTCTCATCTACTTGCTGCCCTGACTATTTTAGCTCCAAGGCTCTCTTATCCCAAATTCAAACTAACGCATGCCTGAGTTCCCTTATGAAAAACTACCTTGGGCCAGAATCATAAAGCTTATATTGAAAATACATTTGCAAAGGTTGTTTATCTTTGGAAGGTTAAATTATCAAAATTATTTACAAAGCTTATTTCCAAGCTCATTTCAACAAACCTAAACTTCCAAGGAGAATTTTCTCAAAATTTAATTCCCTGCCAATTTATCCTAAAAAAAACTCACTTTGATTTCTCAGATATATGTGTAAATCTTGGTGGATTCATGTCAATTGTAAGAGAGAATCAATGGTGTGAATTTCTGGGTGAAAAATAGGCACATCAAATTGAATGACTGGATTAGTTACATGGGTGAACCAACTTAATGATCGGATTGACCGAATAGATAAACCAAGTTCACATGATTGGATTGGTTAACATGGGTGGAGCAATTTAAAAGATTAGATTGGCTGTGTAAGTAGACCAATGTAAAGGACTGGATTGATTAAATAAATGAAGTAATATAGATGATTAAATTAATTAAATGAGTAGGTCGACTCAAAAAGATCGGATTGGCTAAAATAAGTGGATCGATGGAATTTTGGAAAAGTAGGGAGCATAAGAACAATTGTTGGTTTGCAGCTTTACTAAACAGTATAGCTCCCGGTGAATGTTTACACTGGTGGGATAACGGAGTTTAGCTGACTACTTGATGGATTATTGAAAATTCTGAGGAAACTAGGAGAAGTAATAATAATCCTTGATTTATAGATTTGAGTAATAATCTTATTCCCGGTGGACGTTTATGACAATGAAGTCGCTTGGGAGGAAATTTGCGGATAGTAGGACTGATCACTTAGATTATGAGTATACATCAATGGTGGAAAAGGTTGGATTATAATACAAATGCTACTGGTGGATTGAAATATTGGAACCATAATACAAGTGGTATTGGTGGATTAAAAATGAAAACGATGTGAGTGGTATTGGTGGATTTAAAACATGGAGATATTGAAACCATGATACAAACAAATACGTGTGGATTTAAAGGTAAAGAATTTGGAGTAATGTGCAGGTAAATAATTGAATGGGGTTGTGGAATGATGAACCCAAGACTAGATTTATGATTTTATGTAGGAAAGTGAGATCCATTTGAGGAATAGGTAACCCTGATTCGGTGGAAGGAACTGTAGATGATACCTTGGAAGTTATATGATCTATGGATTGTATAAATGATAACACTCACTGTTTGGAGTATTAGACAACAATCGTGCTGAGACTAATTGATAAAGGGAGTTACTTTTAGATTCAATCAAGTATATGCAAGATTAACAAGGCCTTGGATTAATAGCCTACGAATAAATGATTATGGGAGTAAATTAGTCTATTGATATTGTGATATTGGAGGATGCTAGGATACCTTTGCCAAAAAGGGGGTATTTTAAAAATTCAAGTATTCCAAAAACCATTTCAAAAAAAATCAATCTTGATATAGAACTCTATATCAAAGTATACAATGTATTTTTGTTGCAAAAAGGTTTGATTCAAGTTACTTCGAAACTTGGCCCCAGTATTTGAAAACCCAAAAGCTTAATTCCCAAGATCTTGTTTTTACAACCAAAACTTGGGGATCTACTTGCTATAGAAGTTATTGATGGGGTTAACTTGGAAAAACAAATGTTTTCAACCTCGGTATTTTTGAAAACTGTTTTTTCTAAAAGGCTCTGTTTTCAAAATAATAATAAGAAGCATGAGCTTCGCTGCCAAAGCACTTCTTAACCCTTTCCTTCTGCTACTTCCGTCTAAAGAAAGGAAATTTGGTTTTCCTTATTCCTTTTCCCTCACTTCAAAGGCTTAAGCTCGAAGGCGTCAAGGATGCTAGTGAAGATTTGGTGGCCTCCTTCAACAAGCTTAGTGTTCAGAATCCTATGACTTTTGTGTGTCTTCGCAAATAGGCGTTGTTTGGTCAAAAAGATTTTATTTGGCCCTGTGCATTGCCTTCTTGCCCTCGGGCGTAGTATTTCGTAGTCACAGAAAAAGTTGGTTTTCAAAAGCTTGGTTATTCTGTGTGGCTTGTGTACAGCTCCAGCTCTTGGGTGAGCACTCCTTAGAATGGGTTAAAATATCTCATCCCTGTAATCCTTTTCGCGTCTCATGCTAATTCCCCCTCACCTTATTGCTGAAAACCTCATCAGGTCTGCAGGCAAGAGATAGCAGATAGCCAAGTCAAGACACTCAACACATTGAAATTAAAGAGGCAACACTTTCGGAAAAGACAACAACTAAGAGGCCTTAGCCTGCAAAAGGATTAAAACTCAAGTCTCCCTCTCACAGTCGACTCACTGACCTAATCGTCATCAAGCAAGAAATGGCCAAGAACAAGGCTAGAAGCAAGAAGCAGGAACCAATGATTTTTACTCGCTTTGGTCCCTACCACTCATCCAAGTATTCACTCAGATCCACTCCGCAAAGACTACTAAGAAAGAGTCACCACCTGATAAGAAATTGTACCACTACATCAGGCGGACCCCGAAAGAATACCATCTGCTTTTATTGTAGAGAAAGAGGACATGACGTCCATAGGTGCCCTAAAAGAAAGAGCGGTAAGGGCGCTTGTCCCCTTTGCAGTAACACAGGATGCTGCGTGAACAAATGTCCCCAAAGGAATCTAGAAAGATCAGCCTGGGATGCTATCACCACCAATCAAGGTCCTCAGGGGAAGCCAGGCCAAGGGTTCAACTGCTTCAAATGCAGTGACCCAGGACATTACGTGAGAGACTGCCCTCAACGGAAATCGAACAAGCAAGGAAAGGATGTCATCGCCATCAACCTCAACTTCAGCCCAGAAGAACTCGTCGGCTTCAAGTACCCCGTCAAGGAGCAAACTGCTTGCAACAAAGTTCGACTACCAGGTCCAGAAACTCCATCGGCTATTGCATGCATTGAATGTGGTAAGACAGGACATGACGCCCAATCATGCCCTCTACTACGACAAGTTACATGCTTTGCCTGTGGACAAACCGGACACTACAGTTACAATTGCCCAGCGCCGTACTGTCCTTACTGCAAGAAACACCATCTACCAGAAGGCTGTCTCAAGAACCTAGTGGCATGTACACGCTGTGAAGAAAAAGGACATCAAATGAATCAATGCCCTGCAAACTGCCCCAACTGTGAAGAAGACCACCCGCCAGGAGAGTGTCCAACGAGCAAGATCACATGTTTTATTTGTGAAGGACAGGACCACTGCCCCAAGATTGTCACATGAACCTGTTGCTGACCAAGGCTGCTGAAATATGGAGACTGAGCTTTCAAGCTGCCATCGGACTCGTCATGCCAAAAGCTGACAAGAGGAATTAGTACCGGCCACCCGTCATGTTAAGGGGGGTAGCCTAAGTACCCAAGAAGTATTAGCACACCTTGATATTTGGCCCTGTTACCACTCTAGCATGAAGAGGAATTAGCAATCAGTATTGAAGAAACAACAAACCCCTGAAACGTCAAGCAATGAAGTGAAGCCAGCTATAACCCAATCAGAAAAGCAAGGTTTCCCCTATGCGACAATTTTTCCAACTGTGTGTAGCATCAAGCAGTACCCTAAAACCCTTTTTGCTAGCCAGCTTGTTCCCACCTACTTCTTTCTACTCCACTCGAATCTCGGGGACGAGATTCATGTTAAGGGGGGTAGGATCTGTAACATCCCAAAAAGGGAAACTACTGTAATTGCAAAAAAAATTATTATAAAATATTTCTGTTGTCCTTCCCGGTGTATCTCAAAAAAAAAATTCGGCATTATTCAAATTTCTTGAGTTGGTTTCTTGTGGAAAGCCCGATTAATAAAAATCAGAACCTTGGAATCAAGAACCAAAATTTAAAGTTTAAAATTAAGAAAATCCAAATCCCCTTGGGAGTATTGATTTCAAAATTTTAAATTGAAATGTGGTCATTCAAGGCCAATAATAGAAATTGAAAATCAATATAAAACCCTTCCATCTAATTTTTGTATCCGGAAATTCAAATTCGGAAAATTAAGATTTATTTCTCCAAAACTTGATGATTTTAAAAATTAAGAGTGTTGAATTCAAAAATTTGGACCAAGTTCTCGAATTCAACATATACTCACAAATCCAATTTCTGAAATTTCAAAAATCCCAAAAGCCTTCTTGGGCCTCGGCCCATTTCTTTCTCCCCCGCCCCATTTCTTTTCTTTCTTAGCCAGCCTGCGTCCTGCCTCAGCCCACCCGGCACCTTCCCTTTCCCCGTTTCTTCCTCCTTCCCTGTTCTTCAGGTGCGCCACTCGCACCGGCACCCCGGCCGTGTCGCCCTCTCCTAACCAGGCTGGCCAGCTCGCGTCGCTCGCGCCGCCCCTGGTTTTGCCCGCTCCGCCCACGTATTCGCCTGCTCCACCCTGGTTTCCGTCATTTCCGCGCCGCCCATGCTCGGCGTACCCCTACTCCATGCCGTCGCCCATGCCGGTGTACCCCTACTCCATGCCGCCGCCGTACCCACCCTCGAACGTGCGCTCGTCTATAAAGGGGCCCGAGCTCGCCTCCTTGCCATTTCTCCTCCCTTAATCCGAGCTCAGCTCGAGTGCGCCGCCGTCTTCCCCACCTCCGGCGCCCGAGCTCCCCGCCGATTCGCCGAGCCCCGATTCAATTCCTGGCGCCTGGAGCTCCTCCATCGGCCGTGGAAGCCATTCCCGGCGCCACCTTGGGTCCTCCTCCCCACGGCGAGTCGTCCACGGGAGCCCCTCAGCGCCGCCGCCTGTACACGTCGTCGGCTCAACCCGACCTCCCTCCGGTCACCTTGACCACTCAGGCAAGTTTCCCGTGACTTCATCTTGCGCATGCACGCCCCCTAGCCCTCCTTCTCCCTTCCGGTCGCCGGCGCCCCAACCGAAGAGTTTACAATTTAAAAAATCCAGAAAAGAATAAGGGCTCCAACATGTCAAATCCAGCAGTTAGAGATAAAATTAGGGGGATTATTTCAGCTCCTTTCTCCCATGAGCAATCTAACATCATATCGTGTGCTACTCCTTCCACACAGACAGGTTGCACATTGTAAAATCTTGCAGTTTCAGAAAGCCCCTCCGCATCCTAGATCATGGAGATAAAGTGAATAAGAAAAGAAGAAGCACGATAGACTTGTTTGGGTGGGTTGGGGATTCACTTACAACAATGAAATAATTGCTTGCACCCATGACGAGAACTTCTAATGTATTGCTTGGTGCAAAATGTACAGGCAATGATGCACTGAGCTTTCTTTAAGTCAAATAATGGCAGCCTCGAGCTTTCCTTCGTTTGGGGTCCTCTCTTTTTCACTTATGGTACGTGACTTATGATTTATATTATAGTAACTAGTTTTTAAATGGTACGTTTTTTAAGATAAGGTCAACAGAAATATCGTAGTAAAAAAATATATTGAATTCAGTTGTACCGACTAGAATCATATGCGACTATTTTTCTTTGTATGCTGTCTCTAACAGTCAGAATTTAAAATTTTAAACCATAAATTATAAATCACAGTCCAAAAGAATCTACTCCTAGATCTTGGTATCTACAAGATGTTGATGTACATGTTAATATCATGATTAGAAAGAGAGACTTAAGACTGCAAAAGCACTTTCACAGAAATCTCTATCCTAAAATACGAAGTGTGCTACAATTTATCCACATATTAGGCTCACGTAATAACCATTGGCCATATTGAAATACTAGCCTCGTAGGCACGGCGGCACGTCGCGCCAGCCACTGTGTGTACCGAAGTAAAAGAGGCGATAATTCGTGGTGAGTTTTGTAAAAAAAATCGAGGGCAAATGTGTATTTTCGAAAAAGCTATAGGGGCTTTCCGTAAAAAATCGAGGGCCTGTACGTAAATAAATGGGCCTGTACGTAAATAAACGAGGATCTGTACGTAATTTAGGAAAATGCGGGGCGCAATCCTGCAAAGTGGAGGGGTAAAAAAAATTGCAGAGACCTGTTCGCGAGGAAAAAGGACCTTTACGTAATTTCCAAAAAACAGAGGGAAACCGGCTCCCCCGGCCGTACGCGGATTCCCCCGCCACGCGCCGGCCGAGGGAGCGCTGGGGCGTGACGTGGGGGGCTCTCCGGCGCGGAACCCCCCGCTAATATGGCTCGGATGATTTGATTTGTGGTCAACTGGTCGTACACATATATGGAAGGGGTCACTGAAAGCCGAAGCCTTGCAAGCTCCAAGTAGAACAGAGAGATTCTGAGCCATGGTGGACCCCCCCTAGAAATGTCCCATAGCCAGCTATCAAATGATCATATATCAGCATGATGGCACCACTCAGATTCGAGCCAAGGTATAAATTTCATGATCAAGCATAAATGGTTATCAGTTACCAATAATCGGTGGTCACTAAAGGCTCATCTGAACAAGTTTTCACTAGCAGGCTTCATAGAACTTTAAAAATATTGATTTACTAGTCCTGTCAGAACCATTTTGCATTAGAGTAGTGATTCTATGGTCTCTTCAAAACTGAAAACCACATATCTTAAAGCCAATTGAGGGCCTGTTTTCCAAGTGGAAGAATTTCTTGAGACAAGTTTCAAATACTGAGTGTATAAAGTACTCAAATATGCTACAACATAGTACATTTGTGCAATGTTTATCAATATTGTCGAAATGAATTTTACTCACTTGCGTAACATAGTGCAGACAACAAATGAAACAAACATATCTACATCATATAGTGCCTGATCAGGATGGATTAAACTGAACAGCACGGATGGGAAACAGTAAAAGATAATCTGTTTTATCCGATATTCATATCCGAGAAAACACGAATGTGGTAAGCAAAATCTGTATTCAAGAATGTTCGTATTCGTATTCGAGAATGTTTGTATTCATATTCGAGAATGTTTGTATTCGTATTGGAGAATGTTGTTAGACCATGTGGCTTGGTTTATGATATTTTGGTGATGAATAATTGACAATGGTAAATTATGATGAATAATTGATGATATTACTTATAGTTACTTGAGGTGTGTGGCGTGTGTGTAGACTGATATTGGTCAAGTTGGAATGAATTTGTGCCGAAAAAATGTGCTTTGGTCTTTGCATGTGCAGGTTGAGCATGGAGGTGATCATAGTCGGTGACGAGGTGGACCGGGACTAGGATGGGAAATCCGAGGTTCAGACGGTCAAGGATGTCACGAGATGATCGGGCTCATACTTGGGGCGCATGGAGATCAGAGATGGATGATACATGTTGGAGCTACGGAGGTGTGGTCCAGAGGCCAAGACACGTGGTGATGATGCGTGGAGAAGCTATGGGAGGTGCATTCCTGGAGGCTTAGACACGTGATGAGTTGAAAAAATTGGAATTTTAGAAAACCCGTTTTAGAAAGGGTTTTGGGTCTCTTGAATAGTAATGGGCCAAAAGTTTGATTGAGGTAAAAAGGCCTAGGTCCGGTTGGACGAGTTGTATTAGGGTTTCTAGTAGTGACTTGATTTAATATTGTGGCAGCCGGTGATTTGGAGGTAGCTGTGACTTTTGTGCATCAGGGCATGTGCTTTTGGCTGAGACATTGATTGATGAACAGAGGTCAGCTTTTGAAGTTTGTGAATCGCTTCTTGGTTTCGTTGGTTGCCACTTGTGCCTAAAATTCTATGCCACTTGTTGAATTCTCATCCATGTGTTTGGGCTTGGGAAAATTGGCTTGCTGCTAGATGTAGTTGGGGCTACATGTATTGCTATGGCCGAGAGCTTTAGATAGATGGTGTGCTTTGGTGGCCGACTGTAGGATATCAGGGGCTGAATACAGGTGATTAGGTGCGAGATTAGATGAATGCTAATTAAGTTTATTTATTCGGCTAGTGTGGGCGGCCGTTATATACATGTGTTGGGAGACTTTGCATGCTTGGCATGAGGCTTTGGGCTTGATGTGCTGATTACAGTGGAGGACCTGTACCCAATTTGTCCCACTTTAGAGACAAGTCAAAAATAAGTGTGAAAAATCATGATCTATGATTTAATTTTGTTGAGCATGCCAAGAATAATTCTCCTAATGTTATTAAGTTTCTTGAACTTGGAAAAATTGAAGTAAAACTTAAACCAAAACAAGTTGTGTATAAATCTACTAGTTTTGTGCAAAAATTATCGAATAATCCTATAGGTGCTAGCTCATCATCCCAAAAGTATTCTGATTATGTTAAATTTCATTGCACCTACCGGGAAGAGTTGGACACTTTCACGAATTTTGTTTTAGGTGAGCTAAGAAAGAGAAGAAGGAAAGATTGAATGCTTTAGGAGAAAAATGTGCAACCTCTTTTATTCCTAGAACAAATGCGAAAGCTATGTTTTTAGAAAACTTTTATGATAGCTTTAAATCTGTCTTGCATGCTAGATTGGGATTTAATTCAAATAATTCACTTTCCATTCGGCATTTCTGATTACCCACATGCACGTGATTTTGGTTCTAGGTTTGTTGCTCCTGTTCGTCATGTGTCTCAGTACTGGATTCTCAGATCTTATTTCACTAACCTCAGTACTGTGAGACCAATGTTTATGTGATGTAAGAGCAGCTGACTAAGATGGAGAACATTAGCTAGATTAGGTTCCGGTCTTTTACATCATTGCTTGATTGGAATACTTGATGGTTTTTCACTCTCTTTGGTGGCTTCCAAGAGATTTCACTTTATGAGAGACCACGTGGAAAGGTGATGTTGTCCAACATCTTGTTAGATTCTCATGTTGTTGATATTCACACGAAACCACATGATTCATCACGTTTTGCTCATTTGCAAAGTGAATTGAGTGTATTGCATCCTATAAGATCATTCTGAGAGGGAGCATGTTGTTTAAAAATTTCAGAAGATTTGTTTATTATACTTGTCAAATATATCAATAAGTCTAAGCCATTGAAATTAAATGAGATGTAGAGCTCTCTTTATCATATTTACTCATATACTGTGTAGTTTTGATCACGACTGGTTATAATTAATTTGCTATACTTGAACTAAAATATGACATGACAGAATACTTTGATTAGATTGATTATAGATGGTACTCTACGATGTTCATCGAAAAGGATTAGCTTGATTGTGAGTCTTATTTTAAAATTTGACTACGAGGCTCGCATGTTTCATATTGCGATCTTTTTATGATCACTCAATTTGGCATGTTATAAAAAAATGAGAAAGAGATGATTGAAAAGACGTATGCTTCAAGCATGCCATGGTACACAAAAAGAAAAAGGCGCAAAAAGTGCACACATAAAAAGAAGTATGCTTCAAGCATGCAACCATCTAAAACAAGTATGCTACAAGCATTTCATTATGAAAAGAAGTATGCTACAAGCATGCCATATGCCTATGAATTAAGTGTAGAGTAACAGGTTGTTACATGAGACTGCTAGCTTATCTGGATTTAAACTTTGCTTCACTTTTAGGCTCTGACTTTTTGTTGTGTTATCTCATTGTGCTTTTTACAATTGGTTTGGTCATTGTTGAGATGTCTATTATTAATATAAATTACTTAATCATGCTCAAGACTGGTTTTGATATTGCTATATGATATATGACTTTATATGATCTAGATAGCTCTACTAAAACATATGGCTTGGTTGTTTTGTTAAATCAATGCACAGTGACTTGGATAATCTACAAAGCTTCTTGATTTTTACTCTCATCGCTTTTCTTAGGGCCTGTTTGGAACAGAGGAATTTCACAGGAATTTTGCAGGAATTTTGCAGGAAACAGTTCAATTCCCGCAGGAATCGGGAAAAATTCCCGCATTCCAAACAGGGCCTTAGAATTATTTCTTCACTGAAGTTTCTTGATAGTTACATTGCCAAAGGGGAGAAATTACAGAGAATAGAGGAATGAAGAGATTGGGGAAATTTGCTAAAACTACTTCTCTCGTGTTAAAGGGGAGAGATTTAGAAGAGATTTGATATTGTGGCTTAAAATATTTTTTGGCTTCAGTTCTTCACTTATATCTGTTTGAAGCCAAATCATCGTGTGCGATTCTGAGGTGTTGTCAATGTATTCATCAAGGGGGAGATTGTTAGACTATGTAGCTTGGTCTAGAATATTTCGGTATGAATAATTGACAATGGCAAATTTGTGATGAATAATTGATGATGTTGCTTACTGTTACTTGAAGTGTGTGGCATGTGTGCGAACTGATGTTTGTCAAGTTGGGACGACTTTGTACCGGAAAAAAGTACTTTGGTCTTTGCACGTGAAAGTTGAGCATAAAGGTGATTATCGTCAGTGACGAGGTGGACCAGGACTAGGATGGGAGATCCGAGGTTCAGACAGTCAAGGATGTCATAAGATGGTCGGGCTTATGCTTGGGGCGTATGGAGATCAAAGATGGATGATATGCGTTGGAGCTACAGAGGTGTGGTCCGGGTGGTGACTTGATATATATATTGTGCTGACCGGTGATTTGGAGGTAGCTGTGACTTTGTGCATTAGGGCATGTGCTTTTGGCTGAGACATTGCTTGATGAACAGAGGTCAGATTGTCGAATTCTTATCCATGTGTTTGGGCTTGGGAAAATCGGCTTGCTGCTAGATGTAGTTGGGGAAGCATGTATTACTGTGGCCGAGAGCTTTAGATAGATGGTGTGCTTTGGCAGCTGGTTGTAGGATATAAGGGGCTGGATAGAGGTGATTAGGTGTGAGAATAGATGAATGCTAATTATGTTTGTTGATTTGGCTAGTGTGGGCGGCCGTTATATACATGTGCTGGGAGACTTTGCATCCTTGGCATGAGGCTTTGGGCTTGATGTGTTGATTACGGTGGAGGACCTGTACCCAATTTGGACTACTCTTGCCAAGGCAGTGATTCATCCGGTTCTTTCATGTGCGCTTATTCATCTGGCTGAGTCTTGTTTGCTTCCAATTAATTTTTGGGTGTTCGTTCAACACGCTGAGATGGTGTGATTAGATAAGTAATTAAAAGGGGCTAATTAGGTTGGGCATTAGAAGGGATTTTTTATTCAGCTTGGAGTCCTGATCGAGAGTTGGCTTTTTGGCTGAGACAAAGAGGTGTTCTCTGTTAGCCATAGTAGCGTATTATTTGTTTTTTCCTTGCTGTTTTTTGTGCTCTCAGTTTTTAGCAGGTAAGAAAAAGAATATGGTAGATTTTTCGAACAATCTTCCATGAGAGATTGCAATCATTCATGCCCCATCTGATTGCCATCGACGATCCTACAAGTGTTCATATTCATATTCATATTTGAGACTATTCGATTCGTATTCGATCCATTTCCATTCCCGACGACCTCTCTGGGGATGATTGTATGAAGCACTTCTCTAATGAACCAAGCTTCTCAAGCAAGAATTGAAAATTACTTTGCATAATTTTTAAATCTATGCACTACACTGCTAGCTCGTGTAAACGTGTAATCATATTACATAAATTTGTTCTGCCGAGATTTATTACAAAAGTTGTAGGATTTTCACATTTGACCGAATTAAGTACATATTCGATTCGAATTCGTCTTTGTTATGACATTCGATTCGTATTCCTATTTAAGAATGTTCGAATTTGTATTTGTATTCGTTTTAAAAATATGGATTTGTATTCATATTTGAGACCATTCGATCCATTTCCATCCCTACTGAACAGTACAGATTAGGAGATGCAGTTGAACTCATTCAATTGCAAGTCAGATTTGGATGAGATTAGTCCAGATCTGGGTGATTTATCACACACTGATCCTTCATGAATTTGTGAAACAGAGAAAAGGAAGATAAATCCATGAAGGTGCTGGCCAGTCTGGCCAATAATGATTGAATTCAACAACTTGACCTGCAAACATTTGAATGGAGATTTCATTGGCGAGCTCTTTTATAGTACCTTAAAATGAATATAAGTTGTTCAATCTTTACGATCCAATGGTTTAGATTAGTTAGGATTTAATTATACTACCATCCACACTACTAGCAGTAGAATATCTAAATGGGTAAAATTGCAAAGAAGTAACCAAGGACGTACAATAATACATCTGTTATAATCCCTAACATAGACCTAATTAGCAAATTGATTTCAAGAGAAATTAGCTAATTGATCATGGGAACAAACATGTGATTGGCCAAACCAAAAGGTGAAATCATTAATGCGGATATAGCTACATAAACTGCAGTCAGCGACCTGCAGCCATGCCAGATAGAACCATTGTTTCTCCGCCATTCCTCCTGTGGTTGATCCAATTGTGCAGTAAATGACATAAATTAAGGGCTGAGTGGTGACAATGACAGGTTAATCACGAGAATAATAATCCTCAAATGAAGAGTTCTTTCGATGGTTGCATCCATAGGTCACTAAGCAAGGTTAACGTCCACAATCGCAAGCAATGGCCTTCTGCCATGGTAGAATCATGAGAGTACATATCAAAGCTAATCTAATAGCAATAGCTAATGGTGGAAACAATAATTAACCACTCGGCGGCTGGCAAGGTGAGCTGATCCGCAACGAACATGCAGAAGTTCATCATGTAGGGGGTCATCCCCACTAAGGTGGCACTGCAGAATCAGTGCTTGGAGCGCCGGATGCTGACGTGGACCTCGCTAAAAAACAAGATTGAAAAATAAAAGTCTGTAATACCCTCATAAATCAATGATCAGATTTTATTTCTACTATCACCTCTCTACTACCAGTATAATATACCGTAAAAAAAGCCTTCATTGGCACCCTCCTAAACATGTTACTTCTAATGTTGTGTAACTACGCATGCAGATTGCAGGGGATTAAAGACTGTTACCACTGCACTTAAATCACTTATTTAAGCCTGGAGAATCAGCAACAGGAGGATGTAAAGAGCTCAACAGAAAACAATGTTTTCTGGTTTAGATTCTAATCCTATTGATCTTTGATTGGTATTTATGTAGGGTCTTTTAATCAAATGATATATACACATATTATAGTCAATACATGGTACCAATAATAACCATTGACTAACCCAAATAGCAGTTATGTTCAAGTTCATCATCTAATTTTTAAATATCTGGCTGGAAATGTGAATGGCATAACAGCAAAACATACAAGTTCACCCATTTGTGACGAGAAAAATGTTTCCTTATAGAGGGACAGTGAATTTGCATACGCTTTTGAAGCCAAGCTGAGCATGACCTGATGTCAAGATGATTAAAATTCTATGTATGCACATAAACAAATCTAAAGTACTAAAATAACTGCATGAAGAAACACACGAATGCATCATTTATAATTTGAAGCAAAGAAATGATCTGCATGTACATGAAGTGTATGATCATATATGCATGTCAACATGTGGATAACCTTGATGATGTTCATAGCAATTTGTTGTTCATAAACAGAGCAATTATCAAAATGAACTTGTAAAATAGCATGGCAGAACGAAAGAATATCAACAGATATGGATAGGCCAATAGGGTAATTCAAGTCTAATAAATCATGGATCAACAAACACATCCAGATTCCAGACTCCATGAATGTGAATGAAGGAATTAACATAAGCATCAGAAGTTCAAGCCTATCATACAAGATGAATAAGCAAATGCCAACAAGCATGATGATTCAAAAAGAGCATCACCAATGTGAAACTCCACTAAGCACATTCGCACTTCATGGCTCATGCATTATCTTTACTACTTAAAAAAACCTATTGGTAAATGTTGGGTGGTACATTCGTCATCCCTCCACATGGTAGAATTGCTTGATTCCTCACCTAGCCGCCCTCCCTCGCAAAAAAAATGCACAACAGGTGGACCTTGCACGTCACGTGCTCGATTTCTTCCTGGCAACACGCAAATTCCTCTCGCCCCCCCCCTCATCTACACGTTCCCTAGCCGCAATCCACTCGTTCTCTCCTCATCTCTCCTCAACAAACTCGTAATATAATGGGTGGGTTCTTTTGGACCGATGGCTTATAGTTTAAATATTTGAAACCTGACTATTCGCGAGAGATAGTACGCAGAGGAAAATAATCGCATGTGATTTTGGCTGGTACAGCTGAACTTAGTACACTTTTTATTATAATTTTCCTATTGACTCCGCCTTGAAAAAATGCACCGTTTAAAATTTTGTTACTGTAAATAGTATAAGTATAAACTAATTTTAAGCTAAAAAGAATCCGGCCAATGGCCACCCCTGCATCTATCTCTCCGGCACAGCACACACCGCACCGCATGACATCGGTGTATTTCTTGACAGTAGGGCAAGGAGACAGGGCTAGCACTCAGGTGCCATGGATCAGCTCAGCGGGGTGGCCAGTACACAGCAGGGACAGCTTCAAGGTGGCAATGTACGTCAGCATGGGCGTAGCTGAACAAAGACGGAGGTGCGATCACCAGAGGCGCGCTCGAATTGAGTAGGGAGACATGACTGGTCACGGTGCCTTGGCGTCCCCGTACAATGCTTGCAATGCATAATGTTCACGCAGGGGAAATTTCTTCTACATAGATGGTTGATTACTAACATTTATTATCAATGCTCATTAACAGAACAATTGCAGAAGTAGGGCATCTCAGTATCTCACCGAAATTCTAAGACAGCCAAGTGATAAAACTCGAAGGAAAAAAGATGATATTACAAATCAATTTACCTTGACTGCAGCAACTTGTTTAGACACGATCTACATTTATCGGTATTCACTTGTACACATTAATCCTACATAACACTTTGTAGTAATACCTATCCAACTAACAAATTCTATTTTTGCAGCGCCACCAGTAGCTAACGGGCAACACCTGTGGCTTCTATGTTTGCCACAACATGCAACTGCTCATTGATTCTGCGAAGATCAATATTGATCCTGAGGTTAATTTGTTGATATTGCGATAATTATTTCATACTTATCAATTTACATATGTATGCATGACATTGATCTTCCTACCGATAGGTTCTATCCATTGCTACATCTCCGTTAGAATAGCCCAACCTCTCAGAGATTCGAGGACGGTGTGCATATTTTTTGTGGTCTAAAGTCATAAAAGAAGATGGGGAATTCCACAATGTATAACAAATTCCACTGGATGATTGAGCTTAATTGTTCATGTGTATATTTGTTCATGGATAATTAATTTATTTTTTTCAGTTAATTGATTTGTGGAATATATGTTTTTTATTTCTGAAATGAATGAATGTGAATTGGATGTATTATACAATGTTGATCTGCTAGCTTATTTCAGAGGGCATGGCTAGCATTTCCTGAGGCTAGCTAACAAACAGAAATAGATTTAGGAATAGGAAAGAATATTACAGATGGTTATTAACTCATAACCGTCTGTGATAGTTATATCACAGACAGTTTGTAGTTGAAACCGTCTGTGATAATCAATATATCACAGATGGTTACTATTAAAAACCATCTATGATAGTCAACAATCACATATTGTTTTTATTAAAAACCATCTGTGATAGTCTTCATCACAGACGGTTTGAAAGTTGTCTGTGATGACATCGTATTATTACTGACCCATAAACTCAGACAGCTCACAAAATTGTCTATTATGGCGTTTTTGAACCATTTGTGATGGCATTTTGTGTAGTCGTGATTTTTGGGTTTAAAAGAGAAGTTAAACTGGAATAAATATGAGCGCAGGAAAGGAATAGAATGAAGTGGGTTTGAAGGATTTTCCTTATTGCCTTTCTATTAAAATTGGTTATTGATGGGACTCAATAATCCTTATTGGTCATATTTCTCAATCAATTATAAATTACATCAACCATTTTCGCACAATCAATCCTATAATCTTGGCCTTCCTAGAATACTTATCTCCAAAATTTCCCATATGCTTGCAAAGGTATTCCAATGTCTTTCTATATTCAATATCAATCAATGGATTAATTTATTCCCATACTACTTCCATAAATAGGCTTAGAATCCAATGGCCTTATCATCAATTTAAATAATATTTCTTTCTATTTATGTGTATACTATTTCCCTTCATCAATTAGTCATGCTATATTGCCATCTAAAACTCCATATAACATGCATCATCATTTATCCATTCCACCTAATATGTATTTCCTATTCCATCATCCAATACTTCATTAATCAAATCTTGGTTATCTAAATATCACATAAATCTCAATTTCGACCATAAATTTATCATGTAAATCCAATCTCAGAACTGATATTTTCCAATTATTCAACCATATGTCCTTGTGCTAATCTAGTATTCCCATTTTTTAATACCTCAATTATTCATTACATCCATCGATATCATTTGTGTCAAGATCTCCTAATAATTCAATCATTTCCACCATTGATTCGTAATCACGATTAGCTCATCCAGCAATCAACTATGCTCTCCACTATTTATTTCCAAATTAATTCATAATTGTAGACATCCATCAAGAATAGTATCATTCATCAAGGCTATAATCCAATTATTATTACTTCATATATCTCTCCAAAATTTGATCAATCCATCTATCTAGTTAATCCCGTCCAATATATCTCACTAATTGATTCATCCAAATTTCACACTAATAATTACTCCTAACAATCAACATGAATCTACCAATGTACATGTTGATTAATCACTCCTTATACAAATCCCTTATGAGGTAATCTACTTTCATCACTTACAATTTCATAGGTATAAATCAATCTACTTCTTGCAACTAGGAATTGGCATTTAATCTCTTAGTGGTTTGGAATATGATAGTTAAGGGAAGAATAATGGTAAGAATAGAAAGATATAGGTAAGAATCAAGACAAAGCAGAGCAGGGGCAGAAAGCTTTAATATAGTCTTTATTCAAAACCAAAAATAGATTTGCACAAAATGCTTATGCAACAACAAAACAGGCTAACAGTGTAATTTGGCTATTATCACATGTTAGACCGATGCTGATAATTAGAGAGGGTGAATGATCGTGGAAGCTTTTTTGTTTACCCTCAATATTCTAAATCTTCACTTAAATGACTATGAGAGTCATCAAGTTCAAATTAAACATCCTGCAAGACAATCACAGAAATATGGGATCAACAAGAAGCAACAACCAAGCTTTGCTTGTCGAACTGATAGTATCATCAACTCCACACTGGTATGACCGCAGCGGTACTACCATCAACTTCAGGCTGATAAAACCGCACCTGCGGTACTGCCCGCTCTACGGATGCTGGCACTACCGCTTGCCCTATTCCCTAGCACAAACCCCTCAGGATAGAAACCAAATTTAGAGATCATGATCAAATCATGTCCAAATGCAACCAAAATATGACATTAGTGAGGATGTTAGGAACCAAATCAAATCAAGAAATACAAGATTCTTCAACTTGATCCCATCCAATTTGAAAGAATTTCTTCCTAGGTCACAAGAACACACCAAACCCTAAAACTCAACTTACTTCTTGCTCGTGAGGATCTAAGTCATGAGAACCTTCTGCTTATCTCTTACATGTCATACCAAGCTAATCTAAGTCAAAACAATGTAAGAACCATGCAAGATCTTAATTTTTGATATAAAGTGATTTAGATGGGCAAAGATTGATCTCAATGGCCTGCTAATGCCTCCTACACATCATGGATCATAGTAAAAATAAGAGGAGCATGAAAAGAACCAAATCAACATAAGCAACATGAAGAACTCATGCAAAAAAAGACGAGCACAAGGATTGCAAAAACTTGATCTATTGCATGAAGAGAGAATGATTCTTATAGCTTGCTGGTTTACAAAGGACCCTCCACAAGTCTCACTCTTATTCACACCATGAAGAAGAGGAAGAACTAGCATAAGCCTATTAAATCTCCTTACTTCTTTGCCAACCCTAGAACCATAACCCTTCATTATATAGGTGAATCAGCCATCTTAGTGGGTCTAGACCCATTAAGGGTTGGGGAAATCTGTACTCACACGTGTGCTTTTAAAGCGCTTACAAGGATCGAACCACTCACACCTAAGTGTTTGATCCATTTCACACACATGACCCCAGCTTAACCCTAAACCACTTCCATTGTGTCTCTCACACCGTGGTTTTGGTGTAGGCCCCAAGTTCGGTTTTGGATCTTTCTCGCAATACCTTTAACGAAGCTTTTGGGCACCTACTCTTGACATCATCTTCATCTTGCCATGCAATTCACCATGCACACAACATGTCGGTTGATCAATGGCTTCCCTCCATCAGCAAGTCTCTCTCATTCTAACTCCCACCGAACCACGCCTCACTTGAATCGATGAAGCAACTTGATCCAACACATTGCTCGAACCTTCCTTCAACCACATTCCTTTACCTTGCCATGCGTAAACCCTTGGGCCAACATCCCACATGACCTTCTTGACTGCTTGGATCTCAATCAACCTTGACCTAGTTCAGGTTGCCCATCTTTGACCATAGTTAACTCCAAATTTCCATGTACATTCAAAGACCAAGAAATCATTTCCAACTTGACACATGTTAGCATAAACATACAATACAGAATACAATGCAACCATGATAGGAGTTCCAAGATCATCCCATGATCAAATCACCCACTATTCATAATTTTTAGAACATACTATTTTCAGTCGATATGACTACACACCCATACGGTCATACCGCCAACCATTGGTTGGTACTAACACTCTTCGCCAATTTTCTGATAATAGTGGAGTGGTATGACCGCTTGCCAAGGCCGGTAGTACCGCCATAAATGGCCTAGTCATACCATTCATCCAGTAGTACCACGGTATTACACCAATACTACCAGACCAGGCCAACCCAAAAACGACACTCTCTAAAAAATAGCTACTACCATCTAGATATCAGTTATACTACACTTGTGGTAGTACCGTGGCTACCATGTTGGTACCACCATCACCACTAGGCAAGTACTACCACCGGCATCGAGCAGGTACTACCACCTAAACCTAATAGAAAACTAAATTTTTGGAGAATTGTAAACCCTTTGCAAAGCCTTAGATTCAACTCAACTAGTAATAGATCATCGCAAATTGACTTACACCTACCTACATGGTCTCTTATAGTAATATAATCAAAAGGATTTCATCCACTCAGATGGCTTTGCCCATAGCACCACAGAAATCAAATGGGTATTATTAACTAACTACTTGAGCAGTGATCTTGTAACTCTTCAAAAGGGAAAGTTTTGGTCAAGGTGCTCATACTATACTTCTTGACACCTTTCTTAGTACAACTTCTACTAAGGTTAGTTTTTATTCCATTTGGTCAATACCTACAATAGGAAGTTAGCCTAGGTGGCTACACAAGTTTTAAAGATTTTGACAAAATAAAAAAGAAAGATTTTTTACACAAGTCTAAGAGAGATGAGATAGGAATAGGAAAGACAAGATATCAATAATAATTATGGTTTTTGCAATTATTTTGTACGAGAAATTGGAGTTTTGTAAAACTTGTATTATTATCGAAACAAAACCTATACTTGAGCTACAACTTATAGTCAAGTCTACTTTGATACCACTTCTGTGACGACCCTATTTTCAGAATAAAACTATCGTAATTCACTCAATAGTGCAGGAGTTTAATGCGTATCATGCATGTTCACGAGTGTTTAAAAAGGATTACCTTGATTAAAATA
This sequence comes from Dendrocalamus latiflorus, assembly GCA_017311315.1. Lineage (NCBI taxonomy): Eukaryota > Viridiplantae > Streptophyta > Magnoliopsida > Poales > Poaceae > Dendrocalamus > Dendrocalamus latiflorus. The sequence goes on along the minus strand of CM029637.1, from coordinate 16,992,078 downwards.
TGACCTAACGACCAAACTACAACAGCTTTACGACATCCAAGACCAAAACTTAACTTACACTTAGAAGAATTGATGAAATCCCACAAGAACGCTTGAGTGTGACCGTAACCCTAACATGTTAGCTGAAGCATCATTCCTTCTTCATGTGTTTGTCTGATGAAAATAAGCAAGTTTGAGTATACTTGGTACTCAGCAAGCCGCATGGGAAGGTTAATTAACTATCATGCAAGGTGTTCAACTGGATAGAGTCATGGGTTGTAATATGATATGAATATATGCAAGTTTGTTAGTAAAGAACTTTGCACTTAAAATAGCAAAACATTATTTAATTAACAAGGGGGTTTTTTCATTCACAATTTTCACATCAACATCATCCAAATTCTACTTATGCCTTGTTATAGGAATCATCCATGAAACATGGCTCTATTGACCAGTATGTCAGACCCCGGAGCAACAACTCCTGGATTCTCTATGTAAATCGCACTAATACAGAATCAGCTAGTGCACACAGTGGTAATAGGGATACATATGAAGCACAAAGACAAACTTTATTAATTAAAAGAGTACAGTCTTACGGCCAAACTTTACATCCATGTTCCATAGACCAAATTTAAATAATAGCAGCGAAAGAAAACATCGACGCAAAAGAAACCAAACAAGCTTGCCCACAGGTAAACGGTAGTAAGATGCGGCCTACTCATCCAGGTCTTCACCGTAGTCAAAGTTGTCCTCCTCTGAGACGAGATAGCATGGGTGAGTACATACTTGTACTCTGCAAGTCATATGGGAGGATGTAATATAATGATAAAGGCAATAAAGGAATGCATATAGAGTTATTTGAGCATAAAACATCATTTAAGAAAATACAGTAAATAGATTAGAAATTGTTGAATTTAATAAAGTAAGTAAAGATAGTAATTTAAGCAAAATAATACCATTGGAGCAACACCAACTTGACACTGACCTAACCTCAAGCATCCCACCTGGATCATCTTTTCCAAAAGATCTCATATGGATTACATCCATCCATAAGCCTTTTATAAACCATTTTGAACCACAAAGTCTAATCCATGAAAAAATTTACTCGGTACACCCATGACCGTGGGCACGACTATCCAAAATAGTTTATATGCTCTGTAGAGGTTGTACAACTTTACCCACAAAATATGATTAACTCGTATTGTTAAACATTGCACGCTTCCTTGGATGTACGACTAAGTAATCATAACAAAGCCTTTACAAAGCCAAGTCATTAACTTGGCCACGCCTCACTAAGGTTTCACCTTAATAATGAATCCATCAGATCGGGGTCCAATCCTATGCCTTGTGAGACTTTTCGTGGCCTAGGCCATGCTCACATTCAGTCTATAGTAAGATTGGGGCTGGGACCTACTAATTAGTCAGCCAGGACTATCCATACCAGTCTTATGATAGTACGATAGGGCTTTATAGCAGTAGCTCACAGACCAGTCCTTAATTGATTTAGACACTTCCCACATACCCCTTGTGCCTGGCATCAACATTGTGCCATCAAACAACATATGCTAATAAGCACCCATCACCTAACCATTTTCCTAAGTCTAAATCAAATTTTATATTTTATTTTGAAATATTTCATAGACTTTCTTGACTCACTGAAGTCAAGAACATATTTTTAAAGATTATCATTTTATGTGAAAAAGGTTATCTGAAGCCTAAGGTTATAACTATGCAGGTCTAAGCATTGCTACAAAAATTCTCTAGCCATACTAGTGTACTAACAAGAGTTTTGATCCAGGGTAACAAGGTATAGAAATTCACAAAGCCAAAGGCGTCATAACAAATGGGTATTAAATAAAGTAAAACTGGAATTGAAATACTGTGAATAAAAAGTAAGCATGTAATATAATTTAAAATAATATAATTTTATTTTATAAACTGGGATCAACATGATCAAGGAGTATAACTTGCCTTGCTCTGCCGATTGGTGTGTATCGTCGATGTATAACTCTTTAGAACCGTCGTAGTCTACACATGAAAAAAATCAAACAAAATCAAATAAAATCTAAAAAATTCAAATAAACTCTAAAAATTTGGAAACAAGGAATATTTGGATAGATCTTGATTCTAGATGAATTTGGAAATTTGAATGGGTTCAATCGGAGCTAGGATAAAAGAGAATGAGCTTTTGAAAGTGTAATTCTAAAGAAAATGGGAGAGGAATTTCTAGTGGTCGTAAGTTGCCATGGTCAAATGGGTTGAAGTAGTTGAACAGGCTATCGTAGTCATATAGGTTGAAGTGCTTGAACAGGCTTGCATGGTCGGATGGGTTGAAGTGGTCGAACAGGCTACCGTGGTCAGAGTGGCTGCGGTCACGAGCAGCTGTGGTCGTGAGCGACTGTGGTCATGAGCAGCTTCTCTTGCTCACAACGGTAGCCAGTGATCAGTGCAATCATGAGAATGAAGTGAGGGCATGAGGTCTCACCTGGATGTGAAGCCCGATGAAGACCAGAGGTGGCCAGCGATGAGAAAAGGTGGTAGTTCAAGCTCGGGTACCAACGTGATGGCACTCCGGTGGCAGAAAGGCATGACAAAGAGGCGGAGGAGCTGGAGGGGACCTCGATGATGCTTGCACAGCCGACAGAGGGGCTTGAGGTGGCTCAAGCTAGCGCAATTCCTCGCTGAAGAGAAGGTCGAAGATCGTGTGAAGGAGTGAATCGTGCGGGAGCTCTCTGGCTCGGGGAAGGGAGAGAGAGGTGGGGGAGGGACTATGTGCGAGGTGTGATGCTCGGGGAGGGGTATTTACTGGGTCTTGAAAGGGCATGGCTCTACAATTTACCGCCGGAGATCACGGGTGGCGGCGGTGATTGCGGGGAGATTCGGCACAAGAATGGCGAGTCGGGTGTGGAAAAAGGGGAGGTAGGTACGGGCTATGAGGGGAAAGGAAGGAAGGTGAAGGCAGCCATGTGCGGAGAAAGGAAGGAAGGCAGGGCGTCAGCGGAAATAACGACGGTGGCTAACAAAAAGAGAGGGGCGTCGGGAGGAAGAAGAAGAAACTGACAAGATGGGCCCATGCGTAGAAAGAGATAGAAAGGGAGAAAGTACAGGAGAGTGGACAGATGGCACCGTGTGATGGCTGGCTTGATCCTGGCCATCCACGCGGCGGCCTAAGAGGGAGGGAAGAATTTTCAATTTGATTCTTTTTAAATAAATCCAGAAGGTTCAAATAGTTTTAGAAAATGGTAAATAGAGTCTAATAATATCAAACAAAATTCACAAAAATTCTAAAGCTATTTTGGACTTAGGAAAATTATTTCCAACTTAAAGTTGGTTTTTAACTTTTTACATAAAATACTTTTAAATGTTAAATTGATTTTGAGCTCTATAAAATCATAGAAAATCTAGATAAAAGGCAAATGCTTGAAAATAATTGATTTGAAATAGAATTTTTAAGAAAATTGCAACTACTATTTATTTAATAATATTTTTATTTTTTAAATTATTTTTAAAAGGAAAGCCTTTTTCAAAAGCAGAAAAATAGGCAAATAAAATATTCAAAATTCAAGCAACCAAATAATATTTGTTTTTATTTGAAATTAAATTATTCGTTATTTCACTAATATATTTTTTAAAATGAAAACCTAGGCTACGAAGCAGGACCATGGTGTATTATTATACTCTATAGAGTTACCGAACTTTACCCACAAGATATATCATGCTCATAATATCATGTTGTAGACATGCAATATGATAGTGTGAGACTGAAATGAGACAATAAGATTGTTTCACTGCTCTTTTCATTCTAGCTTCTGCCCGATAGGCTTAGAACCATTCAACCACTATCGAGAATCCACTAGCAAATGCAAAAATTGTGGCCCGATGTTGAGTGGATCTACCATTATGAAGATTGACAAGTGGCACAACATGCCCAACTTCCATCCCACCCATTTTCCCTCACAGGTTAAACAGACAATCCTAGGATAACCATCACCCTATGATATTCGATCTAATTGAGTAGTGTACTAGACCAGGTTGACAAGTGAAGCTTGTAGGCGAGTTTTGTGTTATTTACTTGGCGCAAGGGTGTAGTCCTTATTTGCCACATATGAGTCCCTTATTTGCCACATATGAGTCTATCTTTCACATACCATGTGCACACCAACACCACACCATCATATCCAAACCACATCCTTAGTCTTCGACTGAGGTTGTGGGCTCCAATTAGTGGTTGCCTATCAAGAAGCCTCAATATTCATATTTCTTTCAAAGTTAGCCGATGCTAGGCTAGATAATCCTAAATAGTATTTGTAAAGCATTTATATTTTTCTAACCTATTGGCTAATTACCAATAGTGTGATTTGATATTATAATAACACTTATGGTTGCCAAGGTGAATATGGCTTACGAGAGTATGACTGGGCATTTCAATGGTTGGATCTAACTATTCATCATGTTATTCTAAATTATTATTTCATGTAAATAATAGTATTCAAATAACATAAATGAAAGTAATAATAACTAAATAATATGTGATCATCATGATCAAAGACATGTGACTTTCCTTCTTATCTAGGGTCTTCGATCACTTCTTTGTAGGCTTCAAGTTTGGCACTATCTACTTTAGTTGCTCTAGTAGCTTCTCTGTTGGCCAATTAGTCAAATCCAGATGCTAGCGCAAAAGAATGAATACAAATAACTCCTTGCTTTGCATAATGCAAGCTGGGAACAAAATAAAACAAAAAATCCAGAAAAAGATATAAAAGAAGGTGGGTTTAGGCGGATAGGGTTTAAACTAAGTTTGGTTAGGTTGAATGGGGTTGAAAATAGATTAGACGGGCTCGAAATGGTCAAAACAAATACAAACAAGGTTACTGGGTTTGGGATGAATAGCAGTGGGTCGAGTGCACAGTACCTGGTTGATACTATCTCTAGTTGGTCAGGTTGAGTGAACAATGTTAAACCTGTTTACTGTGTAGTGGATTGAGTTGAATAGTGTTTGGGTCAGGTTGAATGAATAGTATTGGACCGACTTTGTGTTATTGGGTTTTATAGTGTTGGGATGGGTTGTGAATAGTATTAGGCTGCTCGATTCAGCTGGCTAGGCTTAAGCATCAGCCTAGCCCACGGGGCACGTGACCTAGCTCACATTTTAAGTGAGCTAGAGCTCGCCCCCTGGTGGGCGAGCAAAGGAAAGTGGTGGTGGCGGCGATGGTGAAGGAGGGAATTGGGTGGTGCGGTGAGTATCTATGGATCATGTGGAACCCATTTTGGGCTTCAGTGTGTGCAGTGGCAGCATGGAATTAGCTGGTAGCAGCGCATGGCCAGAATAGGAGAACGTCACGGCGGTGCTGTAGCAGAGCTTCGGCAAATTGGTAGTGGCTCGAGCATCTAGGAGGTTAGGTAAGCTCTATGGTAGTGATGGCTTGGCTCGGGGTGGTTTGTGGAAGGTTGGTGACGGTGCCCGTGGGTGACAAGGCGATGGCACACGGTGGCGGCGAGCTAGGGTTGGCGAGGCTAGGTGGGAAGCTAGTGGATAGCTTCGTAGTGGTGAGGAGATGCTAAGGACATGGCCAATTTGAAGAGGGCATGGTCGGAGACAGGGAATTGAAAGTAGGGCTTACCGTAGGGGAAAACAGACTATCAGCAATGACGACTCGGCGTGACCGGAGATGGGGAAGAAGGTGGTAACTCTATGTGCGTGGCTATGCTAAAAGAGGTGGAGATAGTCAAGTGGCTTAGTTAAAAAGATGGTAAGAGGCGGTGGCACCAGTAGTGGTGCGTGGCGAGCTCGGCACGTAGGCAGCGGCGTGGACAGTCGTGTGGTTTATGTGAGTGAGTGGACGGTGGAGGCAGTGGTGGAGGCATCATTCTTCTATGGAGTAGGCGTGCGAGGTGGCAGAGAAAAATAATGACAGGCGCGACGTGTCAAGCAGTTGGTGGTATGGATTGGTGGCGGTGCAAATCAACGACAATGATGGCGTGATGCTGGCACGGGCAGTGTCTAATGCTAGCATGAGGTGGCAGACGAGGTGGTGCTGGTACTAGCACAGTTTGGCATGGGTGAAGTCAACGGGGGACTGAGGTGGCGTGGGCGTGCACGAAGGGCAGCATGATGCGCGGCCAGCAGCAACATGGGAGAAAACAGGCTGCAAGAATGCACTTTCTCAATGTGGAAAGCGAAATTCAGAAAAACGAAAACATGGGCCCCATTAAAACACAGATTCTCTATTTGGTTTGCCTTACAGGATCGCTGTTGGACGACGGCAAGATTGCAACGGCGGGGTCTTCCGAACCATCCATGGTGCGCCATGTGCAGTCAGGAAGAGGAGACGACAGAACACTTGCTAATTCAGTGCAGCACTGCACGGCAAATTTGGTTCCTGATGCTGCCATGGCTAAGGAATCACAGCACACGCCTAGCGCGACGGATACAATACAAGAATGGTGGCTAAGACAAGGGGCGCAATCGAATCAGCTCAAGGGCCTGAACTCCGTGGTAATTCTTGTTGAAAATATAAGCACATATAGGTTCAATTTATTCCATAAATAAATCATGACATCATGCACGCAAAATAACAGAACCATCACAGGCATAAAAGATCTAGACATGTAAACCAGGAGACTATACATGAACAGATCTAATACGGAGAACATGACTGTTACGTACCGACGATTCTGTTCTGATTGGTTTGTCGATGTTGACGCTGCAGGCACGGTGTGGATGACACGAGGTCGATGACGACTCGCCGAAGCCAAACGACGAGGAAGACGAGCCAGAGCTACAGCAAGCAGTCGCGCAGAGCGCTTCCCAAAAACCTTATTCGCCCTCTCCCAGTGCAGGACTTCGAAGGCGACGGTTCCGGAGACCTGCTCTCCCGAACGACAGTGCACGCCGGCGGACGGGACGGAGTAGACTACGGTGGGACAGCGCATCACAATGGAGGAGGCAAAAAAACCCTAGATTGATTTTTGCTTATTCCGTATGGAGGCGGCGACTCAGTATTTATAGAATAATCAGGACGTGTGATCAAAACGCCTGCACGTTCTCCATAACTCCTAACTGAAACGGATTAGTCACGCGTAACCGATCCGGATTCACCGCCACTCAAAACAGCAAAAATAAAACTGCAAAAGGAAGCCGCATCTGCGCAAGCACCTGGAGCCGATTTTGGCAGACCATTCACGCAGGTGCCGTGCACCCGCGCCCCCCGCCTCGCCCGGCCCGGCGAGGCGAGGCAAGCGAGCGCGCACGTGTGATCCTCTAGTTCTCTCCCACACATGCCTCAAGTGGCTAGGAGTGCACCATCCCTTTTAAGGTGGTCTTCCTCTCCTAGACCTAGCAATATGGTACTAAAGTTCACATGCAAGCCTCCTTTGCATGAGTGGGCCTTTGAGATTTAATTTAGGATTATTCTTATTGTATGGGCTTGGCCCACATAATTCAACAATCCCCCACCAGATCTCAAAATCCCACAGAGATTTGCCTGAATTCCAATGTACTGTTTATATATCAGTGTTTCGATGGAGACCGATTAAGGTTGAACATCCACCTAGAACTCCAAGCTACACTTACTCACAACTTGAACAATGGACTACGCCTTGAATTGCAAGTTTGGTGCAAGCAAGCTTCACTTAGAGACTTAACTGATACTAGGCCGCCAGTAGGCTACCCCTCGGTTGGAGCGTATAAGCCATACTCCTTGGTCTCTTCATGAGCTTAGTAGGAGATTTACCCAAGATCTCCATAGACTGCGACTAACAGTCGGGCTCATATAGGTGTGTTCTTTCAAGAACATTCTGCAGGATAGCGTCTTCGCTTCTGAAAGCCAATGGAACACATTAAGGCCTTAAGCAACATGCCTTGCAGTTTCTGAGAGTATTGCATCTTCACATAGAGAGGGTTGAAATTACTCTCCTTCAGTTAACTAATGGCTTGTTTTTCCCAGATTCTAATTCACGGGATCTCCTATCACATAGGTTGGGTTACTACCATAGATAACTCACATGGGTCTCATACCCATCTCCTTCGATGCACTATCTATCACATTCCGTGATAGTCCCTTTGTAAAGGGATATGCCAGGTTTTTATCTGTTTGGATGTAATCCAAGGTTATAACTCCGGAGTTTCTTAATTTCCTGACAGACTTCAATCGTCTCTTGACATGTCTAGACGATTTCATATTATCCTTAGAACTGTTCACTTTAGCGATAACGGTTTGATTATCACAGTTCATAAGGATAGCTGGCACTAGCTTTTCCACCGTAGGTAGATCCATCAATAGATCCCGTAGCCATTCTGTCTCAACAGTAGCAGTGTCTAGTGCCGCAAGCTCTGCTTCCATGGTTGACCTCGTCAAAATGGTCTGTTTGCAAGACCTCCATGAAACAGCACCACCATCAATAGTGAAAACATATCCACTAGTGGCTTTGATCTCATCAGCATCAGAGATCCAGTTGGAATCACTATAACCCTCCAGCACCAATGGGTACCCAGTAGAGTGAAGTCCAAAGTTCGAGGTACCTTTCAGATAGCGCAACACTCGCTCAAGCGCCTTCCAGTGATCATCTCCTGGGTTAGATGTAAACCGGCTCAACTTGCTCACAGCAAAGGAGATGTCTGGCCTTGTTGCACTAGCTAGGTACATAAGTGAGCCAATTATCTGAAAATATTCCAGCTGATTCCTAGCAATTTTCTTATTCTTACGAAGTAACACGCTAGGATCATAAGGTGTTGGAGAAGGCTTGCTGTCAGAAAAGCCAAAATGGCTCAAGACCTTTTCCACATAATGAGATTGCAAAAGTGTAATCCCATCCTCACCTCTAACCAATTTAATGTTTAGAATAACATCAGTCACTCCCAGATCTTTCATATCAAAGTTTTGAGACAAGAATGATTTGACCTCATTTATCACATTGATGTTTGTCCCAAAAATCAGGATGCCATCCACATACAAGCATAGAATAACTCCCTCACCCCCACCATAGCGATAGTATACACATCTATCTGCCTCATTGACAGCAAAGCCTGCAGATGTCAGTGTTCTATCGAACTTCTCATGCCACTGCTTAGGGGCTTGTTTCAGACCATACAAAGATTTCAACAGTTTTAACACCTTGCCTTCTTGACCTTCTACTACAAATCCATCAGGCTGTTCCATGTAGATTTCCTCATCCAGCTCTCCGTTAAGAAAAGCTGTCTTAACGTCCATTTGATGAACGAGAAGACCATGTGAGGCAGCCAAAGCAAGTAGTACTCGAATTGTGGTCAGTCTAGCAACAGGTGAGTAAGTGTCAAAGAAATCTTCGCCTTCTTTCTGAGTATAGCCCTTGGCAACAAGCCGAGCATTGTACTTTTCAATAGTACCATCAGGCCTAAGCTTCTTTTTGAACACCCACTTGCACCCTACAGGTTTGCACCCATAAGGTCTATCTGTCAGCTCCCAGGTTCCATTAGCGATAATGGAATCCATTTCACTACGGACAGCCTCCTTCCAGTAGTCTGCATCAGTAGATGCATACACTTCTGAAATAGACTTGGGAGTATCGTCCACAAGGTACACAGTAAAATCATCACCAAAGGATTTGGTTATCCTTTGTCTCTTGCTCTTTCTAGGAGCTTCACTGTCATCCTCCTCATTTACAAGTTCATGTGCATGTTCAGAAGGTTCAGGAGGTGTGAATGAACTGGAAATTATTTCAGAAGGTTGATTAGTAGTGTTATGTGCATCTTTCATTGGAAAGATATTCTCAAAGAATGTTGCATCTCGAGACTCCATAATTGTACCAACGTGCATGTCAGGTACCTCAGATTTAACTATCAAAAATCTATAAGCAATGCTATGATTAGCATATCCCAGAAAGACACAGTCCACAGTTTTAGGTCCAAGCTTGCGTTTCTTAGTTATTGGCACATTAACTTTCGCCAAGCACCCCCATGTACGCAAGTAAGAAAGTGATGGTTTTCTCCCAATCCATACCTCGTATGGTGTTTTGTCCTTATTTCTATTAGGAACTCTATTTAATACATGATTAGACGTTAGCAAAGCCTCCCCCCACCATGCCTTAGGTAAGCCCGCAGTGTCTAACATGGCATTCACCAAGTCAGTCAACGTGCGATTTTTCCTTTCGGCAATCCCATTTGACTCGGGAGAATAAGGAGGCGTCTTCTCATGTATAATGCCATGTTCCTCACAAAATAAGTCAAATTCGTTTGAGAAATACTCTCCACCACGATCTAACCTAAGTCTTTTTATCTTTCTATTTAATTGGTTTTCAACTTCTGCCTTATAGATTTTAAAATAGTCTAAAACCTCATCTTTCGTTTTAATAAATACACATAACAGAACCTAGTTGCATCATCAATCAATGTCATGAAATATCGTTTTCCACCCTTTGTCAACACGCCATTCATCTCAGAAAGATCTGAATGCAGGAGTTCTAGTGGTGCCAAGTTTCTCTCCTCGGCAGCCTTGTGAGGCTTACGATGTTGCTTTGATTGCACACAGCTATGGCATTTAGAACCTTTGGTGATGGAAACATTTGGAATTAAATTCATACTAGAAAGCCGAGACATCAAACCAAAATTAATATGACATAGACGTGAGTGCCAAACGTTAGCCTCATCATCCATACTGCCACAAATATGGTTCACAGTCTTATTGCAGAAATCTGAAAGGGAAAAGCGGAACAAGCCTCCGCACTCATAGCCTTTACCAATAAAATATCCATGTTTAGACACGACTACTTTATTAGACTCAAATACCAACTTAAGCCCGTCTCTACATAAACGGGAGCCACTAACGAGATTCTTGTCTATAGAAGGGACATGCTGCACGTTCTTCAGCTGCACGATCTTTCCCGAAGTAAACTTCAGATCTACCGTGCCAACACCATGAACAGTAGCATGTGACCCATTCCCCATTAGGATGGAGGAATCCCAGGCGACCTGATAAGAAGAAAACAATGAAATATTAGCACACACATGTACATTAGCTCCTGTATCAATCCACCAATTGGTAGATTGACTAACTGAAAGAACAGTAGGTAAATTACCATACCCAGTCCCATCTCCAGTCTTGCCAATGGTCACGTTGACAGACTTAGAAGTCTGTCCTACAGGTGCCTTCTTTCCTTTACGTTGTGGGCACTTCTTGGCCATGTGACCAGCCTCACCGCACACAAAGTAAGTTCTATCATCCTGATTGTTGTTGTTCTTCTTCTTCTTGAAGTTGGTTGTCTGTTGGGTTTTGACAAATTTCCCTTTGTTCTTGCTTGAGGGTTTCTGTATCACATTTGCACTAGACTGCCCTCCATCACCCTTAGACACGGCGTCCTTTTCCCGAGCTTTCTCCACAATTTCAAGAGACCCAATCAGACTCTCAACAGAGTACTCTTGTCTCTTGTGTTTGAGTGTTGTTCCGAAATTCCTCCATGAAGAAGGTAATTTCGCAATAATACATCCAGCCACAAACTTGTCGGGTAAGGCACACTTCAGGAGTTCGAGTTCCTTGGCAATGGCATGTATCTCATGAGCCTGATCTACTACAGAACGGTTATCAACCATCTTGTAGTCATGAAATTGCTCCATGACATACATGTCATTGCTGGCATCAGTAGCACCGTATTTGGAATTCAGTGCATCCCATAACTCCTTCGCGTCTGTCATGTGCATATACACCTCGCACAGACGGTCAGCAAGAACACTAAGAATGCATCGAACAAAGAGAGTAGTGGCAGTCTCGAATTCTTTCTGCTTTTCAGCATCAAGAACACCTTCAGGCTTGCCATTACTAACCCAGAATACATTCGTAGCAGTAAGCCACAGAGTGACCTTGATCTGCCATCTCTTAAAGTGCACACCAGAGAACTTATCCGGCCTCAGTGCATCGGCAAACCCAGCCATAGTAAAACCACAGTGTCTACAATAAGGTTTTTGGATTGTTGAAAATATAAGCACATATAGGTTCAATTTATTCCATAAATAAATCATGACATCATGCACGCAAAATAACAGAACCATCACAGGCATAAAAGATCTAGACATGTAAACCAGGAGACTATACATGAACAGATCTAATACGGAGAACATGACTGTTACGTACCGACGATTCTGTTCTGATTGGTTTGTCGATGTTGACGCTGCAGGCACGGTGTGGATGACACGAGGTCGATGACGACTCGCCGAAGCCAAACGACGAGGAAGACGAGCCAGAGCTACAGCAAGCAGTCGCGCAGAGCGCTTCCCAAAAACCTTATTCGCCCTCTCCCAGTGCAGGACTTCGAAGGCGACGGTTCCGGAGACCTGCTCTCCCGAACGACAGTGCACGCCGGCGGACGGGACGGAGTAGACTACGGTGGGACAGCGCATCACAATGGAGGAGGCAAAAAAACCCTAGATTGATTGAAGGTAGCTATGCATGCTAGATTTGTTCCTCCTGCTTTTGAACATGAAATGCATAAGAAATTACAGCGCTTAGACCAAGGTAATAAATATGTCGAGGAATATTATCAAGAACTACAAATAGGCATGTTGCGTTGTAATGTTGTAGAAGATGAGGAGGATAAGACGGATCATTTTTATGGGGGCTTAAGGCGTGAAATTCAGGACATAATTGATTACAAAGAGTATAACGATATCAATAGATTGTTCCAGCTTGCTTGTTTGGCAGAAAAAGAATTGCAGGGTAGGCAACAAAGGACAAGGAGCAACTTTAAAAGTATGTCTACATCAAAATCGAAGCCTAGGCAAGCTAAGACAGCCCCACCTCCTGTTTGTCGAGCTGCTGCCCCCTCTGTGAGTAGGGCGCGTTCAGCAGCACCTCCGCCACCATCACGCGCATCCGAGACGAGCAAATCTACTAGTGTGCAAGCACCAGCAAAGAGCTCTTCATCGGTTGCTTCCATGGGCCGTACGACGGGCATTGTGTGCCACCATTGTAAAGGGATGGGCCACGTCATGAGAGATTGCCCAAGTCAGCGGGCGTACATTGCGACAGAAGATGGTGGTTATGTAAGTGCTAGTGATGTTGAGGATGAATATGCTCTTGCAGCTAACCTTGCAGGTAATGGTAATGATAATGAGAACAAATCTGTGTTTGTGCCCTTTTCTATTACTAACAACTTGCAGGTAGTTGAGAACCATGCCAAAGAGGAGCATAAGCTGATTGAATCACTGACCCCATTGGTTGAGAATGAAGATAAGGAGATGGATGCACTTACATCATCTGAGGAGAGCCAAAAAGGTAAAGAACATGGTTCTATCATCGCTCACGGTACTGATTTGGTGTTACAACAAGACATAGAGCAACCTTGTGATTATATACCTGCTGTAGTGCAATCTTTTGATATTCCTTGTGTTGACTAAAATCAACCATGTGCTGATCTAAATTCTTATGATTTTGCACATGTCGAATTAATAACACATAAAGATGTTTTGACTAGAATTTCTCCTGCTAATTCATTGTGTTACATCATGTTGGATCTACCTATGAAATTGTCACATGCTATGGAGAAAGTTTCTGAACTTGCATGTTCGAAATTCTTATTTAGTACCTACACCCCTGGATATAAGTTTAATTTGATTGGAGATTATGGTGTGGAAAATCAATTTCTTGTATATCGAATATGCATAACTTGCGATCACATGGATGAATTGAAACTTGCTGTTTGGGACAACAATTCTTGTATGTTGAATCATGTTCAATGTGAGAAGGAAGTAAAATTTAGTACCCATCCAATGCCTATGTGTTCAACTCTTTTTGCACCATCTAGTATGGACAATCTGAATAAAGATGGTGAATTATGGCAGAACATACAAATCTCTTCACTTTGGCTAGATGAATTTACTATTGTTCGATTGAGATATGATTATATAATTGTTCTTCACTTACATTTGCAAAACAAGTTGCAACAATTACTGTGTGAGAAATTTTGAATTGCTCATTAACATATATGATTATTCTTGGGTTAATAATACAATGAGCTTTTACGATCGCTGTTGTTTTATAACCTTAATTGTGCAACAACGAAGAACTGTTAAAATGGATGACATATACATATACCATGCATACACCTTGGCTTCTTTGTTATCATATTTTCAGCTTATCAAAAGCCGAGGACGGCTTTGTTTGCAAGAAGGGGAGGATGATAAGAACATGTACCCTGTGGATACAACCATATTTGCTATACTTGTTGTTCCAATTACAAGAGCTCCTACGCATCACTTAAATTATGAGGTGAGCTCGTTTCAAAGATATTTTACTTTATTTGATAAAGAACTTATGATATTACATAATGAGAGTTTGTTGCGTTTGTTATCATGTACCAATATTTATGATCAAGATCATGCAATACGTGACACTACACATATGTTAAAACCGAGGACGGTTTTCTGTCAAGAAGGGGAGGATGATGTGACCACGTCACCAACACGTACGACCATAGCGGCCAATATCAAGATTGAACTAAAGGTGAATTCGTTTCTTCAACTTCAACACATTTTAAATGAGAATATGATGCTACCTAATGATGAAAAAATATATATTTATAGCACCACATCACTTTGGAACCAATTGAAGCAAGGGTTCAAGTTGGACAGGTTTTGGAATCCAATTCGGCCTCCAGATCAATTCGGATTCAGCCTGACAAGCCAACTTCAAACGGCCATAACTTTTGATCCAGAAGGATTCTTGAGGCCCGTGAGTACTCGTTGGAAAGCTCTTGGAGTCTACTTTCAGATGGATGTGGTCTCACCTCCAAATTCCACTCGAGTAGATCAGAAAATGCAAAACAAGTCACATTACTTTTCCAGTCCGAGTCAAAGTGGGCCGAGAGCCTTGTAACTTGGGCTATTTGGGCCGGAACTGTTCACGTGAACAGTACCACGGCCGCATGAACAGTAACTGTGAATAGTACCATATCCCTTTTCATTAGATAAGTGTGGCTTCCCCCTCCCCTATTTAAGGAGGTCACACCCCTTTAGTTTTCCTTGGATTTTTCTTAAGAGATTATTCTGCTTAGCAGTTTCACCGCATGTTCGGTTGAGGAACCCCAACTTGTGAACTTAAATATTATTCGCAATTTCAGATTGCATCTTAAACTCTCTTGCTTGTGTTCTCGATTCACTTACAGGAGATAGCCTTCTTGGCGAGGTCAACCGTGTTCGGCACGGTTGATAACCAACGGAGCAGTGGTGTAGTGATTGCAAGGGGTTCGATCTGTTTTGGTCGGAGCCTTTGGATCATCAACGTCGAGATCTCCACAATCGACTTATCAGTACCTCTCGGAAGATCGGGCCATCGTCACATCACTTCCTCTCCTAGAACTAGCAATATGGTACTAAAGTTCACATGCAAGCCTCCTTTGCATGAATGGGCCTTTGAGATTTAATTTAGGAATTATTCTTATTGTATGGGCTTGTCCCACATAATTCAACAATTCTAACCGTGCGAGTGATCTGGATGGAGAGGAACGCTCGAGTCTTCCGCAATGCCAGTAAAACAGCGCTTACAATTGTGGGCGAGATTAAACAAGAGTGCGCCCATGGCAGGAGGCAGGGGCGGGGCATCGCTAGCTTATTAGCATGAGGTGCTGCGTGGTAGTAGCTAGGGGTGGAAACGGATCGGATACGGTCGAATAGTCTCAAATACGAATACGAATCCATATTTTTAAAACGAATACGAATACGAATTCGAATGTTTTCAAATACGGATACGAATATTCTCGAATACGAATACGGATATTTTCGAATACGGATTTTCTCGGATACGAATATCGGATAAAACGGATTCCTAACGGTTTTGCCGATTTTTCATCGGTTTTTGACCGGTTACCAGTTTTAAACCGCCTAAATTCATGTTTTGAATCACAAAATTTGTACGGATTTTTCATGGGTTCTAGAAACGTATCGAATATGAATCGAATAGTCTCGAATACGGATACGAATATTCTCGAATATGAATGCGAATACGAATACGAATACTCTCAAATACGGATACGAATATTCTCGAATACGAATACGAATATTTTCGAATACGGATTTTGCTTACCATATTCGGATTTCTCTCGGATACGAATATCGGATAAAACGAATTATCCGTTACCGTTTTCCACCCCTAGTAGTAGCGGTAGATTTGTTCAGTAATTAGCCCTCTGATTCCTAGGGTGGCCCCTTGGCGTTCTACACTACCTTGTAATGCTTTGTAAAATCTGTGATTTTGAGTCTTATCTTAATGCAAAAGGCGCACAGACCTCCTACGTGTTCTTCAAAAACTAATCTAATTTGTTGGATTGAAAACAATGGATGATCTACAGTAATTGGTGGTACCATAAAAGAGAGCATATTGTGCAAAATATGTTAATCCCGCGAGCTGCAATTTACTGATCCTCTTCGTTTTCACAAAACCATTAGCTCTTCTTTCCAGTTTATTGATCGCATCTCAGATAACCATCGAATGAGCACCACTATATCATTTATTCTTTCAGTAAGTCAACAGGAAAAACTCAATTCATTTTTTTGTTGGCATCAATGCACGGACGAACCAGTCGATGCTTTGGAACACACGAAGCAATAGCAAGCATTGTCCCAAAGGCCGTGGCCGCGGCAGTGGCCACCCTCGTTAAAGTGTGTTAGGCAAGCTGCTGAGCAGACCGCCTCGATGCACGGCCCTTTGTACAACCTCGCTTCCCTGCATTCGCTAGTTGTTGGAATCGGAGCTGGAGCTGCAGCCGGAACACCGCCGCCTCCGCCCCCGCCTTCCGCGACGCTCGACGCCGGCCCTTCGCTTCCGCCTAAACTCCCTCCTTTGCTTTCGCCTGCTGTTCAAGTGCTATATCATCAACAAAAGTAGAGGGTAGAGGGCAGGGCAGGCCTAAGAAAACAAACACAGCTTCTCCGCTTCTTTTTCTGAAGATTTTTACATGTCGATGCAACGCTCGAAACAGGTTTGCATGATTGCATTTGCACTCAGATAGTATTAGTTTGCAGTGCCTCTTACGAGAGATCGTATTTCTGTGCTCTCTTTTGAAGGCATTTCTTGGTGATGCTTCGGATTCCGTGTGTAGTCCACTGGATGTCTTAGCCTTCAGTGGGTTTTTTTAGGACACGATTGATCCTAACACAAATATATGAGCAAATATGATACCGATAAATTGATAAATTATTTTAAAATATTATCTCAATAAATCGTTTTAAAAAAACAACAAAGAAGTTATTCCGTTTATTTGTTTGAAAGAATCAATAAGTCATAAATCATAAGGGGCGTTTGTATTAGCTAAAGCTAATAGATTTTGACTACGGTTAATGACTTTTGGTTGAAAATAAATAAAAATAACTTTTAGAAGGAGAACGCGAGCGGTGAGAAAAGTAATAACCAATACGTGTGCGAGACGGAAGCAAGATGAGTGAGGGTGTGATGCTTCTATGACCTCCTGTTTTGTCTCCAGAGAGAGATGGGAGCGAGAGAAGTGGAGAAACCACTTCAAGAATACTAATGTTCATATTGAATTCTAGTTTTTATAAGTAGAAATTAAAAGTAGAATCCAATACAAATAAATCTATAACCTGAAAAGAATAAGACCTTTGTATGGAGATGAATTAGATACACAGATACCATAGATTGATGATAGTACGATGCGATTTGCCATAACCTGCAAAGGTGAGTGAAATCCCCAGAAGAATGATCAGCACGGCCGTTCCCATCGGCACCATTTTGCACTGTTGTGAAGAGTAGCGTACGAGAGGGACCTTGTATTTATACATGCTTGAGCCAAGGAGAGAGAGATTATTACTCCATCCGTCGATTAACTTACGGCATAGTAATTTTTTATGCTCTCTTAATAAATAAATGTGTGACGTACATGTAAATTTAATGATCTTTCTCCTACCTACCCCTATTTATTTTCTATCTCTTACAGACATTTATTCATTACCACTCACACATTAATACTTAAGTCAATTCATCGCATCCTTGCAACGGAGGAAGTATATTAACTATCACATCCTCTGATAACTCTCTCAATCTACATTAATCAACGGAGGGAGTATATTAATTATTTGTGGTACCCTCTTTCGAGATTTCCTAACAACATTTGTGGATTTTTGTTAATAAATCAGATGCCCAGATGGCATTCATCTAGCATTTGGCATGCTCAAGGATTTCATTCTCGGAAATAAGTGCATGTTTAATACACGACGAGTTCAGAGGAGATATGAATTAATAGCATCAAGTTACTTTTTGTTGAAAACCTACCACACTGACCAATGTGATTGATCAATGGAAAATCAGACTGATCATATTGGTTCGAAATTGGATTGATGTGATTAATCCAATGGAATTTTCAAGGGTGATTTCGTGATAGGATTCATGTCCCAAAAAAATTTCGAAGGGCATTACCCCTTCGATCCCCACCATGCTAGGTAATCATACCGCATATTATAAGTGTTATATGTTCATAATGCGCAATAGAATTGGATTCTGTATATAACTCGTTTTTGTAGGGTTGTGTAAATAGTATGGCCCATTGTGTATGTGATGTATGTATGAGTTTTTCAAGACCTGCGCGTCATACTGATTTATAGCCTTGGGTTACATATTATTGTATAACAACCTGCAAGTCGGCGTGTGATGCTTGATATTTTCATATGTAATTCATTGTTAGCTGTTAGGAATAATAACTAAGTAGATGAATGTGGTGATCTCAAGCATTGATGGCTCGATGGATAGAAAGCTTAGTGATGGAGATTGTCGTGCTAATGGCCATACAATCTCACACTTTAATATGAATTAACTATGAATATTTTTATGTTACTATTATTCTATTATTCAAGTTATTATCTTAGGTGTTTTTAACATGATAGAATAGTATCACGCTAGAAAAATTATGCAAAACTTGATACCCTTCCAATTGTTGCACCTATCAAGATTTTGATCATTAACTGGTAGGTTTACCAAAGTAGGTGCCATTAATTATCTCAATAAGATAGAGTAAGTGTTGGACACTTTATACATAATATTGCTTTGATTTAACTAGACTATCAAAATAGTTTTAAACCTATGGATATAGGGATGTCACTCAACAAACAAGAGTTACATGTGATATAATTAGCAAAGGGTTACTTACCTATGTCTCTAGATTTATAGTAGTGATGTTAAAGCTCACTAGGACTTAATAAAATATCGATCTTGACTCAGTATATATTATTAGAGGATGCATGATTTTTAAACATATAATGGGGGTATATTTTGTTAAATTGTTTAGTGAAAGATTTCACATAATATAGTGCTGAATTTTTTCATATACTTTTTATATTATAGATAATACCACCATCTACTACTTTCACACCCAGTTTTAACCTGCAATCTATTCTTACGAAAGAAAAACTAAATGGAACAAACTTCATTGACTGGTATCGTAACTTGAGAATTATTTTCAAGCAAGAAAAGAAAGAATATGTTCTAGAGTTTCTATATCCAGATGATCTAGCTGAAGATGCTACTCGTGCTCAAAAGAATGAGTATGAGAAATATTGTAATGACTCACTTGAAATTAGTTGTCTTATACTTACCACCATGAACTCTGAGTTTCAGAAGCGATATGAGAACATGGATGCCTACAATATGACTGTGGGTCTCAAAAGCATGTTTGAGAACAGACAAGATCTAAAAGGTACAACACCTCTAAGTCATTGTTTGTGTGCATGTTAGCCAAAGGGAGTCTGGTTAGCCCTCACGTGATCAAGTCAATGAATACTTCCACTTCACTGATGCGCTCTTCGTTGAACTGGCCACTTTAACTCTACTTCTGCTACACTGCGCATCTAGTGGTAATGATATATGATCTCTTACTTGCATGGCGTCCTGGTTTATACGGTAGAAAATTTTAATTTGCACTAGTGTAGCCTACCCATATCCCAACAACTATAATTCCTAAAACTACCTATATGGTCTGAGCAAAGTTTTTCAGGAATGCATGCATGGGTCTATCTAGGTCTAGGGTGTGAGTGTGATAGACAAGTCTACCAACAATCAAGACCAGAAAAGCAAGGCATTGTTAACTTTGTGTGGTCTCTATTAAGCTTTAACCATTAATTTCTTTTAAAATACTTTATTTATAACTACAAAATCATAATAATAGGAAAGTGATTTCAAATACAAATCCAAGAGTACCACTTTTGTGTCATGCAATAAGGGCTTGTTTAGCCAAGCTCTGCTTCAGATTTTTGGGCTTTGAAGCCCAGCTTCAAGAGAAGCTAGGAAATCGAAACTTCAAATTCCTAGTTCATTTTGGGCTTAACTTCTCCTTGGCTTCTCTATAGCCCGACTTCGAAGCCCGCATGTTTGGTTGGGAAAATGGTTTTGAAAACCAAAATTCTGAGACTGGAGCCAGGCCAAATGGCACGTAACTCAGCAAATCAAACATATAAAATTTTCTTATGCACTAAATGTCAGCTTCTTCTTCAACTTCCTTTCCTGAGCAGGTTGCCATCAACGTTCATGCTAGGCCACCACAGTTGCTGGGGAGGGAGCACGATGCTCCTCCCCTTCCCCATCTACACATGATCTCCACACCATTGCACCTCTCCCAAATACGGTCACCAAGGAGAGCCCCAAATATCGCTGTCGTCATTGCCTGAACTCTAGCTGAGGATCGCCGCCACATTCCTATTGCCTAGGTGAAAGATTTGAAAATTCTATTTGTATCACTTTGTGTTCCATCTTCAGATCATGCAAATCCCTAAGTTAATTTAATTATCTTGGTCGTAGCCTGCCGATTCGAGCCCTTCTTGTTCCCCGCCTTTGGTCATCTCCTTTATCGCCGTATGTCGTATTCGATGAGGCTCAGTCCGATTGCTTTGCACAAGAGTATACCCTCTACATCGCTTGCTTTTTAACAGGCAAGGTTCAGATTCTAGACCTTTGTAGTGTCTGTTGGGTTTAGTCTCACATGGGTTGTGGGGAAAACACAACTTATAAATATAAGGGAGACCTTTGTAGTGTCTGTTGGGTTTATAGGTTGTTTCTTTAGGGCTTGCATAAGGGCAGCTCGTGGGCTTATGTGCCTAGCCCATTGGACTTATGGCCCAAGAAGTGTACTCAAATTGGACCCAGGGGGTCCGATTTAACATTCTTACCGCCACCATCACCTAACCACCGTTGTCGCCCACTTCTGCCGCCATGCCTCTCCAGTGTCCCAAACCCCAAATTGCCACTACCACTAGATTCCTTGCGTCGCTAGCATCTCGTTTTGGCGACTACCCATGCCTTGCAACCATCCAGTCGTTGTTAGCCTTGTCCAACCGAAGCACTGTCACCTCCTTGTGTTGCTTTAGTTCGGACTGAAGTAGAAGATGATGGGTGGTTTGTTTTGGCTGTGGCATATGGCTTTTGAATTCTGGCTGTTCGCGAGATAGAGTACGAAGAGAGAGACAATTGCATGTGATTTTAATCAGTATAGCTGAAGTCAGTACAGTATCTACTACAATCGACTTGTAAACCTCGTCTTGAAAAGATACACCGTTTGAAAACTAGTTACTGTAGCAAAGGCTAAAAGCCATAAGTATAAAGCCCAAAAGAACCCAGCCATGTCTGTTCTCCCTTTGTCACTGAGCAATAGGGCCCAGTGCATGAATAGGGTTAAAGTCTTTTGTATGCTGATTATGATCCATGTGGCGGATATGTCTTGTTAATACCAGTGTAGAATAGGTTGAGGGGGCAGGGTGACCTTGTTTTGTTAGCTGTGTATTGTGTTTTAGATGGTTTAGAAGTTGGAGGATGAAATTCGGACTTTTGCAATAGTTAAGATTGAAAAATGGAATTTTTTCTATAAAAATAGGGGGAGTATAGTATACACGAGAGTGTAAATGGTGTGAGTTCTTAAAAAGAGTATACATTCTTGTTCAGCCCAAGATGCCAAGATCGATGTTCATGTTGCGAGGATTGTGTCAGGGAGAATTTCTCGTACTCTTGTGTGAAGTGTTGTTTTTCTTCAGCTTCTTAATTTGTGGTTGACACTGCATGCAGATCAATGCGTTTGGCTTGTCATTTGAACAAACATTTTCTGTTGCACCAAAGCAAGCCCCTTGTTATTTGAATAAACCTTTTCTGGTGCTCCAAAAACAAAAGCCTTAAGCTAAAAATTAGGAAGTGTCTATACAATATTCGACTAATTTTTAAGGTAAAATTAGTCAGATTTTGGGACGTTGGATAGAGATCCAACGCTCCAGATCTTTATTTGGAGGGGGGGCTTGTATGGTTGGATCCGTTGGATAGAGATCCAACACTCCAGATCATTTTTTCTAGATGGGGGGCTTGTATAGGTAGATCCGTTGAATGGAGATCCAGCACTCCAGATCATTTTTTTGGAGGGGGTTATATGGGGATCCGTCGGATTGAGATCCAATGCTTCAAAATCTGACTAATTTTATCCTTAAAAATAGTCAAATGCTCTATAGCACTTCTCTAAAAATTATTCCGCAAAGCCATTAGTATGTTGCAACGAAGTTAGCTGTGGCTAGTTGGTCATTGTGCTTTACTCTCAAAAATGACGTCCTGTATTCGAGTACTCATTGCCTCAATAATTATATTTTTGTTTTCTCTTTGTAGTTTGATTGCTGTGAAAGTTTGAGATCTTGTTTATTTGTTATTTGAATTACTTTACATGTTATTCTTAAAAATAAATATAAAAGGGTGCATTTTTCCATTTTTGTCTTTTCTCTTTTGTACTTTGTTGGCTGTGAAAGTTTGAGATCTTGTTTATTTGTTATTTGAATAACTTGTACTATTTTTTGTAACTTGTACATTTTATTCTAAAAAATAAATATAAAGGGGTGCATTTTCCATTTTATTTCGAAACTTTGTATTGTACTTCAAAACTCTGTAAGGCCAATAAGATCAGTAATTTACTATTGTATGTTCACACGCTTTCCATCGTCTCTATCAATTTTCAAATATAATATTTCATCTTCTAGCTAGGATGATAACACAACAAACTTGTTGCATAACTCCTTTTGGACCAAATATTTCCTTATATTATTTTAAGATGTCTCTAATACGAATAATTTATACTTTTATTTTTACTACTAGATCTCAACTCCGAATACCTATTCTAAAAATTCTGGAGCCACCACTGGCATTAACAGTGCATGCTCAATTACATCACACTAGCTAACATCACACAATCTGCACAAATTCAATCTCTCCGTTGCCTTGTTCCATGCCATCATACCGAACATGGCTCCCCTGGTACATCACAAGGCTCAAATAGTCGACCGTCTTCGTCAAGTTGCCACCATTTTCATTGTAGCTTGCTAGGGAGGCCACGGTCTCAAGCGTGTTGGTGCTCGGGTCGTAGACGTGCGCCTCCTGTGCCGTTGTTGCCGGTAGCATTTTCCTTTTCTCACCGTAGGCAGAGTCGCCGGCGAGGTAACTGAGCGGAGTGACCATAGGTTGGTGTCGTAGTCCTGCAGCTTCCATATCTCGAACAAGAAGGTAACTAAGCGGAGGTAACTGAGCGGAGTGACCATAGCGGAGCCTCGCGAGGGACCTCACTTGCAGCCGCAGGAGCACCTCCGCGATGAGCTCGTCCGGCAGCGAGGCGCCAGGGGGCGTCGGCGCAGCCGCCTTCTTCTTCTTGGTTTGCTTTCCTGTGATGGCACTTGCAGGCTGACGCGCGCGAGGCCATCGCGGCCGCGTGCGAGTAGATGGCAGATTGGCAGGTTAGGTCTGGGCACGTTCTGGCAGGTTGAGAGGTTGCAGTTCCAGTCCAGTCCGGGTATGAAATGGAAACTGACTGTCGCGCCTAAACCTGGTTGAATGAGCTAGACCAAACGTACCAGTTCGAGACATAGTAATATTGATTTGGTCTAAACACGATATAAACAGTAAATAGGTCGTGCCGGCCCGGTTCAACTGGTTGTGCGGTATTTGAGCCAGTATGGCAGGCCGGCCCAGCATGGTATGCACAATACCGTGCCGAGTCAATTTACCTTGACTGCAGCAACTGGTTTAGAGCCAAAAGGTAACGCCATACCAATCCACTGGAGATGATATAATGGAGTTACATCATAATAAGGAGATGTATGTTGTGTACTCACATGAGCAGTGCACTCATGCACTCATGCCATCCAGGGCATTGCCCACGAGTGCATCTCGACCGTCTGTTCTCGATCGGATGACACATCGTTGGGTGGCCGTCCGTCTCAATATGGAGCGTCCGTTGGCGCCGAGACGGTCTAGATGGCATGAGTGCAGGAGTACATAGTAAACATTGCCTCATAATCTTTACTATTATAAAAATATAAGTTGGTGATCGTCGGTCCGTTCTCCCTCCTCTCTTTTCAGATGTCCGATCAAAGATCAATCGTCCAGATTCGCATGTAGATAGTTCTTCCACTCCTCATAGAAAAGGTCGGACTGACGCATGGGCAGCGCTCCTCCTCTTCTCTTCTCCGCATCCTCCGCCTCCCACAACCACTCCACCTCCTGCAACCGCCACCTCCTTCTCTCCCCTGAACCCTCATGTCGTGCCTCCTCCTCAGTGCCGCCACCAATTCCTTCCCTATACGGCAGCATCTAGTTACAGTCCCCTAACTTCCCCCAGTAACGTCGCCGCCTCCCCACCTCCACGTCCCGCAATCGCCGCCTCCTTCTCCCCCCGAACCCTCAAGTCGCGCCTCCTCCACCTCCTCGGCACTGCCACCAATTCCTTCTCTGCGTTGCAGCGTTTGGTCATAGTCCCCCAACTTTCCCAGTGCGCCGCCACCAATTCCATCTTCCATCGACTCTCCAACCAACGGCACGACGCTCGGCAACAACGGGGGGTGGATCGGAGAGAATGGCGCTCGACGACTGCGGCCGGTGGATCAGAGAGAACGGCATTCGGCAATAATGGCGACTTTCTATTACTACACCTGCCCACGTGGCTCTCCCCTCGCCGCTGCCGCCCAGTGGTCGCTCGCCCTGTGAGCCTCTCTACCTCCTCCTGCTCTTTTCTTAGAGCCCATCACGCTGTCTGGTGATTTTGGTCTCCCAAGCTGGTCATCGAAGTCGGTGCCGTGGTCGAATGGGGTTGAGGTCATGGGGCTATGGCCGAAGTTGAGAGGCCGTGGTCGAAGTCGAACCCATGGTTGAAGGGGGTCATGGCCGAAGTTAAAGATATGTGGTCGAAGTCGAAGGGTCGTGGTCGAAGTCGGGCTGTGGTCGAAGTCGAAGGGCCGTGGTCAGATTCCAAGCCATGGTCGAAGGGAACAATGGTCGAAGGGAGCATAGTCGAAGTTGAAGGACCGTGGACGAAGTTGGTCCGCGATCGAAGTCGAAGGGCTGTGGTTGAAGTCAAGCCGTGGTCGAAGTCAAAGGGTTATGGTCGAAGTCCAAACCATGGTCGAAGGGGCAATGGTCAAAGTTGAAGGGCCGTGGATGAAGTCGGTCCGTGATTGAAGTCGAAGGGCCATAGTCGAAGTCGAAGGGTCGTGGTCGAAATCCAAACCATGGTTGAAGGGGACAGTGGTCGAAATCGAAAGGCCATGGACGAAGTCGGTCCGTGATCGAAATTGATGGGCCATGGTCAACATCGGGGCCATGGTCGAAGAGGGCCATGGTCCTCGTCGAAGGGCCATGTTCGAAGTCGAGGGGCCATGGTCGAAGGGGACTGTGGTCGACGTCAAAGGGCCATAGTCGAAGTCGAAGGGTTGTGGTCAAAATCCAAACTGTGGTCGAAGGGGCAATGGTCGAAGTCGAAGGTCCGTGGATGAAGTCGGTCCGCGGTCGAAGTCGAAGGGCATTGGTCGACGTTGGGGCCATGGTTGAAGGGGGCTGTGGTCGATGTCGGGGCTGTGATTGAAGGGGGCCGTGCCCGAAGTTGAAGATCCATGGTCGAAGTGCCGTGGTCGAAGGGGACTATGGTCGAAGGGGGAAGTGGTCGACGTCGAAGTGCCGTGGTCATTGAAGGGGACAATGGTTGAAGTCGAAGGGCCGTGATCAAAGGAAACAGTGGTTGACGTCGAAGGGCCATGGTCGAAGGGGACAGTGGTCGAAGGGGACGGTGGTCAAAGGGGGAAGTGGTCGACGTTGAAGGGCTGTGGTTATCAAAGGGCCATTGTCGAAGGGGGCAGTGGTTGAAGTCGCAGATCCGTGGTTGAAGTCGAAGATCCATGGTAGAAGGGGGAAGTGGTCGACGTTGAAAGGTTGTGGTCGAAGGGGACAGTGGTTGAAGGGGGTAGTGGTCGAAGTCGAAGATCCATAGTTGAAGTCAAAAATCCTTGGTCGAAGTTGAAGCCGTGGTTGAAGGGGGCCGTGGTCGAAGGGGGAAGTGATCGGCGTCAAAGGGACGTGGTCGTTGAAGGGCCGTGGTCGAAGGGGACAGTGGTCGAGGGGGGCAGTGGTCGAAGTCGAAGATCCATGATCATCGTTGAAGCCGTGGTCAAAGAGGGAAGTGGTCGACGTCGAAGGGCCTGGTCGAAGGGGACAGTGGTTGAAGGGGGCAGTGGTCGAAGTCGAAGGGGGTAGTGCTCGAAGTCGCGGTCATGGTCGTAGTTGTAGCGCTCGTGGACGTGATCATAACGGTCATGGTCGTAGTCGTAGCGCCAACCTAGAGGGCACCTGCTGGTTCGTCCACAACCTCCAGCGCTACGAGTTCCCCCTCCAATTGGACATCCTCATCGCCTACTCCTAGGTCACCCTTGAGATTGAGCTCCCCACCCTCGACGGCAAGACCCACAAGGTGGTCAAAGTCGAAGCCATGGTCGAAGGGGGCCATGGTCGAAGGGGGAAATGGTCGACGTCAAAGGGTCGTGGTCGAAGGGGGCAGTTGTCGAAGTCGGGGCCGAGCAGGCTGGCGCTGGCAGTCGGGCGATAGGGCACAAGCACACCGAAGGCCTACCAACGTACAACCACCAACGATGGTCAACCGCTCCTGATCTACGATCACGCGCAATGGTCGACGGTTTCTAACTTACAACCACGAGGTGTGATTGACGGCTTCTAATTTACTACCATGAGCACTGGTCGATGTGTTTCGACTTACGACCACGAGGTGTGGTCAATGTCTTCCAACTTATGACTACGAGCGCTGGTCGATGTGTTCCGACTTACGACCACCAGGTATCCTCGATGGCTTCCGACTTACGATCATGAATGATGGTTGTCAGCTTCCGATGTACGACCATAAGCCATTGTCAAAGGCTCCCGATTTAGGACCATGATCGATTGTCGACCGTTGCCAATTTACGACCACCAGCGATGGTCGACCGGTCGGGTGCGATGGTCGACGGCTTCCGACTTACGACGACGAGGTGTGCTTGAGGGCTCCCGACCTACGACCATGAGGTGTGGTCAATATCTTCCGACTTATGATCACGAGGTGTGATCGACAGCTTTCAATTTGACGGATTTAAAAACTTTTAGAACATGTTTGTATGCATATTCTAAAAATTTTTACCACCTATGAATTTTAAAATATGTAGTATGATAAATTTTAAAAATCCGTAACAACGTAGGGGTATTCAGCTATAATAGTAAAGATACATTGGTAAAGGTGTGGCAGATTACACTAGAAATACATGTTTCCTGAGGGAGGCACAGAACACACGAGAACAGCACCAGAAAGCTTCGGATGAAGAGGTTCTGAACCTAGAATAAAAAAAGGTAGCATCTATAATACTTTTGCATAAAATAAAGAGGTAAATATTACTCATTAGATAACTACAGGTGCAAATATTCTGAACCTAAAATCAGGAGAATGAAATCCCATATACTTTTGTGTTGATAAGGGCTAAACTTTATTCTATGATTTAACAAGACCAATGAGCAGTTGTTAAAAAAAGCAATACATTGATACCACAGACCTACAGGGTTCTATAAGTGGCTAGCATTGCCACACGTATCAAGAAAGGCCACAAGCTCAGGAAAGTGTATCCGTTTGCTTTCAAATAAGATTAGTATGGAAAAGAAATAAAAGAGAAGTGGAGAAATTATTTGAAAACATCCGTTTTTATATTGCTCGGTTGTTCACATTTTTAAGGAGAATTAACTGTAGGATATGAAGGTGAGTAACATTTTATATAAATATCAGTTTTGCTATTGCACATGCGACTGAAATTTTTTTGTGTTTCAGTCACCTGAAATTGCACTCTCAATGAACTAAAATTGCAGCCTCTCTCCAAAAAACAGCTGCAACTTTAGGTGATTCAGAGTGCAACTTCAGGTGACCTGAAATTGCATTCTCAATCAACTAAAATTGCAGCCCCCTCCAAAAAAACATGTGCAACTTCAGGTGATTCAAAGTGCAACTTTAGGTAACTGAAAAATCAAAAAATTTCAGTCGACTGTGCAATAGTCTATCCCTATAAATATATAAGTTGGTCTTACAAGTTGTTTTAATCTGATTCATATCTAGAATGATGCACCTTCTCGAACATCAATATTCATCGGTACCTATCATAGTACCGATCTGTACGAACAGACAATAAAAAAACCAAGACTTTATTTAGCCTAGCATGGGTAGAAAAATAACACACGACCAGTTGCATAAAACAATTCAAACTCTGCCATAGAAAAATTCATGAAAATAGCCAAATAAAAAGCTTAAAATCATCTAGGGAGTTAATGTTAGTTGTTGACTCCTTGCTAACTTCACGAGCTATCATGCCAAGAAAAATGCTGAATAAACATGTTACTGTTAATTAGTCATCTACTCGTGTGTTGCAATGAAATTTATTTAATATATAAAGAATCATGCTATGAAAGAGGTCTACTCTAATCAGCTGAAAAGTGGAGAGTGATGAGAAGTTGAGAATGCGACGGTTAGAGGAGAAAGGACGTACGACCACTAACTCATTCTTTTATAATAGTTAGAGACCGTGCGTTGCAACGGAGTCATAAAAATAATGAGACAGAACTTACTGACTGGCTAATTTCACACGTCAAATATTGAAGAGTAAGTGACAGAGAGAGCCGTATGTGTCTACTGCAAGTCAATCAAACATTGGTCCGACTCTACTGAGACAGTGAAAAAAAATATCATAATGGCATAATGCAAAAAAAAAAGTGTGTTACAATCAATGCTAAAGAGCCACAGTGGACAGTGATGCTGTTATGAAACAAGATAATATGGTACGTCATAAATCACCCTCTAGGAAGGAGGCTTTGGTCTTAAGAACCAGCCGGTTATGAATCTATATGCTTTATTGATTACCTCCTCACGAAACAAAGCTGACTTTTATATATCAGGCAACCGAATTATAAAAGGAAAACACATCATAATTAGGAAATAACTAACAATGCTATCTTAACAGATAATATCGAGGAAAGAATGCTATCTCCTTCTAAACTACGACATCTTCCGCTGAGTCCATTTCCAATACATAGCCTGTTGCCGAATTTGCTAACTTTGCACTATCCATTTCCGAGCCAGTCCCTATTGTCGATCCAGCAATATCGTTGCCACCCACTGCTGCGCGTTAGAACGGTTTCGCTGATGGTACGTCTTTTCGATAAATACGTCAACAACACTGCCGCCCTCTCTACGAAATAGCTTGTCCTCGAGCTGAACATCCGAATGATTCTGCTTGAATTCATCAAAATTTGTCCAAGTAGCATCGGCGGAGGACGAACCCACCCATTGTACTAATAACTCCCAAACACCTCGGTTAAGTCGTGCCCGTAGAATCGTTCAGACCTAGGAACGACACAACCATGTGTAATGACCGACATTGGTGGAATGGTAGCTGGCAGAATACCGACAAATTTCTTCAGAAAAACAACATGGAAAACATTGTGAATACATGCCTTCGATGGTAATTGCAGTTGATAGAAAACAGCACCAATGCACGTGAGCACCTGAGATGGTCCATAGGAATAGGGTGCCAACTTAGAATGAGCATGATCTGTGATAGCAGATGCGGTGCGGTTGTGAAGACGGAGCGAGACCCAATCACCAACTTCAAATTCCAATGCACGACGTCTACAATCATACTACAACTTCATGTAATCTTGGGCCTAAATCTGTAACATCCCAAAAATTCGCTTTCCGTAAAAATCTAATTTTAAATTAATTATTTTAAAGTACTGGAATTTTATTTGGATTTATTTGAATTTTATTTCAAGTCTAAATCAAGAAAATGTATTGAAAATATTTTATTAAAGCCAAAAAGAGTTCATTTTATTTTTCTCAACCTTTCCTAAATTTTAAAATAATATTTGAGAATTTTCTGGAATTAAACATCGATTTTAAAAATTAAAAAATATTTTTATAAAATTATTAAAGGCAAATTTGAAATTAAAAAATATTTTTCCTAAGTCTAAAATAGCTCCAGGATTATTCTATGAATTTTTTGGAATTTTTAGACATTAATTATTATTTTCTAAGTATTTATAATTTTTCTACTATTTGCTGAAAATCAATCCGAAAATAAAAGTCAAATTATTTCCAGGTGGCCACGTGTCGCTCTCAGATTGAATCCATCTCTTTCCATGATTTAATCCTAGCCATCCAAAGTCACTTACCCCTTCACTTCAATCCAAAGGCCCTGATTCTTTCACTTGCCACGTGTCGCCAATCCGACGGCCCGTACCCCTCATTTCCTCTCTCTCTCACCGACGCGCGGGACCCACATGTCATATGTTTCTTCTACCTCACCTTCTTCCTCCTCTAGCACTCTCTCTCTCTCCTCCATTGATGCCGAAAATAAAGCTCAATAAACCGGCCGTTACTTCCCCTTTTAATTCCCGTTTGCGTGTGCATTTGATTGCCCTAATCATTTCCCACCCATGGTCGGTCGCCTCCCCTCTTTATCCCTCTCTAAAACCGCCGGCCGTTTACCTTCTCTCTCCACCTATAAAACCTCACCCCGCCGCCCTCCTCCTCCCCTTTCGGCCTCCCCTCTCCCCACCGCCCTCCTCCTCCCCTTTGGCCGCCGCTCCCGCTACCGATTCGCCGCCGTTCGCCGCCCGTGCCCATTCCGGTCGGTGCCACGTGGCCGGCCTCGCCCGCGTGGCGCCATGTCATCGAGAGCGCCACCTCGGCCGTCGCCATCTCCCGTGGACTCAGTCCACGGTGGACCGGGCCCGCGTGTCATAAATTTTGAAATTCAAAATTTTCGCTGATGTCATAAATCATCTTTTTCAGTATAAAAATAAATCAGGAAAATATCACTTTTCCTTTTTCTCCTATTTAATCTTTCGGAAGCCATAATTTTCTCATTTTAACTCCGATTTGAGTCGTTCAGATTTCTAAATTTTTCTAAAATCATAAACTATCCAAATATACGCTCTTGTTAAATTTTTTGAATTTCATTTGAATTTATGTGTATTTATTTATTTTATTTGCTTCGTCTTTTCGTGCGTAGATTCCGCTGTTGCCGAAGATTTCTCCGCTCCACAGCAAGAAGACCCAGAGAGCATGCAAGAAGGTAAGTCTCCTTTGAACATTTTGTACCTATGTTTGAGAAATGCTTTTTATTATTTTAAATTTAATTGCATTGCTAATAACATAAAAACATTAGTTTCTATTTGAAGGTATTAGTTAATCCAACCTTGTTATGCCCTCAATTGAAGTTGAATGCCATGTACATTTGTAACCTTAGGATTTTCTTTGTCTCAATTATGAGATTATTATTAAATCTTTGATAAATACTAGAACGATAGAAAAATGCTTAGTCATCCTATTTAACCTTTGTAACCTTGGAATGGGAAATTATAATTTTTTAAACTAGCCTTTTGTATTCAGAAATTTAGTGGCGATTGGTGTTGCCACTATTCTCTTAAAATAAATTAAAATGTGAAAATTGTGTTAGACCAGGGCGGATGGTTGATTTGGATTGGTGCGGAAAGCACGAGATCTGGTAAAGTGTATGTTCCGCCCTAGTCAATTAAGGACCGACTCTTGTGTTTGTCCAGACTGAGCACTACCGTACAACCACAAGTCTATATGAGTACGACCTAACTGATTAACTTACGATAGTCTAGTTTAGGTACCACCAGTGGAAAGTGGGTGCCAGGGATTTACTGGTTTACTCACAGTGAGGACAGGGATTTACTGTACTCATATGGTGCAAGAGGGGGCTTCTGATTGTGGTGGATTTAACCCTTCAGCGGTGAAACCTCAGCGGGTGGTGTCTACTAGATTAGAGTGAGGTAAAAGCTTTGTGATATGTTGTCTGGGTCTCATGCCAAAGGAAGCGTGTTGACTATTAAGATGACTTGTTTCTTGTGGGTAAAGTTGTACATCCTCTGCAGAGTGTCAAACTATTCGAATAGCCGTGCCCACGGTCAAGGGCGGGCAAGGAATGCATTCACATGGTAGATTTTTGGTTTTGGTTTTAAAAACAAATGTTTTGGTATCCCGAGAGTGGAGGGAACTCTCGGAAGGGTATCCTGGCGGGTGGATGGAACCCGTGGTTTGAAACTTAGCGGTTAAAGTTGGATAATTAGTGTTGGTGGATAGAGCCTTCACTATAATTGTTTACTAGTTTCAATTAAAACAATTACTTTGTAAATTAATGCCTTCGAAAATATTTAATGTTATTTGAAACAAAACATTGCTTGTGCAAAAGAACCATATAGCCTTCCTTTGTTAAGCCTTGTATCTACTGCATTCTTTCCCAAGACTTGTGGAGTACTTTATGTACTCACATGCTGCACTAAAAATCAATTCAGAAGAATATGAAGCTCAAGAGGGAGACTACGACTACTTTGCGTGTGGATTCGACGAAGGTTTCCCGGAGTACTAGGTTGTGCTTCCGCAGTCAATTGCCTGTGGCATATTGATGGGTCTTCGCCAGATTTATTTTCTGCTTCTGCTATGTTTTGTGTGTGTGAGGTCTTGAAACCTCATTTGTAATAATGAGACCTTTCGGTCGGTACTATCTATTATTGTAATAAAGCGTTGTTGGTTATGTAATCATTTATGTTTGACTGTGTGCACTAGCTTTGATCTGGGACTAGTGCTGTAATACACAGAGGGTCCGGGTTCGGAAATCCGGGGTCCCGACAAAATCAAATGTTCTTGAATATCTAAAAGGAAAACATCCCAGTCCACCAATTGCTTGTCAACGGCTACCACACAAGTGAGACCCGGCTGGTAAGATAATAACATCAGTGGATCCCAGCCATACGCCACCTTGAAGGAAGTCATGTGCAATGCCATCTGATACGAAGTATTATAAAAATATTCAGCCCATTGAAGCCATTGTTTGGGTCTATCACTCGCAAGACAGCACAAATAAACAGTAATAATATGATTGGTCACTTCTGACTGACCATCTATTTGAGGATGAAATGCCGAACTCAACTAAAGTTGCACACCGGCCAAGTAAAACAACTCCATCCAAAAATGACTTGTAAATACTAGATCATGATCACTAACAAGGGAACTGGGCAGCCATGAAGACTGCGTGTGACGAAAGTGGAGGTATAGGGGTGACCCAAGGCCAAGAAATGAGCATACTTGGAGAATCGATCAACAACTGTTAAGATGACAGACTTGCCTCCGACCTTCAGAAAACCCTCCATGAAATCTATGGAAATATCTGCCCACACACCTTGAAGGACTGGAAGAGGCTGAAGTAGGCCAATGGGTGGAGATGCTCAGTTTTATTGCGTTGACACACTGCACAACTGTGTATGAACTCCCGAACAAAGCGATGGACATGGCTATTGTAAAAGGAGGCCCGTATGCGATGCAACGTCTTCTGAATCCCCTCGTGGCCAGTGCCATGTGCATCCGCCAAAATCTGAGGCCATACTATCGATGCATCCGGAACAAAAATACGGCCTTGGTATAACACAAATCCATCCACCAAAGACCATTCAGGTTCAGTCATGCCTGCCACCAACTAATTACGCTTGGCAATCCAATCTAGCAAGGAAGACAATTCTATCTACAACTCTAAAGGAATAGAAAATCTTCGCAAGAAATAGCGTACAGAGCTAAGGCATCTTCCTCACAGCGAGAAAGAGCATCGACAGTAGCGTTCTAATGACCTGGCCAGAATTCCACAGAAAAATCATAACCAAATAATTTACTCACCCAAGTATGCTGAGGAATAGTCGAAAGCCGCTGATCCAGAAGATATTTGAGGCTGTAATGGTTAGTTCAGATGACAAATGGCCAACCCCATAGATACAATCACTAATGACAGACAACCTTGACCAAATCGATCAACTCACACTCATAAGTAGCCAATTTGGCATGATGTGGCACCATAGCTTGGCTGAAAAATGCAATGGGGCCAGCACCCTAATGAAGAACTGCGCCAAAGCCAGCACCCGAAACATCACAATTGACCAAGAACCGTTTGGTGAAATCCAACAATTACAGGACTGGACCAGAAACTAAGACAGACTTGAGAGCACTGAAAGCAGCGTCGGCATCCACTGTCCAAACAAACACCACCTTCTTAAGGAGTTTGGTGAGCAGGCTACCACTTCGCCATAATTCTTGATAAATTTTTGATAGTACCCCATCAACCCAAGAAACCCCTCAAGGCATGCATAGAGCGTGGGTTTGGCCAAGCTTCAATGGCGTCCACCTTACCAGGATCCATGGCAACGCCATGACTGGAGATGATGTGACCAAGATACGCCACAGATTCTTCGCCAAAAGGACATTTGGAGTGACACAACACTAACTGGTGTTGCCATAAGACTTGGAGGACTAGCTGGACATGCTGCAAATGCTCAGCCCATGATGAACTATAGATCAAAATATCATCAAAGAAGATAAGAACAAAGTGACGAATAAAAGGTCTCAGTATGTCATTCATAAGTGACAAATAAAATGTCTCGGTATGTCATTCATAAGTTCTTGAAATGTTGCCGAGGCGTTGGTTAAGCCAAAAGTCATAACCAAAAACTCATAGTGATCTTGGTGCATATGGAAGGCTGTCTTTTCCACATCTGCCGGATGCATCTGCACTTGATGGTACCTATTGCAAAGTTCCAGTTTGGTAAAGAACCAAGCTCCTTTTAATTCATCCAACAATTCATTGACCATGGGAATAGGAAACTTATCCTTCATGGTTTGCACATTGAGAGCGTGGTAGTCCATACAAAATCGCCACGAATTATCATGTTTCTTAACAAGAAGCACCAGCAAAGAGAAAGCCGATGTACTGGGC
Source organism: Dendrocalamus latiflorus (assembly GCA_017311315.1). Taxonomy (NCBI): domain Eukaryota; kingdom Viridiplantae; phylum Streptophyta; class Magnoliopsida; order Poales; family Poaceae; genus Dendrocalamus; species Dendrocalamus latiflorus. Next base: position 16,956,989 of record CM029637.1, on the reverse strand, counting down.
CTAATGATGCCATGTTACAGCATGTCATCACATTATCACTCGATCTCACCTTTGAGAACTTGGATGTACCAATATGGCTGCACTACTATGGGCAATAGGTGGATGTGATGGTTAAAGTGGCAGCTTGCGGAAGGCCCTGGGGATCCTCGAAGATGTCAGTAAATTCATCCAGTAGCTCAAATAGGATGTTACCACCAGTTGCCACACAAGCCTGAGGTGTATGCGGATCATGCAAACCCTACCAAGTCACGCGGTGATCATCATGCCAAAAAGACATGACATGTTTGTCAAAATCCGAGAGGATCAATCCCAGTGTTTATAGCCATTGAATTCCCAGCACCACATCATATCCATCCAATGGAATTGCAATCCATCCAACAAAACTCCTCCTGCTCAATGTGCATCCAAATGCCCGTACAGAGACCTAAACTCTCCATGCGATCATCGTTGGCCACTAGGATGCTCATGCCTGGGCATGGCGCCAGAACCAGACCCAACTGTCCATTGTTGACTATGCCAAAAAGGTATGCGTAGAGCCGGAGTTGACTAGAGCATGCAGGGCCATGCCCTCGACATGGACAAGGAGCTGCATGGTGCGGCCCGTGCAGATGCATGTTAGTTCATGCAATGATATCTCCACTTCCTCACCATCGGTAACCACCGTGTCCTCAGCCTCATTTAATTCTAGCAGATATATGCCTTTCATGGAGCATTTTCTGGTGTGGTCACGAGTGAACTTTTTAGGGCAGTTGAAGCAGAGACCTTTAAGGTACCGATTAGCCATCTTGTCAGACCTCAAACAGCGAAAGCATGAGGGCGGAGGCTTTCCCAATGATACGCTCATTGCTGATTGTGGTGCTGATGGTGGCCCACCTTTGGGCAATGCAGCTATGGCTGGGATGATGCTGCGTGCTGGCACTGCTGGCCTCGACATGCTACTTGCCTTGAAAATTGGTTGGGCTCCCCCGTCTCCTCAACCTGCAAGCGCTGGGCATATGCGCGTGCCAAGCTCATGGCTGCCTCCAAGGTTGTAGGTTGTTGTAATTCCACATCCGTTTGCAAAGGGTTGCATAAACCCATTGTAAAAATCTGCACATGTTGCTTCTTAGTCATCTCATCGCACCGGCAAAGTAAAGCAAGAAACTTGTCCTAAAAATCTTCTGCTGAACCTGTGCATTGCAGCTGTATGTGTTCCCCGAGCGAATTATTCCAAATAGGAGGCCCAAAATGCATGTTAACATGCTCGATAAAACGAGGCCACATCGGAACACTAGTACCCCGCTCCAAGCGATAGTACCACTGCTGAGCTATCCTAGTCATGTGATAGGATGCCAACCAAACCTTCTCTTCTTCCGTCGTACGTTGTCTCTGGGAAATCTACTCACAACGATTGTGCCATGGCAGGGGATCCTCCTTCCTGTAAAACATTAGAAAGGACAATTTGTGGAACTGTGGCACACCATGGTTGCCCTTACTGGGTGCCTATCCATTGCTGCCCTTGGACATGTCGTCTTCTGCATGTTGTTTTGGCTTCAATGCACCTCTCCATGTCTTCAAATTGTTTGTGACTGCTAACCACCTTGAGAAGCTATGCTAACTGCTTGCTCAGATTAGCAATGGAAGTCGCCTCCACCATGATGTCTGCAGGATCGTCGTCTCTAATACCAAGATGTTATGGAACAAGATATCACGCCAAGTAGGTCCTAAATCACCCTCCAGGAAGGAGGCTATGATCTTAAGAACCAGCCGGTTATGAATTTGTATGCTTTATTGATTACCTTCTCACGAAGCAAAGCTGGCCTTTATATATCAGGCAACCTAGTTATAAAAGGAAAACATATCATAATTAGGAAATAACTAACAATGCTACCATAACAGATAATATCTAGGAAAGGATGCTATCTCCTTCTAAACTATGACATCTTCTGTTGAGTCTGTTTCGCATGAGGCTTCACGTGCGAGAGTCTGCTTCGTGAGTCAAGATTTAGAGGTGTAGTGAGCCGAGGTGGGTTGGGCCAAAAAAATTCAAAACAAGCCGAATTTTTCACCGGAATGGGCCTTTTTCAGGGTGGGCCAAGAAATCCGAAATTCAGCAAATTTCATCAAAATTTGGCCAAAAATAGTTTCCCTGGTTCCTTCGGCTACCACATCTATCGAAAACGAGGCATGAATAGCAATTTGACCGCCACAAATAGTGCCTAGGGCTGCCATTGGGTATGGTATGGATAACCCAAATCTATACCCAATTTTATCCATACCCATTTGAAGTAATATTACCCATACCCAATGAAAAAGGATATACCTAATGAGTTTGGGTAACCCAGTGGGTAAAAGAGAAGGAAAATCATTACTATTATAAAAGAACGAGTTGGTGGTCGTACGTCCCTTCTCCTCTAACCGCCTTATTATCAACTTCTCATCACTCTCCACTTTTCAACTGATTAGAGTAGCCCTCTTCCATAGCATGATTCTCTATATATCTAATAAATTTCGTTGCAACGCACGAGCATGTGACTAGTAGGGATTAAGTCAAAGACGCTTATGAAGGAAGTTTTTGTAAAATTTCGGTATTTAGAATTTCAACCTCATGTTCACACCATAAAAGTTTTCCGAAATCAATTGAAATTTAGGGCCTGTTTGGGAGAGCTCCACCAGCTCCAGATCCAAAAAAACAGCTCCATTCCACGAAATTTTACCCAAACGTTTCAGCTCCGCGAAATCTGGATCCACCAAAATCTTGGATCTGAGGGCCAGTTCCATGGATTTCATAGAGCTCCTCAAGGGGTGCTCCACCGTGGAGTTGGGTGGTAATTACCCACCAATGCCACTGGTTACACACCCCATCCCACCAAAAGTGGTCATTCCCACCAAAATCTCAATTTCGTGGATCTGGAGCTGCTGTACAAGCCAAACACTCCATGGTGGGATCCCAGATCCACGGTGGAGCTGCTGCTCCAGATCCACGTTTTTAGTGGTGGAGCTCTCCCAAACAGGCCCTTATTAGAGATTATTCTGCGTGTAGGGGAGCTACTCTATGCAAATTGGCAAGACTAGATGTGCATGTGGGCCCTCATATACTTTTATAGAAAGCTTTCATAAAACTTCAGTATTTGGAATTTTTACCTCGCGTTCACACCACAAAAATTTTATAAAATCAACTAAAATTTGTTAGAAATGATTCTATGTGTATGGAGCTACTCTATGCAAATTGGCGGACATATGTGCACATGTAGCTCTCACATGCCTTTATAAGAAGCTATAACTGAGTATGGGCAGTCCAAGCCCATGGATAGTCTAAGTGCACTTTCAACTCTAGGTTTAAATGGGTATAGGTAAAGATGGATAAATGTGTATTACCCTCCCCATACCTAAATTTAAAGAGAAATACTAACGAACGAAATACCATTATGATGGGATAGGTTATTACCGTTGGATCCAAGTTGTGCACAAATCTCAAAGCAGCTCTATTATTACTCATCACTTTGCTTCGCTCGCTCTGTTTCACTCTTGCAGCCACTCGCTTCCTATCCCTCTCATTCTCCCTCCCTCCTTGCCGCCACATCTCCTCACTTGCCTCCATTGCCGACCCTACCGCACACCAGATCTTACGGCCTAGAGGGGCACTGTTGCTGGATCTAGCATTGGAGGAGGGAAATCTAGCTCCCCACTACGGGTTCACCCTTCCCCTCGGGCATAGAAAGAGGTCGGGGGGAGGCGGCAACCCGGCGGTGGGCGGCGGTAAGGGCGATGGGCAGTGTAGGAGGGTGGTGGGTAGAGTCAAAGGGCGGTGGTAGTGGCAGCTATGGTAGTTAGGTTGGGCGGGACAGGGCGGCTAGGAGGGGTCCGGGAGCGGTGCGGCAAGGCGACAACTGCACTGCCAGTCGTAGGTGGTGGCGTAGGAGGCAGGGCACAGTGGAGGAGGTGCACAGAGCTGCCTAGGGTGGCACGGCAATGGCGGCTGGCAATGTGGTACTCTTCCTCTTCTTCTTCCTCATGAATCTAGCATGAAACCTAGTGAAACTTGCCTAACAGTATACCATGCACTAGCACAACTCAAATTTAAATGGGTATTTTATTCTTTACCTATATCCTACCCAATAGTGTGCTTGTGGGTTTGAATAAGGGTAATGGGCACCCAATGGCAACCCTACTAGTGCCACCATGGGCACCATGGCATGCATCACTACTTCTCCTTGGTCTTCTTCTCATGCTACTCCTCGTTGTCCCATCATGAGAGATCTTCGCTGAGCCACTACTAGCCAGATTCAGCCAGATCCAAGCAGCCATCATCGAGATCTAGCTAGACCTAGGTTGCTGCCTCCAATCTAGCCAAATCTGTTGCCAACATTGGTTGTCGCACTGTCGTTAAGGTAGGGATCTACCCACACGAGGAGATGATCACTTGATCTTCCTTCTGATGCCATAGAGGACGAAGGTGATGGAGAGAGGAGACCATGAGGGGAAAGGGGTGAGATGGAGTGAGGGAGGTGACTATGTTCGTGGCGAGGGTTTGGGGTGCGGGCCTATAGGGAACGGGTGCGCCTAAGCAAGAAGTGAGCAGACCCACCTATTAGTGCAAAACTAATGTGAGAGGTGAACCACTACCAACAACTTCTTTTAAGTAGTAGAGATTTATTGTAAAATAAAGAGAAAATTCACCGTATGTCACTCAGAGTTAACCCGATCCCAGATTTGCCACTAGAAAAAATACGGGTCATTCTATGCCACTGAAAAACTCCCCACATTCCTTGTATGCCATTGCTACTAGTTTCATTAGGGCTATCGATTGTTAGTGTAAGAAAACTTGTCATATTTTTTGAGAAATGCCCACCTTACCCCTCTCAAAATCAGGGGCCCACGTGTCAATACCCTTCTTCCCCTCTCTCCTCCCTCCTGTCTGTTATGCGATCTGCCACCACCACTGGCCACTTGGACTGGCCATGTTGTGGCCCTTGTCAAGCATGGCATAGAGAGCGGAGAGGGTGGGGTCCCAACGGTGGAAGTGGCAGAGCGCGGAGATGAGGGAGTTGAAGGAGATGGTGTCACGGAGTGATGGGGCATGACAGTGAAGAGGGTGAGCATGGTGGAAGGCCGTTGCAGCTGGCATAGGTAGTGAGGAGGCGTTGGCGACGATGGGTGTGGGGTAGTGAAGTGCGTGGATGGTATGGGCAACGTAGGAGTCATATAGGGCAGCGGCGAACTTGAGGGAGGGTGAAGTGATCGAGTAGGGTAGAGGGGGAAGCTGTTGTGGCCATGGAGGAGAGCGTGTGGAGGGTGGTGGCGTGGTGGCTAGGGAGCAGATGGTGGCAGAGGTGGGGTTGAGGCGGAGGCATGGATGCTAGTGGGGTGGTGGGTAGTGGGGACGAAGGGTGAGTGTAGAGGGAAGCTCGGCTTAGAGGTGAGTGTGTTTGTTAGACCTGGCCAAATTTGAGCTTAGTAATGGCGGGAGGTGTGGTGGAGCTCAATAGCCCTTGGTGGTGATGAGGAGGACAGGGCAGCGAGGGAGGGGTGGCGCTACTCCTTACTGCACTGCCTCGAGTCCCCACCGTCACTGCCCTTCTGTGCATCGGACCCACCGCCCACCTCGAGTCCCCTCCACCACTGGAGTTGACCATTGCTGCCTTCGGATAGAGAAAAGAGAAGAGAGGAAGGTGAGGACTTTTCACAGGGATAAGGGAAGGGGAGGTAAAGGTTGTTGAGAGCTAAGAGGGGAAGAAGAGAGGAAGGCTTGTCAGCGAGGAGCCTATCAGCGGAGAGCCATGAGAGAGAGGGTGTGTAATAGCCCATTTTTGCTTCAAAATAAACATGCATAATTTTTCATGAATTTCTAAAAATATTGGAGTTTAAGATTTTAAAATGAATCCTTGGCTCAAAAATGTGAACTCAAAATTTTAAAAGCTAATTGGATGCTGAGTAATTTTAAAAAAAAATTTGTGTGTAAATTCCTTTTGGAAATCAAATTAAAATTTTAAACTCAAATTCAAACCAAAACTAAAGTTTAAACATTATTTAATTTCCCTCTAAGCCATTGGGTCGAAATTCGCCTGCTGACTCAGCCCATTCTCTCTTTCCCTTCCCCCGCCATAGCCCAGCCAAGCCGTCCCACTCCGTGCTCGCCCGCTCGCTTAGCCTAGCCTCATGCACCATTAACATGTGGGGCCCGATCCCACCTGTCAAGTGACACAGTGATTCTTCCTCCTTCCTTTCTCTCTCTCTCTCTCTCTCTCTCTCGTGCGTCGAGCTCATTCGCTCACATGAGTATGTGTGCAAGCCTCTCATTGAAGCCCTTTGTGCCTTGAGCCATGTGTGCCATGACCTCGTCTCGTCGCCGTGACATTGTCCTGTCGCCAGCTTGCCCTCCTATCATGCTCGCGTGCTCTCTTTCTCTTATGGCCAAAGCCAATCATGGTACCCCACACCATTTCTGCCTCCTTACCCCTATTTAAGCCAGCCCTAGTGTGTCACAAGCTCTGTGCTCACTCACTAAGAGTTTCCTACAAGCTCTCACAACCCCTACGCATTCGGAGAGGAAAATTTCCCTATCTTCTCCAATATTCAAGTAGGCACTAGGCAGGCGGCGAGGTGGGGCCTAGCGCCTAGGGAGCCTAGGTGACCGAATTAAAAATGAGGACAGTAGGGCAAAAAAAGCAATTGTGCATATATATTTGATGTTTAAATGAAAATTGTTACCTTGAATAACAATGATAGCTTTTTATCAATTGATGTAAATTTTTGATGTAAATGCTTGTTGTTGATAACAGTCCGCTGTATTAGTAGACGCTTCTCTCTCTTCCTCACCTAATCTCTCTCCTCATCTACTTGGCTGAATGGCCAGGCTGGGCCAACTCTTGCTTAGTCATTTCTTCTCTCTCCCTTCATCAATTCCACATAATGGCATTGCTAATGTTGGCAACCACTCCTTGGTTTCCCTTTTCCCTTACTGCTCTCTCTCCTCTGTTTCTCATCTACCGAACACTTTTTGCTGCTCTCGGGCTTCAGTTCAGCTGAACTCCACACAAAGCCTCCATTTCTCCAGCCTAGCTCTGCACCGCTGCTTGTTTCCCTGGCACTGCTCCCTTCCCTAGCACTAGCCAGCTCAGCCAACCCTACCGAATCCATGGTCGTTTGTTGGGAAAATGGGTTTTCCCCCTTGCTAATACTACTCCCATCTCTGTTGATTTAGTTCATGATTTTATTTCTTGCTTTAGCTTGTGATTATCACAAGTTGAAGGGAGGAGCCAAAGATAGCTGAGAGAGCTGGAGGGAGGCAGCGAAGGTCAGAGGCATCGAAGGAAGTTGACGTGGAGGCCAACGGCAAAGTTGACTGATGTGGAGGCCGACAGTAGAGGAGAGAGGCAAGAGAGAGAGAGAGAGGATCCGACAGCGGAGGCCCGGAGGGAAGTGGCTTGAGGGAGTGGATCCAGCAGAGGATTCGCTGACAGAGGGAGAGGATGCAGTGGTGGAGGACCGAAGGGAGAGGATGCATCGCCGAGCCCGCCTCGCCGCCGGCACCACCTTTCTGCCTAGGCAGTGCCTTGGACCCACCTGGGTAGCAAGCCACCTACCTCGCTGATTTGTCCTAGGGCGCGACAGTGGAGTGCTGCCCAGCACCTAGGTGCCCACCTAGGCTGCCTTCTTGAACAATAATCTTCTCCAAGGGAGGCCATGAGCTCCATCGTTTGATTCCTCACCGCCCGGTGAGTCTCCAACAATTCCATAATGTGTGTTGAGTTTGCCCCCATTCTCCTCTACCTCATGCTCACCTTTCCTTGCTCATTTGCCCTCAGGAAGCCTGCAGCTGACATCCTCACCACCTGTTATCTTCGCTCGGGTGAGCCATGACCATTGCAAGCATGCCATTCTTATTTGTTTTGACCTCCCCATTCTAACGTGCAGTTAGAATTGCCTTGCCATGCCCCAGAGCCACTGGGACACATCTGTATTCTCCATTGCCGACTAGACCTGTTGCTACTGTTGATCTCCCTCTCTGTTGCATTCCCCAGTAATCCCTTCCACCCCTTTGCAATTTAGCTGAAAGCCAACCATATAGGTTAGCCATTAGACCCTAGAACTGACTGTAATATCCCAGCCACACTCACCTATCCTCACCACCTTTGACTATTGTAGATAGCACGGCACATTGCACAATAAGCCATGAGCATTGCTCTATTAGCTTTGTCTTAGCTTATAGATCATGAAAACGCCTTTAATTTGATGAAATTTGGTATTAAATCATGTGCTCACCATTACCACCATGACACTACCACCTTGCTCATCGCTGACCTCACTCTGATGACCTTAGGTCCCTGAGCCATGCCCAAAACATTCATGGCAACTCACTGAAGCCATTGAGTTCCTAATTTTGGATCGAGCACAGCTTTACACCATCACCACCATTCCAACGCCTATCACCACCACTCATTGCCGCCTAGCCACCACTGTAGTGCACCTCGATAAACGCCACCACAACTAGTAGCTAGCTCTGTTGGACCGAAATGGCGACAGAGGGGGGGGGTGAATGTCGCTTTCTAAAAATAAATTCGCCCCTCAAGAATCCACACTTATGCTTCTTCTCCAATAGCTATGGAAGCTATGAAGAAAGAAGATAGGCACTACTGGAAGTCACAGCAACAAGGATAAACCAGATCCAAAAAGAGATAGTCAAGAAAAATAAATTCAGAACAGGTCTGACTGCAAGCGGTAGTGCCGCTGATACGAGCGGTAGTACCGCTGAGCGGTAGTACCTCTCGAGGAAATCAGCAAATAGGATTTTCTGAAATCTGAGAAATTCGCAAAGATTCTTGGATTCTTGGCTTGAGACACTTTGAGGATAGCTAGGAAACACTCCCAGAAGAATAATCCAAGAGCCAATTTCGAGAATCTACTAGAAAATCAAAAGAACAAGGATTCTTCTGTCTCAAAACCTAAAAATGCATGTCTGCGCCAAAAAATCAAATTACTCCCCAAGCTTTGATCCTTTGGCCATGAAACTTTGAGGATAGCTACTCAATAGCCTCTGGACTCTCCATGCCAAATTTCAAACCATCTCGCGAAGGGAATCAAGATTTGCATTGAACCCTAGAAGGAGGAAATGAAGAACAGGGAGGCTCAAAAACCCAAATCTGAAATTAAACGAAGTTTGCTCTTGGGAAACTCTATCAAATGATCTTGGGGCATCATCCCAACATAGAGCAACCCATTTTGGCTCTCCCCAACACCAAACAACAAGAAATCAAGAAACTCAAAATCAAGCCAAAAAGGAGAACGAAGGAAGAACAGAGAGTACAGAGCACGAACAGAAGAAATGAAACTTCAGATTTTCATTCATTGAACCAAAAGGAATACAGAGGAGTCCCGATACGCATGGACATTAGAACCATGGATGATTACATGGATTCACCACTCAATCCTTTCCTCTCCCCATCTCAAGAACACACCTCTCTACATGCTTGCTAGGGAGGAACACACATAGAGAAGGGAGATGATCGTGGGAGACAAGGTACTGCTGCCCTCAACCACTAAAGAGCAAAGCAAAACCACCTCTCAAAGCCTCTTTTGACCCACTAAAACCCTAACTCTCTCCTAAAGCCATGAGGAGGCATGCAGCCCCTCACATCTATTTATAGCGCTTGGCTAACAGGTCTCCACCCCGTTACGCCTGCTAAATCCAACGACGCCCGCTCCCGCTTGTGCAGCCTTGCGAAATCACCAATTCGCCCCTCCTGCACCTTGTGAGAAGCTTCCGCGCTCCTTGTCATCCAAGCCTTGCAACCACCTCGAGTCTCCGCCGTCTTCGACACATCTGACCGTTCTGACCTCGACACCGCCTGTGTCTAGTCCGGTCACCTCGTGTCTCACCACGACTCCGCCTCGACGTCCTGCGGCCATCACAAACAAGAAACACATCAAATAGCACCACTCGATACATAAAAGCATAAATAACATCATACTTACCCATGATGAAGTCCAAACCTGTCGAATCAAAGAATATGCATCCTAATCCCATACGACCAAGTTTGACCAAGTCCGACCGAAGCCGATTGCACCACGCAATGACATGGTCCGCCCACACAAACCAAACTCGACTTTCCTAACCCGATGTCAATTACTCATCACACACAGGATGACCTCCACATGGTCTCTCAAGCTCTTTACTTGGGCATTCCATTTTGTCCCTTGGCCGAGCATACCAACCTCCCCCTCGCCATCGAAAAGCTCACCAAGGAGCTGCGCTGTGAGCCTCTCTATAAATCCAATTAGTCTCACTAACCAGTGGGCCCTATCCATTAGAAATATAATTAACTCGATAATCGAATTAACTATTAAGTATATACTTATCCTTAGGATAACATGTGGGCCTACATGATTAAGAATCTTAATTAACTCAGATTTAAACCCCTAACTCACTGACATGTGGACCTCAACCATTTAAACCATCGCATAAACCAAGTCCATGGACCACAACCACCGACATGCAGGTCCTACTATCTAGAAACAGTTGGTGGACCAAGCCCATGTGAACCGTGACCTCACCTAGCAGCCTCTCTGAGTTTCCCCAATGAAAATAATTGGAAACTAAATTAAAATCCACTAGACCCTACCTGTCAAAATTTTTTGAATTTCATTTCAGTTCAAATTTTAAAAGGCCATAAGTTCTTCATTTTAAATCCAATTCAGTGACTTTTGTTTCTAAATTCAAAACCTTTCTAACATACCGAAATTATAGTTTTTAGAGTTCATTTAAATTTTATTTGAATGTTGTATTGAATATAGTTAATTTCATGTGTATAGACTTCGATGTTTCCGACTCCCCCGTCACTGAAGAACAAGACCCCACACTAGTCACATTTGATCAAGATAAGTTCTTATAATTGATCATATTGAACCTAGTTTTTAAATACAAGTATTTTGCTTTTACATACAAGTGCATGCTAAATATGGATTATTTACATAAAATGCTATGTCAAATATTGCTTGCCTAGCTACACCGTGCACTTGTTACTTAATGTTCTCCCTTTCTTGAAATGTTGATATTCCTTTGCCATGTCACCATAGGATACTTACAATTGTAATAACTCCATCATTGGTTAAACTTAGTAAATATGGTTATGCTTAGAAATGTGGTGAAATAAAGTGCAACACAAACATTACCAACTGATACTTGAAAACATGATAATGAAATGGTAATATGTGCTACCATTGGAAATAGGAAAATATTTTCTGAAATGGTGGAGAGTCGGGCGAATGATTGGTTGGACACCAGTGCAGGAATTGCATATATTGGATTGGTCGTGCAAGTATTGCACATGTCATTTTGGTTGGACATGCAGGGATTGCATGTTTCGTTTTTAGATGGGCTATGCAGGGATTACACGTATCTTTTCTTGAATAGCTACACAGAGATTGCATGAGCTATGGGTTTGTAATTGGTCTCGCCTGAGTCATTTATGGTCCAAATTCTTGTGCTCATCTTTTATACACATAAATCGTGCAACTACAAGTCTGATTATGGGACAAATCTGGCCCATTGGTTTGCTTAGTTTCGGTGTGAATCCTATGCTCTTAGATTGGTATGTGAATTTCTAGATTCCTGATGTGATTGGTGGGAGTGACCTGTATCTCTAATAACTGGGTCCCTCATTGAAAACATAGCTTAAGATGAAAATGTTCTGGGGGTGACGAGTAATCCAGGATGGAAACAGTCACTGTTGTTAGTGTTGAGAATTCAACCTAGAGTGAGGGTAAGCATCAAAGCTAAACATTATAAAAGTCTTATTATGATTTTCTTAGTCATATGACTATAGAAGCATGTAGTGGCCGATATTATGAGTTAATCATATCTTATGGGTAAAGTTCTATAATCTCTGTAGAGTGTTAAAAATCTATTCGAATAACCATGCCCCTAGACATGGGCAAAAGTGTAGAAACGTTACACTTGCGTAGTTTTCATAAATAAATAATAAACTGCTAGTGATTATGTTAATCAAATTTGGAAATGGAAACGAAAGCAAAGAGATTTCGTTCTCATAATGAATTTGACTCAAACATGGACATTGGTTTTAATGCAAAAATGGCTAAGGCATAGGTTTGAAAATTAACTACATTAATATATTTGATAAATTGGCTTTAAGCAAAAAAAAAAGACATATGAACCTCATTTGGACTAGCCTTCATGTAGATATATAGATATACACTTGCATTCTGCTATAGGGACTTGCTTAGTACCTTTGTATTCACCGTTGCTTAATATGTGGTTTTAGATGATAGAAGTGATGACCCAATGTATGGATTCATCCATGCTACTGGTTACGACATGGAAGACGAAGATCAGGACTAGGTTTAGCTCCAGTTGATTGTCTGTGGCAAAACTTGGAGACCCATTCTTTTGGTTTACTTACTATTCCACTGCTTTGTCATAAATAATACCATTTAGCTTGTCGGCCATTATGCAAGAACTAATCATAAGATCTATTTATGTTTTGTTATGTAATATTAAGTACTCCTTTTTCTTATTTGCATGTATGGATGTGATATTTTGTAATGTTATTGTGTGAGATAGCTACTGATCTAAGTACTAGCTCAGAATACACATATGATCTATTTCAGATTGTCAAATCCAGGTCCCCACAGGATGGGAGGGAGAAGAAGAAAGGAAGACAAGGATATGTTTGTCATTTTTCAGCCCACTTAACAGCCCACTGACGGAAGAGGGACAACAGTGGCATGGAAGGAACGCAGGAAATTTTTCAGTGGCATAGAAGGACCTGCATTTTTTTTCTAGTGGCAAATCCCAGATTGAATTACCTCTCAGTGGCATACAGGGAATTAACCCTAAAATAAATGGGTTCATCCACAACCCATATGGTATTTTATCAACCAAAAAGGAATAGTAATGCATGGATTCTTTAGGCTTTAAGTGAACTAGGGGATCGTTTGGTTTGAGTTCCGAACAAATTTTATCAAAATTGGTAATGCCAAGGCAATTATGCCATTATTTACTACCCCTAGTTTTGCATTGGGTACTACCAAAGTTTTGTAGGCAAACTTTTAGCAATAATCAATGTAACAAAAGGCAAACAATTTGATGCGTGAGAATTTCAGTGGGATAGTCAAAATTGATTGAATGATACATCTCTGTACTAATGAAAAATGATATGTTTTCAATGGTAGTGGTGAGTGGCAACATACTCAAAGGCATCTCTAGAACAAAAGGTCATTGAAGGCTTTTAGGGGTTGTTTGGTTTTGTGCGTCTTCTAGCCATACCAAATATTGGTCATGACCAAAGTTTTGATAAAGTTTGGATTGTAGCCAAGCTTAACCGTTACCCTCCCAAAAATTTGGTGAAGGATTTCACCACCTATAAATTGGCTTGGGATTTAGGGCCTATTTGGTTTGAAGGCTGTTTGGATGCTAACCAATATAAACCTTACCAAATTTCAGTAATATCCAAGAAATTTGGCCACCATATCCATTTGGATCATACTAAAATTTTGTTGTGCCCTTGGTTTTGTAGGTAATGCCCAACACATCATTGCCAAATCCCTAAAATATTGACTCAAAACCAAGCAATAGACAATAACTTTACTAAAGTTTGGCAAATCTATTTGGCACCAAACCAATCAATAGACAACGGCTACAACAAAGTTTGGCAATCTATTTTGGCTTCAAAGTAAACACTTTAGTTTTGCCAAAATTTGGTAATACCTTACTATTGGTACCACCAAAGTTTGGTAAGGTTTCTATTGACAAGCATCCAAACACCACTAAATTTGCACATAGAAGCCAAGATAAAATTTGGCATTACCAAAATTGGGGCGACCAAATCGGCATTCGGATTTTGGCAACGTTTGGCAAAAAAATGTACCGTAGAGCGCCAATGTAAACAGAACCTTACCAAAATTTTTGTACCAAAACAAATGGAGGTCAAATCTATGGGTACCAGACTTGGCCAAATGGGTCGTCCGACACGGCATGAACGGGTCTGGATAGGGCATGGCCCGATTAGGCTCCACACAGCTGGGCCAAATAAGTTACCGTGTAGTGCCATGCTAATCCACGCGCCTGCCCTCCGACCTAGGCACAACACGGAGAGGGGTCGGGCCTAGGCACACTTAGCCCAACAGGCTACAAGTAATTTTACTGTCAGTCACAAGTAACTTTACTGACAGTCACAAGTAATTTTATTGCCATTCATAGGTAATTTTACTAGTAATTGTAAATATTTTTACTGCTAGCCACAAGTAATTTTACCACCAATCACAAGTAATTTTACTGCCTAAGTCACTCGTCCGCGCTCAAAAGAGTGCAGTAACCTTAACACAAGTAATTTTGTTGTCATCTATAAGTAATTTTATTATACTACCGCATAAGAGTTACCGTACTCTTCTGAGCAGATCTGGCTTCCTAAGAGGGTTGAGGGGGTAAAATTAGAGGTGGCCAGTGGGCCGTGCCGGGCCGGCACGGCACGGGCCCGGGCTCGGCACGGCCCGTTTAGGCACGGCCCGTTAAGGCCCGTGTATTAAACGGGCCGTGCCGTGCCGGCCCGCGGGCCGCGGTGGGAGCCCAAGCACGGCCCGAGGCCGTGCCGTGCCGGCCCGGGCACGATTAAGGCTAAACGGGCCGTGCCGGCCCGGCTAGCCCGTTTAGCCCGAAAAAAAAGAAAAAATTAAGAAAAATTGTAGAAAATTAAGAAAAAATGTAGAAAATTCAAAAAAATTGTAGAAAATTCAGAAAAAAATATAGAAAATTGTAGACATTGTTAATCATAAAAATAAATATTTGCAATGACATAATGAGCTTTATTAATTTATTAAATTACATGGGATGGCTGCCTCATTAAAAACTTTACCAAGTAAAAACTCAATTTGAGAAAACCTTGGTAAAGAAAAAAGAGTACAGCCTATAAAGCTCATTATTGACCACATATGAAAGAAAAATATTGAAAATCCTATTCATTGCTATCTAAATACAAATTCTCAAAAGATTCTTCTAAATATTTATTATCTGCAGTATGTTGGAGTCTTGCTTCAGCCTGTTCCCAGTCTTTGACGGTCATAAGTACTTCGACCATCTCGTTGGAGAGACTTGTTCGTCGCTCCTCGATTATTCTTCCGGAAAGACTGAATGCTGACTCCGAGGAGACTGTAGAGACAGGAACAGTCAACACATCCCGCGCTAATATGGATAGCACTGGATATGATACCTTCTGGGTTTGCCACCATGAGAGGATGTTCAACTCCTGCTCGAAGCTGACGCTATCACTGTTGAGATAGCTTGATAGGTCTCCAGTGCTTTGTCGCACCTGCTGTGTACCTGCACCTGCACGAGAACTAGACGAAGAACCAAAAATCTTGCCCCATTGCATAGCCCCCCTAGAGGTGCTAGGGACTACCGGGGGTCTTTGTAAACGCACAGATCCAAATTTATTTTCATATTTATTATATATCTCATATAATTTATCCTTAACTTGTGTATAGTATGAACAATAGTCTAAACCGGTAGCCTCACTTAAAACTTGTAAAACATTTATAAATCCTTGGAGTTTGGCCCTAGGATCCAAAATAAAAGCAAATGCATATAAAATAGGAATTTCGCTCCAATATTTTAAAAACTTAGATTTCATGGCACCTACAGCATCCCGTAGTATATGATCATTTTCAAAAGCCTTTAGGTGAGTGGCAATTTCAACAATATTATGAACAATCATGGGAGATGTAGGGTAGTATACTCCAGAAAGACAAACTGTAGCTTTATGAAAAATTTCTAGAAAGGAAAATATTTTTTCACCAACATCCCAATCGTCCTCAGTAAGTTCAGGGTCTCTAACTTGGGTTCTACTTGAGGAGCTACGAGATTGATGACTTTGGGTGTGAAGGAAAACAGATAAAGTGCTCTTATGTGGCAATATATGTTTAAGCATAAGATAAGTAGAGTTCCATCTAACAGGCATGTCTAAACCAAATTTTCTAGGACGAACATTCATTGCTACGCAAAAACTCTTATATGCGGCTATTCGTTGGTTAGAACAATTAATAAATGAAATTGCATCTCTAAAAGAATTAATACAAGCATCTAATCTTTTTAAACCGGATTTAACAATAAGATTAATAATATGACAAGCGCAACGTTGATGCAATAAGAAAGACTGTGCATAATTATTAAACAAAGGAGTAAGAATTTCCATAGCTTTAGTATTTGCAGCTGCATTATCTAAAGTTATAGAAAAAATCTTATCCGTGAGACCAAAATCTTCTATAACTTTAATAATGCTATCTGCAATATTTTCAGCATTATGTGAAACATTAATTAATTTAAATCCTATAATTCTTTTTTCCATTATCCAGTCATCATTAACATAATGAGCAACAACGCTAATATAATCCTCTCTTGCCCTACCACTCCATATGTCGGATGTCAAAGCAATAGAGAATGTACATGTATGAAACATTTCTTTCAATTTATCACGACAATTGTTATAATATTTAATTAAATCTCTAGTTGTTGTTTGCCTAGATACAGTAGTAAATCGAGGGTTATGAGCAGTCGTAATATATTTTTGGAAAGCATCAGATTCACCAAAATTTAAAGGTAAATCTTGAGAAGCAATTAATCTACAAAGAGATTCCCGAGCTACCTCTGGGTTGTACTCCCACGTACGTACCGAGCCGTCGGGGTTATATTGCAGCTGTGTCTGGCGCATTTGTATTCCTTGCCTTTTCTTGCAGCTTGCAGCATGTCGTTGTAGATGACCCGTCCCACCTGAAGATTTTGCACTCAATTCATTACCACAAATTTTACAAACAGCATACCTCACCGAAGTCCCATCATCGTCGGTCCTGAACTTCTTGTCGAAATCATTCCAAACTGTAGATGTACTAGCTCTTGATCTTTTTGCACCCGTGCTTTGAGTCGTGGATGCACTTGTTGAGCCAGCAGAAGATGGATCGATTGGACCCTGCGCCACCGGGGCCGTCGGTTCTTCGGCATCTCCAGTTTGTACATGTGGACCTTCCGCGGATGGATATGCTTGTTGAAACGATTGCATATCCTCCGCCGAGAGGCCGTATTCGGAGAGTTGAAAATCGTAGTTCTCCATTAAATCAACTGCAAATTGAAATAATAAAGAACGATTAGCAAAAAATTAAACCAATAAATAATACCAAATAAGAGTATAAGACAGCATTATTACCTCCTTTGCAGCTCTCACAAAAATCTTTGAAGATTTTTGAATTTTCGGAATTTTGCCCGAATTTTCACCAAATTTGCGCAAACACTTTCGAATTTTTCAGAGCTAAACCGAGAGAGAAGAGTGAGGTTTGAGGTGTGGAGAATGGAGGCCGGATGCCCCCCTATTTATAGAAAAAATTTCAGATTTTTTCCGATTTTTTTGCTATTTTTTCGAATTTTTTTACCCCCAACGGTCACAAAAACGGCTAGTTTTTGAATTAGCCGGGCCGGGGCGGGCCGTGCCGGGCCGGGCGTGCCGTGCCGTGCCTGCCGTGCCGCCGGGCCGTGCCGTGCCGTGCCGTGCCGGGCCGGCACGGCCCAATTGCTAAACGGGCCGTGCCGTGCCGGCCCGCCGTGCCGCACCGGCGGCCCAGGCACGGCCCGGTCCGTCGTGCCGTGCCGGCCCGGCCCATTTAAATCCCGTGCCGTGCCTAAATGGGCCGGGTCTACAGTAACGGGCCGTGGTGCGGCCCGTTTAAGCCCGGCCCATTTGGCCACCTATAGGTAAAATTAAATGGTGTGCCGTGTAGGGCCACCTCGACATGGTACTGTGTGTGCTGTGTCGGGCTGGGCTACCGTGTTGAGGTGTCGGCCTAAGCACGGCATGCCCGATCAAGCCGGGTGTCAGGCCAACAATACCGTACCTCGGGATAGCACGATTAGCCCGACCCATTTGGTCAGGTATAATAGGTACCAATCCAAACAGTTCCTAGATGTTATAGTATCATATTTTTTTTCTTCTAGCTGTTCTTTTTTCAACTTAACCAGATTATTCTGTATTGTGTTGTTGTTTTGTCTATTTTTCTCAAAAGCAAAATCTCCAAGCGTGCTCTTGCTTTTTTTAAAGGGTGTATAAATATGAAATTCTGCTGAAAAACAAAGAAAAACACGTGCCTGTAGTATATTTCCTTCGCAACTCAAAATTTGAAAACGGCAGATTCCAATGCAACACAACGGGTACCTCACACCAAACACGGCCTCACAAAACCCCCCAACAAAACAGAAAAAAAGAGAGGAAAAAATCCCACGCCCTTCCTCTCCTCTCCCAAAACCCTACCCTGTCGGCGGCGATGGCGGAGTCTGCGGCTGCTGCTGCTGCGGCGGCAGCGGCACCGGCGACGGTGGGGCAAGCGGTGATCCCGCTCGTCAACAGGCTGCAGGACATCATGGCGCGGCTGGACGGCGACGCCACCTTCGGCGTAGAGCTGCCGCAGGTGGTGGCGATCGGCGGGCAGAGCAGCGGCAAGTCGAGCGTGCTGGAGGCGCTCGTCGGCCGCGATTTCCTCCCGCGGGGGCCCGATATCTGCACGCGCCGGCCCCTCGTGCTCCAGCTCGTGCGTCACTCGTGCCCCGAGGAGTGGGGTGAGTTCCTGCACGCCCCCGGCCGCCGCTTCCACGACTTCGAACAGATCAAGCGCGAAATCCAGGTCAGTACTCTCGTGATTGTTGTAGCTTCGCTTGTTTGCTGCGCGTAGGCGGTATGTTTAGTGCAATGTTTGAGACTTGAGGGATCTGTTTAGTTGAGAGGATTTTAATGGTACCACTACAGCATTCAGAACTTGTAATCTGTGTAAATTGCGGTTGGAGCAAAGAGTGTACTGACTCAGTGCGTTACTGTTACAGCACTAGTATTGATCAATATTGTTGGTAAAAAATATTTGTCTAAATTTTAGTCGGCTGATGTTTCTTTTCGCACCAGTTTTGGTTGATATTACTGATTTAGACTTCATAGCAGACAATGTGAACTTTATATCCACTTCTAGCATTAGATATGGTCAATCTTGATTATATGTTAATTTCTGTATGGTGGGAAAGATGTTAACCGGGTCAAGTTTTTATGGTAGTTTTGTTCTTGTTTTTCACTTGGCACCACCTTGCAAGTCATTTGAATATTATTAGTATACACTCTCAGAACATTGTACTTCAGACTTGCTTATTTACTATTTAGTCATTTGATGTTTCTTTTCGCACCAGTTTTGGTTGATATTACTGATTTAGACTTCATAGCAGACAATGTGAACTTTATATCCACTTCTAGCATTAGATATGGTCAATCTTGATTATATGTTAATTTCTGTATGGTGGGAAAGATGTTAACCGGGTCAAGTTTTTATGGTAGTTTTGTTCTTGTTTTTCACTTGGCACCACCTTGCAAGTCATTTGAATATTATTAGTATACACTCTCAGAACATTGTACTTCAGACTTGCTTATTTACTATTTAGTCAATTTTCAATTTACTTGTTTGGCGATTGTTAGCCATCTATCTACCTCAAATGCTAAAGGAAATTAAACTTTACCGTATGAGAGGGTCACAGACAATAAGTATTCTTTCAATTTAGAAAGGCTGCCCTTTATGGAGCACTTTGGAGACTTTCTCATGTTCTTGCTTACCTATCCTATGCGGCTGGGGTTTTGCAAGGATGCACTTGCACAATTGGTTTTTGGTACTTGAGAGAAATGTGGTTCACTGAGCTAGACAGCTACATGATATAATTGTTTGCTCATGTGATGGAAACTAGTATATGGGATTCACTGAGCTAGAGAGCTAATGATGTAATTGTTTGCTCATGTGATGGAAACTAGTACATGGGCTTGTTCATATTGGCTGCAGCTGATGGCCTTTGGCTTCGACTAATGACTTTTGGCTAAAAATGAATAGTAGTGGCTGAAAGAAGTGACTTTTAAAAGAAGGGTGCGAGCGGTGGGGGAAATGAGGGAGATATGTGTGCGCGAGATAGGAGCGAGAGGAGTGGTGTGCGCGATGCGCCTGTGACCCCTGCCTTACTCCGGAGTGACAAGAGTAAGGAAGCCGCTTTGGGAAGCCGGGTGTTCATGTTGGCATAGTTATTTAGTCATAAAGTCGAATCGAGTCGCTATGCTACTGACTTGCCGATTAGTTGCGACTAGTCCCAACTCCCAACTAGTCGTCGACTAGTCCACTACTACTTGCTGGTTGCTTCTACTACTAGCTGCTATCTACCACTACTACTACTTGCTGCTGCTAGTACTGCCTGCTACTACCTACTACCAGGATCAAAGCGGAAGAATACCCAGATATTGATCTAGAAGAAAGCCGCAAAACTGAGTCTGATAGAAGGAAGGAGAGGATGGAGAGAACAGAGCAGCAAAAAAAAAAAACACTAGGATCAAGATCTAGAACAGAGCAGCAAAATGGAGGAAGAAGATTGGGGAGTAACCAGTAGGAAGAACAGAGCAGCAAATAGATGAAGAATAGAGCAGCCAAATGTAGCAGCACCTGGTTTGATTTGCTTCTTGCGTGGGGTGGCGGAGGTGCACTGTCTGCAGCCACTCCCTCTCTGGGGGCTGCGTCGGCGAGGTTGCCTAGGAGTTGGGGAGGGATCACCCCATGCCTCTGTCGCCGTTTGAGCATATTTGGTATGACGGCTCTACAAGAGGGGAATGAAAACCTAAAGGCCACTCATTTGAGAGAACCAGCTGGGCCAGCAAGGCCTAGCCAAGTAGCCGAGTGCATCAATTGCCTATGAAGAACATAGGGGCATAGGGCAAAGATGCAGAGTTGTGACACTGTCTATGCCCTCTGCTTCATGCACACCGCCACCTCTTCCACCTCCCCACTTCCTACCCCACTTCCTCCTCCCCCCTCCCCTTCCTCTTGACCCCTTCTCCATGGCGCCAAGTCAACAGGCTAAGTCGACCGACTAATCATGATTAGTCCTCGACATGGATTCCAAGTCGCTCAACTAGGCAAGTAGTCGAGTCGAGGTCCTCCCGTCGTGCTACCAGGCCGACTTTGCGACTATTGTCGATTAGTCGCAACTAATCGTGCTACTTGATAACAATACATATTGGCTTCTGCTTTTGGCTTCTCTAAGCAGAAGCCAGAAATATAAGCCAATATGAACAAGCCCATAGTGGTGTGCTGGAAGTTAGCCAATCTGCTGTTCATTGCATGTATATGTCTATGCGATTGTCTTGTACGAAGTCTTTTGTGTAATTAGAAACTTATTAGCGTAAGGCTTGTTTATTTGCCATTTTTTCAATGTACTAAACATTTAAATTGTGAACATCAAATTTTGTTCCTTCTGTTTTATTTTTCTAGTCTTATGGGACATTGCTATGTGCATCTATTTGTCTTTCTACACTTTCCATTTGTTGCACCTCTGAAATAATTTTTGTAAGAATTTTGTTGTATGCCTTCATAATATTCTCATGAGATGAAAGATATTGACTGCTTTCAGTTGGAAACGGACAAAGAAGCTGGAGATAACAAAGGAGTTTCTGAGAAACAAATTCGTCTGAAAATCTTTTCACCAAATGTCCTAGACATCACCTTGGTTGACCTCCCTGGAATAACAAGGGTGCCAGTCGGAAACCAGCCTAGTGATATTGAGTCAAGAATAAGAACAATGGTCATGCAATACATTAAGCATCAAAGTTGTATTATCTTGGCTGTCTCTCCAGCAAATGCAGATTTAGCTAATTCTGATGCGCTCCAACTGGCAAGGCTTGCTGATCCTGATGGTAATTAAGCAACTCAAGTAAAGCATTTGATTATTAATTTGTTCTTAGTGACCTGTAACTGCTTACTGTCTTTCTGGCAGGGTCTCGGACAATTGGTGTTATCACCAAGGTACTAATGTACTGTACACAAGTAATACTGTATAGTCCTTTGCTTACTTTGTGATTACTATGATAACATCGTTTCAATGGCCATAGTTGGACATCATGGACAGGGGCACTGATTCTCGTAACTTTTTACTGGGAAATGTGATCCCCCTCAAGCTTGGTTATGTAGGTGTTGTGAATCGCAGCCAAGAGGTATTTTCACAAGCCTTATAAGTGTTATTGTCATTTTGAATTTCTTATCTGAGTTATAGTCTCATATAGAATGCAAGATTCATGTATACAATCACAAGAAAACAATGTGATAAGAGAACTCATGCAGATTCAATAGCAATGCATTTAGTTTCAAAGTTTATGTTTAAAAATTTCTTGATTTTTAATGTGTGCTGGTAATAGATTGATTATTTATTTAAACTTGGATGGTGTCAGATAGCTTCATGTTCCTTTTACGCCTTTTTAACAATTTTTGTGAATTCATACGAATATGGCATGTGTACTCTTGTTTTTCTTTCTGGTAAAACCTAGACTAGTCAGTGTTCAGTTCAATTGTTGAGCAAGTTGGGGTGAAGTTAAAAGGATGCAAGTAATCAAAAATTAAAATTAGAAGTTGAAGCGAAAAAAGGGATATGAAGGTGATTGACATATATTGAATTGAATTCGCCTTTTATCTTTACTAGTAAGATGCCCGTACATTGCAATGAAGTACCAAAAGTGGGTGATATATAACAACAAATGTGATTCAAAACCATACCATAAACATCAATTTTATCATACAAACATATAGCAAAACATAGGCCATGTTCTTTCCGGCTTTTGTGAGCGGCTTTTGGCTTTTGCTACAGTACCTTACTTTCAAACAAAGTATTTTTTCAAGATAGGATCTACATGTTAATTGTAGTACACGTTAAAAGCCCATCACTTGTACTGGCCAAAATCGCATGCAAGTATCTTTCTTTTAGTAATTTCTGTCACAAATAGCCAAAATTTAAAAATTTCAGCCAAAAGCCACAGCTGGGCGCACAAAGCAGAGAGGCAACTAGAGAAGGGCAATGAGGAATGAGGAGCTCAGCTTGAGGCGATTGTCAGCGCTGTGAGTTGGGCTGAGATATGCTACCTAATGGGCCGCGAGGTGGAGTTGTTGCCTAACGGGCCGCAAGCCCAAGGTGGAGTTGGGCTGAGAATTACCTACTACCTGTGCATGTTCAATTTGACCGCTTAGGCCCCGCCTAGGCGCCCTAGGTGCTAGGTGGCCACCCACCGCCCGCCTAGCGCCTAGGTGAACATTGGCTGTACTACCTCCCGCCTCTCCCCGCAAGCTCGTACCTCCTCGCCATCATCGTCCTGCATTTGTCCTCTTCCTTCTCCACCAACGAATACACCCTCGTTGCTGTCACCACTGGCACGGGTGTCCGCTTCTACACCCTCGACTCTGTAGATCCTTCCCCACGGTGGGTGCCTTAGGGAATCACCCGATGTCGTTCGCACTTCTCGGCAATGCCGCAGTCGCCGGTGATAGTGGCCGGCTCTTTGTGCTTGGCCGCGGTTGACACCATAACATGATGGTAGGTGAAAATGGCGGCGTTCAGATCGGGACTGAGGAAGAGAGAGCGAGACAGGAGGAGCCGATGAGAGAGGTGCGGGACGATTCGAGTCAGTTGTAGAGGACATGGGGCTGTTTCGTTTTTCCTATTTTTCTACCTTGTTTTCTTATGTGAATGTCTAGAGGTGGGTTTTTTAATATGCTCTTTGTGCTTGGCCGTGGTCGACACCATAACATGATGGCAAGTGAGCATGGCGGTGTTCGGATCGGGACCGAGGGAGAGAGAGAGCAAGACAGGAGGAGCTGATGAGAGAGGTGCAGGACGATTCGAGTCAGTTGTAGAGGACGTGGGGCTGTTTTGTTTTTCCTATTTTTCTACCTTGTTTTTTTACATGAATGTCTAGAGGTGGTTTTTTTTTTAAAATATGGTTTTTTAGGGGAGCGCGTGTGGAGCGCACTATGAGCATAGGGAGGGGAGGGGAGGGGTGGGGTGGTGAATAGACAAATTCCCTGTACTATTCAGTAGCTACGCTTAGAGTAAGCGCTGACCGACCCAATTAGCAATCGCCCCACCATCCCACCCTACGGACGGTTACTAGCGTTTATTAATTATGGTAAAGTTACTATCGCATGCACATCAAGTTATCATCTATAATTCATGAAGTTACTTACAGTTCTCACGCGTGTTACTATGTAATGCATATAAAATTATCATCTATAATTCGTGAAGTTACTTACAATTGGCAAAATTACCATCTCATGCACAAAAAATTATCATCAATAATTCATGAAGTTACTATCTCATGCACCAGGAAGCCAGGCTGTGAGCGGGGTCAGGGCGCGCTAGCCACGCGTAGTTACTATCTCATTCACATAAAATTATCATCTATAATTCATGAAATTACTTACAGTTGGTAAAGTTACTATCTCATACACATAAAGTTACTAGTTATTGATAACAAAGTTATTTTTGACTGTTAGTAAAAATGGCATGAATTTCGATGCGTCGAAACATATTCAACATATATGTTGTTTTGTTAAGTTCATAATTTCGAACACAATGGTGCAAACGGATTATAGATCGAACTTTCGATGGAAAAGTTATTTTATTCTTTAGTTTGTAAGCAAGATAAAATTCACAAGTCAAGTGCACTTATTCCCTTATCTCTCATGCTGCATACATGCATGTGCCAGACCGTAACCACCCGGCGCAAGAAACCAGCGCGTAGTTACTCTCATGCATATAAAGTTATCATCTGTAATTGTTACTTACAGTTGACAAAGTTTACTATCTCATACATATAAAGTTATTATCAATTCATGAACCGCATCAGGAGGCTTGTGTGCGCAGCCAACAACCCGCGCGTAGCATGCGTGCACGTGCTAATTAGCGCAACCGTATATATGTAGAGAGAGAGAAAGAGACTAGTTTGGCTGTAACCAGAATGTTAGGCTGTCAGATCTAGTGGTGTGCGTTGCGATTGCTTCCTATGTCACTATTGTTACATGACTGGGATCTTAGAAAGAAAATGTTATAGGCTACAGTATAGATTTGTCTATTGGAAGTTTGGTATACTATAACAGTATAATTAGCTTGTTAAATATATGAGTTGACATACGAAAGGACAGAATTGTACACACTAAAATAGTAAATTCGTTTTTGAGGGAATATTACATTCTTGGCATCTTTCTGACTCTCTTTTGCTTGCAAGTACGTTGATTGGAACCCAAATTTTGAGGGTATATTACATTCTTGGTATCTTTCTGACTCTCTTTTGCAGGTACGTTGATTGGAACCCAAATTTGGAGATATTGTCTTGTATTAGCGATAAATTGAACTTTTCATGTTGGGTATCTTTTTATTAAAGATTAAAAAATATTGCTAGTAACCATTTTTTTATTGTTGCAATATTTTGTCCAGGTCACGGTTATGGTCTAATATAAATGCTTGCACCGAAATTGCTTAAGTTTTATGCTCTGACTTCTAACAAGTGGATGGTTCCAACAGGATATCAACTTTAACCGAAGCATCAAAGATGCACTTGCCTTTGAGGAGAAGTTTTTCTCGACTCTACCTGTATGCCAAGAACTTAAGAATTTTGTCCCAGCAGTACTATCCATTATAACATGTTTGTGTAAAAGCAGTGGTTCATTTGTTTTCCTCTATTAACAGGCTTATCATGGTCTTTCGCATTGTTGTGGTGTTCCTCAATTGGCCAAAAAATTAAATACGGTATTGCTGTTAAATATATCTTTCTTGTACTTTGCCATTGTATACTCATGTAGTAATGTTTTTGGTTTCCCTGGATCTCATTTGTCAATATCCTGAACAAGCATTGACAAAGTTGGGCTGCCAGGAAAAGAGCAAAGTGCTCTCTAACACTAATCTGATGTAGAATGAATTAGTCTCAGTTTTGTGCAGGATAATATGACAATCAAAGTTTTTCACGCTTAGGTTAAAAGTTCCAAAGCTGTACCAAAGGGGCTAAAAAAATCAAACACAATAAAAAATGGTGTGGCTGTATGTTGTTATGAAGTATGTTTCGGGCACCTTTGTCCATAGATATAGGCACCTTTGTTTATCCATAAATAGTCTTTATGATGTTTCCACAAATAATGTCAGTATATTTGCAAATGATATTGCATCTGTGCGACTGATTATGGCAATTCTTGGTCCTTTTTGCAGATTCTACTAAGGCACATCACGGACATGCTTCCAGGTTTGAAATCTCGCATAAATGTTCAGTTGGTAGCAGTTGCAAAGGAGCATGCTGCCTATGGTGATACCGCAGAATCAACGGTAATTACATTGGTGGATAACTCTATAATCGTAAATGTGTAATGCTTGCCTCATGATGGATTGTCATCTAGTGCTTGCTGCTGCAGGTGTATTTACAGTATATATGCTTGCAGTTTGTTAGATGACCTGCCAAGAGAATTACAACTATGTGTATCGTATGCCTTGCTCTGTCAATTAGCTTACGTGTGGCTCGATTATGTGTGTTTTCTTTCATTAACCATAGGCTCTTGCCCTTTCCTTGTCTTCTATC
Source organism: Dendrocalamus latiflorus (assembly GCA_017311315.1). NCBI lineage: Eukaryota > Viridiplantae > Streptophyta > Magnoliopsida > Poales > Poaceae > Dendrocalamus > Dendrocalamus latiflorus. Next base: position 16,930,566 of record CM029637.1, on the reverse strand, counting down.
TCATTTCATGCATATGTTGGTTTTGCTGTTGTGTGTTTTAATGACATTCTTATCCTTCTAACATTGTCCTTTTGATCGTGATGCATGCAGGCTGGTCAGGGAGTTAAACTGTTGAATATTTTGAGAAAATATTGTGAAGGTAAAAATAGAGTAGTCTGTTCCATCTTCATTGTAAAACCTTGACTTACAAAATTTTGTTTTGTTTACCGGTTTTTCTTAGAACTACAGGCTGCTGTTATGACAATGCAATGTTCTACTGCTTAACAATCTTTTGTAGTCCCATTCAATAATTACAACTAGAAGTTATCGTTGATTTATCTAAATATTGTAGGGATCATTTGCTTGTTTGCTCCTATCATTGTGCAACTCTTTAAATTACATGACACTGAGATTTGACACTAACTGCTTCTTTTGTAAGGTTATTGCTCATGCAGTTAGTTTGTTTTCTTTTCAATTTGCCAGGTTAATTTTTCCCTAAGCCACATTCTTCTAACATCAGCTCTCCTGCGTTTTCGAGAAAAACATTCTTCTAACATAACTATTTCTTTTTTCTGTTTCCAGCCTTTTCTTCAATGGTGGAGGGGAAAGATAAAGTGTCAACGGATGAACTTTCTGGTGGAGCAAGAATTCACTACATTTTTCAGTCAATTTTTGTCAAGAGCTTGGAGGTTTGCAAAAGCAATAGCTTTACATATTTAGATAGCAGACATGTGTCAATGAGAGAACAACTCAATCTGTGAGCATGAAAATTCTAAAAAAAAGGGTGGGGGAGGGACAACAAGGTAATGTTCTTTTACATAAAATTTCAAGTCATGACCTGATCTACACAGTGGGGAGTAAAAGACAGAATCGCAACAAATAGCAACTTTTATCTTATTCAATGTCTGATGCGATTTTGCCTTGTTTCTGTGTAGTTCTAGCCAGGACTTTAATTTTTATTTCATGGTAGTTCCTTGGCGCTGGCCCATTCTACTTTTCTTTGAATCTATTGTGATAATGTAGTAACGCATCTACAGTAATTAGCAAATTCTCTTCTCACCCTGAAAAATAGTTCTTATGAGATCTGCCCCTTTGAATACCAGCTGTAGCTAGCAAGAAAGTTCTCATGCGGTCCTGCCACAGAACAAATCTCTAAATACGTTGAGTTAACATGCTTCAGGAAAAGAACAGTCGTGCTTTGCATCATATACTTGTCTCTGTCTCCTGTATCAACATGCTCTGGGAAAAAAGTTGTGCACTGTGTCGTAAAATTTTATCTTCCTGCAGACAAGTTCAATTTCTTTTCAGCTATCACATTAGCATTGTATATAGCTGCATGGCATTACAAGCTACCCTTTGGAATTCCATCATTTCCACTTTCTTAGCAACAATATGTATAATCATTATTTTTACCTTTTTCATCTGGTAGTTCACATTACTCTGTTACTCATATCTGCAGGAAGTCGACCCTTGCAAGAACATAACTGACGAAGATATCCGCACAGCCATACAGAATTCTGGTGGTCCAAAGGGTGCTATGTTTCTGCCAGAGGTTAGTGTTTGCTTGGATTATGTAATCCTTTCTTGTGATCTGTTTTGTTCTAATTCATGTTCTTTACCTAACTCCTTGCATGCTCACAAATAAGTTTTTTCCCCATCAAATTATAGGTGCCGTTTGAGATTCTTGTGCGAAGGCAGATAGGTTGTTTGCTTGATCCAAGTCTCCAGTGTGCAAAATTTATCTATGATGAGTTAGTCAAAGTATGTGCTCATAACTCTGTCATATTCTACGAACCTTTGATCAAGCTGTTTAAGAGATCCTAAATGATGCAGATTAGCCATGGTTGCTTAACCAGTGAGCTGCAGAAATATCCAATTCTTAAAAAACGGATGAGTGAAACTGTTGGCAATTTCTTGAGAGATGGTCTTCGACCTGCGGAGACAATGATAACCCATATCATTGAAATGGAGGCAAGTGTTTACTTTCCTCAGTTCTGATCTTCCCATAGTATGCTACATTGGATTGCTCCCCCGATAAAGTTTAATTTTCTGAGTGTTTACTTTCCTCAGTCCTATTCCATTAACCATTGGATTACTTTCACACTGAAAATTAATTTCCTATCAAACATTTAAAATACTCTAATACATTATTGGGTATCCATGGAAAATAGTTGGGTATAGATGCTTTTATTATCAGTTTTGCTTTAACCCTGTTGAATCACAGATTAGTGTATTTCTTTTTTTATATAGTTTTTTGGAAGGAGATCTTCATTTGCCACTGCCCAGAAATAATTTAGATTGTTATGAGCTCAGAATCTGTCACGCGCACAATTAACTAACAGTCGTAATGTATTTAATTTTAGCAATCTAATTTAATGTTTTCCAATGTCTTGTGCTGGTACCAATTGTGCTAATTAGATGTTCGATTAACAGGCTATTCCAATGACGAGCATAATTTTTTGTTTTAAATTTTGGGGATTGTTACATGCAATTGGAATTATTATATGTATCTTTGTTCATTCTCTTATATGCAATGAGTAACGACATATCTTGTTATAGATGGATTATATAAATACTTCGCATCCAAGCTTTGTTGGAGGCAGCAAAGTTGTTGAGCTTGCTAAGCACGAAGTTCTACCTTCCAGAGCACCAACTTCACTATCGGTTCGTAAGGTACTTGCTTTCCACCTCAGGTTTTGTAGTGCTGCATCTATTCCTGAAAGAGCATAAAGGGAAAGTTCAATAGTGATGAATGCTTTGCAACCAAAACCTTAGGATTTGCCTTGTTTATTTCTTATGTGTCTCAATGCGTTCTATTGCTCTGCTATTATGCAAAGTTATTTTTATTTTTTTTAAAATATTCAATAGTTGTCGTCACCCTTAGATGTTTCTTTTGAAGAAACAAATAATTGAAGGGGGGGGGGGGTGTCAATTTGCATGTTGCACGATTACTTTGAATAATTCTATATTAAAATCATGTCTCCTGTTACATACAATGTAGTACTTAACATACATTAAACATTTCTTCCTAAGCTCATTTGACTTTGTTTCTATTCTGGGGACCAAGGTTCCAAAACCCGGAACCGGGGTGAATACTGCTGGACGGTGGGTAACCAGAAAAAATGGTAAATTTCAAGTGTCAAAATTTAAATTTGAAACCGGTAACCGGAAAAACTGGCCGGTTACCGCCCAAAAAAATCGGAAAAAACTACTAAAACTAGTTTTTCAAATTTGAAATTGAAAATTCCTAACACATTCATGGCAAAAAGTATGAAGTCAAGCACGAGAGATGCATGCATCTTCCTAATACATTTCATTAATGTTAAACAATGTAAACATCATTAGAAAAACTAACTTTTACATTCAAAATTGAAAATTTCTAACATATTCATAGTAAAAGCATGAAATCAAGTACGGGAGGTTCATGCATCTTCATAATACATTCTATTAGTGTTAAACAATGTAAACATCATTAGAGAAACTAACTTTTACATTCAAACTTTTAATTTTGAATTAATAAGAAACCGCCGGTTTTTATTCTACCGGTAGAACTGGTTACCAGTGGTAACCGGCCGGTTACCACCGGGATTTGGAACCCTGCTGGGGACAACAATATAACTGCTTACCTTTCTGCTTCCCTCACTGTAGGATGGTATTGTGATCAGTTCTGAGATACAATTGACATCTGAAAAAGGTCAGAAGTCACGTGCTGTTTTTGCAAGAGATGCTACTAGAGGAGCAACATCTGAGCAGGTTATCATATGTCCAAAAATTAGTTTTTTGTTGTTTCAGATTTTGGGTTTCAGACGTGTTGATGTGAAGATATTAACATTTTTGACCCTGACTTTGTTACCTGTCTTCTGTTTCTGCTGGACAGGGATTTCAGCTTGATACGAATGCAGGTAAACTGGTGTACCTGTAATTATACTAGTCATATGCTTGACCTGCGTTAGTTTTGCTTTGTGGATTTTATCATTGTACATTTCTGTGCAATCGTGATGTCGATTTGGTTTGTGCTCAATTGAATGCTTATTTTCTTTCACTTTAGACAGTTCGGGGGGAGGGGGGGGGGGGGGCTGCACCCCCCTCCCCCAATGATTCATGCAAAGCCTTTAAGTAGGATGCAGTATTAAAACTTGATTAACATCAGCCCCTACTGATTAACTTATGTGATTGCATAGCAGTTTGTGTGAAGCTAAACAGCACTCGAGTTATATCATGGTCCATGAACCCATGTTATCTATCATCCAGACCAGGGTTCGAAATCCCACCGGTTACCGGATTTACCGGTGGGTACCGGAAAACATTTACCGGTCCGGTTTGTTTAAATTCTAATTTGAATTTTTGAACGTAAAAGTTGGATTCCCTAATGATGTTTATACTATTTAACATTAATCCAATGTATTAGGACTTCCCGTGCTTGACTTGATGTTTTTTGCTATGAATGTTTGAATGTAAAAATTGGATTCCCTAATGACGTTTACATTGTTTAAGACTAATCCAATTATTAGGAGCTTAGGACCTCCTGTGTTTGACTTAATGCTTTTTGCTATGAATGTATTAAGAATTTTCAATTGTTAATTACCCTAACCAGTTTTTAGCGGTTTTTTGGACGGTAACCTCCCTGTTTTTCCGGTTACCGGTTTCAAAACTGTCCAAATTCAAAATTGGATATTTGAATTTTGACCGGGGTTTTTTCCCGGTAACCGGCCGGTTACCGTTACCGGCCCCCTGTGGGATTTCCTCCGGTTCCGGGCTTTTGAACCTTGATTCCATCATTCCAGATTATATACCAAACACTTCAAGGTGGCATCTAGTCTAATTTGTATGGCATAACAGCACAAGTTCACAGTGTTTCCCTAAGCCCCCCATCCCCCACCAAAAAAAAAGAAGTGCACAACGTTTCATCTCTCTGTACATTTAGGGCTTAATCAAGTGCTTCTTATACATGGCTAGTTTTTCTCTTGCCATCCATTGACTCGGCGAAGTGTAAGTATACACCAAACCACACTGTGGGGTGACTGTGAAGCACAAGTGTGCACCAAACTCCACAAATAGACTGGATCCTTATTTTGCAATCTATGCCAGTAGTAGTCGATGTTTAGTCTTGTCTCCTTTATTCTCCTGTCAATGGAGATGGATAGATTTGGATGGTCTTTGATCTGCTGGTTTTAATTTGTAACACGATCCTTAAGAGTAAACATTTACTCACTTGAAAGCCATATGACGTGAATACCCTTTGGTTGAGAAATTTAATACATCCTCTTTAATGAGTGATGAGATTAGGATGCCCATGTAACCATTGGATTTTTGACAACTATTTAGAAGGGCCCTCTAACTTACAACATATTTATGAAGTAGGTGTTGATCTAGTGCAGTGTACACCCCCCTATTTGTGTACCCCCGGCAATATTCCATTTTTTAAAATAAAAAAAATTAAGTTCGTATTTCTGGATACCCATACACTTGTGCACCCTTTTTGGAGTTGTCATAGAGGCATAGCCTCATAAGACATTTTAATCTTTGACCCAAAAGTATGTTCTGTTTATATCTAACTTGCTTTCGTGTTGTATACCTGCAAATTACAATATATCAAACGGTTCATTCGATTATTACAGCTTTAGATATGGTATTTTCCTGGGCTATCTTCTGACATCTGACTTCAAAAATATAGGAACAAGTGTGGCAGGTGGAAGCCGGATGGGTCACTCAATGGTTGGTGAGAGCTTGTCAAACAAGTCAGTTCCTCGAGTTCACAGCCTAAACAACTTGTACTCTATCATTCAGTTAAGAGAGGTGAATTTACTATCACAAGTGAGCCTTGGAAGTTGGAGGTCATCATGTTTTAATATTTCATTTCTGATTCTTAATATTTATACCAGCCACCCATCACCTTGAAGCCATCAGAAAAGCAGACTGAGCAGGATGCAACAGAGGTAGCTATTGTGAGACTATTGATCAAATCCTACTATGACATTGTCAGAAAGAGTATTGAGGACGCGGTCCCAAAGGCTATAATGCACTTTCTGGTAAGCTTAGCTTCTACACTGATATCTTTAAAAACTAATTTGGTGACTGCCTACTTGTTGGTCAATTTTCAATATAATTCTAGTGGACAATGTCTTTCTTGTTTGCCTGTTCTTTTCTCCAGTATTCAGAGTGCTTTAAAAATTCATACTTCCAAATCAAATGCCGATTACCAAAGGCATATTGGATGCATTAATTACTTGTGGGTGTTTGTGATATTTAATTCCTGATGCAGGCGTACTTGTATAACCCATGTATTATTGCCACACAGTGAATCAAAGGCATGTGAAACCCACCACCTTCAACAGTTTGTCATGTTAAAACTGTTTTTGTTTGGTTCCATGTGAACATATTCTATCATGGATTAAATATTGTTGTTAAAGGTAGTAAGTTCCAGCACCCTGGTGACCTGGTCATTGTGCATGCAAACTATCACCGTTTGTTAGTTTGTATTGGTGACACTGGTCTTTGACTGATATTTTACCTCAGGTGAACCACACAAAGCGGGAGCTGCATAACGTTTTAATTCGGAAATTGTACAGGTGCATGAGTTACCCTTTGGTTTTATATTTGCTAATGAACAGTTTAATTGAAGAGTTTGGATTACTTTATATACAGAAGAATCATTTTGAAATGATCTGCTGTGCAGAGAGAACCTGCTCGATGAAATGATGAAGGAAACTGATGAAGTAATTATCAGACGGCAGCGTATTCAAGAAACGCTCCAAGTTCTTGAGCAGGCACATAGGGTATTTCTAGTCTCTTAAATGTTCTTCTCATCTATATCTGTCCGGCAATCTTTTGATATCTGTATTTTTCAGATGCTTGAGGAATTTCCCCTTGAAGCTGAAAAGCTTGAGAAGGGTTACAGCCTCACTGAATATGCAACTGGCCTTCCAAAACTCCATGGACTCAGCAATGGCGACCGCAGCGGCACTTACACATCGACCTCCCCTAACTACAACTCGAAGAAAGCATCTCATGTATATCGACAGCCAGTAGCATCTTATTCGTACCCAGATGCCAATGGAGGGTACCTTTCCACTTGAGAACTTATTTTCAAGCAATGCGCTTGAGTTTTGACATGTAAATTCAATTGTTTTGCTAGCAAGGTATTTCTTTGCAACTGGAAGCTACTGCTTCATTAACTATTGAAGCAGTTGTATCGAAATAGCTGGCGCCGACATACATGCACAGTCAACAGGGGCAATATCATATATGTAACTAGTCCCAGGTACCATTTTTTGTTTTACCCTTCAACGGAACCGCTTGTTTGTGCAATTATTGACTTGCAATCGCGATGTTACATGACTATATCTAAAGAAATTTATAAATAAACCCATGCAACATGTAGAGCATCATGTTCATGTAATAACCATGATTTGGTTAGCCAGGTATCCATTGGCTATTGGCTGAACTGGTACTACCTGTTTTAGTCTTGTGACTGACTTTCAATGGTTTAATTCGCGGTAATGCAATTCTGCCCGGGTGGGCATTTGCCCTGGCTGTCTGCACCGTTCAAGACGTGTTGAGATTCGTGTGCATCTCGATATTCAGACTGAGACTAATCTAACATCGCTTCTACTAGTTCTAGGTTTGGATCGTCCGGTGTGCTGATCTGGTGGTTTCTGATCTAACTGGTCGCAGCTCGCGCTGGATAGCTGAGGATAGAATGCAAGGGTTTGTTTGGAACAAAGGATTTTCGTATGATTAGAATCTTACAGGAATTTCTCTTATGGTGCCCTATGGTTCGTAGGAATTACCCTACAACTTCCCATGGGAAACATTCCTTTCTTCCACATTTTGGAGGATTCCAAACGTGAGCTCAAATGCAATTTCGCTGTACTCTTTTATTTAATATAGTTAGTCATTTGTGCTTGATATATATCTTGTTCTGCTATATGCACTAGCTGTTCTTGGACTAGTGCGATTTACACAGAGGGTTTCAGAGTCGTTGCTCCGGGATCCGACAAACTCCCCTTGGGCTTCCACCTAGCAATGCCGATGCCAGAAGTATCATGCCCCGCCAAGGTCAACCTCCAGACTTCGTCCTAGGTTGGCCCTTGACCTCGTCCGGGATGGGTTCCCCAACGTATCTTGCCTCACTGAGGTTGACCTCTAGACTTCGTCCTAGATTGACCCTTGGACCTCGTCTAGGGTGGGTTCCCTGACGTATCAGGCATCATAGCCCTTGAGGCGCCACGTCAAGCCAGGGTTGTGGTGGTCCACCTTAGCATGCCTTGCCAGGCCAAAGTGCTCTGTGTTTGGCTGGAGTTTTTACTCTCCTCTCTTCTTTCTTGATCTTATTGGTTCCATGGACATGTAAGAGATGGCGATGTCTCTTGAGGATTATATGCTATCTATCTAGGAACTTGCTATAGCTAGATTCAAGAGTTTGCCTAGTTTGGCTTGATTTGGGCATTTCTTGTGATATCTTGATCCAATGATTTTGACGTCGAATCTTTGAGTGCTCTAATTTGCTGTGATATGTGAAAATCTATCTAGAGCCATCTTAGCCATCTTTAACCTATGAGCAAGTCGAATGCTAAGTTTGTGAGTTTTGCCTATTTTGGTTCAACATTTCTTGTTTCAAGGAAATGTTAGAACTTTGGCCAAAATCCACACAATCCTTGGATAGTTTAGGTTTTTGACATCCTTAGTAAGGTGTGTGCAAAGTTTTAAGTCATTTGAACTTGTATTTTGGAGATTGCACATTTTTATGTTTTGGCTTACGGTGTTGTTCCTATTCTGGAACAGGAAGCGGTCAGACCTCGCCCTTGCGAGCGGTCATACCAGAGGCCAGTATGATTGGTGCCCCAGTGGTGGTTAGACTGTTGGCCGGTACAACCGCTGGGTAAATGGTGGCATGACCGGTTGCCTGAAGTTGAACTCCGTTTTGCTTCCACGTTTTTGTGAGTTCTTTTTAGGTGTATTAATCTGATCTTTCTAGCTTCGAGTAGCTAGTGAAGTGAAGATTTGAGAATATTTGGGAAAATTTTGTGAGACACAATTCACCTCTTTGTTGTCATTGCGGTCCTAGAACAATTTTATTTAATGGGACCACGGTTGCTTTTTTTTACAGCATTTTGTAGATGACTTTGATTTGCCGTGGATGCTGAAAAATACCAGAACTTCAGAGAAATTCCTCTGATGTCTGCAGTCCAATTGTAGGAGTGCTTTGACGCTATGCTTCCATGGCGATTGGCGGGTCTTGAACCAAAGGGAGCAGGCATAGAGCGCATACAGCTAGTCATAACACGCCTGTGCTCAACTGCTCATGCGCTTCACCCTAATCGGTCATTCAGTGAGCTCATAGGAACAGGAAGCAAGCTAGCTAGTCGTCCAATATTTCCTAATCATTTCTTTTCCGATGTCTCCAATTCCCTATCTTCAAACTCTTTTTGGTTCTCTCGACGTCTTCCTCCATTTTCGTGGGTTGCTGATGGCCTACTATTGATGTTTGAACAGGAAGTTTGGTGATACATATGGGCATGCCAATGAGTTTGATGCTCGACGGCTATGGCCAAGGTTGGTGTATGTTGTCATGCATAAATGCTTATGAGAGAGATAATGCAATAAATAAGGGCCAAAGAGAGAAGCTAACATTAATAGCCCGTTCATATTAGACTTCTAAAAACCATTTTTCTATAAAAAAAAATAATCTTTCTATGGTATCTAACTTTCAAACAGAATAGTTTTTAAGATGAAGTTTACTAGTTGATTGTAGTAGACGCTGTAACGACCTCATTTATATCGGCTAAAATCACATGCGAGTCTCTATCTCTCCATACTTTCTCTCATGAATAGCTAAAAGATATTAATATTTACAAGTAAAAATAAAAAATCATCAGTAAAAGTCAATATAAACGGCTCTAAATGTACATCCATGTCTTATAATTTGAAAAAAAAACAAAACAAATCGATTTTGTTGGACGAAAGGATAAATTGCTAAGTTTCTTTACATGTTACATCCAATTAACTAGACTGAGAACATATGCACGAACGACAGCATGGTTTGGTCGAGCACAACTGAAAAAAAAGGGCTATGTACGCACCTATTGCTGGATAACAAAACAGATGCGTGAACCATTAGAAAAAAAGGACCTTTTTGTTTTTACCATCTTAGTAGGAAGTCACCGAACGCGTTAAGATAATTTCAAGCTATTTAGGCTGAAAAGTTTTAGCTCTTAGTTCCACCTCAATTCAAAATAGGCGAGATTTTAGCAAGACGGTTTTGGTAGCGACGTTAGAGAGATGAGTATCTCTACCCCTATAAACCACCAGTTAAAATTATCCTACATCCACCTAACAATTACCTGCTCCACAGTCATGACCTTAACTACGTCCACACCACAATATGCACCCATAATTACACCATCCTAAAAACGTCTGCACCAGATTAACTCTCCTCTATTCTCTCTCCTTACTCAACCATATCCGACGGTCATCCTTCAATGGATCTGCAGTACCCCTCCTCCATACCTCCCCAAACTTCTTCGCTTAAAAAACACCCGTTGCCTCCGTTTCCCTCCCCCCATCTCCTCCCCGCCACCGCCGCCGCGCCCGATGCGAATCCTCGCTGCCGCGGCGAAACCACCCCGTACAACCCGCTGTTTCCCTGCCCCCTACCACCTCTCCACCACCACGACCACCTCCACCTCCTCCTCCCAGCACTGCTCCTCCTACGACCCTACCGCGCAGTTCCTCCCCTCCCACTCCCACCACCACCGCCTCCTCTCCCACGCCCTCACCTCCCCCTCCCCGCACCCAGTCCGCTTCGCCGCTGCCTCTCGCCTCACTGCGTCGTCCCCGGCCCTCCGCCCCTTCGCCTCCATCCTCCTCGCGGCTCTCCTCCCGGGCGCCTCCCCGGACCTCCTCGCCTAGTGCAGCTCCCGCGGGGGCAGCGGGAGGTACGGCGCGCTCCACGCCTTCCTCGCCGCCGGCATGGCATCCGAGGCGTTCGACGTGCTCGCCCGCGTCCGCCGCGGCGGGAAGACGCCCAGCCTGTCCGCGCTGGCATCACTGCTGCGCCTCCTGTTCCGCGGCGGGGAGGTCCGCACCGCATGGAAGGTGTTCGAGGAAATGGCGCGAGGGGTCCACGGCCGAGCCTCGCCACCTTCAACGCCGTGATCCTTGGCTTCTGCCACAGGGGGCTCGTCCGCGTTGGGGCCGGGCTGCTCGCGGTCATGGGGAGGTTCCGCATTGTCCCGGACCCGTGCAGCTATAACATTTTGATCAAGGGGCACTGTGTGTTTGGGCGGGCAGATGATGCTTTCAAGCTGTTTGACGAAATGTGCAAGTCTGGGTGCGAGCCAACGGTCGTGATGTATAACATATTGGTGAATGTGCTGTGCCGTGATGGGAATATGGTGGAGGCGAGGAAGCTGTTCGATGAGATGGTGAAGGTGGGGATTGAAGCAAATACAATCACCTTCAATGTTTTGATTGATGGATATGCAAAGGCTGGACGGATGGATGACGCTAATGCGGCCTGCAGGGAGATGAAGGCAAGGGGATTAGTGCCAAATTCCTCCTATGCATACATGAGATATAGTTGTACCGTAGAGAGTCACTCGCTGAAGCATATTATCCTCTTTTGTGCAGCGAAGCTCGTGCTTCAGCTTTAGAATCAAGTTTGAAGAACTTGGGTGTCGAAAAACTGAGCAAAGATGAAGTGCAGAAAATGCCTTGGGAAATATTGGAGTCTAAAATAGGGAATTGGATTCATTTCATGCGAATTGCTGTAGGTATTTTTTCCTCGGATTTACTGTATGCCATAATATGACTCTGGTGACATTTACCATTGCTTGAAACAGGTCAAGCTTCTATTTGCTGGGGAACGTCAGCTTTGTGACCAAGTTTTTGAATGCAGCCAATCTTTGAGGGATAAGTGCTTTGCTGCAATAACTAAGAACAGTTTGGCTACTCTACTCAGCTTTGGAGAGGCAATTGCTATGAGTAAAAGATCACCAGAAAAGCTGTTTGTTCTTCTCGACATGTACGAGATAATGTGTGAACTTCAAACAGAGGTAAATTTCTGATTCAGACCATAGCTACCTGCAACTTGTTTTACTGGTCAACCACCATTCTTGTGTGCATAATGATAACGACACCTATGCATACTGAACTGAACAGTTTAATTCAGTTTGTGGTTGACCCGAATTCTAGACCCCTTATACCGTCTCACAACTTGTGCTTGCCAGAAATCCTGCGGTACCTTTCTGAACAGCTTGGTCTGCTTGGGTTTGATACTTTGACGACATTTTAGCTGATTAATTGTTAAAACTAAAAAGTGATGTTGCGTATGCTAAGCTAAAAATACCAATTTCTCACTGCGATTATACAAGTACGAGGGGCAGTCATATGTCACAGTTCGATACCATATTTTCCATCATTCATTGGGCCATCTGTATTTGAGGGCTCACCTTTGATCAAAAATCAATTTCCACCATGGCGTTTGGAGTTTGGACTTTCTTGTTTCTGTTTTTTTATATATATAAAAAATGAGTTTTCACTAGACAAATCTCATAGGAAATGTGGAGAGTTGTAGACTTTCAACTGAATGCAAATTTATTTTAGATATTGCGGTCATTTTTGTTTGGAAAGAACTGAAAGGTTCATCTTGTTGAATTGATTGTTTAGATTGACACCATCTTTATTGGAGAATTATGCTCTCAAATGCGTGAATCTGCACTGAGCTTGACAAAATGCTTAGCACAAACTGCGCAGAAGACTTTCAGTGATTTTGAGGAAGCTGTTGAAAAGGATGCAACAAAGAATATTCATACTGATGGAACAGTGCATCCATTGACAAGCTATGTGATTAACTATGTTAAGTTTTTATTCGAGTAAGTCTCTAATCACCTGCACTTAACTCTTTTTATTTTTTGTAATTGAATAGACATATGGCCTTGTTTTCGATTTTTTTTTTGAATTTATCCATCAGGTTATGTTGATGTGTGTTTTGCAAGCGCTGCTGTTGTATTTTGATGCTTTTGGATAGCCTTCTCATTCACCACGAACCGGATTGCTAATTTTTATCCAACTGTTTTGCTGACCAGAACAAATAAATCATACTCATTTATAGGTGAATGGAACCAGAATATTTATTTTATACCATTCTTGTAAAGGTCTTCTTGACATAATTTCAAATGCCTTACCTATTAAATGCCCCTTCAGAACATGTTGTTCTGAACTGTAATTTCCCATCCATATCATGCTTCAACAAATTTGCAACTGGCAGTAGCTTTGCAAAAAGGAAAAAATGACAACTGTTTCGCTAATCTTTGTGCTGCTACCAGTCAACTCTAAAGCAGCTCTTCCAGGAGTTCAAAAGGGAAGATGGAACAGGTTCTGAGCTGGCAGCTGTAACCATGAGTATTATGCAAGCTTTACAGAATAATTTGGATGCAAAAGCAAAACAATACAAGGATCCTGCTTTGATGCACATATTTTTGATGAATAACATTCATTATATTGTCAAATCTGTCCGCAGGTATGTTTTTGTGAAGTAGGGTAGGAAACAAGGTTACAATAAGTGAGTGGGTGCAATGTAATGCTCTATTTTCTTTCTTCCAGATCAGAAGCCAAGGATTTATTGGGCGATGACTGGATTCAAAGGCATCGAAGGATTGTACAGCAAAATGCGAATCAGTATAGAAGGATTGCTTGGTCAAAGGTTCACTTGCTAGAAATCTTTGATTAAAACTCACTGTGTTTATTTCTCTTGCATTTGATGCCTTGTTGAGGATTATTCAACCTCATAAATAAATGCTCTCACTATGAATACCGGTCCAAACACATTCGAACATCCAGTATCCATCTTGCTACTAACTCCAGAATAGATGGCAGGCTTCTAGAGACATTGATGGCCTTAACCTTACTTTTGATAAAAGGAAAACAAAGTTTAAATTTGTATTTTCATTTCACCAGTAAAGGCACACAATCATAAATCGCTAGGATCCGGATGCTGCGACTTCATCGGGAGATCTGAACGTGGTCGAAAGGGTGTTCGACCACGGTGAACAGTGATCGCCAGCATCTGAGTGATCGTAGGAGTTTGCGATCACGGTATTTCGAGCACAGCGACAAAGCAAAGTGGTCGAACGGCTACCTGAGTGGTTGTACGGCAACAGAAGTGGTCGGAACCGGTCGTAATTGATTGGAACCGGTCGTAAACGACTCTAACCGGTCGTAAAAAAAGTCCTGAGAGGTCGTAAGGCCTTTACAACAGTGTTTTAAGGAGACTAATGAGATCATTAGATTAGGAACCAGTTCGTTATGTGACATTCATTATGTGACAAAAACATTTGGTTATACAATATATGAGACGTGAATCTTAATGAATCTGATTGGTCGTTTTATTTTTTACAAATTTTATCTTATTTTGTATTTTACCGTAGCGTTAGCACGGGTACACTACTAGTATAATTAATAGACGCAAACCGCGTGAAAAATGAAGCGTTACCTTTTTTCTTGTTGAGTAATCGGAATTTTTTGTACGAATATTTAATTTTTTATTTAAAATTATAGAAATATACCCGTGACAATATTTTTTTATACAAATAGGATGTCTACAGCTCTGTTGTTTGCATTGCATGTGTCCCGAGGAGGAAGCAGCAGCTGGGCGTCGCTTGCGCTGGGCCTGCCGAGTGGCTCACTTCAGCTGAAAACCGATCGGTAACTAGTATTACCAGGTTTACCCGTGACCCCTGGTAGAAATCCAAATTGGTTCTGAAAAATTTGTTTTGCATGAATTTTATCAAATTTAGAAGGAATTTTTGCCAAAATTTATTTAAAAATTTTTGGCCGGTTATCGCAGATAACCTGTCGGTATAAATTTAAACTTCAAATTTTGTATGAATTTTTCGTACCGAATTTCTCTAAAGAAAAGAAACTGGCTAAGTTGGACTTACCGGTCCCCTCCGGTTAAAAATAAAAACCCGTAGAAAAAACCCTGGAAGCATATGAATGAGCAGGTGTGGCTTGCATTCAGTAGAATATCTCTTGGTGTGGTTCGTGCCCAGTTTGCGTGTCCATTGGCTCGTTCTTGATTTATATGCTAGAATCTTAAAATACGCCTAACGCAGGCTTTCTGTTCTATGATATGCCAAATTGCCAGTGCTTAGATAGAACTTGACTACTTGCATATATATCTTACGGACCAAACCCTAGCGATTAGTGAGTGGCAGGTGGCGGAGCGGAGACGCAGAACAACGACGGCGGCGTCGAGCGGCGGAGTTGGGGGCATAACGTGTTGTGTGAATTGGCATTGATCGTGCAACAAGCAAACTAAAGCGTAGTATATGTGCCGGAGTTGGCTAGGTCTATATGAGTGTTTGTACTAAACACCTTTTGAGGCTGAGAAGTTTCCTAGCAAGTCTTTAGCAGCACTAGAGGGAAATTACAGGGAGAAAGCTTTTCAACAGCTAAAAAACCCTAGATCTTGGGTTAGTACTTAAGTTTGTCCACTGAATTCAAATTTTATTTGTAAAGTCAAGACCTGTATAAATTATGCCCTGTTATAGTTTGATATTTGCTCAGTGGGGGAGGGATAACCACACACCAGTTAGGGTATGGCTCGGCCTGCATGTGGCCTCCGAACACACCCATGCTGCTTGTCACGTAACAGGGTGTGTGTGCCCATGGAACATGAGTCGATTTCAGGGTTCAGAAAATCAGTTTAAATTTTTTTACGGAGGGTCACCGATGGAGCTGTTTTTGGGAAAATTTTGAGTGAATTTGGCTGAAATTTTTAAATTAACATTTGAAAATTTTAAGTTAAACAAAAAAGCTAAAAAAAATTGCCGTCTCGTGGGGTTTCAAAGCCCCAAGACCAGCCTTCTCCATGCCCAGGAGTGTTAGTCGTTACCCACCGGAACACATCCACACGTGTTTAGTTATGGTTACGAATTTCTTTTATATTTAACAAAATCATTGAAAACCGATTTCTTTGCTGATACAAAATTTTACCGGTGATCGAACAATCTTCAGTGAATTTCGACCAAAATTTTGAACCCTTGTATTCCAATCGGTCAGACAGGCACATATGCGCTCAAGGTTGGCACTTCGCCATGTCCAATTATTTTTTTATCGATTCCTCCTATTCCTGGTTTTTCTTTTCACACCTCCTCGCTTCTTTCTCCACCATTTTTCCAACTACTGTCTACCCACTAAAGATGTCTACAGTAGATATGGAGTGATAACAAAGACTCAAAAAAGTGTCGGTGAAGCCTATCCTCGACGCAATACATACATACATACATACATACATACATACATACATAGTATAAATAATAGGGCACCAAGGTGTCCAGTCTTCATAATTGAGAATTTTCATTCATAATTAAGATTTTCTATGTATAATTGATTCAACATACTAAATCAATGAATTTCTTTCCAAATCGATACCTTTTTGAATTAATGAACATCGTTGCCCATGCCTTGCCCTGTCGCCGGGTCAACCACAGCAGTGCACCATAGCACCCTCTGCGGCGGCTATAAGTAAGCCCTATCACCTCCCATTGTTCCCCCCAGCTCACCTTTGCCTCCGACATTTCCCCCATTCCTTTCCCTTCTTCCATTCGAGCTCAACTCGGCTCACGTCATGCTCCGGCCGCCACTTAGCATCCACGTTCCGGCCATCCTAGCATTGCTACTGCGAAGATAACTGCGTCATCTCATGTCCCTAGGCTCCATATCCTCTCCCCTTGCCTAATTGGAGTTCCGTGGATTAGAGAAATGCCAGCGCCACCACCTGCCCCAAGTCCGGCCACCAACGCCCCCACTCCGCCATTGCTCCTCCAGGGCACTACAGCTCAATTCTTTCCTTCAGGAGAGTCACCAAGGTGTCCTCTGTCATCCCCAAGCACCGCCATAGCTACTCCCCACCCCCAGTGAGCCGGCGACTGTGACCCCACCCGCGCAGCCGTAGGCCACTGCCGCCAGCCTTCCTCGATGCTTCTTCGGCTACATAGTTTGTGTGGTAAGTATCCTGCTGCCCTCCTACTGCTCATGCACGTCTCAATTCCCCTGCCCTCATGGCCTCCCTACACTGGCTGCTCCCGCCGCCGCCTCGGCCCAGGACGTCGCCGCCCTCGTGGCCTCCTTGCGCCGGCTACTCCCACCACCGCCTCGGCCCAAGCTATCACCACCCTCGTGGCCTCCCTGCACTGACTACTCTCGCCGCCACCAGCAGCTCCCGATGCCACCTCGACCCAGGCCATCGCCCTAAGAGGCTTCCTCACCCCCATGGAACCCAACACTGGCCACAGTCACCCCTCCGGCCTTGCCTCGCCGGTGCTACCGACGCTCGGTCATGGTGCTATCGCTCCCCTATTCTGCTGCTGCTCCCTTGTTCTGCTACCTCCCCTTTCTTTGTTCTGTTTACTTAGGAGTAAGAAGTCACCTGAATCCCCCTCATTTCTTATGACTTGTGGGACCAACACAATAGAAGCTAGTTAAGTGCAGCCAACACACTAGTGTGTTATTAACATGTGACTACATTTTGAGCTCATTATTCCACGAAGTCAAAGTAGGAGATAGATAAAACATGATATATAGATAAAAGTAAGAATAATATGGAATCATGAAATTAGATTAAGTTTAGGTAAAATAGAGAATTTGTTTTTAGAATAACGAAATTAAGGTAAATAATTGGAGTATAAGACCACTAACATTTAAACCATAATTACATGATTTAAAGAATGTCTTGCATATAATTAAATGCTTCTCAAGAATTGTAAGGATTCCCTTTCTTTTAAATAGTACTTAAACGGTTTAGGTAATTAGCTAAGTGGTAAGTCACCAATGTTTAAAGTACACAGAATCAGGATAATGGTTAGTGTCGGAACCCGAAGCAACGACTCCTGAATCCTCTGTGTAGATCGCACTAGTCCAGGATCAGCTAGTGCACACAGTGAACAACAAAGATAAATATCAACCATAATGATATTTATTTAATTTAAAGAGTACGGTCTTATGGCCAGCGTTTACATCATCGCACATTGGCAAATATAACAAAAGAAACTGCGGAAGCGAAGCCCAAGCCTGCCCACAGGCAAACAACTGCAAGACGTGGCCTACTCGTTCTGGTCGTCACCGTAGTCGAAGTCGTCTTCCTCTGTGTGGAGATAGCAACGTGAGTACAAACTTGTACTCCGCAAGTCACACGGAGAAATGCAATATAATGATAAAGGCTTCAATGGAAGGCTCATAGGGTTAGTTTGCATAAAACAACATTTCATGAAATATAATAAATAGATTGAAAATGCTGAATTTAATATAGTAATTAAAACAGTAATTGTAATTGAAAATATTACCGTCAGTGCAAGCTCCGACCAAACGCCAACCTATCCACGGGCATCCCACCCGGACCATCTTTTCCAAAAGGTCACATATGGGTTCCATCCATCCACACGCTTTCACTGCGCAACTCTGATGAATTCCATCCATTCACCAGATTTCAATTTCTCATGGATTCCATCCATCCGCAAGGTTTTCGAAAATATTTTTGAAAAACAAAGTCTAATCCATGAAAAACTTTTACGCAGCATGCCCATGACCGTGGGCACAGCTATCCGGGATAGATTATACACTCTGCAGAGGTTGTACAGCTTTACCCACAAGACACGATCATCCCATATTGCCACCGGTTTACACACTTCCTTTGGTGTGCGGCGAGGAGTCGTGACAAGGCCTTTACAATGCAAAGCCTTCAACCTGGCCAAGCCAACTCTAAGGTTTCACCCCATTAAGGAATCCACCAGACCGGGACCCCCTCTTGAGCCGAGTGAGACTTCTCATGGCCTACGCCACGCTCACTTTCATCCTACGACATGACCCAGGTTAGGACTTCGCAAATTATTCAGCCAGGGCTGTCCCATACCAGCCATGTGGTAGTACGATTAGGGCTTTGCAACAGTAGCTCACAGACTGGTCCTTAATTGACCTAGGCACAACCACATACCCCCGTGCACGACAATCAACCACTGCGGCTCCAACCAACAGGGCATGCTTGCACCCACCACTCTAACCAATTGCCTAAGTCTAAACCCAGTTTGATATTTTGTTTTCAAAATATTTCATAACACTCCTTGACTCACCAAAGTCAAGAGTACATATCAAAAGCGTATCATTTTATGTAAACAGGGTTATCATTTTATGTGAAAGATATCCCAAAACCAAGGTTATTTCTAAGCAAGTCTAAGCATTTTGATATAAAACTCTCTAGCCAATACTAGTGTACTAACTAGAGTTTGATCTAGGGTGACAAGGTATAAGGATTTGCAATATCAAAGGAGGCAATAACAACAGGTATTAACTAAATTTAAAGCTGAATTGAAATACGTTGAATAAAAATATGCATGCAATATAATTTAAAACAACATAATTTTATTTTGCAAACTGGGATCAACATGATCAAGGAGTGTGACTTGCCTTCTCTTCAACTTGGTTTGAATCTTCGTCGAAGAATTTTCCCGAATCGTCGAAGTCTACACGTGAAAATAACCCACCAAATTCAAATAAATTCAAATTGACTTCAAATATTTGAATTGAGGCCAGAAATGGATATAGGGGAATTTTTGATGAATTTAGAAATTTTAATGGGCTAAATCGGAGTAAGGACGAAGAAGAACGGGCTCCGGGAAGTCTGAAAAGAGGGAAAATGGAAAAAAGGGATTTTTGGAATTATTTTTCCTACTGAAAAAGGATTTATGACGTCAGCACTGAATTAATGGAATTACTTTCCTAAAAGAAAATCTGGTTTATGGCGTCAGCCCTGAGCCAGAGAGGCTGACAGTGGGCCCTGGTCCACATGGACCGGGTCCATGGGCTCAGGAGGAGGCTGAGGTGGTGGGGTGGGTTGACTGCGCGCACGTGGCGCTGACGGGGCAGGGAAGCCGAGGTGGCTGCCACCGGGCGGACACGCGGCGTCCACGTCAGCGTCAGCTGCTGACGTGGCCAGGCCGGCAGAGCGGCGCTCGGGGTAGCACGGCTCGCCGGCGAGCGGCGACGAGATGGCCGGCGGCGAGGGCGGCTACGGAAAGAGGAGGCCGAGGGGAAGCGGCTCACCTTGTCGCGGGGCTTGGCGGGCGCAAGAGCTGGCCGGCGGCGAGCAAAAGGCGGCGGAGGCGCACGGGCTTCGGCGGCCGGGGTGCTCCGGCG
The DNA here is from genome assembly GCA_017311315.1 of Dendrocalamus latiflorus. NCBI lineage: Eukaryota > Viridiplantae > Streptophyta > Magnoliopsida > Poales > Poaceae > Dendrocalamus > Dendrocalamus latiflorus. The sequence continues at coordinate 16,910,394 of CM029637.1, read as the reverse complement.
GCGGAGGAGAGAAGGTGAAGGTGGGAGGAGGTGGGGCGAGGAGAGGGGAGGCCGAAGGCGGTATTTATAGGGGTCGGGGAGGGCGGAGGCGGGGCGAATTGCTCGCCGTTGATGGCGCGGGGCGGCGGGGAATTAGGGGAAACAGCGGCGCGGGGACGGCGGGATTCGGCGCGGGGATGGCGGGGTCGGTCGGGGAGAGAAGGAGGGGAAAAATGAAGGGGATCGGGCGACCGAGGGGGCGGCGCAAATGGCGGCAGTGACCGTTGCGGGCGGCGCAAGAGGAGGAAGAAGGGGACACGCGGGGAAGAAGGCAGGGGTGGCAGCGAGAGAGAGGAGAGAGGGGGTAGCGCCAACAGGTGGGGCCGGGGGCGCAGAGAGAGAGAAGGGGATGGAGTGGCGCGGGTGGTGGAGATGAGGCCACGTGGCCAAGGGCGGGATCGGCGGCTAGGGGGGTTAGGCTGGGCGGAGGGTCCGGATGGGCCGAGGGGGCGACGTGGCGGCCATCGGGAAGGGGTAGGCGGGGTGGAGGCGACGGCCGGATGGTGGCGGCGTGGAGCAGATCTGGCCGTCCACGTGGCGGCCGGAGGGGGAGGTGAAGATTTTTATTTTCGGATTTGATTTTTCAGATTTTCAGAAAAGCCCAGAAAATCCATTAAGCCTCAGAAAAATATGAAATAAACTCCAAAAATTCCAGAAAAATTCAGAGAATCTCCTGGAGACATTTTGGACTTAATAAAAATATTTTCAACTAATGTTGGTATTTAATTTTCATACTTTAAAATACTTTTAATTTCAAAAATACATTTTAAAACTCCTGAAAACTCAGAAAACCCAAATAAAATCCAAATAACTCCAAATAACTAATTTGACATAGGATTTTTATAGAAAATCAAAATATCATTTTATTTAAGGTTTTTCTTAAAATGCTTTTCAAATCCAGCTTTTTCAAAAACAGAAATTCAGGGCAAATCCAAATTTAAACTTAAGGCAACAAAAATACTTATTTTAGATTACATTTTATTTTAATTAATTTTTATTTATTTACTTATTTATTTTTATTTTAATAAAAATCTGGGCTGTTACAGTTAGAAATAGCCAGTGTAGGCTTAGGCCATGTAAAATATAAATTAATTATATGTTGTGGCGAGTCTTGTGATAGATAAGCCACCCTATTGCGGTCGTCGGCCAAGTTACCTTGTTGCTTACATGGAAATGCGAGTCTAGAAATTTAAGTCAATGATACGAATCTCCTCGACTCGACTGATATGATGGATGGAATGGGTAGAAGGTTGAGGTCTTCAAAACTTGTTGCTCCTTTCACGACATTAAGTTAAAATATAGTTTTACGCAAACAAGATTGACTTAAGGTAAATGATGGCTAGCTAAGGTGAGCAAAAAAATTCGTATGTCATCCGGAGGCCCTATTAGAATATAATCCCTGTCGTAGACATGCCGCTGCTAATTAAATCTTAAACAATATATTTAACAAATAATAGTGTTGAGATACAATTACGTATGTAAGCCAGGCCCCACATAAATAGATTTATTTCTTAAAATTAAATTGTACTAAATAACAACTAAGGATGAATAGAATAATGATGAGATTTAATCCAAAGGGCATCTTTAACTAAAAATCATATTGGCACGTCTATTAAAATCCCCTAGGTCATCAATAATTAAAATAATCTCACTAATTTGCATTCTAATGAACAAGGTAATACTAGGACCACATAAAATAATACATCTCAAATTGCTCAAAATATGAATTATAAGAATAACTCGATAAACCGAAAAGCATATACATCACGTATGTAACTCGTGCCCATAGGTCTAACCTGACTCATGGAACTTCCTTAATAAATATAAAATTATAAAAGAAGTTAATAAATAAAATGGGTCAAGCAATGGTATTCCACAGTCGGCTAAACCTAGCCATCTTCAAATCTGAAGCAGAATAATCCCGCGAATATTCCTTTATTGATGAATCTTCTTTGGCATCTGTCTTGGTGAATTTCCTTCTGCCATTCATTGCTTCACTCCAACCCTGTTTGACTCCGTTAATACTCCACGCCCAATCAACCTTACCTCAAATCACCCATTAACCCATAATAAAGCTAAATTGAGTTTATTCGGATTTATTTGGACCTTTTGAGTTATTTGTATTTATTTGGATTCAGTTGTTTAGCGCGTAATTAGAAATTGAAGCCTGAAAAATAAATGGATCAAGCGAGACCAAGATCCAGATGAAGATCAGGAGCTCAAGACCATTGAATGAGAAGGATTTGAGTAAGCTCAAGACCACGATAAATCATGAAAGGTGAGTCAATACTTTGATCATATTGAACCTATATTTTCTACAAGTTATATCTGTTTAAATTATCAAATTGCATGCTGTTATTTCATATGCAAATCTATATTTGTTTTAAGATTCTAGTTACACGCCCATTATTCAATTTCTTAGTATTACATTCCCTTGAGACATTTGAGTTATTGAGCTTTGTCACCCTAGAGAAATTATAATGGTAACCTTTCAAAAATAAGTCTATAATTACATGCCATGCTTAGTACTACTTAGATACTTAGGGGTACCAAAATGCCCCAAGCATCACTTTCAATCATGAGAAACTGGTTTGGAAAGTCATGGGTGAAAATGGCTGGTATATGTTGACATGGATATTTTATGCTCCCAAAAACCTCAACTTACTTATTTATCTGGGTGGATGGTAAAAGGGGCTAGTGCAGTGGATGCACAAGAACATGTGGATTGTGGTATAACTATCTAGATAACCCTAATAAGAATTGAATCTTGTCATAACCTCCTATGCAAAACAAGTGCACCCGCAAGTCTATAAAGTACAACTTGGCTTAGTAAACTTACTAGACTCTAGAAGTTATCTCATCGGTGGGGAGTGGGGTAGTACAACTGCAGAATCTGTTTCGGCTTACTGGGACACTGAGGGGAGGGTGAGCTCTATCAGCTGTGCTAGTTGTTGGGGAACGTTGTAGTCCCGAAGCGACTAGTCGTTGTGTAGGCATCCCAACAACTTATGGGACCCAGTTTGTGTGAGAGCAGCCCATATAGGCGAGATGACGGAAGGGACGAGGTATTTTGAAAAGTTATTATGACGATCTCCTCATCTGCATGACCAAGGAATCGTGCGGGTAAAATGGGATGATTGTCTCTTGTTGGGTAAAGTGTATAAAGTCTACAGAGTAAAAATTATTTGAACAGTCGTGCCCACGGTCATGGGTGGGCATGGGAACTTAACTTGAGATGGTTCTATTTCAAAAACTTTGTGGGTGTGATTGAAAAGTAGCGAGCCATGAAAAGTCCTAATTTGTGTTTCCCTGAGTGTCACCCCAGTGAGAAGGTAGGCGGTTATAATGCTGAAAGGTTAGCATATGGTGAGAAACCATATAACAGTGGATAGAATCTGTGCTACTATTATTACTATATTCTGTTTTACCCAAAATCATGTTTTAGTTCAAACTGCTAGGTCTCAGAAAATTTCTATGTATCATATTTTAAAAGCAATTTATTACAAATAAAACAACCCAAGCCTTCCCTTAATAATCCATGCATGTTATCTATTAGCATCTTGTGTATTGGCTCGTGGAGCACGGTGGTTTGTGCTCACCCTCGCTCACTCAATTAATCTAGAATTAGGAGTTAGATCGCTATGCTTCAGCAATACACCTGGTCATGATGATGAAGAAGATGAAGAGGCCAAGAACTAGGTCGTGAACCCCAATTGACTATCTGTGGGCGCGTCCTAAGGGTTCCACATGTGTGTTCCATTTCTGCTGCTACATTATATTGATTTCGGTCTGATCGGCCCCTACGTAAGTCTATTATTATACTTACGCTTCTGCATGATATGTACTTTGATGTTCAGTACTGAATCTATGAGCACATCTACTAATTCAGAAAATAGTGCGATGGAATCACAGAGGATTTTGGAGTGCAAAATCTGGGTCCGACATAAACCCTGTGAGGTTCCTGCTATTGTCACTAATCTAAATAAAATTGATGTTGATTTAAATGCTCAAGCTCGTAACTTGTTGTTTCAAGGGATTTCTCACAAAGAATTTGATTGTGTAGCTCATATTAATTCTGTCCACTTAATATGGAGAACTCTTTGCGATTATCATGAAGGAACTACTAAAATTAAGAAAGTACATAAAAATATTTATCAAAAAGAATAATTTGATTTTGCTATAAAGCCTGGTGAATCTATTGTTGATCTCTTTGCTCGTTTTGAGAAAATATTAAGTAATTTGTGCAGTGTTAATGCTATTCCTACTGATGAAGATAATGCAACTAAAGTTTTAAGATCTTTAGGTTCTGAGTGGTTGATGGTTGTCACAACTATTAATCAAACTGTCGATCTAGATACTTTAACCATGAATGATCTTTCTTCTAGATTGAAAACCTACGAGATGGAAACTTTGCTATCTAAAATTGATAAATCTTTATCTTTAGCACTTGTGACTAACCCAGTGCAAGCTACCTCATTGAGTTCTTTGCCTTGTGTTTCTTTGTCTATTTTGTTTTCCTTTTTAGAATAATATTTTGAGTAGCTCCCTGAAAAGGATTTGGTGTTGATCTCCTCACAGGCATATAAGGCACTTAACAACATGAGAATGAGTAAGTAAGGTGGCATGTCAAGTTTGATTATGTGCTTTTAGTGTGGCGAGCCAGACAACATTAAGATGGATTGCCCCAAGCTCAAGGGCAAGGTCATCAAGGATGACAAGAACTATCATCGTCGGCCATCCAAGAACAACAACGCTAAAGGTGACAATTTCCATTGCAAGTTTGCCGAAAACATCATATCGGTTATCGAGCATGTTGATTTGAGTGATGTGGAATATTAGAGTTGCAATGACATTGATGATGATGATTTTAAACATAAAAAGAAGAACGACGACTTCACAGGCATGTGCTTCATGCCAAGCAATGATGATGACGATTGTGATCCCGATGAGGTAAGAACGTCGTATGATGAGCTTGAGGATCGTTTGATTAAACATGCTATTAAATTGATGAAGGATCTATACCCATCATTATGAGTTAATGACATGTTTTGGTAATTAATGACAATTGAATTGTGGGACTAATAGTTTCGTTGAGATGAATGAACATGATATGTCTCACAGTGATGAATGACTTGAGATGGGTTCATGCGATTGATCATCCTCAAGCAAAGACTTCATGTGCTGATGAGTAAAGTCGTGACCCAAAACTTGAAATTGAGATATATGTCATCAAGCTTCAAGTAAATGCACAAGGCAAAGGTATGACTAGCTAGGCTAAGGATGTGTTCCTAGTTTTTTACCAGTCTTGGTGTTTGGTTAGAAGATCGAGTTGCTTGAACATATCATGTGTTGATAGCTTACTTAATTGCTCTAGCTCTCTCTTCACGGCATGATGCTAATATTTTCGAATGTGTTATGAAAATGTTGTAGCTCATGCATAAGTCCTTTGTGACATATGACTAGATATTTGTGAATGTGTTTTTGCAACATGTTGAGGTCCATGTTATTTCCCCTCTTTGAGGCATGATGCTAATATTTGAGATGTGTCTCTCAAATGCTTGTAGCTCATGTAAATATTGTTGCTACATGTGACTTCAATTTGAAAAGGCAATTTGAATTTGGTTTACGTCCATATCATCTTCTCGGTGACGTGATTCCAAAAGATACTTGCGGATGTGTTCCATGATCTATTGGAAGTCACATTTTAACCTTGAATGCGTATCTCTATAATTTGTAAAGCTTTTGTGCAAAGTGGTTGAGAAATGTGCATTATCTTCAAATCTCCACAGCTTGTCCTCAAGGTAGTGGTTTGACCAGGTTTGTATAAGTGGTCAGACTGGCCTAATTAATTTCACCTGGGCCAAGAGGCAGTCTGACCAATGCAGTGGCCAGACTGGCGTGTATATGGTGGTCTGCCCATGAGGAGCGCACCCCGCGCGAGGTCGGGGCGGGTGGCCCCTCCGCGAAGCCGGGCCGTAGCCGAAAGCCCCGAGGAGGCCCTCCCCGAGGCAGTGAGGACGAAGTACAGGAAGGCTCTTCACGGTGTAGGCCCAAACCTCGGCACCGCCAGCGCCGGACGCAGGCGGCCCATCGCGTCCTCGCCACCAAGAGCACCCGCCAAGGACCCGACCCCGCTTCACGGAGGGGAGCCCGGGGATCGGGGGCGGATTTGACTACGGCAGCCAACCCCGCGCAGAGCAGGAGCTCCTGCGCTATGGCAAGTGGTGCGAGGTACACGGCTACAGCGATCATTACACAAGGGCATGCGTCGCGGTGATGGAGCTGCGGAGGGCGACGGCCGGATCTCGGACTCCGCCTCCTCGGCCCCCCGCCGAAACCCATGTGGGGCACCCAAGGGATAGTCCCGTACGGGCCACCGCGACGGAGGGCGCGCAGCACCACACCGTCAACGTCATCACCGGAGGCTCCTCCTCAAAAGCCCCCGGGGAACAGCCGCAGCTGTGGATGCCGCCCCGCAACATCACCTTCGACTTGAATGACGCCAGGGGCGTGGAGTACCCTCACCAAGACCCTCTGGTCATCCAGGCCCACATAGCAGGCTGCGAAGTCAAGCGCGTCCTTGTCGACGGGGGAAGCTCCGCGAACATCTTATTCGCAGACGCCCTCGACCGCATGGCAATCCCCCGAAGCCGGCTGGAGCAGCCGGGAGCTCCACTTCAAGGCTTCGGGGGTTAACCGCTGCAGGCCCTGGGGCACATTTCCCTTCCTGTCACCTTCTGTCAGGAGGGCAACAAAGGTAACATCCGGACTGAGCATGTCACCTTTGATGTCGTAGGTATCCCGCACCCCTACAACGCCATACTGGGGCGACCCGCCATCAACTCTTTCGAGGCAATCCCGCACCACGCCTTCTTGTGTGTAAAGCTCCCGGGCCCGGAGGGTGTCATCACCATCTTCGGCGACCAGGACCTGGCAAGGCGTGCCGAAGGCGGTAGCCGCATGTCGCATCGCCCGGTGCATGCCCTCTCCGGCGCGCCCGGTGCTGGGCCCTCCGCCCCCGGGTGGACGCCCAAGCCTCGGCCCGAAGGCGGTGTCAAGAAGGTGCCGCTCCAGGCGGAGGGGCAGTTTGTCTCCATTGGCGAAGGGCTCCCACCGGGGGTCGAACGGGAGCTGCTCCGAGTGCTTCAAAACAACGTGGACATCTTCGCATGGTCCCCGGAGGACATCAAGGGCGTGGATCGCGCGGTAATCCAGCATCGTTTGGCGGTCCGCCCCGACGCCAAGCCGGTCAAGCAAAGGCTCCGGCGTACGTCGATGGATCGGCAGCAGGCGGCCAAAGCGGAAGTGGCGAAGCTTCTTCGCGCCGGGGTCATCCGCGAGGTCCACCATCCAGAATGGCTCGCTAACTCGGTGCTAGTCAAAAAGGCCAGTGGGGCCCGGCGCATGTGCATCGACTTCACGGCACTCAACAAGGCATGCCCGAAGGACAACTACCCCTTGCCGCGCATCGATCAGCTCGTTGACGCCACTGCTGGGTGCGAACTCATGAGTTTCCTGGACGCCTATTCCGGCTACCACCAGGTATACATGGCCGAAGACGACGAGGAGAAGACTAGTTTCATCACACCACTTGGGACGTTCTGCTTCGTCAGAATGCCCTTTGGCTTGAAGAACGCAGGCGCTACCTTCACCCGCCTCGTCGCCATTGCCCTGGCCGCCCAGCTCGGGAGGAACGTTGAAGCCTATGTCGATGACGTGGTGGTCAAAACTCGGCAACTTGCTCTACACGGCCGGGACCTCCAGGAGACCTTCGACAACCTCCGGAAGGCGGGCATCAAGCTCAACCCCGACAAATGTGTCTTCGGGGTACAGGCGGGCAAACTCCTCGGTTTCCTCGTGTCCGGGCGGGGCATCCAGGCGAACCCCGACAAAGTAGACGCTATCCTGGGTATGGAGCCGCCCAAGACAACGAGGGAGGTCCAGAGGCTGGCGGGCCGCATGGCAGCATTAAGCCGCTTCCTATCCAGGGCGGCGGAGCGGGGCCTGCCGTTTTTCAAGACACTCCGCGGGTGCGATGGGTTTCGTTGGGACGGAGACTGCGCGAAGGCCTTCAACGAGCTCAAGTAGCACCTGGCAAGCCTCCCCACTCTGGTCGCCCCAGCACCAGAGGCTCCCCTCCTGCTCTATCTGGCCGCGTCAACTACCGCGGTCAGTGCCGTCCTCGTCTTAGAGGAAGGCGCCATGCAGCGGCCTGTCTATTTTGTCTCTGAAGCCCTTCAAGGCACAAAGACAAGATACACGGAGCTTGAGAAGCTCGCCTACGCGCTGGTCATGGCCTCCAGGAAGCTTCGGCATTATTTTCTGGCTCACCCGATCACAGTGCCTTCCTCATTCCCCCTGGCAGAGATGCTACACAACAAGGAGTCCACAGGGCGTATCGGTAAATGGGCCGCCGAGCTCGCTCCCTTCTCCTTGACATATGCTTCGCGAATGGCAATTAAATCCCAAGTCCTGGCGGATTTCCTCGCCGAATGGACACCGCCGGCCCACCCTGGCCAGACGCACGATGACCCCGTCTGGACGCTTACAATCGACGGAGCTTACAGCGTCGCCGGCGCGGGCGTAGGGGCGGTGATCGTCACGCCCGAGGGACAGCGTTTGCTGTACTCGGCGCGCCTTGCCTTCCCCGCCACCAACAACACGGCCGAATACGAGGCGCTGCTCTTTGGCCTGGCGAAGCTCAAGGCCGTCGGCGCGAGACGGGTGTTGGTCCGCACCGACTCGCGCTTGGTGGCCGGCCATGTGGTATCAAGCCAAGGACCCTGAGTTGGCCAAGTACCTCGCGGCGGTACGGGCGAGAGAAAGGCACTTTTTGGGTGTCACCGTCAAGGCCATCCCCCGGGCGGAGAATGAGCAAGCGGACGCCCTTGCCAAGGCGGCCAGCCAGCAACTGCCCCCCCTGAGGGGGCATTCTCCGAGGTGTTAGCAAAGGCGGCCATCGCGCAGGACATCCGGGACGCGGCACTTGTCCACCGCATTGATCGGCCAGGAGATTGGCGGGAACCCATTTTCAAATTCTTACAAGGCCTCGCCGAGCCGGAGGATCCTGCCGAGCTGCGACGATTGCAGCACCGCGCACGGTCCTTCCAGGTGTTTGAACGGACACTCTACAAGAAGGGGGTTTGTGCGCCGCTCCTGCGCTGCCTCTCGACTGAGGAAGGAAAGGAACTCTTGGCGAAAATCCACGCGGGCGTATGCGGATCCCACCTGGCGCCGAGGTCATTGGTCGGCAAGGCGTTCAGACAAGGCTTCTACTGGCCGACTGCCGTCACCGACGCCCAGGACCTCGTCCGTCGGTGCCAAGGGTGCCAATGGATGGCGCGCATCATCCGTAGGCCCCCGACAAGCCTCAACCCAATCCCCCTGGTGTGGCCACTGGCGCGCTGGGGTCTCGATATAGTAGGACCGCTTGCCCGAGCTCCGGGGGATCTCCGGTTTGTGGTAGTCGCGCTGGAGTATTTCTCCAGGTGGCCGGAAGCGATCGCTCTGGCCAAAGTAACTTCTGCGGCCATACAGCGCTTCCTATGGCAAAACATAATATGTCGCTTCGGGGTACCTCGGGAGCTCACGGTCGACAATGGCCTACAGTTCGACGCCGCCCTCTTCAAAGATTATTATGACAGTATGGGCATCACCCTCCGATTCGCTTCGGTAGGGCATCCCCAGTCTAACGGGGCGGTCGAACGGGCGAATGGCGCCATCTCTGCCGCCATTAAAAAGCGCCTAGTTGGATTGCCGAAGGGCAAGTGGCCAGACGAGCTTCACAGCGTTCTATGGTCGCTTCGCACAACGGTAACGCGCCCAACGGGATTCACGCCGTTCAAGCTCCTCTTCGGCGACGAAGCAGTGACACCCGAGGAAATTAAGGCCGGCTCGCGAAGGGTCCTCGTCCAAGCACCCGAACAAGAGCGCCGTGTGTCCTTAGACCTCCTCGACGGGATACGGGCAGACGCAGCCCACCACGTCGAGAAGTACGCGCGGCAGACAAGGCGTACTCGGGACCGCTCTATATGCCCGCGGGGGTTCAAGCCTGGGGATCTCGTCCTCAGAGTGGCGCTTCAGGCGGAAACCGTTGGCAAGCTGGAATCCAAGTGGGAAGGCTCGTACATCGTAACGGAGGCATTGCCAAAGGGGGCGTACCGCCTCGCCACGCTTGAAGGACAAGCCTTCCGGCACACATGGAACGCGGACAGGTTGCGGCGGTACTACGCCTAGAAGCAGCACAGTAGGCGTAGAGCCACCGGCCCGTTATTAGGCGATGCTCGCCCGCGCAAACGGGAGTTCAATAAAGGTTGCTGTTCCAAGAGCATCCCCTGTCCGCGCAAAGCATAACATAGTCCACGGACTCTAAATAAGACGTAGCGTCGAGCCTAGCTCCGCACGCGCGAGTCTCCGGACTATAAAAAAGGGCGTAGCGTCGAGCTCTGCTCCGCACGCAATAGTCCACGGACTCTAAATAAGACGTAGCGTCGAGCCTAGCTCCGCACGCGCGAGTCTCCGGACTATAAAAAAGGGCGTAGCGTCGAGCTCTGCTCCGCACGCCATAGTCCACGGACTCTAAATAAGACGTAGCGTCGAGCCTAGCTCCGCACGCGCGAGTCTCCGGACTATAAAACAGGGCGTAGCGTCGAGCTCTGCTCCGCACGCCATAGTCCACGGACTCTAAATAAGACGTAGCGTCGAGCCTAGCTCCGCACGCGCGAGTCTCCGGACTATAAAAAAGGGCGTAGCGTCGAGCTCTGCTCCGCATGCCATAGTCCACGGACTCTAAATAAGACGTAGCGTCGAGCCTAGCTCCGCACGCACGAGTCTCCGGACTATAAAGAAGACGTAGCGTCGAGCCTAGCTCCGCACGCAATAGTCCACGGACTCTAAATAAGACGTAGCGTCGAGCCTAGCTCCGCACGCGCGAGTCTCCGGACTATAAAAAAGGGCGTAGCGTCGAGCTCTGCTCCGCACGCCATAGTCCACGGACTCTAAATAAGACGTAGCGTCGAGCCTAGCTCCGCACGCGCGAGTCTCCGGACTATAAAAAAGGGCGTAGCGTCGAGCTCTACTCCGCACGCCATAGTCCACGGACTCTAAATAAGACGTAGCGTCGAGCCTAGCTCCACACGCGCGAGTCTCCGGACTATAAAAAAGGGCGTAGCATCGAGCTCTGCTCCGCACGCAATAGTCCACGGACTCTAAATAAGACGTAGCGTCGAGCCTAGCTCCGCACGCGCAAGTCTCCGGACTATAAAAAAGGGCGTAGCGTCGAGCTCTGCTCCGCACGCCATAGTCCACGGACTCTAAATAAGACGTAACGTCGAGCCTAGCTCCGCACGCGCGAGTCTCCGGACTATAAAGAAGACGTAGCGTCGAGCCTAGCTCCGCACGCAATAGTCCACGGACTCTAAATAAGACGTAGCGTCGAGCCTAGCTCTGCACGCACTCTACGGAGTATAAATAAGACGCAGCGGGGGGACGCCTTCGCGCGCACTCTACGGAGTATAAAGAAGACGTAGCGTCGAGCCTAGCTCCGCACGCAATAGTCCACGGACTCTAAATAAGACGTAGCGTAGAGCCTAGCTCCGCACGCGCGAGTCTCCGAACTATAAAGAAGACGTAGCGTCGAGCCTAGCTCCGCACGCAATAGTCCACGGACTCTAAATAAGACGTTGCGTCGAGCCTAGCTCCGCACGCGCGAGTCTCCGGACTATAAAAAAGGGCGTAGCGTCGAGCTCTGCTCCGCACGCCATAGTCCACGGACTCTAAATAAGACGTAGCGTTGAGCCTAGCTCCGCACGCGCGAGTCTCCGGACTATAAAGAAGACGTAGCGTCGAGCCTAGCTCCGCACGCAATAGTCCACGGACTCTAAATAAGACGTAGCGTCGAGCCTAGCTCCGCACGCGCGAGTATCCGGACAATAAAAAAGGGCATAGCGTCGAGCTCTGCTCCGCACGCAATAGTCCACGGACTCTAAATAAGACGTAGCGTCGAGCCTAGCTCCGCACGCGCGAGTCTCCGGACTACAAAGGAAGTCGTAGCGTCGAGGTTCGCCTCCGCACGCGCCACTCCACGGAGTATAAACGAGATGCGCAGACCTGCCCTCCGCGTTCGGCGGCAGGTAACACCAAGCATAAGGTATTACTTGGTTCCATTATAGAGACAAAGGGGTTACATCGTTACAAGCGTAAGCACCCGTACACCATCCCCCTGCCCTACCCAACCAGCCGCTCAGCCTTGGTGCGGTGCGGACGAGGTCGTGCCGTCGTCGCCGCGGCGCTGAAGGACCCCTTCAATCCACTGGAGGAGGTCCCCCTCCCCATGTAGCGTCTGCTGCACGGCGACTCTTGCAGCACCTTCCCCGAAGCGGCCCCAGATCCGTTGGTGGAAGTTCTGCAGGCTAGGCCCGATGGAGCGGATGGCGTCCGACATAACCCCTGCTTGGCCGGGCGGATCCACTTGTGGATTCGCTAGCTCCTGGGTATGCCTACACCCACGAGTATGAAGCAAGGCGAGGGCGAAGCACGCACCAACATAGCTGCAGTGCTCGCCAAAGGTTCGGGCGCCTTGAAGAGCAACGCCGGCCCCCTCCTCGATCAGCTCGAGCGTCTCCGACAGGGCCTCCGGCCTGTGCGTAGTGTCCGGCACTCGGACGCACAGATCTCGGAGGGTCTGGTTCAGAGACTCCATGGCCCGCCACGCCGACAGGGACGCATTTTCCAGGGCAAGGCGGTTCTCGGCAACAGACTCCACCAGCTGAGCGTTCTCCCCTTCTAGGGTGGCGATCTGCTGGATGAAGGCGGCGCGCTCCTCAGCCGCGGCGTGCCGAGCTTCCGTGGCTTCGTGTTGTGCGGCCGCCAGGGCACCCTCCAGCGCGTGACATTCCTCATCCTTCGCGGCGAAGGCGGTGTTTGCTTCACGAAGGTTGGCTTCCAGCGCCCTCCGCTCCCGAACGCGAGCCTCGTCAAAGGACCGGCTGAGGGCAAGCGTCTGGCAAATACAACATAGTCAGCAGGCGCCCAGCAGGACATTGCAAAGCCAAAGCGCGCACGCTTACCCTCATCTCGGACGCCTGTAGCGCGAGCGCTAGGAGTTCCCCCTCGCATGACGACAACACCTCCCGGTTGAGGCCGTGGTCGGCACGCTCGGCGGCTGCGGTAAGCTCGTAGAATACCTCAGGCCGAGGGAGGAAGTCCGCGCGAGCGAGCCCCGGCCCCAACGCGCCAGGGTCTACCAAGGCCGCAGCCACGTCGACGCTGACGGGCACCTGCGGGGCACCTGGCACAAGGCTTCTGACCTCGCGCGTACCTCCGCTGCTCAATCCTTCGCCACGTTGGGGAGACTTTGTCTCGTCTGATGTTGGCAGAATGAGCGAGCAGATCGGGGAAAGTCTCGCGAAGTCAAGTGAAGAAAAGGACTCACGCCTACCTCCTGTGCCCCTCGTCGCGGTAGGGAGTGGCGCCGGGTCGACCACCCAGGGGGACGCGGGCGCCTCAACGGTTGGGGAGAAGGTCTTCTCGGCCGCGCCAGCCGCCGTAATCCCACGGCAAGGCCCCGCAACAGCATATCGGCCCCTCGTTGGCGGGGGGGACTGCGTCCGAGGGCGTTTCGCCTGCGGTGGCGCAGGCGATTCTTCCACGGCAGAACCAGCTCTGGTCATTGCCGCCCCCACGGTCTCCTCCGCAGGGGGCACGCCCTCGTCGGCCGCCACGGTTGATAACGCACCGTCCCCCGTGGTCTGCTCGCCGGCGACGACGCCACCCCCCGGGTTGACGGGTTCCAACTCAGCGGTGGCCGCGAGCCCGAGCACGGGCTCGTGGGCAGCGGCAGAAAATGTCGGGGGATCCGCGGCGGCGCGCCCCTCCGAAGCAGTGCGGCCAGGCCCACCGCTGGCCGCACGCTCCGCTTCAGCCGGGGGGGCTGCCGGGGAACGGGCCCGGCGTCGCGAAGACAGCCCCCCCGCGGGGCTATCACCGTTCTGAGCGCCGGGAGTCCCGGCGGGGAGCTCCTCCGGCACCATGCGCTCGGGCACGGCAATGCCTACAGCCTCGCAGGTGCGGTTTATCCGCCCCTGCTTAGCCGCCTTCACCGCGGCCTCGCGAGCCCGGTGCTCCTTAAGCGTATATGGGCCGAGGAGTGCCGCAACCACGCGCTCCGCATCTTCTAGCCGAGTCACTGCGCAGGAGATCACGTCAGTTAGGCGGAAGCCAAACAGATACAATGACACGATGGGCGACTTACAAGGGGCGGAGGGCGGAAGCACCCGAAACACACATGGTTCGAACCCGTCCTCGCGGGGGCCATTCGGCACAACATACTTCCCCCGGGAGGAGAGGGGCACCGCCCCATACATCGTGAACCCCTCGGCTAGGTCACGCATGCTCATTCGACGGGCGACACCAACGAGGCTCTGAAGCTTTCGCGTGTCGTCAATCTTCGCCTTCAGACTCGGCGTGCTATTAAACGAGATCGGCCCGCCTCGGCAATGCATTCTGCTCTTGTCGGTCGCGGTGTAATAGAACCACCACCGCGTCCAGCCGGACGTCCACTGCCCTGACGAGGCGGACACAGGAAACAACGTCGCACAGGACGCCCGGAGCACGAAGTCCACACCGCCAAAGTTGGACACCGCCCCGCCAACCTTTCTGGGTCGACAGTGTGCATCGTGCAGGGTGGCGAATAAGCTGGCGCTGGGGCGCCACCCCTCTGTCCGCATCGCCCACGCGAAGACAGCGAGGCGGAGTAGCGCGGGGGGCGTCAGCTGGGCTAGCTCCAACTGGTAAGCCCGCAGAACTTCGCCCACAAACAACGTTCAGGGCATCCGAAGGCCGGCATCGAAGAACGCGACGAAAACAATTGCCTCCAGGGCCCCGGGCTTCGGATCCGTCTCGTCCCGGCGGGGTAAGCGAGCCCCATTGCGATCCGCGATCTTCCCCTCATCCACGAGCCGTTGTAGCGTCCCTTCCGTCATGCGGCTCTTCCCCAGCACACGGGAGCAGGAGCCTCCCGAGTGCTCCATCGCGTTCCACAGCTTGTTGGCGCGCGAGCTCCCCCGCGGCACCAGTTTATACTCTTGGGAAGGATGGTTCACCTCGCCCTGGCTAGGCAAGGAACCGCTGCAGGGGTGGTACGTGGTGTCGTCATGGCTGGCCATCGCTCTCCGCGACAAGGGAAGGAGAAGAAGCAGGCAAAGCAGCGACTGGTGTGACAACTAGCACGGGCGGAAGCGAAGCGGCAGATCAAAAAGCAAAGCAAGAAAGGGTGCCTCCACCTCAACCTTAGCACTTTATAAAGGCCGCTCGCCTGCCTTGTGGTTCAATGCACAGACGAATCAAATTCCCAGCGGTTCGGCTATCCAAGATTTGGAAAGAAGAACCGCCGGGACATAGAGGGCCGTGCCGGGTAGGTGGCCAAGCAGCCCGCAACGCCCTCACATCTTCCACACGCGTCCAGCTTCTCGGGGGGCGAGGCGAACGGCCGCGGTCACGCAACCGCTCACATCCCACGACGCACCAGTTGTGAGTCGCCACGTGCCCCACCTGCAGCATGGCAGACTGCACGACGCGACAGCCTGACTTCTGCCAGGCCAGGCGTCGGCATGATTCCAGCCGCCATTAAAAGCGCACTACCAGACTGCAAGGTCACAACAGCCCCGGAGCACAACCACACCAGCGCCAAACTGCGATCTCCGCACTGGGATAGAGCGCGCGCGTCTACTTTGACTAGGCGCCAGCTTCGCCGCCACCCGTTCGAAGGGTAGGGGACGGAGCGCGCGCGTCTACCTCGACTAGGCGCCAGCTTCGCTGCCACCCGTTCGAAGGGTAGGGGACGAAGCGCGCGCGTCTACTTCGACTAGGCGCCAGCTTCGCCGCCACCCGTTCGAAGGGTAGGGGACGGAGGGCGCGCGTCTGCTTCGACTTAGGCGCCAGCTTCGCTGCCACCCGTCCGAAGGGTAGGGGACGGAGCGCGCGCGTCTACTTCGACTAGGCGCCAGCTTCGCTGCCACCCGTTCGAAGCGTAGGGGACGAAGCGCGCGCGTCTACCTCGACTAGGCGCCAGCTTCGCCGCCACCCGTTCGAAGGGTAGGGGACGGAGCGCGCGCGTCTACTTCGACTTAGGCACCAGCTTCGCTGCCACCCATACGAAGGGTAGGGGACGGAGCGCGCGCGTCTACTTCGACTAGGCGCCAGCTTCGCTGCCACCCGTTCGAAGGGTAGGGGACGGAGCGCGTGCGTCTACGTCGACTAGGCGCCAGCTTCGCTGCCACCCGTTCGAAGGGTAGGAGACGAAGCGCGCGCGTCTACCTCGACTAGGCGCCAGCTTCGCCGCCACCCGTTCGAAGGGTAGGGGACGGAGCGCGCGCGTCTACCTCGACAAGGCGCCAGCTTCGCTGCCACCCGTTCGAAGGGTAGGGGACGGAGCGCGCGCATCTACGTCGGCGCGCGTCTACTTCGACTAGGCGCCAGCTTCGCCGCCACCCGTTCGAAGGGTAGGGGACGGAGCGCGCGCGTCTACGTCGACTAGGCGCCAGCTTCGCTGCCACCCGTTCGAAGGGTAGGGGACGGAGCGCGCGCGTCTACTTCGACTTAGGCGCCAGCTTCGCCGCCACCCGTTCGAAGGGTAGGGGACGGAGCGCGCATCTACTTCGACTAGGCGCCAGCTTCGCTGCCACCCGTTCGACGGGTAGGGGACAGAGCGCGCGCGTCTACTTCGACTTGGGCGCCAGCCCCATTACCACCATCCCGGGTCTCTGGCTCCCCAGCCACAAGCCCGCAGACATTCACAGGCCGCAGGGGACGGAGGAGGCCAAAGGACTCGACGACATGGCTTCGGCCCTGTGAAGCCCTTCACCATGAGAGGCTCCTGTCGTAGGGGTGGCCCCCACCTAAACCCAGCAGGCCTGGTAGGAAGGAATAAGGCCTAAAATAGGCCATGTGTAATGACACGACTGCCCCCAGAGGGGATAACCAGAGGTAAGGGTATAACTGTAAAAGCACTCCTCATGCATATATATATATGGATACAAGCCATGGGGAGGACCCAGGCCATTACACTTATCCTCATCACTCTCCACTACCATCTCTCTCTCTGTTTGGTCTGTAGCCACAACACACCATTTTATCAAAAATGCACAATTGACTCAAAATCAGTCGAAATTGCTCATATCTTGTGTGATTAAGGTTATAAGCTTGAAATATCTCTGTTGATCTCCCTCGGATGTGTTCCCTCTGAGTTTGACTCAAATTTTCAATTTCTTACTCTTGAGTGAGACCTTTTTGCAAAAGATAAGCTATTTTAGTAAAAATTATTTGCAAAAGAGTTACTTGAGGATGTTTTGGTTGGACATGCTCCATATCTATTTAAGTTGTTTGAGTGAATATTTGGAGCACTTACAGTTATTTTTCCTCATTTTGGGCTTTGTGCCCTAGCCTCGGCCTGCCTGGGAGCAGTCACCGATTTGATCGGCCTGCCAATACTGGTCTGATCGGTTGGAGCGGTCAAACCATCGTGTTATTGGTGATCAGATTGGTAGGCACCTCCCAGGGGCATTTTCTCTTTTCTTTTCTCTGCCCGACCTATCTCCATACCCATTCGGCCAGGTCAGCTCCTCTCGGGTATCTCCTCCTCTCAAGACCCCGTCGGCACCTCTTCTCTCTCCAGCCACTAAGGGCTTCTCCAGCCATCTCCTTCCCTCTCCTAGGAGGTAAAAAGGATCTCCCTCTCCTCTACCTTTTCACCAAGGGTTTTGCTCTCATTGTTTTCTTATCAAATGGAATGAAACCCTAGGTTTAAATCCCTCTTCAATCCGACCAAGAACTTTAAGTTCTCTTCAGTCAAGCTTTCTCTCTTTCTAAGTGGTAATCTCTCCTTTCCCCTGCCTACTTTGCTCTCATTCCATGATTTCCAAGCTTTTAGGGTTTATGGTTTGAGCCATGAAATTTTCTTTTACCCTTGGAAAATTCATGGTAGGAAAATTCATGGTATGCAAGTAGTTTGAATCAATGCAAAGGATTACCCTGTGATTCCAACACTGATCTATGAAATCCTTGCCCTAAATATTTTTGTGACTTAAGAAAATATTCTCTGCTGCCATATATGTGCTATCACATAATACCTGTTTCATCTCTTTTGCTGCCATATAAACCCCTGTTCATCCTTTTGGACAGCAAAAATGCCGAGAACCAAAGAATCTTGTCGCAAGAATGCAGTTCCCCCTTTCTTTAAAGCTCATCATCATCGATTTGCAGGGAGCCCTTATTCTCATCATCAGTCATCTCACCCTCAACCTCAAGAGAATATTGAACATGAAGCAGAGGTTCATGGGTACAATTTGCAACGCCATGAGGGTAAAGAGACTCCACAAGAACCTGAGATGGAAATTGAGGAAGAAGAAAATGTTAATGAAGAGGAGAATGAGGAAGTGCCAGAGCATCCTGATTTTTCCAAAATGAGCAATGAGAATTATGCTATGCTTAGACGCTGATCAATTTCAGTTTCCTCCCTCTGCAACACAACACCTCTTTCATACCTTGTTCCAACACCAGGTTTATCATCAAATTTATGCTGATAAGAAATTTGTAAATTATAGATTTGTCACCTGGAGCTTTTTGGGCAAGAATCCCATCTTTAATGGTTTATACCCTCTTCTTCGACGTGTTCACCTAAAGGAGTTTGTGACTTTGAGTTGTGATTATCATGCTAAGGCTATCAAACAATTTTATGCTACTATGTATATCCCCAAAATTTGATTTCCTCTCTTGGATGATGGGGAGAACACGGGCTCAAGCTACCAAAAGGGAGTTTGAGATCTCCTTGGGTTTGCGAACATCTCTTGGAATTAAGGTTCATGACAAAGATTCGCTACATCTCACTCACATAAATGATTAATATGATCCTACTCAAAGTTTTGTGCGTAGACGAGTGTCGGAAGTCCTTCCTCTTCCAAGCATCATCAATCAGATTATGAGGGGCACCTTCTTTCCTAGAAGTGGCAATAATGACGAGTTTAACGGGCAAGCTTGGAATATCATCAAGTACATCATGGAAGGTACTCGCTTTGATATTCTTAACTTAATGATTTGTGAGATTGCCTCTTCAAAAGGAGATAAGAGCAAAAGTATATATTATACTCCCTACATCATGAAGCTCATTATTGATAAAACTGATTTCGATACGAACTGCAATATGGAGCATAAAGAATACCGCCCTAGAGATGCTCACTCTCCTCAAGTGCCTCCACAACCTCATGGTGGGTAGTTTGAGCATATGGGACAACCTCATAGGTAAGGGGGTAGCATCAAGGACAGCATGAATAATAGTTCTTTGATGATGCCTTCATGAATGAAATGCGTCAAAGTCTTGAACATCTCGCCACAGTGTTCAATAGAGTGGATTCTCGCATAGAGACCATGGAGAGAAATTAACAAGAGGCCATTGCCACTCAAGCTAGGTGGCATTCAATGCTTGGAGTCTTTGAGTGACAAGTGATTGATTGCCATAGTAGGGTAAATCGCCTTGAGAGAGACGATCCCCTTCTCGGTATCGTCATCGCCATAGTGTGCATGGTGGCTCCTCTTCCTCCCGTGCTCCTTCTCGTGGGTCCTCTAAAAATGGTTTAGTCCTCCTCTTTCCTCTTTTAAATCTTTCTTGTGGCTAAATCCTTCCTTTTTGGTGCTTGATGCCAAAGGGGGAGAAGAAAATGAAGATAAAGAATACAAGGTGAAGAAGATTTCCTATTTTATTATGTAGGACAATAGACCTTGTTATGTGATGGATAAGCTTATGGTCACTTGTAAAATATGTGATGGATAAGAAAAAGATGAAGATGCATGTATGTTTACATTATTATGATTAATTGACTATATTGATATTGTTGACATGCCTCTAGGATCTAAAATATAAAAAGAACTCCACCAAAATTTACAAAATCCACATAAATATGCATGAATCTCATTCAAATATTTATGCACATATTTAGGGGGAACTTCCTTTATATAATGTAGCTTTGCCAAGCATTAATTTCAAAATTCATCTTGTACTAAATAGAATGAATTTAGTGCTTCCAAAACTTATCCAAGAGTATACAATTATTGTGTGCAAGGTGTATACTCAAACAATTAATTACTTCTTCATCACCTGTTGAGTATTATCATCAATTACCAAAAGTGGGGAGATTGAAGGATCTAGACCCGTTATTATGAGTTAATGACATATTTTGGTAATTAATGATAATTGAATTGTGGAACTAATAGTTTCATTGATATGAATAAACAGGATATGTCTCACAGTGACGGATATGACTTGAGATGGGTTCATGTGGTTGATCATCCTCAGGTAAAGACTTCATGTGTTGATGAGTAAAGTCGTGACCCAAAACTTGAAGTTGAGATATATGTCATCAAGCTTCAAGTAGATGCGTAAAGTAAATGTATGACTAACTAGAACTAAGGATGCCGTACTATTAAGAGGAGTCACCACTAGTAGCTTAAACATATCATGTGTTAATAGCTCACTTAATTACTCTAACTCTGTCCATGACATGATGTTAATATTTTCGAATGTGTTTTGAAAATGTTGTAGCTCATGCATAAGTCCTTTGTGACATATGACTATATATTTGGGAATGTGTTTTTGCAACATGATGAAGTCCATGTTATTTCCCCTCTTTGAGGCATGATGCTAATATTTGAGATATGTCTCTCCAATGATTGTAGCTCATGCAAATATCATTGCTACATGTGACTTAAGTTTGAAAAGGCAATTTGAATTTGGTTTTAAATCCATGTCGTCTTCCCGGTGATGTGATTCTAAAAGATACTTGCGGATGTGTTCCATGATTTTTTAGGAGTCACATTTTAACCTTGAATGCATATCTCTATAATTTGCAAAGCTTTTGTGCAAAGTGGCTGAAAATTGTGCATTGTCTTCAAATCTCCAGAGCCTGTCCTCAAGGTAGCGGTCTGACCGGCCTTGTATATCTGGTCAAACTAGCCTAATTAATTTCACCTGGGCCCATAGGCAATCTAATCAGTGCAGCGGTCAGACCGGTGTGTATATGGCGGTCTAACCATCCAGACAAGTCTGATCGGCCTGAACATGGTAGTCAAACCGCCCAACGGTCAGACCGGCATACGGGTAGTGGTCGGACCAGTCCGTGGAACTACCGTTTCTTCTCGTGGTACATTTTCTCCTGATAGTGACTTTCAAAATAGCGGTCTGACTGGTACCTTTGCAATCTGACAGGACCTAGCGGTTAAACCAGTCTCTGTGTGGGTGGTCTGACTGGTATCTCTATCTAATGGCTAGTTTTATAGCCGTTGAGTTGACCCCGATAGTACTGGCCATATGTTGGTGGTACTACCGAGCCTCGAGCTGATTCTTGCCCTTTCCTTGTTCCAACGGCTAGTTATTAGGAGAAGTGTATAAATACCTCCTCAAGGGCTATTGAGAGGAGGTTGCTGGTGCTATTCTTCTATTTTTTTGAGCTAAGAGCAAGTCTTCTTCTCATATGTGCATGTGTTGCACTTAGAGAGTGAGGAGAGCATAACCTAGTGCATGTGTTGCACTTGGTGGTGGACTTTATGTCTGTTGAGCTGCGATTCTTGATTCATTCAAGTGAAGGTCTCTGACTTGTTACTCTTGGAGTTTGCCGACTCCTGGACAGTTCAAGAGGTGTGGTGGTCCCATGATCTTCTCAAGAAGCTTGAGAGAAGGCCTGGCACATTGTGAGTTGTGTGGTGCTCACCATCTTCAGAGTGGAGGAAGAACAACCTTAGTAGATTGAGGTTGTTAGGCTTAATTCATGGAGCTGATCCAACTCAGTTGGGCTTACATTAACGTGGATTAGGGAAAACCATTAAGTTTTTGAACACCACGATAAAAACATATGTGTCATTGTGGTTTGTCATCTTGTGCTCAATTTACTTTCTAGCAATTCATATTCAAGCATTCATATTCATTGAATTGTTCAGAATACTTATCTTCCTAGGATTGTTTATCTTGACTTAGAATTATATCATTGGTACACTTAGCCAAACTTAGATGTTTTAGGTCTTATTTGTGAAAACAAAATAGTTTACACTTCCGAATTTTTAAAACTGTCTATTCACCCTCCCCCTCTAGTCCACCTCCTCGATCTTACAATTGAAGAAGACCAAAAGGAAATTGAAAGAAAATAATTTTGTTGTTGAAAACTTGAATTCTTATATTAATAGACTTAGAGCTTTTATTCGTAATGATGAATCATGTGAGTCTTGTTAGGTTTTACATTCTGAGTTAAAAACTGATAGATCAATTAATGCATCAAACTTGATTCAACTTAGGGATGTAACTGCTAAATTTGTTGAATTAAGATTGGCACATGACTCTTATGATGAAAAATTAAAACTTGCTAATAATGAAATTGAGATGCTCAAGTTTAACTCTTCTAAAGCTTGTTCTAATTGTGATTTGCTACAAGTTAGGCTTAATTTATCTCATGAATCTATTCAATAAATACTTTATCATGAGGCACTTTCTTGCTCTAACTATCCTAAGTTTAACATTGAAATAGAAATATTGGCTAGACAATGTAATGCTTCTGCTAAAAAAGATAGATTGGTTCGGTCTACTGCTTCCAAGAATTTTGTGATGGATCCTGTTAAGTGCACATTTTGTCCCTCATTGGCTAAAGAGAATGAGTATCTTAAGGACACTTTAGAGAGATTTTCTTTTGGCGAGAAAAATCTGAATATAATTCTAGACAAGTCAAAAACAAGTGTGAAAAATCATAGTCTAGGATTTAATTTTGTTGAGCATACCAAGAATAATCCTCCTAAGATTGTTAAGCTTCTTGAACTTCAAAAAATTGAAGTAAAATCTAAATCAAAATAAATTATGTTTAAATCTACTAGTATAGCAAAGGACCCCTCTATAAGAGTGGGTGTTGTGAAGGCAACAGATACAATTTCTCATCAAGTCAAGTATCAATGCACCTATTGTGGTAGAAATGGTCATTTGGCTCAATTTTACTTTTGAAAAGCAAAGAAAGAAAAGAAAGACATGTTAAGAAAGGTTTCTCATTCTGGAGTGGAGTTTGTGCAAGCTCCTTATCGTTGCTTTGGTCCCACTAATCAATATTCTGTAGGTGTTGGACTTTCTGCGATAGGACTAATCAGACCTTTATTCTTCATGCAGTCAGACCGTCCTCAGGTGGTCAAACCGCTGTTGGTGGTGTGGTCTGACCGGCCGACAATCAGACCAGCCTTGCTAAGGTGGTCAGACCGCCCAGTAGTCAAACCACCTTTTCAACGGTGGTCTGATCAGAAGCTGACAGAGGCTAATTCTTCGCTAAATCTTTATTATGGCCTGTTGTTGCCCATGTTCATCGTGTATCTCAGTACTGGATTCCTAAATCTTATTTCACTAACCCTAGTACTGTGAGACCGATGTTTCCTGTGATGTAAGAATAGCTGACGAGGATGGAAACCATGAGCTTGATTAGGTTCTGGTCTTTTACATCATTACTTGATTAGAACACTTGATAGTTCTTCATTCTCTTTGATGATTTCCAAGAGATTTCACCTTCTAGGAGACCATGTGGAAAAGGTGGTGTTGTCCTACACCTGGTTGAGTTCCTTTTTCAGATTGCTCATATTCTCTCAAAATCGCTTGATTCTTTTCGTTTTGCTCATTTGCGAAGTGAGTTGGATGTGTTGCATCATATCAAATTATTCTAATGGGAAGCTTATTGTTTAAAGAAATTTCAGAAGTTTTGTTTATTATACTTATTAAAAAAATTATTAAGTTGAAGCCGTTGAAATCAAATGAGTTGTAGAGCCTTCTTTATCATTTTTAGTCATATGCTATGTAGCATTGATCATGAATGGTTAAAATTAACTTACTATACTTGAACTAAAGCATGACATGGCAGAATACTTTGACTAGATTGATTATAAATTGTACTTTGCAGTGTTCATCTAAAAGGATTAGCTTGACTGTGAGTCTTATTTTAAATCTTGGTTATGAACCTTGTTTGTTTTATATTATAATCTTTTTATGTTCACTCAATTTGACATGTTATAAAAAAATAAGAAAGAAAATTAAAAAGATGTATGCTTCATGCATGTCATATGTAAACAAAAGAAAAGGCATAAAAAGTGCACAAATAAAAAGAAGTATGCTTCAAGAATATTACCATTGAAAAGAAGTATGCTACAAGCATGCCATCAACTAAAATAAGTATGCTACAAGTATGCCACATGCTTAAAAATTGATTGTGGAGCAATAGGTTGTTATATGAGACTGCTAGCTTGTCTAGATTTAAAGTTTGCTTCACTTTTTTAGCTTTGACTTTTCTTTGTGATAACTCGTTGTGCTCTTTATAATTGGTTTAACCATTGTTGAGATGCCTGCCATTGATATAAATCACTTAATCATGCTAAAAGACTTATTTTGACATTGTTATATAATATATAACTTTATATGATCCAGATAGCTCTACTAAAAAAATGACTTGGTCAATTTATTAATTCAATACAAAGTGACTTGGATAATCTACAAAGCTTCTTTATTTTTACTCTCATTGCTCCTTCTTAGAATTATTCTTTTTCTGAAGTTTCTTAATGATTACATTGCCAAAGGGGGAGAATTTGGAAAGAGTGGAGAGAAAAATGGCAGAAATTTGAGAGATTTCGATTTTGGAGTCATTGCCTCTATTGTGTTGAGGGGGAGTTTTATGAGTTTTCATTGAAAGTTTACTGTTGTGGTTTGTCAATTTCTTTCTCTGCAGCTTTGAAACTTTCCTTTTGCAAATTTTTTTTCTTTCAAAACTCATCTTATTTGAGAGATTTTGAGTGTTGTCAATGTATTTATCAAGGGGAGATTATTAGACCATGTAGAGGTAGTGAATACAGTATGATGAATAATTGACATTTGGGTTGCATTGAAATTTGCATTTGTGAAAGTTTTGGTTGACCACGGTTGGCGATCAGCAAGCTTCGACCATGATTGAAAGTCGGTGGTCCAATTGACCTTGTGTTGGGCAGTTCGAATAGCCTTGTGTTGGACAATCCGATCGGCAGAAGGACCATGGCAGAATGATCACGGCAAATCGACCACGTCAGAATGGCCACAGCAGATCGATCATGGTAGATCGACCACAGTAGAACAACCATGGCAGGTCGACCATAGAGGATCAACCAAGGTAGGTCGAGCACAGTAAGATGACCAGGACAGTCATCAGTTATGGTGAACCATTCGA
Source organism: Dendrocalamus latiflorus (assembly GCA_017311315.1). Lineage (NCBI taxonomy): Eukaryota > Viridiplantae > Streptophyta > Magnoliopsida > Poales > Poaceae > Dendrocalamus > Dendrocalamus latiflorus. Next base: position 16,885,105 of record CM029637.1, on the reverse strand, counting down.
TGGTCGAAGCTACTGTGACTGGTCACTGATCGTTGCTACAATACCATGTCGATAGTCGATAGGTATAGTAACTAGTCGATACTCAGATGCTATAGTGCCTGGTTAGTGATCGGTAGCTGTAGACTTTATGGTCAGTAGTTGTAGACTTCGCGATCTATTGCTGTAGTCGTAGGCTTTATGATCAGTGTCGTAGATCTCGCGATCGATAGTCGTAGGCTTTGTTATCGGTTGCCGTAGGCTTCTCGGCAGTACTTGTAAGCTTCGAGTGCTTCAATTCTTGTAATCCTCGAGTACTCGTGTCTATTGGGCCAGTAGTCGACCGGCCTATGCATGGATGTTCAACCGGGCTAATTCTGAGTGGTTTGAGGTTGATTTCTAGAGGTCGTGGATGGGTTGGTTCGTGATTATGGATTGATAAGGGTGTGTTATGTATATGTAGGCTGATGTTGGTCAAGTTAGAGAGAACTTGTGGTAGGAAAAAGTTTTTTAGTCTTTGCATGTGCAGGTTGGGCGTAGAGACGGTTATGATAGATGACGATGAGGACCGGGACTAGGAGGTGGAAATCTGAGGTCTAGGGGATCGAGGATGTCACGAGGTTGTTGGGCTCACACTGGAGCATGTGAAGATTAAAGGTAGATTATGCGTGAAAAAGGTACAGAAGGTGCGGTCCTGGAGGCTTCGATACATGATGGGTTAAAAAAAAATTATAAAAGGTGTATATAATTGAAAGGTTTAGATATTTTAGAAAATCCGTGTTAGTCGACGCCAAGCTCGTATTTCTAGTTTATACTGAGAAAAAGAAACGTTTACGGAGACGTAGGCATGGCATGGGTCCAGCAATTCAGGAGAGCAAATGACCACTGGTTTTGATGTATCAACATCTCCGAGAATTGTATGCGTGGCCCCATGGAGACGGAGGCATCTTTTCTAGAAGTTATTCAGAGCGGGGACAAGTCGTTTTCGTGATCTCTGAAACTTATCCACAGTGGTTAGCTTATGTCTACAGAAGCATCTCTCGTTTCCATGCTGTTACTTTCAACTCGAGTAGCTGTGGACATCTTATCACTTTCGGACATTGCATGGGATGTGATTCTAGGCCTTAATTTTAGTGTAGCCAGTCAAAACTAGAAAAGAAAGAAAATAAGCGAAGCTACTTTAGTGTAGTTTTTAGCTAAACATAGGACCTTAACCAGCTTCACACAAAAACAAGAAGCCTCCAAAATTTTGGGTAATTTTGCTTTGGACCCTAACCAGCTTTTGTAATGGAACATTAAATCCAGTCACAAGCAGTGGCGTCTGCTACGTTCATGTTCACATGTTCATGTATCCCTCCTCCTGGATAAGCAAGACTATTAAAACAGAGTTATCCAAAAACACCCAAAAGTCAAACGATTCTGAGGTGAAAGGGCAAGCAATTGACCAGTCCGTGTTCTTAGGAGTAAGTTCTGCTTGACGATTGCAAGTGAGAAGTCAGTTCTGCTGAAACCCAGTAGAGCGGACCGAGTTCTGCTCCAAACGGCTTTAGTTTCTGACTTATTTTTAGATTTTCGATTTATTTAGACCAGAACTCATTTGAAACACGTTAGTTTCTAATTTCGGCTTATTTTAGCTTTTTTTTACCTTTTCTTTTTCTCTTATTCCTCTGCATTGTCCGTGACAATATAACGCTTTTTCTCTTTTTTTTTCTATTTTTTTCTTATTTTTTTCTCAAAAAACTATCAGATACTATAATACAATTTTAGCTATAACCCAAAAACCACCGGTTAGAGCATCACCATCAGCTTATTCAAACACCGTACCTATAGTCTTCCATTCAGATTGTACTGTTATACCGTGGCAATTCTGTAGAGCTTTGACTAGCCGACCATATCTAAAACTGATTTTTTTTTTTTTACCACAAAGGAAATTGGAAGAGTTCAGTTTTCGTCCTGGACTCTTTACACTGAACTCTTTACAGGTCTAATTTTCACCCTAAACTTAAATACTTCTTTGGATTCCAAACGTAAGTGGTTTAGTCTCTGTGCCGATCAAACATTTGTTAGTTTGACAATCAATATATAAAAATTATCAAGATTGACAATGTGAAATTGATATTACTATGCCATCATAAAATATACTTTCATAGTACATAATTATTTTATTTGAAATAACATATTTTTATCAAATTGATGGTAAAAGTGTCGTCTTACGACCGTGTTAATATCTCAAGTGACTTACATTTGGAATCAAAGGAAGTACCATGTAAATTCCATCCTTAACTGTCAAAACCAATTATCAGGCGGAAGAACAAGCAATTATCAATCACTGTTTCTAGGAGAAGACCATAATGGCCTCTAAGTTCTGTTTAATTAAAGAGTGCAACTTCATAAGGCGGATATGGTTGCAATATTGCAACCAAAAATCACAGTGGCTACTGAAACACTTATTTGTGTCATTTGTCTCCGCCTTCGCTGTCTCTATGCCCTGATGATGCTCATGGTCTCCCTTCCTATTCGAATCAACCGCCGCAACACCTCAGCCGCCGCCTTTCTCACCGCCAACAGTTTCAATGGTCCTCCCACGTCGTGATTTCCACTATTCTAATTCTTTTGGCCTCCCAGTTCTATTTTCCTATTCGCCCGAGCTCTACCGTGCCTCCCTCACCGCCGGTGAGCTCGAACTGATGGCGTGTCCTCTATTTCTCCCTCTAACACATTAGCTAGGGGTATTTTTGAAAATCCACATATGGATTCTGGCTAAGAAAGGAAAAAAGGAATAAGTGCTAGCAGGGATGGACGGAGTGTTATAAACACAAACGGAGCGATATTTCGGTGGTACTAAAGTGAATTGGGTAAATTCAGTGGTATATGGTTAAAGCTAGCGGCGGAGGACCCGATAGGGCAAGCCCTGGCGTACGCCAGACCTTGATGCGGGCGGCGGGAGGCGGGCGGGCGGCGGGCGGGGGGAGGCGGGAGGCGGCCGGCCGGCGGGAGGCGGGCGATCCGCCCCACCTCATTTTTTTCCCGTCCTCCGCCACTGGTTAAAGCCGTGAAATTTCAGTGGTATAAACTAATTGTTCATAAAACTAAACTAAAGCTCTGCTATTTACTTAAGAGAATCTATGCTATTCATAGGCACGTGATTGACTCTAGGCTTAACCCTGGTGGGTAAGCACGTTACACCACATCGCTAGCATCTAGCCACTGGCCAAACGGATAAAAAGTTTGGCGGTGGTTACTCCCCAAAAAAAGGTATATGACATATTTTTTTTAAAGTTTTTATCCACAAATATGGAGTGTATTTTATATTTTAATACGAAATACATGTGTTGTTTTCTCTATACACCTAATAAATATATAATTTTACTTATATTTTTTATATACATACATTAAATATTGTACAACGAGATAATAATTATGATAATCTAGTTATTTTCAATGCTATCATTAATCTCTGTCCAAAGAAAATTTGGCACTCATAGTACTATTTGGCAAATTATTTACCGGAAAGGCATGCACTAAACCCCATTCTATTGCAATTTTGTGTGCAACCATTGAGGCCCTGTTTGGAATGCGGGAATTTTTCCCGATTCCTGCGGGAATTGAACTGTTTCCTGCAAAATTCCTGCAAAATTCCTGTGGAATTCCTCTGTTCCAAACAGGCCCTGAATTGCTATGGTTGGTGTCATTTCTACTTATACTTAGACTTTGGTTTAAATTGTTATAGTAATTAGTTTTTAAACGGTACGTTTTTTTAAATGGGATCTACAGAAATATTATAGTAGATATTGTATCGAGTTCAGTTATATCGGCTAAAATCACATACGACTAGTTTTCTCTATATATTATCTCCTACGAATAGACAGAATTCAAAAACCATAAACCAAAAACAAAATCCACAGTCCGGAAAAAAAAACCCCACCGACTTAACATCAATTTAGTTTTGGGTAGGTAAGCGCCGTACAACTGTTTACGTACTACTGTACTCTTCCATTCAGATAATATAATGCTAATGCCGTGGCAATCACCCTATGGAGCTTTGACTAGCCGGCCATCTCTGAAAATAAGACTGCACATATCATGCTGATCAGCAAATGTTTGACTTTGTACATATGTCCTTTTCGCTTCCCGGAAGGTTTAGATAAACATCTCCTTATCGATGATATAATATCTGCAAAAGAAGTTGACTTATGCATTTTTGGCTTTTCGTATTATGTAGGGTTTTCTTCCAAGAATATATCGACATGCTTTGCTTGCACTTGTATTTTTCTCCATGACATACATTGAGCTAGGATTTCGAAGTATCTAGAGTTTGCATTTTTCAAGAGCTTTTTTTTTCTATTTTCTTCCGTGTTCGTGTTAATACATGTCAAAGATTAATAGGGCTCCGTTTGAATGGTGGGGATTTCCTATGATGTCGTAGAACAAGGAATATTTTCCTTAGAATTCATATGAAATTTTTTGAACCTTAAGATTCCTACGAAACTTCAATGAAACTCCTACGGTGTTTCTATGAAATTTCAAAAAGCAAAGAATTTCAGACCGATACAAAAGGTTAAAAACAGAACAGGTCAAGCTAGAATATTCTCTGGTTAAAATGGAAACAAAAAGGAGTATTCACTTGGCCATACTAGAGCTTAACTGAAACTGAATCTGGACCAAGCAAAGCTCCGATCCTCGCAGTTCCACCAATTTAGGAGATGGGGCGAGACAAGGAAAAATTTATTGCAATATTTAATGGGTGTTTAGAACTGCTCCATAAACTCTTGGAGCAGCTCCACAAAAAATCTAGAGTTTATGGAGCACCCCTTTAGGTGCTCTCACAACTCCACTTTTTTTTTTCTCGAACAGAGTGCATGGAGTTGAACCTGTTTAGCGCGGAGCTGAAAAACGTGGAGTAGAGCAGTCCCAAACACCCCTTTACAGCGAATTGGTGCTATATAAGGAGGCAGAGGCCGCCGCCACACCACTTCGTCTTCCTCCCCTCGTCCGTCCAGTCCTCCCGTTTCTTCCCTCAAAAGAATTCCGCCATTGCTGCTGGCTTCCAGCATCCAAAACTTGGAGCCCCAAGGTCTCAAAAAAAAGAACTTGGAACCCCAAGGCAGAATTTCCTATTCCAGGTATTCCTTTTGTGCTGGATATACGTACCCTGCCTTGTTCTTGGGTAATTTTTGGGTTTAATTTGGGGTAGAATTGACGGTTCTATGGGGATTTGAGGCCGTGTGCCTGCTGTTTCCGTGGGAAATATCGAATCTTTTCGGGGGTAAACAGCAGCATTTCAGGCTTGTTGCTGCGAGTTTCTCTGCGGTCGCTTCTTTCAGCATTGTTTGATGCGGAATAGATGGACATGCCCCCAATTTGTTTCTTTCTTATCCAGAGTTGCAGTTTCCATTTTGGAGGATTCTTAGACCTGTGCTAATTCCCTCCATTTATTTCCTCGGTCAGATCGTTCTAGTTTCATATGCCTAACTTGCAGGTGGGGCAGCCTATCTCTCTCTTTGCAAAGAAGGTGAAGTTGGGAGTTTTAGTTGGTTTCTACAATCAATGAGCTGCAGGACATGATGGATTAGTTAAAAATAGTCTGATAACTTAATTAGTTGGCCATGTTTCTGATTTTATTTTAGAACCAAGGCACAGCCCAGCTATTATTGAAAGCCAAGGTTACAGAGCTTTTAGGAAGGGAAATCAAACTGTGGTAAACATGTTATTGGCTATTCTGAAAACAATTGTTCTATTATAGTTTGAAGGTTATCATAAACTAGGACTGTAGTAGTAGTTCTTGATGTTTTCTATTATAGATCGTTCACTGTGACCAAAAGGCTTACTTGAATTGCATCTGTGAATCCACATGTTCTTGCTGCAGTTTTGTGTATATACTAACAACTGCACTTTGGTTGTCTAATATACGTCTAATACATGATAAATTATTTAGCTGTTTTGTCCTAAACAGCTTCATATCAAGACCATCACTTTCAAGTTTCAACTCCTCAATTTGAATTTCATTGTCATTTGAGGTTGTAGATAGATAGGCAAAATTTATCTATTTGTCGTATAATTTGAAAACTAGTCCATTTTCCTGTGATATCATTTCAAATATAGAGCAGTAAGCTATGTGCTCTGCGCAATTACTTGTAGAATGATCATAACAGCAGTAACATGTATATGTTGCATATCTGGATCAAGGTTATTAAGTCGGTAAGTCGAGTCGAGTTGCTAAGGACCGACTTGCCGACTAGTCATTGACCACTTGTCGACTTGCTAGCAAACCATCCTTGGACAGTAGCAAATTAAACAGAGCATGAAATAAACAAGACTTGGATAAATTTTAATTTAGAGCATGTGACCTCATCTTCTACTACAACAGAACACAACATCTGCTGCCACCACATCTGATAGTCTAGTCGAGTCAGTGGCTCTAGTTGAGCACCGCCGGCTGACTAGACGACTAGTCGTCGAACACTGATCTGGATTTGGTTATTGTGTTTCTTAAATGATGCTATGGCATGGTTTGCACTCCTGGCCTAAAGTGAAAGGGGGAAACTCCCAAAGATGTGAACATTTCAATTATCATTTCTAATCGAATCGAACACATCGCTTCTTGTGTTGAATGGTGGAGACTCATTTTCGCTGCGAACTTCTGACCATGCTGGAAGGAGGACACTGAATTGTGTCCTTTGTTTAGCTGGCTACCACCGGTGTATCACGGTCATATGTTGCTTCTTGCAATGATTGGGCATGAGTTAATTTGTACTCTTGGAACTATTTCATTCTATTGTAGGTATTTAGGCGTGGTGGAAGTGGTGGTTAATGGTCATCAAATTCATATGGCCATTGGTATATCGATAATCTAATTGTGCTTGGCAACTAAAACTGTATTACTTGTCTACCTAACATTAATGTGATGATATTTTTTGTAGATATTGAGGCAACGTGTAAGGGAGGGAGCTGTTCCTACTTAAGAAGACCAAGGCTGCCTATTCTACCAGGAGAAACCATTCCAAGGCCTTTCACTAACCAAGGCTGCCTATTCTACCAGGAGAAACCATTCCAAGGCCTTTCACTATCTCATGGCATTTGATACAGCTAAGATAACAACGACAGAGAAATCTAAGTTGAAGAACCTCATTTCAGCATCATTCAAACCCATGTCTCTTACGGTTCCCATTGGTGATGGGTATCATGAATCATTCTGTTTCGAGCACCACCATACATAGCAAATAAGCTAGAGCAACAAACACGAAAGTCAATTTAACTTCTTCGCGCGAACGAGGGGAGCAAGCGGTAAAACTTAAAAGGTGCTTGCGGCCGCATTTCAGAATGCTTGCACTTGCTGGAGCAAGAGAACCATTTGCTCAACCAAAGACGTGCCTTCGTGCTACAATGCAGCTCAAGTCTCCAACTAGGCCAAAACTTTCCCCAGGGTTGGTGACCCAAGTGGAAAGTAATTTGTACTGTGCATTGATACCTGGTTTGCCAGATGATCTGGCGAAGATATGCCTCGCCCTTGTCCCTCGGAGCTACTTCCCTGTAATGGGTGCAGTGTCCAAGATGTGGATGTCATTTGTCGGGAGCAAGGAGTTCATTGCTGTTAGAAAGGAGGTTGGGAAGCTTGAAGAGTGGATTTATGTCCTGACCGGTGAAGCAGCAGGAAAGGGATCCCATTGGGAGGTATTGGGGAGCCTGGAGCAAAAGAACAGGATACTTCCTCCTATGCCTGGACCAACCAAAGAGGGGTTTGGTGTGGTAGTTCTTGATGGAAAGCTGTTTGTGATGGCTGGCTATGCTGCTGACCATGGGAAGCAATTTGTTTCTGATGAGGTTTACCAGTATGATGCTCGTCTGAACAGGTATATTTTTTATCTTCATAAACATCATAGATGCTCTTTGCTTACACCAGAGGATAGTATTATTCTCTTGTTGATTAAGTACCTGATTAGTAATTCTGAAGAAATCAAATGATCGTACTATTAATCTGTTGATGCCATGAGTTCTCCAAATAAGAAATGTTGATCAGCACATTTACCTTCAGTATTTGAAGTATGAAACTAAGCCATCCTGATCAAATTGCCTAGGTGGGGTGCACTTGCCAAGATGAATGCTGCTCGTCGCGACTTTGCCTGCGCAGAGGTCAATGGTATAATATACGTTGCTGGTGGATTTGGTACCGATGGTGAAAGTTTGTCCAGTGTTGAAGCATATGATCCACAACAGAATAAATGGGCATTGATTGAAAGCCTTCGCAGGCCAAGGTGGGGCTGCTTCGCCTGCGGGTTCAACAGCAAGCTGTACATCATGGGTGGCCGTTCAAGCTTCACAATTGGCAATTCCCGCTTCGTTGACGTGTACGATCCTAATCGCCATGCTTGGGACGAGATCAAGAAAGGCTGTGTGATGGTCACCTCTCATGCGGTTCTTGACCAAAGGCTGTTCTGCATCGAGTGGAAGAACCAGCGTTCACTCGCAATATTCAACCCTTCAGACAACTCTTGGCAGAAGATCTCGGTGCCACTTACTGGTAGTTCAAGCACTCGGTTTTGCCTCGGTGTGCTCAATCAGAAGCTGCTGTTGTTCTCGCAGGAAAAAGAACCCGGGTATCAGACACTGATGTACGATCCAACCGCCCTGATGGGTTCTGAATGGCGCACCACGAAGCTCAAGCCGTCAGGGTTATGCTTGTGCAGTGTAACCATTGAAGTTTGATGGTGCGGCTAGATTTAGCTTGTATCATGGTTTTCCATTGGCTATCTGTTCATCTGAAACTTTCGTCCACTTGTGCTTTTGGATGAAACAGTGTCTATGTTGCAGATATTTCAGTTCCTGAATAATATCAAAATTACTTGTTAATGCATTTATATGAATTACTGTTGGTGAACTCTTAAATGCGCAACACTTGGCTTTGAGCTGAGCTAGAGGTGTGTGATTTCAATTTCCATGGACCAGAACACTTGCCTGTGCTGCTACGGGATTCCATTCGCTGTCCAATGTACAATGCCTGCAGCAGAGCACGTACACTGGCAAGTGATGGCAGACAAATCAGGGCGTTCGGGCGCTCATGCTCTCATAAAAATTGGAAAAAAAAAAGCGAGGGTCTTATTTGCAACAAACCGCTGCAACTGACCTACGATCAAAAGGATAGAGTAGAAATCCAACTGGACAGGTAACGATTCAGCAGCAGTGAGTCAGCAGCTGAAAAGCGATAAAACGAGAAGATGATCAATGATCAAATGAACTTGTAAGATCGACTGAAAGTGCAATAACTTTTAGGCCCGGTTTGGAATGTGGACACTTTTCCTGAATCCTACTGTTTCTCGTGAAATTCCTATGTTCCAAACTGGGCCTTACGTAGACTATTCCCTTTACCACATCGCTTTGGTCTGTCAGAACCAGGGTTCGGTTTCCCGGCGGTTACCGGCCGGTAACCGGAAAACCCGGCTGGGTCCGGGATTTAAAAAACCGGCCGAAATTTGAAGAATGAGCTACAGTGCTACACAAAGCAAATGAGCATGTTGCCTTGCAAACTAGTAGGCTTTCTGACGCCCTTTCCACCATAAAGATATTAGAAGATGAATTGAGTAAAGTAAAAGAGTGTGTTTCTTCTAGTTCTAAAGAAAAATACCAAATACAATTGCATGCTGCAGTTGTAGAAGAGGAGTTGGAGAAAAAATAAATGAGGAACTTGTTCGTAATGCCAACAAACTAGAAGATGCCAACATAACTATTAACTCACTACAAGATGCATTGTCACAGGCTAGAACAAATCTTTCTAATCTTGTCTTCTTGATGCTGAAAAGAATGAAGTTTTCTGGTTCTTTTCTTTGAAACAAAACTACTACTTACTTTCTACAATGTTCTGGCTACTGCTATTTATAGAACACATGGAAGTTCAAAGGTCATGCCATCCCACGACCTATTGCATTCTCATGCAAATAACTCATTGTCAGACCCAGATTTTACAATCCGGAATCTTCTGTGATTCCACCGCACTATTCCCTGGATCAGTAGATAGTGCTCACAGATTACAGTTCTGATTATCAAAGTACATATCATACGGAAGCATAAATATAATAGTAAACTTACTCATGGGCCGATTAGGCCGAAATCAATAAATTGCAGCAGCGGAAGAACGAAGCACACAGGTGGGACCTTCAGGACATGCCCACAGGCAGCCAACTGGAGGTGCGCGACCTATCCCTTGACATCTTCATCTTTTCTGCCAGCTTGATCAATCTTGTTGCTGAGGCGAGGTGATTTGATTCCTGATGCTGAATTTTATCGCAAAAGCGAGTGTGAGCACTCCAACCCCGTGCTCCGCGAGCTAATACACAGAATGCAAATAAATAGTATGCATGGCTTAACAAAGGAGAGACTCGGGTTATTTTATTTGCCAAAAATCGCTTTTAGTAGCTTTGTCATTATTTAATCATAGTGTTATAGTTACTGCCTATACTCCACCTAGCGACTACCATAATCGACTTAATCCACCAAAATACACTTTCTTTATTGATTGCTGTCTAAGACTCCAAACAGCGATTATCACCAATTATGCAATCCACCAATCATACCTTCATTGCTGCCTAAATCCCCACATAGCGAGTATCATAACTTATATAATCCACTGATCAATTACTACCTAAAACTCCAAACAGCTAGCGACATCATTTATCTAATATCATTTATTTAATCCACCAATATCCTTTGCATTCTAAATTCTTAACAATCCTTTCGTAATTGATCCACAACCATAATCCTTCAATAATCAATCTTATTTTTCCATTATCTATCTCTAACTAATTCACTATTATACCTCCACCAAAATATAATTGATCGAGTCTACGATTCACTAGTTTATTTCCACCAAGTATATTATTGATTAGGTCTACGATTCACCAGTATTCATCCACCAGGAATATCATTGATCAAATTTATACTCCAAGAATTGTTATCATACTCCAAACCCCCAAGATCAATTCATCCATCCAGAACTTGTTCAAATCCTATTAATCCCAATATTGTCAACATCTCCCAAGAATTTATATCAAATATCAGTGTTGTAATCCAACCAATACCCTTGCACTTCCTAATACTCCAAAGATCATATAAATCACCTATCTAGTCTAGATATCCATTTGGGCTCATTTCTCCCAGAATCCACACTATCATTTCCTTTTATAATCGACATGAGTCCACCAATATATTTATGTTTTTACCACAAACTTTCATCTTTATTACTCCCGACTCTACTTATTTCCTCATATATTTTACTTTGCGAGAAGAGAAAACATTTTACTTTTGCAATATGATACATAAAAATTTCCTGAGACCTAGCAGTTTTGAACAAAAACATAATGTTCAAGAAAATGCAATAATAATAGCGATCCAGATTCCATCCACCGTTACATGGCATCCGCACCATATAGCATCTTTCAGCGTTATAGCCGCTTAACTTACCACTAGGACGACACCCAGGACAATTCAAATCAGGGCTTTCCACTACCCTCCACTTTTTCCATTACCACCCACAAAGTTTTTGAAATAGAACTATATCTGGTTAAGTTCCCATGTCTGCCCTTGACCGTGGGCACGGCTATTCGAATAGTTTTGACTCTGCAGAGTTTGCACACTTTACCCACAAGAGATAAATCCACTCGTTGCCCCCACATGATTCCTTAGCCATGCGGTTGAGTAGACTATCACAAGACCTTTACAATGCATTTTTCCTAGCAGAGTTACGTCCGCTAAGGTTTCCACTTCCTTCGGGGTACGAGCACCCTTCCAGAAGCCCCCTCTTGCGCCGTCACGTCGGAGGATGTGACCATCCTCTACCCGCCCATGGTCATACCGGCGCAACTCTTGCTAAGTCGATGCAAATTAGTTAGCCCTGCCTACACTTTGCCAGCTTGCGGTTGTGCTTGTTATACACGGGGTGACATGACAAGATTCAGTCCTTAGGGTTACCCGGATGGTTCTACCACATTTCACCTTTTGTGCATTCACTGCACCACATACCAGCCCCCAAACCATCCATCCAGGTATTTAAGCAAATTTAGGATTTTTGGGAATATAAAATAACCATATCCAACATACACCAGCCATTACCACCATGACTGCCCAACCAATTTTTCTCAGGATTAAAAGTGATGTTGGACACTCTCGCGCCCATGAGTATCTAAACAATACTAAGCATGGCATATATTTTAAAGACTTATTTTCGAAAGGTTACTATTATAATTTTGCTAGGGCGACAAGGTTCACAATTCAAATATTCTAAAGGGAGTGTAATATTATTCAAGGCAAACAATGGGCATATAACTAGAATATTGAATTTATCATGTATTTGCATATAAAATAACAGCATGCAATTTGATATTTTAAACCAAAATAATTTGCAGAAAATGTAGGTTCAACATGATCAAAGTATTGACTCGCCTGGCACGGTTTACCGCGGTCTCGAGCTCACACAATGCTTTCTCTTGAGCTTCAGTTCTTTATCTTCACTTCACTCTGACCACGCTTGTTCCCTTGATTCTTCAGGACCTCAATTTCTAATTACTCGCTAAGCAACTGGATTCAAATAAAGGCAAATAACTCAAAAGATCCAAATAAATCCAAATAAACTCAATTTAGTTTTATTATGAGTTAATGGGTGATTTGAGTGATTTGAGGCAAGGTCGGTAATAGAATACGACGACTCGATCTTTTTATTACGAGCTTCTTCTACTATTTTTATATTTATTAAGGAAGTTCCACGAGTTAGGTTAGACCTATAAATTGGTGTGCGAGTTTACTGGGCATTATTTTGTTGAGGGCTCATTTTCGGGGCATATGCTATATAAAAGTGATGTATACGATTTTGAGCTTACCGAATTAATTTTAGAGTCCGGGTTAGTAGCATGTTGCAGTACGATTATGTTATGTACCCTTTTCGGTTATTATCGGACATGGTTTATTTTTAATTTAACTTATTTACATGAGACAAGGCATGTTATACAAGATTATATTTTATTATTAAGTATACCATTTAGGATCTAATTATCAGTGGCATAATAATGATATGAGTTATTACTGTTATTTTTAATGGAGCCTTCGACTATCCTATGAGCTTTACACAAAAACTTAGTGGGCTATATCTACCCTCTATTCTTATCTTGATTTCCTTTAATAAGCTAATACTTATTTATTCTTACAAAAATTCAGATAAGCTCTAAAATTCCTAGTTTTAGTTCCATTGGATAGATCTAGAATTTAGATGAATTTAGAAATTTGCCTCACTCAATTTGGAGTTAAAATGAATAAGTTATGGTCATTTAAAGTTCTCAGTCCACTGAAATTCCAAAAATTAACAATCCCTGACAAGTGGGCCCCACTGGTGATTTTTAATTCATTCACATTATTTTTAAATTCTAAGTACTGTATCTATGACAGGTGGGTCCCACTGTCAGCGACTGCTCGGAGCAGCTGCCACTAACTGCTGGGGCTCACATGTCAGCTCAAACAAAAACTCAGAAAACTCAACCCGGCGCGGCGGAGCGGGGGCTCGAACGCGCGCGGCCGGGGAGCGGGGGGGAAAGGAGAGAATCAGCGCAGCTAGCCAAGTGAGCACTCAGGTGTTTCTGACTCCTATAGGGGAATAAATCCCTTTGAAGTATCTCTCGGAGGGGGCCGTGCAGAGGAAGTCGAGGGCGGCGGTGAGGTCGCGATGCCGGCGGCGAGTGGCTGTCGTAGAGGCTCGGGTGAACGCAAAAATGCGTTGCCCGAGTGCTGGTGAGCCGGATGTGGCGGTCGGCGGCGTGTGGTGGCGGCGGCGCTGGGAGGGGCTCCGGTGAGGGCGGTGTACAGCCGATGAGGAGCTCGAGAGATGACGGAATTATCTTCACGATGGGCCGAGGGTGCTGTGGTGGCGGGTAATTGGATTCTATTGGCCTAAATCGGTGGATCGGGTGGTCGCCAGAGTTGGAGGAGGAGGTGACTTTGCCGATGATTCGGTTGATTTTGGCGCAATTGCTTTCGGTAGAAGGGTGTTGTGGGTGTGGCGAAGTAGTATGCAGCTTCCCCGGGTTTTATAAATGGCCGGGCGGGGCTGGCAACGGGCTGCGCCGTGCGGTCATGTCAGGGGCGTGCGGCGGTGGCAGGCGGCGATGACAGGGCAGCGTGACCGGACAGTGCTGCAAGATCGCAAGGGAGATTCGGTGTGATATGTGCATGGCAAGACTGCAGCTTTGCCCTACGCGCGCGGAGCGACAGAAGATGAGCACCGCGTGGCCGAACGAGGTGATGGAGTAGGAAGAAAAGCTGGGACGGTGGCGCCGCACTGTGGGCGAGGTGGCAAAACCGAGGGGGTGGCGGTTTTGCAGGCACGCCAACCGGGTGATGGGACAGCTCGCCGGGCAGGAAGCCAGCAAGCGGAGGTGGAGACGACGGCGGCTGAGCTCCTGCTCTGCCGAAGCTCAGAGAGGGAGGGGAAGGAGAAGGAAAGAAGGAGCGGGGCACCCGGGCCCAGCAGCCAGAGAGAGAGAGGACGGGGCCCGCTCGCTAGTGGGCGCGCACGCGCGCGTCGCGCGGCTGGGTCGTTCGGGGTGGAGTTGGGTCGCGCTGATTTTGGCCGGCCTGGCTTCATCTCTCTTCTTTTTTATTTTTTTAATATATATATATATATATATATATATATATATATATATATATATATATATATATATATATATATGTTTGTTATGCATTTTTGTGTATGTAGCATTTATATTCACACATGCCAACCATTCAAAACGTTGCTTGCATTGATTACTTCAGTCAAGCATGCAGCAGCTGCATGCAAAAAACTCACGCATTCACACATGCCAACAATTCAAAACGTTGTTTGCATTGATTACTTCAGTCAAGCATGCAGCAGCTGAAACGTTGCATTATTTTCTTCGGGACTACTGCTAGGAATAATAACTTTAGTTTCCACCGATTTTTTCGGTTTCCGAGCGGTTACCGGTCTGGTTACCGGTCCCCTCCCGCTCCCCCCAAAATTTTCATTTGCCAAATTTTAACTGGTTTTAAACCGGGTTTTCCGGTAACCAGCCGGTTACCGGTCCCGCCCGGCGGCCGGGATTTGGCCTGATTCTGGTTTTTCGATCCTTGGTCAGAACAGTAAAACTATTTCACTGGAAAAACAGTAGAGCAATTCATTTGAAGTACTAATAGATAGCCACTAGATTACTTAAATGCATACACTCTCTGTTTAGCGTGGTCTTTCCATAAGCAGGATGTTAAAACTTTGATCCAAGAGAAAACACACACATCGCAAATAAACGGAGAGAATACAGGAGAATTTCTGAATTTTTTTATTCTCTTATTTGCTCGCCCTTTTTCTTTTTTTCTCTATTCTTACAAAACTAGCTAAAAACCTCCTCGATATATAGGCTAATAATCTCCTACTAGCATACGTATTAGGACTTCAAGTTGAACACAACTTCAACTTGAGTTATACACGGAGACGGACTCTACTACGTCTTGGACTAGAAGTCAAAATTATTTCTACCAATTCTTTTCACCTTACTTGCCAATGGAGTAAGGACCAAAGCATATGGCGCAGGTGAGCGGCCGGTCGTTGAGTATTGTGGGAACGCCGTCCACCGGCAGGCTGAGGTCGTCGCGGACGTGATGGTCTTCCTTCCGAGAACCACTCGTCCTGGAGCTTGCCTTGCTCCACTTGTAGTGCCGTAGGAGGACGGCCGCAAAGCCCGGCAGGATCGACAACAATTCGGCAACTCTTCCCATAAGCTTTTCTTACTGTGCACGCACGTCATCCTTGGTTAGAACGGGGTACCTCATCTCATGCTCCACCGAGGCATCGTCCTCCTCTTCCTCGGCCTGTGCGCTCTCGTCATCCATGTAATCATTGTAGTCGCAGGTGCTTTGGTAGCTCTCTGCTTGTATTGCTTTGCTTCTCTGTCTTGTCTCTAACCAATGACCAAAGACAGGAGACACAAGGAAAGAACTGAAAGCCTCCTTTTGCTTCGTACAAGGCACGATTGAAAGTGTGCTTCGACTGGGACAACGCGCGCACGATGCTGTGCGCTGCTGCATTGATCTACTCAGGCTGCGTGCCTTTTTCTGTTGAACAAGACACGCCGGCCGCTGGGAGATCGGGATTAAATCCCAACTCTGATACCACTTGTTAAAACTTTGATCCAGGAGAAAACGCACACATCGCAAATAAACGGAGAGAACACAGGAGAATTTCTGAATTTCTCTATTCTCTTATTTGTCACCTTGCTTGAGTTTGGACGGCGACACATCTTCTCGACATCCCTAACTCAACTCATTATCAGAGCACTGTTGATTCATCATCGCTGAGCGCTTCAACAACAAACGCTTTCTTCATCTTCGGCTTGTAGCACTCTGAAGCAAAGTGCCCATAATCGTTACAATTATAACACCTCACTTTTCCCTTGTCAAACTTCCAATTCTGACTGCCTTGGCCACAACCCTTGGAAGTGTTCTTTCCTTCACGCTTCGATGATCGGATCTCCCACTCCGCGCGAGTCAACAAGAGTTGTCTGTCGCCTTTGTTACTATTGTCGTGGATGCGTTCCTCATATGCCTTAAGATGACCGATGACCTCCTCCATGGTCATTGTCTTTAAGTCTTCAAATTGCTCTATGACCAAAACAATTGGGAGAAACTGTGAAGGAACAACACAAAATAATTTCTTCACTACGTACAACTCTTCCACCTTCTCGCTAAGGGCCTGAATCTTGTTGATGATGATCGACAACCAAATAGTGAAGTCATTGATCGACTCCGTTTCCTTAATGCGCAGCACCTCGAACTCAGTCTTGAGAGTTTGTACCTTTGCTTCCTTCACACGATCAGCGCCAAGATGCATCGTCTTCAATGCTTTCCACACGGCTTTGGCCGTCTCCTTTTCGGCCAGTAGGAAGAGCGTCTCCTCTGGGATGCCCTGATAGATGACCACCAATGCCATCTAATCCTTACACACATCGATGTTGCCATTCTCGATCGCGTCCCACACTCCTTGAGCCTTCATGTACACCTTCATCTTGATTACTCATGTTACATAATTGCTCATCGTGAGCATCGGATAATGCAGTGAGACAGCGAAACTCTCCTTCACCATCATACTGGATGATGCCTTGTCACCGGTAACACCACTTTCTGAAGAACGCGGCATGATCTTGAGCATGGATCAAGAAATCGGGCTACTTTGAAGCGGCACTTGGACCGAGGAAACGGAGAAAAAACTGCGCTGTTTTTTCCTTTTCCCTTGAACTTGCTTCTCATTGTCTTGAATTTTTTCCTTCGCGCGAACGGAAGAAGGAAAAAAACTACAGCCGCTTGCTCTCTGTTGCTTTTTCGCTCTGGTCTTGAAACGGCTTTTATTTTGCATTGCTTGCGTGTGACTCGGATCAGGTGACAAAACCCGACTCAGAGACGTGCCCTGTGCGGACTCAAGAAAAACGAAAACAAACAAAAAACTGTTAATTTTTTCTTTCCTTTCTATTGTGTCTTGTCTTGTCCCCTTTTTCCTGTCTCCTTTCTATCTTGTCTCTCTCTCCTCTGCATTGCTTGAAGCTTGCTTTGTGTATTTGGTATTGCAGACCGAGCGTAGATATGACATGATGTCGTTTGCTTTAACTTTTGATCTCTTGGCAATGCACGGACCGAGGAAAAACACGAAGACAAATCGTTCCTCGCGCTGCTGCTTGTGCTCCTCGCGCCGTTCGCTAGTAGAGTCCATCTCCGTGTATAACTTAAGTTGAAGTTATGTCCAACTTGAAATCCTAATACGTATACTAGTAGGAGATTATTAGCCTATATATTGAGAAGGCTTGTAGCCAATTTTGTAAGAATAAAAAAGCAAGGGAAAAAGAGAAAAGCAAGAAAAAGGGGAGCAAGTAAGAGAATAGAGAAATTCAGAAATACTCTTGTGTTCTCTCAGATTATTTGCAATGTGTGCGTTTTCTCCTGAATCAAAATTTTAACAAGTGGTATCAGAGCCTAGGCGAGAACCGAGTCGCTGGAAAAAATCATCTCGGTGATTCTGTTTCAGTGCGTCTCGCACGACGCTCCTGAGGTGTACGTCGCTCGTCTCGCATGGCGCTCCCGGCGCATGGCGCTCAGTCCGTCAAGAAAGTCAAAGACAGGCAGCAGTGCACCCGTTGCGCGGCTTCGTCCGAGGCCATCGTCCAGCAATAAACTCAAAACTCAAGTAAGGTGAAAAGAAATCGGAACGTTGAGGAGATGTGTCACCATTCTGTATCAAGTATGAGTTTAATAAGTCGTAATTGAGTTTGATTTTCTCAATGTTTTAGAATGTTTGCATCTGGATGGACCCATACCAGTTGAGTTGAGTTCTACATATAGCTTGCATGTAGAACGCTTCATATGGAGGCATGGCTGATAGTTCATAATGCATTGAGACTAAAACTAGAGTATGTCAAGTCAAGATTAAGGAGGAAATTGTCGGAAATAATCTTGCCTTCGAGTTTAAGATGTAGTAGAGTCCGTCTCCGTGTATAACTCAAGTTGAAGTTGTGTCCAACTTGAAGTCCTAATACGTATGCTAGTAGAAGATTATTAGCCTATATATTTAGGAGGCTTGTAGCCAATTTTGTAAGAAGAAAAAAAAGCAAGGGAAAAAGAGAAAGGCAAGAAAAAGGGAGCAAGTAAGAGAATAGAGAAATTCACAAATTCTTTTGTATTCTCTCAAATTATTTGCAATGTATGTGTTTTCTCCTGGATCAAAGTTGTAACACACGAAGATCTCAATTATTACTAACCGATGCTATCATGACTCACGAGATATCAGTATTATTTGTTTGTAGCATATTGAGTGGTTTGCCAAGATGGTGGATCCCCACAAATACCATTTTGCACTTGATCCTGATGCATGACATGTGAGGATGATTTAATTAATTGAGCACAATCAATTGCCTTACTGGAGTACTATTCTATTCTCTCTACTGAAATGTGATGATGAAATAAACAAATGCACAATAAATTGAGCCCTATAGTCCTTCTCTTAATATTGACCTTTTGTTCTGTTTTCTGATTAAAAAAAATCATGCGCTTGCATAAAATCTTTAGGCACGATTTGGAATGCCAAAATTTTTCCAGAGCCCTTCATAAATTGAACTGTTTCCTGTGAAATTTCTATAAAATTATGGTTTGATCAAATGGAGAATATTCATACTCAGATATACATCGAATCTCAATGATTTTGAGATTATCCTGCTGAAGTTTGGGTCGTATTGCAAGTTATTATTATCTTAGTTTTTGTGCTATATTTAGGGGTTAAGACCATGTAAAATAACAAATTGCCTTTGTCAAAAAGTAAGAAAATACACTTCAAACTCATAAAAGGGACTTGACTGCAGTCTGCAGTTTATTTTAACATTGTGCCACCCAAATTAGCAACTAATAGTAAATTGGGGACCTTGAATGCAACTTCTTTCAAAAGTCAAAACAAGAGGGACCTTTGATGACTTGGTTTGCGAAATCAGGGAGGAAGAGGGACCCAGAAAAGGTTCCTTGCTTCTACAAAAAAGAAACAATTGGACATGGCAACAGTTTGTATGTTGATGGTCCAGCAAACATAGTCAGATCAACTCTTGACAAAATCATTGATGACAAAACACAAAGTAATCATGTACATTATACCCTACATTATCTTTTTGTTTTACCTGTTTTTACAGCACAATAGGACACTCCAGAACCCCTTTTTGTTTCCAGTCGCAGCATTTCAGTATGTCACGGTAAATAAGTATATATATGTACCTGCTCTCTTGCAATAACATTTTTCAAGAAATCAAAATTCGACATCAGGAAGCTAATTCACTTATCCTTCTGCTCTTTTCTCTTCTTCTTGCAGCTCTTGAAGCTAAGCTTCCAAATAGAGCTAGGGAAGCAGCCTGCCTTGGATGACTTTTTCACTTTCTCGCCTTCCCCAGAAGACTTCAGGTGTTCTTCAGCATGAACAATGCTATTCTCCATCTCGCTACCGACATCAGTGATGCTGTCGTGCTCGCCATCGTACTGCTGCTTCTCCTGGAGAAGCTCAAGGAGTCTCTGCTTCTTTTCTATCAGAGAAGGCTTCAATCTGTCCACGGATATTCGCGGCGTGTACAATGTTTGTCTCTGATGATCTGGGGTACTACCTCTTGAAGGGGTGAAGTCTTCAGAATTCAGACAAACAAAGATGTTAAAATGCGAGAATTAACTCCAATGGTATGTTGCATGTATTCTTCCCAATTTTTACCTCCTCTCACGCTGTGGAAATCATCTTCACTATCGGAATCTAACCACGGTCTTGCCTCGAAGAATGACTCATCTTTGCTTCCTGGCACAATCAATCAATGTTTGATATTACAAAACTACCTCTGGAATTTATTTGATACATGTTTGTATGTCATGAATGCATTTATTAAAGCAAAGAAACATCGCAATTGAAACTGAAACATAGTATTATCTTGTTTGCTCGAGAGATCGCTTCAACTGTAACTTCAATTAATTGCGAAGCATGAATGAACAAGAAACGCACAATAAAAGTACAAGAAACTGTTGCAATAGCCCGTAGGTAGTAACACTGAGCTACAGTGACTATCAAATTTCAGAAGGCAGAGGCCTAGTTGTATTCTATGTTGTGTCCCGCGTCTGCTTGGTCAGGAAAAGTGAAAGCCATGGGTTCTTTTAGTCTGAAAAAACTAATTTACTCATAAACTACTTTCCAATATCTATAGAAAAAAATCCGTGGCTGTGAAACTGTTATTTGACTTTCTGCTGAAACTTTCTTTGAACATGGACTTTGTTATGCCTATAGATAGTACTAGTATATGTTAGCCTGTTTTTATGTCCTAAAATTCAGGACGTCAGCTTTAAATCATCTTCCATTATAAGACACATTGGTTGTTCTAAAAGGAAAACAGAAAACAGCAAATCTCTGTCCTGAAACAAAATTAAAAGG
Organism: Dendrocalamus latiflorus; assembly: GCA_017311315.1. Lineage (NCBI taxonomy): Eukaryota > Viridiplantae > Streptophyta > Magnoliopsida > Poales > Poaceae > Dendrocalamus > Dendrocalamus latiflorus. The sequence goes on along the minus strand of CM029637.1, from coordinate 16,864,158 downwards.
TACCTCATCGCAAAAAAACAAGAAAATAAAAACCACGTAATGAAGGTCGCAAATTCGTATAGTGCAATTAGTTTTGATTGTTTGAGCCCTGACTCATCGTATTCAGAGGTAAGCTGCCTACCGCATGGTGGTTGATCAACCAATCTAAGGCAGGTACTTGGTGTCCATGATCATCCTGCCAATGGCCAAACGAACAGTGCCACGCGATGCCCACGACAAAGGCTGCGTCAAACGAGGTTGCACTGTTCCTAGCTAATCGTACCAAACGAAACCAATGGCGGTTATAAATTATTCCGCAAACCCAACTAACTAATCCCGTGGACTCGCCCATGCCAGAGCGCCAAGATAACGTAGAATCAGTCGGCCCACTGGTTCAATCGTATCAATCCAGGTTGAAGTTAAACCCCGAGGCAAGAACAAGCAAGAACGTACGTATTGAGATGCATAACAATCCATTGGTCTCACGTCAAGAAAGATGATATCAGAGCATAACAGATTAAACAAGGATTTTACAACAGATACGTACGTACGCACCATTGTGATCTGGGCTCGCGACGATCAGCGCCCCGCCACCGTCCACGTTCTTGGCATCGGCTGCCGCGGCGACCGAAGAGGGGGGCCGGTTGCCGTCGGCCGCCGCCGCCGCCTTCTTGTTGGAGGAGGCAGCTTTCCTCCGGATCCTGAACCTCATGTCGCCGAGCGAGCCACCACAGCACCCCTCCTCTCGGCTCTCCTCTCCTCTCACGCTTTTAGCACGCACACACGCAAGGCAGGGCGACAGCTTTAGCACAGACCGAAACCGAACTGAAGCAAGAAGATTCTTCCAAAGCGGGCACTGGCAGGGAAGACACGAGAGAGAGAGAGAGAGAGAGAGATGGGGGAGAAGAGGGGCAGGGACGAAGGATGAAGAGGAGAGGAGAGGAGAGGAGACGAGGGGAAGGGGAGGGGGGGTTACAATCGTGTGAAATTGCGGGAAGCGTTGCTGTCCGCGTGCGTGGGAGCGAGCGAACAGTCGTGGAAGGAAGGGAAGCCGAGGGAATGGGGAGCAACGTTTGGAAAGCCAAAATAAATTAGGCAACTTATTTATCTAAACGGCTCTTTAAATCTAAAAATATGTGTGTTTTATATCGATATCTTCACAGTTTATCGCTATCTCAAAAAATATAGATAAAAGTCATCAGTCATAACCCAAAATAAAAGAATTTTTTGTACGGATAATCCATTTTTTATTCGAAATTACAGAAATATACCCGCGGGAAATTTTTTTACAAAAATAGGCTCCAGTCGCCTAACCATTGGGCGACTAGAGCCTTTCGCCCAACCCAGTAGCGACAACTAGAAAATCTCCCAACCGTTGGGCGATTAATTACAGTCGTCCCACCGTTGGGCGACTTTCATCTAGTCGCCCTTCCATTGGGCGACTGCATGAAAGTCGCCCAATGGTTGGGCGACTGCACTAAGGTCCCCGAGAGAAAAAAGAGAGGAAAGAGTCCATTTTGCCGAAATTTGAAAAGTGCATCAAACCTTCGCCAAAAATAGTGCAAATTGGTGGAGTTGTTCTTCATACATCCAAAAGCCTCCAGAAAAAAATTTGAGTAATTTCGGCCATAGGATCAAAAGTTATAGCAGTTTCAATTGAGGCCGAAATAAATTCGAGTCCGTTTCTGACACACCTTCAGTAAAACGGGCATAACTTTTGCATACGGTGTCCGTTTTCGACGTTCTTGTACTCGTTGGAAAGCTAACGACGAGCCCGATCCAAAAATAATGACTAGCTTGCGTCGGTCGCCCTCCAAGATCCTGAAAATCGGCTATCTTTGGACCTAAACCTGCGTTGCAAGTTTTTTCTTTCTGTTTTTGCCCTTTTTCTTGTTCTTCCCTTCAGAATTTGGATTTTTCTTCAACTGAAAAGTTGTAGATCTCGTCGAAACCTTTCAAAGGAGTATATATAAGCCATATAGAACTTTACTATTTTATCTTTTCAGACTAGTTGTTTATATTGCATCGGTATATAAAACGATCGGTACATATGGTTTTGTCGGCCCCTGAGTGTAGTCGCCCAACCATTGGGCGACTGCATGAAAGTCGCCCAATGGGAGGGCGACTAGATGCAGTCGCCCGAGGGTAGAGCGACAGCTATTGTGTCGTCTGCTGGTTGGGCGAAAGGCTCCAGTCGCTCAACCATTGGGCGACTGGAGCCTATTTTTGTAAAAAAAATTCTCGCGGGTATATTTCTGTAATTTCGAATAAAAAATGAATTATTTATATCAAAAATTCCAAAATAATATGGTCAAGAAAGAAACCATGAGAGGGGAGAGGATCATTTATGGTGTGGTGGTGTGTTGGCGTCGTGATGGAGCCAAATAATTTTGGGAGCCCTAACAAATGGGCTGAACGGTTGAGTTGATCTGTGGCTTGCTCGAGAATCACTATTAGAATCGATCGCTCTGGATTTGAGCAGGAGGTGACGGTAGAATGAGCTTTCTTGAGGGTGGTGATGTGGGCTAAATCCTACCAAAGCTAGCTCTACCAACAAAGCTTAACTGCCCAAAAAGTTTCAGACACGCTGAGTTTGATGCATACGTATTCCTCACGTAGGGTGAACATATACAAACTATCTATATAAATTTTTTTCTCTTTTTCTTTCGCTAAAATAGCACTATGTTGCACTACTACAACTCCATGGATCAACCCTCCAATCATTTCTATATATACACCTTTCTAAGTGTATATTAAGGCTCCACTCTAACTGACTCCTGGCTTAAGTTTTTGACTGTGGCTTATGGTTGAAATTGTATTATACCGGTGTTAGCTTTTCTGAGAAAAAAATAAAAAATGAAAAAGCTATTACATCATCACGAACAATGCAAGAGAATAAAGGGAAAAAGAAAAGGCAAAAAAAGTCAAAATAAGCCGAAATTAGAAGCTGACGCGTTTCAAGTGACTTCTGGCTTAAATAAGATGAAAGCCAAAATAAACCAAAAGCTGAAAACATTTAGAGCAGGGCCTAATATTCTTCACAAAAACCATTATGTTTGTTGTTGTATATGGGCTATAAGTCCATTGGTCAACCCTTCAACCATTTCTATATATAGAGCTTTCCAAATGGATACAAATATTTTTCACAAAAACCATTATGTTGGGCCCATCATAGGACCCGACAATATGGATACTTTACATAAATTAGGTCCATAAAGGGCAGTAGGCCCACTGATGCGGATCCACCTAGCAAACTAGCTGAATCCCGTTGCTTTGGCCCTGATCTTTCACGATACGCCTTGTTGGATGCCCTCTCCAAGATAAGCCTTCTCCCATGCACACCGCAGCACGTGAACGAAGGGTAGAGAAACCGAAGTTTCAGCAAGTAGAATCCAACACCACAATTGGATTCAACACACCAAGAGCAATTCCTCGATGGAAATCTCAAGAACACGCCAACAATGGCCACCAAACCATGGTGATTTTCTGGTTTCTATTTCTCAAATCATGACCTGAGTTACAATGGAGCTAAGGCCCTGGCCTTATATTGGTGCACAATGCATGGCCTTGATTACAACTCACGCACTACTTGGCCTAAGGCCGAAACAAACTCCAATACGAACTAAAAAGGAAATACCTAAACTGCTACCTCTGGTTTCTCTCTCAATTTGTGACTTGACCGTGAGGATTCCGTGGCTGGCACCTTATCCATTGTGTGGGGCTTCAAAATAGCTTTCCAACGAGTCCAAGAACGCCTAAATCGGACTCCGTTTGTGAAAGTTATGAACGTTTTTCAAATCTTTACATGTTTTGTTTTCTTGTTCAAGGGGCTTCCAAATCCATTTGGAACCTGAAAAGGAGTCCTTCTCAACCTTTAGAAAACCATGGTGTGGTCGGATTTTACCCTTACTTGCATTGCAATACTCGAACTCTTTATGTTTGACAAGTCTCACGCGTCTCTCCTGACAGCTCGTGCAGCATCCAATGAAATTGTCATAACTTTGTGTAGAAAGCTCCAATCAAGTGTCGTTTGATTCGTTAGAAAATAGACTTCATTAGCTTTCCAAATATGTCTTTTGTGCAGATTAGAAATCTCAAAATTGGTATTCAAAACTTCTTGAACATTGTGCATAGAACTGCAAGCACTAACCAAAGTTGTAGTGCTACTTGGGGCCACATCATCCTCCCCTCCTTGAAGCAAAGCCGTCCTCGGCTTTGGGGTAATCTTGAGAGCTTGGTTCTTCTTGGCTGTAATTTCTTCATCAACATGAATAGCACTCTTCAATTTTGGTTTCAACACATGCTTTTTTCCCCATGTACAAAAGTGTATGTGTTGAACCGGCCCTCATGTGTAGCATTACGATCATATTGCCATGGTCTTCCCAACAATAACCCACATGCATCCATTGGAACTACGTCACAATCCACCTTGTCAACATAATCACCAACAACAAACGGAACCCACACCTTGTGAGTTATCTTTAGCCTTCCGAAGTTGTGTAGCCACTCCACATGATGTGGTTGAGGATGCCTCCACGTGGATAGCCCTAAAGCATACACCAAATCTTTGCTAATCATATTGGTATAACTCCCACCATCTATGATCAACTTGCATGCTTTATCTTTGATCTTGCACTCCGCTTGGAAAACACTCCACCGCTATCCTTTTGTTTCAGTTTCTTTACTTTGCACCTTTCGGACCAAAAGATTAACACCATTCAATTCTAGATCACAATAGACAACATTCTCCTTGGAATCATCGGATTTTTCACTTTCAGAATCACTACTAGAAGTTGTTGAAGCATAGCCATCTTTAGTGAGAAGCACTCTTCGTTGATTTGGACAATCACGCATCATATGACCTCTTCCCTTGTACTTGAAACACTCAATTTCTCTATCACAAGCATTAGAAGGCAAACTAGAATCAGTTTTAGTTGCTTCTTTACCTCTGTTGCTTGCCTCCATTGAAAGAGCACCATTTGAACGGCTTGATGCCGCCACTTTGTAATGTGAACCCACATCATCGCCTTGCTGTAATGAACGTCTCCATGACTTTGTTTGGGCGTTGGCATGTCCATCCTTGGCTTGTTTGCGCTTCAATTGTTGTTCAGCACGTTCGACTTGATGCACCAAGTCTTGAATGTTGTAGTAATGGATCATCTCCACCCTATCTTGCACACCCTTATTCAACCCATTAAAGAAATGTGCCATAGTAGCCTCATCATACTCCTCTGTCCCTGTACAGATCATCAACATCTCTATCTCTTTATAATATTCATCAACACTAGAATTACCTTGACGTAGTTGTTGTAGCCGGTTGTACAAGGTCCTCGTGTAGTGTGCTGGGACAAAACGCCGCCTCAAAATATTCTTCAATTGTACCCAAGTATCCGGACGAGCTCCTACGCGGCACAATTGGTTCCACCAAACAAGAGCATATCCGATGAATTCAATTGTCACCAACCGAATCTTCTTATCCTCAGTATAGTGATGGCTGTCAAAAATTTGTTCGACACGCATCTCCCAATCCAAGTACTCCTCCAGTTCAGCCTTACCATTAAATGATGGGATAGAAATTCTTATCCGCCCAATTCCATCATCCACGGCAACACGCTGAGCATACCCGACACCATCACGCATACCTCCACCATGAGCAGCACCTCTGCCACGCATGTTCCTACCACGGTCAGCACCACGGTAGTCCCAAGCATGGTGCGGTTGTGGAGCAAAGCCCGCTGCACCATCAAAGACCTCCTTGTGTTCGTCGTCTTCATATGGTGCACGCCGTTCGGGATATTGAGGTCCCCGTTCAGCATGTTGAAATTGTGGTGGCTGGTTGCGTAGCGCCTCCGTCAAAGCATCAATTCGCGCCCCCAAATCAACAACCTTGCCTTCAAGCTTCTGGTGACAATTTAAAAAGTAGTCACGTGTCGCTTCAAGCCCGTGTCGCACCTCGGGCAGCAAAGACGCCGCATATTGGGGCACCCCCCCCGATTGGCTCGGCATGATTATGTCGCGCCTTGCCATCTTCAATCTTCATAGAACCCGGCATCAAGAAAAATTCAGCAACCTCGTACCGTGATCAACGACGCTCTGATACCAAGATGATGTGGATCCACCTAGCAAACTAGCTGAACCCCGTTGCTTTGTCCCTGATCTTTCACGATACGCCTTGTTGGATGCCCTCTCCAAGATAAGCCTTCTCCCACGCACACCGCAGCACGTGAATGAAGGGTAGAGAAACTGAAGTTTCAGCGAGTAGAATCCAACACCACAATTGGATTCAACACACCAAGAGCAATTCCTCGATGGAAATCTCAAGAACTCGCCAACAATGGCCACCAAACCATGGTGATTTTCTGGTTTCTATTTCTCAAATCATGACCTGAGTTAACATGGGGCTAAGGCCCTGGACTTATATTGGTGCACAATGCACGGCCTTGATTACAGCTCACGCACTACTTGGCCTAAGGCCGAAACAAACTCCAATACGAACTAAAAAGGAAATACCTAAACTGCTACCTTTGGTTTCTCTATCAATTTGTGACTTGACCGTGAGGATTCCGTGGCTGGCACCTCATCCATTGTGTGGGGCTTCAAAATAGCTTTCCAATGAGTCCAAGAACGCCTAAATCGAACTCCGTTTGTGATAGTTATGGACGTTTTAGTATCGGTCTTGCCAGCTGTCCCAATCCGAGTCCGAATCGGTTTCAAATCTTTTTATGTTTTGTTTTCATGTTCAAGGGGCTTCCAAATCCGTTTGGAACTTGAAAAAAGTCCTTCTCAACCTTTAGAAAACCATGGTGTGGTCGGATTTTACCCTTACTTGCATTGCAATACTCGAACTCTTTATGTTTGGCAAGTCTCGCGCGTCTCTCCGGACAACTCGTGCAGCATCCAATGAAATTGTCATAACTTTGTGTAGAAAGCTCCAATCAAGTGTCGTTTGATTCGTTGGAAAATAGACTTCATTAGCTTTTCAAATATGTCTTTTGTGCACATTAGAAACCTCAGAATTGGTATTCAAAGCTTCTTGAACATTGTGCACAGAACTGCAAGCACTAACCAAAGTTGTAGTGCTACTTGGGGCCACATCACCCACAAGACCTATTATCATAGTTTAGTCTCCATATTCCTTATTCCATTGTCATGTCTTCTCACCTCATAGTGTATAAGTAGCATAGAGGTTGCATATTATACACACATCCATCTATCAATAAAGTTGAGAGAAAAGCTTGAGACTACATCTCATGTCTCTTATTCTATTTTTATATTCTTGTGAATTAAGTGTTTGCTCGGGGTAACATGACTACAAATATACAATGCATTATCAGCACAATGACACTCTCGCTAAGGCTACCGCGTATGTTACCTTTGATCTAACTTGTCAATTCAATTGTTTGCGGTGGTTTCGTTTGCATATTGTTACCCATCCTACCCTATTGTTGTTGTCGTTCCCTCTCTCTTCCCTTCTTGGCTGACAAGGGCACACCTGCGTGTTCGCATAGCCGCACCATTCCCCATGTCATCTCACCATACACCTCCACGTATGCGCTGGTGCACTGTCACCACTAATCGACCAAGCACTGCCTCTGTTCCCCATGTTGTCACGATCGTATGAGATTGTTGTTGTGTGTTGTTGTCCACATGTAAGCGAGTGAACAGCCGTCGAAGGAAGGAAGGAAGGAAAGTGAAACTGAGGAAGGAGAAGTGCATGGTTGCATTAGTAAAGAAACAAGGGAGCGACTAGCGCCCGGACGTCCAATTCAAATGCTGGCATCGTACGCTGCCTTTCACCATTCGATTTACAACCAACCGTCAGTTGCACTACCACCATCATCCCCTTCTCTTCCTCTCGTTGAATCTCTTTTCCACAGCCACACGCCTCTCTTCCTCTCCCTTAATCTCCTTCCCGTGGGCGTTCCTTTCGGCAAAGCGTCCTCCTCTCTTGCACCAAGATTCACTTTCAATCCAATCAGTAAGCTAACTAAAAATCACTGGCAGCCAAAATAATCAATGTGACATCTTAAAATTTTAGATGCAATAAATAAAAATATGTTTGCAACAAAACTAAAAGATGTAGCAAAAGTTGGAGTTCGTTGGTACTGCAGGTGGCTCGCTGAAGTTTACTATTTCGGTGAGAGATATAGAGAGAGATACCAGAGAAAACACTATAGGTTTGCAAATTTTATCATATGGTAGTGATAGAATTAGTAACCAATGGTTACTGAATTTTTTGGATGAAAATTTTGAATTGAAATTTGAATTTTTCAGATGTAAAAAGAAAAGGTTATAAATTGCAAATTTCCTTTATATTGGATCAAAATAAGATAAATTCAAAAAAAAATTGCTCAGTTTGAATTTTTATTGGACCCCACCAATAACACCAAAAAATAGTATTTTGGCAAAATTTTGGCTATAAGTTTTTCCCTGAGAGATGCACACCGAAATAATATCTCTATGCAACAAACCCATCTCGTAAGTTTCCCAAAAATCAAGTTGCAACAAGAATTAATAAAGTTTGCAATAAAAACACATCTGGTTGCAACAATGATTACTAAAGCTTGCAACAAAAAATCAACTTGCAACAACACATGGTGACAAAAAGGCAATAAGAAAACCACAAAACTATCGCAACAAAAAATGATTCAGGTGCAACAAATCAAGACCTCGACTGCAACAAAATAAACTTACTAAGATTACATGATGCAATAAAATTATACACTCCTTGCAATAATCGATGAAAAGGGGCCACAACAAAGTTCGCAAAAGCACGCAACAAAATGAGGTTGGATCGAACTCTCGCGGTCACAGTGGCCTCCTACATGGCATCGTTGCCTCCTCACCCTCCAATCGCGTCATCCTCTACCCAATGTCTATAGCCCAGCTCATCTGGCATTGGTCCCACCAAATCCAGCAAGCTTTGGCCACGGTGGCCAAAAATCCAAGGAATTGTGGCTGCTCCATGGAAAGGGAAGCCATGGCCCCACAGCATATAGCCTCTATCTATGACTGCATGATGTGAGACAGAGGAGGGACAGGGAGATGAGTGCAAGCTCTGGCTGGCAATAACCATGTGCAGCAAGTGAGGTGGAGGAAGAGTGAAAAGATGGAGAAGGTGGATAAAGAAAGTTTCAGTTGCTTACTTGCTAAGGTGAAGATTACTAGGAGGAATAAGCCAAAAATGAATCACATGGGTGGGAGACCGGGACCCTTCAATGCTTTTGTCATAGGAAGAGTCAAGTGAGTGAAGCATTCGCACGTCAAATATCCGAGCAATAGCAATTCCCAACAAACAATTCAAGGGGTAACCCATGTCTGGTTCGATGGCTCAATGGGATAGGAGGTGGTGTCGAGACCCAAATATGCAAATCCAGACCCTTTGTGTATTCTGAACTAGTCCTAAGATCAGTAACTAGTTCACACAGTATCAACATTGATGAAATCATATCCATACAATAAAACAGCTAAGAATAAGCTAAATTTTATTAAATAGTAACAACGGACCTTATGGTCAAGGTTTTACAATTATTGCCACGCAGGGCATAACGACATAAAATAAATTTGCAGAGAAAGAAACTCTTGTAGTAGCCATCCGATATGCCCACAGGCAATCAAGTGGAGAGTGCACCCTAGTTTGCATAATCCTCAAAGTACTCCATGTAGACTCCTCGTAGAACTCAGTGTTTCTTAAGTCTTCTTCGATGACTGATCAACAAGTGATATAAAACCATGAGTACATAAAGTACTTAACAAGTCATAGGAAAATGTATTCAAATAGTATTCATGCAAGGCTTGAACAAGAGTAGCTTTATGGCTATTTTGCATAAAACAGATTTGATAGTAAATATGGTAAATAGATTAAAAAGCATAATTGAAGATATTACATACAGAAGTAAACAAGTACTTTGAAACAACTAATGAACTACCCGTTCACTTCCCAATCTTCCACCAACCATAATTTTTAGATAAAATCTATCTCATAACTGGGGACACGAATATTCAAATAGTTTATAATACTCTGCAGAGGTTGTACTGCTTTACCCACAAGATATGATCATCTCATATTGCCATGCGATTAACACACTTCCTTGGGTGTGCGGTGGAGAGATCATGATAAGGCCTTTACAAAGATCTATTTTGACACAGTTCTGCTCACTAAGGTTTCGCCTCCATCCGACCCCCTCTTGCGCCTAGTGTGAATGTCCAACCCAAAGTTCACACTTCAACCTAAACAGAACTAAATCAGAACATTACTAATTAATCAGTCAGATCTATCCCATACTGGTCATGTGGTTGTACCATAGGGCCCAGCTTAATGGCGCACAAGATTAAGTCCTTAGAGACTACTCAGGCAAAACAACCTCATCCAATATGTGCTTCCCACACCCCCTTTATTGCACGATCATTCGCCTGAGTATGAAATCAATTTTTATTCAACCAAACTCAATGGCATCTCCTGCCATGGCACAATAAATTTTATTAACAGTGGCTACCCGCCACAATTCCATATATGGTTAAGTCAAAATTTTATGATAAACATGGTAAAGGAACCCATCGCACAACTAAAGCATGTCTAAGCATAATTTCAATTCCCATGTTGGTATTAGAATATATCCAACTAAAATTACCCTTTCTATGGTATGCAAGAATATATGTCATTCACAATGATTCAAGGTGGCATAAAATCAAGTAGGTATTTAACTAGTCCCAAAACCGTCTAATATAAAACTAGCAATGCATATTAATTTAAAACAATATAATTTTATAAAATGGGTTCAACACGGTCAAAGGTCTACGACTTGCCTCCAGCTGAAATATAAAATATAAATACTGCAAGGAAGTTTATAATTTTAGATGATTTTAGAAATTTAAACAAGTACAACCGGAGCCAGATGAAGGAATACGAGCTTCTGGAAGTTTGAAACTTAAAGAAAAGAAAAGGGGCAGACGTTCGGACCATCTGATCAGCCAAAGAGATGTTCGGACTAGTCCGATCGACCAGAGAGAGGAGGTGGTGCGGAGAAAGTTTTGGTTTAGTCGAAACTACAAAGTGGTCGATGGTTGAAGACGACAGTGTGGTCGATGATTGAAAGTCTAAGTGTGAACGAAAGCTAATGTGGTCAGAGGATAATACGTGGTCGGAAGGCTTATGGTGGTCGAAAGTGACACCAGTCGAAAGCGGAGGTGGTCGAATGAAGCCATGGTCGTGGTAAGCAGTGGTCATAGAGGCTGGGAGTGGTCAGAAGGATCGAAGGTTTCTAAGAGGTTGAATGGTTCGGAGAGGTCAGAGAGGACTTTAGTAGTCGAGAGATACCGAGAGAGGAGTTGAGTACCTCAGCTCAGACTACGAGGAGGTAGAAGATTGGTCGACTACGAAGAAGGAGCAGTGGAGACAGCTCGGTCATCGATGGTGAGGGATTTCTGTAACACCCCGCCCACTCTCTGGGCCAAGATGCTACCACCTCTGCAACTCTTACCATTTCACTATCAACTAGTAGGAATTTGAGCCAACACTCAGTTTATTTAAATTACTGCGTTCAGATACAACATAGCATTTCTAGTGTTTACTCTAGCCTAACAAAGCTAAAGTACACTCACAAAAGGTGATACAAAAGTGCTGCTAGTTCGTGCCGTTATTTCATGTGCTACTCCCGCCCGCGCTTGACATCCTCAACGGTCACCTAAAAACAACAACAAAGCAAGGGTGAGTCCACCGACTCAGCAAGTACAAAGCAAAACAGCAAATAACAGGTTCATTCATTAGACCATAATCATTCCAATTTTATTAATCACTTCTCCATTTAACCACTTTATGTTCCGACGAACTATTCATTATGCACATTCACATTTCTCTTATCTCTTTCGGTTCTCATCAACCGATCGTTATGCATATGCCCATGCCCATGCTCATGCACTTCTTTCTCAACTCTTTAGCCTATACCATTTAACGGTTATCCCTTCCCATCCCTGTAGACTACACCTCACTATCTCTGTAACTATTCTACCACCATCACTTCCCATTTCTGTGAACTGCTCCTCTCTGTCTCTGTAATATTTTATAATCATCACTTCCCATTTCTGTGAGCTATACATCACTGTTTCTGTAGCTATTTCACTATTACCACCTTCCATTTCTGTGAACTACACATCACTATCTCTGTAACTATCTTACTGTTATCACCTCCCATCTCTGTGACCTATACATCACTATCTCTATATCGGTTTTATTATTAACTCCCTTATGCAATACAATGCATCTGTAACTGTATCACTGTTCAGTCCTGTTTCCATGCAATGTAATGCATCTGTAATGCGTCTGTAACTGTAGCTTATACCGGTATAGCGGAGTGTTCACCCGTCGATGAACCACTCAATCCCCGTCCTCTTTCATACGGGGTTCCAAGCTCCACTCCCGTGGAGTACCTACCAAAGTAGGTCCTGTTGTCTGTGTATGAGTGCAATGCATTATGCAACATGCGATCACAGTTGGCACTTAATCATAAGCAACTCTCATCACAGTATGATTAGCACGAAATCATAAGTACTGTAGAACATGGCACAGAAGACATGAAAAAAACCAATCATCCACCACCATCCACTATTCTACCATGCACTTGCAAGTTCATTTATGCATTTCAACATATTAAACTTACCCCAACCTGTTAAGCAGTGCATCATTATTCAATTTAACTGAAATCACTACCCGAATTCACCGCTTTACAATGCACTTGCCTGGTTAGCCTCGGGGATGACGCGTGGATGGCTCCGACCCGAAATCTCCACCTGCGCGCACATCAACCCGACTCAACGGCAAAACAAAAATACCATAGCTTAATGGGTATCATCAATCTTAAACTCAAATCCCAATCTTGGCGTAAACGCACGGGTTTTGAGGGACCTGTCGCGCAGGTGCCGAATCCATTTCTCTCTCTCTCTCTTTCTTTTTCTCCTCTTTTCTTTTCTTTTTTTCTCCTCTTTTCTTTTCTTTTTTCCTTTCTTCCCCTTCTCTTTCTTTCCTTTCCCTTTTTTTCCTTCCTTTCCTCACCTACCCGGCCCGCCTCTCCTCCCCTTTTCTTTTGGCCACAGGGGCCTTATCCCCTCACCCCTACCCATTCTCTCTCTCTCCCCCCATTCTCCACCTGGCCAAATGGCCTTCCCAAGGCGGCGCGGCGGCCCGCAAGGCCGGCCGGCGCCCCCTCACCGCCGGCGGGCGCTCCCACCGCCCCCCTCTATCTTCCGCTCCATCCCTCTCTCGCTTCCTCTCTCCCTCCGCCGGTCGGGCCCGGGGCGGCGCATGGCCGGCTCGGTGTCGCCGGCCCCCATCCTGCCGCCGGCAGCCCCCCCCCGCCGGCCTCCGCCTCCTCCTCTCCGCCTCCTCCTCTCCGCCCCCTCTTTTCCCCCCTCTCTCTCTGCTCCTCGCGTGCGGGGATCGGGGCGGCGCGGCGGCGCGCAGCCGGCTTTGCATCGCCGGTGGCCCCTCCGTCGTCCCCTTCCTCTCTCTCCCCGTCGCGTGCACAGCCGGCCCCCTTCCAAGCCGGCCGCCTCCACGGCGTCGGCGTCTCCCTCACCGACCCCCCTCTCTACTGCGCCTCGAGTCCGGGCCGGGCCCGTGCCCTTCCCTTGTGCGCGCGGTGGTGGTAGGGTGCTGGGCGCTGCCCGGCCGGCTCGGCCAACGGCCGCCGGCCGCCTCCGCCGCCCTCGGTCGCCTGTGCCACCACCTCAATCCTCACTCCCTCTCTATGTGTGCGTGTGGTATGCCATTGATTGGCGTCTCACCTTGCTTACCTGGTGCCGGCTGGAATGGGTGGCTTTGTGGCTATTTTAGTTGGGGAAGAAGAGAGGAGAAATGAGGAGTGTGCTGTTACTGGCTTTGTTCTTACCTTGGTCGAGAGAATGTTGGTGGGAAATGAGGTGGGAAAGTGGCTTGGCTGCATGGTGCAAGCATATATGGGCATGGTTGGGGGCTACCCTTGGCATTTATGAAATGACCGAACCGCCCTCCCCTTCCTTCCTCATGTAACTTGACTGCTCAGGGGCATTTTGGTCCAAGGCTGTTGGTTTTGGGGTCTTTATTGCAGCGGTAAGTCGGTAAAGAAGATAAGGTAAGAATGTGCCGGATGATGAACACCCGAAACGCGAGATGGTGTTGACTGTCCCTAGGCGGTCCGGGAACCTCTGAGAGCGCTCGATATACGGCTCTCTAGACGGTGCTGACCGTCCTGGGATGGTCTGGGAACCTCTACGTGCGATACCAAATCGACATTCTAAAAGTCGATGGGTCTGACGGCAAAATACGCTCTTTATCCCTAGTGTTTCCCTTTATGCAAGTTTGGGGTATTACAATTTCGGCGGTCGATCATGCGGGCGCGGTGAAGGTGAAGGAAGTGGCGACGACGCGCGAAGAGTCCCAGGCTCACTGAAAAAACTCACTGAAGCTCGACTTGAGGCCGGCGGAGGAAAAACTCGGTGCGGACAGTCTCAGGTGCACAAAAACAAGAGATGAAGGAGGAAGAAGAACAGTGTGAGCAGGAGATCATCGGAAAGGTATTTATAGGCTCGGAGAAGTGGAATGGCTGAGAAACGGCTCACCAAATTTATGGTCGGTGTAGGGTGCACGATCGAGGTTGATGAGAAGGTTTTAAGGTGGGAGTAACCATTAGAGGAAGTGGAGAATGAAGAGAGCTTTTAATGGCATCATTTGTTTCGGGAAGTAACGGCTAATTTTAAGAGCTTGAGAGGGTGGCAATGGCGGACGGTGGAGGAAAAAGAAAGGAGAGGAAGTGATGACGGCTAGCTCTGAAATTTTTATGTATATATATTTTCTTCCAATACAACAAATAATTCAAATAAGATCCAACTAAAATCCCAAATTTTAAATAATAAATTTGAAATTAAATTTTTAAGAAAAACAAAATTCTAGGATGCTACATGTGGCCAGGTGGGGAGGTGTGGGTGGGGCCAAGTGGGAAGCCCCGGGGCTGTTTGTCATTCCTACGAATAGGATAGGCGTGGGTGGGGCCACGTGGGAAGGGTAGGGTCAGAATTGGGAATAGGGTAGGCGTCCTAGAGTCGCCCAACCTACATTCCTACGAATTTGTGCCAAAATTCCAGAGTCGCTTTGGTATGGAACTAGCCATTCTGGATTTGAACGGGATTGTCTGCATAATGAGCTGGAGCCGTAATGTCGACCAGGAGGATCTTGCTGGAAATTTTGCAACAAACAAAGTTCTTGCCAACTCTACTAGCTCTATGCTACTTGCAACAGAATTTGGTACTCGATAGTTTCAAACCAAACACCTCCTTGTTCGTGTCACTTTTTGATATCAACATTTACGTGTGCTCATTCCACACCAAACATTGTTCTTTCTCATTTGATTATCGTTCCGGATAGTGTTTTCTGAACGCCGCTAAAGCTGTAACTTATGCTTAGGCAGCGGCAGAGCCACAACCCCACGACTTTTTCAACAAAGATTGATCTATGAAAGGTTGTTGTGATCGTGATACAGATCGTGGAATCATGCATATGATCCCACAGAGCCAAAATGACAAACATCAGGATATAGATCGGAATTTCGTAGAATCACCATCCTGAATATAAGATCCATAAAATCGGATAGGATTATGGTCCGAACAACAAACTATATCAACATATAAAATTCAATATTAGCTTTTTGGTAATATAAGTTGCAATAGTTTAATTTGCTTTGTTTTTACTGTTTACGTGTTGTTATAAGGTAAAAAGTATTTTCATTAATATATTGGACTTTTAATTGATTAGTTTATTAAAAATAGATAAATAAATTAAAAATATTAATTGAATGTAACATGAATAAGTGTACATCCAAATCGCTACACTAAAATGTTTTACACTAGGATTTTATTCTATGCCCTACCTCTGTGCTGATATCTTACAACATTTTTATTCTAATTGAAAAACAGAATATTTGTGTTTTTCTCCAAATATGAAAAAGAAATGCACCGAATCTAAATCTATCTATCTAAACTAATAAAGCACCAGTTAAAATTATCATACATCCACCCAACAATTACCTGCTCCACAGTCATAACCTTAACTACGTCCACACCACAATATGCACCCAGAAATACACTATCATAAAAACGTGCGCATCAGATTAACTCTCCTCTATTCTCTCTCCTTACTCAACCATATCCGACGGTCATCCTTCAATGGATGTGCAGTACCCGCCTCCCCACCGAATCTTCCGCCCTCTCCTCGAAATCCTGCGCCGACCCCCACCGAATCTTCCGCCCTCTCCTCGAAATCCTGCGCCGACGCCTTCTCTCCTCCCCACCGAATCCTCTCCCCGTTATCCGCGCCGCTATTCCTCCCCACTGAGCCCTCCTCCCTGCTCCGCTCCGCTTCCGCTCCCCCTGGCCTCCTCCCCCGCTCCGCGCTGCCGCCGCCGCCTCCTCTCCACCCCGCGCCGCCGCCTCCTGCCCACACTCCTCCGCTCCGCCCTCACCTCCTCCTCCCCATTCCGCGCTGCCACCTCCTCTTCCTCCTCCCCAACTCCTCGCTCCACCGCCGCCTCCTCGCTCCTCCACTCCGCCCTCGCCTGCTCCTCCCCACCCCGTGCTGCCTCCTCCTCCCCGGCTCATCCGCTCCACCACCGCCGCCTCCTCCCCACCTCACGCCGCCGCCGCCTCCTCCTCACCTACCTCCCTTTAGCTGCCAAATCCGCGCCGCCGCATCCTCCTCCTCACCTTCCCCCAGGGGCGAAGCCACCGGGTGGGCTTCGTAAGGCTTCAGCCCACCCTCGGCCTGCCCGGAACCCCCCATACCAAAGAGTCATCCAGACATCCCCAAGAACCGAGCCCGGTGGCACGACAGTCGGCGGCCGAGTGAGCAGATCCGGTGATCCGGGTGGTGCCGCATCGACCGAGCACACATCCGGGCGGCGGGCTAGCAGATCTGGGTGGCGGTCGACGGGCTAAGGTACTAACGCCGAGCAAATCCCTCCCCTCGCCATCTCGCTCCTCCTGCCCTCCTCTCCGCGCTTCCCCTGCGAGGGCCCTCCGGAGCCGCGTCGTCGCCAGCGCTGCCCCCGCGATGCAGCCGCCGCCGGCGTCCAGGGTCTCCACGGTGGTCGACGTCGACCTCGGTGACCGGAGCTACCCGATTTACATCGGCTCCGGCCTCCTCGACGAGCCCGACCTTCTGCAGAGGTACTCGAAATCAGCAAGCTTTTGCTCGATCAGTGACTTGGGTGTAGTTATTTCGTGATCCTGATGTCTTATCCGCGCAGATGTGTTTCAGTTCATTTGGATGTAATTAACTGGTTGTCATTTGCAGGACACTCTGATGAAGGTGTTTGACAAGGCGGTCGAGTCCCGACTGGACCGCCGATGCACATTCGTTGCGCTAGGGGGTGGTGTCATTGGGGATATGTGCGGGTTTGCGGCTGCCGCATTCCTCCGTGGTGTCAATTTCATACAGATACCCACTACTCTGATGGCCCAGGTACTAATCTTGGTTTATAGTTTTTAATAAGAGTTGGGTTACATCTGGTCTGGTGCTAACGGTGGGCTGGATGAACTACTTTAGGTGGATTCCTCTGTTGGAGGGAAGACCGGGATTAACCATCTGCTGGGGAAGAACTTAATCGGGGCATTCTACCAGCCGCAATGTGTATTGATAGACACCGACACACTGAATACGTTGCCTGACAGAGAGCTGGCTTCAGGCATAGCTGAGGTGGTGAAGTATGGGCTCATAAGAGATGCACCATTCTTTGAGTGGCAAGAAAAGAATATGCCAGCATTGTTAGCAAGGTATCCAGCAGGTTTCAAAGTTGATGTTCGCATTTTGTGCTATCTAAGTTTATCATCTTCTTCTGATTCAGTAGCTAGCGGATAACAGCCTTCAGTAGCATTAGACTTTGGTTGTTGTAGACAGTTATTAGGGGGCAAGGAATGTGTAGTCAGTTCAAGTTTCAATTAGATGTGCAATCTAATTTTGTTTGGAGTTTTAGGCCATATAATATGTTAAGTTTTCTCTATATGTTCTCGGCATCCTGGCTGTTCGAAGCACGACCATTTTTGTTTGTGCTTGCTGAAATGACTAATTGAGTGGTATGACCATATTAATGAACATGACTTCATCCAATTATCGGGAAGTTCTTCGATGGCTAAATAGCTATTATTTGAGGTGTTGTCATCTTGTTTAGTTTGACTGAATAGTGACAAACTTATTGTGTTACCCAGCTAACTTAGAAAAATGGGCAGTGCTGTGCATGTCATTCTTAGCTCATTGGTTTGCTGTACCCATTGGAAGTGCATTTCTCACAGAGCATGAATGCATATGCCTGATGTTTTGATTCTGCAGAGGTATCGTGCTGGATTCTTTTCTAAATAGCTTGCTCTTGACAGGAACTCGGGGAGGCATACCAAGTCCTAAGCGATCCTGTGAAAAAGGAGGCTTATGATAAGCATGGAAAGGAGGGTCTTCGCCAGTAAGTCGTGAATTTGAGTTTTGGTAAACAATGTATATTCTTTTGAAGAAGGAAAAGGATAGCAGCTCCTTCAAGGAATATTCTGGTTGAACTAGCTGGCGGAGCATAGAGCAGGGTAATTTGGTGAATTGTTTGATGGTGAGATAAGAAGAGGGTGCAGCAAGAAAAAGGCTTGAGGAGGCGACCCACTGTTACTCCCAAGGTTACCCACTGTTTTGCTTAATCAGCTGCATTGAAATTACTGTTCAATTTAGGCTCTAGCACCGATACATCAATCAAAACTAAAATAACTTACCTGTGGCACAGGAGTTGCAAAAAGAAAGAGAGCAAAAGCTTATTCAGAGCCTAAAGGATCGGCTTCAACCATATGTGGATGGGAGAAACGTTGTAAGGTTCTCCATGTAGTGTAACCCTTAAGGATATGGTACAAGGTAAGGTCCATATCACTTGTTAAAACTTAGATTTCGTTGTTATAAGATGTTTGTTTGTTCTCTGAATGGTAGACTTCAAAAGTATGTCATTTTTTGTCTTGCATGAGATAAATATGCCATCCAGAGCTTCTTGCAGTCATGTTGAATTGTTTGAATTGTATCGTGTTTGTAGGTGCAAAATCTAATGGGTTCTACACCACTAGACGTTGGAAGATCTAATCTGGCAAAGAGTGGACAGATAAGTAGGAACGCTCTCTGCCCATGTGGTTCTAAGAAACGATATAAAAGGTTTGATGCTTCCAGGCCGGATTCTGTTCTTAATCTGTTAAACGTTGTAGTGCTGCCACTCTTTGACTGGTTACCTTTCCTTTGGAGAAAATCAGATAGCTGCGATTTATATGTGCAATAACATCTTTTAGATGGAAACCTGTAGATGCTTTAACATGCAGTGAATATAGTTCTAGAAAATGAGTATGCATAATATATCTTAGCAAAAGGTTGATATAGACTTTCCTGTATGTACAAATTGTGGACCAGGCAAGTATGGCCAATTGGCAATTTTTTGAGTAGAAGGATATCTGATTCAATGCTTCACGAATGAAAAATGAAGATGCTAGGCAGCTGATATTACTTGGCAATCCATGGGTATGTGGCATCTTGGTTGTATGTCTGGATGATCTGATTGTACAATTATTCATGCATCTCGGTGACATGGCATGGAGTGGTCGAATTGGTAATGGAACTTAGCCTGTTGCATGATCATCTCTTGGCATTTTCTCTATGTTTGGTTATACAATATATGAGACGTGAATCTTAATGAATCTAATTGTTCGTTTTATTTTTTACAAATTTTATCTTGTTTTGTATTTTACCGTAGCGTTAGCACGGGCACACTACTATCTGGTGCAAAGCTGACCAAGACAGAGGACCTTCGCAGCACTTCTTCAATCCCAAAGGTTAGCTCGCATGGTTGCACTCCTGATGTTTGTATTGGACTACCGATTTTTTTTGGGGGAGGGGGGCTGGTTTTTGGAGTTTTCCCACCGTATTCTCCGTTATCTGGACTGTAGAACAAGAACATTACTCTGGCAAATTCAAAGTCATCGCTTTCCTTTTCTTGTGTTGCAGTCACTACTTCCAGATTACCAGAGGCTCTTGAGTTCTACACCTTCTCGTAGACTGAATCCTTCAAAACTTATTGACAACAGTGGTAAGTTCAATATTTTTTCCTTGTCATTTCAGGCACTATTGCTTTATTTGTTGTGACATTTCTTGTATTAATGCCAATCTTCTTCAGTGTTTGCTCTTAATGCTGTAATTCTGAGTTTCATGTCTTGCACTACTTTCAAAGATTCAACGACGATTTTGGCTCTTCTTTTTCAGAATTTTTCCAGAATAAGTTGGTAGAGACCATCCAGTTCATGGAAATTCTTAATTTAAAGGACAGTGTTGAGAAAGATAGCTTTTTCCGGAAACTCCCAAATATAGCTGAACAACTTCCTCGTGAGATAGTCCTGAAAAAGGTGCTGTGGAAGTCTCCAGTAGTACTCATAATTTCTTGATTATGATTATGCTTTGAATGTTGGTTGATTTTTTTGTTCAACCAACTGGAATGCCTTGTTTATATGCTTATATCTTGGCTACTTTGTCAATAGTTGCTCCCTGTTTTGGCGTCTGCTCTTGAATTTGGTTCAGCTGCTGCACCAGCCTTGACTGTGTTGTTAAAGATGGGTTCCTGGCTTCCGGCTGACCAATTTAGTACCAAGGTTTGTCTTCATTTCTTTTGTTTTCACTCAATATATGTTAGTTTTTGGCCATCCCAGTAAACACTGTTTCTGGCATTGTCATGCAAGTTGAGCACGCTGGCCTTTTTCAGGTTTTGCCAACTATTGTGAAGCTTTTTGCCTCTAACGACCGAGCTATCCGAGTTAGTCTTTTGCAGCACATAGATCAGTTTGGGGAGTCATTGGCAGCTCAAACAGTTGATGAACAAGTATGTGATCTGTTTCTGTATGGACATCTGCATATGTGTTTCTGGAATGTTGACACTTGACAGGATAAATATCTCTAATGTATTTGCAGGTATTTCCTCATGTTGCCACTGGGTTCTCTGATACTTCTGCTTTTCTTCGTGAACTGACTTTGAAGTCGATGCTTGTATTGGCACCAAAAGTGAGTTGCATGAACCTTCACATTGGGCTTAAGTTTGGTTTGATCATGTCTAGGTGACTAGGTCTATCATCTGACATGTACTTGGTAAACTGAGAGTTCCATTGAATAGAAATTAAAGCGAAGAAGTTCCATTGAATCTTAATGAATCTGATTGTTCGTTTGTAGTGACTGACCAAAATAATCTGATGTATATGTTTGGCTTTCATTCATGGATGGACTTTGTTGCCAGCAGCAACCCAATTATCCAAACAAAACATGTATGGCCATTCAAAAATTGGCTTTGAAAGTAGGGAACAAAACATGTATGGCCATTCAAAAATTCATTTGATTGATTTCATATGCATCCCCGAAATGCCGCCGTGGCGTTAGCACGAGCACTATACTAGTAGGACTAAAATCTTCCAGTAGCGATACTAATTACTATAACATGACAAAAAAAAATGACAACTATATGAGGACCGTTGATGCCGCCTGATATCCAACAAGGCATAAGGACGTTTTTAAAGCTAGAAGTATCACATTTCCATACCTAAAACTAGACCTGTCATGGGCAGCCCAGCCCGATAGACTGGCCCAGGTCCGGTCCGATTTTATGGGCTCGAGCATAGATTTTGGCCCATAGGCCTAGCCCGAATCCTGGACATGCCCGACGGCAACAATTAAATAATATTATTAATTTTATATAAAAAGCCCGATGGCAGCAATTAAATAATAATAATTTTAATTTTATATAAATAATTGCAGGTATAAGCTATAGTCTACGGTGTTCACTTTGACATTAAATAAAAAAACGGAGTACTTCAGCTTATAGCCTTGTTCTAAACAATTTCTAGTTTCTGCTTTCTACCTTCGGAAGCCAAAAGCTGTTTGGAACGTGTTGACTTTATAATATGGCTTTTCTTATTTGTTTTTTCTTTGCATTATCCATGAAGATCTAGTTGACTTCATTAACGTGGCTTTGAAATTTATACAAAGATCTAGTTGTAAACTCCCTTTTTTTCCAAAGCCCATCTCACTTGGTCCCCCATTTGATTTAATGACACCCCTGCTATCATGTTTTTCAACTCTTCCCAATCTTCATTTTCCGCTATTCCAAAAGACCTCAAATTTAACTCTTCCCAATCTTCATTTTCTGCTATTCCAAAAGACCTCCTGAAATTTATGTCCTGGTGTTCTCCATCCCAGCAATCTGAGACCATACATTGTGTGTCTTCACACATATTGTACAATCTAGGAAACCAAGATTACAGAGGAGATGAAGCCATGCAAGTGTCTTCCCAGAAAAGAGTAGTCTTTCCATTGTTGACATGGTGGCTGGCACCCCATTTGAACCAAAGTTTAGCTTTCTGCACCCCTTGCCAGAATTGTGATCCCTGAGAAGTAGCTGTGAAAAAACACCATTAGGGAAGTATATAGCTTTCAGGATTAACCACCAAAGCTCACTATCTCCTTGAAGGATCCTCCATATCCATTTGCTGTAGACCTGGACAAACGGACCAGCCGAGGTACGGTACTGTTGACCTGACCTAGGTACGGCACAGCACGAATAGTAAATAGGCCATGCCGGCTCAACCAGACCGGACGTGCCATGCTTGGGCCGGCACCCCAACATAGCAGGCCAGCCCAATATAGCATGCACAGTAACTCTCCTATGATAGTGTAGTAAAATTACTTGTGGTTAGCAGTAAAATTATTTATGTTAGGGTTAATGTACTCTTTTAAGTACAGACATGTGATTTAGCAGTAAAATTACTTGCAACTTAGCGATCGGCAGTAAAATTACTTGTGACTAGCAGTAAAATCAACTAGCAATCGGTAGCCTATTTGGCAAAGTGTGCCTGGGCCTACCCGGCATGGCCTAACCCCTCTTTGTGTGTGCCTGGATCAGATGGCAGACACGTGGGCTGGCACGACATGACACTATACGATAACTTATTAAAGCCAGCCATGCCGAGCCTAATCGGGCCATGCTCTATCCAGATTGTGCCATGCCGAGCGCCTGTTTGGTTAGATCTGATTGTTGTATACACCAAGGGCAAAAGGGTAATTTCCCATTTGATAAAATAAATTAAAAAAAAGAGAGAAAAGGGGGCCACCTGTCGGTGGGCCGAAGGGAGGCAAAAGGGGGGAGGCCGATGCCTCCCCGTGACCCAGAGCAAGCGGGCGTCTGGGGGAGATGGCGGCGGCGATTCCGGAGGGCGGCGCGGCGGAGGCAGGCGGGCTCGGCGTACCCGGCGGGTCGGCTCGGTGGCGGCCCGGTCTCCCCTGTGCTTCTTCCTCCCGTGCGACTCGCGCATTCCCCTCTCTCCCGTGAGTCTGTTGCTCCTCTTCTTCCCGTGGGACTCGGTCCCCAGATCCGGCTTATGAGGGGGAAGGAGCGGCGGTGGTGGCGCGTGAGACCCAGTCCCGGCCGTTGGTGGCGCCGCCGAGTACTCGTCACCTCCCCCCCTTTTGGCTATAAATAGCAGCCGGCCTCTTCTGGTTTGGGGGCCGAACGACAGAGCTCCTCCTCTCTCTCTCTCTCTTTCTTTGACTTCTTGGCTTGTGGTGCTTGATTACTTTGATCCCCTGGTGCTCTCCGGCGAGGTGCTTGGACGGCTCCTCTCCTGTGCTTGTGCGGCAAACCTCTACCTCGACTCGACGGCGTGGGCTTCACTTCGGCGAGAGGGCTTTGTATCTCCGTGCCTACTGCTCTTTCACGGTGGTGTGAGGGCAATAGGTTTTCTGGGACAGCGCGCAAGCGTGCCTAGCCCGTGATCTTCTTGGTGGTTTCGAGTATCGCCGGCTTTGTGAGTAAATCTGTCACTTGTATTAGCAATCCTTGTGTGCTGTGCTAGATTGATAATCATTGTTCCTTGTCTAGCATTGGGAGACATAGATTGCAGTGGGATTGGATTGTTGCTCGATGATATATGAAATCATATTCTGAGATTGGTAGATTTAATCTTTGAGCTCTATTTATAGTCACTTGCTGTCATTTGATTCATCTTAAAAGTCTGTGATTACTGTTAATTGTGAACTTTATATAATAATCACTAGACAAAGATATTGTGTATATGTGAGATTTGGTTGAAGCTGTCTTTAGCTTGTAGAAATCCCACATATATGCTGCAGATCTGTTAGAAGTTATATTTTGCTATCAACTTGATTCAGTTGCTGCAATAGACATTTTATATGTGGTTGGACTTGCTCTAGCTAACTTCTGGCTGTCAGCCGAATACTCACATGTGAAGAATATATTGTTTAATTTGGGTACAGCTTGAGAGCTCAAAGATTGAATGTTAATTTGTTATAACCAATCGATGAAAAGTTTATGATTTAGTAGCGGGACGACCGAGATTAGTCTTGTGCAACTCTACATTTGAGAGCACAAATAATCAATTAACTTGAGCTTGTTGCTAGTTTTAATTGTCACATGCTTTATACTTTGTCATACATATTCATGTTTAGAGTAGTTTTGCTTCTATCATTGAATATGTGGTATATCATGAATGAAATGTTCAATTCATATGATTACATACTTGTTATGTCCTGTATATATGAATTGATGTCATTGATATGCTTATATGATTATATTGGAATTATATTTATATCCTTGCTTATACCGCAAATATTACAACACTGATTTGCTCAAAAGACAAATGCTCGTTAATCTAGAATTGAGCACCCCTAGACCCCCATAGTTCTTGGGCCTGCACACTGCGTCCCATTTTACCATGTCATACTTCAATTTGTCACTTACCCCTCTCCAGAAGAATTTGGATCTGATAGTGTCCATTCTATGATGCACCCCTTCAGGCAGATTATAAAAGCTCATAGTGTAAGTAGGTTGATTGCTCAGGCATGAGTTTGTTAAGGTCGGTCTGCCGACAGAAGAAATGTACTAATTTTTCCAGCAATCTAGTCTCTTTGTCAATTTGTTAGGTATCTTCTCAAAAGCAGTTATCCCCAACCCATGATCAATAACTGGGATTCCTAAATATATCATAGGAAAAGCCCCCAGCTTACAATTCAACTTATTTGATTTCTATCATAACGAATTGACACAAATTATAAGAATTGTATAATATCCAAGTATATTTCATAACAAATATAGATGTATTAGTTTCAAGTGGTCAATTTATATATATTTTCATATATTGATGGTCAAAATTAGAATTTGATGGGCAGGTGAGTCATATTTGCAATCGGAGGGAGCATAAATATAGTCGAAGGAGTGCCCAGTTCATCCTACCCTTTCAGCGCTCTGGCGCATCCATCTCTAAAAACCACTCAAATTGTCATGAAAAATTCTGAAGAAAAATTTATATAAACCATGAGATATTGATCATATATCATGAAAAAATTAGTACTTTTCGCTACCATTTAAATGTTTTTTTGGAGATGATGCACCGGATTCTCCCCAATATAGTTAAGTATGTATTACACGAGGGAGTTGTCTCTTGGTAGGTGATGGAGTTGTGAACAACTCCACCCACATGGGGTTCAATTTCTGGTGCTCGTCTTTACGTATAAGCGAGTGATTTTTAGTAAAAATTTTGTAAAGTTACAGATTTATTCCTGCCCTCTGTATTCTACATGTGCGCTAGGGCGTATGTCTACCTTGTAATCAGAAAGAGTACCTTTTGCACTATACTGAAGAGATCGATGAACCGAAATTTTTGAAGTATAACTTAATTAAGACGAGAAAATTTTAGGGCATTACCACCCCATGACAGCTTATATTGGATTGTCGATGGAAGATGAGATGGAAGCATCAAATGATTTCTCCCTCGCAAATTGATTGAGATTGATTAAGGCGTATGATTACGCCAGGGAAGGGTTAAAATTGTTAGAAATTGCCCATATGAGTAAGGCATATTTCTTAATTTCAAAACATGTATTGTTTAGTATCATATTGTAAAGGCAAAGTGGAGGAGACCAATTTATAAAATAGAGTCCTCGCCACACGTGTGCGTATTCAAGCATTTTCATATGAAAATTGCGTGACATGTGACTTTTTCGTGTGAAAATCTCGTGACTTGTGACTTGTGACGTGCGACCGTGCCGTGACGTGGTACGCCGCTTGGCAGACCAAGTCCATCTTTCTTTTTGCTGAACAGTGCACCACACTATCTCTCTGTTTGAATGAGATTAAAACATTTGAATTTAAGGCTTATTGGATTTTGATAACAGGCGGTTATCAGTGGGTAAATGACTGGTTAAATGTGTCATTTATCAGTGGGTAAATGGTTATTTAATTTAGCAGTTCATAGTCTGTTTATATATATACCTGGAGACGTCCAAAGTATATAGTGAAAAAAAAACTCTCACTGCCTCCATTTTTTCTCCTGCGAACTTGTTCTGTTTGTGCTGCGCCATCTGAACCTCATTGACTCTTCTTCCTGGCGTGCACTGTAAAAAAGGGGAGCGGTATCTCCGAGCCGTTCCTGCTGTGCAGACATGTACAGAGGGCGGCAATAAGGTTTCTAGGCAACGCACATATGTGCGACCGCTCGCTTCGCTGCGACATCTACGTTCTGCGCTGCTTCGTATTCTTCCTCACACCCAACTATAATTCGTTCGTGTGTCTGATCGACTTATTTAAATTCTGTTTCTATGTAGTTTTGAAGTACAATGATTTGTCTATTGTTAGTACTGCTTTATGCATCATTAGTTATTTGTGATATTTGCCTTCTAGTAAAATTTGGAATTAAAATATTACCCATATTTACAACAAAATTATACCTCGATCTAAGACCGTGTGAAGTTTAAGATCTTTGAAACATAGTGAGGGGTTAACTTATTTTACAAAGAATTTGCCGAAGCCGTTGTTCTTCGAAAGCAGAGGGAGAAGAAGCCGAAGCCCTTTTTTATTAGCTTCTGCCTTCTGGCCAGGATCCCCAAACTTGAAACATGGCTAAAATCCGTTGCTATTGGAGTGTGGCACAAATTTTTTAACAAATCAAGAACTTATTTTCAGAGGGAGAGAGAATACGAAACAAGAACATAGGCACCATCCGTTGATATTACACAATGGATCGCCTAAATGCCATATTCAAACAAAATAAATTCAACCTAGCCCAAACCCAAAAGGTGCCCAAAGCCAGTAGGCCTGGGCATGTCTAGGCCTACAAATTAACAGCTCCAACTAAAAGCCCAGATTAAGGGGAAGAATGGATTGCTCATGGGCCAGCTCAACCGAAACCACAAGGCTACATATGTGAATTCTTAACCTGCTCTTATGTTTCCCAAACATTTTAGCTCACCTTGCGTGAGCTTTGCCAGCTCGGGAAATGCTCAAGTAGCAGCATCGTAGTCCTATATTACACTCGGGGGAAGTGCCTGCCACGTCAACGTTTTTATTCGCATTTCCTTGAAGGCCCTTTTTTGCAGGATAGCATTGTGTGGTTTTCCAAAAATTACATACAGGTCCTTAATTTCATATGAAAAAACCATTCATTTTCTCCGAAAATACATATGGGTCCTCACTTTTTCAAATGATTCCCTCTTATGAATTTCCATCTCTTTTACTTCGGTTACATGGTAGCTAGTGCGGCGTGATGCCGCACTTATGCTGCTAGTTACTTTAACCATTGGACAGTTAACTTTTCTTTGATTTGATGGTGTGGCGCAGTATGTAGATTTGGTTTGTTGGCGTGGCGCAATATGTAAATTTGGCTTGGGCTCAACTTTAGGTAAAAGAAAGAGGTTTCAATCTTGCATAACAAAATGCGATCGGTTTTAACTGCTCATTCTTTTGCACAGTGGCGGATCTAGAATAAAAATAACGCAGGGCCCCATGCTTCATATATATACTTATTGACGCATCTATCAATAATATAGTAGATAGTAATGCATTCTAAATTTTATATCTTTGAACTCGCTATACTAAGTCAACTGTCATACTGATCAAACCATGCAATGTTAAATCTTCTCTTTTTCTTCCCAAACATTGTATATGAAAAATCATATGTGCAAGATTGGCAAGGCCCGTTATCCAAATACTTTCTTCTTACTACATCTTTTTGATTGCAAAGATAATCGTCTATTATTTTCCTTTTTCTCTAGATCAAACTGAATCTCCTCTTCCTAATTAATTTATGGACTTTCTGTATTCATAGCATTTGCACTTGAACCTGGTGCCTTTATTTTTAGAAATAGCTTCATGACTACAAACAATCTGCCATGGGGAGATGACAATTATTGAAATTTAGAACACACTGAATTAGATATTGAAATACATTGAAATTTTTCCTAATTCAATTGTTGCAAAATCAAAATAGGACATTCTAATATTAAAGTCCTGACCCACAAATATTTTAAAGATCATAGAATTGAAACCCTAAAATATAAATCATAAAATTTAGTACCTATTTTGGTCGGCTGATCGTTACTTTGTTAGTTCGTTAGCTATGAAGATCATTGAACATTTGAACTTTGAAAGTAAGGAGCCAAGACAAGACGACGAGTGGACAACTTCACCTATTATCATGAATGTCGGTCATACTGCATACAACATACAACATTGAGATTTACTCCATTTACATGCACGCATAGTGAGATTAACACGGCGAGAATTCCAACCATATCATCCGACGCATGTAGACACAGGAGAGAAGCAGTCGCGCGTGCTCCCAGATGACGGTAGCTTCAGCGCTAGGCTCGTCACTGCTGCAGATGAAAGGTTGTGTGCGTGGCGTTCCGTGTAGGGAACAAGAGGAGGTAGGTTAGGCGTCATCTGGACCCAGCGTTGGCTACTTAGTTGGCTTGACGCTGGGGCTATCTTGGGCCTTGAGTCGGCGTTGGCTTGGGCTGGACCGGCTGGTGGCCCACGTTCGATCGGTTTAAGTGGCCCCTATAATTTTGTTCTCTTTTCACAGTTGGTTGATTTGCTATGTTGTACCAACTTTAACTTATACGTATTTTTTAGGGTATCTTGCTTTGTCAATATCCTATGTGTTTTTCTTTTCTCTTGTCCTCCTGTTTGTCAACGTGTTCAAGTCTTCTTTTTTTATATTGATGTAGTTTTTAATATATGGTGCACTAGTTTTTGGTACGTGGAGGCATATAATATAAACTTAGACACTAAGTTATAAAAATTAAAATTAGTTCAAAAGCCTGTACTCCCCTATTGCTAGCGCGCATCCTCCCATGCTTTTGCAAGTGCAAAGGTTGAAGTAATGGAAAAAACAAAGAGTAAAGTACATCTTTGCCTTTGGTCCTTTACTTACCAGTGCAAGAAAGAGACATTCATGAAAGTAGAGGGGCCAAAGTTATGTACCTTCTATCTAGAAGAGAAAGAAGGAAAACAGGGAGGCCTGGTGTAATTAAAGCGCTAAGATAATTAATGTTCCTTAAAAGAGGATTTTCATTTAGTTAATCATCTAAAAATTTAGCAATCTCTATTTGCACTATATATTATTAGATTTTCGATTGAACAAGCGGTTCCAATTATTCATTTTCGGGGATGGCCATGGTCCAATCCATAATAGCGCCCATTACTCCCTCAACACATAAAACCATGTAATTTTGGGATACATGCGCTCAAACTTTTAGAACTTTAGTTATCTATACTATATTAAATATGTAAATTGAATACATAAAAATTATATGTGTATATTTACCTCAAAAATTAATTTTATAATTTTAAATATATAATAATAATAATAATAATAATAATAATCAATATTTAAAGTTGTGTTTTAACAACCGTCTAAGAGTGACCGGGGAGTACTTGGCAAGCATTAACTGTGAGCCCATCTCATGCTGTCTTTCCATCCACTAGAAAATCGGGCGCGCTTTGCGCGCCTTGCCATATCATCAATTGCAGAAATTAATTCAATTGCTATGACATAATGCAGTCAACATAAGTAGATAAAAGGTAGACATAGTGCAGTCAACATAAATAGAGGTTCAGCGAATCAAAACGTATGCATTCTGCTAAGTACTCAAGATTATTATGTTCTGAAATTCTTTAATGTGAGACCTTGCCACCAGTGGCTACTGCCAGTGCCGCAAACCAAATATGCCCATGGCCCAGATTGTGCATCTTGGCTTACTGCCGGAGAAGTCATGGTGACATGGCAAACCGCATACTTACACCTAGATTGTAAATTATATCTATTACTACCCATAGGTCAAGAAGCACCGTCATGACACTTTGCGTCTTCATGGAGCTGGGAAGCATCTAGCTAAAGGTGATGCAGCAAGAGTGCTACGGCATCTAGTAACTGAGGGAATACTTACTGAGGATGTTAAAAAGAGCGATAACATGTATGGATCAGTATCATCTATCTTAAAGGTGAAAATACTGAATGCCTTGGTTAGTTGGTTGGTTTATTTTGGGACAAATATTGCTAATTCTTTTCTTTTGCAACCTTCTAGCAGCTGCCTTGGTCTAATATATGTGTTTTCCTTCACAACTTTTGTTGAGCAGGTTAATCAGACGAAAGTTGCTGATCTTCTCTCTGACAAGCACAACATTGTCCTTAAGTTTGTTTTCTGCCTTGTCCACATTATTGAGTTTATCACATATTCTGGATTTTTTCCCCTTCAAGTTTGATTGACACATTTTTCTTTGTAACTTCATTTAACTATGCATTCTTTTCCATGTATATCTATAATCTTTATAGGGGGTCCATCATTAATTAAGGATATCTTATGAGTATGATGAAATTTAGTTATGGCTATTTTTAAAACATGTATATTAAAACTGGTAAACAGTCAGTTTTAGCTGCTAGGGGAAAATCCTAGTTCAGAGTTCAGACTGAGTTTTGCAACCCTGACTGGTTTAGGGCCTTTGAAACCGGCCAGAAATCGGTTGGTTTCAGGCTGTTGCAATTGCCCTCTATCAAAGACATAGTTCTCCTGTTACCTAACTGGTTACTACCTGTAAATTGCTAGGGGTAGATTAGTAGATAGCAGCCTCTTTGGGATAAACAGTATGAATGCCCTAAATTCCCATGACACACTGTTTTGTTCCCCATTTAAGTGTTCTGGTATCAATATGAGTTTGCACTCTGGGGTGCTACCTAAATTTGGTTTGTAAAATGGAATCTTGATAAGTTGATCTTATGTTGTAGAACTGAATACAAAATGTGTCAAATGTCTTATTGAGATTTTGAGACTTAGTTGATTTCAATCAAAAGTTGAAAACTTAAGCTTTAAAAGCTAAATGAGTGTGGCATTTAATATTCTACACATCTTTGAATTACGAAAGGCCGGTAATTGCTTTATTATGTTATTTTGCAGGTTTCCCACTCCTGAGAAGGCCCCTAAGATGGGGAAACTTGATGAATCATCAGTTCCACAAATCAATAAGAATGTTCAACAGCAAAGTGAAGTGGATGAGGTAGTCGGTCTTCAGTTCTAATAGCTCCTTGATTTTTTTTGCCTGAATTTGTCTTGGCTCCGTACCTAAAGCTATTTTTATTCATTGCAGAACCTTGCATCGATGCTCTATGAAACTCTAAGAAGTCTTAGGTGTCAAATAGTGGAGGAGTGTCGTGAAGGATACAGTGCACCCCACCACATATTTAAGTAAGTTTTATGTTATACCTTTAGTTGTGTAAGCACTCACTTCTGACATGATGAATTTTTCATCTTCAGAAAATGAAACATTGAGGGAAATCAGCTACCGACTACCAAGAACAAAAGAAGAACTTTTGGAGATAAATGGCATCGGGGAGGAAGGCGCACCCAAGGTGAGGGAGAGGAACAAACTTGGGATGGAAGTGAGATGCAGGAGCGGAGGCAGGGATCCCGTCCTTGTCGCCGTCGGCCGGCCTCCCGCAGGCCCCCGTCGCACGGTCGCCTGTCTCTCCGGCCCTCCTCGCGATCTCGCCCAGATGTGGTGCCCACAGCCAGATCCACCTCGACCCCGCCCGATCCGCAACACCGGTGCCTGCGCGAGGGGGATTAGGGTGGGACGGGCGAAGGGAATGGCAGGCGAGACGAAGGGGAAGGAGATTCAATCTAGAGAGGTAGATAAAGAAGGGGGAGTTTGGGGGGAGGAAGGCGCACCCAAGGTGAGGGAGAGGAACAAACCTGGGATGGAAGTGAGATGCAGGAGCGGAGGCAGGGATCCCGTCCTTGTCGCCGTCGGCCGGCCTCCCGCAGGCCCCCGTCGCACGGTCGCCTGTCTCTCCGGCCCTCCTCGCGATCTCGCCCAGATGTGGTGCCCACAGCCAGATCCACCTCGACCCCGCCCGATCCGCAGCACCGGTGCCTGCGCGAGGGGGATTAGAGTGGGACGCGCGAAGGGAATGGTAGGCGAGACGAAGGGGAAGGGGATTCAATCTAGAGAGGTAGATAAAGAAGGGGGAGAAATTTACCTCGAGCTCCACACCAGGCCGATAAGACAGCACGGCCATCGGCAGGAAGGGCTGGCCGGCGGGCCGCGCACGCTCGTACGGCGGGGGAGAGGCGCCGACTGACACTGTTCCGATGCGAGAGCCACTCACCTCGACACTGAGGAATGATGGCCGCGCCGCGTGAGCTCCGCCCAACGGGACGCCAGGGCCGCACGTGAACTGTTCCGACGGGACAGATCGGCCATCGGTTGGAAGAGCGCCCGCGCACGCGCGTACGGCGAGGGAGCAGCGTCGACTGCTACTGTTCCGATGCGACGGCTCAGCCTCCAGAGCGAATCAGATCTCATATCGGTGTAGAGGAGACATGGGTTGCTCCGCCTGCTCCGCTCCCTCTCCCCAGACGGCCCGCGCGCCGATCAAAACGCCCTTGCTGAGCCCCCGCACGACTGCCCCTCTACACTCAATCGCTGGCGCATGGGGTCCGGGAGGACAAGGGCCCATCGCCCAGACTCTTGCGCGGTGGCGCTGGAGGATGGGGCGCGCCGTGCACGCGCGGCGCCACGCCCAGCCGTGGAGAAGCAGACCCCCCGCGCCTGCTCCCCGCCGCTGCACGCGGGACCACGCAGCACAGGACCCACCGGCCAGTATAGCGATCTGCTCCTAGCAAGCTTCGGCGTGACCGCGAGGCAGCGTTCGCCACGCGTCGCCGCGCGAACGCACGCGCGGTGCGTGGAGCGCTCTCGCGCGAGGAGAATGGGTTGGGTTTTAATAAACCTGATTCGTTCGATGGCTAAAGGGCATGGAACCCCTTGCTTGCTTGCACCTAGCTACCAGAGCAGCAGTCAGAAACCGTTGGCGGCTAGTAACTATAGTAATTCTGATACGAACAATTGGGGTACTGTACGTGTGCGGCGGCCGGCTACTCTCACGGAAGGAACGTCATGCCGTGACTTACGTCACTTACCAATGCTATCTGCCGTCGAAATTACTCCAACGCATTTGTTTTGTTACAGTGGAGTGGTAGATTTGTGCATCACGTTGTGTTCTTTTCTTGCAATCTAATGGATGTTTTGTTGCAAGCTTAGAAATTGTTGATGAACTTCATGATACTTTTTTTTTGCAATAAATCGAATTTGTGAGGGTTATTGGAGTGGATTAGATGTCCAAGGAAGGGGTGGACTGAGAAAATGTAAAAGTGGCAAGGAATACAAACCAATTTTTTACTGAGATCTCAGAGCTTATGTGATCTCCCTCGCTCCTCGTTAGAGCACTCTTGTAAGTGTATCGCTCCGACTCGATACGGCGCAAGGAATCAAGCCATCCGTTCGTGGTAGTTCTCCACTCCAGATAGGTAGACTCTGAACCTTCACATATCTCGCAGTACCTTGCACAAGCTCCTTCAAGGAAGGTTACCAAACCAACGGCCAATGCCTCCAAGCCGTCTAACAGATGACGATTTTCAAGAGTAATAAGCCTAAGATGATCACTTTAACCTAGCTAGGACAAGCTACTAAGCGTAATGCACAAACTAGGCATATCTACTCTATCTCAATCTTTCAAATCTTCAATCAAAGTTCATCAATGACCCTCAAACACCTCTAAGTGTTTGTTGTAGCTATGGAGTCGCAAGAGTACTAGAATGAACATCTGAAACCTTCTTACATTGACTCCCCATTCAAAAACTAGCCGTTTAACACATTTTTTGAAAAGTTACAGCAAACCTGAATAATCCGCCTCCACTCGGATCATCCGCCTTAGTTTATTTTCATAGAGTTCCAACTGTCATTTTTCGAACGTTGCACATACTCGAATCACCCGACTAAACCTAGATTATCCGGCTCACTCAGATTTAGGGATGAAAATTGGATACGAATTATTCGGTTACTGTATTTGATAGGTTGTGAATATGGTATATATTTTTCTATCCGATTAAGAATTTCTATTCTATTCATATTCGAATTCGCATAAAAATATGTATACGAATATGGTATAGATTTTTACCATCTGAAATATTTTTTTTTCAGACTATTCGTATCCGTATTCCTATTCGATGAAGCAATATGCATATTTTATTACAATATGACTAATTAGTTGAATAGGTATTTTTAATTGAACATGAATTCATGTTTCCTTAGGTGAAATAAATGAATTATAATGATTAAGAGTGATTGTAAGCGGATAAAATATCATTAATATCTTCATACTACATAAGTTATGAGGATATTCGTATCTGACCGAATTGAGTAGATATTCAATTCGAATTCATATTCGTTACAATATTCGATTCGCATTTGTATTCAAGAATATTCAAATTCATATTTATATTCGTTTATAAATATGAATATGAATGTGGTTTAGCTACTATTCAATCCATTTTCTAAGGTTTTCACCCATATCATCCGCGTAGTACAAATGTTGCACTTTAAATCTATATAACTAATGATCCACCTCAATAATCTAGCCTTACTTGGAACATCCGCCTTGTACTTAAATCCACTTGAAACCTTTTTGTTCCAATGATACGCCTAGATGGTCCGGCCTGACCCAGATCATCTGCCTGACACATAGCAATACCTAGAACTTCTTTGGACCAGTGATTTGGATCAATGATCCGTCCTGACCTGGATTATTTGTGTCCATTGACAATCTCATTGAGCAGTCCAAGAACTCTCCGGACCGATGATCTGCCTCAATGCTTCGGGTTAACCGAATTATCTAGCTATATTGAAAATTTGAAGAGCACAGTGAAAACCCTCTCTGGATCAATTTTATCTATGAACCGGAGGGAGTAAATCAACACGAGACACAAGCAAGACTCGTCGGATCGATCGCGACGGTCCACTCTAAGACGGCGCCAACTAATTTGATCCGATATCCTCTTCCCATTCGTCCGACGGCGAAAGGCCATGGGGAATATATAATCGCCTTGAATCGCTGCTTAATTCCTTGCACCGCACCTAGCTAGTGCTAGCACGGGCGCTGTTCGATGTATCTCGTTAATTTGGACGCCGACACGAGCATGGGACGGGACGCATGGCCTCTACAAGCTGGCCTGTACCGGCTGGGATGGGTAAGTGCTGTTTCAATCAGGTTCATGGTTTCAGAAGTCTAAAGCCATTTAAAACTTATTAACTTCAGAGTCAAAAGATTGTGGTTTTTTCTTTATATTATTCATAGAGATATAAAAATGGTTTTTATTATTATTTATTTATTTATTTTAATAGAATATCTTAGAAAGACTAATAAATGTTATAGTAGAAAAGACTAATGAATGTTATAGTACCATTAATTTCACCCAGAAATCACAATGCACGGTACTTTTGAACGGGTAATAAGAGGCCGGCTCGCAATCGCCGAAAATCTGGAACTGCCACCCTCCAATTTTGTGACCGATTTTGGTTTCTAAAAGACTAAAAGAATGCTACTGTCACGTGTTGTCCATCCCAAAATACATTAAAGCCTTATTCGGAGAATTTTTTTTCTTATTTTTACAGGAATTGAACACTACAGTTTCTAAAAAATTCATGCATTCTGGGGCCTAAATCTCAGTTTAATTTGACCACATTATTGTATTATGTAAATTTTTGCAAAGATATTTACCAAGTGATGGCCCATTTATATTGGTTTCAACTTCTATTTTCTGCCTAAAGAAGTCAAAAGCCAATATAAATACGTAGCTTTTCGAAGCGGCTTCTCCACTCCTCTCACTTCATAGATAAAACAGGGCCATTGGAGCATCACACACCTCACTCCTCTCGCACCCATCTCACATACACATCTCTCACTTTCCCCACAGCTCACACCCTCTTTTTAAAACGCCACCTTTTTAGCAACTACTATGGTCCCATTCTTTTTGGTTTTTTAGTCGGTTTTTGACTTTGTTTCTTTCAGCAATCATGTTTTATTAAACTAATAAACCATAAGTCGTAGCTTAAAAGAATACCCTATATTTATTTTTAGTGTATGTCTATACAACATTCGACTATTTTTGAGGACAAAAACAGTCAGATTGATCTGAGGCGTTAGATCTCCATCCAACGGATCACCCATACAACCCCCTCAAAATAAATGATCCCCCTTAAAAAAATAATCTAAGACGTTGGATCTTCATCTAATAGCTCAAAAATAATTGAATGTTGTATAAACACTTTCTTATTTTTAACCAAAGTTATCCGTCGCAGCTAACAGAAACGCCCCGTGGTCCACCTCTACAGTGCTTAGATCTGCCACCCGTTAATTAGGCTACCAAAATTCAGAAAGATAACTGGCCACTACGTCACAGCAAGGCCGTACTGCAGCTACTACCGGCAGTACTATTTTCCTGTCAGTAACACTAACACCAGCAAGCAGACAGCTGCACAGGATCAGTTCGCGTACGCTCAGGACGTGTCGAGTAATCCGGTTAGGTCGGCCCTTGAATGGGTACTTGCCATCCATGGATCTCGAAGCTTCCATCTGGCCGGGCCTATAGCACCGAAGCTACGAAGGACGCGTATCCTCTGCCTTCAAAGGTAGTGACTTTGGGTCACTGACGTGTGGGCTCTACGGACTTTGGGTCACTGACGCGTGGGCCCCACGGCTCTATCCTCTGCCTTCAAAGGTAGTGACTTTGGGTCACTGACGTGTGGGCCCCACGAGCACTTTGGGTCACTGACGCGTGGGCCCCACAGCTCGTTGGGCCCACGCGTCAATGACCCAAAGTCACTGCCTTTGAAGGTAGAGGATCTCAATTCAGCTACGAAACGAGTGAATGTGCCACCCATTTCCTGCAGAGAGATAGGTGCCGTATAGGTGCTGGTTTAACTAGTTTTTGGTTTAATTTTATAGTATATTTTGTTGATTTTTATTGAAATTATCTTGTACGGCTATTAATTCTTTTAGAAGAAATTTAAAAAATATTTAAAAAAAACCATTAATCGTCACGGATAATGCAAAAGAATAAGGAGAAAAGAGAAGACAAAAAGCAAAAAATAAATAAACTAAACTAAAATTAAAAATCAATATATTTTAAATAGTTTTTAGTTTAAATAAATTAAAAAAAATCAAAAACTAAAACCGTCTAGAGCGACCTGTGGAGCCAATCCTCCCAGTCCTGTGGTCAATCGACCTAAGACTTGCGGCCCTTCAATGCATGGCAGTTGTATCCTTGCCTCCAAATTCCGTCTTTAAGAGGTCATGGGCGGCGTTAACATCATGTGGAGTCCAAGCAAACAATCTCTGCGAGAGGTCGGAGGCCTCATGGCTCCAGTCGCCACGGTCTTGAAGTGCTTGGGGCATCACAATAATCTATTTCAAAGAGTTGTTTGTAGACTCTAAGGTACCGCTCGATTGAGCTAAAATAAGCTGATTTATAGCTGAAATTATATTGTAGTTGACTAAAATTACACTGTAATCGATGGTGGTTTATTTGGTGTAACTAAATTTAAAAAAAAATTAAAAATAAAAAACAGGTTAGTTAATCACGGAGAATGCAAACGAATACGGGAAAAGGACCGGCAAAAAACTAAAAAAACAAAAAGCTAGAAAAAGATGAAATTTAGTAATAGTGGAAAATAAAACAGAAACCAGAAACTCAAGCCGAAATGAGCGAGCCATAAGTCATGCTTTTAACTTTTTTCTATTATTTTCATCGTAACTTTCCCTCATACTCTCTCGTCATTTGTGTGCTTAAGTTATATTATTTGAATACTTAAGTTATTTTTTATAAGATATAGGACGGGTTTGTTTTGGTTTATACATGGCTTAGACTTATACTGTCTACAGTAACTAGCTTTTAAACGATGTATTTTTTTTCAAAACGGGGTCAATAGGAATATTGTAGTAAAAAGTGTACTAAGTTCAGCTATACCGACCAAAATCGTATATGACTATTTTTCTGTACGTACTACCTCTTGTAAACAGCTAAAATTTAAATATTTAAGGTATAAACCATAAACCATCAAACAAAAAACCCACGTATACTGCATTCTCTCTCTTAATCTTATCTCTTGTATTCTCTCTCTTCGTCTCATCTCGGTTTCAACTAAGATTTTCCCGATCAATTCGGCTTGAGCTTCTGGCTTCTGGCTTCTGGCTTATTTTTCACTATTCATCAATTTCGTCTTTTTCTGAACTTTTGGTTTTTTGTTGAGCTTTTTTGCCGGTTCTTTTTTTCCCGTATTCGTTTGTATTATACGTAATGGGCTCACATATTTTTTATATTTTTAAATATTTTTAAATTTAATTATGCTAAATAAGTCTCTGTCAGCTACAGTGCTTTTTTCAGTCAGCTACAATGTTTTCAGTCATAAACCACGAGCTTTTCAGCCGAACCGATCACCACGTGACATGGGACGTAACACTGAGGTGGCTACTAGGAGACGTTGGTTTCTCCCTAGCAACCAAACCTTTCCAGTGTGGTCTTCGTATGATAGTGTTCTCATTCGTACCGCCACCTCCACTCCACCTCAAACATTAATTCACCGATCTAATTAACCACATGTATTCCTCTGTGAAAGCTATCACAGTTCGACATTTACGCCGTATGCTCTCTTTTCAACTTCCACTGTCGTCGCTTGTCATTAGGCCATTCTCACTGAAGAGTTTCATGGCGTTGTTTTCAAAACTACCACATCATATAAAATGAAATAAAATATAGATGAAACATCCATCCTCAATGCATAGTTTCATTCTATTGTTTCATAGACATTTAATTTCATGACTCATATAGAGTTGGTAATCGTGCCAAGAGAGTCTCACTTCTTCTCTCTCTTCTTAAAAATGTTGCCATATCATCAAAAATATCTATGTGGCAGCCTATTAAATGCAGATAAAACTCTCACTGAGACTGGCCTATATGAATCTCTTGTCAAAATTAATAACAAAGAACATCAAATACGCTGACAATCATATTTTTTAGATCACGCTACAATTCCTTTTTTTAACGATTACACTACAATTTCTAATGGCTTCAAAGTTACTAATCAAACAAATTGATCCTATTCTTTTGGGCGTTTGATTTCTTTAAAAGTTGAAGTAAATGAGACAGTTTCTTGAAGCGAATTCTCCAAACGACTTCCTAAACCCAAAATCATATGCACTGCTCAGGTCGGCGTCTCTACCATCTGCTGTTATCTTAAAAAAAACACAGATAAAACCATTAGCTACAGAAAAAATCATTAGCAATAGCGAAAAAGAACACGACTCGAACAATCAAAACAACCTTCTGTAACTACATAAACAAAGAGGATATTATAGGGATAGCAATCGGACGTGGCGGGTACGAATAGTGCTCGCCCATATCCGTACTTGCGACCCCGATATACGCCCACAGGTATACCCGCGAAGGACGACGGGTGAAAAACCTCGCCCATACCTGTCGCCCGCGGGTACCCGTCGTCTATGAGCATACCCGTTTACCCGCAAACTGAGAGTCACCATCTGAGAGTTGAATTAATGACAGGTACATATAAGCAACAGCTGTTGCTAGGAAATATAATAGCTATCAAAAAAGTTTATAACAATCAACAACAATTAGAGATATGGAAAAGTTTATAACAATCAATAGTAATTAAAGATATTGCTATGATTGCGTCACCTGTCAATCTATATCGTGGGTAAACAGGCGGGACTGGTACGGGTGGAGCAAATTCTCCAAACGACTTTCTAAACTCAAAACCATATGCACTGCTTAGGTCGGCGTCTCTATCATTTGCTGTTATCTTAAAAAACACAGATAAAACCATTAGCTACAGAAAAAGTCATTAGCAGTAACAAAAAGAACAGACTTGAACAATCAAAATAACCTGCTATAACTACATAAACTAAGAGGACATTATCTTACTAGAAGCTCATGTCAATCGCTGGCTTCGGAAGGGTTTATGATTAGGCTTAGGCTTCTATTGCTATATTAACTATTTTTTAAATGGTACATTTTTTATGGTAGGATTTACAGGTAAATTATAGTAAACACTGTACCCAGTTCAGTTATATTGACCAAAATTACATACGACTATTTTCTTATGCATACTGTCTCTTACAAAATAGCTAGAATTCAAAAACCAAAATCTACAACTAAAAAAACCCCCACATTGCAATCATCCAAACATATTTAAAAGAATGAAATAAATCAGCTATATCAAGTTCAGCTATATCAGTTTAAATTATTATCTCTCATAAACAGTAAAAAACTCGCATTGCAATCATCCAAATATACGCGTTTAAAAAGAATGAAATAAACCAGATTTCGGTGGCCACGGATTAAAGACCAAGATATTTATCTGGCCTAACACTACCAATTTGCTAATCTAAGCAGCTGCAATCCCCTCTCCTCCTTTTTCCATCCCAAATCGCCGAGAGCACGCTGTTTTTTTTTTTTGGCCAAGGGACCAGTGAGCTCAGAATTTTCAATGCAAGCCAACAAAAGAGGTTGGAAAACCCTGAAGCTGCGCACAAAAAAGTCTGAAAAATATTAATACTTAATTTACTAATTAATTAATGGCATAATAAAGGAAAAATTGCTCCTTGCTCCAAAGTTTAATGGTGTTTGCTCATTTGCCCCATGATGTCTCACTGATATGCGGGTCCAATGAGACATCATAGGGCAAATGAGCAAACGCCATTAAACTTTGGGGCTTTGGGGCTGGGGAGCAATTTCCATAATAAACTATGAAACGCGGCCATCCCCTCTCGCTCTTCGCTCTTTATTAATAGGCGGCCCCTCTCGCAATTCACAGACCCCTCGCCGGCGAACGCCGACAAGTGGTGGAGACAATCAGGAGCGCCCAAGAAGCGTGGGGGTGGAGGAATCCGCAGCGAAGAATCCGTCCATCCGCATCGAGAATTTGCGGGAGCCTCGCGAGAACCAGGCGGAAGGTGGTGGTGAGGCGAGCGATCATGGCGTTCAGGGCGTCCCACAGGGCCTCGCCGTCGCCGTCCCCTTCCTTCTACGCGCGGAGGAGGGCCAATGGGGTGTCGCCGGTGGTGGCCATGGCCTCCACCATCAACAGGTGAGCAATCCTCCGCGCGCGCGTGCAAACCTTGCTCCTTGATTGGATTCGTGTTTTTGCTTTCTTTTGGGTGGGAATGGTAGGGTGTACTGTGTGATCTGGGTTGGGTGGGTGTGGGTGTGTGTGGGAGGGGGGGGGGGGGGGTTCTTGGAGATGGGTTGATTCTCCAGTCGTGTGATCTTTGGTTGGTGGGATTTGTGATCTGGAATTTGGGTCCTTGGAAAAAGTCACGGCCTTAGTCTGATGGATCGAATCAAATCATGGAATAAAAATGCATGTTTCACGTTTGATTTCTATGTTCTCCCCTGTTTTTCTTGTCGAGATCCAGGGTTTTAGGTTGGAAACATTTGTGCTTGGGTTGTTTTGTCGTCTATGTGGTGATTCTCTTTAGATTCTTTCGCTGATCCAACGGATGGTTCGTTCCTGCTTGTTTTCTGGATCGGTAATTTGTGATCCACCCCTGATTTGGTGATCTGGGCCACCAAAATCTTGTTTTTCCTTTTGTTTTATGTGTATATTTGAGGGGTTTTTTTTATGATAGTATATCTATTGGCATATCTAAAATTGATTTGTGTTTGGTGATTGTACTAAAAATTTTGCCATCAAGAAGTTATTTATGGGCCTAACTTGGTGTCATGAGCTATCGCTTTGCATGAATTGTTAGTTGGGATGTGTGCTTACTACTCATTTCTATGTAATTGCTTGTTTATAGTTGCTTCAATTTCGTTAAAACTTGTTCATACAAAATTGATTTGTTCAATAGGTGTTTGTTTTCGCTTTCAGTCAGTCTATTGACTTAATTTGCTGGCGAGTGCCATCTGACGTAGTCTTGCATGGTGCTGGTCGTGTCGTGTGTGATGTTGAAATCTTAAACTGGCCTGCCTGTTGTCTGTCCACAGTGTTTAAATGCATATAAACCAATAGAGATGCCCTGAGTGATGGTCAATGTTTACCTCAAGTTTACTGGACGTAACTAAAATCCCTATATTATTGAATTGAAGACAATGCTTCTTAAGTAACCAATAGACATAGGCAGCATGATCAATTTAAGCAGGTTGTAATTCCAGAATTGTTTCTCCAGCGCTTTTCAGGGGGTGCAGAAAGCCAGAAACCAGTAAGCTGTTGAGATCTGAACTTGTTCAAATCCGTTGATGGTGATAGACTGATAGTGAACATTAATGGCCTGATTTGCAACCACCCACTACTCCGGTACTAACGATACTGCTCTAGGATTTGTTGAATTTAGTTTTCGGGAGAGCAGAGAAGCACTACTCTTATGTTCGTGTGGTCTTTTTTAATGTGAAATCTTAGTCTAACATCTAAAATTTTACTCTCTGCATTTGTAAATAATAACTATATTGTTTTAGGGGGTGTGAAGAAATATTTTCCAACTTCGATTCCATATATATAAAAATATTTAGAATTGCCGCATGAAATTATCATTAGTATATCTGTCATCAATAATACATTGAAAATATGAATGGCCAAAATTGTGCCCTGGAGAGTGGAGACCACAGGACAGTAAAAATACAGCAGCACTAGTTAGCACTTGGGAACTGAGAAAGTCTGTGATAAATAAAAATTTGAAACAGGTCTTGTTTGTTATCCAGTGATGTTAGTGGATTTTGCATTGATTATGTTTCGCTTAGTTGCCCATCAGGTTATACTGCTTTAGCCAAATTACCCATCAAGTTACTCTGGGTAATATCTTGTAGAATCTTGGGAAAATGGTAGATTTGACCCTGTTAATGTACCTAACTACCTATGTTGCAATTGTGACCACAGCACTTCAAGACACTCAAATCTCTAAACCCTTTTATGTATCCGTCTTAAAATTCTTGTCTCTAACGATTGCTTCATCAGAAGATGACCTGTTTTGGACTAGATGTTAAATCTAAAATTTTTGATAAACACTGTTTTGAGCTAAAATATCTATGAAACATCAGAAGCATTTCCTCACCGTAGTGTAAAAAATTGTTTTGTTTTATTTTCTTGGATACTGTAAATTTGCTGCAAGAAATGTGTGGAAATTCCCATTCTAGAGATTTGGTAGCAGATAATTTCTTATGACCTGCATAGAATTGTTTTGTTCGAGCTGTAATGCTTTATTGAATATATTTCCTTGCCAACTACTTTCATATCTATTA
This sequence comes from Dendrocalamus latiflorus, assembly GCA_017311315.1. Taxonomy (NCBI): domain Eukaryota; kingdom Viridiplantae; phylum Streptophyta; class Magnoliopsida; order Poales; family Poaceae; genus Dendrocalamus; species Dendrocalamus latiflorus. The sequence goes on along the minus strand of CM029637.1, from coordinate 16,820,672 downwards.
CACTATGCACCTTTTCCATTCTTTTAATTAATTGTGTTGCTTTTCCTAGGGTCAGAACTGCCAAAAAGCCCTATACTCCTCCACGTGAGGTGCATCTCCAAGTCAAGCATTCACTGCCACCCCAAAAGTGGGAGATTTTCGATTCACTTCAACCTTGGGCCAAGGATAACCTCTTGAACCTCCTGAAGCCAGTTGAGAAGTCATGGCAGCCACAGGACTTCCTACCAGACCCCTCTTTTGAAGGGTTTTACGATGAAGTAAAAGAACTGAGGGAGCGGGCAAAGGAAATCCCTGATGACTACTTTGTTTGCCTAGTTGGTGACATGGTTACTGAGGAAGCCCTTCCTACCTATCAAACAATGCTTAACACCCTTGATGGTGTCCGAGATGAAACTGGTGCAAGTCCAACCACCTGGGCTGTTTGGACAAGAGCATGGACCGCTGAAGAGAACAGGCACGGTGATCTTCTTAACAAGTATATGTACCTTACAGGACGGGTTGACATGAGACAAATTGAGAAGACTATACAATACCTGATTGGTTCTGGAATGGTAAGAACTACTATCTATCTTTTAATGGCAATGGCATCTCTTTTTCCTTTCCATGAATCATTATGTTGCTAATGTGGATAATCTTATTGCCGCTGGAGAGTTTTGATTTCTAACTTCCAATTAATCGTTAAGTCACCAATCTTCTCAAAAACAACACTTGCATGTAACAAATGAGTGCTATTCAATTAACAAACCACTGTTTACCTTGTTGTGGTTGTAGATATTGCCTTCATCGTAATAAGCCAATAAACTTATGGATCAACATATATGCACCATATTATGTTGTAGACATTGCAAACAGTTCTGTTTTGCATGTAGAGAATCTTTTTTTGCTTTTGAAGACAGTTAGCTGACTGATCTTCTTTTGAAAGACCTATGATGTGGTTATTCATAAATTATAATGTGCTATTGCTTTTGGATACTTGAATGAACATTGTTATGAACGTAATTTCTACTCTTATTTCTACCTTCAGGATCCAGGAACTGAGAATAATCCCTACTTGGGTTTTCTTTACACATCATTTCAAGAAAGAGCAACATTCATATCTCACGGCAATACCGCAAGGCATGCAAAGGTGTACGGGGACCTTAAACTGGCTCAGATATGTGGTACAATAGCAGCCGATGAAAAGCGCCATGAGACAGCTTACACCAAGATAGTTGAGAAGCTCTTTGAGATTGATCCTGACTACACAGTGCTTGCATTTGCTGACATGATGAGGAAGAAGATCTCAATGCCTGCTCATCTCATGTATGATGGCAAGGATGACAACCTGTTTGAACACTTCAGTTCAGTAGCGCAGAGGCTGGGCGTCTACACTGCGAAAGACTACGCTGACATCCTTGAGTTCTTGGTCCAGAGGTGGAAAGTTGCAAGTCTCACTGGGCTATCTGGTGAAGGGAGACGGGCGCAAGATTTTGTCTGCACCTTGGCACCAAGAATCAGGCGGCTGGACGAAAGAGCGCAAGCAAGGGCAAAGCAGGCGCCTGTTATTTCTTTCAGTTGGGTTTATGACCGCAAAGTGCAGCTTTAATCAGGAACGCAAAGCAACGAGGTCACATCCTATATCGGTTCGAGTTGCAGGGTTCTCTATAAGAAAACAATCTAGGTTACCTAGCAGGATAAAATGCATTTACCTGTAAATCTGTCTCGCAAAGTAAGATATCTGTTGTCTCGTAAGTTGGATGGCAGTGTTTTGAGTCTGGTGAGGAACTTCTGTGAGACGCTGGACGAAGCCTTGACGGGCTACGTTGCAGCTGAGTGAACTTTGGTTGTATCGAATATCATGGGATTTATGTGTACTTCGAGATTTACAGTACTTGTATAAGTTTCAAAGTAATAATGGAGATTGTATAAGGATAAGAGTAATCTAAGTTACCTTTTGTGCTCTGAATGTAGTAAGGTTGACTAACCTATTCCGTTTTCAGCTTTGATCTTGAAATTTTTGTGCTGTTCAGTTCACTGTGTGTTCATCTCCGTTGATGTCTGAACTGCCTTTCAACTGAGACAAACATAGGTGCTACATATCATCTGCTTTGCACCATTAAAAAATGTTCGTGACATTCTGTATGCAGCTGTTGATGTCGTTAAGTCTATGGAGGCAATTTACTACCGTCTGGCAATCATTGGAAAGATTTGCAAGTAACAGATAACCGCATTTAGCGAGCTTAGTCAATTTACTCGATGCAGGAACTATCGCATGCACAACAGGTCGCGCTTCGCGATGGTATTTCACATTGTCACTCGAAAGAATAGCGTTTTCGGAGAATACCGTTCCAAAGTTTGGTGGAAAGAATCAAAAGATACGTAAGCCGATTCATGCATTTTACACAATTAATGGTCCGATTTTCCAATGATTCAGACTTGCACGCAGCCATGTACCAATTTGCCGGCAAGGACAAAATCATGTTATGTTTCTTATGCTTCTAATGCCTCGCGGTCAGCAGCACTCAATTCCTCGTACTGTACCCTAAGTTACAACAAGGTCACCCGATACTCAAAACTGGAAACTCTAAAACGTGTCCTGCCATCAAGGTGATGGGAGGCATGATCCTAACCAGAATGGATACCTGACTGCATCTCTCGAACCAGGATCTCTTCAACAGCATCCACAAATCTTACAAGATATCGACGAGTCTGAAGCTCCAACCCGTTGGCCAGTTCCTAACACCCAAAATACCAAGAAACACTGGTTACCTGGCTAGTTTCGACGAGACATAAAAATGTGAGTGTGCAGCAAATGATGCATCATGCACGCGTCGAATGACAGACAGACCCTCAACAGGTGAACCCACGCCATTAGAGGATGGACGACGCACCTAACTAAATCATGCCATATTTTTATCTTGTAGTAATTATAAGTTAGGCCATGTTGGTCTACCCGCTGATTCCAGAAGGGTTGGTTGATTGAGGTCCAGACTTAGCTTCCAGGGCCACAGCTACCTTAAACAAAACACCAAATTTAAGCTTCCTCATAGTCCGGTGACCCAAAAGGCCAAAATTAGTTCTAGTAGAATTTTGGTGGTTACACACAAGGTTCCAAATACCGGCGGTAACCGGTTTTACCGGTGCCAACCGGAAGAAGATAAACCGCCGGTTTTTTATTTAATTCAAATTTAAACTTTTAAATGTAAAAATTAGTTTCTCTAATGATATTTACATTGTTTAACACTAATAGAATGTATTAGGAAGATGCATGCACTTTCCGTACTTGGCTTCATACTTTTTGCTATAAATGTATTGGAAATTTTCAAATTTTGAATATAAAAGTTAGTTTCCCTAATGATATTTACATTGTTTAAAACTAATGAAATGTATTAAAAAGATGCATGTACGGATCTTACATATATCTCAAAGCCGCGCGACGGCTAAGCGTGCAGCATCCTGGAGGGCCATTGCCAGGGTGCTCCTCAGATGCTCAGTCCTGAAGATGTGGGGCGGATCTTGTTCACTCTTAGCATAGATGAACACCTCCATCAGCCAGGATTCCTCCACTCCTTCGGTAGTCTTGAGTCCACGATATATGGGCTGCTCTTTGTAGCCCAGATAATGCAAGAGTTTGCGCAGGATGCTAGCAAACTCCCCCTCGTAGACTCCATGAGCCAAGAAGTCCCAGTTGCCCTCAGCTGCTACTCCTGCCATCTGTAGACAATGGCTTGGTAGCTATTGTTGTAAGCAAACTCAGCATATGGCAGACATCTATCCCAATCTTTCGAGAAATCCAGAGCTCAAGCCGAAGCATGTCCTCCAATATCTGATTTACCCTCTCTGTTTGACCATCCGTCTGGGGGTGGTAGGCGGTACTAAAATCCAAGTGGGTGCCGAGGGCTTCATGTAGGCTAGCCCAGAAATGCGAGGTAAACTGGGAACCTCGATCTGAGACTATCCGTTTTGATACACCGTGCAAGCACGCGATGCGTGACATGTACAATTCTGCCAGCTTATCTCCCTTGTATGTTGTTTTAACAGGAATGAAATGTGCAACCTATCAATTACAACCCATATGGAGTCGTATCCCGATTTGGTTCGTGGGAGTCCCGTGACAAAATCCATTCCGACCTCTTCCCACTTCTACTGAGGTACTTGACATCGATCTTCCCTTCATCAACACACTCTCGAATATAATGAAATCGAGTATCAATGTGCTTGCTTCTGTCGTGATGCGCCGGATTTTTGCTCAAAGCAATTGTAGACTTATTGTCGATGTTGAGCTCCACCTTCAATGGATCCCTACTCAACAAATCTCCGAGGAGTGATCCCAACCACACTCCTTGACACGCCACGGTCGCCGTTGCAATGTATTCGGCTTCACACAAAGACAATGCCACCCCACCTTCTGTTTGTGAGACAACCAGCTGATCAAGCTTGAGCCTAGGAAGAACGCCACTCCCGTTGTGCTCTTTCGATCATCAATGTCTCCAGCCATATCGCTATCGCTGAAACCAACCAAGCGAGTTTCTTCACCATCCTTTCTTGCTTCATAACAACAACCCAAGTTGAGAGTTCCTTTGACATATCTTAAGATATGTTTTACCGCACTCATGTGTTCAGTTGTAGGCGATTCCATGAATCGACTAACCATCCCAACAGAAAATGCTAAGTCGGGTCTTGTGTTGGTCAAATACCTCAAACTCCCCACTATGCTTCTATACATAGTTTTGTCCACCGGTGGTGATGTACTTTTCTTGCTTAATTTGAGTCTTGCCTCCATTGGTACTTGAGTCAGATTGCAATCTTCTATGCCACAACTTTGAAGCACCTTCCTTGCATATGCCTCTTGACAAAGTGTGATCTGTCCTTGCTTTTGATGAACTTCAATACCAAGCTAGTAACTCAAATGACCCAAATCACTCATCTTGAAGGCTTCATGCATTTGTTTCTTGAAAATACTTATTTCAGCCTCACTACTTCCTGTAATGACCAAGTCATCCACATAAACACCAACTAGTAGCAATACTCCACCTTTCTTTCTTTTGTACACACCATGCTCCAAAGGACTTCTCTCAAAACCGAAATTCATCAAGGTTTTGTCCAGTTTTGAATTCTAGGCTCTTGGTGCTTGTTTTAGGCCGTACAAGGCTTTATGCAATCTCAAGACCTTGTGCTCCTTGCCTTTTTCAACAAATCCTAGTGGTTGGCTTTACATAAACCTCCTCTTCCAAGTCTCCGTTTAAGAAAGCCGACTTTACATCCATATTAGGAAGTCTCCATCTTTCTTGAGCCACCAACGCGATGAGTAACCTCACCGTCTCCATCCTTGCGACCGGTGTGAATACCTCTTCAAAGTCTACACCCTGCCGCTGCACATAACCTTTGGCCACTAAGCGAGCTTTGTGCTTCACCACCTCACCTTGCGAGTCTTTCTTGACTTTGAAGACCCATTTGAGGTCAATCACTTGATGGTTTGCCGGAAGATCTACAAGACTCCATGTCTTATTGTCTTGTATACACTTCATCTCCTCCTGCATGGCAACCTTCCAACTCTCCTCTCCTTCTGCTTCCTAGAAGTTTCTCAGTTCTTTAGCACTGAGGAAACACAACCCCGAGTATTCAATTTACACGGGTTTTGTCGCCTCATACAGCTCCTGTAGAGTCCTCATCCGAACTGGAGTCCTCCCAGAAGAGTCCGATCTGCTCTCAACCTGAGAATCTTCTTCAGGTGCAGCCGGTGCTGAAGAATCTCTGCTGCGCAACTCCGAAGGCGGTCTGACCGTTGTAGTAGTCCTGGTTTGACCGGCGGTAGGCGGTCTGACCAGTGAAGTAGTACCGGTCTGACCGGTGAAGTAGTACCGATCTGACCGGTGGAAGGCAGTCTGACCGGTGAGATAATACCGGTCTGACCGGCAGCAGAGTCTGTCTCTGGTTCTTCTGTGATCCCCGTCGAGCCTGGGTCATAGGTCACATGGAACACAGCAGTGGGTGAGTTCTCCTGCGGCTGCATTGCAGTGTCCCAGTCCCAAGCTCGATCTTCTTCGAATATGACGTCCCGAGTGATGCACACTCGTCCAGAGGCCGGATCAAACACCCTGTAAGCTTTTGAGCCAGCTGCATAACCAATGAACACCATCTTTGAGCTTCGATCAGCTAGTTTGCTTTGGTGACCTCCTGTCTTCTTCACGTGAGCAACACAACCGAACACTCAAGTGGTGGACTGGTGGCTTCCGATTGTACCAAGCTTCATATGGAGTTCTTCCCACCACGCTCTTTGTCGGCGATCGGTTCAGTATATAAACCGCAGTTGTCACGACTTCTCCCCAAAATCTCCTGGACATACACATACTTTTTAGCATGCTCCGCGCCATTGCCACCACGGTTTGATTCCTCCGCTCCACAATTCCGTTTTGTTGCGGAGAATAGGGTGTTGTCAAGAACCTTTTGACGCCATGCCTATCGCAAAAAAGATTGAATTCATCCGAGTTGAATTCACCTCCCCGATCGGTGCGGAAAGCCTTCAGTTTCTTGTCAACTTCGTTCTCGACCGCTACTTTGAACTTCCTGAATGCTGACAGTGCTTCATCCTTCGTTTTTAGTAGGGCAATCCACATGTACCTGCTGTAATCATCGACAATTAGGAGGAAAAACCGATTTCCAGCAGGTGTTGGAGGTGTAATTGGTCCACAAATATCTCCATGAACTAATTCTAGCACTTGAGCTTCTCTGAAATTTGAAGTTTGCAAAAACGGAGTCCGTTTTTGCTTCCCAACTAGGCACCCGTCACAAACCTGCTCAACATGGTTCACAATTGGGAGTCCTTCCACCATTCCTCCTCGGGCTAGTTGCTGCAACGCTTGGAAGTTCAGATGTCCGAAGCGAGCATGCCATCTTCAGTTATCATCGCCTAGACGAGCCAAAAGACATACCGGCTGAGCATGGTCCAGGTTGAGTGCATACAACTTGTTTCGTGCTCTCTTGACGCGGATCAACAGCTGTTTTTGTCGATCGAAGACCTCCAAATATCATATTCTTCGATCACCACTTTGCAACCTCGCTCCTTCAACTGCCCCAAGCTGATCGCATTGCTTGTCAGCGCCGGGATGTAATAGACATCCGTGAGTATCCGATGTTCTCCAGTGCGCCCTTTGATTAGAATGGAGCCTCGGCCTTCTATCCTAACAGCCGATCCATTGCCGAACCTCATCCAGCCTTGAACTGATGTGTCGATTTCTGAAAATTGACTCCTGCTGCCACTCATGTGATTGCTAGTCCCTGAATCCAGGTACCAGACGCCTGCAACATCTTCCTCGTTCACTCCGAGTTGAAGTTGCATCTTGACTTCAACTAGAGTCACTTCTTCAGTCAAGTCATCTTCCTTCTCTTCCATCAATTCGCAAGCTTCAAGCATCAACAGAACTGGCGAATCATCGTTCTTCTCGGTTGCAGTTGCTCTTCCCTTTCTGGGCTTCTTGCACTCAGATGCAAAGTGCCCAAATTCCGAGCAATTGTAGCATTTGATCTTCGTCTTGTTGAATTTCCGGTATGGCTTCTTTTCAGTTTCAGCATCACGCCCTCTTTCTTGTCCACGGCCACGACCTCAGCCGCCGCTGCGTCCTCCGCCTCTCTTCGCATTGCTGCTGTGATATTCATTGTGCTTCTTTTCTTTTGTCGCCAATGCGTCCCACTGGGCTCGGGACAGCAGCAACTGCTCCCCTTCTTCCTTGCCTTGGCGTCGCCCCTTCTGACTTTCTTTGAAGACTCGTAGACGACCAACTGACTCGGTCAGCGTCATGTTCGTCATGTCTCCGAATTGCTCAATCGTGCTTATGATCTACAGAAACTTGTCGGGGACAGCGCTGAACAATCTCTCGATGATTGTTGAATCCGGCAAGTCAACACCCAAAGCTCGGATTTCGCTAGCCAAGTTGTGAGCTTCTGAGAGAACTCACCGACGCTTTCGGTTTCTCCCATGATCAATCGATCGAATTGCCTCTTCAGCACCTGAGCTCTTGCTTTCTTGACACGATCCTCTCCAATGCGCATCTCTTTGATTGCTTCCTACGCCTCCTTTGTAGTCTCCTTTTCTGCAATGGTCATCAAAACCTCGTCGGGGACAGCCTGAGATATGACGGCCAGAGCGCCTTGGTCTTTCTCCTCTTCGATCGGTGCAGCTCCTTCAATTGCCATCCATACCCCCAAAGAACGCATGACGATCTTCATCTTCACAGCCAACAGGCCGTAATTCGTATCGGTCAGCATAGGGAATTGGATCGGTACCAATCCCCCTCTCGTCGATGCTCGCGGCGGCGCCAGCAGTTTCTTTTCGTCAGAGACTTCCAAAGCCGCTACTTGCTTCTCTGCAATCTTGCCGTCCATCGCCTCCTCGCTCTGATACCAAATGTCAGCTTCACCTCAGGATCACGGCAACAGACGACGGACAAACGAGCTCAGTTTTGCCGAACAGGGAACAATACTCGCCGGCAAAGCTTAAACCCGCTCAATTCTTCAAACAGAGAACACGAGGCAATGTTTTGGTGGTGCATATCACACAGCACCTTTCCTGGTTTTTACTCCCTTATATCAAGATTCCAAAAGGCCTACTTCTATTCTTACACGGAATCAAAATCCGAAACGAAAACTAAAAAACTGAAACGAAAAACAGAGTTGTGTTCCGGTCAGACCGGAACCTCTTCGCCGGTCAGACCGGTGAACCTTCGGTGGTCAGACAAGTGTTACTCCTGCGGTCAGACCGACTTCGCTTTACTTCAAACCAGTTTAACTCAAACAGTGGCGGCTGAGGTGCGTGTGGGCGCGGGCCGGCGGCGCAAAACGCCGAGAAGAGGAGGTGCAGTCGGATCCAAGGCGGCGGCGATCAGATCCGGTAGCAGGGAGCTCGGATCCGGTGCAGGTGAGACAGCCTAACGGAGGAGCCACCGGATCCGGCGGCGGTGGAGACGAAAGAGCCAGATCCGGCCGGATCTGGCTAGAGGAGCCAGCCAGAGAGGGTGATGGCATCAGATCCGCGCGAGGAGGCAGCTGGAGCGGTGGACGTTGGTGGCCAAGGCGGGCACGACGCAGAGCACTGACGCGAGCGCGGGATGACGATGTGAGCGGCGGCCCAGATCCGCGCGAGGAAGCAGCCAAATCTGAGGCGGCGGCGGCGGTAGGTGGTGGCGGCGGCAGTGGTAGGTGGTGGCGGCGACCCATGCATGACGGCCGGCTGCCGGAAGATGGCCGCCCCTGGGAGTGGAGACGCTCCTCCCGGGGGCAGCGCAACAGAATATCAACCGAAGCTAGAAATGAACCATGAGCTCTAATACCATGTAAGATGAGTGAATGGAAGAATAGCTTGACTGTATTGCAATAGCTCATAGGGCATATAAATAGTACAAGGACTATAAGGACCCAAACCCTAGATATATAGGAAAAGACACATATACCCTTAACACTGCTGACATTTCTCCGCACCATCATTCAGGTTTGTGTGGCAAATAGGGTAGCTGTACTACGGCGAATTTGGTGACAACATCATCTAGTTTCATATCAAAATAGATCCATCTATTTGATGTAATATGCAAACACCAACAATAGAATGAAAATTGAAGCCATGTACTACTTCAGATTAAAACTGTACAGCTCAACCAGCCATACATGAGATTAAATCCGACAAGATGACCAGAGATGAAAATCAACACAATTTTACAATTGTGGGAGGCTCCCTTCTTTTCTGCTTATGGCTTGTGGCTTATGACTTATGCTACAGCAACTAGCTTTTAAATGGTACGTATTTTCAAGGCAGGGTCAACAGGAAAATTGTAATAAAAAGTATACTGAGTTCAGCTGTACTGGCCAAAATCGCATGCGACTATTTTTCTTTGCGTGCTGCCTCTCGCGAACAGCCAGAATTCAAAATTTTAAGCCATAAGCCACAGCCCAAAAGAACTCACCCTAAAATCAGTTCAGGTCTATATTCATCTATTGTGAAAATTTTGGGATTAAACCTTACTTTTCCTTCCATTTGAGTAAAGCAACATCTTTCTCCAAAACAATAGTTTAGCAAGTTATCAAATAGTGATCTAGGAAGGACATAAAGTTGAATAAAGGGTCAGAATTCAAGAACAACCTCTGAATCAATTTTCTTCAATGAAGACTCCAATGCTTCAATATCAGCATCCAGCTGAATCGTATCTAAATAACACAGTGTTAATTACTAGCTTAGATAACCAGCACCAACTAGCAGAAGCTTAAACAAGATAAACTTGAGAGAAATAACTTATCGATGATGTCTCTCCAATGATACCAATCTCAGCAGATAACTTCTGGTTCTCCGTTCTCCTCCTCTGCCAAGCTTACCTCCTTTCTCAACCATTCCACATATAAATCTAGATAGAACAATCGCAATCCGCAAACCGCAATGCCATATAAGCAAGGAGTCAAGAAAAGCAAACCTTCACAAGAACTAGTAACTTCTATCGAGCAATCCTACCGTATAGTACCAAACCATGGTCAAGAAAAATATAGACATACAAAAAATCTAAACATAAGAGTAAAAATTTTACAAGCTACTGACTTTGAGCTGAAGCTGGTATGATGGGCCACAGATAACCAACCACGGACGATTTTTTTTTTTAAAAAAAAAGATAAGCAACCACGGTAATCAAATGGAATCAGAGAGTAACAACCAAGAACCAGCAAGCTTACCGAAACCGTCACTCCCCAGCGCAGCCGCGCTCGAGTCCCACGCCTGTCTCGCAACAAACACAAATATTTTTTTACCACCGAAACATTAATCAAACCCTCACAGTTGACACCAAGCCGACATCGCTCACCTCGTACTCGGAACGCAAGCCCCGCACCGCATCCGCCGCTAGCGCCGCAGCCTCCGTTTCCTCCTCCTCCCCTCGCCGCGACATCGAGAGCCGCTCGAACCGGCTGAATGACAGAGGAATAGGGGAAGGAAAACTGAGGGACCAAATCCATGGAGTTGAATCGGACGGAACGATCCCCTCAAATGGGACGGCGGGAGGGCACCTTCGTACGGCGGCCGCGTCCAGGGGCGCCTCGGGATCCTGCGACGGGGCTAGGGCTAGGGTTCCCGCCATGGCCGCAGCCCCCTTCCTCTCCTCCCTCTCGCGCTCTCCCGCCTCGAAATTTGGCTCGAAATGGGGAAGAGGAGAACCGAGGCCCAGTTCTTTTCAGATATGTCCTTAGAGCATGTTCAATACATGCGCTTAGAAAGATATTTAATAATAAAAAATTAATTTTTTTCCATATAGAATAGATAAGATACTTATTTTGAAGCATCGATGTTTAAATAAGAACCGGTGCTTAACAGGTAGTTATGTGTATAACTATCTCTAATTAATAGATAATGTAAAAGCTAAGAGCAACTCCAAGAGATTAGCCAAAAGAAGTATCTAAATTTAGTGATTTAGCTATTCTCTAAAATGAATCTCACCAAAAAAACAAGACTACTCCAACAGGCTATCTAAACTAGAGGGCGCGCGGTGGGTCGCGTACGCGCGGGAATGGGGCGCAGCGTGCGGGAAGGAAACGCCGACCGCGCCAAGAGGTTGGATGGTGAGCGAGGTAGGCTATCCAAAAATAGAGAGCGAAGGAGGAGGGATGGAGAGCTACTAAATTTGGAGAGTCATTTACAGAGTCTATTGGATACGTTTTTTCTCCAATAATAACCAAATTTACCTTTAGAAAATGATTTAGCTCTTCTCTTGGAGTTGCTCTAAGCATCCATAGAAGAGATGTTTATATTGAAGGAAATAAATTTTGCATAGATACTTAATGATGTGGCTATATTCTTTCTCTTTAAGCATTCGTATGTAAGCATCTTGGATTGTACATGCTCTTATAGCTTTTATCAAAAGGGAACAGTTTCTTCGTGTTATAGGTAGGAAACAATTTATCAAAATAGTTTTTTAATTAATTTATCGACTCGTCAATTTTGGTTTTGTTCGGATAAACACTTATATGATACTAAAAACTAGCCCAAAAAGGAGTTTTTCTTTTTTTTTTAACTTTGACTTATATATCTTATGAATATGGTTTGTAGTTTTTGGACGGTTTACGAAGAGTAAGGAGTAATAGAAATTTATGTATGGTTTTCATCGATATAAATAGAGTCGTTATAGTGTTTACTATAATTAATTTATAGATTTCATCTCGAAAAATTGATTCGTTTGAACGATAACTATTATAGAAAAAATAAAAAATAATTTTTAGAATATGAAAGGGCGCGGGCTATCCAGTTTTCGAGTTCCATCGTCGAATTGCGGTTCGGTCCCGACCCGTTTGGTGTTATCGGAGCTCCGGCTAGCCCGCGCGGCCGCGCCGATAAGCGCGCGCACCACCACCACCACCACGTACTGGTGCTCCACGCCACACGTCGGCGAAGTCCCCGCTCTCTCCAAGCCAAGCGTCAAGCGTGCTATCCATCTCTCCTCCCATCTCCCATCTCAACCCACAGGAGAGGCCGCGCCTCCAGTGCTGGCTAGCTCTCCCCTCCCTCCCTCCACTGGGCGCGCCACTGCAGCTCACCTCAGGTTCGCCTCTCGATCAGTTCTTGATCCTGTGCAGAATCTCGTCTCCTCTCGCCGCTTCTCGTTTAATCCTATCCTGTTCGCACGCCTCCTTGATACGATTGATCTCGTTTGATTCCATTGGCTGTTCTGTTCCACTCTGATTCGGTCATTCGGATTCTTGTGGTCTTTGACACACAGAATTTTTCCTCTCGGAATGCAGATTACGGGACATGATGTCGCGGCAGTGCGCGAATCGCGTCTTCCCAACCGAAGGCTCCGGCAGCATTCTCCACGGTCCCAGATCTGGAGGGACAGCCGGCAGGAGCCACAGCGGTGTCAGGCTCCACCTGTGCCGCCGCGTGAGAGCAAATCTTTGGAGGAACGATCACCTCCACGTCAAGATCGCTCGTTCCGAGGTGATTACCGCGACTGCTCATCTGTTGATGCCAAGTGCGAATGTCCGATTCACTTCTTGTTATACTAATGCTAAGAACAGCAGGATTTTGCACCCCTTTTTTCTGACAGATTAAGGTGCACACAGTGCTGCAAGTATCAGATGTTTTCAGTAGCATCAAGAAGTGGAGCAGGTTGCAGCTGGTCGGTGTGACAGGGCTGGTGGCGTGTGCGGTTCTGCTAGTCCCTTCTGCTGATGCCACCGATGCTCTCAAGACATGCACCTGCCTTCTGAAGGAATGCAGGTGAGTCTTTACAGTATGCATCTGCGGCGTGAGAGCCTACAACTTTGCTCCATCCTGTCAGATGTTGCTTTCTTTGCTTAGCTGAAGTCCAGCGACAAAACGGGCTTATCATTGTCCGAATACGTCTGCATCTACTGCCAGGACTCGTAGCATTGACAGTATGGCCGATTCTGTTTTAAGTCAACTCAAAAGCACTCCGCAAGTTGGATTAATAACTGCCTGTGTATAGTACAATTAGTACTTTTCAGTTCTGCAGATTTCTTGTGTTCGTATGCTTCTTACCTAAACAAAATGGAATCGATTTCAGAATAGAGCTGGCCAAATGCATAGGCAACCCATCCTGTGCAGCAAACGTAGCATGCTTAAATACGTGCAATAATCGACCTGACGAGACCGAATGCCAGGTAATTCCATTTTTCAGAAACCATTGGCTCAGCTCGATCTCTCACAGAAGCACTCAGTCTTGTGCTTTGTCACCACAAAGATCAAATGCGGGGATCTGTTCGAGAACAGCGTGGTCGATGAATTCAACGAGTGCGCCGTTTCACGCAAGAGATGTGTCCCGATGAAGTCCGACGTCGGCGAGTTCCCGGTCCCTGATCCATCTGCCCTTGTCATGAACTTCAACATGGCAGATTTTAACGGCAAGTGGTACATCTCAAGCGGCCTGAATCCTACTTTCGACACATTTGATTGCCAGCTTCACGAGTTCCATGTCGAGGGAGACAAGCTTCTCGCGAATTTGACATGGAGAATTCGCACCCCCGACACCGGTTTCTTCACCAGGTCGACCACACAGCGGTTTGTGCAGGACCCCTCACAACCCGCGATACTCTACAACCATGACAACGAGTACCTGCACTATCAAGATGACTGGTATGTTCCCCGATAAATTGCCGTTGTTTTCGTCGTGCTTCAGATCTATGAACTGAAGAATCACTGAACCGTAGGTACATCATCTCATCCAAAGTAGAGAACAAGGAAGATGACTACATATTTGTGTACTACCGTGGCAGAAACGACGCGTGGGATGGATATGGTGGCGCCGTTTTGTACACAAGAAGCAAGGTTTTACCTGAAACAGCAGTGCCTGAGCTAGAAAGGGCAGCGAAAAGCATAGGAAGGGACTTCTCCACGTTCATCAGGACCGACAACACCTGTGGTCCTGAGCCCCCTCTTGCGGAGAGAATCGAGAAGACCGTCGAGGAAGGAGAGAAGACCATCATCAGGGAGGTGAAGGAGATCGAGGGGGAGATCGAGGGAGAGGTCAAGGAGCTGGAGAAGGAGGAGGTGACATTGTTTAAGGGGTTGCAAGATGGCCTCATGGAGGTGAAACAGGACGTGACGAACTTCTTGCAGGGGCTGAGCAAGGAGGAGATGGAGCTGCTGGATCAGCTGAACATGGAAGCGACTGCGGTTGAGAAGGTATTCGGTCGTTCCCTGCCGATAAGGAGGCTAAGGTAGCGCTAGCTCTAGCAGCCACTCCAGCCCCTGCAAGGAGGATTTGGAGAACAGTTTGCCATCAAGTAATGATCAAAGTAGATTATATTTGCCGAGGCAATACCTACAGCAACATATTGTTGAACAGAGCTAAAATTTGAATCTTTCTAATGTTTCCCCTATTGTCACAACATATTCCCAGATTAGCTTATCTGTGAAGCAAAAAGTATAGAACTTTATACAGCTGTTCCTAATATGATCTGGATTAATTATGCCTTTTTTTCTGAGGATACTTCAAATGCTGTTAGTTTGCTTTGCTAGTTTATGGCAATACTTCAAATGCTGTTAGTTTGCTTTGCTAGTTTGTGGCAATTTAAGTTTTTTAAGTCAAGCGAAATGCAAATTATACTGAAACGGTATCTAATATTTACAAATCTCATAATTTCATTATCCTTTAGAAGAAGGCTACCTAGAAACAATGGTAAAAGGACCAACAGAAAAAAATGTGCTTCTATGCTCTTTCACACAAAACTGGGTTTGAGTATTTCAAACAGTGTTGTGCAACGATTTAATGAGGGACCAGGAGCATATGAGATCTAATCATAGCTTATTCAAAATATGTACTTGATTTTAATGCAACAGCAAGGAAGCACAGTGTAGCTGACAAGATATCCATATATTTGCACACCCTAGCTGACAGTATATCCATAATCAATCTGGAAACTGTAGATGCAAATCTAAAAATGTTTATTATCAGAAAGAAAACTGCTGGCTCCACATCCATAATCAATCTGGAAACTGTAGATGCAAATCTAAAAATGTTTTATTATCAGAAAGAAAACTGCTGGCTCCACACTATCTATGTTCATTCTATATGGCATCCTATGTATTCCAGATAAGAGAAGAACATAAATGATAGAACAATTCAGGTACAGATACATACTCTCACCAGCAGTAATAAGCATGAAAAGTGATACAGGACAAAAGACTTGAGTGACAAATTCTTCACAAGAACAACAATTTGATTCACAAGTAGCCCAGGAAGTTTTCCAGAAATCTCGGTGATCATATACCCATTTTCTCAAAGTATACAGCAAGGGCATGTCTGGAGAAAGAGAGAAAGGTCAGTCAATGCATAAAATAACTCAGGAATATCATGTACAGTATGAAACAGAAACAGATCATGATACTTGTGCCGAGCATTAAAGCAACTAGACATCAATATTACATGTTTTCATGTTTCTCTCTCTGGATAAATTGAAGCTTGATTCACTCATCTGAAGGCATTAGAGGCAACACAATTTAACATTCTGGGCTAGTTCAGATCATAGTACTATGTTCAATTCAAAGATATGGACACAAAGTATGTACCTTTTATGCAAAATGTAGTGATTTGATAATGACATATCAGTAAGAAGAGTAGTCCAAACTCCAAAGTAATGAGCTCTACCCATAAATGAAAGATAAAGCTAATTGCACAGAGTGTATCTTATTTTTTTATTTATGAAACATATATGAATATGATTAATCATTTAAGAATTTGGACAACTTACACATTTAAGTTGACAAGCACACTATTTATTATATGCCAGAAAAAAAACTTGTTCACAAAAAGGTTTCCAATTAATTCATCTGCTAGGGTGGAGTAAAATGAGGTCACCAGTGATGAAGTACTATCGCATGTTTTAATAATATTAAGATCATACAATTGAAGTTACGGTAATCCAGAGCCAACTCTATAAAAAAAGTATTTGTTTAGACAGTCAGAGTAAGGTTACACATCACCATGGCTGGACAAATTGGATGGTTGAGACCACCCAATTTGTAGTAATTGATTAATTGTGTCATTTGCATTTGCACATTAAGTCCTTTTTGTCCCATTAGAAGTGTTGTGGGAAAGTGTGATATGAGTGCCAAGAACCAGAGTATTAGCCCAAGCACAAAAAGGATTACTTGCTGATGGCCACAGAACTCTATAACCAAATTGCGTATTTCTATTTAGTTTTATCATGCATGATCTATTGGATATAATACATGAGTAAAGCTACCAATTCCCTTATGGAAACAGGTACTATTTCCAATTTCCTTAAGTGGTATGCAGTAGGAAGTCAGAAGTCAAACAAAGATAAAAGCGGACCAACGCTAGCAGAGCCTGAAAACATTTTACCTGGGAGCAGTTTTTACATACCTGTTGCACCTTATTTTCCTGGGTGCGTTTAGTAGATGAAGGTTGCCTGGTAGAAGAGTTAGGTGATAACTTGTCATCCCTCACCCTGTTGAAGATGCCAGTATACTTTTCGCCTGATGCTGCGTTAGCCTCATCCCACTCACCAAATGGTGGAACAGCCACTTCCTCTTCAGGCTGGATTCAGAAATGCAAAAGCAACAGTTCATTACTCCACAAATACTTGTAGCCCACATATATTTCCGGACCAATAAGAAACCAAGGATTAGAAGGTACTACTTCGTAGCCTCGGCCAGTCTGCTTTATTCTGCTCCTTCCAGGAGTATGCTGGCCATGCCCCTCTGACGAAGCCCTCCTTTCTGGAGTCTGCATTCCAGCTGACCTGTGCTTGGGCTTTGATGGATTGTTTGGCTGACTTGGTGAAGCAGACCCAGCAACTGGTCTGTAAGGGCTTCTCGGTGCACTAGCATTCCCCCCTTGTTCCCGCTGAGGATTTGCATGCCTTCGTGGACCTCGTGGTGCAGACTCACGGTGATGGGGATCAGTTTCAGGTCTTCTTCCATGTGGTGGATTCCTTGGACCTTGGTCTCGATTATCAGGTGTATACGCCGACAGATGCGAAAGTGACTTGCGAGGAGGTTCAGGGTGACGTCTTGGATCAATTTGATCAGAAGAAATGCCTGTTTTCTTGTTGTTCCGTGCATCCTCAAACTTCTGTCCTAATGCAGGAAGTTCAGGTTGCTGTTTAAACCAGATTAATTAGTAAATCTTAACCATTTTCTGGAGGACTATGATTATGACACACATGCAAATAAGAATCGATCTGTTATTAGGATTTACCATTTTTAGGAAAAAAAAACTAGTGAAGTCAAAAAGGATTTCAGAACATCAGAAACTACACTGATGACTTAATAATACTTAATAGTCAGGAGATTATTATTTCTAAAATAACTAGAACTGAAATCCCTAAATTGTAAATTCTGGAACATTTCAACAACAATGCTGATTGGTAGATTCCCATACAAAAGAAGAATAGTTAATTATAACATGCTAAGGGGAATTGCTTTAAAAAGTAGTTTGCAATGTACAACTAGATGGCGATTCAGCGATTCACATTGGCATAGGTCATGTGATTAATCTGGATCAAGACCAGATAGTCAATTTTAGTTTTTTGTGGTTCACTAGTTCAAAAGGATTAGTATCCTCTTTCAAAAAGCATTTGCATCCATCAACTTAAAAACATCACCTAGAACATAAAGTAGGCCTAGCATACGTAGCAGAAACAGTTACCCCAAAAACAGACTAAGGTAGGTTTACTGATTACCAGTTAAGTACATTGCTCATTCATCAGTATGTCTCTATATGCCTCCCCGCGGCTTCCAGTTAGAAATGTTCCAAATCAAACTATTACAAAAACATGCCACAAACATGAAATGTCTAAAATCACTCCAACCTGAACAAGACAAGGGTGAAAAAAAAGGTGTCTTTCTAAATTAGTTCCTTTGTAACTATAGTCTTCCAAGAAAAAAAATCATTTGTAACTAGTTAATTAGCTAACATAAGAGCGGAAAAAATACAAATACCTTCCATCAAATACAAATATTATTCTGGACAAAGATATCAAGAACTCAAGATTTCTCCAGCTCTAGGAACATGATAAGTATGAGAGAATGAAGAAATCAGAAATGAATTACTCACTGCCATTAGCCTCTTTGAATCTGAAAGGTTGAGAAGAGCAGATCCCGAAGAAAGAAAATGGTAGACTGCCTCCCTTCTCCCAAATTCTTGGGACAGACCACAATGCTCCCAAAAGAAAGCACAAAAGTGCCAATTTTTCTCACTAAGGAACAAGAGTTAAGCTAGTGCTCCCCTTCCCACCACCTAGAGAAACCTAGATCAAGTTCACCATAAAGGAAGACCAAAAGATGGCCCTTTTCACTCCAGACCTAGAGAAACCTAGATCAAGTTGACCATAAAGGAAGACCAAAAGAAGGCTCCTTTCACGCCAAACCTTCCCAAGAAAGAATCAAACTCCAAGTTGGTGGTTTTTTGCAACGGAGAAATAGAAGAAAAGAATTGAAGGCAGCTCTCTCCCCAAAGCTCAACAAGGAAACCAGCAAATCGAATCCTCCCAAGAAATCAAGAACCAGAGGTGGCTAATTTGACACCCAGTCCTTCAGAAAAGCACCAAAATTCTCCCCATAGAAGGTGCCCCCTGCCACCCTTCCAACTACAAGAACTGAGCAAAAGTCAAGAATCCAACCACCAATTCTCCCAAGAAACAACACAATTTCTTCAAGAAAGCAGGAAAAAACCACCCAAGGAACAGTCAAAGGTTAATCCTTTCACGCTAACCCTCCAAGAGAACAGCCCCAACCCCTTAACAAAGTGCATCAAAGACGAATTCCTTCACATAAATCTTTAAAGAAAAACGCATAAAAAAAGGCCTCTGCAAGCACTTGTATTTCTCCAAGAAAACAATCGCTAATCCTCTCCTTTGGCTCAAATCCCCTCAAGAAAGGACCCAAATCACCTAGAAAGAAAACAAAGGTGGCTCCTTTCCTCTGACTTTCAATTTCGGAAGTATGTCCGACGCATACGCAAGAAGTGAGCAATTCAGAGGTGAAAGAGGAGGTTGGGGGAGAGGAAGAAACGGAAGAGGTTCGTGTGTAATATAACGCAAACGCAAGAAGACAGGCGTGACGCGAGAGCGCCGCTACTTGTCCGTTAGTAGCCTTTCAAAGCACATCTTTTGATTTTGGCAGTGGCGGCACTGCTAGGCACGGTATACTTAATCCATCGGACTAACCAACCATGTCATATCGGTTTATTGTCGTACCATAAACTCAGACATAGTCCACCAAGCTGACTGACTGCATTGCGCCGATCTAGCCTTATTTAGCCTGACAGGCTAAAAAGGTCTGTTTATTCCAACGAAAATTATGAAAATAATATATAATAATTCAAAAAATACAAATTAAACTGTAGAAATATAATAATAAGATTTATTAATGTTTAAATGGTTGTCACATTAAAAACTTTACAAGTAAAAATTCAACTTGAGAAAATCTTAGTAAAGAAAAAAAAGAGTACATCCTATAGCTTTGCAGTGTATATGAAAAATGAGAAAATATACAATGTACATCGATGCTCTAAGTGTCATCGTCTAAATAAAAATTGTTGAACGTGGCTGCCAACTCTGAATTCTCTACAGAGTGTTGAGCTCACAAATCAGTTTGTTCCCAGTCTTTCACTGTTATGAGTACTTCTACCATCTCACTCGTGAGACTTATTCTTCTCTCCTCCAATATTTTTCTAAAAAGACCGAAAGCAGACTAGGAAGAAACCGTCGAGATAGAAACATTTAACACATTTCGTGATAATATGGATAGCGTCGGATATGTTATATTATGATCATGCCACCATTCAAAAATATTAAAGCCCTCTTCCCATTAATTCACATGATCATTGTTTAAAAAGGTGGATAGTTCCCCACTACTACTACGGTGGTATATATTGCCCCAGTACTTGATGTTGTAGAACATGATTTCTGGAGGAATCTGGTGTACCAAAGATTTTTGCCTCACATATTTGTCTTTTTACCTATGGTGAGTGTTGTTGGAGGTCGTTGCAAGCAAACTCTTTGAAACTTTAGTTCATATTTTTGATAAACATCGAACAATTTAGTATGAACCTCTGAAAAGTAGTTAGAATAATTTATCCCTACAGTGTCACTCATAAGTGTAAGACCATTAGTGAATCCTTAAATTTTAGTTCTTGGATCTAAAATAAATGCAACACACATATAAATACAAAATTTCTTTGTAATATTTCAAATATTTAGTTTTCATAGCACAAACAACCTCTCGTAACACTATATCATTTTCATTAGTTTTTAAGTGATACGCAATCGCAAGAATATAATACCCAATTAAAGGAGATGTTGGATAATACACTCCAAATAAAACAACAATGGAATCGTAAAAGAGTTCCAAAAATGCTAGTAACTTTTCAGCGACATACCAATGCTACTTAGTCAATAGTGTGTAATCGTCATGGCTGTGATAGTGAATGTGAATAAAAACATAAAATGTTTTCTTGTAGGGTAAAAGGTTTTGTAGCATCATATAAGTAGAGTTCTACCTTACCAGTATGTCCAAACTAAACTTTCTTGAGCGTACACCCATTGTAATGCAGAAGTTCTTATATGCTGCTATTCATTGGTTAGAATGATTTACAAAAAATGTTGCATCGCAAAAAACTTAAATATATAATTTCAACCTCTTTAAACCACATTTAACTATAAGATTATAATATGACAGTCTCATCGCTATTGTAACAAGAAAGATTTGGTATATGTAGTAAATAACAAAGTGAGAATATCCATTGCCCTAGGGTTTGATGCAGCATTATCCAAATAATTACAAAAAATTTATTTGTAAGACCAAAATCTTCCATAACTTTGACAATACATTATACGATATTATCACCCGTATGTGCTATATCAATTAATTTAAAACCTATAATTCTTTTTTGCAATACCTAGTCATTGTTAATATAATGAGCAACTACACTAAGATAATCTTCCCTAACCCGATCACTCCATATGTCCGAGGTCAAGGCCACAAAAATGTACAGGTATCAAAGATTTCTTTTAGTTTAGCACGAACACTATTATAGTATTTAACTAAATCTTGAGTTGTTGTCTATCTAGAAACTAAAGAAAATCTAGGATTATGAGCAGTTCTAATATAGTTTTCGAACGTTTTAGACTCATCAAAGTTTAAAGGTAGATCATGTGAGGCAATTAAACAACAAAGAGATTCTCGAGCTACCTCAGGACTACAAATGTAACACCCCATAAACCACACCACCCCGGGATGCTACTAACTACACATACAACTAGCTGGATTAGAATAAAATCCGGCAGCATCTTCCCAGAAAAAACGTTAAACTACGCAGAAGCATGACCACAACATAAAATGGGAGATAGCAAAAAAAAAAAAAATAGCAAGAACAAAAAAACAACGTTTATCAATCTAATTCAGATTTCGCTCAACCACACTAAAGCCTACCACGAAGGGCATTATTAAGTTACAGTGGTCCACGACTGGATAGAAGCATGATTTTAAGAATTAAAGCCACTAACTTAAATAGCAAAAAACATGTAGTGTGCAGCGGAGCGGACCGGACTAGACTCAGGGAGGAGTCGAGGTCCAGACGGTCAAGGTACCGGACGCGGGAAGCTTCCGGGAAGTTGCTTGAGGGTAATTTGGTAATTTGACTCAAGCATTTGGAAGGAGGTGGCTGGTTCCCTCCTTTTGTGGTGAGAGATTTGACTTTCTTGCCTTCTGTGGATGAGAGGTGGGGGAGTGGAGTGTGTATGACAATTCTTGTTTTCCTTCTTTGAGTGTGAGCTTTGCCCTTCATATGGAGAGGTGGAGGTAGAAGGAAATCAAGTATTCTGGAGAGCTCATTGTCCAGTGGAGAGAGTTCTCAGCGTGTGTTTGCTTGTGTGTTTCTCTCAGGAGACAAGCATGTAGTGTTGTGTGTGTGTTCTTCCTCTTATCCAACTGCGTATGGGGACGTAGTGTTGGATGTGAACACCTCTTGTAATCATTCATCTCTAATCAATTTGAGAAATGATATGGCTGAGAGGATTTGGTCTTTTTCTCTCCAGCTTATATTTGGCTTGGGTTGTTTCTTTGCTTCCATTTGATTTGAGTTGAGCTCTTGCGAATAGCCTTTGATTTCTGGCTCTGTGATGGGATTTGGGCTCAAGACAATTTGGTCTGTTGATTCCCAGAGAAGCAAATGAAAGAATCAAGAAATTCTCAATTTTTCATGCATGGGCTGCAACTCCTCTGCTATTCACTGTAGCTAGGGTTTATACCCAGAGCATATTTGATTCTTGTGTTTTCCCTTCAAGAGATGGCCTAAGTCTTATGGATTGTTGTTGTGAGATCATGTTCAAGTGAAATGCAAAGTCTCACAAGCAATGGATTTAAGATTATTGAGAAATTTGAAAAATTGCTTCATTCTCATTTCATTTTCAGATTTGTGCTCAAAATCTCAATTCTTTGCTCTTTTGGTTGAATCTTGTGTTTCCAAAGGCCCTCTTGCTATTTAGTTTAAAGTCTCCTCGAGCTAGTCTAAAAAGAACCGAAGAATCCCATAAATTTCTCTGCATTTTGAAGGTGTGCAGATTTCAGCCTTGCTTTCAGCCGCAGTGCTCAGGTTCTAGGGTTAGGCCGGTCTGACCGGTCTGTGTATGGCGGTCAAACTGGCCAGCTAACACCGGTCAGACCGGCCACCAAAGAGCGGTCAGACCAGAGTGTATGGGGCAGTCAGACCGGCCTTAAGCCGGCGGTCTGACTGGCCCAATGACCACGGTCTGACCGGCCCCTTGTTGCTTGCGCCGTTTCTTTCGGTTGGTTTTTCGTCCCGTCTTCTTTTCTGTGTGGTTGAGTTTCCAGTAAGCATGAGCCTTCACTTTTCATAGCTTTCTAGCTATCGGAGAGGAGATTCGCATGTGGATACTTTTGAGGGGCGATTTTTAAAGAGGCACCATTCACCTCCCTCTGTTGCCATATCCGATCCTACACTTGTGACAAAATTACATAATTGTGTAAGTAATATCACATAATCTGAGGCCTAACTGAGAATGTTAATTCTGTGCTGCATGTGTAGAAGATAAGGAAGCAATGTGGTGGTCTAGATGTATTTTACATGCATGAGTACTATTAGTGATCTGAATGTATCTTCCAGCAGATGGTGATATTGTACTAATTGATGTTTGATCTTTCTTCCATGTATTCGCAAAGTAGTGGTTCCAACATCCAATCAAGTAATATAAGTAGCAATATGTGCTCAGCGATGTGCCTCCATGAACAACTTCAATGTCAAATTCACACCGGATTGAGCGCATTTGCTTTGCCTACATGATTATAAATTTTGTTTACATTAGTAACAACTACCTTTGTTCAGACAATGTTCACTATGTGCATGATTGCAAAATATGGGACTGAAATTGATTGATGGGTTGCAGTCTGGTGAGGATTTTTCATACAAAAACGTATCGTGTTGTTGGTTTTTCTAATCTTGTGTGCATATGGAATGTTTGGTCAACTGCAGTGTACACAACATGATATTGAATTGCCACTAACACTACGATCATTGTCATCTTATATTGTTGTACAAATTTTTTAAGGAATATTGTTATACAAGGTTAATTTGAAACTTCAGAGCTTCCTTTGTTAGTCCAATCTGTAAAAGCAAAAAACATCTAATTGTCGAATTTCCACTAACATCTACTACGAATCTCAATAATAACCATGGTTGGAAACTCTCTGTAGTTGGAAACTTAAAACAACAGTAACTAGGTTGCGTTTTGGATTAATTTGAAATTGAAGTGGTAATTTGAAATACATCTCCATTTATTATGTTTATGATTACATTCTTGGTTGCGGTCATACCTGGAAAATTTCAATTTAGTATAAATTTACAGTTCTATGCGATTGTAAAAAAAATAAAACCAAATCCACTCATAATATCCTTCAAATGGCATCAAACAAGCCGTCATTTGACTCAGGGACATTTTAGACATTTTCTAATTCAGAATAGCTAGCCAGGCTACCAAAAAGCCAGACTGCTAAATACCAAACTTCTTCAGCCCAGCCATTCAGCCGTGCAGCTATACAGGGCTGTTCTTTTTGGCTGCGGCTTATGGCTTTTAACTGAAATTTTTGAATTTTGATTGTTTACGGTACAAATTACGGAGAGACCGATACTTACTTGTGATTTTAGCTCGTACAGATGTTGGGCTTTTAACGTGTACTACATTTAACCTATAGATCCCGCCTTGAGAAAATACTCCATTTGAAAAGTTGGGTACTGTAGCAAAAACCAAAAACCACCTGGCTTCTAATGTGCCGAACAGGCCCACAACTCAGTTAGAAGCTGCTTTTTCAAAAAGGCTGCAGCCATGCCAAACAAGACCTTTTGTGTTTTCTCGGATAAAAATTTGATACAGAGATATTAATGTCTCACACTGCATCTCTTTGGATTTATCCTTTTAAGTTAACAAAATATCACGAATGAATCAGATATGTCTTTGAGAGATGAGATGATTAAAATATATTGTTTTATTACAAGAAAGATACACACACGGATACCACTACGTATGCACACCACATGTACATACACACAACGACCTCATAAATTTTTTTATTGAAGAACACTCATGTGCACGTAATAAGTGAACACCTAGTTGAACTATGGTGAAGTTGTACACCCACCACTCCCACCTAGGGCTGGACGAAAAACTCGAAGCTCGTTAGCTCGCTCGGCTCGTGGCTGGCTCGGCTCGGCTCGTTAGGATAACGAGCCGAGCCGAGCCGAGCCAAGCCGAGCCAAGATTTTAGCTCGTTAGCTATAACGAGCCAACTCGAGCCAGCTCGCGAGCTGCTCACGAGCCAAACGAGCCATGCTTCCAGGAATTTAGATATGCATATGCTGCTTCCATGGACCTAATTTGTACTCTATTGCATGTGTTAATGTGTAAATTTGTACTCTATTGTACCCAAACGAGCCATGCATGTGTTAATTTGTACTCTATTGTACCCAAACGAGCCAAACGAGCCTAACGAGCCAAACGAGCCAAACTTCCATAGATGAATATATGATGGAGATATTTTTTGGCCCTGGCTCACGAGCCAAACGAGCTAACTCGAGCTTTTTGTCGAGCCGAGCCGAGCTGGCTTTTTAGCTCGTTAGTTATAACGAGCCAGCTCGAGCCAGCTCGTTATCCTACCGAGCCAGACCGAGCCGAGCCGAGCCAGCTCGATATCCAGCCCTACTCCCACCAAGAGGTGATTCCCAAGACTATTGAATTGCTTACATTGAACTCCTGTAAAATTTCTGCGATCCAAATATACTTGAATTGATGAACACCTTTCATGTGGCATTGAAAACGATGGAATTGTGAATTTTGCAATAATTTACACACATCAATGCCAACATAGGCCCTGTTTGGATCAGTTTCAGATTCTTAAAAACCAGCTATTACTTCTAGTTTTTAAAAGCAGGTTTCTAAGCAAAAACTGATGGGGTGTTTGGATCCCCTAGTTTTTAAAAGCTGGTTTCATTTATGATTGGTGCTAATAGACTATTATACCCTTACATTTATTGCTCTTGAACAGCACATTAAACAGCCACGCGTGGTCTTTAATGAGGGTAAATGGGTATTTGTGCAAAAAAAAACTGGCAAAAGCTGGGTATCAATAGCTTCTTGGTTTTTAAGAATCTGGGTAGGTAGATTTTAAAAACTGCCCCCAAAAACTGGTCTGTTTGGATCCCACCCAGTTTCCAAAAGCCAGATTCTTAAAATCTGGGTGGATCCAAACAGGCCCATAGATCAATAGCAAGTGTAATGCTAATGATGACCTTTTCTCTCAAAAATGTTAGTACGGTTTCAATTATATATTTTCTAGTTAAGAATGAAATATGAAAAGTATTAAGCATGCTGGTTTCCGTTCTTCTTTTGAAAAGAGGTGTCAAAGAAAATAAATGAATATATTCAAATTTCTAGACGTTACTACCGCATAAAAAATGTCTTTTGAATTACAACATGCTAACTCTTCTGTCATCCACTGTATATATAGACCGGCAACTCCAAATTATATTGTAGGAATAATTAATCGCTCAGAAAGCCAGAAGGTCTACAAGCAGACCTGAAGCTGTTGTCGGATTCGACTGCTATGGAAGAGTGAGTCGGTGCACCGGCAACACGCTGATCTCGCCGTTGGTAGCTGTCTCGATGGGTAAAATGAGACCTACACTCAGGGTGATGGATGTGACGAGCAGAGGCAAATCGAGGACGGAAATCAGAAACACCGGAAAAGCCAAGTCCTCGATGCTACCTAAACACCTCAAAGTGATCGACCTTAAACCTCGTGTTGATCTTAGGTACACTCAAGGTCTGGGGCTGACCCTGAATATGCCTAAGATCACGAACACGATCTCTTTGCGTGATCTTGGCGCACCTGAAGCATCTCTCGATCCTGTGTCTATCCTTTTGACGGAAGGTACAGTGAAACTTCGCCTTCTGAGAGGTCAAAGCACCAGGTGTTACCACCTTACTGTCAGAGATCTCTTGGACAAAGCCCGCATATTTGAACTCAACCTTTTTGTTTTTGGGCTTGACCTCGATCACACCTACTGCTATGGGTTTGAGAATAGCTGGTGGATACTTCCTAATATCCTCAAGAAATTCGTATTCTAGACCTTGATTGAACTTGCAAATCTTGGACTGGTCTAGAATAAGATTCAGTTTCTTCTTGCCTCCTACAAATCTCTCAAGAGTGTTCATAAGATACTGACACTCCCGAAAGAGAGAGGTGCAAGAAGAGCAGGGGAAGAGGAGACAGCAGCAGGAGAAGAAGAAGAGCCAACTGCAGAAGAAGGAATGGCATGTGCACGCACAGCTGCCTCAACATTGAGGTCTTCGCAAGAAACAAGAGGGACAGTCCTACTTCTAGCAGTTTGGTTCTCGTGCCTAAGCGTCTCTACCACTTCCTGGAGCTTCTCCCCCACCGAAGCAATCACATCACAATCAGTTGGTGGCTTCACTAGAAGGTCCTTAGTTAGCTTCACATATTTTTCATTCAAAGCAATCAAATCAGATTTTAATTTTTCACAATTATTGCATGGTGAGCTAACAGGGTCCTTAGAAGCATATTGAGCCATTTTCTTGTTATGATCAACCATTTTTTGAAATTGCTTAGAAATAGACTCAAGCTCAAAGGTTAATTTGGGACAGTTGGTACAAGAAACAATAGGCTCAAGCAAGGAAGTACGCAACTCAACAATTTTATGATCTACCTTTTTTAAGTTCATTTTTAAGTTATTGCAATTTTCACAAGTCTCAGGCAGATCAAGAAGCATAGTGTAAAGACCTCTAAAAGCATTGTCCTTATCCTGACATGAGGTGCAAGAAGTAGTCTCAACAGTAGTAGATGAAAGAGCAGCTACCCTACTCATCTCTAACTCAGCAAGCAGACTAACATTCTCCACCTTAATCATGTTAAGCTCAGCAGTCACACTATCATGAGAGGTCATTAGTTTCTCCATATCACCAAGCAAAGAAGAACACATGTCACATTCGTCACGGGAGGGAGCAGATATAAGTGAAGTAAGCTCTCATGACAGTCTATCTACTTCCTTCTCAAGATCCACAACCCAAGCTCTAGATCTAGCATAAAATTTTTCTAGCTTAAGGAATGCATCATTGAGCTGTTCATAGGAGGGATCTACCTCATCAGTGTCGGTGTAGAGCTCGTCGTCACTGACATCGCCCTCATGGGCCATGAAACGCATGTCGATGAAGTTGTCGCCATCCTTGGGGTCTTGATCATCCTTCCCGTCGTCGTCACTCCACCCCTCCACGTCGATGAAGTTGATGTTATCGAAGGCGGTGAGGGCGCGGTGGAACAGCTTCTTGGCTTTGCCAAGGTTGCGGAACTTCTCTTGCCTTGGGCATGAGCTGGGGGCTTCTTGTTGCGGTTCTTGTCGATGTAGTCGTTCTTGCTCACACCGCCGTAGTCGTTCTTGCCTTTCTCCAGCTTTGAGAAATTTGCTCGAATGTGGTTGGGGCCACCACACTCAAAGCAGATTATCGGCCCACCCCTCTTTCTGTCCCTCACTCTCTTGTATGCATGGGAGAACTTTCTGGCTAGAAGAGCTAACTGGTCTTCTGGTAGCTGCTCTAATTGATTATCGGTAACTTCACAAAGAGCATCTAGGGAAAAACTAGTAGCATTATCAGAGAAAACACCAGAAGCAGGACTGGGATCGGTGACCAATGCCATCGACTGCGATTTCGACCTACGAGAGACAATGTCAATCTCGTGAGTCTTGAGGCGTGAATACAACGCGTCAGGAGTGAGGGTCGAGAGATCGGTTGTGTCCTTGATGGTGGTCACCTTCATCTTCCAAACACGCAAATCAAGAGCAGATAGCATCTGTCAAGGGTTGTCCGAGTCGGGGTACGTGAGACCGACCACTCGAAGATTGCTCAAAATCTTGTGAAATCTCACAAAACACTCATCCAAGGACTCACCAGCGAGCATTTCAAACTTGTTGTAATCTCGCTTGAACTGGTCCTGTTGTACCGTCTTAATCTGGGTGGTGCCCTCATGGTATGCGTCGAGGGTCACCCAGATGTCATAGGCCGACGAGAGATGAGAAACGCGATCAAATTCGCTTCTGCTAAGACCTTGAATTATGATGTTCCTCGCCTTAGCATTCGCCTCAACATCGGACATGTTTGCCACATTGATGTTCTCATCGGTAGGAACAATATAGCGTGTTTTCACTTTTCTCCAGATGGCATAGCCCTGAGCCTGTATGTAGTTCTCCATCCGACTCTTCCAGAAGGGATAGTTGATCCCATCGAAGATCGGGGGCTTGGTGGAATACTTATCTGTTGCCATGGCTCACAGACCGATTAAGATCTATAGAAGAGAGCTAACCGGCTCTGATACCAATTGTAGGATCGAAAATGGCAACAGAGGGGGGGTGAATGGTGCCTTCAAAACCGCCCCGGTATTCACACTATTTTTTTGTCTTTGATAGCTATTGAAGCTATGAAGAAAAGATTGAGCACTCACTGGAAAACCAAACTACAGACCAATAAAAGACTACTGAAGAGAGAAACAATATTAGAGAAAGCACAACAAGTCCAAATACTGGTCAGGCCAAAAATAGAATGAGATGGCTGAAAAGCTTGAAAGATTACAAGCTACTGACTGCTAGATGAAACCAGAAAAGACCAAAAACTGAAAGTCTGCAAGCAGACTAGAAAAGCAAAAAAAAAACGAAAGCACTCAAAAACCGAAAACTCAAACTACAGTTTACTACACTCGGCTGAACTGAGCAGTGAACTGAAAAAATGAAGTTGTAGATTGAAAAACTGACTGCAGTCCGAGAATTGTCTGTAGACCGTGAGAGACTATGTGGAGGTCATTCCATGTGTGTGATGAGTAATTGACATTGGTTTAGGAAAGTCGAGTTTGATTTGGTTGGTTCGGACCTTGACGTTGCGTGGTGCAATTAGGCTCGGTCGGACTTGGTCAAACCTGGTCAAAAGGCTTGGGATGCATATTCTGATGATTCGACAGGTTTGGACTCTATTATGTGTAAGTGTGATTTGTTGATGCTATTATGCTTACATGTATCGAGCGGTGCTATTTGATGTGTTTCTTGTCTGTGTTGGCTGCAGGACATCGAGGCGGAGTCGTGGCGAGACACGAGGTTACCGGACTAGACACGGGCGGTGTCGAGGTCAGAACGGTCGGATGTGTTGAAGACGGCGAAGACTCGAGGTGGTTGCGAGGCTTGGACGACAAGGAACGAGGAAGCTTCCCGGTAGGTGCACGAGGGGCGTTTCAGTAAAAGCGCACGGCTGCACAGGTGGAAGCGGTTCCGTTCGGAGTTAGCGGGCAAAACGGGTTGGAAACCCGGTATGCAAGGGCTATAAATAGGAGATGATCTCCCCTTGTGGCTGCATGGCTTTGGGAGAGAGTTAGAGTTTTCTTTAGTCAAAAAAGCCTTTGAGAGTTGGTTTTGGCTTTGGGCTTTAGTTGGTAGGAGAGGCAGAGTTCTGTTGTGAAGCTTGTCTCCTTCGTAGCTTTTTCTGTGTGTTCTTCCCCCAAGTATGTAGAGAGTGGGTGAGTTCTTGGCTTGGGGAGAGGGAGAGGATGGATTGAGACTCTTGTAATCATCCCTGTTCTAATGTCCATGCGTATGGGGGCGTAGTTCTTTGTATCTCTTGTTTCCAGGAATGAAATCCCAGAAGTTTATTTCACGAGCTCCTCTCTGTTCTTCGTTCTTCATTTGTGTGATTTTCTTATTTTTGTGATTTTGAGTTGTTTCTTGCTGGGAAGACCCAAAATGGGTTGCTCTGTGATGGGATGATGCCTCAAGATCATTTGATCGATTTTCCCAAGAGCAAATCACTTTTAATCTCAGATTTCCCTTTTTGAGCTCCTCTGTTCTTGTTCTTGATTTTAGGGTTTGAGGTGGTTTGTGTTTTTCCTCATGAGATGCTCTAAGATTTGGACTCTCTGGTCCTTAGGCTATTGCTAATCTTCTTGCAAAAGCTCATGAGCAAAGATTGAAGGGTTGTTGAGGATTTTGGTTTTTTGAGCATCTCTCTGTATCTTTTCAAGTTTTTGGCATTTCTAGGGTTTGAGGTAAATCTTTGATTCCCTCCTTGAGATGGCTTGCAACTTGGCATGTAGAATCCAGAGGCTATTAGTTAGCTATCTGCACAATTTCATGGCCAAAGGTTCAAGGGTTAGATGGGGATTTAAGATTTAGTGCAGCTCTTGGTGGATTTTCAAATTTTAGGGAATCTCCTCATTTCTTGCTTTTGAGTTGGGTTTCTTTGATCTCCTAGGCTCCTCTGGCTATTTGAGAGATAGTCTTGCATTTCTGGGCTAAAGAAACCAGAGGGAAAGCCTCAATTTTTCTGCTGTGAGATTTCTATTTTTGCTGCCTGAAAAATCAGTGTGCTGTCTGCTCTAAAACCCGAGAGGCGGTCAGACCGCCCCTCGGTAGCCGGTCAGACCGGTTGAGAAGTAGCGGTCAGACCGGTGTGGGCCGACCGGTCAGACCGGCCTTAGAGCAGCGGTCAGACCGGCCCCAACACAGAGGTCTGACCGGCCCACCCCCTTGCAGGCTTTGATAGCTTCAGTTTTTTAGGGTTGCCTTCCAGGTTTTCCTACTTAATGCCTTGGGTCTTTGTTCTTCATGTTCTTCGAGTAAGCACTTGTCTTCACATTTGATGTTCTTTACATAGCTCCTAATAGCTATTGGAAAGAAGTCAATTGTAAGCACACAACTTTGCTTGGGTCAGATTATCTTGAGTATTTGCTGCCCTCTTCGTAGCTCAGTAGCTACTGGAGAGAAATATCTTTTGTGAATATCTTTTGGAGGCAAGTTTTTAGAAGTCGACATTCACCCCCCTCTGTCGCCATTTCGGTCCAACAGACCGAAACTGCAGACTATTGCAAACTGAAATTGCTGCCGACACAAGACTACATAAGGTTCAGCTTGAGTCGTAGCGAGTTTGACCGCATATCTCATCTTTCGTCCGCCTTCGATATTTGGGAGACTCTCGATGCTTACCATGAGGGCACCACCCAAATAAAGACGGTGTGACAGGACCAGTTCAAGCGAGATTACAACAAGTTTGAAACGCTCGCTGGCGAGTCCCTCCATGAGTGTTTTGCGCGTTTTCACAAGATTCTGAGCAACCTCCGAGCGGTCGGTCTCACATACCCCGACTCGGATAACGCTCGACAGATGTTCGCTGCACTCGACCTTCGTGTTTGGGAGATGAAGGTGACTACCATCAAGGACACCATGGACCTCTCGACTTTGACTCTTGATGCGCTGTACTCGCGCCTCAACACTCACGAGATTGACATTGTCTCTCGCAAGTCGAAGTCACAGTCGATGGCCCTAGTCAACGATCCCAGTTCGGCTTCTGGTCTTTCTTCTGATTCGCTGTGTGGATTCTCCCTTGCTGCTCTATGTGGCATAACTGATGATCAGTTAGAGCAGCTTGCGGATGAGCAGTTAGCCCTCCTAGCTCGAGATTCTCCCATGCATACAAGAGGAGGAGGGATGGAAAGAGAGGAGGACCCGTGATCTGCTTCGAGTGTGGTGGCCCCAACCACATTCGAGCGAACTGCCCCAAGCTGGGGAAAGGCAAAGGTGACTACGGCGGTTCGGGCAAGAACGACTACATCGACAAGAACCGCAACAAGAAGCCTTCAGCTCATGCACAAGGCAAGAAGAAGTTCCGCGACCTTGGTAAAGCCAAGAAGCTCTTCCACCGCGTCCTCACCGCCTTCGATGACCTCGATCTTAGCGAGGTGGAGGGGTGGAGCGACGACGATGGAACGGACGAGCAAGAACCCAAGGGCGGCGACGACTTCTCCGGCATGTGCTTCATGGCCCATGAGGGCGAACTGAGCGACAGCGAGCTGTACTCCGACTCCGACGAGGTATCCCCCACCTATGACCAGCTTAATGATGTTTTTCTTAAGTTAGGTAGATTCCATGCTAGATCTAGAGCTTGGTGTAGCGAGTTGGAGAAAGAAGTAGAGAGCTTGTCACGAGAGCTTACTTCACTTAGATCTGCTCCC
Organism: Dendrocalamus latiflorus; assembly: GCA_017311315.1. Classification (NCBI taxonomy): domain Eukaryota; kingdom Viridiplantae; phylum Streptophyta; class Magnoliopsida; order Poales; family Poaceae; genus Dendrocalamus; species Dendrocalamus latiflorus. The sequence goes on along the minus strand of CM029637.1, from coordinate 16,787,614 downwards.
TCTCGTGACGATTGTGATGTTTGCTCTGCTTTGCTGGATGACATGGAGAAACTAAGGACCTTGCATGTTAGTGTGTCCTCTGAGCTAGACATGATTAAGGTGGAGAATGTTAGTCTTCTTGCTGAGCTTGAGATGAGTAGAGTAGCGCCTATTTCATCTACTGTTGTTGAGACTACATCCTGCACCTCATGTGAGGATAAGGACAATGCTTTTAGAGGTCTTTATACCATGTTGCTCGATCTGCCTGAGACGTGTGAAAATTGCAATAATATGAAGATGAACCTAAAACGAACAGATCATAAAATTGCAGAACTACAAGATTTTCTTCTTGAGCCGATCATTTGAATCATTTGAATCTGCATTCTGCTCTCGGGAATGGATTAGCCAAGGGGCCTTGAGATATTTCCCAGTTCAGAGCAATCCATTTTGGCACTCCTCAACCAAAGATTTTACCCACAAACAAAAAGAACATGAAAGAACTGAAAACAACCAAAAGAACAGAAGAGAAACTAAGAGCTGAAATTGGCAGCATAGCACAAACAGAGAGGAAGAAAACATATCATTTCATACACGGGACAACTCAAATTGATATCAAGAGATGAGTGATTACATAGAGTTCATCTTACAGCCATCTCACATCTTCCCCATACGCATATACGCAAAAGGAAAACAAGAACACCAACTCACGCAGGCATGGAGACAGAAAGGGAAACCGCTTCTGCTCTCCTTACCAACCCCTCAACAACTCATCAGGAAAAGCAAAACTAACCCCCAAAGCCTCGCTACATAACAGGGAACACCCCTCTATATATAGCCTCCAGTTTAGCAGGTTCAATTTGCTTTGCCCATTACAACTTAACCCTTACCCGTTAACTCAAAACCGAATCCGCTTCCTCTTTTGCAGCCTTGCGTATTTACCAAAACGCCACTCCTGCATCTTTCGGGAAGCTTCCTCATTTCTTGCCATCCAAGCCTCACAACCACATCGAGTCCTCGTCGTCTTCGGCACATCCCGATCGTTCCGACCTCAGCATCGCCTGTGCCTAGTCCGGTCATCCCGTGCCTCGCCACGACTCCACCTCAAAGTCCTGCAGCCATCACAGACAAAAAAACACATCACATAGCACCACTCGAGATACAGATAACACAAAGTTGTATTAGAGGTAAATACTCACATCCAAAATAGCCCAACAACCAGTCGAAAAGAAAAACAAGCGTCTAAGCACGTCCGACCGCGTTCAACCAGGTCCGACCACAGCCAACTGCACTACGACTTGGCTCGAACCACACAACCCAAACTCAAACTTTCCTAAAACAGATGTCAATTACTCATCACACACACGGGGTCACCTCCATGTGGTCTCTCATGCTATGTAACGTCGATGATTTTGGAAATGCAGGCAAGAGAGGGCTGGTCAGCATGGTACGGGCTGGTGACCAATGCAGCGCTAGTAGATGATGGCATGGACATAAAGGGCACACATCGCTGTCATGATGGAGCAGCGTCCGTACAACATCCATATGTACAACAAGTACCTGGAGTGGTATGTACCCTGGTCACGCAGCAGACTGACCATGCCTCAACCGAATCGCCCCGAGCACATCACGCATGAGGAATGTCTGGAATGCTCCATCGATCCCCACAGCGCTTCACGGCGGCATGACAACGTAAGACAGTTCAAATATCTTATCGTTCTATTTAATAAATAAATACTACTCGTTACTGAACCTGTTTCATATGTCACTTCAGTAGGAGCGGGCGCAGCGCATCGCAAGCGCATTGGAGGCTGCCATCAGTAGTCCAGAGATGCCACCGGCCCTGCAGAAGACTATGAAGTTCATCCTAAAGTAGGCCAAAAAATAGTGCACAACCTAAGCTGCGGTCGTTCCACGGATCACAGTGCGCACATGAGCCACCCAGTGGGGGCACCATGCTCACCCGCTAGGTCATCGCGACCTAGCGAGTCTGGTCAGCCATCGCAATCTATTGTGTCTACATGGTGTCGTAGTACTAGCCGCCGATCATCCGTGCGCCATACCAACAAGGAGGTAACTTACATACGAACCTACATTTTTTTTCCTATTATGACTTGCGTTCCACTAACATTATAGCGTTCTCCTATCGTAGGTTTGTCGTCAAGATGCATCCCTTTTGCCGTCTGCACCACCTGCACAGACTACCGCTTCCCATCGTTCATCTTCGCTGCACATTCGAGAGGTATGAGATTCGCATTGTACATCTGGAATATTTGTTGTGACTAATATCATTTCATCTTGCAGCCTCCAATTCAACATGGGGGTGACAACGAGTCCATTGATGACGACACGGGTCTCCCAGATGCTTCTAGAGAGCAGTACACAGTGCCAGAGTTTGCAGCGTACGCAGGGCAAAGCTCATCGTTCTCGGCATATCCAGGGTTTGGACACTTTGGTGGGCAGAGCTCCTCCGGCTTCACTACCACGTCGTACGGTCAGGGCAAGAGCTCCTTCGCACCACAAGGGGGATTCTAGAGTCCTTCATACACGACATTATTGCGGGCGGTTCGCAGTTCGGCATGTCTCAGCTGGACGACTTCGACCCTTACCGAACCCAGCCTACTGTACCTCAACCTACTGGACCACCGCCGGCCACTGAGCAGATAGAATGGTCTCCATACCTTCTCCGACACGATACGTAACCTCCGGACCGACTGACGTACCCGACGGGACATGCTTGTGCGGAAGACAAGGCCACGTACGGGCAGGCAAGCGCGGCAAGAAGACAGTAGTGGTTTAGATGAGTGAGCCATATCGCATCCAGTGTGATGCATTTTTGTACTACTGTAATTATTTTTAACTGTACAAATTCCTAATCTATAAAATTGTAAAAAAAGGTGAAATATTCGTAAATTAAGTTAACCCGGATAAACGTGGTAAATTTGGACCACATAAAATTCTAAAAAAATTACACAATAACTATTACTATATCGGAAGAATTCACATAAAATTTTGTAATTTTTGGAGCTCGTTTACTATATGTAAAAACTCATAAAAATATCAAAATTATATGAATTTTTAGCAAATTTTGCAATGGATAAAATTTCCCAAAAATTACACTACGAGGTATGTTGTGTCGGCAAGCTGTACATAAATTTTTGTAATTGTTTGAGCTCATTTAGTATATTTAAAAATTCAAACAAACACTAAATAAAAAATTAGGGCAGATAATTGAGTTGATTAATTAGCTGGCTTAATTACCTGCCGCCCCCTCACTGGACGGCAGGCAAGCCTGCCATCCCCCCACCGGGCGGTAGGCTGCCTGCCGTCCATTGAGGGGGCGACAGGCGTCTGCCGCGGTGGCAGGGCCCCTGGACTGCAAAAATACTATTTTTTGTCAATACGCTCGGCATATCGCTATTTTTATAAATACGATGCGAAATAGTGTCAAAAATGGCTTTGGCGCAAAAATGTTGAGCTTAAGTATACAGTTGGATGTGGACGTGTAAATATCTGTTTTCTTATGCCTATCAGCCTGTTTTCTTATGTACAATATCCCCGAATGAAATCCAAAGGATTTGTCGTATTACTCTTTGCATGCTTCTCGTAAGATTCCTGCGTTCAAAGTACAAATCAAGCGTACAATACCTGCTAATAGTACCAACCAGGTGCTTATAAAACATCTATAATTATTATGCGAACGTGTGTGATTATATGTTTACACTTCGTAAAGCTTCGTAGGGCTTAGTCAAAGTCAACTTGCAACTGAGAAGGACCAAGCACATGCACCGCTGCCGAACGAAAATTTCTATTGTCTATCGGGGACACAATCAAATTTGTGTAACCAGTGAGACGGCGGCACGTGGCAAGAATACTGTAGCAGTACTATAGCCCGTAAAAAATAATGTTTTTTACTTCTTGCTACAGTACCAGTTGTACGAAAAAATATTTTTTAAATAGCTGATACAGTCCTTTTGTCACGTGTCACCACTTTATTCGTGCATATTGTGTCACCGGTATAAAGTAGAAATTTTCCTGCCGAACCGAGTTGAATACAGGAAAGTCTACTAGTTTAGTAGTTTGTCTGTAATCAGCCTACTGCACTAGCTGTCGGGTCTCTTTGCTTTGTAAACTGTTCTCGAGCTCCTACCATTCGTCTAGCTCTTGGGCCACTCCATCCGACTTATACATAACTTCGGACTATAGTTTTTGATTTTAGCTAAAATTATATTATAACAAATTTTTAATTATTTAATTAAAAAAATAAGAGAAAAAATAATGTTAATTTTTATGGACAATACAAAAGAAAAAGGAGAAAAAAAAGCAAAAAAGCCAAAAGAGTAAAAATTAAAAAGCTAACGTATTTCAAGTGGCTTCTGGCTTCTAGAAGCTAAAAGCCAAAAGCCGAAGCCACTTTTGTAATTTATTATTTACTTGGGATTTTTTTTGGAACTTATGTGATGTCTGCTACTTAGTTTACCAGGAATTATAAAATCTCAAATGCTGTACTACAGTATTGTTCCTTTTCACAAGGGTTGGCATCTTCTAGACTCGGACCCTGCATCAGCTTGCTCCAAATGCTGACCATACTCGGCTCCGCTGGATCCAACAAGCTTCTATTTTTATTTCAAGTTTCTTAATTTTATTTTATTTTTTGCTATTTTGAGTTTTTTGTTTTTTCTCCTTTATAAATTTGTATTGTCCGTGATGATATTTTTTTAATTTTTTATGTTTAGCTATGCAGAAAAGCTAACAATAGCTATAGTACATTTTTAGTCACTACAGTAAAAAAACAAAAGACTAAACTTATAAGATCTTTTAAGCACTGCCTAAGTCTGAAGTTTTGACCGACGTCAATTCATCCAGTCACCTGCCCAGGTCTTGACAATATGCGAGAATTTATAGAGCCCGATGGTAACGTTACTTACTTATCTCTGCTTTGGTGTAACCTAATAAATTGGATTTTATCCTGTAAAAATGGTTGATTCTATATGGAGAACCTTCCGGTTTGCCCAACAAAACTGCCAGTGTTTCTGGCTTGATAAAATCAGTCAAACAATTTGACGAGAGCAAGTGCTTTTAGACTATCGCCAATGTGTATATATCTTAATCTACCGATCGAAGTGGCTTGTACTCTGAACTCTCGGCTTTGTCTGTCAATTTTCGTTTTGTATTTTTGTTTGAAGAGTCCTTGTTTTCATCGTCAAGTCATGAGGCCAAAGTCCAGTGTTCATATGCTGCTGAGGGTCCTGTCCTGTTTTATTTGTCTGTTTGAAGAATTCTAACTAGGATCAGTCATGCTGACCATGAGACCATTCTAACTAAGATCGGTCATGCTGACCATGAGCCTATGACATGGCATGAATTCTTCTTGCTCACATCAGACTTGCAGGTCTGTAAGAATCCCCCTACTGATAGCTTCAAGAAACGGTCATGTTGCAGTCATAGGAGACCAGCAAACCAATAAACAAATGCCTGACACGGCTAACTTGCTCATTTCAGTTTCAGCTTTTAGTTTCTATCTTATTTTTCATTATTTATAAATTTCGTCTTTTTCCGAACTTTTGGTTTTTTAGCTTTTTTGCCGGTTCTTTTTTTCGGTATTCGTTCGCGTTGTCCATAATGAGCTAACATATTTTTTTTCTATTTTTAAATTTTTTAAAATTTAATTACGCTAAATAAGACACCTTCAGGAACAATAAAATTTCAGCCGCTACAGTGCAATTTCAACCATAAGCCACAGCTTTTCAGCCCAACCGAGCGGACTTAATCACTTGAACAAAGCTGAGATCATCTCAATCTCCTCGTCTTCCTACTTCAATCAGCCTTCAAGGAATACAACAAATAAAAAAACAAAATCATATGTTCATCCTATATGGATTTTGATAGGCCGCTTAAAGATATAGGGTCTATTCTTTTAAGCTGTGGCTTATATCTTTTAGCTATGACTTATTAATATAATGAATAGTGATTGCTGAAAGAAACTAAAAGCCGCTGAAAAGTCAAAAAGAACAACGCCATGGCTATAACATTGCCCCCTTTTGTGGTTATTTTTTCACGAGAAAATCACCACAGAACTAGTGTTGGGCAATGTGCATTGGATTACTGCGTTCGGGACAACTTTGCTTTGGCTTTGACTTATATTTGCTATAGTAACTAGATTTTGAACAGTGTGTTTTTTAAAGTGGGGTCTATAGGTAAATTGTAGCAGACATAGTACTGAATTCAGTTATACTGGTCAAAATTGTATGCAACTATTTGCCTCTATGTACTGCCTCACACAAATAGTCTAGAATTCAAAATAGTCACAAGTCACGGCCCAAAAGAACCCACACAATATCTACATAGTGTTCACCTTCCGAATCTAAGATTCCTTTTTTTGGACGAGAAAAGTAAGATGTGTTCTTTTGAACTTATAACTTGGCTTTCTACATTAACTAGTTTTCAAATAGAGTGTCTTTTCAAAGTAGGGTTTACAAGTCGATTGTAGTAGATACTATCTCGACTTCATTTATATAAACTAAAATCGTATACAAGTATTTCTCTCCGTACTCTCTCTCACAAATAGCAAGAATTCAAAATTTTAAGTCAAAAGTCACAGTCTAGAAAACCCAGCTGTAGTTTTTTTTAGACAAAGGATAATCCCGGCTTTTATTGAAAGCTATAACAAGTTCCATACAAGCATGTCTTCAATGCTGGGGATACCAACTCACAGAGAAGTCTAGAAGCAAACTACACAAAACCAAAAGCAAGACAGAGCAAAATGGAACTGGAAGCAGAACACTACTTGCTAACGCAACCCACTACAAGCATCAATCTTTTCGCGGTCCTTCTCCTTGAGTAGAATGTGCCATTTCTGCAAACAAGAGATATATTTGTATATTGCATCGCTATGATGTTTAAGGAACTTCTCCATCACCATTTTGTTTCTGACATTCCACAATGCCCAAGCAATTGCTGCAAAAATAAGCAGCATGGTAAATTAAACGTCAGCACACCCAAAATTTAGCCCAATTCACCTGAAAATCAGTCAAAGAAGTTGGAGTTCTTTCTCACCCAAAAAATTCTCTTATACAACACCACACAAACTTAGTAATACAGCAATCAAACCCATGGAAAATCAATATGATGTCTGTCATTTGTCATTATCTATATGAAATCCGTGGATACTGTTTTCTAACCAATTAAGTTCCTAATGCCAGCGCAATACGGTGATAACAAAGGTGGTTGGAAAGAGTCGGTAGGGAAAGGAAGCTTTAGACTGGTTCAAGCATGCCACTATAATGCATGCAAGGATATATAATTGACTAATTAAAGGCATATTTTTCCTTTAAGATCTATGATCTACCGAACGCAAAGAAGATAATATTCCTGCGGTTATCATGGATATTGAGATGTTGACGTGAAGGGGATCAAATTTCAACCCATTCGTTCTGTTGGGTGAGAGGTATAAGGTATTAGGTATTGAGTTGCATATTCCATTCAGTTCACTCAAAAATAGGTTGTATTGGGTCTAAGATGTAGAATAGAAGTAGCTTGCAATTACTTTTTTAATTCACCAACCGGGTCTTGAATTTATGAACTCTTAGTTCTGATACTATATTGAGTTGCATACATCAGTTAGTTCACTCAAAAGTCTAAACTGATAAATAAAGACAGACAATTCATTTATACATCGATATTATGTATCTAATGTTGAGGATGTAGGTCTGCTCGTGACCTACCCATATGTGAAGAAAAAGATTTGCAAATAATCAACAAAATCCTCTCTGCCATTGCCTTAGTTATTGGCAGAAATCATATGTTTCTTCTGGGAATAATCGTCACAAAAATACTTCAAGAGGTTTGGATCAAGTCTACTGTCCAATAATTCAACTCTTCCCCTTGTATTCACATATTTCGAGAGCAATGCACTACCCAAAAGTATCCCATAAAGCGGCTGTAAACTTACAAATGTTTGTACAGTAGGTATCTTCGATACATCTCCTTGTGTGTGTGTGTGTGTTTTTAATCTATGAAGACTGGCATACCACAGCTCTGTATATGCTCAGACTGGTAACTAAATGTACAGTACACAGACAACAAGTACAAATCAATCCAACCTGCCGAACATGTTTCACAAATTTGTCAATCCAACAAAGATCAGTCGTCGTATACAAATCAGCGGATCAGGCTAGGTAACTTGCTATTGAACTGCAATAGGATCAGCAGCACGGTCAGTATTAAGACCGAGAGCTCTACTCACATCTTCAGTTTTGTGCAGATACGGGGTCAACTGTTATATCAACACCAAAAAGAATGGACATGTCAACCACAGGAAGAGAGTGCCTAACGTACCCTGGTAACAGGTAAAATCATCCCCATTTTCAAGATAACAATGCAATCAGAAGATCAAAGTGTTACTATTCACACCTAATAAACTACTACAATTTGTATTAGCTAGGCTGCCAGTTTTCCAAGAACATGCAGCCCATGGCCAGACACAAGGCCGATGCCAGCAGCTCCTGATGAATTGCAAGGCCCATAGGTACCGTTTCGAAATTTGTCTGATGGATCCGTGGCCAGAGAATTTTGGATGCCTTGTGCGTACAATTCCTTGTCTTGGAGGAGTGCCTTTGTAGCAGCAGTTTCAGGTTTCGGCCAAGCCGTACAATATTCATCCGCGTATAAGAAGTCATCCAAAACGTACATGGTGTCTCCTGGCGCGAGGCAATTCAGCAAGTCTTTTGGAGGAGATGATGGATATCAAGGGTAACAAAGTGCTTGAACATGAAAATAGTCACCTCTTTTTTTTTTTGAGGGTGTAAAACACGCACACACAAAACTCACATTCCATTCACATCACCACATGCATGGGCACTAACACACGTGTGTATCATCTAACACACGTGTAAAAACTTTTTGCGAAGACACCAAGACTCTACGGAGTACGGAAATGTACTTTTCCACTAGCACTAATATGTGTATCATATTCTAATTATTCGAATGAGACATGCGTATCCAAGGCTCTATAGAGCACGGATACATACTTTTCTACTGACACTAATATGTGTATCATATTCTAATTATTTGAGTGAGACGTGCGAATACGATTCAGGGGATCCAACCCAGATGGGCTGAGCTAGGGCTATAAACGAGCCAAGCTCAAGCGAGCTTGGCCTTTCAGGCTCGAGCTCGGTAGAAACTCGAGCCAAGCTCGAGTTGGGGTTCAAGCTTGGACCTGGGCTCGAGCTCGGCTCAGCCTAAGCTCGAGTAGGCTTGAGCTAAGCTCGTTGAAGCTCGATAACAATTAAAATAATTCATTATGCACTATTTTTCAATAATAAGAAAATTTAAGGTCGAGCTCAGTTTTAGTAAACTCGATAACAGTCAAAATAATTCAAACATACACTAATTTTTAACAATAAGAAAAGCTCGAACCCAAGTAACCTCGGTAAGAGTTAATATGTATCACTATTTAAGCTCGAATCGAGACTCAAACTATTGGAGCTCGGTTCGGAGAAGCTTGCGAGCTTGAGATTAAGCTCGTGTTCGACTCGTTCAAAGTTCAAACCGAGCCTAGAACGAGCCGAACTCAAGTAACTCATGAGTTTCGAGTTTTTTTTCCAGCCTTAGGCTAAGCGAGCAACCTTGCACCTAGCCAAGCTACGGCTTGGTCCTCAGATAGCCACCTCTTTCATAGCAAGTTCACTCACTCTGAAGTCTTGGCTCCTACTTGATTTGTGGCCAAACTCCGCCACTGGCTGCGAAGGATGGCTGCGGACCAGCGGCAGAGCCTGTTAACAGTGGACCAAAGTGATACATTAGGGTGTCATTTCACCAAAGTCTTGTGATTAGGGATGTAATAGCTAAAACAGCCTTAATTCTTATTTATATGATGAAGCCAGGCAATTTGGTTCAGTGCACGTGTGTAGGGGCCATGGCCCAGGATAGAGGTTAATGTGACTAACGCCGGGAGTGTCACATAGCTTTTGTAGGACTAGGGATTAAAACTGTTCTCAGCAATGGAAGAAACTTCTAAGACGACGCTCTACTCGCCTCTTGTAACACACTGTACAGATCGTTTCACTGTTTCTCATACAAAACATGGGGGCTCGGAAAAAAAATGTGCTTATGCTTTGGTAATACGATCCTATCTTGTCCTTGGGAAAGTTACAGCAGCAGCTTCCCGTCTGCTGAGTACAAATGGATGGTGCTTCGCATCAGCTGAGCTTACTATTGCAGCCTCTGCAACTTCTTTATATCTGATTCTACGTCCACTGAGAATCTCAGCATAGACTTCAGTTTGGTCACAGCCTCATCGAGGTGGTCGATTTCCAGGTATCTTTCACTTGGGGACGCAAATAGGACTTCATTTACATCATCTTCGAGTTGCAGCGAGTACAGGTGTTCAAAGACCTAGAGAGAAAAAAAGTTGTTGCAGTAAATAAATGTACATGGAAATTTGAGGTATCCTATGCAGTTCAAAACATAAGCGTGTCCCGGACCCATCTTTACCGCTTTCAGTCGTGAAACCACCATGTCCCTGACTGTAGAAGATCGTGAGACTAAATTGATGATAAAGAGACCCCCCTCTGAAAGGAACTTCTTTGCTGACAGAAGGAAAGAATCTTCAACAAAGTTGGCTGGAGGGCAAGACAACCCAGAGCTGGAGGAACAACCAATCAACCATGGACTTCAAACCAGAGTTTACTGATACGAAATTGTTTGATAGCAGAATTATAATAAGGATTTTACCTTAGATCAGATGAATCAACATCAACAATAAGAATTTTAACTGCATTGCTGTCTTTGCCATCTGCTACAGACTGGGTTGAAGTCCCATGGTCTGCAACTGCAATTTCTTCGATGAATTTGATTCCATCCCCCAAATGCACCTAATATAGGGAAAGAGAAAAAAATGTAATGAAGCTCGATGCTACAAATAACACAATTTCTGAATATTGCTCAACAAACAGACCAAGGCATCACAAAACTAACACTGAACACAATTGTAGAGAAAGTAGGGAAATAGCAAGCTTAGTTGAACTTGAAATCTGAATTCTGAACTAACCTCACTACTGCTAATATTACTACATGCTTAGTACTACAAAGCACCTAAACCTGATTTCCCAAAGGAACAATGCAGTAAAACATTACTTCGAGCACAATAAACAAGAACATCCATTATACTTTATTAATAAAGAAAGTAGTTTCTGAAGGTCATCATGGTGTTGTGCTTGCTTGGTGTTACATAGAGATCCCAAATTCCCAATCAATACATTATGATCAAAATAATTTGACACGTTATTAGGTGCAACAGACTTTGCTATGCTTTTATGGATATTAGCTATTTAGCTACAGCACTAAGTACACCATATATACTTCCGAAAGGGAAATCATGAAATAACTTAAAAAAGCCTCCAACTTACCAACTTTAGATTACAAAGTAGCAGGTACTTATTTTTTTATATTACAATAACTCACCTTCAATTGCTCATCCATTGATAAGCCAAAATATTTCTTTGCTAGCTCCTCTACCATGGGGTCCAACTCCACAACCTGCAAATTTTGAGAAGCATGATCACCCCATTCAATCAACCAACCAAGATAAATGTTTTATTTTTACCTCAATATCTAGGAAAGGGAGACATCCACGAAGAAACATTGGTAAAGTCCCTGCTCCAAGACCTACAACAGTGGTGCTGACCTACAAAATGCATTATAGGATATAAGTATCCAAAATTGGAATTTATGCTGTAATACAAAAACAGTAACTAAGGCAACTGCAGGGATCCAGGCATTCAACATCCTGGCAACGCCAGTGCTTTGTACAAGACAAACCTTAGCACTTCAGGTTTGCAGTCTTAAAGTTGAATTGTTCACGTAGAATGATACCACACTACTTACTTTTTCTCCAGATGCTGCAGCAGCACTCAGAGCAGATGCAACTAAAGAAAGCCCGGATATGATACTACTGTGATAAGAACTACCAAGATAGCTATGGTCGATCCTCAGACTGTTCTTGGATCCTACATATTATGCAAAGACCAATCAATGGATTTAAAAGTTGTAGAAGATCAAATGTAAAGCGATACCTAATTCGGATCAATAACATAAATAGGCGTAGAAATATTAAAAATCAGGCAACCACAGTGATTCCAACTAAGGTTTCGAATTCCGAATTCACAAAAAAGCCCAGATCACATACAGTACTGGTTCCTGGCCAGTACCGGCGGGACCGGGTTATTTCCTAAGCAGTTTGATGTAGAACTTAAATGCAATTTTACTGTTCATCAATTTGAATTCGAAAATTTAAATTTAAGTGTTTCAAGGTCAGGATTTGTTCGCCAGGTACCCACCAAGATTTGAAAACCTGATTCCAACAGCAAAAATAAGAGCACCAGAGAAAGATCGTTCTTGTTTCAATGATCAGACCGAGAGAGGGAGAGTACATGTACATCAACTAATTCTTACATCCCAGGTTAAAACAGCATGTATGATCAACTAGCATGATGAGTGAAAATGCAGCAAAATCATATAGAATCTGCAAAATTGCTGAATTTTTGGCAAGCTTAAGAATTACCGTCAAAATTTCTAAAACTCCCAACAAGTAATAGATGCAGAGCCACCATCAGATGAATATGCATTTCAAATTTAAATAGTGGTTGTATGCTAAATAACTCATTGGGCAGGAAACTAAACAAATATTCCCAAAGTAAACATGTAGAATGAAAAATAGTTACAGCAATTGGAAAGAAAGTGCAAATTATATAGAATAATGCCATAGGTGCAAATTATATAGAATAATGCCATATATGAAGTGCTCTCTCCATGAAATCTAAAAATTAACTATTTTCGCAATGCAAGAACTAGGTTACCATCAAATAGAAACATTTTGATTGTAAGTTGTAACTCTATTATTAAAAAGAGAAACTCTGCAACACAACTCAGATTACATAGAGACATGAAGATCAACAACAGGCCCTACACAGGGAAAAAAAAATCAGAGGATAGCAAACAACAGCGCCATAACAGTACATTGCACATTTAAATTTACATAAAAACGTACCAGAAAGACCCTTTTTCTGGCTCCTCCTCTTTTTGGATGCTGTAGATGAGTTTTTGTTCTTTTTGTCTGTCTCTTCACGGGGGGAATCTCTGATTAGCAATGCTTCAGATTGCACTAAGCCAGAACTTCTTTTAAAAATAAGGCGCCGGAACATTTTTTCAGACATGCAACTTTGTTCTCCATCGACATTTTCATAAACAACATCTTCCACAACCATAGGACCGGTTATTTCTGAAGTTGCCTTCAAAATGCATTGCAAGGAGGTCAGCTGAGAAAGTAATAAATGTATGCAACTCAACAGTAATCAGACATTAGAACTAAATAGTAAACTATGTGGCTTTGAGAAATTCAAATAAAAACATATAGAATGTATTAGTCCATGAGTAGCACCATCCTGTTCAGATCTGAGCTGCTAGGGCTTGGTCAAAGTGACCCCTCAGTTGCAGTCGCATCCCTACTTCTATAGCTCTATCCATCCAGAAAACTAACAAAGGCATGTAAAACTCTTCAAAGCAAGTAAGCTACGAGCATAAGATTGATCCTTCCTACGAGCCAGGTTACAGGACAAAATTAGCTAATTCAAACTAGGGCCTGTTCTTTTGCTCCGAAGCCGGCGGCTTTTGGCTTTTGCTACAGTACCTAACTTTCAAACGGAGTATTTTCTCAAGACGGGGTCTACAAGTTAAACGATCTACACGTTAAAAGCCCAACATCTGTACAAGTCAAAATCGCAAGCGAGTATCTGTCTCTCCGTAATCTGTACCGTAAACAGCCAAAATTCAAAAATTTCAGCCAAAAGCCATAAGCCGCAGCCGTTGCCAAACACCCCCTAAAACCAAATCAAGCCAATCCACCAATTGATGATGTCCAAGCATCAAGCTTTCTGATTCATGGCAAGAAGGGGCAGGATAAGGAGCCTGATGGTTTCGGCGACTCCATATTTGGTGCTTCTTAGGATATACTGTATAAGTAAAATCCATTAGATAGCTCCTCCTAAGCAACTACACCAATAGCTAAACCCATCAATGACTAGGAGGAACAGTTAATTTCAATCGGCCCATGTGATAATAATCTCATTTCCAGGTACTTCACTGGACCCAACGTGCTAGGAGGATCAGTTGGATTAACATCACCAAGAAAGTTGAGTGCTCCAGACTCCAGAGTAACAATGCACATAAATTTTACCTCACCCTCTAAGACTAATATGCTTATAAAAACTTGAGCAATGCACAGTGCTAGTAACATTTTTGTAGGGTTGTAAACTTGTAGTTGTATAAGATACCCTCCACAGAAGGAAGCCATGTAAATGTCCAACTCATTTTGGGACATAAGCAAAACGCTATGCAGTGATATGGTGCGTGTCATAAACCTAACTCATGGGGGTAATTACTGTGCAAAAAGAGACCAAACAGCAACAACTTGAAGGAGACGGGCCTCTAGGAGAGAGATAGAAATAGACCAGGGTTACTTGTTCATTCTCTTTTGTTGCATCTGATGCTTACAATACTCATACAAAGGATGGATTAAGATGGGACTAATAGTAGACCATTCGTATCTTTAGAAACTAACCGATATAGATATACCAAATAACCGATCCTTGTCCTGAGAAACCAAACAAATATTTTGAAAACAAAAAAGAAAAATTGATTGACAAGACAAAGGTTATGTTCGTATTGGCTTCTGCTTAGAAAAGCCAAAAGCCAATACGATCATTCGGCTTCTTGAAGCGGTTTCTTCATTTCTCTCGTTATCGTCTCGCTCCTGTTACACGCACACATCTCTCCTTCATTTTTTTTCACCGCTCGCCCCCTTCTTCTAAAAACAACTTCTTTCAGCCACTCCTATTTATTTTCAACCAAAACTTATAAGCCACAACCAGCTGATGATAGTTTCTCCGGCTCCTCGTCTTTTCAAATTGATTCCTAATAGAGTCGCCAAGCGAAGGACTGTTAAGGAGGCTTTAACCAACAGAAGATGGGTTCTAGATATCAAAGGGGCTTTATCTGTGCAGGTGCTCCTCGATTACTTAACCATTTGGGAGATGGTGGAAGATCTGGCTCTGGACCCGGCTGCCCCTGACCAGCATTTTTGGCTTCTCTCCAAGAATGGCCTATATAGCAGTAAGTCAGCTTATGAGGCCTTCTTCTTTGGTGCAATAAAATTTTCTCCCTGGAGGCGAATCTGGAAGAGTTGGGCTCCCCTAAAGTGCAAATTCTTCATTTGGCTGGCTGTCAAAAATCGCTGTTGGACTGCAGACCGTCTCGCTAAGCGAGGTTTACCTCACCCGGCTGTCTGCCCCTTTTGCGACCAGGTGGAGGAGACCGTGCAGCATATTCTGGTAGCGTGTGTTTTTGCTAGGCAGGTCTGGGCGGTCATTCTTCACAAGCTGGGTCTTGCTTCTTTGGTGCCCCAACCAGCTGATGATAGTTTCTCCGGCTGGTGGTGCAAGGCCATTAAAGGGTTGCCTAAAGACTTAAAGAAGGGGCTAAACAGCCTGATCATTTTGTGTGCCTGGGAGCTTTGGAAACATAGAAATTTTTGTGTCTTTGAGGGTGGAAGGCCTGGCCTTCAGTTAGTTCTCCAAAATGTGAGGGAGGATTGTAGTCTTTGGTGCTCTGCTGGAGCCCGAGACCTTAGTTTTTTGTTGTCCTCTTCCTCACTTGTGTGGAGCTGAGCTAGAGAGTGTTTTAGTAGAGAAGTTGTCTAGCTTCTCTTCAGTTTTGTCCTACCCTTTTGTAGCCCTTTTCTTCTTAATATAATGACACGCAGTTCTCCTGCGTCGTTCGAGAAAATGGACTATATACACATGAATATATAAGAGAATAGGCTACATTTGAACAGGTGTAAACTGAATTGAAGTGGTTTTGACCTTTATAACTTAGCATTAATCATACTTGATGCGGAAGAATGGCACCAGGGCCATTAGTAAAAGCTTCCGATATAAAATGCTGTCAATTTTGTTACATTAGCCCTAAGAGGTAAGGGCAAACAGCATTACAACTACAATAGATCTTCTAGAGAAAATTAGGGCCCGTTTGGAACATAGGAATTTCACAGGAAACCATTCAATTCCCGCATTCCAAATGGGGCCTTAGACATTAATAATTACCTCTTGCAGAATATCTCTTTGTTTCACACCATCACCAGCCATCATGAACCTGCATAGTTGTTGATGAAACACCACCACAAGATCAAAATTTAATGAAAGGGGTTTGAAAATAAATAGTATTAAATAAGTTCAGCACTCAGCAGAGATCATTGGGATTTCATGTGGCCATGCAAGTAATTTGTACATGAACCACCCAGTTAAGAATTTACTTGCACATAGTACTATTGAATGTACAACAATTTGCTAGCTCTTTCCCAACTTAACAATTTGTACTGGTAGTACATTTTTTTAATTTTCAATCAATGAAGAAACGGAAGTGAATTTCAAGTCATTTCTCAGGCAAGGCAACTGTAATTGCGTTACTGATGCATGGAGCGCAACAACAGTTCTTGTAGAATCACATATTTTACTTGCGTATATAGCAATCGCAATCCACCGTGTAATTCGGCAACTATAATAATCATCTATAAAAAAATTGCCTATTTGATAAAAGGTAAAACAAGCAACAACCACATCATTCTCTCCCTATTAGTTGTTTATTACTTTTAGCCCTGGACCAACTGTAAAACCTTGCTATAGTCATGGCCATTGACAAAACCCTCTTTTGCCCAAAATACCAAATTGTAAAGTTTGGCTTAATAATATGATGTCTTCATTATTTTCTGAACATGGCAAATGCCCCTTTTACTAAGAAATGCTGATGAAAATCCAAATAGAAAGCATCGACACCTACGGTATAGGGGCTTCCTGTTCAGGATTTCCAGGCTCTAGATCCTTAACAAGAGGAGATAAATCCTTCTGAGAACAGCAAAAACAATAATATTAGGATAGAGCATATATTAAAATAGGAACCTTTGACAATCACACAACAATGTAATTTGAGAAGCATCACCTTGATAATATCCATGTCAGCATTCACATGTCTGCTATCCAAGAATACCTAGCATAACACAAATATAAGCATCGAAAAAACTGAAAATGCAGTTGCATAATCCTTAGATATCAATGTAATAATCACACCAGGTTTGCACTCATAACAATTGTACCATAATTAGACGAGCAGCCTTTGCACTTTCAACAACATGCCACTGCCCTTCTTCTGAAGCAAATAACCATTCCTGAGTTCGAGCCTGAAACAAGTTATGTTCAGTAGCAATCATGAATGGAACATAGGAACTTTTTGAGTTTTTCTTTCTAACTAAATGGTAGACAATGCTGAGACTCAAGGAAATTTCAGTGGAAGCTATTTTGGTTATCAAAGGAATCCTAGCTAGGAACATCAGTTGACCCACAGGCACAGAAAACTTTCATTTTGATGCAGCAGAAACTGCAAAAGCCATAAATTGGAGAAATAAAACGATGAGAATGAGGGACAAACTAGATTATAAACCCTAGGCAAGACTCAATCTAGGTATACTAGACAAGATGCACCATCACAACCTCATATAGATTCATTAGGGTAACAGATTTTTTATTAATCTGAAATAGGTTTCCCAGAAAGGGATACATGGCAATTGGCAACATATTTATAGGTTTCATTACAGAGATAAAGCAGGAAATTCTACGAAGGAAGCTAAAACTTATTCAACTAAACATTAATTGGCTGGTACAGGCGTACGGCCATGGGCATACCAGCCTTCAACCAAATAGGGAATATTACAGAAGGTAACTACTGAACAACTGATTCCCACTGAAGAAAAAAAAAACTATTGACATGAATAATAACGCAGGTGCTAGTACACTAAAATTACAAGGTAAATCCACCCAATGAAGTTTGATCTCAGCCATTTGTTTCCAATCCAATTTTTGGTAATTGCTTAACGACATTTTAAATAAAAAATCCTCATGTGAGGAATAGTTTCACAGCAAGAATGAATAGCAGAAATCACATAAAATGCACAAACTCCTTAACTTGGCGATGAACTCTAGGGGATATCAACCAGTAACGATATTTATCAGTGTGAAAATATTCTAAATCACTATCAGCTTGTTTTGTTTGAGGAACCGGACGGTCAATGGACCATCTGATCCTAACTCAAACCTAGCCCACTTGTTTCATTTGAGGAATGGAATGGGTTCATCCATCACCACCTCATCCCTCATAAGCACAAGGCTAGTACAAAAATGACGGATGGGGCATCCCACCAAAATCATGGGATGTTCCCATGATGGACCAACCCATCCTAGGATGAGGCAATATCTCAAACCAAAAAAACTACATATTTCCATCTGTAGCTCCAATGAACAGTTTGTTTGCATTTAATCCAGCAGATTTGTGATGTCAGGGCGATCAGAACAACACCCTTAATCTAATCCAACCTCTCAAATATGTCATTCCTTAGCCTCCTGTGTCATCCTCCCCAGAGTAGCAAAAATAAATCCTCAAGACTTTGTGAGGTAGCCCAATTATCACTCCTTGCACTTGATGGTTATTGTTTTGCACTGCAGTTACTCTTCTAGAAACCTTAACTTCTGTCGAACTACATAAGCAAGCACTTGCCACATGCCATTTCTTCACTCTCTCTCTATAAATCTCTTTGGCTTGACGGACCTATACAGTCCACACGATTAGAGCATCCGCATCACTTGACAATGGAGTTTACGTTTGTTGACTTGACATATTTGCAAGAAGATTTCACACCTCCGCCAATCATAATGCTTCCATGGAAGGTGCATTAGACAAACCACATAAAAAATTAGAATCATGCCAGAGAAGGAAACAGAATGTGTGCCTTCGTACATACTATAGTTTGAAGCAACTGGATGTGTGCCTTGTCAAGTATGAGTATCACCACAACATCACATTGTCAGGCCAGAATGTGTTTACAAAACTAACACATTAATTCAGATAACATCTAAATTAAAATTGGTGTAAAATGCATAGGTTGAATGCTTCAATCGAAAGGAAAAAGTGAGTGGCTAAGAGGCAAATGGACCCAAAAAACCTTGTTCAACACAGTTTGCTATTTCTTCTAGTGTGTCTTGATTTTCAAGCATATTTCCTCATAATAATTTATCCTCTTATTCCACTTCTTTCTTGCAAGCCAAAGCAGATCAAGGAAATGATTAGCTACGGGATCCAGTTAAACCAGTAAACAACTAAGTAAAAAACAGTAAAATACTGAAAAGGCAAAGCTGCAAATCAACAATATATAACAGACCTTAGGCACAATAAAAACTCCACAATGGTATACAAATGTTTCAGTTTGCTTCTTGGCATCCAATAAAGCAGCCTTGTAGCAGTAGAGTGAACTTCCCTGTTCACCAAGAATGAACTGCCTCCTTCGTCCTGGGACAATCACTTTCAGATCTCCTATAGCTCCTAGCTGAAGATCTCGCAATGATAGAAGTATATCAACGCCAGAAGAGTATGACTCCCGGATTTTGTTCTCGTTTTGAAGAGCATGAATTACAGCATTTGCCTGTAGTGCCAACATAGAAGAGAAGAGTAAGATTCCCGACAGGAACTTAATTGTTTATTTTTCATACTATTTATCAGAATTATATAATAATTACCTGTTTCATGTTGGAGTATTTAGCAGACTGATCCAGTAGTGATTTTATTGTGTGTGCTACACTCCTATTCCCTTTTACCATGACCACCATGAAGGTCTGGAAGGCAGCCTTGTTAGAGGGTTCACTAGCTATAGCTTGAATACTCATATCCCATCCAAACCTGAACTCAGACAAAAGTAGGGCTACAAGAGGGAAAAGAAGAAATGAATGTAAGTAAATCTTCGATATTAAGTGGTTAATTACATAGAAAAATAGCCCCTGTTCTTTTATAATTGGTGTTTTAGAATTCGTGGAACTTTTTGAATTTTGAACACCAATACCTGTAGAACTATCTATATTGACCAGACAATAACTATATCATTAGATTTCTTGTTAAAATACTTTCATACTATTACGAATTTTTAAATTTATACTAATATATAGTTATAAAAATCGAAGGTCAAAGTTGCCTCTAGAACTGTGAAAAGTAAATAACTCATAGAAGAACACAGTAAGTTAAAGAAGTAATGCAGAAAATTTAAAACTATCTTAAATTCAAATATTCAAAATCACAAAGGTGTATATGAAAAGTTAAATGCCAACAAGGTAAAATGAAATGGTGGTAACTGCCAAGTAATCAGTTAAAAAGGTAAAATGAAATGGTGGTAACTGCCAAGTAATCAGTTAAAAAGGTAAAATGAAATGGTGGTAACTGCCAAGTAATCAGTTCTCTCAATAATTGACAGAAGTTCACCTAAAACATGGGATTCTGCAAGGGTAAGGCACGCAAACTTCCCCCCTGATTTCAAAACCCTCTTGGCCTGCAAAGGTCTTTCTTAGTCAGACATAACATGAAGAAAATTGAAGTTCCATCAAGCCCACTAGATAGTTCTATTACAACAACTAAACAGGAGTATTTAAAATTAAAATTCAAAATAACTCAACACAGAAATACCTCATTTAGATATTTCATCCCCAGTTTCGTGCCTGCCTCTGGCTCCATAAGAGCATCCAATCCTCCCTTATCAAGTATGACATCAAAGGACCCATCTGCAAACTGGCAATTTGATATATCAGATATTTTGATAAGAAATGTGTATTACAGATTGCTGGACAGATAAAGCGCAAGAAACTAAGTTTAGAAGCACCCTTTAGTCCTTCACAAAACAGCAAGGGCAACTGATAAACATAAATGAATAGAAATGAAAAAAAAATGTAACAGGAAACAATGTCAATGACTGAGTTCACCATCCATTGTAAGTATCACAACAAAAGCCAGCGGGTATAATATCAGGGTCGTTCAGAATCTCAACCAAACAATCTTTTTTTCCTTTTGTTTTTGGTTTGGTCTACAATGTTGCAGAAGCTACGAATTAAAATCATAAGCATCTCATGGAAGCAGCCTCAGGGTGCCAATAAATCACTTCATTTGCAAGACCTCACACTGACAACACATTGACTCTCATTCGTAAACCCCAAATCAGCCAAAAGTAGCGAACTTATTACCATTGTCTACTAAATTTCGCCTAGAACATTGAGTTCAATAAGCAGGAGCCTCCATTGTAGGTACTATAATAGTGAATTCAGTTTACCACTGCACTGAACATAAGAAGTACCCGTATTAAAAAAAAGGGGTAAGAGGTGTCTCTATTCTTCATTCAGTGGCTAATAGCATCATCTATTACACCATCAAGTCCAATCGAACATTGCAATTTGCAAAAGCAGAAACGGTACTCCTAGATCCAACACCATCAGCAAGTTCAAATTTCACAAGCCCAGCTAAACAGTTAACAAGGAGAGCATAGGCATTTCAACTAAAACAATTTAATCGCTCCACCTAAACGGAACCATTAAAAAGCTCAATCGATGCTCCCACAAACCCAACCCCAATAAATCCAAAATCCTAACTCCGCAACAACAAACCATCGCAGCACCGCGGTTCATCAGGCGCACGGGCCGAACCTGCATGCTGGTCATGTCCATGACGCGCCACCGCATCTCGGGGCGCGCGCGGGCGTGGCGGCGGAGCATGTCGGCGACGACGACGCGGGAGAAGTCGACGTTGGTGATGCGGCGGAACCCCGCGTCGTAGAGCCGCTCCGAGAGCACCGAGCTCCCGCACCCGGGGACCAGGATCTCCGGCCCCTTCCCCGCCCCGCACCCGCGGAGGAGGGAGAGGAGCGGGGCCTGGAGGTGCGGCCACTCCGCGTACCACTCGAAGCTGTCGCCGGCGCCGCGGAGCGCGAAGAACTTGTCCCAGTTCTCCCGCGACGTGAAATCGTGGAGCGTATCAAGGATCGCCGCGCCCGCCGTCGCCGACGTGGTCGCCATGGTGTGGGAGCGCGAGGCGTCAAACCCTAGCTTAGGGGTTTAGGAATGGCCGGAGAGGGTAGTGACTGTGAGCGAAAACGGCACGTGAGGGAAATGAGGTGTGATCATGCTTTCCGATTTGCATAATTTTTTAGAGCACATGAATATTGGATATATATTATTTGTTTTAAAATTAATGTTATTTTTATTAGAGAGAAAAACATAAAAACACTTCTCTTTAGAATTTTGGATAGTCCCAATGGGAACGGAGGAGCTTGGCAGAGATCGGAAGACGTAGGGCTGCCTCTGCCAAGTTGATCCTAGGTATGATGTCAAAGCTATAGGGTATATTTATATTAGCTTTTAGATTTACTTTTTGATTTTAATTTATGAATAGTAATAGTTTATAGATATGTTTATAGAGAGACAATCACGTGCGACTTTGTCCGATATAAATGGAACCACTATAATATGTATTATAGTCAACTATTAGACCCCGTTTTAAAAAGGCACTCCATTTAAAAACTAGGTACTGTGGAAATATCATTTATTGTAGAAAAATAACTTTTAAAAGTCAATACGAACAAGATCATAGACTTATAGAGTACAGACAGTGCGAGCGAGATTAATATGGGCGGCAGGATGATTTTCGTGTCTGATCGAAAATAAATACTTGAGATTATACGGAGAAATCGGTCGATGTTTGTCTATTTGCTTTCCCTGAGGGTTCAATATAATTCCCAATGTAGTATGCATCTTTAGTTTTGGATCAAAATATAGTCGTCCCAAATTCACGGTATATTGGGCTTCTTCTTGTCAGTTTCTAAAAACTGCTTTTCGGCTTTTCTACAATAACTAGCTTTAAAACAGAGTGTCTTTTCATTGTATAGAGTCTACAAGTTGATTGTGACACACACTGTAGTGATTTTATTTATATCAACTAAAATCACACGCAAAATTCTATTACCATATACTCTCTTAAAAATAGTAAAAAGCCTCTACGCTATAGCTATAAGCCGAAACAAAAAAAAACAGGCCCATTAGCGATTCCTATTACCAAACTCTCATGGCGTCACTGGTATGGATCCTCTCTTGGTTCGCACACACCTCTCGTGTGCAGCACACTCCAACACCAATCTCTTCCTTCGCTAACATTATATGCTACCGTTACTCCTCACCCGTGTCCGTTGATGACCAGTTGCTATGTTCTTCTATTGCTGCTAACTAGTTTATTATTGAAATAAATTAAATTAGTATCTCCCTTCTTGTTTTCTTAGATGGCGTCCCTTCTAATTGTACGCTAGATTGGAAATCTAACACTATAGAATTACTATAGTGTTGCGTAGGGTTGCCTCTGTTCGACGTAGAATTGAACTAACTCCTCGCCTAAAAGATTGCGCATTTCTGCTATATGCATACCTATATATAAAGAAGAAGGCTTGATTTTTAGTTCATGTTAAAGTAGGGAGAAATAATCTGAAAATTAAACCTGGAAGAATCGTTGAAAGAATCAGTTTGCAATTCATTAATTGAAGAGGAAACATAACCAGAGGACAATTTCCTGTGATGAACAATGATTTTCTGTCCTTGTTAAGGAACAACAAGTGAGTTGACGTGGGTAAAAGCAAAACATAACTATAATTTGTCTTAATCCTAAAAAGCATTAGAACTAATCAGATCCATAATAAACTAACATCTAGAACAAATTGATGAGGGGAATAACCAACCAAAGACATCACTCCAAGCTCACTTGCTCCATGTTCCCTTGCCTTGATCTCCGCCACATACTCTCTCTGCATAGTACCCAATCTGTGAACCCTTTTAAACTCTAAAGAAATATGAATGTATATCATGTAAAGTGACGATGCTCCTGCATAAAGAATAGATAGGACAGATTATTCTACCAGTGCATTGCCTTCTTATAGTGGCAAACAAACGAAGTTATGGACAGATGTGTGGATGGGAGTAGTTCCTCTAAAATGCCAGTTTCCTAGTATTTATGCTATATGTTCTGATAAGGAAGCTCCAGTAGCAGATGTACTGGAGGAGGGTTGGAATACTGAATGCAGAAGAACACTTGGAGAGAGGGAGTTACAGGAATGGGAGAATCTTATGCTTCCATTGCAAGATGTAAATTTAGATGAGAATAAGGATGAGATTAAGTGGACGCTGGATTCAAAAGGAATTTGCACCACAAGTTCTCTATATCAATATATGGCCTTTAGGGACAGGCTGATGATTGAACTGTGGAGATGTAAAACTCCGCTCAAGATCAGAATGTTTATGTGGCAAGTATTTCATGGTAGAATTCTGTCTTGGGATCAATTTTGCAAGAGTGGAGGACAGGGGTCTGGGTGTTGTAAACTATGCGTGCAATTAGAATTAAATGATCACATTATGTGTCAATGTCTTATGGCCAGATTCGTGTGGATTAATATTAGTGAAGCTTTGTTCTTGTTCTTGGCGAATTTGTCATCATCCAGCTGCGGACCATGAACACCTGTACAAGTCCGTCCAATGTAGTCCTTTCCTTTTCACTGTTATTACTGCTGTTAGAGAATTAGCCCTCTGAGTGGCCTGCGAAAGCGCGAAGAAATCAGAGGAGCATGCTAGAAGGATCCCACCTCGAGTTTGTGTCGCCGGCAAAAACTTTCTGTGAAAAACTTTCCCAAAATCTCTGCTGTCAAGCCTGCATCTATCCTTGCAAGCTTGGTTTACTGTCGACAAATTATTGTGGCATTAGTCTACCTGACGAGCTCTCGAACGACTCCTCGGGGCGAGGTGCTCAGGCGGCCTCGTTCCAACTCAGCATACGACAATGCAAAAATTACTCTCAGACACAATTCTTGTGCTCAGGGCTCCCGAAATGCCTGTGAAAAGAACCTGTGAGGCGAACGTCGATGGCTTGGCGGAGAACAGCATGGCGGCCATTGCATCGAAGGCCGTTTGCTGGAGCAGCTAGCTTGCCCCTCGCCATGTTGCCACGGCAACATGCCAAGGAACAGAGATGAGGCACAGATGACAGCACCAACACACTACCTGTTCCCAGAACCACCTGTCTGTCCTGCATTTCGAAGCAAGCGAAGAGGAAGAAGACGAAGGCCCGAGTGCAAGCTCACTCAGAAGAAGACTGAAGAAAAAAAAAATACACAACAACACAGATTAAACACCACTGGCCTTATGAAGCTTCCGGCCTGGATGGATCGCCCAGGTTGCAACCATGAGTGGAACTAGAATAATAAAAATGATTCATATTCACCACTTGACTTTACATATAATATATAATAACATATATATAATTTGCAAGTAACATTGTACTAATAGCAATGTGTTTAGCAATTTTTAGTATCAATAATTTAACATAACTGATGATAATGTACAATGATAAAGAAATGACGATCAAAATGCTTACAAAAATGCATTGACACTAATCATGTATTTAGTTTTTCCAAACCCGCATTGAAATTGTAACACAATTTGACAAAAAAAAAACAAACATGGACAATCAAATTGAATCTCTAACTCACAAATTTAGTGTCTGCGTTTGAAACAAATGGAAAGAACTGAAAGAAATTTAGAGCAAAGTAAATACCATATACTGATTTCTTGACTTGGGTGATCTAATTTGGGTCTAAGCCTCCTTCCTTTTTTGGTGTCTTGGTTAGACGCCGGCGATGCAATGGGGACTAGATGGCGTCACGGCGAGATAGCAAGTGAGGAAGTTAATCAATTTCTTTGGCGACCAGTGGCTGAGTGAGGCGCGACGCATGTCTCATCAATTGGCAGCATGGGGCGAACAAGAACAAGGCAACTGGTGAGGTGGCGCTTCGGTTGTGCATTGATGCAAGAGAGTGATTGAGTGGGGTAAGGAGTGTCGGTTTGAGCTCCCTCTGTGGATTGGCCTCCTAACATGCTAACTCGGACTTTGGGTCTCTTGTCTTTGGGCTGTATGCTTTGAGCATCTGCCAATTGGGTTGTGCGACAAGCCAAAGGTGCGAGGCTTGGTTGCAAACTAGTTATGGGTGCATATATTTTGGACCAAGGGTTGCACACATGGTATATATAGGCTTGCACCTACTAAATTTTTTAGATCCGATATTCTGTGACACCGGTTAAGAATATTGAGCTCTGCCCTGGTTGAGGCACCTTTAGAGCATCTCCAGCAGGAGCCCTCAAATCAGGGCCCCTACTTTTGATTTGAGGGCTCCCTCTATTTTTGAGGGCTCAAATTTTTTGCATCCACTCCAACAGCAGCCCTCAAATCAGGGCTCTCAAATCTATCCCAACAGACAATGACACATAGGACCCACCCGTCATCCCCTCCTCGCGGGGACAAGAAGAGTCGTGTCGGGCGGGGGAACATCGGCGAGCGGAGAGGAGCCGCCGGGACGTCGCCGGAGGGGAGGAGCTGCGCCGGATCTAACCGGAGGGGGGAGCCGCGCCAGATCTCCCCGCGAGGAGAGGAAGCGTCGGGCCAGGATCTCGCGCAGGGAGGGGTCGGCCACGCCGGGAGCCGGGGAGGAGCCGCGCGCGGGACGTCCCCGCGAGGAGCGCGTCGGAGTGGAGTGGACCAATCTCGAAACACCACGGATCAGCGCGAGTGGAGTGGAGCGGATTGGATTGGGCTCCCGTACCAGGGGTTCGGAGGAGAGGGAGCAGTCCTTGGGGTCGAAGCCGAGGACCTCGACGGCGGGCTGGGACGAGGCCCGTCCGTACGCCGCGAGGACGCGGGTGGCCTTCTCCTCCCGACGCCGGATCCACGCCGCGCACGCCACCTTCCCGCCGCCTCGCCGCCTCGTCGCGCGCGGGGGAGAGAAAGAAGTCGCGCTCGGGGCAGAGAAGGAAGTCGCGCGCGGGAGGCGCTTGCGGGCGGGCTGCGGGCGTCGCTTGCGGGCGGGGTGCGGACGGGCTGCGGGCTTCGCGCGCGGGGAGGGGAACTGGCGGCGCGCACGGGCGGGGAGGGAGGCGGGCGGGGAGGGGAACGGGCGGCGCGCACGGGCGGGGAAAGACGCGCGCGAGGGAGGGGAAAGAGGCAGCGGCGCGTAGAAAACTGCTCCAACTGTAATTTGGGGGCTTGGCCTAGAGCCCCCAGGAATGAGGGCTGAGGGGGGATTTAAGGGGCCCCTCAAATTTGAGGGCTCTAGTAGGGACCCTGCTGGAGCTCTAGTTTTGTCTCAAGCCCCTAAATTTGGTTTTAGGGGCTCAAGTAGGGGCCCTGCTGGAGATGCTCTTAATAGTTGAGTTTTGCTATACAACATTCGACTGTTTTTGAGAACAAAAACAGTCAGATGATTTGAGACATTAGATCTCCATTTAATGGATGCACCTATACAAGCCCCCCTCCAAAAATGAGGAGTACGTGTTGTGCGTGTAAAGAAGTCGTATAGGACTAGGCGTTCCTCAGCAACGAGGAGAGATCCTCTATATAAGCCTGTGCAATAGGAATCTCTGCATGCAGTTGGGTCGATCGATCGTAGACTCAGGTTTTGGCGAGTTCCTTGACACACATATATACAATTAACCAGCCACCGGCCGGCCGGAGAGACGATGACGCCACGGCTGCCGGGGTTCCACTATCTCCTCGCGGCGCCGGGCCTCGCCGTGCTCGGCTACGCTCTCTACAGGCTCTCGAAGGACCGCGCCGAGAAGGAGAGGAAGGCGCAGGCGGACGCAATCAGGAGCATCGTCCACCTACGCCGTAGGCAGGCGGCCGAGCGGATGGCGCACAAGGGATCCGGCGACCGCACGCCGGCGGAGTGATTGATCGAGCCGCGCGATCCATCGATCGGGCGCTACCTGTGCACGAGGCTGTACGTATGTACGACGTACGTCTTCGGCTCTTAAGTGTTATGTAGGTTAAAATTTGGGAGTAGAAAGCTACGTACAGATCGTGCTGCTGCATGCATATATCGTCTTTGATTTAGGAGGTTTTTTCTTATATTCACCCGTAGGCGTACTTGGTTGCAGATGTGTGATATCTCGGTAATTAATGTTAATTTATGAGTAATCTTGATTTCCACCCGAAGTACTGTTAATCAGATGTGTACACATGCAAGTTCTATGAATTTTCTTTGTTCACATGTGTTGAGTCCTCTGCTTTATACAAAACAAGATCAATCACAAGACAGATAATAGTAGATTGAAACACAGAGAGGTAGAAAGAACTCCTGGCCTTGCTTTCTTTCTGATTTTCGTATACAAATTTGCCAATAGCGCTCCCTATTTATAGTCTAATGGTGAGGTGCCCACCATGGGCTAAGGCTTCAAGCCCAGGCTCAGATTTCCAAACACTCCTCTTTGGGCACTCATCCGACACGTTTATGCCTCGTCAAAACTCCATAAAAACCCAGTGGAAAAAATTTGGAGAAAAAAAATACATGATACATGTTATGTTGCGTTGCACGAATTGCCTCATTAAAAACCTTGATCGAAAAACTTCAGAAAAACTCGTCAAGGGAAAAAGAGTACAATCCACCCAATTTTGTTCAATCTTCAGGACTTATTCTTTGGGTATTCGATCTTCATGATTAAGGTTCAAAACGGGCTTAAGAAAATCCTCCCCTTGAATTATGCACTTCTCAAAGTCTCATCATTCCAATTCTTCGTTCGTGTCTTTGAAAGCTAGATGTAGGAAGTGACTTAGTGAATAAATCTGTTAGATTCTCACATGACATAGTATGCAATACCTTAATTTCGTCTATCTTTTGCAATTCATAAGCATAGAAGAACTTGGGGTTGATATGCTTTGTGAGATAACTCTTCACATAGCCCGTTTGTATTTGTGTAACACAAGCTGCATTATCTTCATAGATAATCATGGGAGCTTGCATAATATTCATCTCACATGACTGCTAGATGTGGTGAATTATTCGTCGGAGCCAAACACATTCTCGTGCGGCTTCATACAGCGCTATAATTTCTGAGTGGTTCATCGAAGTCGTTACAAGACTTTGCTTAGACGATTTTCAGGAAATTGCAGTTCCACCGCATAGGAATACATAGTCTGTTTGTGACATTGCGATATGCGGGTCCGACAGGTACCCAGCATCTGCATAGCCAATCAAGTTCAAATCTTGATTCTTTCTATAGAACAATCCAAGGTCCTTACTTCCTTGGAGGTATCGGAATATGTCTTTTATTCCCTACCAATGCCTTTTGGTGGTTCTGCGCTATGCCTTGCTAACAGGTTTACGGCAAATGCGATGTCCAGTCTAGTGCAGTTTGCTAAATACATAAGCGCTCCTACTGCATTTAAGTATGTGAATTCTGGTCCTAGGACTTCCTCTCCCTCTTCCCTAGGTCGGTATGGATCTTTTTCTTGCTGTAAAAACCTCTCGATCATCGGTACTTTCGATTATTATGCCTTCTCAAAGCCAAACCTTTCTAACACCTTCTGGGCGTAGGCTAATTGATGCACTAATATTCCTTTAGGGACATGCTCGAGCTGCAGGTCTGAATAATATTTGGTTTTACCCAAATCTTTCATTTCAAATTCTGACTTCAGGTAAGAACTTGCTTCTTTTATGTCTTCCATTGTCCCGATGATATTCAGATTATCTACATATATTGCGATTATACAAAATCCATTCTAGGATTGTCGTATAAACACACATGGACAATCTTCATTGTTCGTGTAACCTTTCTTGCACAGAAAGTCGCTTAAGCTATTAGACCACATCCTGCCAGATTGCTTCAGTTCGTACAGTGATTTCCTGAGCTTCACACTGTACAGATTTCTATTTGCTCTGTCTTGGTTCGGGACGGGGATACCTTCAGGCACCTTTATATAAATATCAGAATCCAAGTTTCCATAAAGGTATGCGGTTACCACATCCATCAATTTCATTTCTAGATTCAAGTTTATTGCTATTGAGATCAAATATCTAAAGGTAATTCCACTCATGACTGGGAAGTAGGTTTCTTCATAATCTACTCCTCGACGTTGAGTAGAGGTGGCCAGTGGGCCGTGCCGGGCCGGCACGGCACGGGCCCGGGCTCGGCACGGCCCGTTTAGGCACGGCCCGTTAAGGCCCGTGTATTAAACGGGCCGTGCCGTGCCGGCCCGCGGGCCGCGGTGGGAGCCCAAGCACGGCCCGAGGCCGTGCCGTGCCGGCCCGGGCACGATTAAGGCTAAACGGGCCGTGCCGGCCCGGCTAGCCCGTTTAGCCCGAAAAAAAAGAAAAAATTAAGAAAAATTGTAGAAAATTAAGAAAAATGTAGAAAATTCAAAAAAATTGTAGAAAATTCAGAAAAAAATATAGAAAATTGTAGACATTGTTAATCATAAAAATAAATATTTGCAATGACATAATGAGCTTTATTAATTTATTAAATTACATGGGATGGCTGCCTCATTAAAAACTTTACCAAGTAAAAACTCAATTTGAGAAAACCTTGGTAAAGAAAAAAGAGTACAGCCTATAAAGCTCATTATTGACCACATATGAAAGAAAAATATTGAAAATCCTATTCATTGCTATCTAAATACAAATTCTCAAAAGATTCTTCTAAATATTTATTATCTGCAGTATGTTGGAGTCTTGCTTCAGCCTGTTCCCAGTCTTTGACGGTCATAAGTACTTCGACCATCTCGTTGGAGAGACTTGTTCGTCGCTCCTCGATTATTCTTCCGGAAAGACTGAATGCTGACTCCGAGGAGACTGTAGAGACAGGAACAGTCAACACATCCCGCGCTAATATGGATAGCACTGGATATGATACCTTCTGGGTTTGCCACCATGAGAGGATGTTCAACTCCTACTCGAAGCTGACGCTATCACTGTTGAGATAGCTTGATAGGTCTCCAGTGCTTTGTCGCACCTGCTGTGTACCTGCACCTGCACGAGAACTAGACGAAGAACCAAAAATCTTGCCCCATTGCATAGCCCCCCTAGAGGTGCTAGGGACTACAGGGGGTCTTTGTAAACGCACAGATCCAAATTTATTTTCATATTTATTATATATCTCATATAATTTATCCTTAACTTGTGTATAGTATGAACAATAGTCTAAACCGGTAGCCTCACTTAAAACTTGTAAAACATTTATAAATCCTTGGAGTTTGGCCCTAGGATCCAAAATAAAAGCAAATGCATATAAAATAGGAATTTCGCTCCAATATTTTAAAAACTTAGATTTCATGGCACCTACAGCATCCCGTAGTATATGATCATTTTCAAAAGCCTTTAGGTGAGTGGCAATTTCAACAATATTATGAACAATCATGGGAGATGTAGGGTAGTATACTCCAGAAAGACAAACTGTAGCTTTATGAAAAATTTCTAGAAAGGAAAATATTTTTTCACCAACATCCCAATCGTCCTCAGTAAGTTCAGGGTCTCTAACTTGGGTTCTACTTGAGGAGCTACGAGATTGATGACTTTGGGTGTGAAGGAAAACAGATAAAGTGCTCTTATGTGGCAATATATGTTTAAGCATAAGATAAGTAGAGTTCCATCTAACAGGCATGTCTAAACCAAATTTTCTAGGACGAACATTCATTGCTACGCAAAAACTCTTATATGCGGCTATTCGTTGGTTAGAACAATTAATAAATGAAATTGCATCTCTAAAAGAATTAATACAAGCATCTAATCTTTTTAAACCGGATTTAACAATAAGATTAATAATATGACAAGCGCAACGTTGATGCAATAAGAAAGACTGTGCATAATTATTAAACAAAGGAGTAAGAATTTCCATAGCTTTAGTATTTGCAGCTGCATTATCTAAAGTTATAGAAAAAATCTTATCCGTGAGACCAAAATCTTCTATAACTTTAATAATGCTATCTGCAATATTTTCAGCATTATGTGAAACATTAATTAATTTAAATCCTATAATTCTTTTTTCCATTATCCAGTCATCATTAACATAATGAGCAACAACGCTAATATAATCCTCTCTTGCCCTACCACTCCATATGTCGGATGTCAAAGCAATAGAGAATGTACATGTATGAAACATTTCTTTCAATTTATCACGACAATTGTTATAATATTTAATTAAATCTCTAGTTGTTGTTTGCCTAGATACAGTAGTAAATCGAGGGTTATGAGCAGTCGTAATATATTTTTGGAAAGCATCAGATTCACCAAAATTTAAAGGTAAATCTTGAGAAGCAATTAATCTACAAAGAGATTCCCGAGCTACCTCTGGGTTGTACTCCCACGTACGTACCGAGCCGTCGGGGTTATATTGCAGCTGTGTCTGGCGCATTTGTATTCCTTGCCTTTTCTTGCAGCTTGCAGCATGTCGTTGTAGATGACCCGTCCCACCTGAAGATTTTGCACTCAATTCATTACCACAAATTTTACAAACAGCATACCTCACCGAAGTCCCATCATCGTCGGTCCTGAACTTCTTGTCGAAATCATTCCAAACTGTAGATGTACTAGCTCTTGATCTTTTTGCACCCGTGCTTTGAGTCGTGGATGCACTTGTTGAGCCAGCAGAAGATGGATCGATTGGACCCTGCGCCACCGGGGCCGTCGGTTCTTCGGCATCTCCAGTTTGTACATGTGGACCTTCCGCGGATGGATATGCTTGTTGAAACGATTGCATATCCTCCGCCGAGAGGCCGTATTCGGAGAGTTGAAAATCGTAGTTCTCCATTAAATCAACTGCAAATTGAAATAATAAAGAACGATTAGCAAAAAATTAAACCAATAAATAATACCAAATAAGAGTATAAGACAGCATTATTACCTCCTTTGCAGCTCTCACAAAAATCTTTGAAGATTTTTGAATTTTCGGAATTTTGCCCGAATTTTCACCAAATTTGCGCAAACACTTTCGAATTTTTCAGAGCTAAACCGAGAGAGAAGAGTGAGGTTTGAGGTGTGGAGAATGGAGGCCGGATGCCCCCCTATTTATAGAAAAAATTTCAGATTTTTTCCGATTTTTTTGCTATTTTTTTCGAATTTTTTTACCCCCAACGGTCACAAAAACGGCTAGTTTTTGAATTAGCCGGGCCGGGGCGGGCCGTGCCGGGCCGGGCGTGCCGTGCCGTGCCTGCCGTGCCGCCGGGCCGTGCCGTGCCGTGCCGTGCCGGGCCGGCACGGCCCAATTGCTAAACGGGTCGTGCCGTGCCGGCCCGCCGTGCCGCACCGGCGGCCCAGGCACGGCCCGGTCCGTCGTGTCGTGCCGGCCCGGCCCATTTAAATCCCGTGTCGTGCCTAAATAGGCCGGGTCTACAGTAACGGGCCGTGGTGCGGCCCGTTTAAGCCCGGCCCATTTGGCCACCTATAACGTTGAGTGAAACCTTGTGCTACCAATTTTGCTTTATATCTTAGAATTTCATTTCTTTCATTTTTCTTTCGAACAAATGCCTACTTATGCCCTACAGGGTGCACATAGGGAGGTGTGCGGCATACGGGCCCAAACACCTCTTTTTTGTTCAGAGATAATAATTTAGTTTCTATTGCCTTCTTCCAATCTTCTCAATCTGATCGTTTTTTATATTCAGCGAGCGATGCAGGCTTTGGATCAAGATCAATAATTGTGGTAATTTTCTTTGCAAAGTAGATATCAACATTGGTTGTTGTCCTATTCATGGACTCTCCCGTGTGCATATAATTTATAGTTATTTCTTCATGAGTTGCTTCTTCTGGTGCGATTGCTTCTTCTGGAGCTTCTCCTTGCTCATCGCTTCTTCGAGTTGCGTTAGCAAGTGCGCACACATCTATGCCGATTTCTTCTTCCATGGGGATATTCAGATCTGGTATGCCCTTTTCTGAAGGTGTCATACTAATGCCAGGTCTCAACTAGCTCCCCTTCTGGTTCTAGGGAATTTCAATGATCGGCTGTGACAAGTCCTTCTTATCCTTCTTCACCGGGCGTCCCCGGTTACTTGGGATTTGAGGGGCCGGAGTTCTCGTCCTTTTAGTCTGAGGCCTATGAATGGGATTAGGGATACCTTCTACTTTCTTTGGTATTTCAACCCTCTCCGGTGCATTGCGTGCAGGCACATGTGACTTGGTCACACTCTTCAAATACTAAAGTGGTCAGGCAGTTGATTTGCTAATGCTTGCAAATCAATGATCTTCTGGACTTCTCTATTTGCTTCACTAGTGTGTGGGTCATGTACATGGATTCCCGTGTCTTACCACGTAATTTCCCGATATTTTTCATCAAGGGGTTGATTTCCTCCCCTAATGTTGGGAAATTATCCTCATCAAATATGCAATCAGCGAAGCGGGCGGTATGCAAATCTTCTGTCATGGGTTCTAAATATCTGATTACGGATGCAGTCTCATAACCAACGTATATACCAGTTTTTCGGAGAGGACCTATTGCAGTATGCTGTGGAGGGGGTATAGGTACATAAACTTTGCATTCAAACCTCTTGAGATGAGAAATTTTCGGTGCTGATCCTTGCGCTAGATGCATAGGTGAATGGATGTTGTAGGCCAATGGTCTAAAGTTGATGAGATTTGCTGCATGTAGGACTGCGTGTCCCTAACATTTAGCTAGCAAATTACAATTATGTAAAAGAGATTAGGCAATAAATTTAATTCTCTTGATTAATGCCTCTGCTAAATCATTCTGGGTATGGACATGCGGTACAGAATGTTTAACTGTAATTCCCATCACCATGCAATAATCATCAAATGCCTTTAAAGTAAATTCTCCGACGTTGTCCATTCTGATGGACTTTGTGTGATGATTAGGGAAAACATTTTTGATGTGAATTATCTGCGAGATCAGCTTTGCAAAAGCATGGTTTCTCGTAGACAATAAACTTACGTGTGACCATTTTGAGGAAGCATCGATGAGCACCATGAAATATTTGAATGGCCCTGAAAGTGGCTGAATGGGACCGCAAGTGTCTCCTTGGATGCGTTCTAGGAATGCAGGGACTTCATCCTTTACTTTCAGAGTGGACGGTCTAGTAATTAATTTCCCGGTGGCACATGCAAAGCACACAAAATCTTTGTGATTCGAGAAATTCTTTACATTAATATTATGCCCTTGGGAATTGTTGATTATATTTCTCATCATTCTAAGACCAGGGTGGCCTAATCTGTCATGCTAGAGATAGAAAAGTTTAGAGTTTCTAAATACTGTCTTCAAGGTAGTATAGGCTGCAGGTGCTTTGATGTTGGTGTAGTATAGCCAAGTTTCTAATGAAGAAAGTTTTTCTAATACCCTTTTTCCATTTGCTTCGTGCTTCGTAATGAGCAAGTATTCCTTACCGTACTCTTATTCAGTCTCCATGTGGAAACCATTGGCGCGAATATCCTTAAAAGTTAGGAGAGTTCTAGTCAATTCTGGGTACAATAAGGCTTCTTGAATGATCAAAATTGTGCCCATTGGGAGTATAATTGTGGCTCTTCCTGAACCTATTATACATGCATCGCTACCGGCGATTGTTGTAAGGCTGCCAGCATTCTTAGGAATCGACTGAAAATACTTTGTCTCTCTTAAAATGGTATTCGTTGTGCCGCTGTCGGCTAAGCACACTTCCTCCAAAGGGTGCCACACGTGTTCTAATATAAGGTATTTTATTAATTTGTATTAGAAGGCAATCAACACATAAATAAAATACTTCAATATCAAAACATATCATGCCATTATAAGCTGAATAAATGAATGAATTATTCAAAGTTATCCAACCATCACGAGAAAATAAAGTTTGCTAAAGTACCATCCATGCAAGTTCTAACTTGTCCTTTCACACAAAAATAAATGACAATTAAAGTCTAAATGCATTCTGTGCATTAGACTAAATCTGCTAAGAAATCAGAGACTTCGTCTGCTATTTTCTCGGAGGTGATATGCTCTTAGAGAGAAATCATGGCGGTGGCTGCTGCTAGGTCAAAAGGAGGTGCTGCTGCCGAGATGGTCTCAACCTCCATCAGCGCAGGCAGCTGCTCAGAACTCTCCCCCTCAACAGATGCAAAGTGGGTTTCATGCTGCCCTTTGCCATCCTTCTTCTTCTAGGCTTGGAAGGCATCAATGACATGCTGCGGCTCTTTACAGATCCGTGACCAATGCCCTCACTTGCCACACTTGAAGCATGATTAGTCCTGCTGGCCATAGGCCTTGCCATCCTACTTTGGCTTGCTTGCCTTATTCTCAAGTGGAGCATATGACTTGTCTTTCTGGGCTGTGGCCTTACCCTTCCTTCCCCTTCTCTTCATCAAGGGCTTTTGCACCTTGTAGCTTCCGGCGTTGGCTTCACGGCCAGCGGAGCTCCCAGGTGGCTGTGTGACATAGTTCTTGCGGAGAACTTTGTCCTGAGCCTCTGCAACCTGCATCATATCAATCAATTCGGCATACTCCTTGTAGCCGTCTTGACGATAATTGCGTGCGGATTGCACTGCATTGGGGTGGAAGGTGGATAGAGTTTTCTCAATCTTCTGCTTATCTGTGATCTGCTTGCCATAAAGTTGAAGATTGGTACAAATCCTGTGCAAGAAAGAATTGTACTCCCCGATCGTCTTGAAGTCGGCAAACCTTAGTCTGATCCATTCTTGCTCTGCCTGAGGAAGAATGGTATACTTTAGCCTCTCAAACTGCTTCTTGAGTGCAGTCCAGAGTGCTAGCATGCTCTTCTCTGCTTTGTACTCATTGTTGAGAGTGAGACAGAGATGGTGCTTGAGGAAGTGAAGTGCTTGATCATTTTTCTCAGGGGTGGGTTGGGCGTCCTGCAGTGTACCAATCCCAATAGTAGCGCGGAGCTTCTTGGCCTCAAGTATTATCTCAACATCGGAAGCCTAAGTCAGATAGTTTTGGCCATGCTGGGCCAGCTCCTCGAACTCCCGGTTCGTGATGTCAGTCATCTACATGTGCACAAAAGGAATAATAAGTTTACTGCTAGTAAACATGCATGGAACAAAATTTACTTCAGGTAAATACATGGTACAAAGATTCTCGTAATGTTCCAGAATTTTCTATGCATTTTCTATAAATTTTACTGCTAATTTTGGTGATTAACGGCAATTTAAATAATTACGATTAATCAAAACAGTAAATAAATACAGAAAACATACAAAATAATAATGGCAGAAATAAACATGCCTCAAATGCTAAAAATAATTCAAAATTTGGATTCCCGAGGCCCTTTTATGCCAAAATATGAATTTTTAGTGACTTCTGCAATTTCAGAGGGCCTATATGCAAATTTTTAGTTCAGAAAATTTTTTTGCATAATTTTTGGATTTTTCGAGGGGGTTTTCTGCAAAAATTGTGACCCATCTGAAAATTTTGAGGACCTGTTTGTAATTTTTGAAATTACAAGGGTCTTATCGCAAAATTACCGTGCCCCCTTCGGTCTGTTTTCCGGCCCATTCACTTCATGGCCCAAACGACCCATTCCACCGGCGCAAAAGGAGGCAGGGGTAGGGTTTCCCCTACCCTTGTTCACTCGCATAGTGGTGGCGGCGTCCCGGGCAGCCGGCTCGGGCGGGCGCACTGCGGGGCGGCAGGCCACGGCAGCGGTCGGGACTCGGGCAGCACCGGGCAGCGACGGCCCAACCGGCTCGGGCGCATGCGGTGGGGCGCAGAGCGGGCGGCCGTCTTCGGGCACGTGCGACGGGGTGGCCGGGCCGATCGGCTGCGGGCCAATGGGAGGTGTTGGGCGCGCGCGGCACCTCGACAGTGTCCTCCTCGGGTGCGACGCCGGCGGGCGGCGCTTTGGGTGTGGAGTCGGCGGCAGCCTCCTCGGGTGTGGCGCCAGCGAGCAGGCGGTGCTTCGGGCGCACGGATCCGGCGGCGGCCTCCTCGGGTGCGTCGCTGGGCTGCGGGCGGTGCTTCGAGCGCATTGAACCGGTGGTGTGCACGGAGGCCGAGGCAGTGGCGCTTCGGGCGCGCGGTCGGCCGGGCTGGGAGGCCAAAACAGTGGAGGCGGCGGTCGCGAGGCAGGGCGGCCGAGCCGGCGGAGTGGCGGTGTTTCGGGCGTGCGCATGCGGGGCGGCATTCCGACGGCCGTTTTGCGCACGACGGCCGTACTGGGCCGGCCGCGCGCGGATTTTCCCCTTTTTTCCTTTTTCTTTTTTTTCAATTTACAGTGCAATCAACATCTACTCTGTGATGTAATCTTCCGATTGACATTGTGCCGGCGAGTTCAAGTCTACTCGCAGTAGATTAGAGCGGATTTGCACCGTAGAAAATCATCTAGAAAGCGAAATCTGCGAATTTAGAGCGATCCAGACAATTCAATCTACTAGTGCTTCGGTGATCACCTTCGATTCACCGGAGCGATTCGTGCTGATAACGTGCTGAGGAACCGTTGCTGGCGACTAGTCCAATTGATTCCTCTGCTATATGCAAAATAAAATCAATCACAGAAGACAGAGAATAGTAGATTGAAACATAGAGAGGTAGAGAGAACTCATGTTCTTTCTTTATTTCTTTCTTTCTGATTTTCGTATACAAATTTACCAATAGTGCTCCCTATTTATAGTCTAATGGTGCTGTGTCCACCATGGGCCAAGGTTTCAAGCCCAGGCCCAGGTTTCCTAACAATATGCTGCATTCTTGTCATAAATTATGTGTTTGGGAGGTGGTTCCAAATGGTATCCCATTGGATGGAAGTACCAAGTTTCAGATGCTCGGTTTCAAGAAGATTTTAGGTTCCAATACCAGGTATCAACGAGTTCAACTTTTGACTTAGTTTTACGTGCGAAAAATGCAGGTTATAAACAAGTTTAACTGGTTTTCAACAAGTTTCAAGGGTAGATGACGTGAAACCCGGCAATTCCATGTAGGGCATAGTAGGCCCCACTCCGATCACAAAAGAATATTGTTTTGGATTACATGCAACCAAACTTTCTATATTTTGGATGTCGATATTTTTTCAATAGTTCGATGGAACATATGCAGATAGTATGTATAGATTTGTCTCAAAAAAATTTAACAAAAGTACAATTTTATAGTGGTCAAAATTATGTTTTAAGGACCATGTTGATGTCTAGAATGGCATTCTTTTATGATTGGAAGGAGTATATAATTTGCTTCCTCGATGAGAGTAAGGGTTATTAGTGGGTGCTCCAACTCTTCGGTTAATCGTGCAATGTCTTCCCCATGTGTAGGAGTGCAATGGGGTAGGTTGCTGACAGCCCACACCCCACCCACTCTGGCCACTCAGTTTTTTATGGGCTATTGGGTTGCTGCTAGCCTGTAAGTTAATTTGCATATGCGCGAGGTGGGTTTAGCGGCTGAGCCCGCACTAACCAGCTGACGTGCTAAGCCAGCAACAGTGCAACACTTTTTGCTTGATTGTTGTGCATTGAGATGTTGATTCCAATTAGCCCATGGATCATTTATATCAGCATTTATCTCAACATCACTTCATTCTTGTTCATTGCCAATACTTGAGTCATCAACCTGGGAAGAATATTCAGTAAAGAGTTCTTTTATCATCATCTTCACTTTAGACAGATATCCAGATTCCTATCCTCCAAACCCATTTCCTAAGCAGATATAATAGGAACATAGATAGCTAGGTGTGACAACTTCCAATATTTCTGAAATTTTTTCTCCATTTTATGTACCATAGATCTAATGATACCGTCTTGATTTGTGGCCTCCCTTTCCGACATTATCTTAACCTTCTAAAGCTCATGGAAATAGCAATTAGTTGATGGATAGATGAACCAACTGGAAACTACTATCGTGGCATTGTAGAAAACCTCCAACAAATTGCAAGTTGCCTCTGGCCTTTCTGATGTGACCACGCCATCAACACATACGACCATGCAGCCAATATTAAGATTGAACTAAAGGTGAATTCGTTTCTTCAACTTCAACACATTTTAAATGAGAATATGATGCTACCTAATGATGAAAAAAATATATATTTATAGCACCACATCACTTTGGAACCAATTGAAGCAGGGGTTCAAGTTGGACAGGTTTTGGAATCCAATTCGGCCTCCAGATCAATTCGGATTCAGCCTAACAAGCCAACTTCAAATGTGCATAACTTTTTATCCAGAAGGCTTCTCGGGGCCCGTGAGTATTCGTTGGAAAGCTCTTGGAGTCTACTTTCATATGGATCTAGTCTCATCTCCAAACTCCATCTGAGCAGATCAGAAACTCTGAAACAAATCACATCATTTTTCCAATACGAGTCAAAGTGGGCTGAGGGCCTTGTATCACCACTTAGGCTATTTGGGCTGGTACTGTTCATACCATACTATTTATGTGAATAGTAATCATAAATAGTACCACACCCCTTTTCATTAGATAAGTGCGGCTTCCCCCTTCCCTATTTAAGGAGGTCGCCCCCTTTAGTTTTCCTCGGGTTTTTCTTAAGAGATTATTCTGCATAGCAGCTTCACCACATGTTCAGTTGAGAAACCCCAACTTGGGAACTTAATCTTTATTCGCAATACAATTTCAGATTGCATCTTGTACTCTCTTGCTTGTGTTCTCGATTCGCTTGCAGGAGATAGCCTTCTTGGCGAGGTCAACCGTGTTTGGCACGGTTGATAACCAACAGAGCAGTGGTGTACTGATTGCGAGGGGTTCGATCTGTTTTGGTCGGAGCCTTTGGATCATCAACGTCGAGTTCTCCACAATTGACTTATCAGTACCTTTCGGAAGATCGGGCCATAGTCACATTATTTTCTCATTGCTCAACCGATGGTGCACACTTAATAAAGAGGGTCCTGCAACTGCAAAGCATCGAATGCTCTACTAAATTCCAAAGATGTCTTGATCATTAGGAATATCGAATTCCAACGAGTGGCTACATCGAGTGAGAGACTCTTCTCGCATGATATGCCAACTTGTGCAACTATCTCATCAAATCTTTGCTTTCAAGATTACAAGCCTCTAACATACTTCACGCTATCCCTGATATTATCAGCAACCCTACTACTGTTCTTCAACCCTTCTTGTACAATAAGGTTAAGGACTAGGATGCACGACGATCATGAAGTAATTCACCATGGTAAAGCAACAAATTCTTCCCCAATAGATTAGCTTTCAAATAACTCACCAGCAAGTCATTAACTGACACATTGTCTAATGTTATACTGAAGATCTTATCTTCCACACTCCAATCTTGCATGCTCTTCAACATATAAACAAATTTGTTGCATCATGTGGTGTCTCAATTGAAGTGATTCCCTTTGCCTCACTGTGAGTAAACCAGTAAATCCTTGGCACCCACTTACCATTGGTGATATCTAAACTAAACCTTTGTGAGTTATTCAGTTAGGTCGTACCCATTTAGACTTGTGGTTGTACGGTAGTGCTTAGTTTGGACAATCACAAGCGTCGGTCCTTAATTGACTCAGGTGACACATTCAAAATACAAGTTCTCATGCTAAATCCGCACTAACTAGATCTTACCATCTGCCCAAGTCTAAAACCAATTTTCACTATTTTATTTTATTTTAAAATAGTAGCAATACCTATTGCCACTAAATTACTTGAATAAAGATTAAAGCAGACAATATCAATTTTTCACCCAAAGGGTTATACTAACAGACTAGCTTGTCTAAGCAGTTACTACCATTCTAAAGTTATCAAATAACATTAATATAATCTCAATACTGAGACAAGGAAAGCCTAGGGTGACAAAGGTACATGGTTGTCAATGTCAAAAGAGGGTATAACAATTATTGGTTTAACCATTATCCTTAAAATAGAAGGTACCATTTTATGTAACATAGCAATGCATTTAAATTTTAAATAATAAAAGGATTTTGGAAAACATAGGTACAAGATAATCAAAGGAGACTTGACTTCCTGCACGTTGTCTGGACCTTCCTGCTGCGGATCGGAAAACTCTTCCGTGATGTGAAGAAAGTCTCAAATGAAGAAAGTCTTTCCAATACCATTTTTCTACTTGCTTCGTGCTTTGTAATGAGTAAGTATTTCTTACCATACTCTTCTTCAGTTTCAACGTGGAAACCGTTAGTGCGAATATCCTTGAAACTTAGGAGAATTCTAGTCGATTCTGGGTACAATATGGCTTCTTGAATGACCAAAGTTGTGCTTATTGGGAGTATAATTGTGACTCTTCCTGAGCCTATTATACGAGTGTCACTACCGACGATTGTTGTATGTCTGCCAGCATTCTTGCTAACCAATTAAAAGAATTTTGTTTCTCTCAAGATGGTATTCATTGTGCTGCTATCAGCTAAGCACATTTCCTCCATAGGGCACCACACATGTTTTAATATAAAGTACTTTATTAATATATAGTAGGAGACAATCAACACATAAATAAAATACTTCAAATATCAGAATAGATCATGCCATTATTAACTGAATAAATGAATGAATTAATTAATATCATCCGACCATCATGAGAAAATTGTTTGAGTACCATCAATGCAAAGTCTAACTTATTCCTTCCACACATGATATAAATGATAATTAAAGTCTAAATGCATTCTGTGTATTAGACTGAATCTGCTAAGAAATTAGAGACTTCAGCTGCTATCTTCTTAGGGGTGAGATGCTCTTCCTGGGAAATCATGGTAGCGACAGTTGCAATGTCAAGTGGGGGTGCTGCTGAAGGAGTGGAGTCAACCTCCATTGGTTCAGGCAGCTGCTCAAAATTCTCCCCTCAACAAAAGCAAAGTGGGCTTCATGCTACCCTTTGCCACCCTTCTTCTTTTTGGCCTAGAAGGCATCGATGATGTGTTGTAGCTCTTTATAGATTCATGACCAGTGCCCACATTTGCCACACTTGTAGCAGGTTTGGTCTTGTTGACCATAGGGCTTGTCATTCTACTTTAGTTTGCTGGCCTTATTTTCCTGTGGAACATTGGACTTGCCTTTCTGGGTTGTAACTTTGCCCTTCCTTCCCTTTTTCTTCGTTATAGGCTTTCGCACCTTGTAGCTCCTAGCGTTGGCCTCACAGCCAGCGGAGCTCCCATGTAGCTGTGCGATAAAGTTCTTACAGAGAACTCCAGAGCATCTGCAATCTGCATAATATCAATCAATTCAGCATACTCCTTAGAGTCGTCTTGACGATAGTTGCGCGCAGACTGTACTGAACTTGGGTGGAAGGTGGAGAGGGCCTTCTCAATCTTCTGCTCATCTATTATCTACCTGCCATAAAGTTGAAGATTGGTACAAATTCTGTGTAGAGCAGAGTTGTAGTCCCCAACCATCTTGAAATAAGCAAATCTGAGTCGGATCCATTCCTGCTCTGCCTGTGGAAGAATGGTATACTTTACCTTCTTGAACCGCTTCTTGAGTGTAGTCCATAATGCTAGCGCGCCCTTCTCTGCCATGCACTCATTCTTGAGAGTGAGACAGAGGTGGTGCCTAGGGAAGTGAAGTGCCTGATCATTTTCCTCAGGTGTGGGTTTGGCATCCTATGGTGCTCCAATCCCAATAGCAGCATGAAGCTTCTTGGCTCCAGTACGATCTCAACATCAGAAGCTCAAGTCAAGTAGTTTTGGCCATGCTGGGCCAGCTCCTCGAACTCCTGGTTCGTGATGCCTGTAATCTACATGTGCATAAAAGAAATATATAAATTTACTACATGTAAATATGCGTGAAGTAAATTGGACAATGGTAAAAAAGATTCTTGTAATGTTCCAAAATTTTCTATGCTTTTTCTATAAATTTAACTACTAATTTCAGTGATTAATGGCAATTTAAATAATTACAATTAATTAAAACTGTAACTAAATACAAAAAACATAGAAAATAATAATAACAGTGCTAAACATGCTTCAAATGCTAAAATAATTCAAAATTTGAATTCATGAGGCCCTTTTATGCATGAATATGTATTTTAGTGAATTCTACAATTTTTGAGGACTTATCCGCTAATTTTCAATTCTATAAAAAGTTTTGGCATAATTTTCTGATTTCTCGAGGGTTCTTTTGCAAAACAACCGAGTGTTGCCTCCTTTTTTCTTCATTTTTTTCTTTGGCTAGGCCTCCCTTTATTTTTCTTCTCCTCCGGCCCATTCTAGGCCAAGCCCACTCCCCACCGGCTCAAAAAGGATGGGAGGGGTAGGGTTCTCCTACCCTGTTGAGAGACCATGTGGAGGTGTCTCCATGTTTGTGATGAATAATTGATTCATGTTCTGGAAAGTTTGAGTTTGATTTGGTTGGTTCGCACCAAGTCGGTGCATGGCGCAGTCGGTTTCAGTTAGACTTGGTCGAATGGTCGGAGGTGTCTAGGACGCCTGTTCTTCTTCTCGATCGGTCGATTTGGGTTTTTCATGCTTGAGTACCTTCTATTGATACTAATGATGATTATGTTGTTTCGAGCGGTGCTATATGACGGTTTGCTTGTCTGTGTGGCTGTAGAACTTCGGAGCTAGGTCATGGTGAGGCGAGGAGAACCAGGACTAGGCACAGGAGGT
The DNA here is from genome assembly GCA_017311315.1 of Dendrocalamus latiflorus. Classification (NCBI taxonomy): domain Eukaryota; kingdom Viridiplantae; phylum Streptophyta; class Magnoliopsida; order Poales; family Poaceae; genus Dendrocalamus; species Dendrocalamus latiflorus. Next base: position 16,743,381 of record CM029637.1, on the reverse strand, counting down.
GTTGAGGTCCAGACGGTCGGAGATGCCGAAGATGATCGAGGCTGCTGAGGTGGTTGCGAGCCAGGAGACGAGGAACCGGAGCTGGAGATACCGGTGGTGGACACGACGGGCGACGGCGAGGTGGACCGGGACTAGACTCAGGGAGGAGTCAAGGTCCAGACGGTCGGAGGACGGGAGCGGTCGTGCGAGTAGGAAGCTTTCAGGAAGTTGTGGCAGGGGCATTTCGGTAAAATGCGCGAGGCTGCAAAATTGGAAGTGGGTTCGGTTGAAGATAATGTGTTGGAGACCCATTAGTGGATGGCAGTAGATTTGTTAGGGTTTGGAGTGAAATGACTATTTTCCCTCCATTTTCCTGAAGTTTGACTTTTGGCTCAAGTGTGTGTGAGCCTTGTAGTGAGAAAGGGCTGCCACTTCTTTATTTCCTAATTTGAGGTGTAAGCCTTTCTATTTGATGGGAGTGATAGCCTGAAGGCAGCAAGGTTCTGGAGCTATCATTCTTATTTGTCACTCGTGTGAGTTCTTGTGAGTTGGAGAGGATGAGTTGATTTGGGTGTAGAAGAAAAACTCATGTAATCATTCATCTCTATGAAAATGAATCTAATTGAGTTGACATGAGTGGCTCTGGTTTTAGTTTCCTTCTGTGGTTAGGTTCTTGTCTCTGTTATGTGTTCTCTGCTCTTTTGATTTAGTGTTGAATCTTTGGTCTTGTAGCTGCAAAATCATTTTTCTCTGAACTGGGAATACTCTCAAGGCATTTTGGCTAGTTTTCCCCCGAGAGAAATGATTTCAAGAGTGGTTTACTCTTCAGGAATCAGTTCTTTTCACCTCCTCTATTTTTAGTTCCATTTCTAGGGTTTACTGTTCACTGATGGCAGAGGACTTTTGTTTTTGGTAAATTGGTTGTTCTAGGTTGGTGCTTTCCAGGTGTAAGAGTGTTTCTAGCTGAGTTTCCAAGTCTCAAGATCATTGGTTGTGAGAGTCACAAGTAATTGGAATTTTATCTCTTCTGCTGACCTCTTCTTGACAAATATTGTGCTTACTGTCTACATATGTTTCTGTCTACTTTCTCTTCTCACTTAGTCCAATATGTTGTTTAGGATGTTGTGCTGTTCAATTAACCTATGAAGAGCATCTATCTTTCAATGGATTCTCAGTTTTAGGTTGTGTTCAGTATTTTCTATGCACTCTTGTCTTCAGTTTTTCAATTCTTTGCCATGATGGTCTTTGTCTCTGAATTTGTTTCTCTGGAGCTTGTCAGTTGCTTGAGATGATTTCCAAATCATGTATTCGGTGAGACTCAGAAATGGTTGAATCTTTCTTCTGTGATTTTGTAACATCCTGATTTTCAGAGCCTTTTTGAAGCTTTCGAAATAAAATTCACCATTTGAATTTTTCTGGAAATAATTAAAGCTTAAATGAAATTTTTATGAATTAAAAGGATTTAATATGATTAAGTTAAACATTAAATGGTGCCAAAAGTATTTTATTTGAGTTCCCTGAGCCTCAAGAGTTTTTCTGGCATTTTATGTGATTTTTCTGGAGTTATTTGTTTTTTTCTAGAGCTCAAAATGATTTAAGTGAATTTCTGGAAAAAGAAAAAGAAAAAGAAAAACCAGTCGGTCGAGCCGCAACCGCTTCTGCCCCCGCCGCGTGTCAGCCATCCAGAACCCCGCCACGCATCGCAGCCGCCCACTTTTAGCAAGTCGTACTCGTATGCGAGTGGGACTCTCAGGTCGTATCCCACCCGGACTCGTACGACCGGGTATAAAAGGGCCGAACCCCTGGTGTCTCCCTCGTCCCAAGTCAAGCCTCGCCTCCGAGTTGAGCCGCTGTGGTAGTGCGCCTCGCCAAAGCCGTGGTCGTGCGCCTCGCCTAAGCCGTGGTCGTGCGCCTCGCCGAAGCCGTGGTCATACGCGTAGCCGCTGCCGTGGTCGTGCCGGAGCTCGAGATCGTGTTGTCCTCGCCGTCGTTCTGCCGTCGCCGGTGAGTCCCGCCGCCATCCGTGGTCGTAGATCCGTGTGTCATAGATCCGTGTGGTCGTAAGGTTCTACGACTACGTTGTAGAGCCTTATTCGTAAGTCGTAAAGCCACCGGTAAGTCCGATCATGTGGTCGTAAACGATTTCATGGTCGTAAGTCTGCCTGAGTAGTCGTAGCCGCTGTGTAGTCGTAGCCGCCCGTGTGGTCGTAGTCGTGGATTGTTCTGTGTGGTCGAAGTAGTAGGTTCGACTACGTAGTCGTAATCTCGACTGGGTGATCGTAGTCATGTGCTCGACTGCGTGGTCGTAAGCCTGCCTAAGTGGTCGTAATCGGCTTCGTAGTCTTAGATTCGGCTCTGTAGGCGTAGTCGTAGGTTTCCTAGTGTAGTTGTAGATATAGATTGGTTTGTGGTCGTAGTCGTAAAGTTCTTCGTGGTCGTAATTTCTCTGCGTGGTCGTAGGGATCCTTTGTGGTCGTAACGACTACCCGTCTGTCTCTTTTTCTCTGAATTAAAACTTCCCAGAGCCCGTTCTCCCTCGTCCTAGCTCCGATTGACCCGATTCTTTTTCCTAAATTCATCTAAAACTGAGCTCTATCGTTTGGTTCAAGTGTGAGAATTGTTCGAGTTCATTTGAATTTTATTTGATTTTATTTTGTGCTTCGATTTGCGTTCTCTCTCGTTAGATCACGCGTTCGAAGGAGCGGAAGTTGGATTTGAAGATCAAGAGCCGTCAACTGAGCAAGGCCAAGGCAAGTCGTGTCCTTTGATCATGTTGAACCCAGTTTGCAATCTATTATCTAATTATTTTGTTTTAAATTATCTTGCATCGCTATTTTTATTCAAACCCTTGTATTGGTAGTTATCGTCCCAATTGGTTATTTCCCTCCTTGATATTTTGGAATACCTTGATACCATTGTCAACTTAGGTTGGGAATTTAATTAGTGATGCTATGTTATTTGTCACATTGGGTTGGTACGATTAGAATGCTTAGCCTTGCTTATTTTGCGAAAGGGTTTATCATCACATGTGGTTAATTAATCTTGACTTAATGATATACTTGAATATGGTGGTTAACCACGATTATAAAACTTGTTGCCATGGCATGGGTAGTGTCATTGGTGTTGGTTATACAAAATTGGTTTTCACTTGGGCGATTGATCGTGCAGTAAAGGGGGTGCTGAATGCACATGGGATGTGGATGCCTCGCCTGGGTAATACTTAAGGACTTAACTTTGTGTGCCATTGATCTGAGTCTTACCGTGCAAACCACATGTCTAGTATGGGATAGACCTGGCATAATAATTTGTGAAGTCTCCACTTTGGTTCTACTACCGATGTGGTTGTGGCGCAAGAGGGGCAATTATCGACTAGGGGGTTACCCTACTCGACGGCGAAACCTTAGCGAGTGGGATCAGGTGGAGATGGATCATTGTAAAGGCCTTGTTGTGATTTCCTTAGTGCGAGGCTAATCACATCGTGTGGGTACAGTTGTGCAACCTCTGCAGAGTGTAAAACTATTCGAATAGCCGCGTCCTCGGTCATGGACAATGCTCGGTGATTTCACACGAGGGGTAGAGTCTTTATGAAATCTGGTTGGTCTGAGCTGGGAAGTGAATGGTTAGTTCACTTGTGGTTTTATTCAATTCCTTCGATTATTTATTTAATGTCTTTTGTTAAAGTTGCTCTTCAATCAAATTATTATATTTACTTTAAATCGTTGCTTCATGCAAAGTTAACCTTTCAGCCATCCATTGTTAAGCCCTGCACACTATATTGCATTCATTTGTTACAAACGACTTGCTGAGTACCAATGTACTCACGGCTTTATGCCCCTGTTGCTCAGTTGAGGAGGAAGGACCAGATCAGCAGGAGTTGCTCGAAGAAGGCTACTATGAGGACTTCACGGATTAGGACTTCGCTCCCCAGTCGATTGCCTGTGGGCATGTCAAGTGGCTACTACGTTAAATTTTGGATGTCCGCTGCTAGTTTCTTAAAAGCCCTTCAGGCTAATAATTGTAAGCTTGGCCATAAGGTCGTACTCTGATGGTTATTAATATAATTTGGATTTCCTTTAGAATATCGTGATGTGGATGATATTTGTCTTTGTTTGCGCTGTGTGCACTGGCGTGATCCTGGACTAGTGCAGAATACACAGGAGAGTCCGGATTTGTATATTCGGGTCTCGACAGAGATGGTATCAGAGCTATATCGACTGTAGGACGGAGCCCTAGTTAGAATGGCCGAATTAGTCAAGATTTCAAAATTTATTTTCTAAATCAAATCAACCAAATGATTGTATAGTAATTCTTTATTCTTACCTCATTCTTAGGATTCTTTCTCCTTGCCTCCTCTGAAATAATGTTTTCGAATTTCAATTTGACTTCTTATCCCCATAATGTCCATAGATGTCTCGAGTGTCCCTCGATCAAAGTGAAAGTTGGCATGGAATTCTTCAAGCTGTGCTGTGAAGTTTGGATCAAGGAAGCATCCAATATGTCAAGAAAAGATTGGGAATTTCCGGGAAGATTAGGAGCCATTAGCTTTGAACCTTGTTATAGTTTTAGTATCGTGTAGATTGTCTTGCTTCTTATTTGCCGTTGGGTGTGATGTGAGCTGCAGTATTGCTTCTAGCATTATGATGCAGTCATGTCAAAAGTCTTTTTGTGGAGTTTATTGCTTCTTTTGTTAGCCTTTTCGGCTAAGTGTTTGCTTAGTTTTAGGATTGCCATTAGTTACCCCCTTAGACGAGTTTACCACTTACCTTTGCTTTTCCCTCTTACCTATTGAGCCTTGAAGAGTCAGTTCTCAACAAATGGTCTTTTCCTTCAGAACAGAGCAGAAATGGTTGACACCCGGAGCTCCGCAGGACGCGGTCAAATGAACCAAGATCCGGAAGGCAGTAATGGAAACCAAGCAACTCCAGAGCAGCATGCGAATCCGGCTGGTTTAGATCCGACCTTGAGTCAGTTCATGGCTGCCCAGACCCAATTAATGAATACCATGATGCAGAATATGAACGCAATGATGAATCGGCAGAATCAAGAAATGGCAATGCCCCAACCAGTTCGTCAACAGTCTAAATTTGCAGAATTCATGAGGACAAGGCCACCCACTTATTCACGATCTTCGGAGCCTTTGGAAGCCGATGACTGGATGCGCTCAATAGAAAAGAAGCTTAATCTTGCCCAGTGTACGGACCGCGAGAAGGTTTTGTATGCCGCCCACCAGCTAGAAGGCGCTGCAGCTGAATGGTGGGAAAACTACTATGCTGCTCATGAAGATCAAGATAGCATCACTTGGGCGGAGTTCGCCGCAGCTTTTCGTCATACCCATGTTTTGGACGGAGTGATTGAGATGAAGAAGGAGGAATTCCGGGAGTTACAACAGAAGAACATGTCAGTGAGTGAGTATCTCAATAAATTCACCCAGCTAGCCCGTTATGCCCTGGAGGATGTCGCTACAGATGATGCCCGTCAAAAGAGGTTCAAGAAAGGACTAAACCCCGGTCTGAAAGTTCAAGTGGTGGGAAATGACTACGCTAGCTTTCAAAACATGGTGGACAAAGCGATGCTCATTGAGGAGAGTCGTCGTGAGTTAGAGGAATCCCGCAAGCAGAGGATGATGCAGCAAGGATCACAGATGCACCAGGCTCAGAGGACCCGCTTCAGTACGTTTCAGCCCGCTCGTGTTCCACAGCAGTCAGGATTCAAAACACCTGCACCAGCTCCTCGCCAGTTCTCATCAGGACCAAGGACAATTCCAGTTGGAAGCCAACAGCAGAGGATCACCAAGCCCATGACAGCAGTTACCTGTTTCAAATGCCATGAAACGGGACATTATGCCAACAAATGCCCGCAGAATCAAGCCTTGACACCAGTTCGTTTCAACTTGGGCTCTACACCTGATCGGACTCCCGCAGCAGGGTCAGGACGTGGAGCACCGCAAACATCAAGTCAACCCAACAGAGGATCGCAGACCGTGCTGTGCGGCCAGGTGAACCATGTCACCATGGAGGAAGCTCAAGCAGCACCAGATGTTGTGATCGGTAAGTTTCAAGTAAACTCAGTTCCTGCCACAGTTTTGTTCGATTCTGGAGCTTCACATTCGTTTGTTTCCCGGAGTTTTGCTCTAAAGCATAAATTGGAAGTTGTTGCTCTTGGTTCTATTTTGCTGGTTCAATCCCCGGGCTCTGAGATGAGTACCAGTCTAGGATGCCCTAGAGTTAAAATAGCCATCCAAGGAATAGAGTTCTCCGCTGATTTGGTAGTGCTAAATATCCAGTCTTTGGATGTGATTCTGGGTATGGATTGGCTCAAAAAGCATCAAGCAGTGTTGGAATGTGGAAGTCGAGCCGTCACCTTGGTCGGTTTAGATGGAAGTAAAGTTAGATTTGAAGCCAACATGAAGCAGCCAGAAAAAGTGATGGTATGCCAAAGCAAAGGGATCATGATAGAGGAAGTACCAATTGTACGAGAATATCCCGATGTATTCCCCGATGATCTTCCTGGGATGCCACCCGACAGAGAAGTAGAGTTCGCAATTGAGTTAGTACCGGGTACATCGCCTATTTCCAAGAGACCCTACCGAATGCCCGCCAATGAATTGGCAGAATTGAAGAAACAAATACAAGAGTTGTTGGATAAAGGCTATGTCAGGCCTAGTACCTCTCCGTGGGGAGCACCAGTATTGTTTGTCAAAAAGAAAGATGGTAGCCAGCGCATGTGCGTGGATTACCGAGCTCTCAATGAAGTTACCATCAAGAACAAGTATCCCTTGCCCAGAATTGATGACTTGTTCGATCAACTAAAAGGAGCCGGAGTGTTTTCCAAGATTGATTTGAGGTCAGGTTATCATCAAATGAAGATTCGACCGGAGGATATACCTAAGACAACATTCTCAACTCGTTATGGTTTATACGAATTCTCCGTAATGTCTTTTGGCCTAACCAATGCCCCAGCATACTTCATGTACCTGATGAACAAGGTGTTCATGGATTACCTGGATAAGTTCGTTGTCGTGTTTATCGATGACATTCTGATCTACTCCAAGAATGAGGAAGAACATGAAGAGCATTTGAGGATGGTATTGCAGAGGTTGCGAGAGCATAAGTTGTATGCCAAGTTTAGCAAATGTGAATTTTGGATGAAGGAAGTTGCGTTTTTGGGCCATGTGATGACCGCAGAAGGAGTAGCAGTTGACCCCGGGAAAGTGAACGATGTACTCACTTGGAGGGCACCAACGTCAGTAACTCAGGTCAGAAGCTTCTTGGGAATGGCGGGTTATTACCGCCGTTTCATTGAAGGATTCTCCAGTGTAGCGCGCCCGCTCACTCAGCTGTTGAAGAAGGAAAAGAAATTTGAATGGACGCCGGAGTGCAAGAGGAGTTTTCAGAAATTAAAGGAGAGCCTAACAACAGCGCCAGTACTAATTCTACCCGACATCAAGAAGGACTTTGAGATCTACTGTGATGCATCCCGCAAAGGTTTGGGGTGTGTGTTGATGCAGGACAAGAGGGTGGTGGCTTATGCATCACGCCAGCTGAGACCACACGAAGAGAACTACCCCACGCATGACTTGGAGTTGGCAGCAGTTGTGCATGCCCTGAAAATTTGGCGTCACTATTTAATGGGTAACCGAAGTGAGATCTACACGGATCATAAGAGCCTGAAATATATTTTCACAAAATCGGAGCTCAACCTAAGACAAAGAAGATGGTTGGAATTAATAAAGGATTATGACATCGGAATCCATTATCATCCAGGAAAAGCCAATGTAGTGGCAGACGCGTTGAGTAGAAAGGTGTATTGCAATACAGTGATGGTCAAGGAAAACCAACCAGCTCTACACGAGGAATTTCAGAAGCTTAGTTTGGAGTTGGTTGAGGAAGGGATGTTAGCTACCTTGGACTTGCAGCCGACCCTGGATAGTCAGATTCGTCACGAGCAACCAGGGGATGAAAATATCCAGAGAATCAAAGAAGGTTTAAAGGAAGGCAAAGCACCCGGCTTTGTGGAGGACGATCAGGGAATCATGTGGTATAAGACGCGTTTGTGCGAACCAAACAAGAGGGAACTGAAGAAGTTATTACTTAAGGAAGCGCATGAGTCCTTATATTCAATCCATCCCGGCAGTACCAAGATGTACCAGGATATTAAAGACAAATATTGGTGGCCATGTATGAAGCGCGAGATAGCCGAGTATGTAGCACTTTGCGATGTGTGCCAAAGAGTGAAGGCTGAACATCAAAGACCAGCAGGTTTGCTGCAACCCTTGAAGATTCCTGAATGGAAGTGGGAAGATGTGGGAATGGACTTTATTATAGGCTTACCCAAGACTAAAGAGGGCTACGACTCAATATGGGTAATTGTGGATCGACTAACAAAGGTCGCTCACTTTCTTCCGGTCAAAACAACTTATTCTGGTGATAAATTGGCCGAGTTATACATGTCCAGGATTGTGAGTCTTCATGGGGTGCCCAAGAGGATAGTATCAGATCGTGGGTCGCAGTTTACTTCACGATTTTGGAATAGCTTTCACGAGGCAATGGGTACTCACTTGAACTTGAGTACAGCATATCATCCGCAAACTGATGGTCAGACAGAGCGTGTGAATCAAATCCTGGAGGATATGTTAAGAATTTGTGTATTGGATCACGGAGCTAAATGGGATAGCTGTTTACCTTTTGCGGAGTTCTCCTACAATAACAGGTACCAGACTAGTCTACAAATGTCACCGTTTGAAGCCCTGTATGGCAGAAAATGTAGAACCCCTCTCAATTGGAAAGAGACGGGGGAGAGTCAAATCTTCGGGCCAGAATGTCTTCAGGAAGCAGAAGAGAAAGTGCGTTTGATTCAAGAAAGGCTAAAGGCAGCCCAAGCCAGACAGAAGAGTTATGCTGATACTCGCCGAAGAGATTTAAGTTTTGAGCCAAATGACTATGTGTATCTCAGGATCACACCCTTCAAAGGTGTTAAGAGATTTCAAATGAAGGGAAAGCTAGCGCCAAGGTATGTGGGGCCATTTAAAATTTTAAAGCGCAAAGGAGAGGTTGCATACCAGCTGGAATTACCAAACACCTTGAGCGGGATCCATGATGTTTTCCATGTATCTCAACTAAAGAAGTGCTTGAGAGTGCCAGAGGAAGCAGTGCCCGTAGAGCGCGGTGGATCTTCAGGAGGATCTGTCTTATAAAGAACATCCTATAAAAATTTTGGAAGTGGCAGAGCGTGTAACCAGAAGAAGGACAGTTCGCTTTTGCAAGGTTCAATGGAGCAACCATTCCGAGGAGGAAGCAACCTGGGAGAGCGAGAAGGATCTTAGAGCGGAGTTTCCAAACCTATTCCTTAGAGAGCCAGAATCTCGGGGTCGAGATTCCGTTTAAGGGGGGGGGGGGAGGTTTGTAACATCCTGATTTTCAGAGCCTTTTTGAAGCTTTCGAAATAAAATTCACCATTTGAATTTTTCTGGAATTAATTAAAGCTTAAATGAAATTTTTATGAATTAAAAGGATTTAATATGATTAAGTTAAACATTAAATGGTGTCAAAAGTATTTTATTTGAGTTCCCTGAGCCTCAAGAGTTTTTCTGGCATTTTATGTGATTTTTTCTGGAGTTATTTGTTTTTTTTCTAGAGCTCAAAATGAGAACCCCGCCCCGCATCGCAGCCGCCCGCTTTTAGCAAGTCGTACTCGTATGCGAGTGGGACTCTCAGGTCGTATCCCACCCGGACTCGTATTCGTGGCCGACCAGGACACCTCTACGACCGGGTATAAAAGGGCCGAACCCCTGGTGTCTCCCTCGTCCCAAGTCAAGCCTCGCCTCCTAGTTGAGCCGCTGTGGTCGTGCGCCTCGCCAAAGCCGTGGTCGTGCGCCTCGCCAAAGCCGTGGTCATACGCGTAGCCGCTGCCGTGGTCGTGCCGGAGCCCGAGATCGTGTCGTCCTCGCCGTCGTTCTGCCGTCGCCGGTGAGTCCCGCCGCCATCCGTGGTCGTAGATCCGTGTGTCGTAGATCCGTGTGGTCGTAAGGTTCTACGACTACGTTGCAGAGCCTTAGTCGTAAGTCGTAAAGCCACCGGTAAGTCCGATCATGTGGTCGTAAACGACTTCATGGTCGTAAGTCTGCCTGAGTAGTCGTAGCCGCTGTGCAGTCGTAGCCGCCCGTGTGGTCGTAGTCGTGGATTGTTCTGTGTGGTCGAAGTAGTAGGTTCGACTACGTAGTCATAATCTCGACTGGGTGATCGTAGTCATGTGCTCGACTGCGTGGTCGTAAGCCTGCCTAAGTGGTCGTAATCGGCTTCGTAGTCTTAGATTCGGCTCTGTAGGCGTAGTCGTAGGTTTCCTAGTGTAGTTGTAGATATAGATTGGTTTGTGGTCGTAGTCGTAAAGTTCTTCGTGGTCGTAATTTCTCTGCGTGGTCGTAGGGATCCTTTGTGGTCGTAACGACTACCCGTCTGTCTCTTTTTCTCTGAATTAAAACTTCCCAGAGCCCGTTCTCCCTCGTCCTAGCTCCGATTGACCCGATTCTTTTTCCTAAATTCATCTAAAACTGAGCTCTATCGTTTGGTTCAAGTGTGAGAATTTTTCGAGTTCATTTGAATTTTATTTGATTTTATTTTGTGCTTCGATTTGCGTTCTCTCTCGTTAGATCACGCGTTCGAAGGAGCGGAAGTTGGATTTGAAGATCAAGAGCCGTCAACTGAGCAAGGCCAAGGCAAGTCGTGTCCTTTGATCATGTTGAACCCAGTTTGCAATCTATTATCTAATTATTTTGTTTTAAATTATCTTGCATCGCTATTTTTATTCAAACCTTGCATCGCTATTTTTATTCAAACCCTTGTATTGGTAGTTATCGTCCCAATTGGTAATTTCCCTCCTTGATATTTTGGAATACCTTGATACCATTGTCAACTTAGGTTGGGAATTTAATTAGTGATGCTATGTTATTTGTCACATTGGGTTGGTACGATTAGAATGCTTAGCCTTGCTTATTTTGCGAAAGGGTTCATCATCACATGTGGTTAATTAATCTTGACTTAATGATATACTTGAATGTGGTGGTTAACCACGATTATAAAACTTGTTGCTATGGCATGGGTAGTGTCATTGGTGTTGGTTATACAAAATTGGTTTTCACTTGGGCGATTGATCGTGCAGTAAAGGGGGTGATAAATGCACATGGGATGTGGATGCCTCGCCTGGGTAATACTTAAGGACTTAACTTTGTGCGCCATTGATCTGAGTCTTACCGTGCAAACCACATGTCTAGTATGGGATAGACCTGGCATAATAATTTGTGAAGTCTCCACTTTGGTTCTACTACCGATGTGGTTGTGGCGCAAGAGGGGGCAATTATCGACTAGGGGGTTACCCTACTCGACGGCGAAACCTTAGCGAGTGGGATCAGGTGGAGATGGATCATTGTAAAGGCCTTGTTGTGATTTCCTTAGCGCGAGGCTAATCACATCGTGTGGGTACAGTTGTGCAACCTCTGCAGAGTGTAAAACTATTCGAATAGCCGCGTCCTCGGTCATGGACAATGCTCGGTGATTTCACACGAGGGGTAGAGTCTTTATGAAATCTGGTTGGTCTGAGCTGGGAAGTGAATGGTTAGTTCACTTGTGGTTTTATTCAATTCCTTCGATTATTTATTTAATGTCTTTTGTTAAAGTTGCTCTTCAATCAAATTATTGTATTTACTTTAAATCGTTGCTTCATGCAAAGTTAACCTTTCAGCCATCCATTGTTAAGCCCTGCACACTATATTGCATTCATTTGTTACAAACGACTTGCTGAGTACCAATGTACTCACGGCTTTATGCCCCTGTTGCTCAGTTGAGGAGGAAGGACCAGATCAGCAGGAGTTGCTCGAAGAAGGCTACTATGAGGACTTCACGGATTAGGACTTCGCTCCCCAGTCGATTGCCTGTGGGCATGTCGAGTGGCTACTACGTTAAATTTTGGATGTCCGCTGCTAGTTTCTTAAAAGCCCTTCAGGCTAATAATTGTAAGCTTGGCCATAAGGTCGTACTCTGATGGTTATTAATATAATTTGGATTTCCTTTAGAATATCGTGATGTGGATGATATTTGTCTTTGTTTGCGCTGTGTGCACTGGCGTGATCCTGGACTAGTGCAGAATACACAGGAGAGTCCGGATTTGTATATTCGGGTCTCGACAGATTTGCTCCTTTTTCCTGCTACCGCTAGCTCTGTTTTCGGCTTGCTCCTCACTGTTCTCTGCTAGCTCTTCTCCGCCGAAAACTTTGCCGGTCAGACCGAGAATGCAAAGGCAGTTGGACCGGCTCCCTGCTGAGTTCAGCTTTGGTGTTTGTTTTGATTCTTCGGTTATGATCCAGTATGAGAATCTGCAGTAAGCTTCAGTTTTCGGCCAGAGTCAACATACTTGATATCTTTGCCATTTTCGGTGTTGTTTTCCTTCAGTTATGCATTTCGGCCAGTTCAGGTTTTTGTCTACTGTTTCTTTTCTGCTGCTGAGTACTTCTACTGAGTTATTTCCCAGCTAAACCAGCCAGGCAATTGCAGTCAACTCTCGGTTCAGTCTTTGGCCCAAGAAGAGAAACATACTTCGGCAATTTCTCTGGATTGTCTGCAGTCCGGCCGTGATCTTTTCAGCCGATTACTCTGCCTGTCACTACCTCATTTTGAGTCTGACTAGCTATTCTATTTTGAAGTCCTGGCCTGCTGTTCTGAAAAGCACAGAAGTCTGAATTCTTTTTCGGTTGTGGTTTGTGCTCAGCAGTAATCACTGTGCTGCTATCTTTTCGACTGCTTTCAGTTTTCCAATCTGTGCCGACAGACTTCTTCCTCCCTCTGTTCTTCTTTTTGTTGGCTGAATGTGTTTCTTATTTTGCTTGACCTTCTTCTCTTGTTGTGTCTATCTCGTAGCTGCTAAACCTCTCAGTTCCCTTTTTCGTTTTGCTGTGTTTACTTGATAAGAACAGCAGGAGGTCGATCATTGTCTCTGTATTACTTGTTTCAGTCAGTTTGTCCAGTGAGCTAATTTATTCTTCTTCCTAGCTGCTATAGCTATCAGAGAAGAAGAAAATATCTGGATACTTTGAGACGATTTTTAAAAGGCACCATTCACCCCCTCTGTTGCCATTTTCGATCCTACACCTGTTCACGCACGGCTGTGGTGGCACATTTGGGTGTGTGATGGTGGTGGCAGTGTTCGGGCCAGCGGGGTGGCAGCTCGTATGGGGTGGTAGCGTGTGCGGCAAGGGCTCATGCGTGATCGACAGTGTAGGCAGCCGACGGGTGCTGCCAGCGGCTCGTGCGGGAGCAGTGGCGCGGGCACCTGGTGGATTAGGCAGTGTGGGTGGCTGGTGCCTCGTGTGGTGCGGGTGGCCAATGGTTCGTGCAGTGGCGGCGGGAGATCGGGCATCAGCCAAGCGATGACGGCACGTGCAGCCAGCGGCTCGATGCGGCTGTGGAGGGACCGGCGGTGTGGTCTCATGCGAGAGGCGAGGCTTTAGTGCGCACAACAGCGCGGTGGCCAAACGGCGTACGGCGGCGCGGCGGCCGTGCGGCTACAACCATGTGTGGGTGGCGCATTGGCCATGCGGCGTGTCGCATGCGGGCACAATGGCATCAGCCTGTGCGGGGGCTAGCGACGATCTATTATTATTTATTCAATCAATCTACAGTATAATAAACATTGCTCTTTTTCATGTAATCTACCGATCGGCATTGTGCCTACGACTTCTAGTGTGCTCACGGTAGATTAGAGTAGATTTGCACAATAGAAAACATCTAGAAAGCGAAATTGAAAGCAATATAGATAATCAATTCATTCTACGAGTGCTTCGATGATTACCTTTGATCCACCAGAGCAATTCGTGCTAATAACGTGCTGAGGAACCGTCACTGGTGAGTCCAGTCCAAACGATTCCTCCTAGGCAAGAGTGATGGATCAAATATAGAATAATGCAAGTATAAAATATATTGAACACAGAGAGATGAGAGGGGAACTCCTTTCTTTATTGCTTTTTCTTCCAAGTGCAATTACAATGATTGGGACCTCTATCTATAGACTAAGTGGTATGATGCTCACCGTGGGCCAAGACCTCAGGTTCAAATCCAGTTTTCCCAATAGATGATTCTAGAGACCTAGACATAGATTTTGCGAGATCCTTGACATGCATATATATAACCAGCCACCGGCCGATCGGAGAGACGATGACGCCGCGGTTGCCACGGCTACCGGGGTTTCGTATCTCCTCGTAGCGTCGAGCACTCGAGCCTCTCCGTGCTTGGGTATGCCCTCTATAGGCTCTCGGAGGATGGGGAGGCAGCGGTGCGCCGAGAAGGAAAGGAAGGCGTAAGCGGACGGCCCCAGGAGCATTCTCCTCCTACGCCGCAGGAAGGCGGCAAAGCGGATGGCACAAAAGGGATCCAGTGACCGCACGCTGGTGGAGTAATCGATCGAGCTGCACGCTCGATAGATCAGTCACAACCATACCTGTGCATGAGGCGTACGTATGTACGTACGTCTTCAGATCTTAAAAGTGTTATTTAGGTTAAAATTTGGGATCTATGTACAGATCGTGCTGCTACATGCATTCCGTGTTTAATTTAGGAGGGTTTAGTGAAATAAGAACCCTAAAACTAATTAACTCAAAGCAGTATAATTAGCAATATTTAAAAAGGAATTAAGAATTATTATAGCACATTAATTACAAGAATCACTACTACAGAAAAGGTCATCACAGACGGTTCGAAATCGTCATCACAGACGGTTTTCTGAACCGTTTGAAATTATAGGTCAGTGATAATCCAAGTTATCACAGACGGTTTTCGAACAGTCTGTGATTATGCGATATCGCAGACGGTTTTTTATTAAAAACCGTCTGTGATACTCCTCCCCCCCAGCAGAATCTATTTCTGTTTATAGCTAGCCTCAGGAAATGCTAGCCATGCCCTCTGAAACAAGCAGATAATCACAGACAAAAAACATACAATTCACACATCTCATTTCCTTTCAGATACATTTCACAGACATAAAACATCCCATTGACATCGCACTTCATTTCACAAACATAAAGCATGCATCCATTTCGCAAATCGATTAATTGAATTGAAATGAAATGTCCATTAACACATCTCATTTACAAAAGATGTGCACTGCATTTGCACTTAGTGATAAGATCAATAAGAAATCATAGTGCGCAGTGGAACCGTCCTCCTGGCGTTATGACTTGAGTCAGCAAAAAGTACGCCAACTCTTCTCGAATCCCTCCAAGAACAGGCTGTTTCAATGCAGTTGACGGGATGGACGCAGCCTGTCGATAGGAATATCAATGTGCGTATATATGTAACGTGTTAAGTATGAAGTAATTATGAGAAGAGTGACAAACCTTGCGATTGGTGAGCCTCGAGGAATCGAGGAGTAGTTCCATATGTTGGCAAACGTAGTATCCACATGTGTTGCCCGGCTCCTGCTGCTGACACTGCAAAAAATGGAATGTGTTAGTTCAAGAGGCATTAGTACCAACTGTTGCATAGGATTAATTAATGTGAAATAGCGAATACCTTAAAATCTCGAACATGTGTCAGCAGGCATTTGGCCCCGCGCTTCGAGTCACCTCCCTTTTCAATGTAGGTGGCGAACGCCCTACGTAATTCGAAAAAGTTAACCTTAATCATTCGGAAGGAAAGAAAGTACAATGTAGATATGTATGGGAAATATGTGCTTACCTATCGATTACTTGGCTGAGAACTGTGAAGTCCATTTTATTCTTACTTAGGGAATCAAGGTAATATACCTTGTTCCATTTTGGTACAATTACTACTAAAATCCAATGAAAGTTTTGAAGGAAGGGCATAAGTACATAATCCTTCTTGACGCAACGTAGCAGTCCTGCTGCAATGTACCTCTTGACGAGGGGTGTATCCTGGTCGATGGTTTCCTTGGCGACCAATTGTGGGTCCAAGAAACCAACTGATAAGTTGGATGATCTAGCTTTAATCAGCATGTGTCTATATATATACACACGAAAGCAAAAAATTAGATATGGCATTTATCGGTATGACATTAACGGAGACTGTGATTGTACACACTTACAGTGTCCAGCATCGAATGATTGAGACATCAAGAGCGTTGAACGTGAACAGATCGAATAAATCCTCAAAGGCGACCACGAACATACACTCTTGAAAACTGTGGTGTAAATCTTCTTCGGTGAATTTGACACTGATACTTGAAGTCCGTTCTGCCTCTAGCTTATTGGACTGCTGAATATACCACATGTGCAATTGCGTGCAACTATATGGTAGCTTTCGGAGGTATTTTTCCTCGAGCAACGGCTGACCAAGCACGAATTTGCGGGCCAAAGGTAGGTACGTAATATCATCATTGGCCTTCTTTGCTTTGCCCTTGCTGGCATTGCTGCTTCGGCTATAGGCCGACTTAACGGCAGTCGGCAGCAGCGGTGCAAGTTGCTCTGGCGAGAATAGGACCCGTGGAGATAGCACCGGTGCAGTATCCGGTGGTGGAACCGACTGGTCTTGTAATGGAGATGGCACCAGTGCAAGTTGCTCTGGCGAGAGTATGACTAGTGGAGATAGCACCGGTGCAGTATCCGGTGGTGGAACCGACTGGTGTTGTAATGGAGATGGAACCAGTGCATGTTGCTCTGGTCCTGCCACCGGTGAAGAAGACTCCAGGGAGATGTCGCTTTTGGGCCACTGGATGAATGTTCCGATGGCATGTCCTAGAGTCATGATCTCGTCGTTGGGGGGCTTCGGTAGCGGGACCACCTCAAAATTGACATGCACACCATCCACATTAACTTTTGCGAAGCCTGGCGCTAAAGCTTGACCTTGCTCTAAGCCAATTTCGAGCGCGGTCATCCGGGATATTGGAAAACGGCGGGGCGATGTCCTCTGCAGCTGCCAGCTCATCCTCCAACCTCTATTGCGGGATTTTACCCGCATACCCAGCTGTACCAAGTCTGTGGGGGTGCGTGTTTTTTGCCTGGAGGGCCTTGTGCGCCACACTTGTACTTTTGAAATCTTCGGTCGTTTTCATCGCCTTGAACTCTTCCCATTGTGGTTCCAGGAATGGGTATGTAGTCAAAGGCGTTTCGTCCGTCTCCACGTATTTCTTGACAAGCGTGCTCTTGAAGTTCTTCCATGCTTTGCACGCCGCTTGGTAGGTTTGTCGTTCCACAGCGTGTAAGTGTTCTTCTGGGAACTCGAACGATGCCAAAATTTCGGTCCACAGCTCACGTTTCCGAGTGTCAGGCACGTTCTTCCACGAATTGTATGTGATCTCAATTCGTTCTCGTGCAACTATTCCGACCATGGTTCGGAATGCGTTTACCGCTTGCTTAGGAAGGATAGGGACCCCAGCTGCGTTTACCGCTGTGATGGTCTGTCGGCTCTGAGGCTTCTTTGATAGCCCTCTTCCTTGGCGTCTTGATGTTGGAGCGGACGCCTCCGGCGATGATGCTGAAGAATGCGCGGGTGACATGTTGCTCATTTTGTGGGTCTATTAAGATAAGATGAGAATGTAATCATATTGAATTGGAAGAGAGGAGTAGAGGGGAGGGGGAGAAGGGAGGGGGTAATATGGACATAAAGAGGGGGTGATGTGCCTATCTTAGCACCTACTTTAGTTACTAATACTATAAACCAAATAATAGAATCAATAACAGTCTCAACATGAATATGTGCTCTCAAATTGTAGGGTTGCACAAGATTAATCTTGGCCGTCCCGCTACTAAATCATATACTCTTCCTTGATTGGTTATGCCAAATAATGAATTCAGTCTTTTGAGCTCTAGATACAAACTCTACAATCTCAAGATCAAGATATATTCAGCATGCATATACTCAGACAGCAGTTAACTTTTAACTTGTCAAGATGAAATCCTAACAGATCAATTTAATAACATGCCATAACTGTAAATCCCACGGGCAATCTCAGTATATGGAAGATTGTATATAACAGCTATTAGAGCTCAAAGACCGAATGAACCAATCTCTATATATGAATTTATCATCATCGAGCAACTGTAAATCCCACAGGCAATCTCAGTATATGGAAGATTAACAAACTTGAATATACATGAATGCAACTAAGCAACTAACCATAACAGTAAGCATAACAAACTTGAATATACAGTAAGCATATACCATAACAGTAAGCATATAACAGTAAGCAACTAACCATATACGTAACAGTAAGCATATAACAGTAAGCCCTAAACCCTAACACTCAGTATGAAGTATCAAGCATCAACCCTAAACCCTAACAGTAAGCATGAAGCTCGGGGAGAGATTTGATGACCTTAGGGTTTTGGTGACGGAGGAGGAGGCGGCGACGACGGAGGAGGAGGCGGCGGCGACGCAGGAGGAGGCGGCGGCGAAGGAGGAGGAGGAGGCCCCGGGCTCGGGGAGGCGGCGGCGACGACGGGCTCGGGGAGGCGGCCGCCGACGACGGAGGAGGAGGAGGAGGCGACGACGGGCTCGGGGAGGCGGCGGCGACGACGGGCTCGAGTGAGGCGGCCGGCGAGGGCTCGAGGGAGGCGGCGGCGAGGGCTCGGGGGAGGCAGATCGGGATTTAGATATTAGAATAACTGCAGAATACACGGAAAACCCTAGACACGGGTATATATAGCGGATTATTACAGACGGTTCTAAACTTGGAACCGTCTGTGATAAGACTATCACAGACGGTTCTAAGTTTAGAACCGTCTGTAATAAGCATACTATCTCAGACGGTTCTACGTTTAGAACCGTCTGAGATAGTAGGCTTATCACAGACGGTTCTAAACTTAGAACCGTCTGTGATATTAATATCACAGACGGTTCCAAGTTTAGAACCGTCTGTGATAAGCCTATGCCCGACTGTAGTCATTCATGATCAACAGCCAACCATCTGCATTCATGATCAACTACCTACCAGCTGCATTCATTTACACATTTTCTCAATCTGCATTCATTTTTGTCACACATACACAACTGAAAATTGACTACATCACACATTTTCACATATACATCTCAAAATTGACTACATCACACATTTTCACATATACATCTCAAAATTGACTACATCACACATTTTCACATATACATCTCAAAATTGACTACATCACACATTTTCACATATACATCTCAAAATTGACTACATCACACATTTTCACATATACATCTCAAAATTGACTACATCACACATTTTCACATATACATCTCAAAATTGACTACATCACACATTTTCACATATACATTCTTATTGTACTTGCTTATTTTTCCTTTAAAAATTAGCCCTTCATCATGATCAATGCATACGTAACTAGTTTCGTCACGTTGTTCATCGTCGACCCTTATGCCATTTCCAAAAGGAGGTAACTCGTCAAATTGATTGTATTCCTCCTCGTCCACTACATTCTCCACTCCAACAATTCTCCTTTTTCCATGAAGAACTACATGGCGTTTCTTATTTGCCGGGTCGGTTACATAGAAAACTTGAACAACTTGATTGGCGAGTACGAATGGTTCGTCTTTGTACCCGACACGTTGGAGGTCCACGGTCGTGACACCGTACTTGTCAACCTTCACCTGTGGGAGATGCACCCAACGTCAGCGAAATAAGGGGATTTTGAAAACCACATAGTCGAGCTCCCAAATCTCTTCTATGAAGCCATAGTACGAGTTTCTCGACCCATCGGTACTGAATGCATCTATGCGGACACCGCTGTTCTGGTTAGTGCTCTTGACATCCTGAGACTGCGTATAGAATGTGTACCCATTTATGTCATATCCTTGCCATGTCACAACTGTAAATGTCGGCCCTTTTGCCAACCATGTCAGCGTCTCACTCGGCGAGCTCCTAGCGATTTGCTCCTTCAACCATTGGTTGAACCAACGGTTGTGTTGCCTCATGATCCAAACATCCGGCCGCTCTGGATTCTGTTGCCGAAGCACATCCTTGTGCTGCTCCACATAAGGCGCCACTTCAGTCATGTGTTGCAACACCGTGAAATGGGCTTGAGTATACGTGTCCATATCTGGAGTGATTGCTTTCCTTCCGATAGTTCCGAGACCCTTCAGCCTCCCCTCATGACGAGATTGAGGGACACCTATCGGTTGAATCTGAGCCATATAATCGACACAAAACTCAATGACCTCTTCGCTTGCATAACCTTCGACGATGCTGCCCTCCGGCCGAGAACGATTCCGTACGTAGGACTTGAGAATTCCCATGAACCTCTCAAATGGGTACATGCTACGTAGGAATACGGGCCCGCACATTTTTATCTCCCACACAACGTGAACAATGAGATGGACCATGATATCGAAAAACGAAGGAGGGAAATACATTTCAAGGTGACATAGAGTCATCACCACCTCGTCCTGCAGAGCATCTAGTCCTTCGGGATCGATGACCTTCTGAGCAATTGTGTTAAAGAAATAACATAGCCTCATGATTGTCTCTCGGACTTTGATCGGCAAAATATTTCTAATTGCAATAGGGAGCATCTGTGTCATCAGCACATGACAATCATGAGACTTCATGCCATTTAACTTCAAATCTTGCATCGAAACAAGTTTCTTCACGTTGCCGGAGTAACCAGACGGAACTTTGACACCATGCAAGCACTGGCACAGTTCTGTTTTCTCAGCCTTGGACAGAGTGTAACACGCAGGGGGAAGGTACGTTCGTCCATTATCAGTGCTTGTCGGTGCTAACTCAGGCCTGATGTCCATGTCAGCCAAGTCAAGCCGTGCGTTGACGCCGTCCTTTGTTTTATCACGGATGTTCAGTAAGAGACCAATCAAGCTGTCGCACACATTCTTTTCTACGTGCATGACGTCGATGCAGTGCCGAACATCTAGGTACTCCCAATAAGGTAAGTCCCAAAATATTGATCTCTTCTTCCAGGTGTTCTTCTCATGAGCCCTCTATTTACGTCCCTTTTCGAGGACAACATCTAAATCCTTAACCATATCATAAACCTCGTGTCCCCTTAAATGCCTTGGAGCTGAACCGTCTTCCTTCTCTCCGTCAAATTGTTGCTTCATCTTGCGGTATGGGTGAGCCCTCCGAAGGAACCGGCGGTGACGCATGTAGACGGTTTTGCGTGAGTGTCTCAGCCACACACTCTCGGTACCATCTAAACAGTGAGTACAAGCTTTGGCACCTTTTGTACTATGGCCTGATAGGTTACCAAGGGCAGGATAATCATTTATGGTGCAGAACAATAAGGAGCGCAGAGTGAAGTTCTCTCGTTTGTATACATCCCATACCTGTACCCCTTCGTTCCACAGTACTTTTAGATCTTCCACCAACGGTGCTAGGAACACATCGATATCATTCCCAGGTTGTTTTGGTCCTTGGATAAGTATCGACAGCAAAATGTACTTTCGCTTCATACACAACCAAGCAGGAAAGTTATAGATGCAGAGAGTCACGGGCCATGTGCTGTGTCGGCTGCTCATGCTACTGAAAGGATTCATTCCATCTGTACTCAGTCCAAACCTTATATTCCTTGGTTCTGCACCGAACTCTGCAAAACTCCTATCGATGTTTCTCCACTGCGCAGAATCAGCAAGGTGTCTTATCATTCCATCCTTCTTGCGCTCCTCCGAGTGCCAACGCAGCAGTTTTGCCTCCTTTGGATTTGCAAAAAACCTTTTCAAACGGGGAATTATAGGAAAATACCATGCCACCTTAGCAGTAGGTCCTTTCTTCGCCTCTGTTCCCTCGCCATCTTCTGATTGATTGTTACGTTTGTATCGGGATGCGTTGCACACCGGACATACATGCATGTTTGCATACTCTTTACGGTAGAGGATACAGTCGTTCGGGCATGCATGTATTCTTTCTACTTCCATTCCCAACGGACAAAGAACCTTCTTGGCTTTATACGTGGTTTTAGGCAACTCATTTCCCTCCAGAAGCATGTCCGCTAAAAGACCTAGCAGCGTCGTGAAACTCTTGTCGGACCAACCGTTGCTTGCCTTCAATTTCAACAGTTCAAACACAGCCGACAACCTCGTGTACTTGCAGCTCGTGTACAAAGGTTTCTCTGAGTCCTCCATCAAGCCACGGAATTTAACATACTCTCTCTCATCATAGTTCTCTTCTACATCGCGAAGCATTTGATCCAGATTATCATCGTGCAACCTGTCCGCATCCGAGCCACAATCGACATCAACCGGCGGCATGTCATTCACTTCACCGGCGATGTCATCCGGGGGCATATCATTCACTTCGCCGGCGATGTCATCCGGGGGCATATCATTCACTTCACCGACGATGTCATCCGGCGGCATATGATCATTCACTTCGCCATGACTGGTCCAACACGTATAATCCTTTTTGAAACCCCTCCGAATCAAGTGCGCTACAATTTGCCCTCGGTTCTTAAACATCTTCAAATTCTCGCAGTCAGTGCATGGACAGCACATATATTCCACCCCATTATTCAACATATCCTCCTCGACGGCTCTTATAAAAGCAGAAACGCCATTAATGTACTCTTCACTCACACGGCTCGCGGCATACATCCAGCTTCGGTCCTACGTTACGTACATATGTAACAACTTAGTATTAAAATCTAGATTAACTAATTATAACTACATATATACCGGCCGCATTTATTATATTGAGACTTAATTTGCTAGCTCAATTCATATTACAAACACAACAGCTATTATATAACCAACAATTTTGCAAATTAACCATCTTCAATAACCACTAATGGATTACTTAGACCTAAATTGTAATGCAATTAAAGAAAAAATAACTTATATTACTAACCATATCTAGAGCAACCAGGAAAGACTGAATATTCAAAGCTCAATCTCTACCTCTTCCCACCAAATTAACTGGCCTGAAATCGCCTAGCTTCCTCCCGAGTGAAAAAGTGCGTAGCAGTGGCTAGATCTGGATCGAAATGAAGACAGATGCGGTCTGAGCAGCGCAATAAATGCCTTAGCCATTATCACAGACGGTTTTTAACTAAAAACCGTCTGTGAATTATCACAGACGGTTTTTAATACAGACCGTCTGTGATACTTCGGTAATAACTGCCTGTGATAATCCATTTTCCCGCCACAAATACCACAGACAGCCTCCTAATTACAACCGTCTGTAATAGTGTTCATCAGAGACGGTTTCACAAAACCGTCTGTGATGAGGCGTCTACTATGAGGCTTTCTGTAGTAGTGAATGAGTTACAACCTTTATCTATAGACCTCAAAGAAATAAATTAAAAACTAATTATTACATCCCTTGATTACAAGAACTGTGTTTGCATGAAAAACTAATTTCTAATTACAAATATAGTAAGCTAAAGGCTAAACTAATTTTTGCATTGCATTCCCTTGCCCTATCTCAGCATGTTGCCAATGTTAGTATCCCAAGCCGGCCACCCCTTCTTTTCTTTTGTAGTCGGAGAGCAAATCATATAACAATCCAAGGGAGAACAAAAAGAAAGAGAGGGAAAGAGCCGTCGTCATAATCCTCAGACTCCTAGAGCCAATTAGAGTGGTATTCATCGAGATTCCCAGACTGTCCCAGGCCGATCGACACCTCTCACCATAAGTGGGTCTCATCAGTCGGCATTCAAAAATCCAAGCCCACATTTTTCCAACTTACCTCAACCCCAGAGAATCACAAAAATAGTGAGCAGCCCACACCTAGGACCGTCGGTCCAAAGCCATTGGAGTGAAGACTCAAGAGAGGATAAGCTCGAGCATGCCCAGCTGTGCACAACCAAGCCACAGAGAGAGGGAGGCCGAAGCCTCCCATACTTAAGCCAGCAAACTAACCATTACCCAAATTGTCCATTGCATTGCCAAAACCACCCAAGCCACAACTACCCAAGAACCCCCAGAGCCAATAGAGAGCACACCTAAGCCTCTCTCACCAGCAAGAACATCCAAGAGCAACTAAAAATACCCAAGAACACCAAGATAAACAAGCCAAACATTCCCCATCATGGCTCTTGACCGAAGCCAGCAGCCCACTAGTGAAAAGAGAGGAGTGTTAGAGAAGGGGAGGCAGAAGATAGAGGAAGATGAAGGAGAGCGTGGACCAAGGGACCAGGAGGCTGACCGGGTGGACCACCACAAGGCGACAACTACCACAAGGTGACGACCACCATAAGACGACGTCCCTGATAGCGACAATCGGCCAACCCTTCATCCATGTCCACAACCGAGTGAGGACCACACCTCAATCGTAACCAACTAGCAAGCTTTCCATCCTCAGCTCGAGACAAGTAGGCCCACCTTTTCCCTCCTACCTTTCTTTTTTCCTTTTTCTTTTTCAGTTCACCCTGAGTAAGCACACAAAACACTCGGCACTACTCTGCCTTGGCTCGATTGGTTGAGCCAATAGCCAAGAAGTTTTGTACTTTGAGCTTGACCTCACACTAAAGTAAGTGTGGAAAGTCTAGTTAAGATGGTTCAAAGTAGCTATGGATAAAGTGGCACAAGCCTGCACAATACTTAATAAAATCATGAATTCATGCCAGTCACTTGGATTGGGGACTACGATGATTACTAGGGATCTTTCTTCACCCGAGTGAAAAGTAGAATTTTCATAAATTAAAAGATGTCACTTAATTTAAGGAGACTAATTTCTGGAAGCAAAGGATTAGAAATGGAAGTATGGACAAAGAGAGGCATATGGTGCATCTTGCTAATATTATGCTTACTAAGTACGTTAGTACTCACCCTTGCTATTATCTTTCTTTGTTAGATTCTGTTCCGACCGGAGAATACTCTGAGCTAGATGAAGGGACAGCGAGCACCGCCAAATTTACTAGAGAGGAGGATGTTAGCTACGAGGAGTCGGTGGAGGTGGACCTCCTACACTACTGCTGGGACGAGTAGGCATCCCATTGAGCCAAGCAAGAGAGCTATAGGGTATCTAGGCTATATCTTTTGCTGCTTATGTTTTTGTACTAAGACAATAGCCCTTGTGGCAAGTGCTATAATAAGAGTATAGTTTCTACACTATTGTTCTGCTGTACGACTCTGGTAAAGGCGTATTATTTGTGAAACAGTGTTCTACTGATTAGGCAAATAATAACCTGTTGCTTAAGTGTGATTATCCTCGAGATAATTACATGGGGTGCGACAAGTGGTACCAAAACAACAAGTAGGGCCACGCTAATAATGTATATACTGTACTAGGACTTAAGTGGACCTTTCTCGCTTGCTATATTGCACTAAGTACTTTTATTTAATCCTTGCCCTTACATTAGTTTCTATTCTACTTTGTTTCAAAGTTATTATATTAAAGGCTCATCTCTCTTAAAAGTAGCAGCTACAACCAGTTGGGGAGAGGGTACTAGCTAGGGACCTAGGGGAGATGAGGATGGAGAGGGGGAGGAGAGTGACCCAGAGGAGCAAGAGCCAATGAGCCCTTAGCCTATGTGGTCCTATGGGAGTGTATCCCACCTGCTGAGTGGTACTGTTATCTTGTTGTACAATCTAGCATGTGCACTATTTTATTTTGCATGGCTTTAGCAGTGACATCATGATCTGTACTAGTATGCTTTACATTCCTGTCATGTATTCTATTTCAGTCAGAGCATGATCTACTCCCTTATATCTGCTCTAGTATTGCTCAAATTGGTAGGTTTGCAGCTTAACATATGTTAGGTTGCTTGAGAGCTAGAAGTGGTGGTCTCACTTTTAAGGCACATGTAGTAATGCCTAGGCTAGAGGTATGAAACTAGAACTCTGGAATGGACTTTCTCTTGTCTTTGGACAAGTATGGACCATGCTCATAGATTTTCTTTCCTTTTCATCTATTACACTGGAAATGATCCCCAGCCTTCAGAAACAACAATAATCAAAATTAAAACAAAGATAAATTAATGAAGGCTGACAATATAAATTGACTTATCCCCTTGCTAAATTTCAGATTTCCCGAATGAGTGGTTCGTGGTGCTTTCAGGCGCGTAGCTCAGACATACCCAAGAGTGAACTCCTAGGCATACTCAGGGACGAGCCCTGAGCGTTTTCCAAACACGTAGTTTGGAAGGTCTCGAGAGCGAGTTCTTGGGCGCATCTGGATGTGTAGATCTAGAGTAGTGTAGGTTCGCACTCAGAGGCAAGCTTTGAACATTTTCCAAACACGTAGTTTGGACGGTCTCGAGAGCGGGTTCTCAAGCATAGCTGGGCACGATAGACCCAGGTAGTGTAGGACTTGGATTTTTCACCTTGTTTTTATTTCCTCTCTGGTGTTATTTGCCCTGTGTGTGCTCTAAAAGACCAGAGTAAAGCCCAAGAGTGAGGTTAATACACCATTTTGCAAACTCAAAATGGTTATTCTTATCCTTATTCGAATGCTT
Source organism: Dendrocalamus latiflorus (assembly GCA_017311315.1). Taxonomy (NCBI): domain Eukaryota; kingdom Viridiplantae; phylum Streptophyta; class Magnoliopsida; order Poales; family Poaceae; genus Dendrocalamus; species Dendrocalamus latiflorus. Next base: position 16,717,064 of record CM029637.1, on the reverse strand, counting down.
CAACATATTAAGTAGAAGTGGCCACTACAACAAATAGTAAAACTCCTTTACCTTGAAAACGTTGCTAAGCAGGAATAAATTAGAGAGACCAGCCTAATTGCTCATCCAAATAAAATCCGACAAGATTAAAAATTAGTAATAAAGAACCCCATTGCCTTCCCCCTACAGGATGGAAGGCCGTCGACAAGATGAGCATGATTTAGGATTGAGGCTTGGTCCTTTTCCGTAGACCCAACTAGAAGGAACCCTAGTAGCAAATCCGCAGAGGATGACATCTAAATAGGCCCCACCAGTTGCTGTGCTAGGCACTAGTCGCCCAACACCAGCCGGAGACGCAGACCCATTAGGAGCCATGGGAGAAGTCCTCAGATATTTAGAAAATTGAGAGACCATGTGGAGGTGTCTCCGTGTGTGTGATGAGTAATTGACATCGGTTTAGGAAAGTCGAGTTTGGATTGTGTGGTTCGGACCATGTCGTTGCGAGGTGCAATCGGCTTCAGTCGGACTTGGTCAAACCTGGTCAAAGTGTTTAGGATGCATATTCTGCTGACTCGACAGGTTTGAACTTCGTCATGCGTAAGTAATGATGCTTTGATGCTATTTATGCTTTCATGTATCGAGCGATGCTATGTGATGTGTTTCTTGTCTGTGATGGCTGCAGGACATCGAGGCGGAGTCGTGGCGAGGCACGGGGTGACCGGACTAGGCATAGGCGGTGTCGAGGTCAGAACAGTCGGAGGTGTCGAAGACGGCGGAGACTCGAGGTGGTTGCGAGGCTTGGATGACAAGATACGCGGAAGCTTCCCGGAAGGTGCAGGAGGGGTGTTTCGGTAAAAGCGCAAAGCTGCACAGGTGGAGGCGGTTCCGTTTGGGATTTAGCGGGCGTAACGGGTTGGAGACCCGTTAGCCAAGGGCTATAAATAGGAGAGGGATTCTCATGTGCATGTAAGCATTGTGAGAGGGAGTGCATGGTTGTTAGGGTTTGCTTTAGTCAAAATGGCCTTTGGAGAGGTGGTTTTGACTTTAGGCTTTAGTTGGTGAGGCTTTAGTGGTTGAGAGCAGGAGAGGCAGAGAAGTGTGTCTCCTTCGTAGCTTTCATCTCCCTGTGTGTTCTAGCATGTAGTGCTCATGTGTTCTTGAGTCTAGGGAGAGGGAGAGGAGGAGTTGAGGCCTATGTAATCCATCCCTTGAATGTACATGCGTATGGGGACGTCTCTATGATCCTCAATATCAATATGAGATGGCTTTGGTTGAATTTGATTGAGTCTCTAGCTCTCTGTTGTTTATTTCCCTTCGATGCCTCCTTTTGAGTGATTCTTGAGTTTTTGTATTTTGGCTCGATTCTTGCTGGGGAATGGCAAAATGGGTTGCTCTATGATGGAATTGCACTTCTAGACCCTTTGGTCATCTAGTTCCAAGAGCAATTTGATTGAATCGCAAGAATCACGTTTTTCTCTGTTGGCTGTTCTTGAGTTCTTTGTTTTCTTTCTAGGATTTTGGTGTAGTTCGTGTTTCCCCTCATGAGATGGCATGAAACTTGGCAAGTGAAGTCCTGAGGCTATCAAGTAGCTATCCTCAAAGTTTCATGAGCAAAGGATCAAAGATTGGGGAGCAATTTGGGTTTTGGTTCTGTTTTGCAAAAATTTCAGATTTTTGTCATAATCTGAAATCCTTGCTCTTCAGTTTGATTTCTTTGCTTACCCAAGCCCCCTTGCTATTTAGTTTGTTATAGTACTGCTCTGGCCCAGAAAGAATGGAAGAAATCCATCAGTTTCTCTGATTTTCGAAGATATGAATTTCTTCCCATTCTTCAGGGTTTCAGTCTGATCTCGGGCTGCCTGGGATCAGGGGAGCGGTCAGACCGAAAGCCAGTTGGCAGTCAGACCGCTTGGTGACCTACGGTCAGACCAGCCTCAAGGAACCGGTCAGACCGGCCCTATGACACCGGTTAGACCGGCCAACCTTCACCGGTCAGACCGCCGGCAAGGTAGCGGTCAGACCGGCCAAACCACTGCGGTCTGACCGCCCCCAGCAGCCTTGTGGTTTTTGATGCTGTTTCCTTTTGGGCCTTTTCTTGTCTCTTTTCTTTGAGTTCTCCTTTGCTTATTTTCTCTTTCGGCCAATAGGTTCTCAGGGAAACACAAGTCTTTCTCTTCATAGATTTGATATCTATTGGAGAGAAGATTTATGTGGATACTCTTGTGAGGGGATGTTTTTTTAAAGTCGACATTCACCCCCCCTCTGTCGGCATTTCAGTCCAACAAAAATTCCAGAAAAGAAACCTAAGAAAACCAAAATCGCTTTATGGAAGTGCTATTGACCAGAGTGGCAGCACCTCACCATCCACTACCCATGGAGTTACCCTTGGGGACTTTCTGTAGACTCGTCCCCCTACCTTTGCTAAAGCAACAAATCCTTTAGATGCGAGTGATTGGCTGATGGAGATAAAAAAAGAAATTAGACACAGTAGGCTGCTCCAATGAAGAGAAACTCCGCTATGCTGCCCACCAGCTAACCGAACTTACAGCCACATGGTGGCTTAATTATACCCATAACTGTGTGAGTGAGCAACCCATTTCCTGGGAAGAGTTCCTGCAAAGGTTTAGAGAAACCCATGTGCCCACAAGAAGGATGTAATTAAAGAAAAGAGAGTTCAGAGCCTTGACCTAGGGGAGTAAGAAAATGATAGATTACCTCAGTTAGTTCAATGACCTCTCCCATTATGCAACCACTGATGTAGACATTGAGGAGAAGAAGATAGATCGATTTATGGCAGGCATGCACCCTTACCTTAGATGCTTCTATCCATCCACAAGATTACTGAGTTCCAAGGCCTAGTGTGAGACCATGTGGAGGTCACCCCATGGTTGTAATGAGTAATTGACTTTGGATTAGAGTATGTGTTAAGGTTGAGTTTGGTTTTGAGGAGTTTTGCAAAAGATCACTGAGCGACCATGTGGAGGTGTCCCCATGTTTGTGATGAGTAATTGACTCGAGTTTTGGAAAGTTTGAGTTTGTTTTGGCTAGTTCGTGCCAAGTCGGTGTATGGCGCAGTCTAGTTCGGTTGGACTTGGTCGAACGCGGTTGGACGTGCTTAGGATGCTTGTTATTTTTCTCGATCGATCGTTTGGGCTATTTTGTGTTCGAGTATATTTCACTGATGCTAATGTATGTTTATATGGTTTCGAGCGGTGCTATGTGATGGTTTCTTGTCTGTGATGGCTGCAGGACTTTGAGGCTAGGTCGTGGCGAGGCATGGATGGCCGGACTAGGCTCGGGCGGTGTTGAGGTCAAAGCGGTCGGGAGATGCCGAAGACGGCAAGGACTCAAAGAGGTTGCGAGGCGTTGACAGCAAGAAAAGAGGAAGCTTCTAGGAAGGTGCAGAGGGGCATTTTGGTAAAATGCGCAAGGCTGCAAAATGGAAGCGGATTCGGTTGAAGATAACGGGTTGGAGACCTGTTAGTGGGAGGCTATAAAAAGAGAGGTTTAGGGTTTGGAGAGCATGTATCATGGTTCCCTCCTTCTTTTGTTGTAAGGGTTTTTGCCTTACGTGTGAGTGAGTTAGGGAGTGGAAGAGGGTTGCCACTTCTTGAAATTCCCTCTTGGGCGGTTGCTCAGGAAGTAGTGGGTGTGTGTTCTGAGTTCTTGTTTTTCATTTGCGTGTTGTTGCCCAGGATGGAGAATGGGTAGGAGATGAGTGTAGCAAAAATCTCATTATGTAATTGCCCATGTCTCTGAATCAATATGAGAAATCATTCATCTCTATGAAATGAATCCATTTGAGAGACCTTGTGTTAGGTTCTTGCTTTTCTCTGAGTTTCTGCTTCAGTTCTTCATTCTCTGTGCTCACTGTTCTTATCTGCTTACTTTGGCTTTGAGTTGATTCTTTGATGGAGTTTTCTGCAGAATCTTTAGTCTCTGAACTGGGAATCCTTCACCAGGCCTTCTTGGTCAGTTATATCCCGAGAGCAAAGATTTTGATTTGGTTCTGTGTTGAATCAAGTGTTAGTCTCTGACTTTGTTATTTTTTGATTCATCCATATCATCTGATTTGGTTTGAGTAAAGAAGTTCTATGGGCTCACTTTCTTTCCTTTTCATGAGTTCTAGCTATACCTTGAATCTCATTACCAAAAGAGGCAAGAAACTCATGTCTTGCTATAATCAGATCTCGGGTAGCAAATTCCTCTGTTTGCAAGAAATCTAGGGTTTACTGTTCATCATGAGAAGAGCATCTCTATGGTCTTGAATTCTCAGCAAAAGGTTGGTTCAAACCTTGCTCTCTCTGGTCGTGAGTTTGCTTCCGGCTGAGATTCAAAGTTTCATGATGAAAAGGTTCAACAATCAAGAGCTATTTGGATTTCATTCCTACTCTGTTCAGCATCTCAGTTTTTCGGTCTGTAGTACTTCTTCAGTCTATTTTCGGTTCTGCAATTGCCGACAATTGCTGCTTCCTGCTCCTTCTATTTCTCAGCGAATTGGTATTTTAATCTGATTGTTTACTTTCTGAAATGAGCTGTCAATTGAGTTTAAATCCCTGGTTCCTTTGGCCTAAGAAGAGCAGTGAGAGTTCAGATTTTTCTCTATTTTTGCTCTTCATCTCTATTTACTGTTGCTGTAATTTTCAATAGATTTTTGCCTTTTCTTTCAGTTCCTACAGCTCCCAGGTTTGGGCATTCAGTTGTATCTTTTGTCTATCTCCAGTCAAACCGATTACAAGCTTGCACTTAGACCGATACTACAACTACATTCAGACCGACTACTAGACTGCACTGCAGGTTTCGGTTTGAGTCTTTCTTTGAGATTTCTCTTCATCCGGTCAAACCGGCTGTCAGTTTGAAGTTAGACTGATTGAGTTACTGCATTCAATCCGGCTGCTAGACTGCACTGCAGGTTTCGGTTTTGAGTCTTTCTTTGAGATTTCTCCTCTTCCGGTCAGACCGGCTGCACTGTAGTTGGACCGAGTGTGATATTGCAAGTTAGACCGGCTATGGATATCCGGTCTGACCAGTTGAATGCTTGCGGTCTGACCAGAAGGATTCATGCAGTCTGACTGCTTCTTCTCTCGTAGTCAAACCGCCTAGTGTTCTGGCTTTTGCGGTTTTCATTCTTTTTACTGCTTGGTTTTTGAGAGCACTTTCCTTCTGTGTTCATAGTTGCGATAGCTATCGGAGAAGAAGGTCGGTTGAATACTCGGAGCGGTGTTTGAAGGCACCATTCACCCCTCCTCTGTTGCCGTTTTTGATCCTACAATTGGTATCAGAGCTGGTTAGCTCTTCTCGATAGATCTTAACTGGTCTGTGAGCCATGGCGACAAATAAGTATTCCACCAAGCCCCCTATCTTCGATGGGATCGACTATTCCTTCTGGAAGAGTATGATGGAGTCTTACATACATGATTAGGGCTATACGATTTGGCAAAAAGTAAAACTCGTTTTGTTATTCATGCCGATGAGAACATCAATGTGGCAAACATGCTCGATGTTGAGGCGAATGCTAAGGCAAGGAACATCATCATTCAAGGTCTGAGTCGAAACGAATTCGATCGCATTTCTCATCTTTCGTTGGCCTTCGATATTTGGGTGACCCTCGAGCTTACCATGAGGGCACCACCCAAATTAAGATGGTACGACAGGACCATTACAAGTGAGATTACAACAAGTATGAAATGCTTGCTAGAGAGTCCCTTGATGAGTGCTTTGCGAGGTTTCATAAGATCTTGAGCAACCTCCGAGCGGTCGGTCTCACATACCCCGACTCGGACAACACTCGACAGATGCTTGGGGCTTTGGTTTTGCGAGTTTGGGAGATGAAGGTGACCACCATCAAGGACACCACTGACCTTTCGACATTGATTCTTGACGCGTTGTATTCACGCCTCAAGACTCACGAGATTGACATTGTCTCTCGCAAGTCGAAGTCACAGTCGATGGCTTTGATCACTGATCCTAGTCCTACTTCTGGTTTTCTCTCTGATGATGTGACTGGTTTTTCTCTAGCTGCTCTGTGTGAAATTAACGATGATCATCTAGAGCAGCTCCCAGAAAACCAACTAGACCTCTTAGCCAGAAAGTTCTTCCATGCATATAAGAGGGTTAGGGACAGAAAGAGAGGAGGGCCCGTGATTTGCTTTGAGTGTGGTGGCCCCAACCACATTCGAGCTAATTGCCCCAAGCTGGAAAAGGGTAAGAACGACTATGGCGGTTCGAGCAAGAACTACTACATCAACAAGAACCGCAACAAGAAGCCCCTAGGCAAAGAGAAGAAGTTCCGCAAGCCAAGAAGCTCTTCCACTGCATCCTCACCGCTTTCGATGACATCGACTTCAGCGACGTGGAGGGGTGGAGTGACGACGATGGGAAGAATGATCAAGAACCCAAGGACGGCGATGACTTCATCGGCATGTGCTTCATGGCCCATGAGGGCAACGTCAGCGACGACGACCTCTACTCTGACTCCGATGAGGTATATCCCTCCAATGACCAGCTCAATGTTGCATTTCTGAAGCTAGAAAAGTTTTATGCTAGATCTAGAGCTAGGGTTGTTGATCTTGAGAAGGAAGTAGATAGATTGTCATGAGAGCTTACTTCACTTATATCTGCTCCCTCCTGTGACGACTATGATGTATGTTCTTCTTTGCTTGATGACATGAAGAAGCTAAGGACCTCGCATGATAGTATGATCTCTAAGCTTGACATAATTAAGGTGGAGAATGGTAGTCTGCTTGCTGAACTAGAGATGAGTAGGGTAGCTGCTCTTTCATCTACTACTATTGAGACTATTTCTTGCACCTCATGTGAGGATAAGGATAATGCTTTTAGAGGTCTTTACACCATGCTTCTTGATCTGCCTGAAACATGTGAAAATTGCAATAACTTGAAAATGAATTTCTTTAAGGCAGATCATAAAATTGCTGAATTGCATGCTTCTTTACTTGAGCCCATTGTGTCTTGCACAAATTGTCCCAAATTAACTGCTGAACTTGAATATGTCTCAAAACAGTTTCAAGAAATGATTGACCACAATAACAGATTGGCTCATTATGCGACTAAGGATCCTGTTAGCTCACCATGCAATAGTTGTGAAAAACTAAAACTTGAACTCGTTGCTTTGGATGATAAATGTGTGAAGCTAACTAAGGATCTACTAGAGAAGCCACAATCTTGTTGTGATATGTGTGCTGTTATGGGGGAGAAGCCTAAGGGTATGGTAGAGACGCTTAGCGATGAGAACCAAATGGCTAGAAGTAGGACTGTCCTTCCTGTTCCTTGCAAAGACCTCAAAGTTGAGGCGGTTGTGCGTGCACATGCCATCCATCCTTCTGCTGTTGGTTCTTCTTCTTCTCCCTTACCTTCTGTTGTCTCTTATTCCCCCTGCTCTTCTTGCACCTCTCTCTTTCAGGAGTGTTAGTATCTTATGAACACTCTTGAGAGATTTGTTGGAGGCAAGAAGAAGCTAAATCTTATTCTAGACCAATCCAAGATTTCCAAGTTCAATCAGGGTCTAGGATATGATTTCCTTGAGGATGTTAGGAAGCATCCACCTGCTGTTCTCAGAGCCATAGCAGCAGGTGTCATCGAGGTCAAGCCCAGAACCAAAAAGGTTGAGTTCAAATCTGCGGTCTTTGTCCAAGGGATCTCTGACAGTAAGGTGGTAACACCTGTTGCTTCGACCTCTCAAAAGGCGAAGTTTCATTGTATCTTCTGTCAGAAGGATGGACACATGATCGAGAGATGCTTCAGGTGCACCAAGATCACGTGGAGAGACCGTGTTCAGGCTCTTAAGCGTATTCAGGGTCAGCCCCAGACCTTGAGTGCACCTAAGACCAACACGAGGTCTAGAGTTGATCATGCTGATGTGTTTGGGCAGCATCGATGACTTGGCTTTTCTGAGTTTTCTAGTTTTCGTCCTCGATTTGCCTCTGGTCGTGGTATCCGCCGTCCTGAGGGTAGATCTCATTTTCTCCATCGAGATAGCTACCCGCGGCGAGATCAGCATGTTGCTGGTGCTTTGACTCACTCCTCCGTAGCAGTCAAGCCCAACAACAGCTTCAGGTCTGCTCATAGACCTTCTGTCTTTCTGAGCGACGGAGAGCGTAGGGTAGGTAGAGGTCAGTCGTATGTGACTACTTCTTCTGCTCGTCGTGTGACTCAGTATTGGGTGCCAAAATCTCTTTTGATTTATCCTAGTACTGAGCCATCCCTCTCTTGTTGACTCAGGTTCGTCGGGCAGGGAAGGAAGAGGTTTGGCTTGTGGACTACGGGTGTTCTTGACACATGACCGGAGATTCTCGTTGGTTATCTTCCCTTGTCCGAGCTTCAGGTGATGAGACTATCACCTTCGAAGATGCCTCATCTGGACGCGTCATCGCTAAAGGTACTGTGCGCGCTAATGATTCATTTGTTTTAAAAGATGTTGCCTTAGTGAGTAAGCTGCAGTACAATTTGCTTTCTATTTCCCAACTTACCGATGACGATTTCGAAGTGAGCTTTAAGAAAAAGGCTTGCAAAATTCTTGATTCTTCGGGGAGTCTGGTTTGCGGGATTTCTAGATATGGGAGGATCTTTCGTGCTGATTTTGTTGAGTCTTCTGGTGATCCTCTCAGATGTTTAGTTGCTTCTGAGTCCCGTGAACTCACTTTCTGGCATAGGAGACTTGGTCATATTGGATTTGAACATTTGACTCGAGTTAGCGGCCACGATCTCATTCATGGTCTGCCTAAACTCAAGATGGTCAAAGATCTAGTTTGCGCTCCTTGCCGGCACGACAAGATGGTTGCCGCTTCACATCCTCCAATTACAGTGACCATGATGGATGCACCAGGACAGCTGCTCCACATGGACACAGTTGGTCCAGCTAGAGTGCAGTCAGCAGGAGGAAAGTGGTATGTTCTTGTCGTGGTCGATGACTTTTCGAGGTACTCTTGGGTGTTTTTCTTAGCCTCGAAGGATGAGACATTTACCCATTTTCGGAGTCTTTTTAGTAGGCTTTATGTTGAGCTCCCGGGTGCCTTACGAGCGATCCGCAGTGACAATGGCACGGAGTTCAAGAATTCCTACTTTAAGAGGTTTTGCGATGAGACGGGTGTAGAGCACCAGTTCTCTTCTCCGCACGTCCCCTAGCAAAATGACGTTGTGGAGAGGAAGAACCGTACCTTGGTCGAGATGGCCAGGACGATGCTTGATGAGTATTCTACACCTAGGAAGTTTTGGGCTGAGGCTATAGCCACTGCGTGCCATGTTTCAAATAGAGTCTTTCTCAGGGCACACTTGCATCGCACTTCTTATGAGTTGAGATATGGGCGAAAGCCCAGTGTCTCTCATTTTCGCGTGTTTGGTTGCAAGTGCTTTATTCTGAAGTCTGGGAACCTTGATAAGTTCGAGTCAAGCTCTTGTGATGGGATTTTTCTGGGTTACTCGACTTCTTCGCGGGCGTATAGGGTCTGGAACTGCGAGTCTAGCAAAATGGTAGAAACCTGTGAGGTGACCTTCGATGAGGCCAGTCCGGGGACTAGGCCCAATATCTCAGGTTCAGTAGAGCAGTCCGAGACCATCTTTGTGGACGATGAGGAGGATGGAGATGAGGGTTGTCTACCCGATCCAATTCCTCCTCCCCTTGAGGTGCCTGCTTCTACCACCGCACCTTGAGGTGATCAGCCCATTCCTTTCGCATCTTCTGGAGCTAGTGGCTCTGTTCCTACCTCGTCAGCTCATGAGGTAGAGTCCACTTCTTCATCTTATCTAGGACCTCCCCGTCATATCCAGAAACATCATCCTTCAGAGTAGATGATTAGAGATCTCTTTGAGCGTGTCACACGCTCAAAGTCTGGCATGTCTCACTTCTATCTCCACTCTGCCTTCGTTGGCTCTTTCGAGCCCAAGGATGTTAGTCATGCTCTTTCCGATGAGTCTTGGGTCAATGTCATGCATGAGGAGTTGGAAAACTTTGAGAGAAACAATGTCTGGCCGCTTGTTGATCCCCCTAGAGGTCACAATGTCATAGGTACCAAATGGGTGTTCAAAAATAAGCAAAGTGAGGATAGGGTAGTCATTCAAAACAAGGCTAGATTGGTAGCTCAGGGTTTCTCCCATGTTGAGGGTTTAGATTTTGAGGAGACCTTTGCCCCTGCAGCTAGGCTAGAGGCCATTAGAATCTTGCTTGCTTTCGCAACTTCTAAGGGCTTCAAGCTTTACCAAATGGATGTCAAGAGTGCCTTCCTCAATGGGTTTATTAAGGAAGAAGTCTATGTTAGGCAGCCTCCAGGTTTCGAGAACCCCAAATACCCAAACCATGTATATAAGCTTTTTAAAGCCCTGTATGGACTTAAGCAAGCCCCTAGAGCTTGGTATGAGTGGCTTAAGTCCTATTTGTTGAGTTAGGGGTTTGAGATGGGTAAGGCAGACAAGACCTTGTTCATTCACAGGCATGTCAATGATCTTCTACATGTCCAGATTTATGTGGATGATATCATCTTTGGCAGCTCCTCTCATGCTCTTGTTTCCCAGTTCTCTGATGTCATGAGCACAGAGTTTGAGATGAGTATGATGGGCGAGTTGAGCTTCTTTCTTGGATTCCAGATCAAGCAGACTCGGGAGGGTACCTTCTTGTATCAAGGCAAGTACACTCGCGACCTCCTGAGACGCTTTGACATAAGTGATGGCAAGCCAGTGTCCACTCCAATGGCATCTTCAGCTTCACACGATCCAGATGAGGATGGTGAGCCGGTTGATCAAAAAGAGTACAGAAGCATGATTGGTTCCCTCTTGTACCTCACTGCCTCGAGAACGGACATACACTTCTCCGTGTGTCTGTGTGCTCCATGTTATTTGGTACTCTTCATCATCCTGTCTTTCTCTCAGAGCCTACTCGGACGCAGACTTTGCTGGCTGTAGGATAGATAGGAAGAGCACTTCTGGCACCTACCAATTTATTGGCACTTCTCTTATTTCCTGGTCTTCTAGGAAGCAGTCTGATGTTGCATAGTCCATCGCCGAGGCCGAGTATGTTGCAGCCGCTAGTTGCTGCAGCCAGGTACTTTGGATGGCTTTGACCTTGCGGGACTTTGGGTTAGCTGTAGATAGTGTTCCACTCTTTTATTATAACACTTCTGCCATTAATATTGCCAAGAACCCAGTGCAGCATTCCCGGACCAAGCACATTGATATCAGATATCACTTCCTTAGAGACCATGTGGAGAAGGGTGACACAGTGCACTAGTTTGTGGAGAGTGACCACCAGTTGGCCGATATCTTTACCAAGCCTTTGGATAGCTCTAGGTTTTTAGCTTTGCGGGGAGAGCTTAGGGTGGTCCGTCCTTATGGATTGTTGTGAGGGGGAGCTTTGTGCTTTATGTTTTATTCTGTTTCTATGCTTCTGTCTCTCTTTGTTGCATTGCTTAAGGGTGCATTCGGGTTAGTCCTTCTAGCATAGATTAGAGTGGTTCTCTTGTCTAGTTGCTTAGATTTCTTGCTCTCATCTTGTGATTCTAGGATGCTGCTTATTAGCTATCTCTCTTCTCATTAGGTTGAGTTCACTCACTTCTTATAGGTTCTAGCAAGGGTTGGGCCACCTTGGGTAGACAGGGAACGTGTTTACTCCTTAGTGTGTTAGAAGATCACCTGATAGTCCTAGGGTCATATGGGGTAGATGAGAGTCAGTCTGAGCCATAATATCCTCTATATCTTTTCTATGCTTTAAGGACTGCTTTTTTTGATTTCTTTGCCAGTTTCTCATTTTTTATTGCTTTGGTTGAAGGGGAGTTCATTTGGGATTTGCTAGATCTTAATATTGACATAACTCAACTTAAACTAAAAGTGCATCACATGTTGAGGGGGAGTTGGACCTTCTTGCATTTCATTTCAGCATTCTGCATTATAATATAACTACATGAAGCCTTGATTATTATCCTTTTATGACATGATTACAATGCATTACATCTTGCCATGATCTGTGCTTACTTGCTAGATTTATCATGACTTTATATGTGTAATCTAGTCTTTGCCATGATAAGTTGATTAAAAATGTACAACTTGAATTAAAACATGTCATGTTAGCTCTTGAGACTAGTCTGTCTTTAGTTATCCTTTTATGATTCATGCCATGTCAAATAGGCTGAGTTGAGTCTTGAATCTCTATTGAGATTTAGATTGAGCTATGCTAGTTCTTTTATGAAGCATGAGTTATTCTTAACTTCTTGTTCTTGAACTCAATTCAATAAGAGCAAAAAGATCTCTTTTGTGCGAAAGAACTGATCTCACCAATACTTTCTCATGAGACTGCTTGCCATTGCACTAGGCATGAACTTAGGGGGAGTTTTGGTTGACCAAGATCATCTTCTTAAGCTTCTGGCTTGGAGTGGTCGCATAAGACTTGAGATCTAGCACATGACTAAATAAAAATCTGGTTAGAAACAATCATGAGATTTTATAAAGAAAAACATGTCCATTGTGCTAAATTTGCTTAATTACACAAAAAGACTAAGTACTTGAGCACATGATTCATTCTTGAACTTGTAGCACTCTAAATTGACTCAATTCTAGCTTCTTGGTTCCACTTAGGTTATTGACATGGCTAGGCGGTCAAACCGTCAAGGGCCAGGCGGTCAGACCACCGCTCTCTCTATAGCGGTCAGACCGGCCTCAAATTCTTGCACTTAGGACTTGATTTCAGTTGGCTCTTCTGTCTGTGCTTTTCTCTTGGATTTCTTTGCTGGTAGAGTTCTCTGTATTGCCAGTAAGCATGGACTCTCCTTCTTCATAGTTTCTATAGCTATCGGAGAAGAGACACGTGTGGATACTTGGGGCGGCGTTTTTAAAAGGCACCATTCACCCCCCCCCTCTGTTGCCATTTTTGATCCAACAGTGCAGGAGAGGAATGGTGGGCTAGTTATAGCGGCTGGGAAGGCGTTGTGGTGCACTACTGCCAGTGACCCAAGAGCAGGACCTAGCATGGGCGACGCCGTGCCACTGGGCGCATGCCGTAAGCATGTGGTGTGGGCTATAGGACAAGGTGATGGCAAGGTAGGGTATGGTGATGGGACGGCTACCGCAGGGAATGGCTTGGCAGGGCATGGTGATGGTGATGCACGGCGTGGTGTGACGCACGGCCGATATGGCACTAGGAAGTGCTACATCGGGTCGACCGGGCAAACAACAGGGGAGAGGAGAGGGGGAAGGAAGAAAGGAGAGAGAATGAAGGGTCCAGCTACAGGGAAGGAGGAGGAGGGAAAAGCAGAAAGGAGAAATGCAAACCAAGAAAAGAATTGCAACTGTAAACTTTTGGATTTTATCACACTGATATTTGAAAAGTTCAAGACTTTGATTTTATTTTCAATTTACATTATTCCCTTAATTTATGTTTTATTTTATTGACTTACACTTGCTCATAAATTTTCATTATCTTGGATTTCGATTAAAATGCTTAGTTTTTTGTACTTGGGAATAATTCCTTGTTATTAATTTATGTATTATAAAATTCAGAAAATCTAATTAAAGTTCCAAAGGAAACTCAAATGATGATAGTATGCAAGAAAATGTTTTAAAAATTCCACATTTTTGAACATCCGAATTTTAGGATGTTACAACGCTTCTAACAAGCATCGTCCGTGGCAACATCCTCTTGAGCATAAAGGGAGATTTGAGTGAACTTGTTGAGGTATCCACTCACTGACGAATTTCCCTATTGCAGCTCATGAAACTCATTCTTCATCTCCACCTTCCCATCAGGAGTGTGAGAGTGGTGGAAAGTGTCAGACCCCGGAGTAATAACTCCTGGATCCTCTGTGTAAATCGCACTAGTCCAGGATCAGCTAGTGTACACAGTGGACAACAAAGATAAATATCAACCATAATGACATTTATTAACTAGATATGGGCATGATTGCCAAAGTTTACATCAACGGCACATAAGCCAAATTTAAATATTAGCAGCAGAAGAAAAACATCGAAGCAGAAGAAGCCCCAACAAGCCTGCCCACAGGCAAACAACAGTAAGACGCGACCTACTCGTCTAGATCTTCATTGTAGTCGAAGTCATCTTCCTCTGTGTGGAGATAGCAAGGTGAGTACGAACTTGTACTCCGCAAGTCACACGGAGATATGCAATATAATGATAAAGGCAACAAAGGAAGGCTTATAGGGTTAGTTTAAGTATAAAACAACATTTAAAGAAATACAGTAAATAGATTGAACTTGCTGAATTTAATACAGTAAGTAAAAATAGTATTTATAAATGAAATTAATACTGTTAGTGTAGGTCCATCCCCCACACTAACCTAACCACGGGCATCCCACCCGGACCATCTTTTCCAAAAACATCTCGTATGGATTCCATCCATCCACGCATTTCCAAACACTCATGGATTCCATCCATCTACAAGCTTTTCAATTACTCATGGATTCCATCCATCCATAAGCTTCTCAAAAACCATTTTTGAAAAACAAAGTCTAATTCATGAAAAACTTTTACTCAGCATGCCCATGACCATGGGCACGGCTATGCAAGATAGATTATACACTCTGCAGAGGTTGTACAACTTTACCCACAAGACATGATCAACTCATATTGCCACGCGATTAACACACTTCCTTTAGTGTGCGGCGGAGAGATCATGACAAAGCCTTTACAATGCAAAGCCTTTAACTTGGCCAAGCCAACACTAAGGTTTCACCCTAGTAAGGAATCCACCAGACTGGGACCCCCTCTTGAGCCGAGTGAGACATCTCATGGCCTACGCCACGCTCACTTTCAACCTACGACGAGACTCAGGTTGGGACCCGCAAATTAATCAGGTAGGACTGTCTCAAACCAGCCTTGTGGTAGTACGATAGAACTTTGGAATAGTAGCTCACAGATCGTCCTTAATTGACTTAGGCTCAACCACATACCCCTTGTGCCCGACAATCAACACTGTGTCTCCGAACAACAGTGCATGCACCCACCACCTAACCATTAGCCTAAGTCTAAACCGAATTTTATATTTTATTTTCAAAATATTTTATAATCCTTCTTGACTCACCGAAGTCAAGAATACATTTCAAAAGCATAACATTTTATGTGAAAAAGGTATCCCAAGCCTAGTTTTATTTCTAAGCTGGACTAAGCACTTGCTACAAAAGTTCTCTAGTCATACTAGTGTACTAACTAGAGTTTTATTCTAGGGTGACAGGTGTTAGGGAAATTCAATGTCAAAGGAGGAATTAACAAGTAGTAACTAAATTTAAAACTGAATTGAAATACGTTGAATAAAAATATGCATGCAGAATAATTTAAAACGACATAATTTTATTTCACAAACTAGGATCAACATGATCAAGGAGTGTGACTTGCCAAGCTTTGCAGTCTGGTGTGAATCGTCGTCGAAGAATTCTTCCGAATCGTCGTAGTCTACACGTTAAAATAACTCACCAAACTCAAATACAATTCAAATAAACTCCAAATAATTAAAATGAGGGTAGAAATGGATATATTGGATATTTTGATGAATTTAGGAATTTGAATAGGCTCAATCGGTCTTAGGACGAAGAAGAATGGGCTCCCGGAAGTTTGAAGTAACAGAAAATGATAAAATGGAATTTTTGGAATTATTTTTCTATTGAAAAAGGGATTTATGATGTCAGCCCTGGGATTTTCTTTTTGGCTGAATTACTTTTCTACTGGAAAATCAGGTTTATGATGTCAACACTGATTTAATTTTCGGACTGAGACTGACATGTGGGCTCGGTGTACCGTGAAATAAGTCCATGGATGAAAGGGGAGGCTGAGGTGGCAGGGAGGATGATATGGCACTAAGGTGTTAGCTGATTGGGCCATTTTGCTGACGTGGCAGCCAGGTGTCGCTGACGTGTCTTTCACGTGTCACTAGTGTGGCAACCACGTGGGTCGGGTCTGCCAAGGTGGCATCACACGTGGCTTCCACGTGGGCCGAAGGGGGAGGTGGCGCTGTTCGAGTGGGCGTGGCATTGGTGTGGCGTTGTCCAAGCAGAGGTGGTGTCTGATCAAGCAGAGGTGGCGCGCCACTGGGTGCCATGTGGCATGCCATGGAAGCTTGGGCTGCCGACGTGGCTCACCGGCTGGGGTGGCGCTCAGGACCCGAGGGCTCGACGGTGCTCCAATGCACGGCGATGACCGGTGAGGGGCGGAGGAGAAAGAGGAGTTCTTCGGGTGTTGGTTTTACCTCGGCTCGGGGCTCGGCGGTGTTTGGAGATGGCCAGCGACGGCGAAGGGTGACGGTGGCGCTCGGGTCTCCGGCTAGGACGGCACTGGGTGGTGCTCGAGCCCGACAGAGGGGTATAGAAGGATCGGTGAGGTGCAACGAATCTCGACGTGGCGTCGGCTTGGCTCGAGAAGGCTTGAGTGGCTGGCGATTGCTCGCCGGAGGGGCGGCTGGGGCTTACAGAGAAGGTGGCACGGTGCTGGGGCAGTGGGGTGCTCAAGAGGGAGAGGAGAGCGGAGAGGGAGGCTGGTGTGAGGATGGGGGTGCTCGGGGTGGCTTTTATAGGGGCGGAGGGGGAGCACGGCCGTGACAATTGCTCACCGGCAATTACGGGCGGCGGGATCTCGGGCGGAGGAGGAAAGGAAAGGAAAGGAAGGGGGCTCGGGAGGGAAAGAGGTGCAGATTTTGGGGGATTTGGGCCTAGCGGTGCACGCGGTTTCCAAAACCGGAGAGAAGGTGGAGGGGGAAAGGCCGGATTCGGCGCGGACTGGGTCGGCCGGAGCGAGGAAGGAAAGGGAAAGGGAGAAGAAGGAAGGAGGCGGCGCAGCGAAGAAGGGGCGCGGGCTGACAGGCAGGTCCGAGGCGCAGAGAGACAAGAGAGAGGGAGGGAGCAGGTGTGGCTGGGACGATGCCACGTGGCGACGTAGCGGATCGGGCAGCCGGGAGAGAAAAGATGGGTGGATGGGGTAGATGGGCTGGGCGGTGGCATGGGCTAATCTGAGCCGGCCAGGTGTCGGCCTGAGAGAAGCGGGGCTGTGGTGATGTGGACGGATCTAGACTGTCCACGTGTTGGCCAGAGAGAGGGGTCGAGTTTTAAATTTTAAATTTTGATTTTGGATTTTCACAAAAGCCCAAAAAATAAATATGAGCTTAGAAAATATCAAATAAAGCCCAAAATTCCAAACAAATGCACAAAAATTCTTGGAACCATTTTGGACTTTGTAAAAATATTTACAACTTAAGTTCGTATTTACTTTTTATACTTAAAATACTTTTAAATTTAAAAATAGATATTAAACTCCAGAAAAACTAGATAAAAGCAAAATAAATCCAAATAATTATTTTGAAATAATATTTTTTATAGAAAATCAAAATATCCTTTTATTTAATAATATTTTTAGGTTTTACTTAAATTATTTTTCAAATCCAACCTTTTAAAAACAGAAAATTAGGGCAAAACAAAATTAAAACTTAAGCAACCGAAATACTTAATTTAAATTATTATTTATTTTAATATTATTTATTTTGTTTAATAAAAACCTGGGCTATTACAGAAAGCTTAAGAGAACTTAGCCCAACTGATAGCTTGATGATTTTCATGGGCGGCACAATAATTCTCCCACCATCTGTGGCAATACCTTCTAGTGCGTGGCATACAAGACCTTCTCATGGTCATCAGTTCGAGCAATGGCCAGCTTCTTCTCTATGGAGCGCAACCAATCATCCGCGTCCGAAGGTTCGGATGAGTTGGGGAAAGTAGGTGGACGTGTCCTTATGAATTCTGCCAACTTGAACTATTGAAAAGCTTGTGGTGGTGGCGGTGGCACGGCAGTGGCTGATTGTTTTGATTCATCAATGTCATTAGAGAAGCAGTGGTTTGGTATTAAAATATGCCCAACTAAAATTACCCTTCTTATGGTGTTCAAGAATATATGTCATTCACAATTATTCAAGGTGGCATACTATCAAATAGGTATTTAACTAGTTCCGGAAACATTTAATATAAACTAGCAATGCATGTCAATTTAAAACAATATAATTTCATAAAATGGGTTCAATATGGTCAAAGGTCTATGACTTGCCTTTGTTGAAGTTGGAGTTCAACACTTCCTATCGATCCAAATTGGCGTCGATGACGTCAGATTCTACACGCGTGAAATGAGAAGAATAAACAAACAATGAATAAATTCAAATAAAACCACAAAAAATGTAAAAATATATATACTGGAAGGAAGTTTTATGATTTTAGATGAATTTAGAAATTTGAACGAATGCAAATGGAGCTAGGACAAAGGAGTACGAGCTTTCAGAAGTTTAAATCTAAAGAAGAAGGAAAAAAGGAGATTTTCTGGATGGCTCTAGAATAGATCAGAGTAGTCTGATCGGCACTAGAGTGTTGTTGAAAGTGGAGGCGTGGTTGAAGTCATAGAGTCATTGTAGCATCATGGCTATAGATACACAATAGTAGTTCTAGTCGTAGTGGCTATGGTCAGATGCAGTCATGGTCGGAAGCCACTGCGGTTAGGAATGACTGTGATCGAATGACTGCGATCGAAAATGACACTGGTCAGAGCGACTATGCTCTTGAGTGACCATGGTTGGGGCGGTCGGAAGTTATAACATGGTCGGAGAGGTGGAACTCCACAGAGTGGTTGGAAGCAGCGGTCAATAGCAATGGTCAAAAACAGTTGCCGAAAGGATTGGAGGGTCTGGAGAGGTCAGAGGGATCGGAGGGTTCTGAGAGGTTGGGGTCGAAGGCTACCGTAATTGGAGAAGACTTTAGTAGTCAAGAGATGCAGAGAGAAAAGTTGAGTACCTCAACGCAGACTGCGAGGAGGTCGGAGGTTGGTCGATGGCGAAGAAGAAGCGGTGGAGGCGGCTCGGTCGTTGGTGGTGAAGGGGTTCTAGCGACAAACTAGATCAGCGATGGGGCGTCGGATGGTCGTGCGGGCTCAGTGAAGGTAGAGGTAGTGGCGGCGAAGCGATAAGAATTCAGGGCTCACCGGAAATGCTTGCCAGAGCTCGATTTAAGGCCGATGAAGGAAATACTTGGTGCGAATAGTTTCGGGTGCACGAAAGCAAAAATTGAGGGGTGGAAGATTGTGAATAGGACATGCTTAGAAAGGTATTTATAGGCTTAGAAAAAGTGGCCGAGAGCCGGCTCACGGCGTAGAGGCGCACGGTCGTGGTTGATGAAAGGGTTTAAAGCGGAGAAAACTGTCAAAGGAAGTGGGGAATGAAGAGGAGTCTTCAATTGGTAGCATTTGCTTCAGGAAGTAATAGTCAACCATTGAGGGCTCGGAGGTATCAATGGCGGACAGTGGAGGAAGAAGAAAGGAGAGGAAGGTGATCACAGCTAGTTCTAAAATTTTTGATATTTTCTTCCAGTACTACAAATAATACAAGTAAAATCCAATTAAAATACCAAAATTTTAAGTAATTAATTTGAAATTAAAATTTTAAGGAAAACAAAATTTTTTGGTATGTTACAAGCACTCCGGAGCGTCTTGGGCATCCTTTGCTGTAACATGGTTGACACGGCCCTGGTTGGGAGTCGATGTAGTCCTTGAAGCTTGAGGAGTTTGGAAGCTTTTGCTTGGTGCTAAAGACTATCCTCTTGATGGTGTGGCACCAAAATTGAACTTTATTGGGGTGACTTGGCGATCTGGGCACTTGTTGGCGAAGTGTCCTTCTGTACCATAATTGAAGCAATGCAGGTTGGCTACTGGGTTGGTGGAAGAGGACTACCCTGAGGGATGAGGTACACGAATCACATTCCCACTAGAGCGCGGTGGTGGAACTAGAGCCATTGGTGCTGAGGTTGCCCCTTGTCGGAAAGAAGGGTTGCCTTGGTACACCAGCTTTGATTGAAAGCTGCCTTGGGTTCTCTGTGATGCCCACTTCCTCCTGTGGCTGGCTTCTAATTGCTTCATTTCATTCTCACAGACGAGAGCCTTGTTAACTAAATGGTGAAAGGTGGGATGATCATGCATGATCAATTGTCCTCTCAACTCTTTGTGCATCCCTTCAAGGAAACAATCAATTTTGTCTTATTCGTCCACTACATCCTTTGGGGCATAGCTTGCCAGTTGGTTGAACTTGGTAAGGTATTCATTGATCGTCATGTTCCCTTGCTTCAAGGTTCGAAACTCATTCTTCTTCACCCTTGTTATGCCAGTGGGCATGAAATTTTGTTGGAAGGCGACTTTGAACTTGGTCCATGAAATGGTAGCTCTGGATGGTACTACCTCTTCTCCTCCTCCTCCTCCTTCTTCTTCTTCTTAGTTGGCTTGTTCTTGCTGGTGTCCTCCTTACTGGGCTCTAGCGACTGGGGTTTCTTCCACTTCTTCTTTCTCCTCCTCTTCTGCCTCAGAATCTGAAGGACTCTTTCCTTTGTGAACCTTGAGGAAATTTTCCAACCATGCCATGGTGGTACCTTTTAGCTAGAGGATGGCGAAGTCTACCTTGGCATCATCTGAACAGCGGGCAAAGTGGAGTTTCTTTTGAGTATCTTGTAGCCAATCCTTTGCCTCTAGGGGCTCATTGGCCGAGGAGGAACTTAGGGGTTAGGTCCTCAGGAAATATGCTAGCTTGGAATTTCTGCTTGCTAACCCTGCCTGCTGGTTGGCTAACATTGCATGTAGGATCTGAGTTTGCTGGGCCATGTCTGAGCCATAGTTGGGGGTCCTAGTGGTGAAGGTGGAAAATTCTAACCACAGTCATGGCCACGGCCTCCTCCACGGCCTCGCACGTGGACGACAGCTCTTCTAGGTGCCATATGAAAAACAGCTAAGACCTTAGAAATAGAAGGAGGAAGAAGTATATATATGAGGGTTACTAGCCCTCTAGTGACACTATAGAAAAACCAATTAAACCAGACAAGCAATGCAATAAAAGGCATAAGCCTTAGATTAGTTCATTACAAAAGGCGGTTACATGACTTCAAGTGGGGCTCATAGGCTTCATCGAGTCATGACAATATCCAAACACATCGTTTACTGAGAGAGGGGGTACAAAAGAGGTAGAGAAAGAGTGCTTGCGATCCCAAAAACTGACTAGCAAGCACTGCCAACAAGTCTACCCTACACTACTACTCCTACTCAGGGTGGTCTCCTCCACAGGTGGAGCACCCTAGCGAGCGGGAGCGACTACGACTAATGTCCGGTGAGCTAGAGCCGGAGTTGGTGATGGAGTTGCAGTGGGATGGAGATCGAGAATGACGATGGCCCCTATTGGAGCCTCCAATGTCTGCTGCAGAGAAGCCACGTGGCAGGCGCATGCTCTTACGAGTGGTAAGCCAGGTATGGGTCCCGAGAAGCATGTCGGAGCTACGCCATGGCTGGTGTGGGCGGGCAGGGGCAGGGGACGGCTGGCTGATGCCGGTACTGGTATTGGAGCTGTTGGTGCCACTAGTACTGCTGCAGATGCTGGTGGAAGTGGAGCTAGAACACTCTCAAGAGACGATGGGGTGTAGGTCACCTTTGATCAGTGATGCTCCAACTTGGTCTTTGCTGCAATCCGCTCTCACACGGAGAAGGCAAGGGCAGTGTCCATCCCAGCTAGATGGGCTCGGAGGGTGTCTGAGTGCTGGTAACTGGATGTCAACAACATCCGAAGATGCCCTATCTCGACTGCACCAGTTGCGTCTGGTGGGAGAGCCTCAGGTCATCCACCACAACCTCCAGAGGGGCAGGGTCAGGAGCACCGATATGGAGAATAGGGAAAAAGTAGAAGGGGATTATAGCAACTCACTCCCGTGTAGTCCAGGGGTGGACAGTAGGGGTGATGAGGGGATCAAGTCCTTCATCCCTAGCATACACAAATGCCTCCATGGTCTAGACCTCATGGTCCAGAACCCTCGTCCTTTGTCCTCAGAAGATGGGCGGTTGACGGTAGCCAAGGTACTGAAGGAGTTGGCATAGCAAACCTATGAACTCGCCCTCTGTCTCCACGTGAGACAGGTAGTCCCAAGAACCAGCTGAAGAAGATCCAGCCATATACAATTTTGAACAAAAGGTTACAATAGGCAAAGTATAAAGAAGGTGCGGATAAGTAAAGATCTAAGAAGGATAAGTGCAACAGGTAGTAAGATATATTTTATAAAAGTTTTCATAGTTTTCAAAATTAGGACTCAAGCCATAGGGCACAACTAGTCTAACTAGGGTTTCTATAGTCGTATGCTCTGATACCAGCCCTATCGAACCCAGATTTGGAAATCCAGAATCCTCTGTGATTCCACTGCAATATTCCTTGGATCAGTAGATATTGTTCACAGATACATAGCTGAAACATATCATACAAAATATGGACCATACCATTCATTAAGATTACAATACCAGAGTTTAAATAATCCACATTGGGATAGGTTTACACAAGGGTCGTCAGGCCAAATGTTTATATTACAAAAGCTTACGGATAAATAGCTGAAGCAGGAAGGAGGGAGCTCATCTCTCCACAGGCAGTGACGGGAACCGATATTAGTTAAGGTTTAGCTAATATGGGATCTACTCAACAGTTAGAATGGTCAGCTAGACTACTAGATTCTAAAGTTAGTTGCCACCATCTTCACCACCTTTTGTTGCCTTGGTCCTTGTAGAAGGCATATTGATCTTGGTTCACATACTCTGCGGGGGGTTGAGAGCGAGGGTAAACACACACAACCGTGCTCTGCGAGCCAACACATAAAATGCATGTAACTATAGATGCAAGGCTTAACAAGGGTGGCTCAGGTTCATTTATTTGTGTAAAGCAGCATTTGGAATTATTATTAGTTAGAATTCCTATGACTTAGCAGTTTACAATTCATGCTTTTAAGAGATTGAAATTGTGCAATAAATATAGTGGTGCAGGTTCCATCCACCAATTACATGGTTCCATCCACCAATGCTATATTTTTTATTATCAAGTTACATCCACCTTATTAAACATCGCTGGAGTACATCCCTCCAGGAAAAGTTAAAGTTGAAGTACGTCCCTTCAACAAGTTTTATCCCACTCACAAAGGCTTGAAAATAGAACTAACTCGATGAGGTTCTCATGTCCATCCTTAATCGGGGGCACTGCTATTCGAATAGTTTATACTCCGTAGAGACTATACATCTTTACTCACAAGAGACAATCAACCTAATGGGCCTACGCGATTCTTTGGTCATGCAGATCGAGTGATTGTCACGAGACTTTTACGATACCTTGCCCCATTGCCAGTCCACCCTTATGGGAAACCACCAGAGGTATCCCCATAAGTTAGTACGGGAAGTCATACCCTAACACTGAACACAGCTGGACCACAACTATCCACAACGTGCTGAAATGGGTACACGTCACCTTTATACGGTATCCCCTCCCGTGGACTGACTCCGAGGTCTAATAAATATAGTGGTCCACACCCACTACTCTTGTCATCCGTTCAAATAGGTATAGCAAGTTTTAAGGGTTTTGAGAAGTATAAAATAAGTTATCTCAGCTATCAGTCATTTACATCCCATGACTATCCCAAATCAAGATTTTATGTTTAAAGGATGATGATCAAGGCAACTAGTGCCCTGGACTTGACAAGACTAGAATTGCATTCATTTAAGATTTATAGCTACTCTAGTTAATAATATTTGGAATGCTCTCTCCTCTCTTTATTTTTAATTGATTTTCAGAATATTTTTAAATCTTAAATATTCAGTGCATGCCATGTGGGGTCCACAAGTTATTTAACTTTAGAAAATCATTTTTCTTTTTCTTTTGAAAATGGCCAGAGGCTGACATGTGGGGCCTCGACACTGTACAAACAATGCTTTGGGCCCACATGTCAATGGCCCAGATTTTTAATTAAGTTTCTAAAACATTTTTAATCGAGGTAGGGCTCGCAAGTTAGTCTAACAAGGGATTTAAACCCGTATGGCCCTAGCGGTTTGCGGTTCATTAACACTTGCTAATCACGGTCATTATGCACTAATGGAAGAACTTAAACTAATTACACGGGAATAGTGGCCTTCCCTGACGAACGGCGGCGAGGCTTGCTGACGGCGAGGGAGACCACGACGGCACAGGATCATTTCCAAAATGGAAAGCTCATGCTCACGCGCACCTCAGGGTGAAGTGGCATGGGCCAAGAGGAACCGGAGAGCTACGATAGCGAGCCCAATGGCGACGAAAATAGGGCAAAAGGCCCAATCGCAAGCTACTCAATTTGAGCTAAATTAAAAAGGAAGGGAGCTATAGGGAGAAGTCAGGAGCTCCATGGAATGGAAGGCCGGAGGTGAGCTGGCAACGGAGAGCTCGGACGACGGGGGTGGGTGGTCGACGTTGAGGAAGACGGGGCGGTGGAGCTCCAAATTGACATTGCGGATGGCTTCACGGGATGGCGAGGATGCTCTGACTGGAAGGAATCAAATGGCAGAGGTCAAAATCAATGGCACGGAAGGGTGGCCGGAGTTGCAGAAGAACAGGTTGCCAGTGAGCTGCAGAGGAGAAGAAGCCGATTAGGCTTGATGGGAGTACTAGAGGAGCAAGGTGAGTTTAAAGAAAGGGGCGGTGCCGCTTGCGGTTCTTTGAGGCGAGCTGTCATCGGCGGCGGTCGAAGGAGCTTCCGGCGGTGATGGAAATGAGCTTGGGAGTGAAGGGAACAGAGAAGAGAAGGAAGGGGTCAAGGGGGGGTTGATTGAGCCTATTATAAGGGATGAGAGGGGAGTGGGGAGCACTGGTGGTTGGACTCGAGTTAAGGCGCACGCGGTAGTGGCGGAGCTGTGCACACTCAAGTGGTGACAGGAGGGAGGGAGGGCATTGGTGCCAGGCTAGGGAAGAGGGGGGGTGCAAGGCACATGCAACGGCTCGCTAAGGTGTCAATGCACGCGGGAAGGGGTGACGCTGATGGGCGATCGGTCATCCGGGTATGGCAATGCAGCGGTGAGACACACCAGGCAGAGCTAGGCGGGAGGTGACGCGAGCTCGGCACAGGCGGAGCAAATGCAGGGTGGCATCAATGCCACGGCCAGTGCGCTTGCTCAGACGCGATGGCAAAACCAGGGGCGGTTTCGGTTGTGGCGCGACGAGGAGCTGAGGGAGGCGACGCGTGGTGGCGCTAAGGGGAGAGGCAAGGATCTAGGCCTGAGGAGGAGTACGGGCCAGCGGGGAGCTGCCACAGGGAGGGCGAGTGTCGGGGAGGAGGGGAGAAACTGGAGGCGGCGATGCGGCACAGACGGCGCGGCACGCTTCGGAGAAGAACAGGGGAAAGGGGGAGAAAGGAGGAGGTGGGCCGGCTGGGCCAAAAGGCTAGGGGGATGGCCGACTGGGCCGAGGAGGAAAAAGGGCTAGGGTCCAAGAGAAAGAATTTGAATTTTTGGCGGGAGAGAAACTCAAGCAAAGTCTAAAGCCAAAATTTTGAATTTTAACTCCAGCTTTTGAACTAAAAACACATAATCTGCAAATAAGCTCAATTTATAAGTACAAGATAACATGCCCAAAAATAAGATGTTACATAACTAGTGGAGGTAAATATATCATTTTCTTATTATAACCTTTATGGGCCTCTCATTTATTTACGTATACACTTGGCCTTGCTCCCGGTGGACCGAGTGGGCCAAGATAGAGGCTACTCCCCAACAATGACGGTATACGGATTTGGCACCAGCTCCATTATTCTTGATACTTAACGACTATATGCTTGACCTCATGTTGGCATGACGACTGCAAAGGCAATTATCTTGGCCTATGTCTCTTGCAACACATGGAATACTGAATTCTTTATCTTGAAGCAATGCATATCTGTTCTCCGCAAGCTCTTGAACGAACATGGTAAGCATTTCAATGCTGACATTCGGCACAATCACTGCATGTGCTATGTTTCCCACACATGCAAGCTGCCACTTGCGCACGAATGTCTCGTCGTTTGGCCTCTCAAACACAACTGTGCTACTTAGTGCATTCAAGAACGCACTTACCCCTATTTTTTTTAGGCAAGATGTTAGGTACTGTGCATTTGTTAAGCATTTTTCTACCTCCCTGCAAATACCCTTGTACCCAATACGCTTCAGTGTGTACCATAGGTAGATTGGAGCATGGCCATTCCGGCTTCCTGTTATGGTTGCATCCCTTGAAGCGATGTACTCAATGTCTGTGGACAGTACATCATTTATACATTTCAGCCTGTTTATTACAATACCACATGGCGTTGGGCATCCCATTAATTTGTGACCAGAGATACAGATGCTCCCTATTGGTTTGTTGAAAGTTACTTTTGGCGCCTGAAGAAACATATGTAACATCAATCAAGGAATTTTTTTGACGTAATAATCTGTGAGAAATATAAAAACTATAACTTTTCTCTAGGAAGATGAAGAACATTTTGTAAAGGGTAAGGAATACTTTATTATGTGTGCTATTCCTGCAAAAAATATCTATGTTCTAAAAGGTAGTTAGAAATAAACAGGTCATCACCCCACATGCATGTCAGCTTATAATTGGGCTTCATATTTGTACATGACAAACTATCTGCATAATATTGTTAATCACACACAATTTGAAACGAAAATTGATTCCTTGATGATTATTTTACGGAAATACTGATAGAAGAATACAAGTGAACAATTTCATGGTTGGTCTGTTTGCTCTTATATATAATTCATTTTATTAAGTACTTAAATATGGTTTTGTGTGCAAGGAGCAAGACCCAGTACTTCCCACATGCGTTCTGGCGCTGCCAAATATTGCTTTTGATCAAATAGAGACAATTTAGTTTCTTCTTGTTTAATTCTGCAAAAAAGGACATGTATGTAATAGCAGAAAAAACTCGGTGTTTTATCCTGCAAATGGAGGGGCTCTCTGAAAAAACATAGGACCTGTACGTAATTTTAGAAAAGTAGAGGGGCTTTTTGCAGGGAAATGCATGGCGGGGCCTTTTTGCCAATTTCGAGGAGCTGTAGGCAATTGCGGAAAACTGGAGGGCCTATTAAATTCAAGGTTTCATAAACATCCCAGACTCCCAGTCAGCTGGTATTAAATTCCGTACCTAGCATCTGTAATTGATGGTAACCCAGAACAAAATGTAGAACCTACCTGCTTCATAAATGGCATCATAAGGCCTGCTAGAGCACCATCACAATGGATGTAAAATCTGTTTTGAAAACCACAGTCTTCGAGTGTCCTTATAATCTCATCAAGATCATCGATTGCCCCTTTCACAGTAGTACCTAAAGCAAGACAGTAAAACAAGAATTCTCTATGTATTATTTAATATACCGGGAACGTTAACAATTTAAAATAATTAAATAGTGGGCAATTGATGAATTAATCATGAGTGCAACTGAAATACAAACCAATATTGACATTCACAATGGCTGGGCTCCTAGTGTTTTGGAGTAATTTAGATCTGAAATCAGCATAGTTCATCTCTCCAGAAAAGGAAGTGTCAATCTTGATGCACTGGACTCTATACATTCTAGCAGCCTTGAAGATAGAATAATGTGAATCACGTGATGCATACATTATCCCTTCGGGGAAAAGCTCTCTCCTGTACAAGTGACTCGTAAAAAGCACAGCAAAGGAAATATTAATATCCTTTTGAAAAAATATTAATATGACTGAGATACACTAATATATAGAGAAAAGATGGTGATTTTGATCAATCATATATGCAACGTTGATTGTGAACAATTGCCGGCTGGTTCGGTACTGGTTGTTTTGAACTATTTTTGATTGATATAGCTAGTACCCATTCACGTATGTTGTTTAGTATTAAAATTTTGATAATTGAAACCATTGGGTACGTAGAAAATGACAGTAACCGGTACCAACTATGGTCCGGTACTTTTTTCCGTAATAATTTTTTTTATTGTGAATGCGTGAAAAAAAGTTGACATCCTATAATTGTTTCAGTCAAACATATCAACTTTGAACAACTATATCTTTATCAATATTTTAATCAGCTATAAAAAAATGATATAAGTAGATTGTCTCTAAAACTTTCATAATATTGCAATTATATTATATTATCAAATATATATTAATAGAAGTTGATTCGAAGCTGTGTCTTGAAGACTGTCAAAACGGCACTTTTCTGTGATTGGGGTTGGTAGTTCCTTTATGAAATAGCTGTTCAGGTAAAGGCCAATCCAGCATTCTTTTTTCAATTTTTGTTTTAAAGCACCCTCCTAGAAAATTGTGGTCCGCTGAAATAGTCGTAAATCCAAGGAATGATATGCCCCTGTCTGCGCCAAGAATGATAGTTGTCTAATGAAACCTCAAAGTTTATTGTTTACTGTTTGTGTGGATCATAAGATTTTTTTATTTTGCAAAAGCATGTTTTTGGGTAAGTTTTCTATAACGTGGATTCATGTTGTGTTGGTTAGAATTTTTTTCAAGCTTGCTTTTTAGTTATTATTTTTTATTTTGGTTTTATGAAAATAGTAGTTATTTCAAAACTCCTTAATTATCGAAATAAAACTCTTTAAAAAACTTAGCAGGAGCTCTGCTATTCTATATAGTAGGAAAAGATTCTTAATTAAACTCATAATTTTGAGATTATTATAAACCGTTTTTATCCAAGTATTATCCTAATCTAACCAAACAAGTTTTTAATCTTTTGGTGGCTAAAAGTTGTAAAGAAAGTGTAACAAAACCATGCTTTGGTTTAACCCCAGGATAAGACTTGTAAAATTTTTGTATTGGATGAGATATAAGAAAGTTGATACTAGGAACAACACCCTAAAAAATGAGGCACCTTGGGATATAAAAGTGATACTCCCTTTAGTTCACAAAAACAAGTCTTTTGGAATACGTGTAGGAATTTTGGACGCTTTTGGTACTGTAGTACCCGAAAAATTCCAAAAATAGCACCGGTAGAAACGAAATTCCAATTCTAGCCCCCCGCCGACCGCACCACTGAACCAGCGACACGCGTGTGTGGTGCGGCCGGGGAGCGCACCACACCTGAGTGGTGCGGTCCCCGACCGCACCACACCCCTGCCACGCGTGTGGTGCGGCGCCAGAGCGCACCACTCATGTGTGGTGCGGAAAATTAGGATTTTAATTGAAGTGTATATGCAATTGTAAAGTTATTTTTTTAAATAAAAATTTATGTGTATATAAAAAATGATGTGTGAAAAAAATATGAATTTGAAGTGGAGTCCACTTTAGTGCTTGTGTAATTAGTTGTGCAATTTTGAAAATTAAAAATATTGGTTGGTAGAGTACGAACGAAATTTATGTAAAGTAACGATTAGTGTTTTTGTGATTTTCATATATTGCTAACCGTGAAAAATGTGTTCAACTGACAATAACAAATTTCGATCATGGTATGTTGTTTTATTGGAAGCAATTTAAAGAAAAAATTTTTGAGCACAAATGTGATATGAACAATTGGAGGAAATGAAGGAAAGTGATATTGAACACGTGGGAATGAGTGCAGGAACTGTAATGATTATAAGTTTTGTTAATTTTGTAGTTGTGAATCAGAAAAAAATCTGATAAAATTGTAAAATAAGTTTATGTTGATTATATGTTGTAGATGCATAAAAACTATTGGTAATTTTTTTTAAGAACGATTGTGCGTAGAATTATCGATATATAAAGTGGTAAGTGACTTTTTGGTTTTGGTATGTTTTTAGGGTTTGCAATCCGCGTGATTTTTGTATGTTTATGTGCAATGTAATAGAAGTTGTAATAGAAGTTTATGTTCAATGTAAGTTGTAGATGCATAAATTTTTTTTTTGCATAATAGAAGTTTATGTTTAGGTAAATTTTTTGTAGGAACGATTGATCGTAGAACGGTCGATACATAAAGTGGTAAGTGATGTGATTGATCGTAGAACGGTTGAAATTTGTTATTGTCAGTTGAACACATTTTTCACGGTTAGCAATATATGAAAATCACAAAAACACTAATCGTTACTTCACATAAATTTCGTTCGTACTCTACCAACCAATATTTTTAATTTTCAAAATTGCACAACTAATTACACAAGCACTAAAGTGGACTCCACTTCAAATTCATATTTTTTTCACACATCATTTTTTATATACACATAAATTTTTATTTAAAAAAATAACTTTACAATTGCATATACACTTCAATTAAAATCCTAATTTTCCGCACCACACATGAGTGGTGCGCTCTGGCGCCGCACCACACGCGTGGCAGGGGTGTGGTGCGGTCGGGGACCGCACCACTCAGGTGTGGTGCGCTCCCCGGCCGCACCACACACGCGTGTCGCTTTCTGGTTCAGTGGTGCGGTCGGCGGGGGGCTAGAATTGGAATTTCGTTTTCACCGGTGCTATTTTTGGAATTTCCGGGTACTACAGTGCCAAAAGCGTCCAAAAACCTACGTGTAGTCGAACTTTAGAAATTTTGACTATTGACATCTTTTAAATATTTATATTAGATACATAAAAATCATTTGTGTAGATTCATCTCGAAAAGTACTTTCATAATATTATAATTTACTGGGTTTTACAAATATATTATAATAGTACTTAGTGGTCAAAATTGTATTTTGAAGACCGTGTCAATATCCAAAAAAATTTATTTTCTTGAACTGGGAGAGTACTATTATTCAACGTACTTTCATATTATCCCGACTTTAGATACGAACAATGTATAGTAACAGATATAAATGGTTAAATTCTGGGGTCGTGCTGAGTCAAACTGTGCCTGAGAAAAATAAACGACGGGAGCTTCGTACAATTGGCCGGTCAAAATCATGGAATTGCCACAGTAATTCAGCATAATTTTCAAATAGCCGGCATAATTTTATAAACCACGTATTATAAAGATAAACGGAAGGAGTATCATGCTTGTTACAATACCCGACAAAGTGCTATAGTAATTTGCTGGTGACTAGCAATGCTATCTTCTAAAATTTAGCCAACGAATGCTCTTCTTACTTCGAGTTTTGTAATTTTCTAATCAGGTGTGTAAATAAGAAAACTGGAACAAAATACAAAACACAATCTTATTTAGGCCCAGGTCCAATTGTTGAGTTGGGGTATCAATAAATGATGTAAATTAAAATGTAAATGAACGGTAAAAACATCGATATAGAACTGACCCAACTAGTAGTCCATGCAAGTTCCCTTCGGTTCCACCATTTGTGATATAGCCCCAGTATTGATCTTTTGGGAGCCCCCATAAACGAGCGAACCAATCTAACACGGCAACTTCAAACTGTCTAGTGTGTACACCATAGTTGCTCTCAATAAATGGGTCTCCAAGATTGTTGATGTGCAAGTTTTGGAATTGCGTAAGAGGGCTAACGTCAAACGCCAAGTTGAATGGATAACCTTCACAAAGCAAAACCATTTGGGATTACATAATGGTACCCTCGAAATGTTCAGGCCCTTCAGACTGGAAGGAAAAGAGAACACATGTATGCTAAAACATAAATAAGTACAAACATATATATACAAGCACACATGTACACACAAGTACATACTCTCAAACGCATGGCATCATAACCTTAAATGCTCGAGTTCAACCCAAATTTAGGAACATATTTCATAAATCAGTTTTGGTTTATATACTCATCTATAACAATTTAAATGAAAAACATACCATTGGAAAAACCACTCGAATTCAAATATTTGAATCATTTTTCAACGCATGCTTTGCTGATCACATGAACCACCTCAAGCACACATCTCAATGTCTGATTCCAGGTTAACTAGCTAATCTTACCCCACTTAGATCAGTTTAACCTAATTTTTTTTCTAGCAGCTGACCTAGTTAGTCTGGGTCTGTTTGGATACGTGGTATTTTTGGAGTTTGCAGAGAATACCATAGTTTCTTGAAAATACCATGGTATTAAAAACTTAGAAGTGATTGGGTACAACAAACACTGTAGTTTTATAAACTATAGTATGCTAAAAACCATGATATTTTTGGAGTACTAGAAAATCCACTCTCAACCTCTTTTTCTAAAACCGAGATTGATCAACTGACGCCTCGCTGCATAATGGACGTCATCTGCTGCACGTTCCCAAGGCGCATAGTCTCATGCAGTCATATGCGACCTTTCCTGTAGTATGCATGCATGACACACACACACACACACACACACACACACACACACACACACACACACACGTTGTACCACATTCTTCCGTTTTCTTTTCTACTGAGCCAATAAAAATTGGATAAAATTAAAAAGCATTACCATGATTTGAAAAATTGATTCCAAATCTCAAAAAGTATAAATTACATATTTTAGGTACTCATTTGAATTTTGTTAAAAATTAAAACATAATTTGAACCAATCAAGTTCTTAATTTCTCCTTGAATTTTGAAGTTCGATCTAAATTTAACGTTAAATTTAATAACTCCCATTTCCTCTGAAGAAATATTGCATTGAATACTACAACATCCAAACACTTGGGCATTGAAAACTGTGGTTTTCAAATACTGTGATTTTGTAAATCCTATAACATCCAAACAGGCCATAAATGTTGTTTGATTACATTAGATGTGTTCGCAATAGAAAAGTAGTTGCACTGGGTTAAGCTTGTTACGCCTTTTTGGTGGGCTAAGTTAGTAGTTGGGTAGTTTGGACCGGGTTAACTCAAACCTCCTACACATCCGACTCCGTAACCCTAAACAAAGCACAACCTTCAAAACGAATGGTATCTAACCAACAACTTAATTTCATTTCGTCTAAAAAACAACTTAATTTCATGCCCTGAACAAAAAGTAAAGTAGAAAAAAAATCATATAGTTTCATTAATTGTTTAACATCTTCTGGTTAATTCAATGCAATTGCAGGCCTCATTTCATAACTAAAATTTACAACTATATATTCAGCGACGTTCATACAGGCATTTATATAGTCTGGTCGAAAGCTTAACTTACCGAGATGGTGGGCAGACCTCTCCTGGAGGTGCCGCCTGAACTGTGCCAGTAGGTTGCTCATGCTATCCAGCCTCTCCGCCGCCGCCTGTGCGTCCGCGGGAGGCTCGTCTATCTCAAATCCATCCAGTACAGCACCGAGCCGATCACCTAACGGGACACAATTAACCTCTGTAGTCCCTTCCATAGTAGATGAATATGGTGTACTAGCGGCAGATATGTATCTGGATAGTTATTTAGGGGATCGTAATCGTATTATAGATTATGTAGTAGATAGACCAGTACAAGTGCATGCAATGGATACTTCCTCGTATAATTATCTAAATATGCGCAATAGTAGCAAAGCACTTAAGGAGGCCAACCAGCGAGCAACTAAGATTTTGCCTAGTGAATGCCTGAAGGAACTAGGAGATACAACGAATTGGAAACGAGGGAATGACCTCTAAAACTGCACAAAGTGAGACAAGCGAAAGAGGGACGACGGGCATCACATTTATAGGGAAAGGGATCAATATGCCCATCTCGGCTTTCTACACGCGCCGTCCACCTCCCCCGTTTAACACGAGTACTCACCCGTTTTAACTTCACGCGATGTAATTGGGCATCATGCAGTACGTGGCAGGTGCATGTGCAGTTGTCCATGTGCATCATTAATTGGGCATCATGCAGTACGCGTGCATGCGATAAGCATGCGATATGGGCGCGATAAGCATGCGATATGGACGCGTTCCATTAACACTCCCGTGCAGGCGCATCGTCGGGTACACCGACGGTGAGGCTGGATCGAAATTCAGTAAACTGCGCCGTCGGTAATCCCTTGGTCATGACGTCGGCCAGCTGCTGTCCGGTAGGGACGTGGACGACTCGCAGATCGCCCAACGCGACGCGCTCCCGTACGAAGTGGATGTCTAGCTCTATGTGCTTCGTCCGCCGATGGTGAACTGGGTTCTTGGACATGTATACGGCGGAGACGTTGTCGCAGTAGACCATCGTGGCGCGTGGAACGTCGCAGTGGAGCTCGCCGAGCAGCTGTTGGAGCCATATGCACTCGGCTGTGGCGTTGGCGACGGCTCGGTATTCGGCCTCCGCGCTTGAGCGGGAGACCATTGGTTGCCGCTTAGATGACCATGAGACGAGGGCGTCACCGAAGTAGATGCAATATCCGGAGGTGGAACGCCGTGTGTCTGGGCACCCCGCCCAGTCGGCGTCGGAGTACGCTGTGATCGTTGGCGTGGTTGTAGCGTGAAGCCGGAGACCGAGACTCGTCGTGCCGCGGACGTAGCGAAGTATTCGCTTGACGAGCAAGAGATGGCACTCCCGCGGATCGTGCATGTGCAGACACGCCTGCTGCACGGCATGGGCGATGTCCGAGCGGGTGATGGTGAGATACTGCAGGGCGCCGGCGATGCTGCGGTATTCACGTGGGTCGCAGACTGCGTTGCCGGAGGTCGCGGATAGCTTGGCCTTCGTGTCGATGGGTGTCGGGGCTTGCTTGCAGTTGGACATCCCGGCTCGCTCAAGCAGCTCCTCAACGTACTTTTGCTGTGCCAGGAAGAAGCCACGGCTGGAACGCTTCGCCTCCACTCCGAGGAAGAAATGTAGAGGCCCCATGTTTTTGACGGCAAACTCGGCGCG
Organism: Dendrocalamus latiflorus; assembly: GCA_017311315.1. Lineage (NCBI taxonomy): Eukaryota > Viridiplantae > Streptophyta > Magnoliopsida > Poales > Poaceae > Dendrocalamus > Dendrocalamus latiflorus. The sequence continues at coordinate 16,682,675 of CM029637.1, read as the reverse complement.
GAGGCGCTGGATGATGCGCTGGAGGAGCACGTCGGAGGACGCAGTGAGCACCATGTCGTCGACATAGAGGAGGAGGTACGCCATTGCGCTGCCCTGTCGGAGCACGAACAATGAGGAGTCGGAGTGGGTCGCCTGGAAGCCGATGTCGCGGAGGAACCCGGTGATCCACGCGAACCAGGCTCGCGGAGCTTGACGCAGGCCGTACAACGACCTGGAAAGCAGACAGACGGCATCTGGCTGGGCCGGGTCGACAAAGTCGATTGGTTGCTGGCACAAGACTCTTTCCTCGAGGTGGCCGTGCAGGAACGCGTTGGACACGTCGAGCTGCCGCACCGGCCAGTGGCGCCTGGCAACGAGAGCGAGCACTGTGCAGATCGTCGCGGGCTTCACAACCGGAGTAAACGTTTCCCCGAAGTCGACGCCCGGTCGTTGAGTGAACCCACGGACGACCCAACGAGCTTTGTAGCGTTCGAGACTCCCGTCGGGGTGCAACTTGTGTTTGAATACCCATTTGCCGGTGACGACGTTCGACCGGGGTGGCCGGGGAACGAGGCGCCAGGTGTGATTGGCGTGAAGGGCATCGAACTCGCGCTGCATGGCCGCGCGCCAGTTCGGATCGCGCCTCGTGAGCCGATTTGGGAATCGGTGAGATGATGTCGGAGCTTGACGTGGCCAGGGCGTACTTGGGATTGGGCTTGGAGATGCCGGCCCTGCCTCTGGTCACCATGTGGTGACGTGGTGGTGGTGAGGCCGGTCGAAGTGCCGGTGCAGGTGAGGGCTCCGGGCTAGACGCTGAGGGAGATGCCGGAGCCGGTGCAGCCTGTGGAGGTAATGGAGGAGCACCCGCAGCTATCGACGTGGGTGACGTTGTGGACTGCGAGGTGTCGAAGAGTGGAGTTGACGAGGGTGGGGCTAGCTGTGCTGACGATGGTGGCACGCGCGGGGACGAGGCGATCGGCGCAAAGGGAGCTGGTGTGGTAGCGGGTTGTCGTGTCGGTGCAGCTCTGGGGCCGTGGGTGCCCGCACAACACGGGGTCGCGCAGGTGCCGGGAGCACTGGATCGTCGGCGACGGCAGTGTCGGTGAACGGTGCTGACGCGTGCTGGGACGTGCTGAAGGGAAACTGGGTCTCATCGAAGACCACGTGTCGCGAGACGATGATGTGCCGGGTCGACATATCGTAGCACCGATAGCCTTTGTGATCTGCTGGATAACCCAAAAACACGCAAGTAACTGAACGGGGACTGAGTTTGTTAGTGGCAGTAGCGGATTGGTTGGGATAGCACAGGCTAACACGCGTAGATTGTCATAGGAGGGAGGAGTTCCTAGAAGAAGCTCATGAGGTGTGATGATTCCAGTGGCGTAGCAGGGACGCCGGTTAATGAGATATGATACGGGGTCGCCCGATCTTCTCGACTTAGGATCTAGATACTCACGATGATTCAACGAACCGTAGTGATCTCCCGTTGCCAATGCAAGAGTTAGCACTCTATAATTCGCCCAACCACACGTGCTGAACTTCATGACCACGAGATTAAGTTCTATCGCGCTCCCAATTCCCAGCGGAAAGGTTGAACGATCTTGATTTCCGCGAACTCCCAATTCTTCCCTCAAGTTGGTTCGGCCAACAGAAAGAACAAGAGTAATCTTTTATCAAAAGTGGTTCCCCTTTACAATGGGGGTCTACCCCTCAATATATAGTCTCAGCCTAAGGCTATTCAACACTAAAGTTTCCATGTGGTACTATTCACGCGCAAGCTACTTTAGCGCGGTACTGTTCACGGGCCTAGTACTGTAGCACGGTACTGTTCACGGCCTGGTACTGTTCACGGGCCTAGTACTGTAGCGCGGGACTGTTGACGGCCTGGTACTGTAGCGTGGAACTTTTCATGGGCTGGATACTGTAGCGCACTTGGCACTTGTGCGGTACGGCGGCCGGTTGGGAAGAGGGGCTCCTGGGACTAAGTCAATTTGATGCTCAATACCTCAAATAGGTGGTAGACCAGCAGGCACCTCCTCCGGAAACACGTCGTCATAAGCATGCAAAACTTGAGAAACAGCACTAGGAAGAGATGTTAAGTCATTAGTAGAAAGCAATGCATCCTTGTACAGCAATACAAGGTGCATCAAAGTGGGATCATCTTTCATCTCTCTTAGATCAGATTTGGTGGCTATCATGACTAAATTTTTCTCTCCCTCACTCTTGCTTTTACCTCTCGGGTTTGGTTTGTGGCTCTCGCTCACCCTTTGTGGAATCACACTCTTTTGTTCTCTCCCTTTCTCACTCTCAACTTGCACTTTAATTTTTTGTACATTATCATTGACAATTTGAGAAGGAGTCAACGGTCGTAGCACCGCTTGTTTGTTGTTCCACCAAAACTTATATTGATTAGTTCTTCCATCATGAAGCACAGCACGATCATATTGCCATAGCCTTCCTAGCAGCAAGTGACATACATCCATAGGCACCACATCACACTCCACCGTATCAGGATAAGTGCTAATTTCAAATTCAATATCCACGATGTATCCCACACTCAATGAACCTCTCTCATGCAGCCACTGGATCTGATATGGATGTGGATGTTTCTTGTACTTCAAACCAAGTTTATTGCAAAGCTCCTTGCTAGCCAAATTGTGACAACTCCCACCATCAATGATTACCTTACAAAATTTGCCATCCTTGCTAACTTGAGCTCTTGTATGGAATAAATTGCAGCGCTATTCATGGGAAGGTTTTGGTTGCACACTCAACACTGTCGGCGCACACACAAGTATAGGACCAACACCGGGATCACAATACTCTATGTCTTGCTCCTCCTCATGTGCATCATCATATGTCCCCAAATCAGCATGGTGATCACTCTCTTCTTCACTTGCAGAATCATATTCCCCATTCTCTAATATCAACATCGTCTTGTTATTTGGGCAATCCTTTTGCATATGACCACGACCAAGGCACTTGAAGCATTGTATGCCGCTACTCTTCGCTGTAGAACCCACAGAAGTAGCACCACTAGCTGCTGGATTTGATGGCTTCCTTGCACTTGGAGTGGCCTCTTCCTTCTTGCTAGATGATGGGCGAAAATTGAACCACCACTTGGAGCTGTTCTTTGGCTCATTTGTGATTTGGAACCATATCTCCCTCCACTGGACGGTATACGGCCAGCAAAGGACGTTGATCTTGCAAACTTAGCATCCTTTTGCAATTGTCGTTCTGCCTTTGTAGCTTGATGCACTAACTCATAAAGATTGTTATAAGGCTGAAAATTGACAATTCTTTTGACTTGATGGTTCAAATCTGAGAGGAAACGTGCCATGGTTTGCTCTTCTTGTTCTTGAACCTTGGCTCGAATTATGGCTAGCTCCATCTCCTTGTAGTACTCCTCCACAGAATGTGCTCCCTGTTTCATATTCTGCAATTTATCAAATAGATCACGCTTGTAATGACGAGGAACAAAACGGGCTCTCATTTCCCGCTTCATCTCTTGCCATGTTGCAACAGGGTTTTCTTCATTCTCAGCTCTTTGAGTAATAACTTGTTCCCACCAATCCAAGGCATAACCTTCAAACTCAAATGATGCCAACTGTATCTTTCTCTCATCCGTATAGTGATGCATACGGAATATTTTGTCAACCTTCAATTCCCAAGTGAGATACTCCTCGGGATCAGTCCCACCTGCAAACTTGGGCATGGAAAACTTGAGCTTGCCCAGTCCATCATCTTCATTGCGTGGACGACGATAATGGTCATTGTAATGCAAAGCAAAATCACCATCCTCTTCCATCGCATGACCAGCACCACCACGCCCACCACAGCCTCCACCTAGACCCTGGCCACGCCCTCCATGGGCTCCTCCTCACCCTCCTAGCTGTGGTGGACGCACCACATTGGCTGCCACTCGGTGTTGCGGTGCAGGAGGTACATGTGCAGCAGCTTCTCCTCCTTGAACACTTGCTTCATCGCCACCATTGCGAGCTTGTATGAGCCTAGTGAGGGCTCCAATGTCCTCCCGTAATTGGCGCACATTTTCATCAGCTTGTATCTCCATATTTTGCATATCCCTTGCAATTTGATCAGCAAAAGCATCATGTTTCTCATGGAGTTGATCGAGCCCTTGGCGTAGCTCACGTTGAAAGTGTTCACGGAGTGCTCCAAATTGATATTGCTTGACGAATGCTTGAGTTTCATTTGTCTCACCACTCTCATCATGGTGTTCTCCTCCACCTGACATGGTTAGCTATGCAAGAAAAAAATAGCTATGTAGAATAATGCTTTATGGAAATCACTCAATCTCACTGTTTTCTCTCCCAAGTAAAGTTCTTACCCTTCCGAAGTGAATTAAGGCCAAAAAAACTTACACTTGGTGGAAGTGACAACAGCACAGTGATGATCAAGCGAATTTAAGAGTGTTCACTACTTGCACAACAACGGTTATATGGTGGAGCTTGGCATGAGAGTGTATATCCTAGCAATCTGAAATTCTTGATGTTGTAAAGTTAAGTAATAATCCAAGCTAGAATGCTTTGCCTAAGTGCTGATCCAAAAGATTTAAGTGAAATATATGAACGCACATGCAAAGATCAATGTGACTCGATGCAAACAAAGGAATGAGCTAACTACAGGCAATCTGAATTTTAAACATTAGATAGCTCGTTTTGCACCAAGTACTAGGAGAGACGCTAGCCAATTGCAATGATATGAATGTAAGGGCACGAGATTGCTCAAGAGATTAAATTATACAATCTGAATTTATGGATTAAGAACTCACTCAAATTCGGCCAATGCTTTCTTTTTTTCTTTCTTTCCTTCTCTGTTTTTTTTGCTCAACTTCCTTTTTTTCAAAGGCCAAACTAGGTTTAGTTGTTCTTTTGGTTTTGCACAGGTCACAAATATTCAGCAAGGTGTAAAGTACTCAAGAGCAGCCCTAGATGCAATATTCAACAGCTAGTCTCAATTGATGAAAAGAATATCAGCAAGATTTTTTTTGGATTTTGGATTGGACACAAATATTAGGCTGCGCAAATAAACATGAACGATCAGCACCTAAACAAAAATTCTAATGGATCAAAACCTAACAGAACTCACAAAATTAACAGATGCAAAAACTAGGGTTTGGATTTTTTTTGTTGTTGCAATTTTCAGTTTAATGGACTATAGGACAAAAATAAATCAATCTAAAAGTAAGGGTAAATAATCCTACCGAGTAAACCGCGCTCTGATACCAAGATGATACGGGGTCGCCCGATCTTCTCGACGTAGGATCTGGATACTCACGATGATTCGACGAACCGTAGTGATCTCCCGTTGCCAATGCAAGAGTTAGCACTCTATAATTCGCCCAACCACACGTGCTGAACTTCACAACCACGAGATAAAGTTCTATCGTGCTCCCAAGTCCCAGCGGAAAGATTGAACGATCTTGATTTCCGCGAACTCCCAATTCTTCCCTCAAGTTGGTTCGGCCAACAGAAAGAACAAGAGTAATCTTTTATCAAAAGTGATTCCCCTTTACAATGGGGGTCTACCCCTCAATATATAGTCTCAGCCTAAGGCTATTCAACACTAAATTTTCCATGTAGCACTATTCACGCGTAAGCTACTGTAGCGCGGCACTGTTCACGGGCCTAGTACTGTAGCGTGGTACTGTTCACTGACTGGTACTGTAGCACGGAACTTTTCCTGGGCTGGATACTGTAGCGTGTACTGTTCATGCGTGGCACTATTCATGGACCGATCATTGTTCATGCCGTGGACTTGTGCTTCCTTGGATGACGGCCACATATCCTTGATCTCCATCCATCGCTGACTCTTCAAAGCTGAGCACAAGTAAAACATTGTTTTTAGGTAGTATAAAATTCTCATTAAAATTAATGACATATTCATTAAGGAGCAGGTTCACCTGAGATTGTAGTTTCTTGGCTCGTGCTCTTGTTATTGGCCCTGTTATTGAAGTCTCATTACTAGCTTTGGCATTACTATCGATGTCCTCATCAAGATAGGTTGCCGTAGACAGTGCTTCAGCCCAAAATTCAGGCGGCGGATGTGCATGTAGAAGCATGGCTCGAACGCTGTCATTCAGGGTACGTAGAGTGCGCTCAGCCGTGCCATTCTGGGCGGATGTGTAGGGGCACGATGATCGATGCGTGGCAAGGGGTAATTGTCCTTTGGGCACGCCTTGTTGAGTGCCGTAAAGTCGATGCACATACGCCAGGCCCCGCTGGCCTTTTTGACCAACACTGGGTTGGCGAGCCATTCAGGGTGGTGGACCTCGCGAATGACCCCGGCCTGGAGAAGCTTCGCCACCTCCACCTTGGCCGCTTGCTGCCGATCCATGGACATACGTCGAAGCTTTTGTTTGACCGGCTTGGCGTCGGGGCGGACCGCCAGGCGATGCTCGATCATTGCGCGGTCTACGCCCTTGATATCGTCTGGTGACCATGCAAAAATATCGGCGTTGTTCTGAAGTACTCAGAGTAAGTCTCGTTCGACCTCCGGAGGGAGTCCCTCACCAATGGACACAAATTGCCCCTCCGCCTAGAGCGGCACCTTTTTGACTCCGCCTTCGGGCCGAGGCTTAGGCGTCCATCCCGGAGCGGAGGGCGCATCGCCAAGTGTGTCTGAGAGGACGTGCATCGGGCGGCGTAGACTCCGGCCGCTGACTTCGGCGCGTCTGGCGAGGTCCTAGTCGCCGAAGACGGTGATAACACCCTTCGGGCCTGGGAGCTTCATACACAAGAAGGCGTGGTGTGGGACCGCCCCAAAGGAGTGATGGCGGACCGGCCCAATATGACATTGTAGGGGTGTGGGATGTCTACGACGTCGAAGATGACGTGTTCGCTTCGGATGTTATCCTCCTGGCGGAATGTAACTGGAAGGGACACATGCCCTAGGGCCTCCAGTGGTTGACTTCCGAAGCCTTGAAGCGAAGCTCCTGACCGCTCTAGACGACTTCGAGGAATTCCCATACGATCGAAGGCCTCCGCGAACAGAATGTTCGCGGAGCTTCCTCCGTCGATGACGATGCGCCTGACGTCGCAGCCTGTGATGCGGGCCTGAATGACCAAAGGATCTTGATGAGGGAACTCCACACCCCTAGCGTCGTTCAAGGTGAAGGTGATGTTGCGGGGCGACATCCCTGGTTGCGGCTGCTCCAAGGGGGCCCCTGATAAGGAACCTCCGGTGATGACGCTGATGGTGCGGTGCCGTGCACCTTCCACGGCGGGGACTTGCGGGGGGCTGCCCTCTGGGTACTGTACATGGGCTACGGTAGGGGGCCGAAGGGCCGAGGCCCGAGATTTGGCCGTCACTCGTCGCAACTCCATGACCGCGATGCACGCCTTCGTGTAGTGATCGCCGTAACCATGCACCACTTGCCGTAATCTAAAATTTCCTGCTCCGCGCGGGGTCTCTCGTCGCGGCCCGGCTCGCCTTCCCATCCCCGGCCCCCTTCCCGCGAGGTGGGGGCAGGTCCTTGGAGGGCGTCCTCGATGCCAAGGACGTGGCAGGCTTTTTGTGGCCTGCGCTGGTGACGCCGGGGCCTGCGCCTGCTCCTTGAAGAGCTCTCCGGCTCCCTGACATCATTGCTTCCAGGAGTGTCCTCCCGGGACTCTTGGTTGCAGCCCTGCTTCGAGGAATCACCATCCGCTCCCCCCTTGCGCGACGACCACTCTGCCTGGGCAAGGTCGGGGGCGCCAGCGTTGCGTCTCTGCGCATCTTCCTCCGCTCGCATGTACTCCTCCATCTTGTCGAAGAGCTTCGCCACTGTCTTGATTGGCTTTCGCGCGTTGTATTCGGCTATGGGGCCCGGTCGAAGGCCCTGTATGGCTGCATTGATGACGGTTGTCTCATGAACGTCCTTGACTTGGCAGCGTACTTTCGCGAAGCGTTTGAAGTAGTCCCGGAGTTTCTCCGAAGGCTTCTGCTTCACTGCGAAGAGCCGGTTTGCGTCGACCCGCTCAACATAATTTCCTTGGAAGTTGTTGTAAAGGCGGTCGCAGATCTGTTCCCACGCGTAGATGGAGTTTTGCTCTATGGTGAAAAACCAAGAAAGCGCCACTCCTTGCAGCGCGAGGGGGAGTCCCTTCGCCTTCGTGGTGTCGTCCCCGCCAGCGGCTTCGATGGCGGTCTCGTAGACGCGCACGAACTCCCGAGGATCCGTATCGCCTTTGTACGGCTCGATGACACTGGGGAACTTGAAATCTTCCGGCCACGCCGCCTGTTGCAGGCCCGCCGAGAGCGGGGACTCTGGGTCGACACGCCACAGCGACCCGCGGCTAGATGTAGGGGCACTACGGTCGTCCTCTCTTTCCGGCGCGGGCTTTGGCACGACCACCGGTGTGGCTCGCTGGCTCCGAGCCTCTTGCATGTCTCGGACAGCTCCGCAGAGATCCCCTAGCTCCCGCTGGAATGCATTGAGGACTGCCAGCAAGGCGCTCTCCACCGCGGACGCAACTGCTGTCGTCGGCGCGCCTGACGGACGGGCCGGAGCAGCGGCAGCCACCTCCCGAGCTGCCAGGTGGTCGATCGTAGTGGTGGCGGCGGGGTCGGTCGGCGTGGTGGTAGCTGCGGGTCGATTGTTGCCGCGACGATGGCGGGGTCGGTTAGCGCGGCGCGGACGTCGATGTTCGCAGCCGCGGCGCCCGCGTCGTCGCCTGCGCCCGCAACAGCTAACACCGAAGCCCGGGTACTGACGCGACGCTCCGCTGCAGCCACCTTCTTCCCATTCGCCACTGATGATGAAGCCTTTTTCAGTGCCATCCCTCTTCGGATCTTGAGGCTTACTCCTATCGTCCCCACGGACGGCGCCAACTGTTGTGGTTACAGACCAAACAGAGAGAGAGGTGTGTAATAGTGGAGAGTTAGGTGAATGATGACCCCGGGCCCTTCCCCATGGCCAGCGTTAGATATATACATACAAGGGGAATGCTTTTACAGATATGCCCTTACATGTTTACATCCCCTTCGGGGGCATTTAGGTCATTACACCTATCCCGTACTTAGGGATGAAAACGGTCGGAAAACTCCCCGACCGTTTTCTACTTCTACATTTGAATACGAAAACGAAAGCGAAAGCGGTAAAGCCGAACACGAAAACGAACGCGAACTTACGGAATATCGAGAATTTCGAAAACGAACAAATTCGAGCGGAATTATGTCGAACACGGTCGGTATACGAAAATTCAATACAGAATACCGACCTGTAGGACCAAGTGCATAACAATTAACAAGTGACCAAGTACATAACAATTACCAAGTGCATGATCAAGTTCAAGTGCATATAATAATTAACAAGTGCATGACCCTTGGTCTTAAGTATTAACACAATAGCCGACACAAATACAAATACAATACAAGTCTAGAACAAGCAATTAACAGCTAGCAGAACATCTACAGTTCATCAGCATCATCTATTAGCCTAAATAATTGTACTATTGAGTCCAACAATTGTATTACTCAGTTAAGCTTTCCACGGTAATCATACAAGCCTTCCCAGTCATCATGGTAGTAGAGCCCAAACAGCTTGATGGCAATGTAGAGCACCAGGAGAGCACCAGGAGGCCCAGGGAGGCCAGGAGGAACCCCATGACAGCACCTGACCGGAACGCCGTGGCGAAGGCTGCGCCGATGCCTCTCCTCGCCTCCTAGTTCCAACCATCCAATCACATTTGTTGTTCGTCATTTTTCCAAAACATGTATAAAGTACATAACTATGGAACACTTGTGGTTGATTCATTTCGTTGCAGAAACCTATGGAGGGATATTTGCAATATTCAATTGCGAAATCAGTGGTAATATATTTTTGGATGATAGCTAGCGCCCAGAACTCTGAATTAAATTAGAGTTACGCTTGACAATTTTTTTTCTCTGATACTACTACCAAAATGGAGTTTCTTGTTACGTATGACTAAACACAGATGTTTAGGACAAAATCAAACCATTGGCCCAGAATGAGAATACATGCAAAAACAAAGAGAATAATAAAAATCCTGAAATGTGGTACCCTCCACCTCAGAATTTCACTAAGATTATCCTTGGATTCAATATCTTCTATATATCAAAGAATTTGGTTTATATATGTTCTCAAGAGATCAAATTATACTTAACTCTTCTTAATTAGCACAGAAAAGCTGTTTTCAAAAAAAAAATGGCACAGAAAAAGCAAGCAATAAGAAAAATATGCAGGAGAACCTGAAGAACAAACAAAAGTTTCTCAACGGTGAGCGACAGCAGCTCATGGACGGCAGCGACGGCACGCTTCTCCATGCGCCGTTGTGCCTCAAGCGAGCGTAGGTCATGGCCGGAGACGTCAGCGTACGGGGACGCATAGGGGAGGCGCTGCCACTTCCAAACTGCAATGCGGAAGTACTTGCCGATCTTAAAGCCCGGTGGGAAGCGGATGGGGAACGCGAAGCGAGCGTCCTCCTCGCCGGAGCCGGGAGCGCGGTGCTCGCGGTAGTGGCGCTCCCGGGAATATTGCAACAGTGTATAAATAGCATGTGAGGGTCATATTATTTAGGCTACAAATGATAAACCACATCATACATATCATTATGACAACAACTTACCATAAGGCCGCCAAAAACTCCTTCAATTAAAATCCTGCCCCAATTATCAAAGTATGTGTAGACTGAAAACTTTGATTTTGCCAAGAGCCCAAGAGATGCAACCATCATTACCAGAAAGTAAAAGACAAATCCCATCAGGCCAGTGAATCCCCAGATTCCAGCAACAACTCCACCAATGATCGACAAGAATGTTCGACTGTAACACAAAAAAATATATGAAATCATCATGTTTAGGACAAACCATATTGGCTTAAGTAGCAACCAGTCAAATATCTATAATAAAATATCTTAATTGGAAGTGTTATAAAAAAATTGAAATGGAAAATTGGAAAGCATATCATCACCTAGAAAACAATCTTTATAACTTTTACACGGTACCTGGAGCCTGCTAGTGGAGAATTACAAATGCCATATTGCCAACTACCAATTCAATAGATCAGATTCCTGATTGGCTAATTGAAGTGTAAATACATTCTTTGCAAAGCTATGTATATGAACATAAGCTGGAGCATAGAGCTTATGCTCAAGCATAAGGATATCACGTGTATACCTGTTCCACATTGAAAGGTAATAGATTATGCCTCGCAGACCTAAGAGTAGTAGTGGAGTACTCAACCTAAACGAAATTAGGTTTGGCACTTCAAGTTTGTTATTCCTTAAACATTGTGGGTGTACTAATTCAAAATCCCCACTCCCGACATGGTAACTTAACCTAGTAGGAAGAACTAAGCACATCTTTTCAATTCAAATTAGGTGACTCAACAATTAGCTATCGGAAGTCCCAATCAGCCGCGTAACATTGTTTCTTCTTTCTATCCCTTTTGAACTTATCCAAATCTAGCATCACAGCAACATCACATCAAAATTCTACCACCAGGATTAGAAGCCACTATTTCCTCTCCCATATTCCACTCTAATCAATACTTAAACATTCATGTATGAACACCTAATGCTCCGTAACTAGGCTACGTACTCATAAATATCGAGAGATACCCAAATCAAACCTAACACGGAATTGAGCTCATCTCCAGATCACATCAAGCCCATGAGAAGGAGACGAGGGGAAGGGAATGATAGATAGAGACCTGTAGTAGATGGACTTGACGTTGCTGGTGAGGTTCTCCGCCTGGAGGATGGGGACATGGTCGGAGGAATTGCTGCCGGCCGCCGCCATCGCCGTGATCTCTTCGTTTCCTCGTTTCGTGCGAGATTTGTAGACGAAGGCTGGGACGGCAGCGATCTGGGCGGCTCGACTCCACGGAGATGTGTTGGGTCATAGGATGACGGAGTCGGCGAAATCGTCGGGGAGACCGAGGTCGCGGCGGAGGAGGTGGATGTGCTCGAGGCGGAGGCGGTGGTGCGGGGGCGCGAGGAGGAGGAGCTTGCGGATGCGGAGGACGGAGGCGGGGAGCGAGGAGGCCACGGCGTCGGCCTCGAGGCGGAGGGCTGAGGCGGCGCGCGGGGTGAGGCGGGCGTGGAGGACGCGGCGGGAGCAGCGGGACTGCGGGGTGCAGCGCCGCGCCGATAGGAAGGGAAGGGGAGGAGTAGGGCTGGGGCGCTGGGCCTGCGAGTGGGCTGGGCCAAATTCGGTTTAAACCGTATTTACAATACGGTATATTCCGAATAAAATGTAGAAAAGTAGAAAACGGTCGGAAAACGCCTAAACCGTTTCCGCTCCGTTTTCGAATTTGGTATTCCGTATTTCGAACCGAATTCGAATTTGTCCGAAAATACGAATTCGATCGGGTCAAATGTAGAAAACGAGAAGGGGAGGAGTAGGGCTGGGGCGCTGGGCCTGCGAGTGGGCTGGGCCAAATTCGGTTTAAACCGTATTTACAATACGGTATATTCCGAATAAAATGTAGAAAAGTAGAAAACGGTCGGAAAACGCCTAAACCGTTTCCGCTCCGTTTTCGAATTTGGTATTCCGTATTTCGAACCGAATTCGAATTTGTCCGAAAATACGAATTCGATCGGGTCAAATGTAGAAAACGATGCGGTTCGGTACGGGATATTTCCGTTCCGTTTTCATCCCTACCCGTACTGGGCCTTACAACAAAGGACTAGGCAGCATGGCTTCGACCTGTGAAACCCTTCACCATGAGAGGCTCCTGTTGTAGGGGTGGCCCCCACTCCCTACAACAATCATAATTACACATTACCGCAGATAAACCAATCAACTAATCGAACCCCTAACGAAAACTTGCTAAAACTCTCTCTCTCTCTCTTTAATTCTAACTCTAATCATTATTAAAAATTTAGTAAAATAGAGAAAAAATCTAGATCATTACCCTGATAAAATATACCAAAATCTAGGATCTTTGCCTCACCTTTACTTCCCTTTTCCCTCTTAAAATTCTCCCTACCGCTGCCCTGATTTTCCCTTGATTTCCCGTTTTAGTCGGTGCACGGAGACCACCCAACAGCCGCGCCGGATGCGACGCTACTGCGGTCGCGCGATGGTGACACACACGTGGCGCGCGTTGGCTGGCGGTTGGGTAGCGCACGGGAAGAGCGACATGTACCAGCGCTGGCGAAAGATGGTGAAGGTGATGCTGGCGACGAAGCTAAGGAATCTCTCTAGCACGCGGCGACACGATTTCTGCATGGTGCTCTATCGTACAACGCGGCGCCAACCGAAGAAGAAAGAAAATCTTTTTATCACGCCACAAGTTTGACTCAAACTCTATCTCACGTACAACTCAGTCCAAAAAAATAATTCATCTCTAAAATTCCTAGGCATCCCATTTTTATATATTCCCTTTCCCCATTTACGCACAGGTTTACAAGAGAGATGTTTTTAAAATATTACACGAGCCCTTTCACCTCTAAATTAATTATTATTACTATTACTTACTACTACTTATCAGATATTTAGGCGTTACATACTCATTAGGCTTAAGGTGATAAAAGTTAGCCATTTGATAGTCCATTAGACCTAATAGCACTAATATTAAAATTTTTATCTTATTAATTCACACAAAAAAATTTATGGATGACACATCTCCTTTTATACCTAGCACGCACACTCACGTGCTTGCATTCTCTGCGATCGACTCGGTCACAACTTTGTCTTTTACTTTTGGTTTATTTAAACCTAAAGCCACTTGAAATGTATCGGCTTATAATTTCGGTTATAAGACATAGACAAAAATTTATGCAAAAGCTAGTTGAACCACCATAGCTTGAACCAAAAGCTTAAGCCAAAATCGAGACACGACCATGATGCAGGTAAATATCAATGCATGTGCGATGCTTCTCCACGGCAGATGATCCAACACATGCGGGCGAAATGTCTCCGTCCTGCGCACCGCGCGATTCTGCGTGTTTTTGGTGCACCACATGGCCCCAGTCGCTGGTGCGGCTCCGATTTTTCTCGGAGAAAGGCGAGAGGGGGGAGGAGAACGTGCACCTAAAACCATCTCCTTGTTCCGGCCGGGGAATGACGACGTCGCTGTTTGTTAGTGCTTTGCGGTTGACCACTCGAACGGTGAGTCATATCTTACTATATATCTCAGCAGTCAGCACTAACTAAAAAGATGGTGGTTTAATTCGGCATCTTACACCTTGCAAAGACCGTACTGATGCGTCTATCTGTGTGGCGTGTATGACTGCACGGACAACGTTCGTTGAATTTTGAGGTCCTGGAGGCCAGATGTATGCACGCATGCAGTACATGTTTGGAGTGTGGATTGTCTTTGCCTTGAGAACAAAAAATGTTGTTTGGAATATTGACATGATCCTAAAAAACAACTTTGATCACTAACATGCCAAAATCTACCATCTCTCCCTCGCCTTTTCTTCCCTTTTCCTCTTAAAATTCTCGCTACCGCTACCCTTCTTTTCCTCTCTGATTTTCCCTTGATTTCCCGTTTTGGTTGGTGCACCGAGACCACCCAACAACCACGCCGGATGCAACTAGGGGTGAAAACGGGTCGGATTCGGACGGATATTGCTGTTACCATATCCTAACCCATATTTTTTCTCCGGATTCGGTACCAATCGGATTCGGTGTCAGATCGGTCGGGATTAACCCATTTCGTTTGCACCCCTACTTGTTTGTAAGGAATGCATACAGTGCAGTAAATGGAGTAGGACGCACTGACTTGATGTTACTATTTAATAGCTGATGTGGAAGATTTTATTTTACCATTGCAAAAGAAAATGAAACGTCAAATAGTAGCACTAACCTGAAATCAAACTTGAAGATGTATCGGATTCGGACGGATATTGCTGTTAATATATCCTAACCCATATTTTTTTCTCCGGATTCGGTACTAGTCGGATTCGATACCGGATCGATCGGGATTAACCCGACCCGTTTTCACCCCTAGATGCGACGCTAGTGCGGTCGCGCGGTGGTGACACACACGTGGCGCGCGTTGGCTGGCGGTTTGGCAGCCCACGGGAAGAGCGACACGTACCAGCGCTGGCGAAAGATGGTGATAAGGTGATGCTGGCGACGAAGCTAAGGAATCTCTCTAGCACGTGGCGTCACGATTTCTGCACGGTGCTCGATCGTACAAGGCGGCGCCAACCGAAAAAAACGAAAATCTTTTTATCACGCCACAAGTTTGACTAACTCTCACCCACAACTCAGTCCAAAAAAATAATTCATCTCTAAAATTCCTAGGTATTCCATTTTTACATATTTCCTTTCCTTCATTTACGCACAAGTTTACAAGAGAAATATTTTTAAAATATTACACGAGCCGTTTCACCTCTAGATTAATTATTATTACTATTACTACTACTTATTAGATATTTAGGCGTTACATACTCACTAGGATTAAGGTGATAAAAAGTTAGCCATTTGATAGTCCATTAGACCTAGTTAGCACTAATATTAAAATTTTATCTTATTAATTCACATAAAAAATTTATGGATGACACATCTCCTTTTATACCTAGCACGCACACTCACGTGCATGCATTCTCTGCGATCGACTCGGTCACAACTTTCTTTCTTTTTAATATCTTCTTTCTTTCTTTTCTTGCTACCAAAAGACTTGGGGTAGTACAGAAAAAGGTTTGAGGCATTGCAATACGCTAGAGGCATTGCAATATGTAAGTGCATTCGTATACATATAAACGTTAGGTCGAGATGCTATACATCTATCGTATAAAAGAAAAGTAACGCAAAAAACTCTAGCGTGTGTATATATGGAAAAGTCGGCCTCGAGATCAAATATGTATTAACCCACGTATTTCGAAGATATGTTATAATATTTATATTTATGTACCAATTGTCTCTTGGAACCTACACGTTCCTCATGTAGGCACATAAATAAATATTTATATATGTGGTGCATAACGCATGATTACTAGGCTCAATTCATCGTTGGTACATGTAGCTATACTAATTGATGTGATTAATTTCACGACTTGTGTCTATACCGTATCAAAGAAAACGAATTCAAAAACCTCTTGTATCTCTCTCTATATATAAGAAAACGCCTTGTACTTCTGGTGTAGTAACTCATACTTTTGATATACCTCTAAATGAACTTTACATGCTCCTTTATTACTTTAGGTATGCTTATATACTAATGATAAGATCCGCCCACTACTACAGATAGTGTTATCATAGACAGTTCAAAACCGTCATCACAGACGGTTTCTGAACTGTCTATATTTATGTGTCAGTGATAATAGATGGCTATTACAGACAGCTCCCACACCGTCTATGATAACTTACAATACATACGATTTTTAAGAAAATCGTCTGTGATATTTGATTATCACAGATGGTTTTTTAAAAACTATCTGTGATAGTCGAGTATTATAGACGTTTTTTGTTATTAATTATCTGTGATATAGTTCATAGCATAGACTGTACGGTGTTCTAAATCATCTATGATATACATATATTATATTACGAACGTTTAATAACAAAAACGGTTACATGTGGACAGGAGCGATGGTGACGTACGGCGACATGTACCAGCGCTGGCGAAAGATGGTGATGAGGTGATGCTGGTGACGAAGCGGAGGAATCTCTCTGGCACGCGGCGACACGATTTCTGCGTGGTGCTCGATGGTATAAGGCGGCGCTAACTGAAGAATAAAGTTTTATCACGCCACAAGTTTGACTCAAACTCTAGCTCTCACCTACAACTCAGTCCAAAAAAATAATTCATCTCTAAAATTCCTAGATACTCCATTTTTTGTATTCCCTTTCCTCCATTTACACACAATTTACGAGAGAGATATTTTTAAAATATTACACGAGCCCTTTCACCTCTAAATTAATTATTATTAGTATTACTGTTACTTATCAGATATTTAGGCGTTTCTTCGTGTGGACAAGAGAAGGCACAAAAGTAAATATTTATATGCGTGGTACTTAATGCTTGAAACAAAGACTCAATTCATTATTGGTTCATCTAACTGTTCAATCCTAGCAAATATGGTAATGTACGTGCTTTGAATCGACGTGATAAACTTCCACAACTTATGCATGCATGCATTCCTCGTGTAAACAAACAAAGGCATAGCAATAAAATTTATATGCTTGGTACATAAGGCACGATGCAACGACTCACGTGCATGCATTCTCTGCGATCGACTCGGTCGCAACTTTCTTTTTTTTTTTCCCTTCTTTCTTTCTTTTCTTGCTACCAAAAGACTTGGGGTAGTATAGAAAAAGGTTTGATGCATTGCAATACGCTAGAGGCGTTGCAATATGCTAGGTGCATTCGTATGCATATAAACGTTAGGTCAAGATGCTATACATCTATCGTATAAAAGAAAAGTAACGCAAAAACCTCTAGCGTGTGTATATGGAAAAGTCGGCCTCGAGATCAAATATGAACCGACGTATTTCGAAGATATGTTATAATATTTATATTTATATACCAATTGTCTCTTGGAACCTGCACGTTTCCTCGTGTAGACAAGCAAAGGAACATAAATAAATATTTATATATGTGGTGCATAATGCATGATTACTAGACTCAATTCATCGTTGGTACATGTAGCTATACTAATTGATGTGATTAATTTCACGACTTGTGTCTATACCGTATCAAAGAAAACGAATTCAAAAACCTCTCGTATCTCTCTCTATATATAAGAAAATGTCTTGTACTTCTGGTGTAGCAACTCATACTTTTGATATACCCCTAAATAAACTTTACATACTCCTTTATTACTTTAGATATACTTATATAAGATACGTCAATGTGAACCATACAAAAAAAAATTGCAAAGGAATCATAGTTTTCAGTTTATTTTGCAAATACCATCATATACGAATATTAAAAAGTGTATGTCCAAAAAAAAGTACATACCACCTTTGAAAAATATACATACCAATTAGATAGTCTTATGTACTCACATAGTACACGAACATACCCTCTATTACCTGAGATACTCCTTACGTTGTGAGATATAGTATAGGGAATAACTATTTTTGGTGCCCAGGCACCAAGCCTCCCTACCTTTGGATTGCTTTTAGATACGTACAAATGCAATGATATATAATATCAGAATGGAAAGTCTCAATCATAGAAAGGGACTAACTCCTCAGTATTCTTCATTCTATCAAGTGCAATGATATATATATATATATATATATATATATATATATATATATATATATATATATATATATATATATATATATATATATATATATATATACATATATACACACACACACACACGTAGCAGGAACTAACACTACTATAGAAAGCCTAATAGTAGACGGCCAATCACAGACGGTTTGACAAAACCGTCTGTGACTAACACTAACACAGACGGTTTTAATTAGGACACTGTCTGTGTTGGCGGCGTCGGAGAAAACGAGTATCACAGACAGTTCTTAACTATGAACCGTCTGTGATAATTTAGTATCACAGACGGTCTGTATTAAAAACCGTCTGTGATGATCCCAGATTATCACATACGGTTTTTAATTAAAAACTGTCTGTGATAAGATCGTTATCACAGACGGTTCTTAGTTACAAACCGTCTGTGATAATTCACAGACGGTTTTTTATTAAGAACCGTCTGTGATAATGGCAGTAGGCATTTATTGCGCTGCTCAGACCGCATCTGTCTTCATTTCGATCCAGATCTAGCTAGTTGCTTTACTTTTTTGCTCTGGAGGCAAGCTTGGCGATTTCAGGCCACTTAATTTGGTGGGAGAAGGCAGATATTGAGCTTTGAAGCCACTTATATTTTCCTGGTTGCTCTAGATATGGTTAGTAATGAATTTCATTTTTTCTTTGCATGCATTACAAATTTGCTCTAGATATGGTTAGTAATGAATTTCATGCTCTTGATATAAGTAATTGGTGAGTGTTATTAATTGAAGATGGTTTGTAAAATTGTTGGTTATATAATAGCTGTTGTGTTTATAATATGA
Source organism: Dendrocalamus latiflorus (assembly GCA_017311315.1). Classification (NCBI taxonomy): domain Eukaryota; kingdom Viridiplantae; phylum Streptophyta; class Magnoliopsida; order Poales; family Poaceae; genus Dendrocalamus; species Dendrocalamus latiflorus. The sequence goes on along the minus strand of CM029637.1, from coordinate 16,663,736 downwards.
ATTGAGCTGGCAAATTAAGCCTCAATATAATACATGTGGCCGATATATATGTAGTAATAATTAGTTAATTTAATTTGTAATACTAAGTTGTTATATATGTACGTAACGTAGGACCAAAGCTGGATGTATGCCGCGAGCCGTGTGAGTGAAGAGTACATTAATGGCGTGTCTGCTTTTACAAGAGCTGCCGAGGAGGATATGTTGAATAAGAGGGTGGAATATATGTACTGTCCATGCACTGACTGCGAGAATTTAAAGATGTTTAAGAACCAAGGGCAAATTGAAGCGCACTTGATTCGGAGGGGTTTCAAAAAGGGTTATACGTGTTGGACCAGTCATGGCGAAGTGAATGATCAAATGCCGTCGGATGAAATCGCCGGTGAAGTGAATGATATGCCACCGGATGACATCGCCGGTGAAGTGAATGACATGCCGCCGGCTGATGTCGATTGTGGTTCGGATTCGGATAGGTTGCACGATGATAATTTGGATCAGATGCTTCGCGATGTAGAACAGAACTATGATGAGAGAGAGTATGTTAAATTCCGAGGCTTGATGGAGGACTCGGAGAAACCTTTTGTACACGTGCTGCAAGTACACGAGGTTGTCGGGCGTGCTTGAACTCTTGAAATTGAAGGCAAGCAACGGTTGGTCCGACAGGAGTTTCACGGCTCTGCTAGGTCTTTTAGCGGACATGCTTCCGGAGGGAAATGAGTTACCTAAAACCACGTATAAAGCCAAAAAGGTTCTTTGTCCGTTGGGAATGGAAGTAGAAAGAATACATGCATGTCCGAATGACTGTATCCTCTACCGTAAAGAGTATGCAAACATGCATGTATGTCCGGTGTGCAACGCATCCCGATACAAACGTAACAATCAATCAGATGATGGCGAGGGAACAGAGGCGAAGAAAGGACCTCCTGCTAAGGTGGCATGGTATTTTCCTATAATTCCCCGTTTGAAAAGGTTTTTTGCAAATCCAAAAGAGGCAAAACTGCTGTGTTGGCACTCGGAGGAGCGCAAGAAGGATGGAATGCTAAGACACCTTGCTGATTCCGCGAAGTGGAGAAACATCGATAGGAGTTTTACAGACTTCGGTGCAGAACCAAGGGATATAAGATTTGGACTGAGTATAGATGGAATGAATCCTTTCAGTAGCATGAGCAGCCGACATAGCACATGGCCCGTGACTCTCTGCATCTATAACCTTCCTCGGTTGTGTATGAAGCGAAAGTACATTTTACTGTCGATACTTATCCAAGGGCCAAAACAACCTGGGAATGATATCGATGTGTTTCTAGCACCATTGGTGGAAGATCTAAAAGCACTGTCGAACGAAGGGGTACAGGTATGGGATGCATACAACCGAGAGAACTTCACTCTGCGCTCCTTATTGTTCTGCACCATAAATGATTATCCTGCCCTTGGTAACCTATCCGGCCGTAGTACAAAAGGTGCCAAAACTTGTACTCACTATTTAGATGGTACCGAGAGTGTGTGGCTGAGACACTCATGCAAAACCGTCTACATGCGTCACCGCCGGTTCCTTCGGAGGGCTCACCCATACCGCAAGATGAAGAAACAATTTGACGGAGAGAAGGAAGACAGTTCAACTCCAAGGCATTTAAGGGGACACGAGGTTTATGATATGGTTAAGGATTTAGATGTTGTCCTCGGAAAGGGACGTAAATTGAGGGCTCATGAGAAGAACACCTGAAAGAAGAGATCAATATTTTGGGACTTACCTTATTGGGAGTACCTAGATGTTCGACACTGCATCGACGTCATGCACGTAGAAAAGAATGTATGCGACAGCTTGATTGGTCTCTTGCTGAACATTCGTGATAAAACAAAGGACGGCGTCAACGCACGGCTTGACTTGGCTGATATGGACATTAGGCCTGAGTTAGCACCGACACGCACTGATAATGGACGAACGTACCTTCCCCCTGCGTGTTACACTCTGTCCAAGGCTGAGAAAACAGAACTGTGCCAGTGCTTGCATGGTGTCAAAGTTCCGTCTGGTTACTCCGGCAACGTGAAGAAACTTGTTTCAATGCAAGATTTGAAGTTAAATGGCATGAAGTCTCATGATTGTCATGTGCTGATGACACAGATGCTCCCTATTGCAATTAGAAATTTTGCCGATCAAAGTCCGAGAGACAATCATGAGGCTATGTTATTTCTTTAACACAATTGCTCAGAAGGTCATCGATCCCGAAGGACTAGATGCTCTGCAGGACGAGGTGGTGATGACTCTATGTCATCTTGAAATGTATTTCCCTCCTTCGTTTTTCGATATCATGGTCCATCTCATTGTTCACGTTGTGTGGGAGATAAAAATGTGCGGACCCGTATTCCTACGTAGCATGTACCCATTTGAGAGGTTCATGGGAATTCTCAAGGCCTACGTACGGAATCGATCTCGGCCGGAGGGCAGCATCGTCGAAGGTTATGCAAGCGAAGAGGTCATTGAGTTTTGTGTCGATTATATGGCTCAGACTCAACCGATAGGTGTGCCTCAATCTCGTCATGAAGGGAGGCTGAAGGGTATTGGAACTATCGGAAGGAAAGCAATCACTGCAGATATTGACACGTATACTCAAGCCCATTTCATGGTATTGCAACACATGACTGAAGTGACGCCTTATGTCGACCAGCACAAGGATGTGCTTCGGCAATAGAATCCGGAGCGGCCGGATGTTTGGATCATGAGGCAACACAACAGTCGGTTCAACCAATGGTTGAAGGAGCAAATCGCTAGGAGCACGCCAAGTGAGATGCTGACATGGTTGGCAAAAGGGCGAACATTTACAGTTGTGACATGGCAAGGATATGACATAAATGGGTACACATTGTATACGCAGTCTCAGGATGTAAAGAGCACTAACCAGAACAGCGGTGTCCGCATAGATGCGTACAATACTGATGGGTCGAGAAACTCATACTATGGGTTCATAGAAGAGATTTGGGAGCTCGACTACGTGCTTTTCAAGATCCCCTTATTTCGCTGCTGTTGGGTGCATCTCCCACAGGTGAAGGTTGACAAGTACGGTGTCACTACCGTGGACCTCCAACGTGTCGGGTACAAAGACGAACCATTCGTACTCGCCAACCAAGTTGTTCAAGTTTTCTATGTAACCGACCCGGCAAATAAGAAACGCCATGTAGTTCTTCATGGAAAAAGGAGGATTGTTGGAGTAGAGAATGTAGTTGACGAGGAAGAATACAATCAATTTGACGAGTTACCTCCTTTTGGGAAAGGCATAAGGGTCGACGACGTCGAACAACGTGACGAAACTAGTTATGTACGCATTGATCATCATGAAGGGCTAATTTTTAAAGGAAATAAGCAAGTAGAATGAGAATGTACAATATGCATGTGTGTGATGTATATCTGAATTTACATTTATGTATATAACAATATGCATTTGTGTGATGTATTTCTGAATTTATATTTATGTATACAACAATGCATGTGTGTGATGTATTTGTGAAGAAATACATTGTGTATATGTGAATTTGCATTTATGCTGGTTGGTGTTGTATATGAATGCAGCTGGTTAATTTGTGTTGTGTGTATGAATGCGCAGCAGCTGGTTGGTGTTGTCTTAAGTACTACAGTCCGGGGAGGCTTATCACAGACGGTTGTAACGTAAGAATCGTCTGTGATATCCATATCACAGAAGGTTCTACATTTAGCACCGTCTGAGATAGTTTGACTATCACAGACGGTTCTAAAAGTAGAACCGTCTGTGATAGTCGTAGTATCACAGATGGTTCTAAATGTAGAATCGTCTGTGATATTAATATCACAGACGGTTCTTACTTTAGAACCGTCTATAATAAACCTCCTACATATACCCCCTGTCTAGGGTTTTCCGCGTATCCTGCACTTACTAAATCTCGCCGCCTCCTCGCTCCTCCGTCGCCTCCCCGAGCCCGTCGCCGCCTCCCCGACCGCGTCACCGCCTCCCCGAGCCCGTCGCCGCCTCCCGGATCGTGTCGCCGCCTCCTCGAGCCCGTTCCCTCCCCGAGCGCGTCACCGCCTCCTCGAGCACGTCACTGCCTCCTCGAGCCCGTCGCCTCCCCCGACCGCGTCGCCGCCTCCCCGAGCCCATCGCCTCCCCGAGCGCGTCGCCGTCTCCCCGAGCGCGTCACCGCCTCCTCGAGCCCGTCGCCTCTCCCGACCGCGTCGCCGCCTCCCTGAGCCCGTCGCCTCCCCGAGCCCGTCGCCGCCTCCCCGAGCCCTCGCTGGCCACCTTCCCTGTGCAAGTTTGTTAATCTTCCATATACTGAGATTGCCTGTGGGATTTACAGTTGCTCGATGATGATAAATTCATATACTGAGATTGCCTGTGGGATTTACAGTTGCTCGATGATGATAAATTCATATACTGAGATTGCTTGTGGGATTTATAGTTGCTTGATGATGATAAATTCATATACTGAGATTGGTTCATTCGGTCTTTGAGCTCTAATAGCTGTCGGTTCATGCAGTTTTCAGGTTATAGACTGAATTATTGGGCAAAGATATTAAATTGATTTGTTAGGATTTAATCTTGACAAGCTAAAAGACTGAATTATTGGGTAAAGATAACTTGTATGGTCTTGATCTGTATGAATACTGCTGTCTGAATATATGCATGCTGAATATATCTTGATGTTGAGATTGTAGAGTTTGTATCTAGAGCTCAAAAGACTGAATTCATTATTTGACATAACCAATCAAGGAAGAGTATATGATTTAGTAGCGGGACGGCCAAGACTAATCTTGTGCAACCCTACAATTTGAGAGCACAAATTAATCAATTAAAACTTGGGCTTGTTGCTAGTCTTCGTGATGATCTTTCGATCTGCATGACCAACGAATCATGTGGGCCTAACGAGTTGATTGTCTCTTGTGGGTAAAGTGTACCACCTTTACAGAGTGAAAACTATTCGAATAGTTGTGCCCATGGTCATGGACAGATATAGGAACTTACTCCAATTAGTATATATTTCAAAAAGAACTTTGCGGTTGGTATGGAAAGTGTCGGGCAGTAAAAGCCTTAAATTGTGTTGGCATGGGCGTCGTTCCCAATGATGTTAATAAGCAAACATAATGCTGGAGAACTAGCATATGGTATAGGTGACATGTAACGGTGGATGAAATTTGCAATACTACTAATATTGCAAATCTTACATGCACTTTAGAAAATATATTTTAGTTGAAATGCTAAGTCATAGGAATTTCCTAATTATTCATAGTTTTAAAATATGGCTTTAGCAAATAAAAGAAACAGAGCCCTCCTTGTTAAGCCTTGCATGTATGAATATTGTATTCTGTGTGTTTGCTTGCTGAGCACTGTCGTTTGTGCTTACACTCGCTTACAAAAACCATCAGAACCCATGGACCAAAGGGAGTACACTTTCTACAATGACCAAGGAGCTGACGGGAAAGAAGATGGTGGTGCTTAGTCTAGTACCTGGTAGTTGGGGACCTCTCCCGGTCCAGCTAGGGTAGTGTTTGCAGACACTTATATTCTACAGGTCCTTGGAAAATATTAGTCGCCCACAAACCATCTCCAGTTGCTTGCCTATGGCAAAATGTGCCTTCCCTTTTCGCTTCCGCTACAACTTCTTTTGTGTTGTAATATTTAGCCTAATCGGCTTAATGTAAACTTGACCCATTATGGTCCATTGAACTCTGTCATGTAATGTTATTATTGTATGTTTTCGGTTTACGATCTATATGAAATGATCCAGAGAATAGTACAGTGATTTCACAAAAGATCCTAGATTGACTAAATCCGAGGTCGACAGCGCACATGCAAACGCCTGAACGTTCTACTCATTGGAGCTTATTAATTTGACTTCCAATATGATCAATAAACTATAAAGTTTGTTGGCAGGAGCTGCACCTGTGTTTTCTGCTCACGTTTGCAGCTCCGACCAGGCAGAGGAGATGGAGATGTGGCTTGAAGACGAAGATGAGAGTATTTCAGTCCAATATTAGCAAAATATGAAGGGGAGTGGCATTTTGGAGAGTCTCTATTATTTGCAATGGTATTTTTCGAAGCCTGATTATCGCAGTGGAATTTCCCAAACTAGCGACAACTGCAGTGGGATTTATCCAATTATCCCAAAAGATTGCAATCTAAATATTTCCTGTTTGTTGTATAAAAAACCTGTTCACTTGGCGGTTTTAATACTTTCACATTCATCGATGTTTTGGAGACACAACAATACAAGCACATACTCATTTGTCTTATCCATAAGTCGTCAACCTGCTAGCAACTTAAAATGCTTTACCAAAACATGAGAAAGTGTAATTTTATTGTATGGTAATAAACCTGTAAGTTGACATACAAGCATTCCATTCCATATCGTGCAATATTCAGCAATACAACTGCTTAGTGGGAGTACAGTACTCACTCACGACAATTAATAGTGCGGCAACTACAAATTCAGAAGTTTCGATCGATGCATTTCACATGGAGGCATCATTATTTACTTCTACTTCAGGATATATATTATTTTGGCCATATATGCCAAAAGATATGGATTGTTGTACCAGCTATTAGGGTCTAGATGGGGATGGGCTTGACAAAGAGACTCTCAACATGCTCTCGAAGGTATGTGCCGAATGTGTATGCGTCTTTCCTACCATCATAAAATAACATATTGGCAGTTGTTAGGTTGATAATGTTGAGGAACCGACGCTGGAGACCAGTCCGAGCGATTCCTCTGCTTAGAACAAGAACGAATCAATCACAGAATCACAGAATAATAGATTGAACACAGAGAGGTAGAGAGAACTCCTGGTCTTTCTTTATTGCTTTAGATTGCACGGGGTACATAATGAGAGGGGTCTAAGTCCCTATTTATAGTCTACGGTGAGGTGCCCAATTAGATCAGGACTCTGGATAGAGTCCAGGTTTCCTAACACTCCCCCTTGGGCACTCACCCAACATGCTCATGCCTCGTCAAAACTCCATAAAACCCAGTGGGAAAAATTTGGAGAAAGAGTACATGACACATGTGATGCTGCGATGCACGAATTGCCTCGTTAAAAACCTTGGTCGAGAAACTTCATGGAAAACTCGTCAAGGGAAAAAGAGTACAATTCACCCAAATTCATTCGGTCTGCAAGACTTTATTTTTGGGTACTTAATCTTCATGATCAAGATTTATTAGCGGGCTTGTGAGAATTCTCCCCCTGAATTCTGCACTTCTCTAAATCTCATCATTCCAATTCCACGCACGCACCTTTCAAAGCTAGATGCGGGGAGTGACTTAGTGAATAAATCTGCGAGATTTTCACATGACTTAGTATGCAGTACTTTAATCTCATCCATCTTTTGCAATTCATGTGCATAGAAGAACTTGGGGTTGATATGCTTTGTGAGATGACTCTTCACATAGCCCGTTTGCACTTGTGCAACGCAAGCTGCATTATCTTCATAGATAATTGTGGGGGTTTGCACAATGTTCATCCCACATGACTGCTGGATGTGGTGAATCATTCGGCGGAGCCAAGCGCACTCTCGTGCGGCTTCATATAGTGCTATAATTTCTGAGTGGTTCGTCGAAGTAGCTACCAGGCTTTGCTTAGACGATTTCCATGAAATTGTAGTTCCACCACATAGGAATACATAGCCTGTTTGTGACTTAGCGGTATGCGGGTCTGACAGATACCCAGCATCTGCATAGCCAATCAAGTTCAGATCTTGATTCTTTCTGTAAAACAATCCGAGGTCCTTGCTACCTTGGAGGTATCGGCAAATGTCCTTTATGCCCTGCTAATGCCTTTTGGTGGGCTCTGCACTGTACCTTGCTAACAGGTTCACGGCAAATGCAATGTCCGGTCTAGTGCAGTTTGCTAAATACATGAGTGCTCCCACTGCACTCAAGTATGGGAATTCCGGTCTCAGGACTTCCTCCCCCTCTTCCCTTGGTCGGAAAGGATCTTTTTCTTGCTGTAAAGACCTACCGATCATCGGTACTTTCGAGGGAAATGCCTTCTCAAAGCCAAACCTTTCGAGCACCTTCTGGGTGTAGGTCGACTGATGTACCAAGACTCCTTCAGGGACATGCTCAAGCTGCAAGCCTAAGCAAAACTTGGTCTTGCCCAAATCTTTCATTTCAAATTCTGACTCCAAGTAGGAGCTTGCTTCTTTTATGTCTTCGGCTGTCCCAATGATATTCAGATCATCTACATACACAGAGATTATACAGAATCCATTCTGGGATCGCCGTATAAATACACAAGGACAGTCTTCATTGTTCGTGTAACCTTTCTTGCAGAGAAAGTCGCTCAAGCGATTATACCACATTCTTCCAGATTGTTTCAGTCCATACAGTGACTTTCTGAGTTTCACACTGTACATATTTCTATTTGCTCTGTCTTGGTTCGGGAGAGATATTCCTTCAGGGACTTTCATATAAATCTCCGAATCCAAGTTACCGTAGAGGTATGCAATCACAACATCCATCAATTTCATTTCTAAGTTCAAGTTCACTGCCATTGAGATCAAGTATCTAAAGGTAATTCCACTCATGACCGGGGAGTAGGTTTCTTCATAATCAACTCCAGGACGTTGAGTGAAACCTTGGGCTACTAGCCTTGCTTTGTATCTCAATACTTCATTTCTTTCATTTCTCTTTCGAACAAATACCCACTTGTGCCCAACGGGGTGTATGTGGGGAGGTGTGCGGCATACGGGCCCAAACACCTCTATTTTATTCAGAGATAGCAATTCAGTTGCTATTGCCTTCTTCCAATCTTCCCAATCTGATCTTTTCTTACATTCAGCGAGCGATGCAGGCTCGGGATCAAGATCGATGATGGTGGCAATTTTCTTTGCGAAGTAGATATCGATATTAGCTGTTGTCCTATTCAGGGACTCTCCCGTGTGCACATAATTTATAGCTATTTCTTCATGAGTTGCTTCTTCTGGAGCGATTGCTTCTGCTAGAGCTTTACCTTGCGCATCGCTTCTTTCAATTGCGGTGGCAAGTCCCTTTAGTTTTTCGGCTCCGATGTGTGCGCACACATCCATGCCGATGGGGATGTTCAGATCCGGTATGCCCTTTTTTCTGAAGGTGTCATACTTGTGCCAGGTCTCAACTGGCTCCCCTTCTCATTCTGGGGGACTTCAATGATCGGCTGTGATAAATCCCTCTTATCCTTTTTCACCAGGCGTCCCCGGTTACTAAGGATTTGAGGAACCGGAGTTCTCGTCCTCTTTTTTTATTTTTCTGAGGCCTCTGGACGAGATTAGGGATACCTTCTGCTTTCTTTGGTATTTCAACCCTCTCCGGTGCAGTGCGTGCAGGCACATGCGACTTAGTCACGCTCTTCAAATCACTAAAGTGATCAGGCAGTTGATTTGCTAATGCTTGCAAATCTATTGTCTTCTAGACTTCTCTTGTCTTCTGGACTTCTATTGTCTTTTGTACTTCTCTATTTGCTTCACTAATGCGCGGGTCATCTGCATGAATTCCCGTGGCTTGCCATGTAATGTCTTCTGGACTTCTCTAGTGCGTGGGTCATCTACATGGATTCCCCAGACTTGCCACATAATTTCCCGACATTCTTCATCAAGGGGTTGATTTCCTCCCCCTAATGTTGGGAAATCTTCGGTGCTGACCATTGCGCTAGTTGCATAGGTGAATGGATGTTGTAGGCCGAAGGTCTAAGGTTGATGAGATTCGCTGCATGCAGGACTGCGTGTCCCCAACATGTAGCTGCTAGATTTCAATTATACAAAAGGGGTCGGGCAATAAATTTAATTCTTTTAATTAAAGTCTCTGCCAGACCATTCTGGGTATGGACATGCGGTACCGAATGCTCAACTGCAATTCCCATTGCCATGAAATGATCATCAAATGCCTTTGAAGTAAATTCTCCGGCGTTGTCCATTCTGATGGACTTGATGTGATAATCAGGGGACACATTTCTGATGCGAATGATCTGCGAGATCAATTTGTGCAAAGACGTGGTTTCTTGTGGACAACAAACCCACATACGACTACTTCGAAGAAGCGTCAATGAGCACCATGAAATACTTAAATGACCCTAAGATGGGCTGAATGGGACCGCAAATGTCTCCCTGGATGCGTTCCAGGAATGCAGGGACTTCATCCTTCACTTTCAGAGTGGAGGGTCTAGTTATTAGTTTCCCGGTGGCACATGCAGGGCACACAAAATCTTCATGATTCGGGAAATTCTTCACATTAATATTATGCCCATGCGAGTTATTTATTATGTTTCTCATCATCCTAAGACCTGGGTGGCCTGATCTGTCATGCCAGAGACAGAAGAGTTAAGAGCTTCTAAACACTGTTTTCAGAACAGTGTACGCTGCAGGCGCTTTAATGTTGGTATAATATAGCCCAGTGAAGGAAGTTTTTCTAATATTCTTTTGCCATTCTCTTCGCGCTTCATAATGAGCAGGTATTTCTTACCGTACTCTTCTTCAGTCTCAACGTGGAAACCATTTGCGCGGATATTCTTAAAACTTAAGAGAGTTCTAGTCGATTCTGGGTACAATAAGGCTTCTTCAATAACCAAAGTTGTGCCCATTATGGCTCTTCCTGAACCAATTATACATCCATCGCTTCTGGCGATTGTCGTAAGGCTGCCAGTGCTCTTACAAATCGACTGAAAATACATAATCTCTCTTAAGATGGTATGCGTTGTGCCGCTGCTAGCTAAGCACACTTCCTTCATAGGGCGCTACAAGCGTTCTAATATATGGTATTTTATTAATATGCATGAGAAGACAATCAATACATAGATAAAATACACCAATATCAGAACATATCATGCCATCATAAACTGAATAAATGAATGAATTCATCAAATATCATCCAACCATCACGAGAAAATAACAATTCTTAAGTACCATCCATGCAAATTCTAACATATTCTTCCACACAAAATAAATGACAATTAAAGTCGAAATGCATTCAGTGCACTAGACTTCTTCTGCTATTTTCTCGGGGTTGACATTCTCTTCAAGAGAAATCATGGCGTTAACTACTTCTAGGTCGAGAGGGATTACTGCTGTCGTGATGGTTTCAACTTCCATCGGTGCAGGCAGCTACTCAGAATTCTCCCCCTCAGCCAATGCAGAGTGGGCTTCATACTGCCCTTGACCATCCTGCTTTGGCTTGCTGGCCTTATTCTCTCGTGGAGCATTTGATTCACCTTTCTGGGCTGCGGCCTTACCCTTCCTTCCCCTTCTCTCATTAAGAGCTTTTCACACCTTGTAGCTCCCGGCGTTGGCTTCACGGCCATCGGAGCTCCCAAATGGCTGAGTGACGTAGTTGTTACGGAGAACTTTGTCCTGAGCCTCCGCAACTTGCATTATATCAGTCAATTCGGCGTATTCCTCATAGCCATCTTGACGATAGTTGCGTGCGGATTGTGCTATATTGGGGTGGAAGGTTTTTCTCAATTTTCTGTATTAGGGTACAAATCCTGTGCAAGGCAGAATTGTATTCCCTGACCGTCTTAAAGTCGGCAAAACCCCAGTCTGATCCACTCTCGCTCTGCTTGAGGAAGAATGGTGTACTTTAGCCTCTCAAACCGCTTCTGGAGTGCGGTCCAGAGTGCCAGCGCGCTCTTCTCCGTCATATACTCATTCTTGAGAGTGAGGCAAAGGTGGTGCCTGAGAAAATGAAGTGCCTAATCATTCTCCTCAGGTGCGGGTTGAGCGTCATTCAGTCCGCCAATCCCAATAGCAGCGCGGAGCTTCCTGTCTCCAAGCACAATCTCGACATCGGATGCCTACGTCAGATAGTTTTGGCCATGCTGGGCCAGCTCCTCGAACTTCCAGTTCATTATGCTAGTCATCTAAATGTGTATAAGTCTACTGCTGGTAGACATGCACGGAATAATTCACTGCGGGTAAATAAATGGTACAAAAGATTCTCGTAATGTTTCATAATTTTCTGTGCATTTTCTATAATTTTACTGCTAATTTCAGTGATTAAAAGCAATTTTCAGTAATTACAATTAACCAAAACAGTAAATAAATACAGAAAATACAGAGAATAATAATGGCAGAAATAAATAAGCTTCAAATGCCAAAAATAATGCAAAATTCGGATTCCCGAGGCCCTTTTATGCTAAAATATGAAATTTCAGCAAATTCTACAATTCCAGGGGCTTATACGCAAATTTTCAGTTCAGAGAAACATTTGCGCAATTTTCTAATTTACTGAGGGGTTTTCTGCAAAATTCTGGACCCACTCGTAATTTTGAGGACCTATTGGTAATTTTCGGAACTACCGAGGCCTCTTTGCCAAAAATTGGGACTTGAATGTAACTTTTAGGGGCCTTTCTGTAATTCTCGGAACATCGGGGGCTCCACCGCAAAACTGCCGGCGGCCCCCCCTTTTTTTTCGGCCGGGCCATTGACCCGTTTTGCTTTTCCCGTTCGCCAGCCCGTTTGGCCCAAAATGGCCCATCCGGTCGGCATAATCACACGGGGTAGGGTTTCCCTACCCCCATACCTTTGTGCGGCAGCGGCACCATGGCTATCCGGTCCCAGGCCGGCGGGTGAGCAACGCGCGGCAGGGAGGCGGGCGGTCGAGGCCGGTTCGGCGGCTGGTCAAGGAGCACGGGCGCGGCACGAGCGCCGGTTCGGCGGCGGTCGGGCGCGGGGTGGCTAGCCGAGTCGGCTTGTGCTCGGGCGGCGAGCGGTGACCGGCGATGGGGCCGGCGGCCGAGTTACGGGAGGAGCTGCGAGCCTAGGCGCGACGAGGGGCGGCCACTCACGGCGACTTCGGGTGGCGCAAGGGAGGTGGCCAAGCGTCGGCGCGTGGCAGCGCTTTGCGGGGCGCACGCACGGTGAGCGGTGGTGCGGTAGTTCGGCAGCGCGCAGCGGCCCGGTGGTTCGTCCATTCGGTCGGCGCTACAAGGCGACGAGGCCGAGGCGGAAGGCCTGTGGCTGCGGGCCACAGCGGGATGGCGCGCGCATGTGGGCGGTGCGCCGCCGTGTGCGGGAGGTGAGCGCGGATGTCGAAGCATGACGGCGTCGGATTGGGTGCGGGAAGGCCGGCTGCGGTAGTGCCGACGCGTGCGGGCGCGGGTGGCCGGGCCAGTTCGCGTGCGGGCGCAAGGATCGAGGCGTCGGCGGCCAGTTCTCATGCGTACAGGCACGGGAGCCGAAGTGTGAGCGTGGGAGCCAAACAGCCGGTGGCTGGGCATCGCGCATGCGGGTTGAGCGCGGCTGCTGGCCGGCGAGACTTGGCGCAAGGCGCAAAGCGACGAACGGCCGATGAGGCCTGACTGCGACGGGACGGCGTTTCAGGCGTCGGCCATCTTCAGGAGGCGATGCGCATTCTGGCGCAGTGGCAGTGATTCCCTTTTCTTTTTTTTCGTGTGATGCCATACAGAGCAAAACAGAAGAAGCCATGCCAATTTTCTTTGTACAGGGATCATGCAGAATCAAACAAAATTTTTCGTTTTCTAATCTACGATGCAATCAACATCTACCCCGTTTCGCAATCTACCGATCGACATTGTGCCCGCGATTTCAGATCTGCTCGCGGTAGATTTAGGGCGGATTTGCATCGTTCTACAGTGCAATCAACATCTACCCCGTTTCACAATCTACCGATCGGCATTGTGCCGGCGACTTCAAGTCTGCTCGCGGTAGATTAGGGCGGATTTGCACCGTAGAATTTCAATCTAGAACGCGAAAAGAAAATACAGATTCAAAAGCGATCTAGAAAATCAATCTGTGCTTTGATGATTACCTCGTTTACCGGAGCGAAGTCGTGCTGATAACGTGTTGAGGAACCGACGCTGGAGACCAGTCCGAGCGATTCCTCTGCTTAGAACAAGAACGAATCAATCACAGAATCACAGAATAATAGATTGAACACAGAGAGGTAGAGAGAACTCCTGGTCTTTCTTTATTGCTTTAGATTGCATCGGGGTACATAATGAGAGGGGTCTAAGTCCCTATTTATAGTCTACGGTGGGGTGCCCAATTAGATCAGGACTCTGGATAGAGTCCAGGTTTCCTAACAGATAACTCGCTGCACTGCTGGGAGCAGCCCACGACGCTCAAAGCGAGTTTGGTTCGCAGTTTTCCATTCATCTTCCATCAACTCGTTGATCTTGGCAATGGCAACTTCACCTGTGACTTGTGCTCATTAATGTAACACTCCACAGAGCTTGCCACATCCCCCTTGTTCTTTCCGCGCTACATGGGTGTAACACAAGATTAATTAGATGCATTATCATCCATGCACAATGGTAAAAAGTTACAGTTAAGCTAATTAAGTTATATTCGCTCCGTTTTCTCTATTAGATGTATTAGACTTTAGCACACTTATGAAGAAAAAAACAGGATATATAGTTACATGCCCCTATTAAATTTGTGTCTCTTGCTAATTCATTAAATTCGTCTGTCTACTAACTACCCATCTATAATCCTACTGAGCCTCGTACAATGTAGCATACATTACCTAATGTAGGGCAATTTAGTAAGATTTAGTTATGCCTCTTGTCGAAATTCTATAATATCAAATAAAAAACACTGTTCACTCCTAACATATCAAATAAAAAGAAATGGAGAGATTACTTTGAATGAAGCGATGTCATTCATGAAACGCCCAACTTTAGCGCATGCTATGACAGCATCAGTGCAACCAAACACCCACTCGAATGCTTCCTTCGTTATTGCATCAGCCATGCCAACCATCATAGCCACACATAGCATTGGCAAGGTTGAGGACATGGCAGACAAGTTCACCTGATCTTCAAAGCTTGGCCTTTTATTTTGGTTGAACCACTCGGCTTCCTGGATGTAATAAGTGGACAGGTTTTGGAACTGCACACATATAAAGGAAATTAACCAAAAAAGTAGCAATATGGAAAAACAACAGCATCGTCGACTCTTCTGATATATATAGAGATACAAGGTACGCAGTGTTGTACCGCTTTCTTGATGTAGGCAATCCGGTATTTCTCATTGATTGTCAGTTCATCCTCAAATTCCTTAAAGCTGCTCAACAGTTTACTATAGAACTTTTTCAGGTACTCTGGTAGAAGAGAAATAACGCTCTCATCCCATCTGCATGGCCAATTGGTTTGCATGAAAATTAGTTAGACAGACAAGCATTAATTGGACTATTGCCTGCAAGTTGCATTCTCTATTAACAAAATATCTAAGTTAAACTAACCCAACCTTTGTATGGCTGCGTTCAGCTTCCGACATTCCTCTATGGTGGCATGGGCATCATATGTGTCATCCATATGTGTAGTCAGTAAAATTATCTTGGTAAAGATCATTTGTGCACGCGCTAAGTCTTTCTCATAGAACGCCGTGTAGGCCCAAACGTACGCCTCCACCACACGATCCCGAACATAGTTTAGTCCGACGTATCGATAAAGATCATTCCACCATCTGAAAATAATTATTTGAAGTACATAGATAGACTAATTAAAAGATATTAGGGCTTTTGAAGTCCTATGGGCGGTGAGATTACGAACAATGTGAAAGTATTTGCAGGACATCACATATGAAGGCACTGACTCTTTTCATCTTAATTGCATGCTTAGTGAATATAAAAGAGACGTACTTGGTAATAGCTTTCAGCTCCTCCAAGTGGACACGCTGCAGAAGGTTAAACTCCAGCTTTGCGAGCTCCAATAGAATTGGGTTATGCCCGTCCTCTTGTTCGTACTCCAGCATATAACGCAGTGTCTCCACTCTCTTGTGGGTCCTTGTCAGTGGTAAGTGAAGGGAACGTTCGACTTGCTCAGCTAAAGGGGACTTGAGACTACCCCTCATTGACTCAAGATGATACCTTGCAAAAGTGATGGCTTCTTCAAGTTCTGGCTCACCATGAATGAAAAGGTAAGCTGCGTTGTATAAACTTAGTAGTCCCCTTGGTTCATTAGTTATATGCTTGCTGAAGCTCCCATCTTGGCCCTTGAACTTGTTGAATACATCTGCACGACAAATTGTTTGTGATGTATCGTCAAATTATCCAAAGCATGTTAATTGATAATTTGCATCCTCTAAGTTCGGTGGGCATTAATCCCTTGCATTTGTATCTATAGATAGATACCTGGAGATACCCAAAGGGCATGCTCCCTAAGCAAACGAAACCGAAGAGCAACCTCATGGAGGCTAGAGCTACTGAATTCACTCTGATGGATCTCACTTAGTGCAGTCGCTATCTGTTCTTCAAATAGATGATCTATTCCGAGACGTTTGAGTGCATCCACTAAGGTCATTCTCCCGACCACACTGTTGCAAGTTTCAAACAACTTGTGGACGTCCTCCTTCAGTTTATCAGCTCTCACCTTCATCCATTCCTCCGACCTCTGCACGCATCCATGGATTAGTTAGGATTAGCCAAAAGGGACGGTGTATATATCCCGAACCCCCAATGACCCGCGGAGTCCCGGCCTCCTCGCGAGGCCACGTCACGCCCGAGCGCTCGGCCGGCCGGCGCGTGGCGCAGGAATTTGCGTACGGCCGGCCGAGCCACTTCCCTCATATTTTTTTAAAATTACGTAAAGGTCCTTTTTTCTCGCGAAAAGGTCCCTGCAAGTTTTTTCCCCAAAAAATTTTTTTGATTGCGCCCCGCAGGTTCCCGAAATTACGTATAGGCCCTTATTTACTTACAAACAGGTCCTTACAAGTCCTCGATTTTTTTCAAAAAAACCCTTTAGCTTTCTCGAAATTGCGTACGTGCCCTCGATTTTTTTAAAAAAACCCTCACGAATTATCGCCTCTTTTACTTCGGTACACACGGTGGCTGGCGCGGCGTGTCGCCGCGCCTATGAGGCTAGTAGTATACAGAAATGAACAGTGTAGGGGACGTACTACTTCTTTTCCTTTTGTTGCGATACATAATCCTTAAAACAGCTAGATCACTAGTGTTATGTCAAAAGCATTACAAAATTAGCAGCAACGCAAGAAAACTAATTTTAGCAGTTTAAATAAATTCCTTGCTAGATGGTGTTATAATCCATGCCATATGAGAAGAAATAAAGGTGCCTAGGACGATATTTGTAACACGGAAAGTTCATATGAATTCCAGAGGAAAGGATTCATACACCTCACTAGACATGAGGTTTCGTGCAAATTTTTTTTGATGAATTAATCCAACGCTCAAATGGATCCTAATAGTGAATCGCACAGCGACATAGGATAAGTAGCATATATATATGCAACCTGCAGCTGCTGCGGCTCATAGTTGATGAAGAAATCACCCCACACAGAGGGCTCAAAGCCGGTCGCCTTCTCGGGAATGGCGGCATTGCAGGACGCCATGTAGATATATGTAAGTATGTAATTATGTATGTATGTCATGGATGTGTTGGTGTTGTGTATGTGGCGTTAGCTAGCTTGCCTTACGAACGAACATGGCAACCAGCCTTTATATACACGATCCAGGGCGGTAGCTATTTAGCAAGCCGTCAAGCATGTGCTCAGACAAAGTTAAGGAGCTTGTGGACTTCTGCCCGGCGACAGGGGATGCCGACATGTCTTTTCGACAAAACATGTGGAAAACTTGTTTGACACGTGTGGAAAACATGTGGGTAAGTGAAGGTAGTTTGACACGCATCTAGACCCCGTTCTAGATTCTTTTCGACAAAACTTAACTACTACAGAAAAGGTCATCACAGACGGTTCGAAAACGTCATCACAGACGGTTTTGTGAGCCGTCTGTATTTATGGGTCAGTGATAATCGAAGGTCATCACAGACGGTTTTCGAACCGTCTGTGATTATGGGCTATCACGGACGGTTTTTGAGTAAAAACCGTCTGTGATAGCTGATAATCACAGACGGTTTTTAGTTAAAAACCGTCTGTGATACTGATTATCACAGACGGTTTTTGAGTAAAAACCGTCTGTGATATTCCCTTCGACCCATACATATATTTCTCTTATTGGCTAGCCTCAGGAATGCTAGCCATGCCCTCTGAAACAAGCAGATAATCACAGACAAAATGTTGTATATCAGAGGGGCATTTTGGGAATTTCCCAATTGAAAAGGAGTGGGAGGAGCCCTAAAGGTGGGGCCCACCTGTCGGCCACCCGGGCGAAAGAGCTAAGGGGGAGGAGACAAAGTCTCCTCCCCGTATCGGCTCCTGGCGGCTGCTCTTCCTATCGCATGCGGCGGTTTTGCTCTTCCTCGCCCAGATCCGAGATTCTCGGCGGCGCAAGGGGAGATGGCGAGTGGAGGGCCGTTGGCGGAGGCGGAGCTGGCCCGGGTTCCTCGGAGCCGGCCGCTCTCGCCACCCCGCGGCCAGACCTCGTCCTCTCTTCAAAAGGGGCAGAGCCCGACGGTGAGAGGAACTTTCCATTCCGATTGCCTCTCTTGTTTGATTCTCCTCTTTGTTCTTCGGTGGGTGGAGACTCAACTCTCGGGTCCTCTCCGTTTGAGGCCTTGTTCGGCCCCGTGGGTAAACCCTAATCTGGGTTGGTGCTCCCGGGATCTTGAGGGGTCCAGCCGAGGAAGAACAAGGCGGCGGCGCATTCCCCTGTTGTGGTTGATTGCTCTCGGCCAGAGCAATCTTGAGGTCTTGTGCGGCATATCTCTGAACCTCGACTTCGTTTCTTGGTTGCGGCTGAGAAGTGAAGAGCGGCATTGTATCTCCGTGAATCATCTACTCGCGCGTGATAGCGGGTTGATAGATTTTCTGGGTGAGCGATTCATCGTGCCTTGCCGTGTTGATTGATCTATTCTTCAGCGTGATTGCTTCAGGACAGTTTTGAGTACTGTCGTGTTGTAAGTATATTTACCCTTTGCACATTACAGCAGTATTTCTTGATCTGTTATTTTGCTCAAGAATTGGAGGATTGCTGTGAATGATTGTGGGCTGCTTGTACTTGCTCTATGATGATATCAGTCATATACTGAATTAATCTAGACAACAATTGTTAGACTTGAGCTCTGGGATTTGTTCTCTGCAGACCTTTCAGTAAACCACTACAGTTCTATCTGTTAGATCTGATTACATGCCATAGAAATTGTGAGAAGTGATCTGTTAAATCTTGATTGGCTTGTATTATTGGTGCAGTATACTTCTTGTTTCAGTCCTGTCTTTGGACTTGTTTATTACTGCAATTTATATATATATATACATTGTTCAGTTTGCTGCTAGTCATCTGAACATCTTTAGATCACTGTCTATTGTCTTTTGTCTGTAATCATTTGGTAGAACTGATATTGAACAGAAATCTGTCATATGTTTGTTTGGGTCTGTTGGCAGTAAATAAATTAGAGCTCAAGTCATAGTTGCTAGATTAATTATGAAGAGTTATGACATGTGCATGAGAAGGCCAAAATCTCTGATTTTGCGCAACTCTGTTCTGAGAGCAATCATGAAACAATTAATTTGTCTTATGCTAGATTTAATTGTTCCATTGTTCTTAGGACTGTTCTATATATTGTTATTCCCAGCAGTATTAATGTTATATTCTTTGAATATATATGTGAATTTGAATGGCAAGATAGAATTACATTTTTACATGCAATTTATGTCATTCTTATTATGCTGGAAATATGTTCTTTATGTGTTTGTATTGGCTGGAATTAATTATACAAATATGCTTATACCGCAATATTTACAACAATCCAGAAAATCTATATTGAAAGAAATGGCTTCCTCATCTGATGTCGTGAAACCTGAAGTGTTTGACGGAGCCAATTTCAAGCGCTGGCAGGCGAAGGCCAAACTTTGGCTGACTGACCTTAAGCTCTTCTGGATCATCTCAAATCCACCGGCGTTTCCGCTGGAGATCCCTGAGACGATGAAATGGGAAGATGCTAATAATGCAGTCTTAGCCCGTTTGCTGGCCATCCTGTCTAACCGCTTGTTTGACGTCTATGTCAACTTCACTAATGCCAAGCAACTTTGGGATGAGCTCGAGGAGAAATACTCCGAGGGAGATAATGGAAATGAGTCCTTCATTACAGCCAATTACTTGAACTACAAGATGGTTGAGGGCCGGTCGGTGATGGAGCAGCTCCACGAGCTTCAGCTCCATGTACGTGACTTATGTCAGTACGACTGCGCTCTGCCTGAGAAGTTTCAAGTCAATGTCATTTTGGCTAAGTTACCGCCTTCGTGGCGTGACTTTGTGACCGCTCGGAGGCATATAAAGGAGCGCTTGACGCTCAATGAGCTGTCAGCTGCTATTAATGTCGAGGAGCGTGCTAGAGCTGGTGACGGCTCGGGAAAGGCTCAAGTTCAGTCTCATCAAGTTCAACTTAAGAATGGTGGAGGACCTGGGAAACCCAAGTTCAAGAGTCAGCCCCAAGTCAAGCTACAGCCTAAGAAAATGAAGAAGAAGAAGGAGGACATCGTCTGCTTCGTTTGCGGTGAGGCTGGCCATAAGGCCAATCATTGCCGCAATCGGAAGGGCAGAGGTCCATCCCCGGGTCAGCACAAGAGCCGAAAGGCTGAGGTTCATGTCGCGCTGGCTAGCACCAGCTCAGATGAGTACGTACCTATGGCCTTTATGGCAAGTCCATCTATTGATTGGTGGATTGATACAGGTGCTACTAGACATATATGTGCTGATCGATCTTGTTTCTCTTCATTTCAGGGTGAAGGTGGTGGATCCGTCCTAATGGGCAACGGAGCCGCCGCAACAGTACGTGGGATTGGACAGGTTTGCCTGAAGCTTACTTTGGGCAAAACACTCATCCTAAGAGACGTGTTGTACGTGCCTGCGATGACGCGCAACCTTCTTAGCGGGTCAATGTTATGTAGGCAAGGAATAAAGCTTGTGTTTGAATCAAATAAAGTCATTTTGACTAAGTTTGGTAATTTTGTGGGCAAAGGCTATGATAGCGGAGGCATGTTCCGCTTATCCATTCTAGATTTGAATAATGTAAACATTTATAATGTTTCCCATTGCAATAAAGTTCATGATATTTGGCATTCACGGTTGTGTCATGTTAATTTTGAAGCCATTACGCGGTTAAGTAAGATGAGTTTAATTCCAAGCTACAGTTATGAGAAGGGCTCAAGGTGCGAAGTGTGTGTGCAAGCTAAGCAGCCCCGAAAACCTTTTCATAGCGTTGAAGGGCGAAGCACTTCTCCACTTGAACTAATCCACTCTGATCTTTGTGAGATGAATGGAATATTAACGAAAGGTGGCAAACGATATTTCTTAACTCTCATAGATGATGCGACTAAGTATTGCTATATTTATCTACTTAAGTCGAAAGATGAAGCACTTGAATACTTTAAAATCTACAAAGCTGAAGTTGAAAATCAACTAGAAAAGAAAATCAAACGGTTAAGATCGGACCGAGGCGGTGAGTACGTCTCACATGAGTTCTCCCAATTCTGTGAAGAAAGTGGAATAATTCACGAAGTTACTCCACCTTACTCACCCCAATCTAATGGAATAGCCGAAAGGAAGAACCGAACTCTTTGTGACTTGGTTAACGCCATGCTTCAGAGTTCAGGTATGTCGGACTATTGGTGGGGTGAGGCAGTTCTCACAGCTAACTATGTCCTGAATAGGGTTCCACCTCGCAATCAGGAGGAAACACCCTATGAAGGATGGAAGGGGAGAAAACCCAACTTATCCTATTTTCGAACGTGGGGATGCCTTGCAAAAGTGCATGTGCCGTTGCCGAAGAAAAGGAAGCTTGGTCCAAAGACCATTGATTGTGTCTTTCTAGGATATGCTATTAATAGCACAACTTATAGATTTCTAGTGGTTAAATCCGAGGTGAGTGACATCGCTACTAATATAGTGATGGAATCTCGTGATGCGACATTCTTTGAGCATGTGTTTCCTATGAGACCGAATGAAGACAGTGGACATGTCGGCCTAGATGATCTCTCGATTTCTTCTAGTGTGGATAACACCGCTCCAGATTGGAGTTGAGGAGGAGTAAGAGACAGAGGACCGAGAAGTCACTTGGGGATGACTTTGTCACTTATGTCGTGGATGATGAACCACGAACCCTTTCAGAGGCATACGCATCTCCGGATGTGGATTACTGGAAGGAGGCAGTCCGTAGCGAGATGGATTCCATCATTGCTAACGGAACTTGGGAAATTGCAGATCTCCCGCCTGGTTGTAAGCCAGTAGGTTGCAAATGGATCTTTAAAAGAAAGCGCAGACCTGATGGTACTATTGAAAAGTACAAGGCCCGATTAGTGGCTAAAGGTTTCACGCAAAAAGAAGGTGAAGACTATTTTGATACATACTCTCCTGTGGCTCGTTTACCCACAATTCGAGTGCTTTTAGCACTAGCTGCTGCATACAAACTCCTAGTACATCAAATGGATGTAAAGACCGCTTTCCTAAACGGAGAGTTGGATGAGGAGATTTATATGCAACAGCCTGAAGGATTTGTGGTTGAGGGGCAAGAAAGGAAAGTATGTCGATTGATTAAATCTTTGTATGGTCTAAAGCAAGCTCCCAAGCAATGGCATGAGAAATTTGATAGTACGATGACGTCGGTCGGCTTTTGTGTAAACGAAGCCGATAAATGTGTCTACTATCGGTTTAATAGGGGCGAAGGTGTCATTCTATGTCTTTATGTAGATGACATACTGCTATTTGGGACCAACATTGATGTGATCAATAACACAAAGTCTTTCCTTTCCCAGAATTTTGATATGAAAGACCTGGGTGAAGCTGATGTTATCTTAAATATTAAGCTTATAAAGGGTGAGAATGGGATTACTCTTTCGCAATCCCATTATGTGGATAAAGTCCTAACCAGATTTGGGTTTAAGGACTGTAAGCCAGCAGCTACACCCTATGATCCAAATGCAAAGCTACATAAGAACACCGGACATGGGAAGGATCAACTTAAGTATTCTCAAATCATAGGATCCCTGATGTACCTAACTAGTGCGACGAGGCCAGACATCTCATATGCTGTATGCAGATTGAGTCGTTATACGTCCAATCGAGGAGATGATCATTGGATAGCACTAGAAAGAGTACTAAGATACTTGAAGGGAAATCCTAATTTGGGAATACATTACTCCGGTCATCCGACAGTCTTGGAAGGATTCAGTGATTCTAACTGGATCAGTGACTCGGATGACATGAAGGCTACGAGTGGTTATGTATTCACTCTAGCAGGTGGGGCCGTGTCATGGAAGTCTTCTAAACAGACTATTATTACACGGTCCACCATGGAGGCTGAATTGGTAGCGCTTGATTCAGCGGCTGTAGAGGCAGAATGGATTCGAGAACTCCTTTCTGACCTACCTGTGCTGGAAAAACCTATTCCAGCTATTTTGACCTACTGCGATAACCAAACCGTTCTGGTTAAGGCGAAGAGTAGGAAGGACAATATGAAGTCCTCAAAACATATAAAGCGACGACTTAAGTCGGTAAGGCATGCCAGAGAGACGGGTGTTATTTCTGTAGAATACATCCAGTCTGAAAGGAACTTGGCAGATCCTTTCACTAAAGGATTGGCGCGAAAGGTCATCCAAGCAGCGTCACAGGGAATGGGGCTTATACCCGTATAAAGGCTCACATTGGTAGTAACCTATCCTAGGAGATCGGAGATCCCGTGAACTAGGCTCTAGGACAACAAACTGTGTGAGATTAAAGAGCACATCTAACGGGTCCCATTAGCTGCAGTGCTCTGTCTGTATGGAAGGTTGAGCTTTGGCTCTTAATGAACTCAATGTCTATATGACTTATGGAATCGTCCTACAGGATTCCTAGAAGAGTTCACCTACGTGAGTGCGATTGTGAGGTCGCAATCAAAGAAAGATAAGGGTATACTTTCTTAAGCTCTCATGAGATAGATACGGGGACATGACCGGAACGTCCCAACCCGAGAGGGAAAGGGCAAGCCGCCCAGTACAGAATGTGATTTGGGCGAAAATTCTCACACCAAGGCATTGGATCAAGGCGTAGTCCTCCTTTGTCTGTGCAGAGTCGTAGTCCTTATCGCTAGGTTTTGGGTTCAAACCCGCAAGGTACCCATAGTCGAACAACTGTATATTAAACAAGACTTTGGACATCTTTTACCAATTGGTAAATTGGTGGGGACTGTTGTATATCAGAGGGGCATTTTGGGAATTTCCCAATTGAAAAGGAGTGGGAGGAGCCCTAAAGGTGGGGCCCACCTGTCGGCCACCCGGGCAAAAGAGCTAAGGGGGAGGAGACAAAGTCTCCTCCCCGTATCGGCTCCTGGCGGCTGCTCTTCCTCTCGCATGCGGCGGTTTTGCTCTTCCTCGCCCAGATCCGAGATTCTCGGCGGCGCAAGGGGAGATGGCGAGTGGAGGGCCGTTGGCGGAGGCGGAGCTGGCCCGGGTTCCTCGGAGCCGGCCGCTCTCGCCACCCCGCGGCCAGACCTCGTCCTCTCTTCAAAAGGGGCAGAGCCCGACGGTGAGAGGAACTTTCCATTCCGATTGCCTCTCTTGTTTGATTCTCCTCTTTGTTCTTCGGTGGGTGGAGACTCAACTCTCGGGTCCTCTCCGTTTGAGGCCTTGTTCGGCCCCGTGGGTAAACCCTAATCTGGGTTGGTGCTCCCGGGATCTTGAGGGGTCCAGCCGAGGAAGAACAAGGCGGCGGCGCATTCCCCTGTTGTGGTTGATTGCTCTCGGCCAAAGCAATCTTGAGGTCTTGTGCGGCATATCTCTGAACCTCGACTTCGTTTCTTGGTTGCGGCTGAGAAGTGAAGAGCGGCATTGTATCTCCGTGAATCATCTACTCGCGCGTGATAGCGGGTTGATAGATTTTCTGGGTGAGCGATTCATCGTGCCTTGCCGTGTTGATTGATCTATTCTTCAGCGTGATTGCTTCAGGACAGTTTTGAGTACTGTCGTGTTGTAAGTATATTTACCCTTTGCACATTACAGCAGTATTTCTTGATCTGTTATTTTGCTCAAGAATTGGAGGATTGCTGTGAATGATTGTGGGCTGCTTGTACTTGCTCTATGATGATATCAGTCATATACTGAATTAATCTAGACAACAATTGTTAGACTTGAGCTCTGGGATTTGTTCTCTGCAGACCTTTCAGTAAACCACTACAGTTCTATCTGTTAGATCTGATTACATGCCATAGAAATTGTGAGAAGTGATCTGTTAAATCTTGATTGGCTTGTATTATTGGTGCAGTATACTTCTTGTTTCAGTCCTGTCTTTGGACTTGTTTATTACTGCAATTTATATATATATATACATTGTTCAGTTTGCTGCTAGTCATCTGAACATCTTTAGATCACTGTCTATTGTCTTTTGTCTGTAATCATTTGGTAGAACTGATATTGAACAGAAATCTGTCATATGTTTGTTTGGGTCTGTTGGCAGTAAATAAATTAGAGCTCAAGTCATAGTTGCTAGATTAATTATGAAGAGTTATGACATGTGCATGAGAAGGCCAAAATCTCTGATTTTGCGCAACTCTGTTCTGAGAGCAATCATGAAACAATTAATTTGTCTTATGCTAGATTTAATTGTTCCATTGTTCTTAGGACTGTTCTATATATTGTTATTCCCAGCAGTATTAATGTTATATTCTTTGAATATATATGTGAATTTGAATGGCAAGATAGAATTACATTTTTACATGCAATTTATGTCATTCTTATTATGCTGGAAATATGTTCTTTATGTGTTTGTATTGGCTGGAATTAAATATACAAATATGCTTATACCGCAATATTTACAACACAAAAAACATACAATTCACACATCTCATTTGCTTTCAGATACATTTCACAGACATAAAACATCCAATTGACATGGCACTTCATTTCACAAACATAAAGCATGCATCCATTTCGCAAATCGATTAATTGAATTGAAATGAAATATCCATTAACAAATGCACAGTTACAAAAGATCTACACTGCATTTACACTTAGTGATAAGACCAATAAGAAATCATGGTGCGCAGTGGAACCGTCCTCCTGGCTTTATGACTTGAGTCAGCAAAAAGTACGCCAACTCTCCTTGAATCCCTCCAAAATCAGACTGTTTCAATGCAGTTGACGGGATGGACACAGCCTGTCGATAGGAATATCAATGTGCATATATATGTAACGTGATAAGTATGAAGTAATTATGGGAAGAGTGACAAACCTTGCGATTGGTGAGCCTCGAGGAATCGAGGAGTAGTTCCATATGTCGGCAAACGTAGTATCCACATGTGTTGCCCGGCTGCTGCTGGTGGCACTGCAAAAAATGGAATGTGTTAGTTCAAGAGGTATTGATACAACTGTTGCGCGGGTGACATGTTGCTCATTTTGTGGGTCTATTAGGATAAGATGAGAAAGTTATCACATAGAGAGGGGGTGATGTGCCTATCCTAGCACCTACTTTAGTTGCTAATACTATAAACCAAATAGCAAAGTCCCTAAACAAAGGTCTATGAAGCAAATAACACAAACTAGTGTATCCGGTTCATTGAACGGGAACACTATAGTATGTCACTTGCTTCATTTGCTGTTTTTTGTATCTTTTGCAATAATCGCAAGATTTCTTTATCCGGATACATTAGAATGTGTTACTTGCTTCATGCCCTTTGATCATATACTCTTCCTTGATTGGTTAATTTGTGCTCTCAAATTGTAGGGTTGCACATGATAAGATGAGGAAGCAAGAAAAGTGAAATATGATGCTCAATGTTAGGAAGAGAGGAGAGGAGTAGAGGGAAGGGGGAGAAGGGAGGGGGTGATGTGGACAGAGAGGGGTTATGTGCCTATACTATATACTATATACTATATACTAACACAACAAGCAATGTTATATGTACCAATGTAAACTAAGCAACTGCAGTAAATAATGTACCAATGTAGTATGTACCAAATAGCAAATTAAACTAAGCTACTGCAGTAAACAATGTACCAATGTAATATGTACCAAATAGCAAACTAATTAAGCTACTGCAGTAAACAATGTACCAATGTAATATGTACCAAGCATCAAGCATCAACCCTAAACACTAACAGTAAGCATGAAGCATCAACCCTAAATATGTACTAAGCAACTAACCATAATAGTATGAAGCATCAAGCATCAACCCTAAACACTAACAGTAAGCATGAAGCTCGGGGAGGGATTTGATGACCTTAGGGTTTTGGTGACCTTAGGGACGGCGGAGGAGGAGGAGGCGGCGACGGAGGAGGAGGAGGCGGCGACGCAGGAGGAGGCGGCGGCGACGGAGGAGGAGGAGGCGACGGGCTCGGGGAGGCGGCGACGGAGGAGGAGGAGGCTGAGGCGACGTCTTCGTCCGGGGAGGCGGCCGGCGAGGGCTGGGGGAGGCAGCCGGCGAGGGCTCGGGGAGGCGGCGGCGACGACGGGCTCGGGATTTAGATCTAATCGAATAACTGCAGCGCACACGGAAAACCCTAGCGAGAGGGTATATGTAGGGAGATTATCACAGATGGTTCTAAGTTTAGAACCGTCTGTGATAAGCCTTTGCCGACTGTTGCAATTAAGACAACACCAATAACTACACAGCTGCATTCATATCAACCACCAAACAGCTGCATTCATATACAACACCAACCAGCTGCATTCACACAGTGTATTTCTTGATACATTTTGTCATTCTCAAATACATCACACATATACATTTTCACATATACATCTCAAAATTGACTACATCACACATTTTCACATATACATCTCAAAATTGTCACACATTTTCACATATACATTCTTATTGTACTTGCTTATTTCCTTTAAAAATTAGCCCTTCATCATGATCAATGCGTACGTAACTAGTTTCGTCACGTTGTTTATCGTCGACCCTTATGCCATTTCCAAAAGGAGGTAACTCGTCAAATTGATTGTATTCCTCCTCGTCCACTACATTCTCCACTCCGACAATTCTCCTTTTTCCATGAAGAACTATATGGCGTTTCTTATTTGCCGGGTCGGTTACA
This sequence comes from Dendrocalamus latiflorus, assembly GCA_017311315.1. Taxonomy (NCBI): domain Eukaryota; kingdom Viridiplantae; phylum Streptophyta; class Magnoliopsida; order Poales; family Poaceae; genus Dendrocalamus; species Dendrocalamus latiflorus. The sequence continues at coordinate 16,635,867 of CM029637.1, read as the reverse complement.
TAGAAAACTTGAACAACTTGATTGGCGAGTACGAATGGTTCGTCTTTGTACCCAACACGTTGGAGGTCCACGGTCGTGACACCGTACTTGTCAACCTTCACCTGTGGGAGATGCACCCAACGGCAGCGAAATAAGGGGATCTTGAAAACCACATAGTCGAGCTCCCAAATCTCTTCTATGAAGCCATAGTACGAGTTTCTCGACCCATCGGTACTGAATGCATCTATGCGGACACCACTGTTCTGGTTAGTGCTCTTGACATCCTGAGACTGCGTATAGAATGTGTACCCATTTATGTCATATCCTTGCCATGTCACAACTGTAAATGTCGGCCCTTTTGCCAACCATGTCAGCGTCTCACTCGGCGAGCTCCTAGCGATTTGCTCCTTCAACCATTGGTTGAACCAACGGTTGTGTTACCTCATGATGCAAACATCCGGCCGCTCCGGATTTTGTTGCCGAAGCACATCCTTGTGCTGGTCCACATAAGGGGCCACTTCAGTCATGTGTTGCAACACCGTGAAATGGGCTTGAGTATACGTGTCCATATCTGGAGTGATTGCTTTCCTTCCGATAGTTCCGAGACCCTTCAGCCTCCCCTCATGACGAGATTGAGGGACACCTATCGGTTGAATCTGAGCCATATAATCAACACAAAACTCAATGACCTCTTCTCTTGCATAACCTTCGACGATGCTGCCCTCCGGCCGAGAACGATTCCGTACGTAGGACTTGAGAATTCCCATGAACCTCTCAAATGGGTACATGCTACGTGCATGTTTGCATACTCTTTACGGTAGAGAATACAGTCGTTCGGGCATGCATGTATTCTTTCTACTTCCATTCCCAACGGACAAAGAACCTTCTTGGCTTTATACGTGGTTTTAGGCAACTCATTTCCCTCCAGACGCATGTCCGCTAAAAGACCTAGCAGCGCCGTGAAACTCTTGTCGGACCAACCGTTGCTTGCCTTCAATTTCAACAGTTCGAGCACGGCCGACAACCGCGTGTACTTGCAGCCCGTGTACAAAGGTTTCTCTGAGTTCTCCATCAAGCCATGGAATTTAACATACTCTCTCTCATCATAGTTCTCTTCTACATCGCGAAGCATCTGATCCAGATTATCATCGTACAACCTATCCGAATCCGAGCCACAATCGACATCAGCCGGCGGCATGTCATTCAGTTCACCGACGATGTCATCCGGGGGCATATCATTCACTTCACCGGCGATGTCATCCGGTGGCATATGATCATTCACTTCGCCATGACTGGTCCAACACGTATAATCCTTTTTGAAACCCCTCTCGAATCAAGTGCGATTCAATTTGCCCTCGGTTCTTAAACATCTTCAAATTCTTGCAGTCAGTGCATGGACAGCACACATATTCCACCCCCTTATTCAACATATCCTCCTCGGCAGCTCTTATAAAAGCAGAAACGCCTTTAATGTACTCTTCACTCACACGGCTCGCGGCATACATCCAGCTTCGGTCCTACGTTACGTACATATATAACAACTTAGTATTAAAATCTAGATTAACTAATTATAACTACATATATACCGGCCACATTTATTATATTGAGACTTAATTTGCTAGCTCAATTCATATTACAAACACAACAGCTATTATATAACCAACAATTTTGCAAATTAACCATCTTCAATAACCACTCATGGATTACTTAGACCTAAATTGTAATGCAATTAAAGAAAAAATAAATTTCATTACTAACCATATCTAGAGCAACCAGGAAAGTCTGAATCTTTCAAAGCTCAATCTCTGCCTCTTCCCACCAAATTAACTGGCCTGAAATCGCCTAGCTTCCTCCCGAGTGAAAAAGTGCGCAGCAGTGGCTAGATCTGGATCGAAATGAAGACAGATGCGGTCTGAACAGCGCAATAAATGCCTTAGCCATTATCACAGACGGTTTTTAATTAAAAACCGTCTGTGATAACAAGCTTATCACAGACGGTTTTTAATTAAAAACCGTCTGTGATAATCTAGGATTATCACAGACGGTTTTTTATACAGACCGTCTGTGATACAAAAGTATCACAGACGGTTCATCGGTAATAACCGTCTGTGATAATCCATTTTCCCGCCACAAATACCACAGACGGCCTCCAAATTACAACCGTCTGTAATAGTGCTCATCAGAGACGGTTTCACAAAACCGTCTGTGATGAGGCGTCTACTATTAGGCTTTCTGTAGTAGTGCTTGTTTCAGGTGAAAGAGGCAACGTGAGGGCACTGTTTAGAACGTGAAAATTTTCGTTGATTCCTACGGTAGAGGGTAGTTTGACATGCATGTAGGCACCGTTTAGAACGTGAAAATTTTCGTTGATTCCTACGGTCGGAACTAAACTGTTTTTTGTGAAATTTTTACAAAATTTCTATAAAATTCTTGCAAAATTCCAAACAAAAGCACCACTGCTGCCTGATTGATTGGTGGTACGTAGCTAGCGTGAAGCCGTCAAAAGTGCCGTGGAAAGCCGTCAAAATTCCCCCAATGTGCTTGGACTACGTAGTACGTACAGAGCTGCTGCACCGGACAGCAACTGCAATCTGAAACTTCCTAAGTTGGTTCCTAGCAAGGTTGGATAAACGTTCCAACACGGCATTCCATTCCACTACTACAGAAAGCCTAATAATAAACGCTAAATCACAGACGATTTTGTGAAACCGTCTGTGATATACACTATTACAGACAGTTTTAATTTGAAGGCCGTCTGTGGTATTTGTGGGGGGAAAAGGAGTATCACAGACGGTTCTTACCGCTGAACCGTCTGTGATACTGGAATATCACAGACGGTTTTATACTAAAAACCGTCTGTGATATATCAGATTATCACAGACGGTTTTTATTATAAAACCGTCTGTGATACTGGAATATCACAGACGGTTTTTTATTAAAAACCGTCTGTGATATGTTTCCCGCCTTGCAATTCCCCAAAATTTCATAATTTCCCGCCTAAGTCCGAGTAGGATTCAGTTTTGACACACCTTCAGTAAAATGAGCATAATTTTTGCATACGGTGTCCGTTTTCGACGTTCTTGTACTTGTTGGAAAGCTAACGACGAGCCCGATCCAAAAAAAATGACTGGCATGGGCCTGTCACCCTCCAAGACCCCGAAAATCGGCCATCTTTAGACCTAAATCTGCGTCGCAAGTTTTTGGTTTCTGTTTTTGCCATTTTCTTGGTCTTCCTTTCGGAATTTGGATTTTGCTTCAACTGAAAAGTTGTAGATCTCATCGAAACCTTTCAAATTAGTGTATATAAGCTATATAAAACTTTGCTATTTTATCTTTTCAGACTAGTTGTTTATATTGCATCGGTATATAAAATTTTGTGCTCTAATTCACAGACGGTTCTATATATAGAACTGTCTGTGATATTCATTCATCACAGACGGTTCTATGTATAGAACCGTCTGTGATAATCTGACCGTTGGGCCCATCGATCCTGCTCAACCAATCCTAGCCAATAGAAATCCACCAATCCTCATCCCACGGATCGTAGCTCCGCCTCTCCATTCCCGCGCCAAAAATTTCGAACTCTCGCCTCTCCCTCCCTCTCCCTCCCCTATAAATATAACCTCCTTGCTGGTCTCCTCTTCCTTGTTGTCCTCCTTGCTGGTCTCCTCTTCCTTGCTGTTCTCCTCCTCCTTGCTGCCTCCTCCTTGCATCCAAATCTCGGCTGGCCAAGGAGGTCCGAGCCAAGTGCGAGGGACATACCCTCGTGAACCAAGCTGCCTGGGGTGTCATCACGCGGCCGTGGATGCCTTGAAGCAGTAGCCACCCGCTCCACAGCTATCGTGACTGCTGAAGAGGTGTAGGAGTCGCTTCGGCACACGCATCGGGCGAGAAGGTATAGATGATTTTTGCTTTTTTTCTGTTCTTGTTGTGTAACCTGCTCGTTTTTTTGGGATATTGTAATGGTAGGCTCTAATCTTAATAAAAATAGATGTTTTATGTTTGTGAAATGAATTGAGATGTGAATTGGATGTATACATGTACATGTTGATCTGCTTGTTTCAGAGAGCATGGCTAGTATTTCCTGAGGCTAGCCAATAAACAGAAATAGATTTAGGGGTAGAAGAGAATAGCACAGACGATTTTTAACTAAAAACCGTCTGTGCTAGATATCACAGACGGTTTTTAACTAAAAAACATCTGTGATATATTGATATATCACAGACGGTTTTTAGTGAAAAACCGTCTGTGATATTGATATATCATAGACGGTTTTTAGTTAAAAACCGTCTGTGATATTTACACCACAAACGGTTCGAAAACCGTCTGTGATAACCTTCGATTATCACTGACCCATAAATTCAGACGGTTCAAAAAACCGTCTGTAATGACGTTTTTGAACCGTCTGTAATAGAGTTTTCTGTAGTAGTGTTCTTAGGATGATTTCTATTTCGTAGGTTTTAGTTTTCTAACGCAACATGCTAGATGCAGATATGTTTGTCGTATATATCATCCGTTTTGTGTGAATGCTTTACCTAGAAAAGTCCATAAGGGGCTAAAGGCCTATTAGGCTCATTAGTGTAGTTTAGTCTCATATTTCTTATTCATTGCACCTCTCCTCTCTCAGTATAAACATTATACTTCGTACACGTTATATCCCACCAATTAATAAAATTGAGAGAAAGATAGAGACTACATCTTATTTCTTATGTTCTACTTTCATTCTTGTGAGTTTGAGTGTTTCATTGTAGGCAATGTGAGAGACCATGTGGAGGTATCCTCATGTTGGTGATGAGTAATTGACGGTGGTTTAGTGAGTTTGAGTTTGTTTCGGGTATTCTAGGGTTGAGTACCTTTACTTGTGCTATTATGGATTATGCTGTTTCGTGCGGTGCTATGTGACGATTTGCTTGTGTGTGTGACTGCAGGACTTCGGAGCTAGGTCATGGTGAGGCGAGGAGGACCGGGACTAGGCACGGGAGGTGTTGAGGTCCAGATGGTCGGCAATGCCAAAGATGATCGAGGCTGGTGAGGTGGTTGCGAGTCGGGAGACGAGGAACCGGAGCGGGAGCTACCGGTGACGGAACAGACCAGGACTAGACTCAAGTAGAGTCGGAGGTCTCGGTTGGTGTCGAGTGGACGCGACGGGTAGCGGCGAGTGGATCGGGACTAGACTCAGGGAGGAGTTGAGGTCCAGACGATCAGGATGCCGGGACTAGACTCAGGGACTATAACATGTAAATAGTTATAATGCGCAATATTACTAAAACAGTTTTTTAGAGTAATATAACTATGCATCCTTTTTGTATATGAAGTATGAATAGTTATCATCATTTTAATAAATTACAAAAAACAAACATCATGAAGAATTATACATGTCCATAAAAGTATTTGTATTTTACAGATAATGGCCAAATAAATCTCATGTACCAACCCAATTTTATTTTAGAAAATATAAGTTGCTATAAATAGAGTCATATTCCAATTAAGTACGACCCAATATGACAAATTAAAAAAAGTAGAAAAATAGTCAATATGTTCTTTTCCACAAAAAACAACCAGATAAATGCCGTATGCGTGCCAACCCTATTTTAATCTAAAAATAATAATTTTTATAAGTTGATATAAATAGTCATGTTCTACTATGACCCAATATCATAAAATTAAAAAAGAATAGAGAAAAATAGTCAAGTTGTTCCTTGTCTAACAACAGCCTGTTTTCTGCTTTTGGGCAAACAGAGTGATAAGCATTGCGATGAGGGCGTGGGCGTGCATGCTCTTTCCTGGGATTTTGTGAAACCCATGAATTCACGGTAATGGACCTAGTACGCATGGTACATATGGTATATATATGCATTGGCAGACACATACTACAGTGTACATATATACATTTATAGATCAGAAAATCTAGGTGCGCAATAGTCTCAACGTGCATACGGGCTCGCGTCCGTTCGATCTGACCGCTGTAGTTTCTTCCTTTAATAGGTATACACATACATTGGGGTAGATGTCAGATGGAAAACACATCTATCGGTGAAAGCATGCATCTTTGGTTCAAGCACCAAATCAACAAGAAATAATTCCAAAATAAATTGTAGCAAAAGCCCAAATGTCAGCCACAACTATAACCGCTAGCAATTTTAACCATTTAATAAGAATTACTGATAACTAGTCTTTAATTATAGTTCCATGACAATAATCATAAACATAGAGACAAGAACAATAAGAAATTGATAAATAGCATTAAGATAAACCTATCATAAATTTAATCAAAGAAATCATGACAAGTAGCAATAAGCTAATACTAATAATTAAGTTCAAAAGGAAAACATTATTCAAACTAAGATGCTGTGAATAGTTTCATTTATTTCTAATATTGAATGATGGGACACTAAGTGACAAAGAATCATTAATGGTGCAAGCGCAATCACGTGCTACTCCCCGCCAATGCATGTTGTCCTCAATGAGCACCTAAAAATTAAAACAAGAGTAAAAGTGAGTCTATGACTCAGTAAGTATACAATAGAATAATAAATAACATACAACATGATACCAAATATTTATGTCCACTCACAACGATCTCAATCTTTCACATATTCCTTCTCATTAAATTTCACACATATATCTCATCATCTCATTTAACTTTTTATGAATGCAATGCACATGCCTTCACTTCATTTTGCTTATATCGATATAGTGGAGTGCTCACCCATTGATGAACCACTCTTGCCCTGCCCTATTTCATATAGGGTCTCAACTCCACTCCCGTGGAGTACTTAACAAAGTAGGTCTTTCTCCCACTACTACAGAAAGCCTAATAGTAGACTGCCAATCACAGACGGTTTGACAAAACCGTCTGTGACTAACACTAACACAGACGGTTTTAATTAGGACACCGTCTGTGTTGGCGGCGTCGGAGAAAACGAGTATCACAGACAGTTCTTAACTATGAACCGTCTGTGATAATTTAGTATCACAGACGGTCTGTATTAAAAACCGTCTGTGATGATCCCAGATTATCACAGACGGTTTTTAATTAAAAACCGTCTGTGATAACGATCTTATCACAGACGGTTCTTAATTACAAACCGTCTGTGATAATTCACAGACGGTTTTTTATTAAGAACCGTCTGTGATAATGGCAGTAGGCATTTATTGCGCTGCTCAGACCGCATCTGTCTTCATTTCGATCCAGATCTAGCTGGTTGCTTTACTCTTTCGCTCTGGAGGCAAGCTTGGCGATTTCAGGCCACTTAATTTGGTGGGAGGAGGCAGATATTGAGCTTTGAAGCCACTTATATTTTCCTGGTTGCTCTAGATATGGTTAGTAATGAATTTCATGTTTTCTTTGCATGCATTACAAATTTGCTCTAGATATGGTTAGTAATGAATTTCATGCTCTAGATATAAGTAATTGGTGAGTGTTATTAATTGAAGATGGTTTGCAAAATTGTTGGTTATATAATAGCTGTTGTGTTTATAATATGAATTGAGCTGGCAAATTAAGCCTCAATATAATACATGTGGCCGATATATTTGTAGTAATAATTAGTTAATTTAATTTGTAATACAAAGTTGTTATATATGTACGTAACGTAGGACCGAAGCTGGATGTATGCCGCGAGCCGTGTGAGTGAAGAGTACATTAATGGCGTGTCTGCTTTTACAAGAGCTGCCGAGGAGGATATGTTGAATAAGGGGGTGGAATATATGTACTGTCCATGCACTGACTGCAAGAATTTAAAGATGTTTAAGAACCGAGGGTAAATTGAAGCGCACTTGATTCGGAGGGGTTTCAAAAAGGGTTATACGTGTTGGACCAGTCATGGCGAAGTGAATGATCAAATGCCGTCGGATGACATCGCCGGTGAAGTGAATGATATGCCACCGGATGACATCGCCGGTGAAGTGAATGACATGCCGCCGGCTGATGTCGATTGTGGTTCGGATTCGGATAGGTTGCACGATGATAATCTGGATCAGATGCTTCGCGATGTAGAAGAGAACTACGATATGTTAAATTCCGAGGCTTGATGGAGGACTCGGAGAAATCTTTGTACACGTGCTGCAAGCACACGAGGTTGTCGGCCGTGCTTGAACTCTTGAAATTGAAGTCAAGCAACGGTTGGTCCGACAAGAGTTTCACGGCTCTGCTAGGTCTTTTAGCGGACATGCTTCCGGAGGGAAATGAGTTACCTAAAAACACGTATAAAGGCCAAGAAGGTTCTTTGTCCGTTGGGAATGGAAGTAGAAAGAATACATGCATATCCGAACGACTGTATCCTCTACCGTAAAGAGTATGCAAACATGCATGTATGTCTGGTGTGCAACGCATCCCGATACAAACGTAACAATCAATCAGATGATGGCGAGGGAACAGAGGCGAAGAAAGGACCTCCTGCTAAGGTGGCATGGTATTTTCCTATAATTCCCCGTTTGAAAAGGTTTTTTGCAAATCCAAAGGAGGCAAAACTGCTGTGTTGGCACTCGGAGGAGCGCAAGAAGGATGGGATGCTAAGACACCTTGCTGATTCCGCGCAGTGGAGAAACATCGATAGGAGTTTTGCAGACTTCGGTACAGAACCAAGGAATATAAGGTTTGGACTGAGTACAGATGGAATGAATCCTTTCAGTAGCATGAGCAGCCGACATAGCACATGGCCCGTGACTCTCTGCATCTATAACCTTCCTCGGTTGTGTATGAAGCGAAAGTACATTTTACTGTCGATACTTATCCAAGGGCCAAAACAACCTGGGAATGATATCGATGTGTTCCTAGCACCATTGGTGGAAGATCTAAAAGTACTGTGGAACGAAGGGGTACAGGTATGGGATGCATACAACCGAGAGAACTTCACTCTGCGCTCCGTATTGTTCTGCTCCATAAATGATTATCCTGCCCTTGGTAACCTATCCGGCCATAGTACAAAAGGTGCCAAAGCTTGTACTCACTGTTTAGATGGTACCGAGAGTGTGTGGCTGAGACACTCACGCAAAACCGTCTACATGCGTCACCGCCGGTTCCTTCGGAGGGCTCACCCATACCGCAAGATGAAGAAGCAATTTGACGGAGATAAGGAAGACGGTTCAACCCTAAGGCATTTAAGGGGACACGAGGTTTCTGATATGGTTAAGGATTTAGATGTTGTCCTCGGAAAGGGACATAAATTGAGGGCTCATGAGAAGAACACCTGAAAGAAGAGATCAATATTTTGGGACTTACCTTATTGGTCCATGGAGGCAGCTCCGCGGATATTCTGTTCGCGGTGGCCTTCGACCAAATGGGGATCCCCCGGAGTCGCTTGGGCCCCTCGGAAATCCCACTGCAGGGCTTCGGAGGTCAGCCACTGAAGGCGTTGGGTCAGATACGCCTCCAAGTCTCCTTTGGCCAGGGCAATAATACGAGGAGCGAAGATGTCACCTTTGACGTCGCTGACACCCCATACCCATACAACGCCATTCTGGGGCGTCCAACCCTCAACTCCTTCGGGGCGGTCCTGCACCATGGCTTTCTATGCATGAAGCTCCAGGACCTCGCCCGACGCATAGAGCTGGGTACTTGGGGCCCGCACCGCCAGGTGCACGTCCTTACCGACAACCCAAAAGCGTATGCGCCCTCCACTCTGGGATGGCCGCCTAAGCCCTGGCCGGATGGCGGAGTCAAGAGTGTGCCTCTACAAGCCGAAGGTCAACTTGTGTCCATCGGTGAAGGCCTCCGCCCGGAGGTGGAGCAAGACTTACTCCGGGTTCTTCGGGACAACGCGGATGCCATCGCGTGATCCCCAAAAGACATCAAGGGCGTGGACCACGCCCTCATCGAACATAATTTAGTGGTCCGCCCTGACGCGAAGCTGGTCAAGCAGAGGCTTTGGCACATGTCCATTGACTGGTAGCAAGCGGCCAAGGTGGAGGTAGCGAAGCTTCTCTAGGCTGGCATCATCCGTGAGGTCTAGCACCCATATTGGCTCACCAACCCAGTGCTGGTAAAAAAGGCTAGCAGCGCCTGGTGTATGTGCATCGACTTCACCGCCCTTAACAAGGCGTGTCCGAAGGACGACTACCCCCTGCCGCGCATAGATCAGCTGGTGGACGCCACGGCGGGGTGCGAGCTCATGAGATTTTGGATGCATACTCTAACTACCATCAGATCCACATGGCCAAGGACAATGAGGACAGGACCATCTTTATCACGATGGTAGGGACATACTACTTTGTCAGGATGCCCTTCGGCCTGAAGAATGCGGGGGCGACATTCACTCGCCTCGTTGCGCTGGCGCTGGCCTCCTAGCTCGGGAGGAACGTGGAGACTTATGTCGACGATGTGGTCATCAAAACCAGGCAGATCACCTCCCGCGGTCAGGATCTCCAAGAGACCTTCGACAACCTCAAGAGGGCGGGCATCAAGCTCAACTCGGACAAGTGCATTTTTGGCGTGCAAGCAGGGAAGCTCTTGGGCGTCCTCGTGTCCGGACGTGGCATCCAGGCGAACCCCGACAAGGTTGACGTGGTCCTCGCCATGGGGCCGCCAAAGACCACGAGGGAAGTCCAGAGGCTTATTGGCCGCATGGCCGCACTGTGCCGTTTCTTATCTAGAGCAGCGGAATGGGGCCTACCATTTTTCAAGACCCTTCGCGGCTGCGACAAGTTTCACTGGGATGATGATTGCGCGAAGACTTTCGATGACCTCAAGAAGCACCTCGCAAGCCTTCCCACTTTAGTCGCCCCAGCACCAGAGGCTCCCTTCCTGCTCTACCTCACCGCTACAGCAACATCGGCCAGCGTTGTCCTCGTCCTCGAGGAGGGCGCCCTTCAGCGGCCCATGTACTTCGTCTCTGAAGCCCTCCAAGACGCCAAGACGCGGTATACGAAGCTGGAGAAGTTGGCTTACGCACTGGTCATGGCCTCGAGGAAACTCCAGCATTATTTTCTGCCCACCCCATCACTGTGACATCCTCGTCCCCTCTGGCAGAGATGCTACACAATAAGGAATCCACGGGGCGCATCGGCAAGTGGGCGACCGAGCTCGCGCCATTCTCCTTGACGTATGCCTCACGAATGGCAATCAAATCTCAAGTCCTCGTGGACTTGCTAGCGGAGTGGACTCTGCCGGCTCAACATGTCCAGTAGCCAGAGGACCTGGTGTGGATGCTCAACACCGACGGAGCCTACGATGCCCTGGACGCCGAGGTGGGTGCAGTGGTCACTACGCCGAAGGGGCACCGCTTGCTGTACTTGGTGCGCCTTGGATTTCCAGCTACCAATAACACGGCCGAGTACGAGGCACTGCTCTTTGGCCTCGCGAAGCTTAAGGCTCTCGACACATGAAGGGTCCTTGTTCGCACCGACTCACGCCTAGTGGCGGGCCACGTCAACAAATCTTATCAAGCCAAGGACCTCAAGTTGGCCAAATACCTAGCGGCGGTGAGAGCAAAGGAGCGCCACTTCCTAGGAGTCACGGTCAAGGCCATCCCTCGCGCAGATAATGAGCAAGCCGATGTCCTAGCCAAGGCCGCCAGCCAACAGCTCCCCCTCCCTGAGGGAGCGTTTTACAAGGTCTTGCCTGCGGCAGCTATTGCTTAGGACAACCGCGATGCGGCCCTCGTCCACCAGATTGCCCGGCAAGGCGACTGGCGGGAGCCCATTTACAGTTTCTTGCAAGGCATAGCCGAACCAGACGACCCCCTCGAGCTGCGACGTCTACAGCACCGCGCCAGATCTTTCCAGGTGCTGGACGGTGTCCTCTACAAGAAGGGAGTCTGTGCCCCACTTTTGCGATGTCTCCCACGTGACGAAGGCAAGCACCTCCTCGTGGAGATTCATGCGGGACTCTGCGGCTCGCACATCGCGCCAAGGGCCTTGGTTGGCAAGGTGTTTGGATAAGGCTTTTACTGGCCAACCACCGTCGCTGACGCGCAAGACCTCGTGCGTCGGTGCCAAGGTTGCCAGTGGATGGGACGCATCATCTGTAGACCTCTAACGAGCTTGCAACCCATACCCCCGGTGTGGCCATTGGCATGCTGGGGCGTCGACATGGTTGGGCCACTGCGGGCCCTGGAAGACCTTCGGTTCATGGTAGTCGCCTTGGAATATTTTTCCAAGTGCCCCGAGGCCGTCGCTCTGGCCAAGATAACCTCTGTTGCCATGCGGCGCTTCGTTTGGCAAAATATCATATGCCACTTCGGAGTGCCTAGGGAGCTTACTGTGGACAACGGCCTGCAATTCAACTCTGCTCCATTCAAGGAGTTCTACGACAGCATGGGTATCACGCTCCGGTTCGCGTCGCTCGGGCACCCACAGTCCAACGGAGCTGCCGAGCGGGCGAATGGTGCCATCTCCACCGGAGTCAAGAAGCGCCTCGTCGGGTTGCCAAAAGGTAAGTGGCCAGATGAGCTCCACAGTGTATTCTGGTCCCTTCGCACAACAGTGACATGTCCGACGGGGTTCACACTGTTCAAACTTCTCTTCGGCGATGAGGCAGTGACGACCGAACAAATTAAGGCTGGCTCGAGGCGCCAGCGGAGGAGTGCGAGTTGTCCCTCTATCTTCTTCACAGAGATCGGGTGAGCGCCACCCAGCACGTCGTGAAGTACGCGCGCCAAATGGCGCACGCACGCGACCGCTCTGTGTTCTCACGAGAATTTCGGCCGGGGAACCTCGTTCTCAAGATGGCACTTCATGCGGAGACGATCAACAAGCTAGAGTCCAAATGGGAGGCCCCCTACATCGTCGCGGTAGCTTTGCAGTGCGGAGCTTATCGCCTCACTACACTGGAAGGACAGACTCTTCGCCACACATGGAATGCAGATAGGCTACGGCGATATTATGTATAAGGCCAAAGGGAGGCCCGCAGCAAGGTCAGCACTCTGCCTTTTGTAAATCGCTCGCCCGCGCAAATAGAGATCAATAAAATCCACCATTTGCAAAAACTTTCATTGTGTAAAGACGCGCGGAGGCACGCCTCCGCACGCATTCTATAGAGTATAAATAAGACGCGCGGGGGCACGCCCCGGGCTCACTCTACGGTAGGGGTGCAAATGGAGCGGATATTTCCCGACCGACCGTCCGTTCATTTTAATTCGGATACAATTCGGAGCAAATTTTTGGATATCCGAAGGTTTTGTCGGATACGGAAACGGATTCGGATATTTTTTGTTGAATACGAAAATGGATTTGGAACAAGCATTATCCGCCGGATACGGAACTATCTGGATAGTTACCCGGATAGTTACCCAGATAGTTGCCGAATACGAAAACGGAGTCGGATACCTGGCCTCTCCGCTAGCCAGGTGGGATCTCCGACTCTTCTTTAAATGTAGCATCATTTACTTATATAAGATTTTTTGTTTCAGTGGCTGTTGCAACGTCGGTACACTCGTATTAGATCTCAGTTTGCTTAATTTGTCTCTGTCACCATGTGAAATTTGCTCACTCTACGGAGTATAAATAAGACGCGCGGAGAACGCCCCCGCGCGCACTCTATGGAGTATAAATAAGACGCGCGGGACCACGACTTTGCGTGCACTCTACGGAGTATAAATAAGACGTGCGGGGGTACGCCTCCGCGCACACTCTACAGAGTATAAATAAGACGCATGGGGACATGCCTCCGCGCACTTCTTTGGCCCAGCAGAGATGTCTACCATGCGAAGCCATGTCCCAGTGCAGCTCAGGGAATCCAGTACTATCGTCGAACTACTCGCAGCCGCGATATGGAAATGCCGCACGGCTGCATTGGGGTATGCCCTCGACCAGACAGTGCGCTTCATGTTTACCTCGAATTCTCACGGGAAGTGGAAACGCGACCCACCGATCCCACAGGGCTTCTACGGCTGCGGCCTTGTCTTTCCAGTCGCGGAGACCACCGTCGCCGAGTTGTGCGGGAGCCCTCTTGGCCACACGCTTGAGCTCGTGCGCCAAGCCAAATTTGGTGTGATCGATGAGTACGTTGATCGCATGGCGTAAGTGGCCACCTCTTGTGGTGGATCGAACGTATGTTGTGTGATTTTCTTTTTCCCCTTCTATCTATTTTTAGATAAAGGATATAAAATCCGGCCTCTATATCCACGAAGGATATACACAGCCAAATGATACACGAGCTCTTAAGCTCAAAGCCTCAAAACTGAGGTACATAAAACAACATGAAAGATAGCTTAAGGACTAAGAAAAAAACTAGAAAGGCTAAGTTTCAACACTTTTTCTCCGTCCTTGCTTACATCCAAGCCCCTAACCTCATCCGACCGAGTCACTCAAACTTCGGTCTGCTTTGCGTGAAGATAGACCTCTGAGGCGACGTCTCCAAGAAGGCGACGAGAGTCGCCGACGCCGCCCGCCTCACCGAGACAAGGTTTTCACCTGGAGATCAGTAAACATGAGAGCTACGCAGTGCCACGACACACCTCCAGGAAGGATATACGCAGTGCCTTCTATCTATTGCTCAAGCCTCAAATCAAAATTGCTCAAGCCTCAAATTGCAGAGCAGAGAGTGGCTGCGGGCCTGCGGCCTGCGTGGCTACGCGCAGCGCGCCGATGGCTGCCGGCCTGTCGCCCGCCCGCCTCCCGCCGCCCGCCCGCCCGCCTCCTGAGTCCCGCCCGCCGCCGGCTACGCCTGTCGCTCGCCCGCCTCCCGCTGGCCGCCGGCCGTCCGCCTCCCGCCGCCCGCCCGCCTCCCGAGTCCCGCCCGCCGGCCGCCACGCCCGCCGCTCCCCCAGTTCCGTCGCCGTCGTGCTCCTCAGGAGCAGCTGAGGCGCAGAGAGCTGACTAGGGTTTACGTTATTGGGCTATTGCCTATTGGATAGAGGGGTATATGGGGGTCTGTTGCAAAAAATCAAGGTCTGGCCCAAGCCAGAGCTTGCCCTATCGGGCCCTCCGCCCCTGATTAGGTAGTAGCATGTTCTCATGAGAAATAAGATATGCTCCTAGAAACGAAGTTACCTGATAGTTCAATTGTTGTGCGCGAGCTCGTGTGATTGGACCTTGCAAGTGTATAGGTTCAGATCTATTGGTTGTATGCATGGAAGTAATGTCCTCATCAACAACCTCGTGTATTGCGCCTTGCAGCCAGGGAACAAAGGTTTCTCCGAGTTCTCTATCAAGCCCTCGAATTTACCAAACTCTCTCTCACTATAGTTCCCTTCTGCATCATGTAGCATCTGATTCAGATTGTCATCCTGTGACCTATCATCATGATCGAAAGCACAGTCCACAATCGGTGTATCATTGTCTCCCTTGACGATGTCGTAACTACCTTTTGTGTACTCTTCTCTTCAACGTGACTGGTCCAACATTTGTACCCCTTTCTGAAACCCCTTCGAATCAAATGAGGTTCAATCTACGCTAAGTTGCTAAACATCTTTAGATTATCACAATCAATGCATGGACAGTACATATATTCTATCCCCTTCTTCAACATATCCAGCTCGGCCGCTCTTCTAAAAGCAGACACGTCATTAATGTACTCTTCACTCACACAGTTCTCAATGTACATCCAACTTCAGACCATCTACGCTACACGTGTAACAAATGAGTGTCAAAAATGATTATTAGCGCTACTATATAGCAAATCAGACTTGCTATACTTAATTACTTACATCACATCGATCTATATATATCACGTAGGTAGCTAGCTAGCCACGTATTCATGACATAATAATGTTAAGCAAGAATATATTGAAGTGAACTACGAGTACTTACCTATTCTGATCAAATTGAGCAAACTAACATTATCTTTCTAAACCTAGCAAAAACTTATCAATCAAATTCAATTACAAAAGCATGCATATAAGTTATTAAAAGCAATTGAGTACTAACCTCTGATCACTAAGAAGATGGCAATATGTTTTCTCTGAACTCTCTAAAGCCGGTCGCCGCCTCGCTCCACAGATGCAACACAATGAAGACAGATCTGTGTCGCGGTCAACCACACGTATGGCCAACATTTAATAGGGTAGATTATCACAGACGGTTCCAACCACAAACGGTTTGTGATACCAATAAATCACAGATGGTTCATATTAATAACTGTCTGTGAATTATCACAGACAGTTATTAATACGAACCATCTATGATGTCATCGATATCATAGACGGTTTGTTGTAAGAACCATCTGTAATGTCCAGAATATCAGAGATGGTTTTTTATATGAACTGTCTATGATATTTGGAACTTTCACAGATGATTCTTAACATGAACTGTCTGTGATGTCGCACTTATCACGGATGGTTCGTGATAAGAACCGTATGTGAAAGTTCACAGACGGTTATTAACATGAGCCGTCTACGATGTCTCAATTATCACAGATGGTTCGTATTGATAACCATTTGTAAAAATATCACAAATGGTTGCTATTATAAATCGTCTATGATAGTTTAAGCACAATTGGTTTTCTATGAACTGTCTGTGATGTAGCCGTCCAGTATAGCCTCTTTTGTAGTAATGGGTTTGACTGCCCACCTATCTAAACATCAGGAAAAGCTAGTCAAAAATGGTCTGACTACATGAGTAAAGCTAGTCTGACTCCTGACTAATCTAAATGAGCAGAGATTACTAGTCGAAAGTCTCTTAAGTGGCAGGTCTGACCGCGGGAAACAACTGGTCAAAAATCTTGTTCAACCATATTGGTCCAACCATGAGAAACAACTAGTCAAATGTCTAATCCAGCCTCGCTTACTCGACCATGAGAACTCAGCACTTGGTTTGGTAGAAAACTCTTTTATAATACCAGTTGATCTAAAGACAATTTGTTTTGATTCAGATTCTACTTCAAACTTTCTAGGTTCAAGAAGCTTAATGATTTTAGGAGGATTATTCTTGGCATGCTCAATAGAATTAAATTCTAGACCATGATTTTTCACACTTGTTTCTAATTGATCTAGAATCATGTTCAAATTCTTCTTTCCAAAAGAAATTCTCTCTAAAGTGTTCTTAAGATACTCATTTTTCTTAACCAATAAGGAACAAGATGTGGACTTAACAGATTCATTAGCAAGATCCTTAGAAGCACTAGACTGACCTAATATCTCTTTTCCAGCAAAATCATTAAGTTGTCTAGTCAATGCTTCTGTTTTAGTGTTAAGCTTAGGACAATTAGAGCAAAAAGCGTCTCATGATAAAGCATTTGTTGAATTGATTCCTAAGATGAATTAAGTCTAGCTTGTAGCAAATTACACTTAGAGCAAGCTTTAGATTAAGCAAAAGAACAAGACTTGAGTTTTTCAATTTCATCATTACAACAATCGTGTGTCAACCTCATGTCATCAAGTTTAGTAGTTATATTACTAAGTTGAAACAAATTTGGTGTATTAATTGTTCTAGCAGATTCAAACTCAGAATGTAAGACTTAACAAGATTCACATGATTTATCATCAGGAATCGAAGCTCTAAGTCTACTAATTTTAGAATTTACGCTCTCAGCAATAAAATCATGATTTTTAAGTTTATTTTTATATTTCTTGAGCTCCTCTATTAATTTAAGTACAGCACGAGATAAATCAGTATAAGAGGTTTTTACCTCATCAGGATCACTGTACAAGTCATCATTTTCGAGCTCCACACTATTTGCCATAAAGCACATCCCTGTGAAGTCTACCTCCTTTGCCTTCTTGCCATTGCCTTCATCATCACTTGCAGAATCAACATCACTCAAATCAATCTCCTCAAGTGCCGATAGTTGTTCCTAGCTCTTACTACCAGCATACAATTGTGTTGCCTAAGAACACAATGAACAAACATAATAGAAGGCAATATGAGTGTTTATCTTTTGATCATTCATGTCTTTGATTTATTAAAACCTGGTCGAAAAGAGGTAACATCACCTAGTCAGAGTCACTTCTCTCTGCATGTGGTCCTACCCACTAGAAGGAGCTCCCTAGCATCGACTCGTTCCTCACTTTTGCTGCCAGTACGTAACAAACGAGTTTGACACCGATGGTCGAATACATTACTCTACTCTCAGCATACTTCACTTTGTACTATTTGATTAGTTTATTCATATAAACTAAGTAAATAGTCGAGGGCTAGGATAGAGTTATTCATATAGCTTTATTTCTTAGCTGTAAATCCATTCTCTTTTCATTTCATTTTTTATCTTACGAATACTGATTGCTCAACAAGATAAATTGCAGAAAAAAGAAAGTTCATTCATCTCCTAAAGGTAAGTATTTATAAAGTTGTTTTTATTTACAAACTACTCTACTTTGGAGGAGGAGAAGAAGAAGAGTCAAGATTCATTTCTTCAGACACTTTTCGTCTAAATGACTCTACTTCTTTAATCAGGCGGGACACCTCCTCCAAAGAGCAGGTGAAGTCATGCTCAATGGGATGTAAGTTCAGGTTTCGATCGCATGCTTTGAGTTTTGCCAACACACAACTCACAGCACCCCTAACTACATCCCTAATCAACTCCATCTGATCAGCCTTCAGAGCATCAAAGTGCTTTTCCAAAGTCTTGGCTTGTAGTGCAATCGTACTCGTGTGAGCGGATGTAGTCTCCTTAGGGGGGAATTATCTTTTTCGCACCAAACTCACTTAGTAGATTGTTCAAAAGAATACTGCAATCTTGAAGGTTCGCCTTCATCGACTTCGTTTCTCCCTCACTACAAGTTATTGCTTTAGAAAGATGCTTCCTTTCGACCATAGACTTTGCAAAAAAGATAAAGTTGGTTAGGGTAATACTTGTTACTGTCGTAAGCTTTCCTACGACTATATGGTTGTAAGTCCTTCTACGACCATGTAGTCATAAGTTTTACTACGACAACTCCATATGGTCGTAAGTCCTTCTGTGACCATGTAGTTGTAAGTCCTACAAGACTTGTTTCAAAAACTGGTTGAAGGTAAAATTTTCTTACCTAATAGCTGAGTATCAAGCAGCTTTATCATCTTGCCTTTTTCTTTGCTAATACGAGTAAGCTCTCTAATCACTTTCGCTTTCTCTTCAACATCAGTGAGAAGCTTACGCGATTCAATCTCTCTTTTTGTTAAAAAGAAAAAGATAAAAGAAAGGCTAGAAAGATGCATAGATAAACAAACTTAACCTTCAGGGCTTACTGTTTATTTTTTCCTTCCAAGGCTTTGACAGTAGAGTTGGCTTTTATGAGGTTTATTGATAAATTAGCATTTTCTTCCTTTAGCCTCCATGCATCAGCCTTCTCATTCTCAAGGCAGCAGCCAAGACCTCTATGTCTAGCCAAGACCTATAAAGGTTAAAAGTAGACTTGAATTTCTAGTTATGCGGTCAAGACAGAATATGACTACATAAGTTAAGAGACTTACGATACCATTGCTCTCTTGGATAGTTTGACGTTTTCTTGTCATAGGAGAGTTAACTGTCTATGGTACTCAGCCACGGTTGTCATGTCTTCCAATGCTCTCTGGATAAGGAAAGGCAGTGACAAATAAGAAGAAGCAAAGTATGAATATTCGAGTTGTCAATACTCACATTCATACTCATATGAGCAAAATTTCCAAGCACCCACCTGAAATCTCTGACTTGGCTGAGCTCTTCAACCCTACTCCACCACACCTTCGCAAGACATTCGTCATCAAAGACGTACTCCTTATTTGGAAGATCTTTGGGGTGTGGAACATGGATCCGAGCTTGACCAGAAGAAGATCCCATCACAAAGGAAGGATTAAAAATAAGGACAAGTGGTTAGGTTGTTTTTTCTCTTTTTCTTCTTCTCCAGCACCTTCTTTTGCTACGACCACTTCAGTGGTCATAGTCTTTGTGGTTTTGGCTGCAGTTCTTGTTGTTGCAGTAGTCGTTCCTTCGACCATCTTCTCCACTGTTCTTTTGATGGCGGGCAAAGCTATAGGAGGCTCCTCAGGATAAGCGTCCTTAAGCAATGGAGAGGCCAAACTACAATCGCAAGAAGTAAATCAACAGTTGAAAAGGCAAAGGTAAAATAAAGTATATGTACTTGCATTTTTATACCTTTGAATCATTACTTTCAACACAATTAGGAAGAAACCCTCTTAGAGAATGGTTTCTTCAATTTCTTTTCACAACCACAGCTGGTTGTGGGAGAATGACGACCTCCTCAACCACCTCCAATTGAGAGTCTTGAGTCCCTTCGACCATGTCAGGTCGAAGGTCTACAGCAGGGTTTGCTATTCTTTCCTTTTCTTGTCCCTCCTGATGGTCAGAACCAGTTTTGATCATCAGAACGATCTCCTTCTCGATCATAAGTTCTACTGAGGCAGCAATTTCCTTCACAAAAGACACAAAACACTTCCAGTTTACTTTTTCAAGATGCTTGATAAAGCCTTTGGAAAGGATAACTGAGTTAGTTTTAATGTTATAATAGAAGGGTACCTTGATCGTAGGAGTCGATTGCTCCAATATGGCTGCCCCTATTTTACTTGCCGCACTTATATCTGCAATAAATTGCTGAATAGGAGCGCTCAAGGTAGCCGGAGGAAGAATTTTAAGGGGGATAGCAGTAACTGTGCTCCCCATTTTCTTATTGACAGACTTAACCAGTCGATGCATTTTGGCCAGAGGAGACTTTATTTTTCCACTTCTCCACCGACCACCATCAATTTGAGTCTTAATGGAAATTCATACCTACACTCTGCAAAAGAGGAATATACCACCTGGTCATGCTCTATGACTAAGAAGTTTTAAAGATGAAGTCGACTTTTTGATTACATTTAAGCATTCTTTCCTCTCTTCGGTAGAAACATCCACCAAAATATGATGAGCCTCCACCTCAAGCGATGGAGCCTTCTCAGAGATGGTCTTGACTCGAGAATTTATTTCCACCAAATCAAGGTCTAAACAAATAAACATGGTAGTCGATAAAGAGTACTCAGAAAATGTAACCTGGTTATGAATACGAGTACTAGTATTACTTACCATTCTCAAAGTCCCGGGTCAAATCCGAGACTATTGAGTACATCCACATAGGATGTGCTCGACGCTTCAAAGGACTAATACAGCGTGTGATGAACCCCTTCACCTCAACTCCTTAATGGCTGAGATGTAGGAGGCTATTCTTGTGATGTGTTTGGGGGCTGAGTTCCAAAGACTGACCTTCTCGGTGACCTTCCTAACAAAGGAGAGGTTGTCTTCACTGGTAGTCTCCCAATAGAACCACTTCTTCTTCCATCCCGACCATGAAGATCGGGTAAACATGGGGATGTAAAGCTCCATCTTGCCATCATGGTGCTTCAATCTACAACTCCCAGCAATCCCCATTTATCGGCTCATCTCGTAATAATACCGAAAGAGCTCGAGATCCACTGGGATACCGAAATACGCCTCGCATAGGTATACGAAGACGCTAAGCATTGTGATTGAGTTGGAAACCAAGTTCACCAGTTCAACCCCAAAATACTCGAGAACGACCATCAAGAAGGGATGAGCAGGGAGACGGAGGCCACACTCACAGTACACCTGGAACACTGGAATCTCTCCGATTTGTCTGTTGGCCAGCGTTGCCCAGCGGCTTTGATCCATCTGATGAATCACCACAGCAGGATCTTCTCCATAGTCTCTAATGCCTTTATCTTGGCATGATCTATCTCTGATTCAGCCCAGATTGATGAAGACTTCGTCATCCTTGCGGGTGATTAGAAGGGATTTATGCGAGATTGAGGAAGATTATAGAGATCGATTGTAGGCGGAGAGCTCGAATGAATCGAAGCAAATGGGTTATTAGAAATTGGAGTTATTTCTATTTATTTGGATTTAGTTGTTTATCACGTAATTAGAAATTGGAGTTCTGAAGAATCAATGGATCAAGCGAGACTCAAGATCTAGATGAAGATGAAGACCAGGAGCTCAAAACCATCGAATGAGAATGCTTTGAGTGAGGTCAAGACCGCAGTAAACCGCGTAAGGCGTGTCAATACTTTGATCATGTTGAACTTACATTTTATGCAATCTATTTTTGTCTAATTTATCAAATTGCATGCCATTATTTCGTATGTAAATCTATGATTCTTTTAATATTCTAATTACATGCCTATTATTTATCTTGCGGGTATGATACCGACTACATTTCCTTGGAACATTTGAGCTTTCGAGCCTTGTCACCCTAGTAAAATTATAATGGTAAAATTTTGAAAATAAATTTATAATTACACGCTATGCTTAGTACTGTTTAGATAATCAGGGGCACCAAAATAACCTAAGCATCACTTTCAATCATGATAAACTGATTTGGATAATTATGGGTAGAAAATCATCAAAGCAAAAAACAAAGATAAAAAACAAGTGGTGAAAATTTTAACATGAAAACCCTTAAGAAAAAACTATGAGCACACAATCGACGATGATGCAAAACGACTTGCAGTCGAAAATATGGCCTATTCCGGCATCAATCAGCAGCCAAGAAATTTCAGCAAAAACATAAATCTGAAAATAGTGCGATAAAGCCACAAAATAAGTAAATAATCAGAATGCTTTGGTCCATGACGTATGGCACTAAATAAATAAGTACGTCGGCGTAGCCATACTGAATACAGTAATCAACTGAGGAAAAAGAGGGTAAGACCTACAGATAGCACAAAGTTCTACATGCATGAAGGCCAAAATTAAACCTACGAATGCCATGAATATGACGATAGTAACTCTTGTTCAACCCGCAGTTCTGGGATGTGTACCATCTTGTGCCACTCACGGCCTCTACTCTTCCGGCATCGTCGCTTCAGCACAGGGTGACAACAAAGGATTCGTAGGACTGGATCAGCATAGCGCTTTTAAGTTCCAAGAATTCGAGGGAGGTGAGGCTTGCCATGATCGAGGGTAGAAACTCCAGATGAGAAGGATCAAGCACTCAGGTAAACATCTACAGCTGTTGCCAATAGTCAATTTTGTAACTGAGTGGACTCTTCTCATTGGCTCCCACTGCAAGAGAGATGGATTGCCTGTTCTCAGTCGGTCAAGTTTCCAAAAGTTTGAGGGACCAACTGCAGCAACCAGGCCATGGTCAGAGGCTTGGCACGTCTGCCGAGATGAAATTCTAATATGCTCATCAAGCTTGTTACATCCAACTACTACCACAGATAGGATTATCACATACATTCGAAATTATCATTATAGACAGTTTCTAAACCGTCTAAATTTATATATTTATAATAATAATTCTTAAATTATTTATGATAAATTATAACACAAACAACGACAGACCCACAGGAGGATCAGGAGGCTGACGCCCTCTACGGCCGGCCGCCCCACCCAATCCCCGGACTACTGGCATACCTACGTAGTCTGCACTCTGCAGATGGAGAAGGGATAGGCACAAAGAATGTTGTTTTGGCCTTGGAATCAATTTCATTATGCACGCACTAAATTACTGCATGAACATATAATATTTGACCCGCTATTAGCTTATTTGTCATGTGCAGAATCTGTAGGTGGTCACTAGATTAATGATGCCTCTAAACTCTATTCCATTGGAATTCAGATACAGTACACAGCAGCTACTACCACCGTGGTGTGCCCGCAGCATCCCGGCACAGATCCGCCATAGCAGCATCCACGAGCGGGGCTAGCCTCTGCTGCACGCGCCTCTGCATGCCATGCGTTCGTATGTGCAAAAAGTGCTGAGCTTTCACTTCCTTTTATTCTTCAACGATGTGTGATAGTTTTATTGTTTACAATTGCTGATGACAGGTATTGGCTTTCTTCCACTAGCCCCTCTAAATTTTCTTTCTAGGTCTGCAACTGAATACAGACGGTTTTTCAAAAAAAACCGTTGGTGATATATGACATATCACAGACGGTTTTTCGTATTAACCATCTGTAATATTTGAGATATCACAGACGGCTAATACCAATATCACAGACGGTTCTTAAACATAGTAGTCTGTGATATCTTACATATCATAGACGGCTAATACTAATATCACAGATAGTTTGGTGTTACAAACCATCTGTGATAGCTATTTAAATAGCTAAATTATTTTCTGTTTTTGGCTAGACTCAAGAAATGCTAGCTATGCCCTCTGAAAACAAGCAAATAGATCACATATATAGCACATGACAATCATTACATATATAGCAAATGAATTAAACAATTGAATGAAGTATAATTGAATAAATTGTTTGATTAAGCAAAATTGAGTGATTATAATTGTATCAAATTTTAAACATCTAATCATCATCCCTGGGGTTGAACTCTCCATTCGGGTGAATAACCACAGCAGAGTTTTCCTCGAATGCACTTTCATCGAATTCCAAACCCTGTCGTTAGGAGTGTTAAAGTTATTAGCATGCATATATATATATATATATATATATATATATATATATATATATATATATATATATATATATATATATATATATATATATATATATATATATATATATATATATATATATATATGAAGACTTTTTCGTACGATCAGGACTACGTAGTCTCACTTCAATATACCACTTAAAATAGGGGCGAAGCGAGGGGACTTAGTAAGGCTCGAGCCTTACCTCCCCCGACGAGCGCCCACAGCGGCCGGCGACATCGACATCAGCAACAGCAGTCAAAAGACAACAGGCCGGTCAGACCGCCATATAGGGGCCGGTCAGACCGCCTCTATATGGCCGATCAGACCGCCTACTAGGGCTCGGTCGGACCACCCCGGTGCCTCCGGTCAGACCACCAACTAGTGCTTGGTCAGACCGCCATGGTCTGAGTGGTCTGACCGCTAGGGTTAGCGGTCTGATCGGTCGAGGATAGAGCAATCGGAAGCTGAACTGAAACTCTGAAAATACAGAGACTTTCTCAAAACATGGAAATTTGTGATTTTCTTCTGTTCTCCTCAAGCCAAAAGAGCAAGAACTTGTTCTAAATAGCAAGAAGACTCTAGGAAACAAGAAAACTCATCACAAGAGCAAGAACCAAAGATTTGAGCTGAAATCTGACATTTCAACAGAAGATGAGACTGATTTTCAAATTACTCTTCATTCTCGCATCTTTTGCTCATGAATCTTTGTAACTAGCAGGGAGATCATCTCAGAAGAAAGAACCACTCTCCGAAACAAGATTCCATCAAGAAAATCAAAAGAACAAGTGTCTCCTCACTTCAAACCCTAGACTACTGCAAACAGGGGAAATGCAGATGACAAGAAATAAATGCAAATCAACCACTCTTCATCTCATATTGATTCATAACCATGAATGCTTACAAGAGAGGAATGATTACAACAGGGAAACAACACTACATTCCCATACGTGATTGAAAAAGAAATGAAAGTGCTCTCACTACATGCTTCTCTCTCAGAACACACGCACAGAGCATTCCACACCCTACTTGAGCTCACATCACTCCATTCCTCTCCAGAATGCTTAAGCTCCCTACTGCTGCACCCTTTGCTAAATAGAAGGTCCTCACCTCCTCAATTAGCAAATCAAGAAGTGTCATCCCTCTTCCACTCCATGCCTCTCATCCAAATGGGGCAAGGATCAAAGTGAACACAATTTATGAGGGAAAAACCAGCCACCTCCAACCAGGCTTGAGTCAATTGTCCGAATTGCCCTCAAGCACCTTCCCGGAAGCTCCCCGCAACCGGCACCTTGTGTAATATCCTGATCGTCGATTCGGCGTAGGTTTCTAAAATAATCGCGAAGTTTCCCGATTTTTCGGTAAATCGCGGGAGGTGAAAATTAAATTGCATAATTGTACAAACTTAAAAAATAAATTAAAATAACTAATTTGGATATTTTGGGCTGTCCGGAGGGATGGGCTAGCCGCTTTGGGCCAGCCAACCCAAATGGGGGCCCGTACCCCCTCCCAAACCCTAGCACCCCCTTTATAAACCCCCTCCCTTGCCCCTCACACCTTTTTTTTCCACCCCTGGCCGCACCCTTTCCCCCCTCCATCACCCCATAAGCTGCTGTCCATTGGTGCCAAGAGAAAAAGAAAGGGAAGAGAAAAAAGGGAAGAGAAGGAAGAAGAAGGGAAGGAGGAGAAGAAGAGGAGGGAAGAAGAGGGATGATCCCAAGGGATCATTTAGGTAATTTTTCCTAATCCCAAACCCTCTGTTTTATAGAGTAATTAGGGTTCTTGGCACGGAATTTGAAGGGGATTAATAGATTGATTGCCCGATTAGAGATTACCTGCTGTCTGCCTGTAGATTGATTCGCGCAGCGCGTCTGTTTGCGCGGTTTAGACACATGAAACTATTTTTCCTGTGGATCTTCCCAAAAGGAAAATTGTAGAGGACTTCCAGACCCATCTTCTGTATTTGTTTCAGAATGTTTGGCTGTGGGATCTGGGTGTAGCAGGGTCGGAAATACCGCTGTCTGTCAGGGGAGCAGATTGGGACAGTCCGCTGTCCAACTGCGATTTAGGGGTAGTAAATAATTTTTTTGATTATGATTGCAATTGAAAAAATTGTATAGAATTCAGTAATCTAGCTTCTATATAAAAATTATATTTTTTGGACTCCTGTACTGTTGTTGGGACGCGTTTTAATCTTGCTGTCCAGTCTGCCATAACAGAGAACTTCCTCTGTGTTGTGCATTAAGTTACACCTAGCCATGATCAAAATAAAAATATGTGATCTACATAAAAAATGAAGGAATTTAAGTGAGGAATCCAGAAATATATTGTTTACTGTAAATGAATTAATATTTTTAAAGATACAAAAATATTAAGCAGCGCTACTGCAGTGGGTAGATTGTTGAATCGTTGAGCGGAGAGGTGTATGTGTGGGTTCGGGGTTCTAGCGACGCCTTTAATTTTTAAGTCGCGTTTTGTATACTGTAGCATTGTGCTGAGAGATACCTTGTGGACAGGTGGTTTTGCTCCTGAGCGCACGTGACTGCTTCGCTTCAACGGTTGAGGCAAGTAAACGTAGCGGTTGTGTTACTGTTTAACTCGTTAATTATTCTACCTTCATATTAATTAATTCTTTAAATTTGAGGTGCTATGTCTTTATTAAATGCTTCCTTAATGTGGTCCAGATGGTAGTATTTTTAAAGAATTCAATTGTTTGTGATCTTGATGGTTTAATTGTGGATATGCGGAATTGTTCTTGATAATCAATATAGTTGTGGGGTAGAAAACTTTATGAGTATATTGTGGTCTAAGTGGTGGTATTCTTAGTAAATACTTGTGGTTGTGATGGTAGCAATTATTGATCAATTGATATGTTTGGATAAATTGCTCGTAATCATGTGGAAATTTGTTTAGTGTGCTAATGCGGAATATGAAAACAAATATGTGGTGGATATGTGGTTGTGGATATGTTGTGAGTATATTAATGCTCCTTTGTGGATGGAATTCATGTGGTTTATGATTATCATATCATTCATATCATATCATGACATTTGCATATGTGGATGTCGCCGCACCTAGCCGCGACCGTACCGGTACAGCATCGTATATTGATGTAATACGATGCACCTCTTCTCCCGCTGGGAAAGAGTGATGTGGAGCATAGCATGAAAGCATTCATATGCATTGAATTGTGGAAAGATCATTTGCATACTTATGCAATGTATTGTGGTGAAGTTATTTTGGTGGAATATACAACTTCATAGTTGTAATGTGGAATTGGCTCATGTGAGCTACTTGTGGTATGAGGAATGTGGTTGTGGTCGTGGAATGGGGTTCGTCCCTTGTGTATGGTAAGGGTTGTGATTGTGGCATGAGATTATTTTCTCTTGTAGTAATTGTTGGTAGCAGTTGTGGATGTGAGAAATAATAAAGTATTGAAGTAAAACATACATATGCTTTATTGTCTTTGGTAGTGGTTGAGGTTTTAAAATAGTCAAATAAGATTTATTTGCTAATGTTTTACCGTCGTTGATGTGATTTGAGGTTGAGGATATAAACATTGTTATTTGTGGAAGATTAAATGTTGATGATTAAACTATTGTAGTTTAATTAGCCTGTTAAATAGTTTGCTTGCTGAGATTTTATCTCACCCTTGTTTCCCCCTCCCTACAGGTGGACTTTGAGCATGCATGGGAAGGGTAGAGCGGCACCACACTGATGCACGTGAATCATATTTTTATGTTGTAATAAAGTTGAAAAGATTCTAGACCTTTGCATAGCTTTGTTTACATTAACTTAATAATGTTAAATTTGTGAACTATGTGTTAGATTAAAATGTTGGAGGATGTTTTAAACATTGAATTGTTATCACTATCATGTTATTTCTTAGTTGTTTATGCTTCCGCTTATACTATCTTGTTTAGTAATTGTTACCAG
This sequence comes from Dendrocalamus latiflorus, assembly GCA_017311315.1. Lineage (NCBI taxonomy): Eukaryota > Viridiplantae > Streptophyta > Magnoliopsida > Poales > Poaceae > Dendrocalamus > Dendrocalamus latiflorus. The sequence continues at coordinate 16,607,730 of CM029637.1, read as the reverse complement.
TTTAATTTATCTTATAAATTGGCTAGTTGTGGAGTGGTTTTAGTGGCATCCCAGGGTAATGTGGTCCTGGGGTGTTACACCTTTACCGTCTGGACCTCGACTCCTCCTTGAGTCTAGTCCGGTCCGCTTCACTACACACGACCGCACCCCGCATCCTGACCGTCTGGACCTCAGCTCCTCCCTGAGCCAAGTCCTGGTCCACCTCGCCGCTGCCCATCGTGTCCACCCGACTCCGACCGAGAGCTCCGACTCCACCTGAGTCTAGTCCTGGTCTGTTCCGTCGTGCACGACCGCAACCGACACCCAACCGTCTGGACCTCCGACTCCTCCCTGAGCCTAGTCCCGGTTTGCTCGTCGTTGCCCGTCGTGTCCGTCACCGGTAGCTCCAACTCTGGTTCCTCGTCTCCCGACTCGCAACCACCTCAGCAGCCTCGATCATCTTCGGCATCCCTGACCATCTGGACCTCAACACCTCCTGTGCCTAGTCCCGATCCTTCTCACCTCACCATGACCTAGCTCCGAAGTCCTGCAGTCACACAGACAAGCAAACCGTCACAAAGCACCACATGAAACAGCATAAATAATATTAGCATAAGTAAAAGGTACTCAACCCTCGAATACCTAAAACAAACTCAAACTCTCTAACACAACCGTCAAATACTCATCACATACATGGGAATACCTCCACATTGTCTCTCAGTTCTTATAATTAATTTATATATCTATAGCTTTGTATTGACAGAAATTAATAATTTATTTATAGATTTTGCAATAATGAAGAAATGAACTTTGTGTAACTATTTCGCAAGTAATTCAAGTAGTTCTCGTCCAACCGATGAGAGTACAACTCAACCAAAGAAGCTTCGACTAGAATTTAATCCAAATGAAATAATTGTCGATCCGGCACTGCGCATACCAATTGAAGATTATACTAACAAAATTAGAGATCAAGTGAGAAGGGCATATTTATTGAATGGCCCTACCCGAGTAATTGGATATTCATTTCCACAGATATTGAATTGGCAAACAATCACAGTCCTTTCAAGAATCATGGTATAATAAGTTCGGTTGGTTGAAATATAGTGTGGAAAAGGATGCCGCCTTTTGTTTCTATTGTTTTCTTTCCAAGAAACGAGCACAACCCAATACATTTGGAAGTGATGTATTTACAAAGGTTGGGTTCTCTCATTGGAAGATTGCTTTGTATACTTTCAATAAACATATTGGTGGTACAAATAGTTCCCACCATATTGCAAGGGGTCTTTGCAATGACTTCAAAAATCAAAGGTCAAGTGTGACTAGCAAAATCAATACTTATAGTAAGAAGGCCGAAATTGCATACAAAATTCATTTAACTGCACCTTTAGATTATGCATGATACCTTATAGCTCAAGGTGAAGCTTTTCGAGGACATGATGAATCCTCTACTTCCATAAACAAGGGGAATTTCAAAGAGTTATTGGATTGGTATAAAGATAAAAAGGAGGAAGTGAAGGTGGCATTTGGTACAAGCTCTAGGGCACATAGTTATGATTTCTCCAGATATTCAAAAAGAGCTTTGTAAATGTTGTACACAAGAGGTCACAGAAGTGATTAAAGGTGAGATTGGAGATAGAAATTTTGTAGTCCTTATTGATGAGTCTAGAGATGTATCAATAAAGGAGCAAATGGTAGTGATTGTGAGGTTAGTTATAGTTCCACATCATTTATGTATTGTTGTTTTGTTTTACCTTTACATTTTATAATCGTATCATTTATATAGGTTTGTGAATAATCAAGGGAAAGTGATGGAAAGGTTTCTTGCCATTGAGCATATCACAAATTGTACATCTACAGCATTGAAAGAAACTTTGGTTGGATTGCTTACTTGACATGGCTTGCCTATTTCAAGGCTACATGTGCAGGGCATCAACGGAGCTTTAAATATGAGAGGTGAATTTAATGAATTGCAAAAACTTATTTGGGATGACAATCCAAATGCTTTCCATGTTCATTGCTTCGCCCACCAGTTACAGTTGGTAGTTGTCACTGTGGCAAGTTGTAGTAGAGCTATTGCAGATTTCTTTAATTACGTTCCCCTGATAGTGACTACTGTGAGTTTATCTTGTAAAAAAAGAGATGTCTTGATTAAAAAACATCATGAGGTCTTGTTGGAGAAGTTAGAGAATGGTTTGGTTTCAGCTGGGATAGGACTACATCAGGAAGCTGGACTTGCTAGACCTGGATATACTCTATGGGGCTCACATCTCAAAACTTTGCTTCGCATATACCAAATGTGAGAGGCAATAGTGGATGTGCTTGAGCTTGTAAGTGAAGATGCTTGTCAAAACTCAAGTCATGGTGGAGCAGTAGTTTTGCTAAAAAAGTGGAATGTTTTGAATTGTCTTCATCGTGCATTTCTTAATAACCATGTTGAGCATTACAAATGAGCTATCACATGCTAAGGAAGCATCAAGATATTGTTGAAGCTATGGGCTTGTTATAGGATGTCAAACAACGCTTTCAAGATATGAAAGACAATGGGTGGGAGCCATTGTTCAACCAAGTCAAAAGCTTTCGTGAAACATATGAGATTGATGTGCCAAATATGGAGGATCCTATTGGAGTTATGGGTAAATCAGTACGTCGGAAGCATAAGGTGACTCAACATCATTATTACATAGTTGACATTTTCAAAGTTGCTATTGATGCAATTATGAATAAAATGAATCATCGATTCAATGAAGTTTCCTCGAAGTATTGGTATGCATGTCTTGTCTTAATCCAAGTGACTCCTTCTCTAAGTTTGATGTTGATAAATTTATTCGACTTGCTGAGATTTATGCTGATGATTTCATGAGTGTTGATTGGCTCTTGTTAAGAAATCAGCTTCAAACCTTCATTCTCAACATTAGAAGAAATGAAGAATTCAATGGATGCCGTCATATATCAAAACTTGCTCAATTGATGGTTCAAACAAGAAAAGATATATAGAACTTTCCCGTTGGTATATCTCCTCATCGAGTTGACATTGATACTTCCGGTGGCAACGGCATCTGTTGAGAGAATATTTTCAGCAATGGTTATTATCAAATTAGATTTGCACAATAAGGTAATGGATGAGTGGCTCAATGACTGGATGGTGTGCTACACTGAGCGAGAAATCTTTAAAAGCATTGATGATGATAAAATCATAAATCGCTTCCATGGCATGAAGTCGTATAGAATGCATTTGCCCCGTGATTCAAATTTGTCTCGTAATTCAAATTAGCTTATTTGTGGTATGTTCCATATGATTTAAATTTTCATTGTTATTCACAATTTTCTATTATATCACTAATTTTCATATGTTTCATACATAGGTGATTTATTGCTACTCCGTACTCATAACAGAAGAATTATATATTCTTGGGTATGCTCTTTCTATTGTCGAGGTATCTACTTTGTATTTGTCTATTTTTCATTATTTGTCTCACAGACTCCAATTGTATAATTTTTGTATGAATTTGAAATTTTATAAGAGTAAAAGACTATATTTGTGCCAACTTAGTTTAGTCCGATAAATGATTAGCTTACCCTCAATTTTATTCCTAGCTTCGCCACTGACTTAAATGAATATTTTATACCTATTTATCACATTTGGTGTACTTAAATACTAATTTTAAGATATTCCTATGCGACTTGGTTGAAATTTTTCATTAGAGCCCTTTTTTTTGCTATACATACTTTTCCATGTATAAAAAGAGTGCATACACATATTATGCTTTAAAAAGTAGACTTTGATGAAATTTTTCATGGAACTCACTTTGAAGTATCATATAATCATTATTAAAGTATGCTCAAAAGGATAAAGAGGAATAACAACACCATTAAAGGGGTATATTAGAAGTTGGAGTACGTACTTCCAGGAGTATAGAACCATTTTACTATATATATATATATATATATATATATATATATATATATATATATATATATTGATTATCACGAAATAATTATTGACAGGTTAAAAAATCTCTGGATCATTCGTCTTAGTGGCTATCATCTTCGCCAGGGTTGAACTCTCCATTCTGTTGAATGACTTCCACTATCAAGAACTCGATGAGTTTTCCTCGAACTTCAGCAAGGTTATCAAGATCGTATGCACTTGAGTTAAATTCTATGCCCTGTTGGTAGGAGTGTTAAAGTCATTAGCATATATACATATATAGAAATTGATAGTCACGAAATAAATATTGGTAGGTTGACAAACCTCTGAATCTTTCATCTTAGCACCCATGATTTCCTGCATATGTTTGAAAATGTAGAATCCACATACGTTGCCCTGTAGTTGCTGGTTGCACTGCAAAAATAGAATTGCATACATAGGTATTATCAGTTCTAGAGGCATTATTACGAAGGGTGATAGAGGATTGTTGTGTTGTAGCGGATATCAAAAATTTCATGTTGTGTCATAGTGTGCCACTAGATTACTTATGTCTCCCTTCCTTAGCAACGTAAGCACTGAACGACCTATGTGATTCCAAAAAGTTAGCCTCCGCCATTGCAAATGAAGGGAAGTCTATAATAGAGTTATGTATGGAGCAAATGAGTTTACCTGCCAATTGCTTGTTGCACAAGGGTGAAATCGTTGTTGCTCCTAAGTAAGGAATTAAGGTATATTAACTTGCTCTACTTTGGTACAATCACAATCAGAATCTAGTGAGACCTAGTAATGTATGTCGTCATAGTGATTAATCCTAAGTTCACGTTACGTATAAAGTACAAATAAAACTTGTGTACAACTAGTGAAGCACTTACCTCTAGTTGAAGGGTACCATGATGTAGTCCTTATCACTCTGAGCAAGCAATTCCTTTGTTATGTAATCTTCAACAAGGATGTGTTGTCCTTGATACATTGCTCGGAGACCAAGTGTGGGTCGAAGAAACCCACCGGTTGTTACTGTCGCTAGACATGTTGGATCATGGATCTATACATAAACAATGAGTTATGATATTTATTGGTATTATGTGATTGTAGAACTTGATTGTACAGTACACTTATAGTGTCCAGCATCATTCCAGGACCAACATCTCGGAGTCGTTTGGGAATCTATGCCTTTAGATACGTAAACCCCTAGCCTTGCATGCGACCTGGGTGCTCCTTGTTTTCCAAGGCCATGGATAATATATCCTTCTGCCTGACTACTTCAAAGGAGTCTTTAGAAGACTCGATAGTCAATGTTTGCTATAAGAGGCAATCATGTTATTTTAGACCCCGTGAAGTTATGGACCTATTAACAACTAGGTAGTTTAATATATCTTACTAGGCATTGGGACACTTTCTCGTCTATGGAGTTTTTGAAAGAGGTGATGCCCAAAGACGTTGTTGATGACCTCGCTCTTAACCAGTTTCAGGCGGGCTTGTTTGTGATCCTAGCAAATGGTGGGCATGCCTCTAATCGGATTGTGACCTCATCCACCATCCTCCATTGCTGGATTTTACCCACGTACCTAGCAGTGCTGAGTCTGTGGGGGTATGTTTTTTGTGCCTAGAGAGCCTTGTGTGACATACTTTCCTACTGAAATTCGGTCATCATCTTCATCTACACAAAGGCCTCCCATGTTTCTGGTGACATGGAATATACCTCATGAAGGGCATGCGATCCTTGGTCACGTACTATGTGACAAGTATGCTCTTGAAGGTCTTCCATGCTTTTCCCATCGTGAGGAGCGCCTGCTGTTGCACGAGTCCCTGGACTTCTGATGGGATCTCGAACGAGTTTGAAATTTCCCTCCACAGTGCACTTTTTCTCGTCTTTTGACAAAGTTTTCCAGTTTGCTACGGTGATGAGGACCCATTGCCTTCCAATTATCCCATAGGTAGTCCGAAATGCTAGCGCTACTTTCTTCAGTTGTAGAGCGACCCCATCCAGAGAGACCATCGTGATGGTCATTCGGCCCTTTGGCGTTTTTGATACTCCTCTGCCATGCTTAGTTACCCCGGTCTTCGGAGCATCAAACCCATTCAGTGATGTTGATGGCGACGATGATGATGTCATCTCTCTTACAAGAAAAAACTAACTACAGTGAGCTGTGGGCATAAACATTGGCACATGGTTGATCTTACAAGAAATAAGAACATTCGATGATGTATATTATTGCTACAAAATCTCTTTGTAATACTAACATCCCAAATCACACAGCCCAGTGTCTCAGGTTCTACAAAGTTATGGCTAGAGTCTCTTCCTCTTCTTCATTCTACGTGTTGAGCTTGGTTGTTATCTTAGGCATAAAAAACTTTTGGGCTGCCGCGCACTTCATTTACAAATGAATGTCGTATCAGCCCAAAGGTTCTTTTATCCTAAGACAGCAACCTAGCCTAACACACAGCATGATGAGGAGGAAGAAATAATAGCCATAACTTACTTTATAGAACCTGACACACTGAAATGTGTGATTTGCCATTCCAAATAGATCTTGTGGCAATAACAAACTGAATCACAGAGGACACTAGAGTGATGTGACTTGTATTTGTCAACAACTACAAAATGAACATTAAAGCACCGTACACATGAACTTGAAAATGTCTTAAACAAATTAATTTGCTTCAACCCTTTTGAAGCTCAAGTGTATAGTGTTGTAATGTTTCTCTTGTACAACTACTACTCTGACTCATAGTGTTTCATGCCTTTTTTTACTTAAACCAGCAGCCCACCCATAGAAGGCGACAATTTCAGCAATGACAAGGGACCTCCATCTACATCTTCATTCGCATGAGGACCACACCGAGACCACCCCTAACAACCTTATCACTTTCATCCCGACACAAGTAGGCCCACCTTCCCTCCTACATCCATTTCCCCCATTTATTTTTGGGTTCTACATAAAAAAAGACACTAACAAATATGGACAGATGTAACACATATGAGGTAAAAAGTGGGATTTAGGATCCATACCTTTGGGAGGAGAGGTGATAGGGAGGAGAGAGCTCATGAACACACATTAATAGATATGGACAAATCTATCACACATGAGGTAAAGAATTGAGATTTAGAATCCATACCTTTGGGAGGAGAGGCGATAGGGAGGAGAGGCGGCACCAAGAGGAGAGGCGACATCGAGAGAAGAGGCAACGAGTCCACCACGCCAGGTGAGGAAGGAGATGTCAGATTCTTTGGTGTCGGTGGTGGCCGTAGGGGATGAGGAGACTGAGGGGTGCGCGAGCGAGGAGTAAGAGCGTAAAACCTAGCAGGGCCATACTTATAGAAGGACTATCATGGACGGTTCTATTAAATAGCCATCTATGATATTAATATCACAGATAGTTGTATTATGGAAACGTCTGTGATGTGTAGCATATCATAGACAGTTCTATTATGGAACCGTCTGTGATGTTGTACATTATCACAGACAGTTCTATTATGGAACCACCTGTGATGTTGTACATATCATAGACAATTCTATTATAGAACTGTCTGTGATACATATATCATAGATGGTTTATACCACTAAACCGCCTATGATAGTTACAACATATCAAGTTTTTTGGCTAGTCTCAGGAAATGCTAGCCATGCCCTCTGAAAATAAGCAAGCAGATACAATTGCAGATATAATTATTTCTAAATTACTAAATCAATTACAATGGAATAATTCTGTATTTACATGCTGAGTTTCTTAGTTTTATTGGAATAATTTCCAAATAGGTGCTTGTCGTGTAGCATCATTCCACTTGGCTATTTTCCTTTTAAATAGAGTCATTTAGAATGATCGACACACATATAGCTTGCTTCATCCCTTTATTCTTCCTCGAATGGAAGCAACTCATCAAATTGATTGTACTCTTTCTCATCCACGACATTCTCAACTCCAACAATCCTTCTTTTTCCATAAAGTACTACGTGGCGCTTCTTATTTGCCGGGTCGGTTACATAAAAAACTTAAGTAACTTGCCTCGCGAGTATGAATGGTTCATCTTCATATCCTACACGTTCAAGGTCTACAGTACTGATGCCGTACTTATTGACCTTTACACCCTGTGGGAGTTGAACTCAACAGCACTGAAAGAGAGGGATTTTGAAAATTATGTAGTCGAGCTTTCAATCTTCTCCACAAGCCCGTAGAAGGAGCTTGGGGCGGCGGTACTGAGCTACTCATGAAATGCATCTATACAAACACCTGAATTCTGAACTGTGCTCTTTCTATTACTACTACAAAACAAGATATACTAGACGCCTCATCACAGACAATTAACCAAAATTGTTAGTATTAAGTACAATCACAGACATTTTTAATACAAACCGTCTGTGAAGAGAAATATCACAGACGGTTCATAGTGAAAACCATCTATGAAGAGACATATCACAGACGATTCGTAGTGAAAACCATCTATGAAGAGACATATCCTGATCTGTTTTATAAAATATGTACCCATTAATATCGTATCTGTGATATGTCATAATTATAAATTTTGGTCTTTTTGCCAACCATTGCAGTGTTTCACTTGATGACCTTCTAGTGAATCGCACCCTCAACCATTCGTTAAACCGATGGTTGTGCTGTCTTATGATCCAAACCGCCAACTGGTCTGGATTTTCTTGGCATAGCATGTCCTTGTGCTCTTCAATATATGGGAACACTTCAGTCATGTGTAGCAAGACCGTGTAATGAACTTGAGTGTACGTATCCAGATCGGGAGTTGTTGCTTTCCTTCCGATAGTCCTGGTAACCTCTAGCCTCGCCTCATGATGACATAGAGGCATACCTATTGGTTCAACTTGAGCCATGTAATCGATGCAGAACTCAATGACCTCTTCGATTGCATAACCTTCAATGATGCTACCCTCCGGCCAAGATCGATTGCGTGCATAGGACTTGAGAATTCCCATGTACCTCTCAAATGGGCACATATGATACAGAAACACAGAGCCGCATATCGTTATCTCTTTCACAAGGTAGATAATGAGATGGACTATGATATCAAAGAAAAATGGAGGGAAATACATCTCAAGATGATATAGAGTCATCACCACCTCGGTCTGCAGAGTATCTAGTCCATCGGGATTGATGACCTTCTGAGCAATTGCATTAAAGAAATAACTCAGCCTCATGATTGTCACTCGAACCTTGTTCGGCACAATACTTCTAATTGCAATAAAAATCAATTGTGTCATTAGCACATGACAGTCATGAGATTTTAGGCCAATTAATTTCAAATCTTCCATGGAAAACAAGTTTTTTCATGCTAGCGGAATGATCAGATGGAATTTTGTAGGACCGGACGGGCAACAGAAGGGGGTGAATGGTGTCCGGAAATTTTTCCTCCAAATATTCACACATTCCTTTTCTCCAATAGCTACAAAGCTATAAAGATTAACAAGTGAAGACCACTTGAAAAACAGAGGAATACATAGCTCAGTATGACCACATCAGAACACAACGTGGTCGAGTTATGACCACTCAAAGGAAACACAACGTGGTCATGAGACACTAGTCAGCCAGACTGAACACCACTGGACAATAGAGAAAAGCAACGTGGTTGAAAAATAGACAACGTGGTCGAAGCAGACATGGTCAAAACCAACGTGGTCATAACCACCGTGGTCGAAACCAACGTGGTCGTAACCAACGTGGTCGAAACTAATGTGGTTATAACCAACGTGGTCGTAATTAATGTGGTCATAACCAACATGGTCAAAACCAATTTGATCATAATCAACGTGGTCGAACGCCAACATTGTCGAAGACTGACGTGGTTGATACCATCATTGTTGATGTCCGATGTGCGGTCGAAACACCAGCATAGTTCGGGACCAATGAGTGGTCAGAAACCAGTGCTGTCAAAGACTGACATGATTGCAAACTACGTGGTCGAAGACCAATGTGGTTGACACCACTGTAGTCAATGACCAACGTGCGCACAAAAAACACATGTAGTCGAAAACTAGTATGTGGTCATAACAGTTCGGAATATGACCGAGAGATCTATGACCATTGAGCGATCGAAATCAGGTGCAGTCACAAACGACTAGAAGTACCAGAAGCGCCTGACCACACTACTTAAGGCCATCGAGAAGAAGAGTTGTGGTCATGAACAAACAGAAAGAACAGAAGGGACACATGACCACCAGATCTAAAAACAAGAATGATGTGCAGATCTTTGCTCACAGGAAGAGAATAACGAAAATGGCTTTGAGCACAATCCCACATGTCGCAGCAAGCAGTGGCATCAAAGAAATCAAATCAAGAATGACAATCTGATTGAAACTTACAACGTGGTCATAAGTCTGACAATGTGGTCGATAGCTTGCACAGTGGTCATAAATTCGACTACTCGACCGAAGTACAGCTTGGTCAAAAATTGACTACCGAATAGAAGTCACTGTAGTCGATAACCACCAATTCCAAAACCAACGTGATCGAAAGCTGGGTGCAGTTGGAACCAATGTAGTCATAAGCCAATGCAATGGTAGAACGATCAACGTGATCGAAACCAAACTGCAACCAAAAGATCAATGAAGTCAGAACCAACGTGGTCATAGACCAACACGTGATTAAACAACCGACGTGGTTGAAAACATGTGAAGTAGTTAAAAAGCCGAATACAGTCAAAGACAGAGTGATACGATCTGGAACTTGACTGTGGACTAAGCAAACATGATCGTAAAGGTGATTGAGACTTCAGACCGTAAACATCGCGTCTATTTCAGTTCAGAACAAAAAATCAACGATCATGCAGCAATCGAAACTTGAACGTGATCGTAACACACAGAGAGACGGTCGGAAACTTGAACGTGGTCATAATAGACTTGGGAGAACAATGGAAGCCAGTAAGGTGCACGACCGCAAGATCCAGAATCCAAATAACTTTTGATTATGAGTTCAACTGGCCATGAAACTTTGCACACAACATGTTTAGGGTCTCAGGGGTTGCTCTGATCTTTCATTGAAAACTTAGCAACCGAAATCAAAGCTTTGTGAGATTTCACTGAGAACACCCTAAACCTAATCCGAGAGAATAAGAAAACAATCAGAACCGCTCGTGGGTCAAGGATAGCCAAGATGGCTTGGAATACAATCCCACATGTCACTGCGATTTCGAGCAACATCAAGATCAAGCCAAGAACACCTTCATATCAAGAAGGGAGAGGAACAGAACGAAGAAATGAAGAAAAGGAAGAATAGAGGAAGAACCAAATCGAGCTAAGCAAACTCAAACAGAAGAGATACATAAAATGTACATCGAAGATTGATGCATTGCTCAGATGAATGGTTTCACAGCCACTCCCCTCGGGAGTACCAAGCTCTAAGCCTAGAGCCACACTCACTCTCTAACCTAACTCCCATGGAAGGGAGAGGCGCCAGCCACCAAGGCTTAGCCCACCTTCTCAACCCTAGCTCTTGCCTCCCCTCCCCTTTTTATAGGCTCACAAACAAACCCTAGACCTAATGGATCCAACTATTTGTCCAAACCAGGGATAACCAATTAACCCCACCTAACATCGGGTTTTACTCATGCACGCTTCTCAAAGTAGCTTAAATGTGGCCCCAAGACTTGTCATTCGGATCCCACGGAACCGTCATCGCTTGCAAACGACCCAAGTCACTTGTTGCACCACACGCTTCTCCTTGTGCATGATGGCACCCAGCATCCTTGACCGTCTGGACCTCGACTCCTCCCTGAGCCTAGTCCTAGCCCACCTCACTGTTGCCCGTCATTTTCACCTCTGGTAGCTCCTGCTCCGATTCATCATCGTTCCGACTTGCAACCATCTCACCAGCCTCGATCATCTTCGGCATCTCCCTGACCGTTCTGGACCTCAACACCTCCCTATGCCTAGTCCTGGTCCTCCTACACCTCACCATGACCTAACTCCGAAGTCCCGCAACCAACACCAACAAGCAAACCATCAGTAGCACCGCACCATACAAAAAGATCATCCAATAGCACAAACAAAATGTATGCACCCAAAATACTGATTCTAATCCTAGAACTAAGCAATAACCTCATGTGCACAAAGCAATAAACACCCTAGTCAACCCTGACCAAAACACCAGTAATTCCAGTGAACAACCTCAGCACAATGACTGGTCTTATATGACTTACAGGTAGGGTTTAATCTTTCGGATGCAAAAAAATTCGTCTGCCGGTGAAAGGAACGAAAGAATGAAATTTCGTTAATTTTGTTCGAATTTTGGACCAAAAAAATCAAATTTTTGATGAAATTTAACCAAAATTTGAGAATTGAGATAAATACCTTCCCGATTAGCGCTGGTCCTCCGCCGTGTCAATCTGCGCCCACCCGATTAGCCTTGGAGATTGGGTGCCCATCCATACCGCCCTTCCTCCTCTCCTTCGACGCCGCATCTTCATGTGGTTCCACTCGCCACCACCGGCCGTCCATTGCTGCTCCGCCTGCTCCAGTAGCACCATCAGTGACACCCTCCTCTCCCCTTGTGCCGCTGTCGCAGGCAGAGCGAACGATCGCCAACGTGATTGAATCGATCGGGGAGGGAGATGCGCTGCCGTTGAATCGATCAGGGAGGGAACTACGCCACCATCGAATCGATTGGGGATGGAGTTGCCCCACCTTGGCCGTCGCCCGCCGCTTGTCCCCGCCTTGGCCGCCGCTCGTCGCTCTTCCCCGCCTTGGCCGCCGCCCACCGCTCAGTGGAGGATGGGGATGGGGATGGCCAACGCCCACCGCTCTTCTTCCTCACCTTGGCCACCGCCCGCCGCTCTTCTTCCCCTCCTTGGCGGCCGTCGGTCGCTCGATGCTTGGTGAGACGGCGCTGGGTTAGGGTTTGGAATGGGGGCTGGGGAGTGCAGCGTGGGAGGACCGGAGGCATGCGGTTAGGGTTATTGGGCTGGGCTGCGGCTCGAGCGTCATCTGTCGAGGGCCGAGTCCGACCGGCCGATTCAAAAGCGCCCGAATTTTTCGATCGAGACCGGTTTTTTTCATTGACCAGCGAAAGAAGCGAGATTTCGCCGAAATAGCGAAATTTCGGACGAAATTTTTTCCCTGCTTACAGGTACTCTGATGCACAAGAAAAGAAGTACTCGTAGCCCACACGGTTCTTCCAGCAGCCTACGACCACAAAACAGACTGTTATCACATAGGTCGCTACGACCATGTAGCAGACGCTACGACCACAGCTTACAGAACGATATGACTATCGCAACGATCGCTACGACTATTGCTTACTTCGGCTACAACTTACCAAACCAGGTCGCTATGACTACCACAACCGATAACCACGATCACCGATCACAGAGGCTTTGATTTATGCACCTGATCGCTACGACTATCGAGCACCACAGTGTATAACCATCGATCACAGGCTACGACTTACGATCACACAGGCAGAGCGCTACGACCATCGACCACAGCCAGACAGTTGTAAAAGCCTCTGCCAACCACCTAGTCGTAAAAGCCTCTGCCAACCACCAAGTCATAAAACCTACTATCGACCACCAAGTCGTAGAATCGACTGCTGACCATCAAGTCATAAAATCAACTGTCGACCACCAAGTCGTAAAACTAGCTACCGACCACAAAGTCATAAAATTGACTGTCGACTACCAAGTCATAAAACTGACTACCAACCTCAAAGTCATAAGGATGACTGCCGATCACAATGTTGCAGAGACTACCGATCATGAAGTCGAAGAGCCAGCAAACTTTTGCACACACCTCAAAAACCAAACTCAACCTCTACATAAACTCTAATGCAAATGTCAATTACTCGGTGCTAACTCGGTCATGATGTTCATAGCGACCAAGTCACACAGTGTGTTGACACCATCCTTTGTTTTATCAGAAATGTTCAGTAAGAGACCAATTAAGCTATCACACACATTCTTCTCTATGTGCATAAAATTGATGCAATTGTGAACTTCTAAGTGCTCCCAACAAAACAAGTCCCAAATACTCATCTCTTTGTAACAGCCCAGCTATTTATTTCAAAATTTTCAGTAAAAAAATTAATTAAAAAATAATTTTATTTAAAATAAAATCAAGTGTTATTGGTTGATTGAAATTATGATATTTTATTTGCCTGTTTTTTGCTTTTCAAAAGGCTTTTCTTAAAAGTAATTTAACTAAAAATATAAAAATATTATTAAGTAACGGATATTTTGAATTTCTATAAAAACCTATTTAAATTTAATTATTTTAAAGCATTTGGCTTTTATATAGATTTTTTTGTTTTTCTAGATTTTAAAAATCAATTTCAAAGCTAAAAAGTATTTTTGTAAAAATTAAAAGACCAACTTTAAGTCAAAAATATTTTTCCTAAGTCTAAACATCCCTAGGATTTTCTATGAATTTTTCTAGAATTTTTGTTTTGTTGGAGCCTGCACTAACGTTATTATTTTGTTAAAATCCTGTTTCTATTTACTATATCAAATTCAGCTTTTGAATCTACTTACAGTATTTACTTCAACTTTGCTTTATGCACAACTAACCTTACTATGCCTTCCTTTGTCAATCCATATGCATGCATTAACTTTGTTAAACCTCCTGGTGTAACTTGTGGAGTACTTTATGTACTCATGTTGCTCAATTCGGTGAGGATAGCTTCGACTTTGGTGAGGATCAGAATGTATAGGCCACGTCTTATTGTCGTTTGCCTGTGGGCAGGTTCAGTGGGCTTCTTCCGCTTCGGTTTTTCTTGCGCTGTTTAGATTTAATTTTGGTTTATGAACCATTGATGTAAACTTGGCCATCAGGCACATATTTAGTTAAATAAAGTTGTCATTGTGCTTGATATGTATCCATGTTGTTACTGTGTGCACTAGCTGATCCTGGACTAGTGCGATTTACACAGAGGGTTTCGGAGTTGTTGCTCCGGGATCCGATTGAGATGGTATCAGAGCTATGACGACTCTAAGACGTGACCGTAGGTAGAATAGAATGGTCAGACCTTAAGGATTTATTTTAAATAACAAGTAATTTGAAAAAGTTTTTCTTATTCTTACTTCTCAATCTTTGCTTACCCTTATTTCTCATTCCTTTCTCATCTTTATGTCATTTTCGAAAAAAATCTATTTCTGCCTCTTTCCTTGTTCCAAAACATCTATAGATGGCAATAGCTGGAATTCTTCAATTCTGTTGCCACTTCAATCTTCGCCTTGAAGGATCATGCTTCGTACGTCGAGAGCTGCGAAGGATCACACCAAGACAACACTTACCTGTCTAGGATAAGTTGTTAAGCTAGAAAGTTGACGAAGTTATGAGCTGTCAGTTTCCTCTTTTGTCGGCAGCCGTAACTATTACTTGTTATTTGCTTAATAAAGGTTTTGCTAGGTTGGTGTTTCATTTTGGGTTGCGCAGAACGTCCACTGTTCCCCCCTTGCCTTGAGTTTCCTCTCTCCTAATCTTTGGAAGCATCAAGCTGGAGCACCGACTACTAACAACCTCCAGTCAGCAAACAGAAGGCCACAGAAGCTTGTGAAAGGATGCTTGAACCAAATCTCAGTTCAAGCCAAATAGAGTAAGATCCAAACCTATTTCTTTGCTAGCCCGTGCGAATCCCGGGGACGAGATTCTGTTTAAGGGGGGGTAGTTTGTAACAGCCCAGCTGTTTATTTCAAAATTTTAGGCAAAAAAATTAATTAAAAATTAATTTTATTTAAAATAAAATCAAGTGTTATTGGTTGCTTGAATTTCTGAGATTTTATTTGCCTATTTTGAGCTTTTCAAAAGGCTTTTCTTAAAAGTAATTTAACTAAAAATATAAAAATATTATTAAGTAAAGGATATTTTGAATTTCTATAAAAAAACCTATTTCATATTAATTATTTTAAAGCATTTGGCTTTTATCTAGATTTTCTGTATTTTTTTGGATTTTAAAAATCAATTTCAAAGCTAAAAAGTATTTTTGTAAAAATTAAAAGACCAAGTTTTAGTTAGAAATATTTTTCCTAAGTCTAACCATCCCCAGGAATTTCTGTGACTTTTTCTAGAATTTTTAGATTTTATTTGCTATTTTTTAAGTATTTTCAAAGCTTCTTATTATTTTTGAAAATCACAAATGAATTTTAATCCTCCCTCTCTCCTCGGCCGATACATGTCTGGCCTGGATTCAATCCGCCCCGCTGCTTGATCTAATCTGAGCCCTTCGACTTCACTTACCCCTTTGTTTCTTGCCGACGACCTGGATTAAATCCACCGTCGCTGATCTAATCTGAGCCGTCCCCTGTCACTTAACCCTCTCGCTCTCTCTCTCTCCATCTAATGGCCTTGATTTCATTCTCGTCACCCGATCCAATCTTGTGCATCCATCTTCACTTAACTCAGCCAATGGCCTGGATTTAATCTACCGTCACCAATCTAATCTCAACCGTGCACCTTCACTTACCCCTTCATTCTTCATCCGATGGCCGAGATGCATTTCCTTGATGCGTGGCCATCATACGACCGTCCGCCGCTCCCTCCTCTCTTCTCTCCCCTCCCTTTCTTCATTCGATGGCCGAGATCCATTTCCTTGATGCGTGGCCATCATACGACCATCCGCCGCTCCCTCCTCTCTTCTCTCCCCTCCCTTCTTCCTCCTCCGTCTGCCACCATGGCCGCTCCTCGTTGAGATTTTAATTAGCGCCATTAATGCGGGCATTTGATGCCATTGTTAACCCCCGTCGCTCCCCTCTTCATTCCGCATTCACACTGCCAGTTTTCCCCCTGTGTTACTCCCGTTAAACCCCTCTTTACTCGCCTTTGCACCGGCCTCCATTCCGGCAAGTGAAGCCCGGCTGTTACCCCTCGCCGCCCCTATATAAAGCCCTCCCCGAGCTCCTCTTGGCACATCACATCTGCCCCGCCTCCAATTCCCTCTCTCTTGCGCCCAAGCACTCCCACGTTGTGTTCCCCTCTCTTCGGCCTCCTAAGAACTCCGGTGAGCCCGCTCCTCTCTATGCCACACCAACGCCAAATTCGTCTTCCTAGTGCCCCGGCGACCACCCTCCGCCCCTCCGCCGACAACCAACGCTGCCAGAACGTCGAGGCCACCGAAGCCGTGCGCCGCCACCACTTCCCTTTCGTTGCCGACCGCCCTTCGCTCACCACCGGGCCCGCGTCAGGTAACTCCGAACTCCCCACATCCCCCTCTCTCTGTTGCACCCGTCTTCGACCCCAACCGCGCCACCGTTCGTCGACGCCCCTCGGTCCCCTTGCACAGCCCCCAGCCGGTGATGCCACCTCAGCGCGGAAGCTGACGTTGCTGTCGTGTGGTGCACGTGGCACGCCACGCCCGCTCGGACAGTGCCACCTCCCCCTTCGGCTTGCGTGGAAGCCACGTGTGATGCCACCTTAGCAGACCCGACCCACCTGACTGCCATGTCAATGACACGTGGACGTCAGCAACAAAGCCCTCCCGAGCCACGTGGCAGACACGTCAGCGCCACCTGTCTGCCACATCAGCAAAATTGCCCAGTCATCAGTCACATCAGTGCCATGTCATCCTTCCTGCCACCTCAGCCGTTCCTCTGGTCCGTGGACTCGGTCGAGATAGACCGGGCCCACTGTCAGTCTCTGTTTGCCCAGGGCTGACGCCAGCCTGACGTCATAAAGCCATTTTCCCGTTGAAAAATAAATCGGCCAAAATCCAAAATCCACCGCTGACGTCATAAATCGGTTTCTCAGTATAAAAATAATTCCAGAAAATCTGAATTATTTTTTTCTCTTTTTTCAAACTTCCGAAAGCACGTTCTCCTTCATCCTAACTCCGATTGAGCCCATTCAAATTTCTAAATTCATCAAAAATTCCAATACATCCATTTATGCCACCCATTTGAATATTTGAAGTTTATTTGGTATTCCAAAAATTTAAATTTCAAACTCCAAAGCCTAGTTCATTTTCAAAAGCCTCAATTCCATTCAAAATTTTCTGTGCACTTCCAAAATTCAAATTCAAATCTTTCAAACTTCAAAATATCCATAAAAATATCTATTCTATTTTTTTAGATCCAAATATTTTTCTTGGCACCACTCTTGTTCTACTAATAATGAGATTTCCCTCCCAGGCCAAAGTCTTCTTTTGTTCAAGCACGCTTAACTCCAAAATTCTCACCACACCCAATGTCATAGATTCTTTTCAAACATTTGGACTATTCCCTTTTAGCCTAATATTTCTTCTTCCTACCTTTGCTATTCATCTCCACGCATCAGACCAACAAACACTCTGTTCTTCAACCGAATCCACCGTGAGCCATGCATGCATGCAATCAAAATCAATTCCCTCTTACCTAATTAATTGGCATGCAGCAAGAACACCTCTATTCATTGCCAAACATTAATTATTTTTCAGTTTTTAGTCATTAACATTTCAGTTTTTCAGTTTCTTGCATCCAAGCATTGAAAACTGACATGGATTAAATGCAGCTGAATTAATCCCACTTCCCTCTTTCTTGCCATATAAATAGAAGCATAACCTTGTGTTCCATTCCCATGCCAACCCCCATCACCTCTACCTTTATGCAAAACACTAGAGAAGCCACAGCCGCCCATGTTCTCTCCTCCCTCCACCATGCCACCTTTTCTTCGGTGATCTTTTTCGACTTTTGTTCATGTCACATCATGTTCCAGCAACCTACTCATCAATTTAATGTGAGTTTGATGTAGCCATTTGGTGGGAATCAAGTTTTTCTCAAAAATCTTCTGTTTTCGCTTCTCATCGTCGATTCGTTGCCTCCGATGAATTTTAGCTGAGCCATCTGACCAAAATTTAGTGGCATGAAGTAGAAACCTCTCCCAACTTTACTAGAAATTAATTTCCATCAGTTTTGGGCTGTTTGCATCCTTGTTAGTGCTCTTTAAACATGAAAAACTGCCACCATAATTTCAGCCATTACTTCGGCAATCAATTCCGGCCTTTCCCTTCCTCCTCTTCACCTATAAATTGAACCACCTCCTCTCCTCATTCCCCACTTGTGTTGCACACTAGCACATCAGAAATCCATCCAAAAAGAAGGTCTCAAGAAGTATTCCCTCGGGTGGTATTATTTTCCAGCAATTTCCTTTCCAACTGATCTTCCGATGACTCGTTCTCCGTCGTCCGAACTCCAAATCCATTGATTCTTTCTCCTAAATTCATCTAAAATCATAATATATCCCTAAATATATATTTTATAATTTTCAGATTTTATTTGGATTTTATTTGAATTATTTTCTTTGGTTCTTTGCGTATAGACTATGACTATTCCGAAGAGTTCGATTTCGACGATTTGCAGCATCAAGTCTTCGAGCAAGGCAAGTTACACCTTTGATCATGTTGCTCCCAGTAATTCAAATTATTTATGTTGTTTTTAAATTATTATGCATGCGTACTTTTGTTCAAATTAGTTCAAATCTGATTTAAACTTTAGTTACACCAAATTCCTTTGTATATGGCCAAATTTGATATTGAACCTCAACATGCCTTGTCACTTTAGATAAAACTCTAGTTAATACACTAGTTTGGACTAGAGAAATTTTATGTCGAATGCTTAGACCTGCTTAGACATAATTTTGTTTTGGGATAACTTTTTCATATAAAATGATAAACTTTTGAAATGCATTCTTGACTTCGGTGAGTCAAGAAAGACTATGGGTTATTTCGAAATAAAATATAAAAACTTGGTTTAGACTTAGACAAATGGTTAGAGTGGTGGGTGTTTGCTGGCATGCATTGTTATTCGGTGACACGATGTTGATTACCAAGCACAAGGGGTATGTGGTTGGTGCCTAAGTTAGTTAAGAATCAGTCTGTGAGCTACTGCTACAAAGCTCTATTGTACTACCACAAGGCTGGTATGGGACAGTTCTGGCTGATTAATTTGTAGGTCCCAAACTGAGTCTCGATGTAGGTTGAAAGTGAGCATGGCGTAGGCCATGAGAAGTCTCACTCGGCTCAAGAGGGTGCTCCAACTTGTGGATTCAAGTTGTGGTGAAACCTCAATGTTGGCTTGGTCAGGTTGAAGGCTTTACATAGTAAAAGCCTTGTCATGATCACCTCGTCGCACACCAAAGGAAATGTGTTTATCCGGTGGCAATATGGGATGATCATGTCTTGTGGGTAAAGCTATACAATCTCTGCATAGTGTATAATCTATCATGGATAACTATGCCCATGGTCATGGGCAAGCTGAGTAAAGTTTTTCATGGATTAGACTTTGTTTTTCAAAATGGTTTATGAAAACCTTATGGATGGATAAAATCCATATGAGATCTTTTTAGAAAAGATGGTCCGGGTGGGATGCCCGTGGATAGTTTGGTGTTTAGTCAGAGCCTGCACTAACGATATTACTTTGTTAAAATCTTGTTTCTATTTATTATATCAAATTCAGCATTTGAATCTACTTACAATATTTACTTCAATTTTGCTTTATGCACAACTAACTTTACTATGCCTTCCTTTGTCAATCCATATACATGCATTAACTCTGTTAAACCTCCTGGTGTAACTTGTGGAGTACTTTATGTGCTCAAGCTGCTCAATTCATCATTTTTCAGAGGACAGCTTCGACTTCGGTGAGGATCGGAACGTATAGGCCGCGTCTTATTGTCGTTTGCCTGTGGGCATGTTCAGTGGGCTTCTTCTGCTTCGGTTTTTCTTCTATTGCTTATATTTAATTTTGGTTTATGAACCACTGAAGTAAACTTTGGCCATGAGGCACATATTCAGTTAAATAAAGTTGTCATTGTGCTTGATATGTATCCCCGTTGTTACTGTGTGCACTAGCTGATCCTGGACTAGTGCGATTTACATAGAGGGTTTCGGAGTTGTTGCTCCGGGATCCGACACTCTTCTTCCACATATTCTTCTAACGGGTCCTCAATTTATGTCCCTTTCCAAGCACAACATCGATATTGTTGTGGGGGTGGCCCAACCCCCCGTGACTGGGCCGTGCAACTAGTCCAACATGTAATAGGCCCAATATTGTAGAGGAATATACCAGTGTAAATATACCAATGTACCCTCATCCCTCGTAAGTACTAAGGGGTAGAATGGGAATTTCCCACTCTACCCCACTCACATATATAAACCCCCAGGAGGGGCAAAGGAAGGATATCCTCTCATTCTCACCAACCATTCCACAGATCTGGCTCCCTCTTCCTTTTCTACTAGTCCCCTTCTTTACTGTTTGACCTGTACTCACAACAGATGGCGCTGTCCGTTGGGACGACTAGAAGTTACGTGTGGAAGAGATTTCTCCAACATCCAAAAAAGCGCTGGTTATGCGGATCTTCTCTGTTCTTGGAAGCATGCTACTTCATTCGTGGTGTCTGCACCATCTGACAGGCCATCAGTGACAGATAAGTAGTCTACTTGCTAAAGAATTTAATCATCCTGGCTATGGAGTCGCATGGGCTTCGTTTGTATACTTTGCTCGAATTTCTAGATGCAGTATCGAGCAGATCTAGTTGGGTCGCCAAGATGCGGTATGGAATAGATCTAATTGAATCATTTTTTTCCGCGATGTCCTCGGCCTCCGCGCTACACCATCGAGCCTTCGCGTGAAGCCCCCCGCGATTTTGAGACTCCGCCATCGAGCCTCCGCGCGAAGCCACCCGCGATTTCGAGACTCCGCCATCGAGCCTCCGCGCAAAGCCACCCGCGATCTCAAGACTCTGCGACGAGCCTCCGACGGCTTCACGCTTGTCTCCGTGCAAGTTGTACGTATGCATGCTCCGGAGTACACATCCTTCTCTCCATCCATACGTGCGACTAACCATTCACGTGTACTTTTCCATCCATGCATGCAAACAACACATTAAAAAATCCATGCATACGTACATGAACTGCTTATCTCTCTCTCTCTCCACGTTCATACACCGCAACATCCATCCGCCCTCCATGCAGGCATGCATGCGTTAGGAAGTTATCCATCCATGCTTGCGCTTTTCACGTCTGCATGCACAAGCTTTAAGTACGCAGAAGCTGTAGCTCGGCGACGAGGTCTTCGCCCAGGAAAATGACGTCTTCGGCCCCCGCGCGCGCCTTCGCCTCGACGCCGCGGAGACTTTCGCCCCGGAAGGTCTTTGACGGCTCGCGGCGAGGCCTGCTCTGTGCTAGCAAAGTCCGGCTTTGGCCTTCACACGTCGCCATGGCGAGGCCCTCTCTGCGCCGACAAACTTCGCGTCACCTGTATCCATCTGCATGCATGCACTCAATAGTTTTATCCGTCCATGCATTCGTTGCGCTCATTTCTACGTGCAGGCAGGCGAGGCATTCATTTCCACATGCAGGCATAAGCTCCTCTCTCTCCTAGCGGCTCCGTCGACCGCAGCAGTCTCAGCGTGCCTCAACCTCTGCTCGCTACGACTCCGCACACCCGGCCTCCGTACACTTCGGCCTCCACGCACAGTGAACGCTACTTTGTCCCCCGTGCACCTCGGCGCCCCCTCGCCATAGCTCCGCTGACGACCGCAGTCTTCGTGCGCCTTGGCCTCTGCTCGCCATGGCTCTATACACCGGGACTCCGTACGCATCGTGGCTTCGCTGCTTGGCCTCCGCGCATCTTGGCCTCCACTACCTGTGATGCGCCCACGTTCGGGGTTGTGCTGCTGGAGGCGGCATACGGACGTCCTGCGGCTGGAGGCGTGAGCGCGGCGCAACTTCGAGCAGGAGCGGCCGCTATCGGAGGTCGTCGACCCGACGTCGCCCGGTGATGCGCGCGCCAGGCAGCTGGTCCTCGCCGCGTTCCACGTCGCGTTCGGCTGCACTGAGCTCTACGCCGAGCGCCGCCCCCGCAGGGGCGCCGTCGCCGAGGGCCTAGGCTGGGTCGGCTAACAGGCGATCCGATCCACGCGGGGCTACACGCCGACCACGCCCGCGGCCTTCACCTTCGGTCTGCTGGAGTCTGAGTCGACGCCCATGGCCTCCGCCTTCGCTTCGCCGAGGTCACAGTTGCTCCGCCACAACGCCTTCGGCCTCGTCTACGCTTCGCCGGAGCCATCAACGGTCCTCGCCAGTGCCTTCAGTGTCTTCGCCGCGGTCGGAGTGATCTCCACCGTGGTGTTCGCGGCCTACGACCACCCCTGCGCTCGGGACCTCGATGGAGCCTAAGTCACCAGCTCCGCGCATGCGAAGACCACCCCTACGCTCGGGACCTCGATGGAGCCGAAGTCACCAGCTCCGCGCATGCGAAGACCACCCCTGCGCTCGGGACCTCGATGGAGCCGAAGTCACCAGCTCCGCGCATGCGAAGACCACTGTTGATAATCAAATTTGGCTTGGAACTACAATCATCGTAAAACCAAAAGCAGGTTAACAAGGGAAGGTTGTGCCTATATCATGGTCATGAGTAGTTACGACCACGGCAAAGCAAGTTGGAAGCCAGCTAGACCGGTTACGACCACGTTGGCCGTAGTCGAAGGCAGTTACGACCACGTTGGCAGTCGTTACGACCACGGCAAAGCAAGTCGGGAGCCAGCTGGACCGGTTACGACCACGTTAGCCGTGGTCGAAGGCAGTCTACGACCACGTTGGAGGCTACGACCACGGTGGGATATACGACCACGTTGAGGTATACGACCACGTTGGAGTTTTCGACCACGTTGGAAGCTACGACCACGGTAAAGTCTACAACTACGTTGGAGGCTACGACCACGGTGAGGTCTACGACCACGGTGGAATCTACGATCACGTTGAAGGCCACGATTACGTTGGAGTCTATGACCACGTAGAAGCCTACGACTGCATTGGAGGCTACGACGAACACGATTGGCCACGATCAGAAGCCTGGTTCACAGTCGACGACATCAATTCCAACGTCACCCTTAGACTCATATTTGGTCACCCCGACCACGTTGGTCGTGGTCGAAGGCAGTCTACGACCACGTTGGAGGCTACGACCACGGTGGGATCTACGACCACGTTGAGGTATACGACCACGTTGGAGTTTTCGACCACGTTGGAAGCTACGACCACGGTGGAGTCTATGACTACGTTGGAGGCTACGACCACGGTGAGGTCTACGACCACGGTGGAATCTACGATCACGTTGAAGGCCACGATCACGTTGGAGTCTATGACCACGTAGAAGCTTACGACTGCATTGGAGGCTACGACGAGCACGATTGGCCATGATCAGAAGCCTGGTTCACAGTCGACGGCATCAAGGTTGATAGTCGGCAGTCGAACTTACGACCACGATGAGAAGTCGGTGGCTTACGATCACGTTATAACGAGAAGCGGTAACAACTCCAACCACATTGAAGGAAATGAACGTAATCAAAAGGATGGTTCGACTACAGAAAATTGACGATCGCCAGCATCAATGCGTGCTCATTGAAGGTTTCGATCACGGTATTTTGAGCGGCTGAAGGAAAGACAGCGCAGCGATGCAATGGAGCGGTTGTAGACTGCTACAGTAAGTTTACGATCACGAAGAAAAATTGATTGGTAAAGCAATAGAAGGATCGGAACTGGTCGTAAGCATCCAGAACCGGTCATAGATAGTTCTAACCAGTCGTAAACGATTCTAACCAGTCATAAACGACCCTGGGAAGTCGTAAGAGACACTGACCGGTTATCGTAAAGGGTTCAACCACGCAGAGAAGGCCACGGTCGCGGTGAAGGCGGTCGTAAGGAGCAGCAATCAAATCGAGAAGGCCAGCACGTGCCAAAGGCGATTCCGACCATGTTAAAGGAAGTAAGCATGGTAAAAGGGATGTTTTTGGAGTGGTCGTACGGCATCAGGAGCACTCGGGATCGGTCGTAGGCAGCGCCGGCCGGCCATAAACGATCTTGGGAAGTCATGACACGCGCGGGCAACAGTTTGGAAAGGATCAGGAAACAATCTTGAAGCGATCTCTGCCGCGTGGTAAAATTGCAACCGAATAAATTAAGATAAGTTTTATTCGGTCTGGACTCTGATTCGATTCAAATAATTGTTGTTTCCAAAAGAAGCTAGGACCAGCTTCCCCCTATATATATGTATGTAGGGTTTACGGCCGATTGACAACACACAATCGAAACTCATCTACTATATTATTTTGCAATCTATTATTTTCCTCTGCCCTATTTTGCTTCTTGTTCTTCGTCGTCGTTTACTCCCTTGCGATAACGAATCACAAGGTCCTAGGGGCGGTCAGGCCGACCTAGGACAGCCCATCGCCGCCGCTCGCCCTGACGGGGTCCCTCCCGGGCGCGTGGGGTGTCGGGTCTCAAGAGCTCTCGCCGGCGTGTCCTGCGTATCGCGCTCCCGGCAAGACTCCTCCGGCGACGTGTCCTGCGTATCGCGCTCGACGCCGGGGGCACACGATGACGTGTTCGTGTGCGAACACACTTTTGGCGACTCCGCTGGGGAAAGATCAAGGAAAATTGACGCCGCCAATCACCATGACTGGCAGCAGCAAAATCCCAATGCCCGGGGAGGTTAACACCGATAATGTCGTCAAGCCCGGCTACGATGAATTATCGGAAGAGCATCGCCAAGCTTTTGAGGCATACAAGGAAAAGCGCGAGGAGGAGGATTTACGAGCGTTCCTTGCAAAATTCAAGAAGGATCGTCAAGGCAACATAACCCCACTCGGCGACATCACGTTCCCTCCTCCGCATTACTCGGAAAAGGTGGAACCCCTTGTAAGTGCCGCATCAACCCTTTCATCTGTTGCTACCAATTCATCTAGTGTTACAATGGAGCAAGTTCAGCACATGCTTAATGAGAACACTAGAGAGATCTTTGATTATATGCATCAGATGGCAAACATTAAGAAAATAAATAGTGCGGCCATGGGTACAAGTCAGGTTGGCACTTTTTCTAGCGTAGAACTTTCTAAGCCGACAGCGCCTATTAATTCATCGGCAAGTAGTGGAGTACCAAGTATACAACTCCAATGTGGCATGCCGTTGAGTTTCTTTTCCGGACAGCAAACTAAACCTGGAGGTGAACTAATGGTAGCGCCCACGTATCCTAATCATATCATGAGCCTACCACCTTTGGGAACATCAACATCAGGCGATATAAGTATGCCAAGGTCCTTGCCATATTCTGTTATACCGCCGATGCCGCCTCCACTGCCTACCATGGTGACCAACACCCCTATAGCTCCTTTGCAGTCACCCATCGCAGCTTCGGCCAATATGGACGAAGCATTGGCAAAAATTAGAGATGATGTGCGCAGGATGTTTGTTGAGTCTTTCGGCATTGAGCCGAGAGTTAGAGCACGCACTTATCAGAAACCATATCCATCTCATTTTGATACTATTGCTTATCCCCAAGGTTATAAGCTTCCTGAGTTTGTTAAATTTGATGGTGGGGACAGCAAAACTACATGGGAGCACGTTAGCCAATATCTCGCCCAGTTGGGAGCAGCGGGTAATATAGATGAACTTAAAGTTCGTTTGTTTTCTTTGTCTTTAACTGGCACGGCTTTTTCATGGTTTTCTGCTTTACCCCCTGATTCTATCATTACATGGTCGCAGCTTGAGCAAAAATTTCATGATCATTTTTATAGCAGTGACGCTGAGTTTAAGTTATCACATCTTACATCGGTTAGGCAAAAAAATGATGAATCGGTTTCCGATTATGTCAAAAGGTTTAGAGATGTTAAAAACCGGTGCTATAGTCTTGTGATAAGTGAAAGGGACTTGGCTGATCTTGTGTTTAGCGGTTTGAGAACTCACATTAAAGAAAAGTTGGAAAGTTATGAGTTTTTAACCGTTAACCAAGTATTGCAGCGAGCTTTGGCTAAAGAAAGCCAGAGTAAAGATATCAAAGAAAACCATAAGACTAAAGCTGACCTTCCTCGCATGAACGTCGTTGATTATTCTTCCGATCAGGATGATGAAATTGATGTCTATGCTGCTGAATTTGTTTGGCCCTCAAAGGCCAAACCATATGCATGTAATGCTCTTAAGCCAATTCGAAAAAATCGTGAAGAGGAGATGAAGTTTACTTTTGATGTTACAAAATGTGATAGAATTTTTGATGCTTTGCTGAATGATAAGGTCATTAAAATTTCTCATACTTTACCGCCGTTTGAAGAGCTGAAGCGACGAGCTTTTTGCAAATATCATAATTCTTTTTCTCATGCCACTAATGATTGTAATGTTTTTCGGCGACAGATCCAATCGGCTATCAATGATGGACGATTGAGTTTTGCCGAAATGCAAGTGGACAAGTCTCCCTTCCCCATGAACACGATGGATATGGAGGGCAGGAAAGTGTTGCTTCAGCCTGAACATGCCGAATCAACAAAAGGAAAGTCAGGTGTTGTTATCGGTGAGCCTAGAGTGATACATGCCGATGACAAGGTCTCAGGAAGAGAGGTTGTACTGGAGAAGGCCCCAAATGGAAAGGAAACATTGAAGATCACTGTGAGCACTTCTGTACCTGGGGGGCAAGTGCAACATGAGGCTTGCAGTAAGTTTATCAAGCCCAAAAATCCAGAGGTTGGCAAGTGGAAGATAAACAAAGCAAAAGTACAACGGAAGCGCATCAAGCCAACATTCGATATGCTGCTGTCCAAATATGCTAACCAAGCGGCCACTTCTAGCTCTAATCGACCATCACAATTGAAGCGTCCAAGATCACCTCCGAGGCATCAAATACAACGTCAGTTTCGTCCGTATGAGCCATGGGCGCCTACGCAATGGATGACACCTTTTTCCTACACACCATACAATATGAATAGAGGCTGGGCGCAGCCTCCAATGGTGCCCTATGCTTTTCACCCTGGGTGGACATCACCTAGAAGATCAGTTTTTGAGAGGCTAACCCACTCTACAAAAAGTTGTTTGGGTGATGGTACTGGTCGACCATCCAATGCCTCTGCAACGAAGAAGATTATGAAGCAAGAGTGGCGTGCTAAGTCGCCAGGCGCTGAAAATTTAGAACCCAACAAGCAAGAAAGCAGGACTACCAGTGCTGCAGAAGTATCAACCAAAGATCTCGGTAAAAAGCCAATTGTCATTAATAATCCGGCTAAATCCAGTAGTACTATGGTGGCTGTCCAGCTAGGTTCAGCAGCTAATGATCATGAAGCCAGCAGCAGTAGCGCGAAGGGAAGAGACCCCAAGTATACCCGGCCGAGGTGGTGCCCTTCAGGCCTGACCAAAGCTCAGAAAAGAAGGTTGCAGCATATGCAAAATCAGCAGAAGATCGAAGACGCAGCAGAAGCACAGAGAGATGAATTTTTCAATAAAAGTCAGCCCATGAAGCATGTATGGAGGCCTAAACCAGTGGATGGGATTACAGATACTACTACCGCAACAGCACATACATCACCTAAAGAGCATGAGCAGATATGTACATTGGGAGATGATGAGGAGATGTTAGATTTTGAGCCCACACCAGCTAGAGAAGGTATGGATATCAATATGGTTTACTATCTACCTGCTGAATTTCGTGCTGTTGATGAAGAAGGAGAGATAACCCAGCTGGACTTTGGTCCTAAAAATGCCATCTTCGAGAAGCCTAAAGAGTCGGTGAAGCATTTGAAGCCGCTGTACATCAAGGGCCACATTAACGGGTCACCGATTGCTAGGATGCTTGTTGATGGTGGTGCTGTCGTCAACCTCATGCCGTATTCAGTCTTTAAAAAATTGGGGCTGCAAGATGATGATTTGAAGAAGACGAACATGGTGCTGAATGGTTTTGAAGGGAAAGAAAAGACGGAAGCCAAAGGAGTTATCTATGTCGAGCTCACGGTTGGGAGCAAAACTTTGGCCATAGCATTCTTTGTTGCTGAAGTGCAAGGTAATTACAATGTGATTTTAGGTCGAGACTGGGTACATGCTAATCAGTGTGTGCCATCCACCATGCACCAATTTTTGATTCAATGGGTTGAGGACGAAGTGGAGATCATCTACGCTGACACATCGGTTTGTGTCGCTTTGGCCGATGCTATAGTGGATTGGCAGCACTCTGAAGCTACTTGTTTGTCAGGGCGTGGTGATCTTCCAGAGTTTGATTTCCTTAGCGCTACAAGGAATGGTTTTGTACCTGTCATGATAAAGCCGATTGGTGGTGATCGGCTCCAAAATATGATGTGATTAAATGAACCCCAGCTTAGATTGGTTGCAACAACGTCTCAAAGATTATCGGTCTCAAGAGAACGATATGTATGAATCTATAGAAGAGCTAGAAAATTTTGATAAGTTGGGACAAGGTTTCATATCAGCCGACCCATTGGAGGAGATAGACATCGGTAATGGGTCAATTCCCAGGCCTACATTTATAAATAAAAATCTGAGAGCCGATTATAAGCTAAAATTAATCGAGCTTTTAAAAGAATACGTCGACATTTTTGCTTGGGAATACCATGAGATGCCTGGTCTGAGCAGAGAGTTGGTAGAACATCAGCTACCTATTAAGAAAGGTTTTAGACCTTTCAAACAGCAAGCTAGGAGGTTTAATCCCAAGATGTATGATCGGATTAAGGAGGAAATCGATCGGCTACTTAAAGCTAATTTTATTAGACCTTGCAGGTATGCCGACTGGATTTCCAACATTGTGCCCGTCGAAAAGAAAGGGTCCGGCAAATTAAGGGTATGTATTGATTTCAGATATTTGAACAGAGCTACACCAAAAGATGAGTATCCTATGCCAATAGCCGACATGCTTATTAATGCTGCTTCTGGACATAAGGTCATTAGTTTTCTTGATGGCAATGCGGGGTATAATCAGATTTTTATGGCCGAAGAGGACGTTTCCAAAACAGCTTTTCGTTGCCCTGGTTTTCTTGGTTTATTTGAATGGGTAGTAATGACCTTTGGATTGAAAAATGCTGGTGCAACATACCAAAGAGCTATGAATTTAATTTTTCATGATCTTCTTGGGGTCATGTTAGAAGTTTATATTGATGATATTGTCGTCAAATCGGATGCCATTGAACCACATTTGGCCGATTTGCGCTTGGCTTTTGATAGAATGAGAAAATATGGTTTGAAGATGAATCCTCTGAAATGTGCTTTTGGTGTATCGGCTGGGAAGTTTTTAGGTTTTATTATTCATGAACATGGCATAGAGATAGATCCCAAGAAAATTGAAGCAATCCAGAAGGTGCAGGTTCCTGTGTGCAAGAAAGATATACAGAAATTCCTTGTCAAAGTTAATTATTTGAGGAGATTTATTGCTAACTTGTCTAGGAAAGTGGACGCTTTTACGCCTATCCTTCGGTTGAAGAATGATGCTGGTTTTACTTGGGGGGCAAAACAGCTAGAAGCATTTGAAAAGATCAAGCAGTATTTAGTTACTCCACCGGTGTTAAAAGCGCCCCGGCAAGGAGAGCCTTTCAGGCTTTATATTGCAGCGGAAGAAGGAGTAATTGGTGCTGTTTTAACACAAGAAACTGAAGGAAAAGAACATGTTATTACATACTTGAGCCGGCGTTTATTGGATCCAGAGACATGGTACACTTTTATTGAAAAATTATGCCTTTCGCTATATTATGCTTGCACAAAATTAAGACATTATTTGTTGTCTAGTGCTTGCATAGTCGCATGTCAAACCGATGTCATTAAATATATGTTGCATAGACCAATTCTGAGTGGTAGGATTGGTAAGTGGGCTTATGCTTTGATTGAATATGATTTGGCTTACGAAGCTTTGAAATCTATGAAGGGCCAAATTGTTGCTGACTTTATTGTTCAACATCGGATTGATGATAGGCATCATATTGATATTGACCTGGTTTCTTTAGTACCATGGAGATTATATTTTGATGGTTTAGTTTGTAACAATGGCCAAGGTGTTGGTGTTGTTTATATTTCTCCATATGGGGCTGTTTTTGAGGCCTCTTGTCGTTTAGAGTTCTTTTGCACAAATAATCAAGCCGAATATGAAGCTTTGATATTCGGGCTGCAGCTTTTACTTGCTATAGGTGCTACACATATTGAGGTTTTCGGTGATTCGTTGCTAGTAGTGCGGCAAGTTTCCAAGGTTTTTCAATGTTTCGACGAATCGCTTAATGTTTATCTTGATAAATGTTTAGATATCATTGCTGCCTTTGATTTCTTTAGTATTGCTCATATATCTAGACATGAAAATTGGAGAGCAAATGAGTTAGCACAGCAAGCATCTGGCTACCATATTTCTCGTGGTATGTTCCACCTTTCTCACCAGTCGATGTCTTGTCTTGCTAACATAGACGAGACCGAACCGCAACTCACCGATTCGGCCACTAATTTAAAATCTGATGCAAGTGAGGGTACAGATTGGAGAAAACCAATCATTAATTACTTGCAAGACCCTAGCAAGAGGGTAAATAGGACGGTTCGACGGATGGCTTTCAAATATGGTTTAATTGATAACAATCTTTATCGTCGTACTGTTGATGGTATTCTTCTGAAGTGCTTGGATGAGGATCAAGCAAGAGTTGCTATGGGAGAGGTACATGAAGGTATATGCGGTACACATCAGTCGGCACACAAGATGAAGTGGTTGCTAAGACGTGCTGGTTTCTATTGGCCGACAATGATTAATGCCATCTGAGTTGGATGAGGATGAAGTGGTTCCCCAGCGGAGTCGCCAAAAGTGTGTTCGCACACGAACACGTCACCGTGTGCCCCCGGCGTCGAGCGCGATACGCAGGACACGTCGCCGGAGGAGTCTTGCCGGGAGCGCGATACGCAGGACACACCGGCGAGAGCTCTTGAGACCCGACACCCCACGCGCCCGGGAGGGACCCCGTCAGGGCGAGCGGCGGCGATGGGCTGTCCTAGGTCGGCCTGACTGCCCCTAGGACCTTGTGATTCGTTATCGCAAGGGAGTAAACGACGACGAAGAACAAGAAGCAAAATAGGGCAGAGGAAAATAATAGATTGCAAAATAATATAGTAGATGAGTTTCGATTGTGTGTTGTCAATCGGCCGTAAACCCTACATACATATATATAGGGGGAAGCTGGTCCTAGCTTCTTTTGGAAACAACAATTATTTGAATCGAATCAGAGTCCAGACCGAATAAAACTTATCTTAATTTATTCGGTTGCAATTTTACCACGCGGCAGAGATCGCTTCAAGATTGTTTCCTGATCCTTTCCAAACTGTTGCCCGCGCGTGTCATGACTTCCCAAGATCGTTTATGGCCGGCCGGCGCTGCCTACGACCGATCCCGAGTGCTCCTGATGCCGTACGACCACTCCAAAAACATCCCTTTTACCATGCTCACTTCCTTTAACATGGTCGGAATCGCCTTTGGCACGTGCTGGCCTTCTCGATTTGATTGCTGCTCCTTACGACCGCCTTCACCGCGACCGTGGCCTTCTCTGCGTGGTTGAACCCTTTACGATAACCGGTCAGTGTCTCTTACGACTTCCCAGGGTCGTTTACGACTGGTTAGAATCGTTTACGACTGGTTAGAACTATCTATGACCGGTTCTGGATGCTTACGACCAGTTCCGATCCTTCTATTGCTTTACCAATCAATTTTCCTTCGTGATCGTAAACTTACTGTAGCAGTCTACAACCGCTCCATTGCATCGCTGCGCTGTCTTTCCTTCAGCCGCTCAAAATACCGTGATCGAAACCTTCAATGAGCACGCATTGATGCTGGCGATCGTCAATTTTCTGTAGTCGAACCACCCTTTTGATTACGTTCATTTCCTTCAATGTGGTTGGAGTTGTTACCGCTTCTCGTTATAACGTGATCGTAAGCCACCGACTTCTCATCGTGGTCGTAAGTTCGACTGCCGACTATCATGGCCAATCGTGCTCATCGTAGCCTCCAATGCAGTCGTAAGCTTCTACGTGGTCATAGACTCCAACGTGATCGTGGCCTTCAACGTGATCGTAGATTCCACCGTGGTCGTAGACCTCACCGTGGTCGTAGCCTCCAACGTAGTCGTAGACTCCACCGTGGTCGTAGCTTCCAACGTGGTCGAAAACTCCAACGTGGTCGTATACCTCAACGTGGTCGTAGATCCCACCGTGGTCGTAGCCTCCAACGTGGTCGTAGACTGCCTTCGACCACGGCCAACGTGGTCGGGGTGACCAAATATGAGTCTAAGGGTGACGTTGGAATTGATGTCGTCGACTGTGAACCAGGCTTCTGATCGTGGCCAATCGTGTTCGTCGTAGCCTCCAATGCAGTCGTAGGCTTCTACGTGGTCATAGACTCCAACGTAATCGTGGCCTTCAACGTGATCGTAGATTCCACCGTGGTCGTAGACCTCACCGTGGTCGTAGCCTCCAACGTAGTTGTAGACTCCACCGTGGTCGTAGCTTCCAACGTGGTCGAAAACTCCAACGTGATCGTATACCTCAACGTGGTCGTATATCCCATCGTGGTCGTAGCCTCCAACGTGGTCGTAGACTGCCTTCGACCACGGCCAACGTGGTCGTAACCGGTCCAGCTGGCTCCCGACTTGCTTTGCCGTGGTCGTAACGACCGCCAACGTGGTCGTAACTGCCTTCGACTACGGCCAACGTGGTCGTAACTGGTCTAGCTGGCTTCCAACTTGCTTTGCCGTGGTCGTAACTACTCACGACCATGATATAGGCACAACCTTCCCTTGTTAACCTGCTTTTGGTTTTACGATGATTGTAGTTCCAAGCCAAATTTGATTATCAACAACCACCCCTACGCTCGGGACCTCGATGGAGTCGAAGTCACCAGCTCCGCGCATGCGAAGACCACCATGGTGTTGACGCAAGACATGCTGCCACTGCTCCGCAGTCCAGCCGGCGTCGCGGCCTTCGTGGCGGACCCCCACGGCCCGCGGATCTAGCCGGGCCTTCGCGCTGCTAAAGGCGAGCTCTGACTTCCTCGTCTCCGCATCGCCGAAGGTGGGCTCCGGCCATACTGTCGCAACTGCTACACCAGCAAATAGGCAAAGCCAGACCCGTCTCGAGACTTCGCGTGTCTCCGCGCGGCCCCGCGAAGTCCATCGGCCTCCGCCAGGTCTTCGCGAGCTGACTCCGTGTAGCCCCACGAGGTCCCCGACCTCCGTGCCATGCCATCAAGCTTCCGAGCCAGCCTCCGTGACACATCCAATGCGGATGAGACCTCCGCGCCGCGCGTCTAGCGCCGAGCAGGACACACGCCCGCCGACTCTGCCCTCGCTCGGCGTCCGCGATCCAGGCTCTGACTCCGCACGATGGACATCGCAATGGCGGCGCGCAGTACCGTGCCTCTGCGACGAAGCACTCGAACCTCGAGCCATCGCTTTTGAGCCTCCGTGCTGTGCCATGCTTCAAAGCCTCCCTCGGCTGTGGCCTCGATACGCTTGAAGTGCGCCCGATGATGGGCGAGTCAAGGTTCGGCGGGACGTTCATGTGGGAGTCGGCTCATCTCCACGTGAGTTGAAGCAGACGTCAGTACAGGCATCGCCAAGCATGTGTTCCCGAGGAGACGGACGAGGTCTTTGCGAGTCCTGCGCGGTTAAGCTCTCCGCAACCGCAAAGCCCACGCCGCGTCGCCACCGTCCCACCTGATACGCATGGTACGTGATTACATGCAAAGCCTTGATAACCACTGCTGCTGCATTTCTTGAATGCATGGTGATAAAAAAAGGGGTTATTCATCATGTTATTTATTACGGCTGCACTAGGGCTATCATAGTATCAAATGTTTTTCTGGTACTACATTCTGGAGCGTTCTGTTGTCACATGTCTTCGGCCATTTCTTTCGTGCCTCTGTTTTGGTCCTCTTTCTGACTTAAATCGCACGACGGCCTCGCGCCTCGGCGTACTCTACGGAGTATAAGTAAGACGTAGCGCGAGGTCCGCCTCCGCACGCACCTTCACCGCCCGCAACGCGCGGAGGCTTGCCTCCACGCGCAGTCTACGGACTCTAAATAAGACGTAGCACGAGGTCCGCCTCCGCACGCACTCTACGGAGTATAAATAAGACGTAGCGTGAGGTCCGCCTCCGCTCACACCTTCACCGCCCGCAACGCACGGAGGCTTGCCTCCACGCACAGTCTACGGACTCTAAATAAGATGTAGCGCGAGATCCGCCTCCGCACGCACTCTACGGAGTATAAATAAGATGTAGCGCCGAGGCTTGCCTCCGCGCGCAGTATACGGACTCTAAATAAGACGCAGTGGGGGGACGCCTCCGCGCGCACTCTACGGAGTATAAATAAGACGCGGATGTTGTCCCTGCGCACTCTACGGAGTATAAACAACGCGGATCCCGCGCACGCATGGACATTGTCCTTATGCGTACTCTCCGGAGTATAAATAAGACGTGGATGTTGATCCCACGCACTCTACGGAGTATAAACAAGACGCGGATCCCGCGCACGCATGGACATTGTCCTTATGCGTACTCTCCAGAGTATAAATAAGACGTGGATGTTGATCCCACGCACTCTACGGAGTATAAACAAGACGCGGATGTTGTCCCTGTGCACTCTACGGAGTATAAACAAGACGCGCATGTCGCGCACGCATGGACATTGTCCTTATGCGTACTCTCCAGAGTATAAATAAGACGTGGATGTTGATCCCACGCACTCTACGGAGTATAAACAAGACGCGGATGTTGTCCCTGTGCACTCTACGGAGTATAAACAAGACGCGCATGCCGCACACGCATGGACATTGTCCTTATGCATACTCTCCGGAGTATAAATAAGACATGGATGTTGATCCCACGCACTCTACGGAGTATAAAAACTGCACGATGGCCGGCACACCAGGGAGTGCATCGCCTTAGCAACGCACCACCAGGATATAATGCCTCCGCGTGCTGCACTAGGGAGTGCGCACTCCTTTTGAAGGTAGGGGAACGGCGGGGTCGCCTCCCTGCCTATGTGCGTAGCGCCCTCAGCCTACGCCGCAAGTGCCCGCGCTCCCCGCGGGCACTCCTTTTGAAGGTAGGGGAACGGCGGGGTCGCCTCCCTGCCTCTGTGCATAGCGCCCTCAGCCTACGCCGCAAGCGCCCGCGCTCCCCGCGGGCACTCCTTTTGAAGGTAGGGGAACGACGGTGTCGCCTCCCTGCCTCTGTGTGTAGCGCCCTCAGCCTACGCCGCAAGCGCCCGCGCTCCCCGCGGGCACTCCTTTTGAAGGTAGGGGAACGGCGGTGTCGCCTCCCTGCCTCTGTGCGTAGCGCCCTCAGCCTACGCCGCAAGCGCCCGCGCTCCCCGCGGGCACTCCTTTTGAAGGTAGGGGAATGGCGGGGGTTGCCTCCCTGCCTCTGTGCGTAGCGCCCTCAGCCTATGCCGTAAGCGCTCGCGCTCCCCGCGGGCACTCCTTTTGAAGGTATGGGAACGGTGGTGTCACCTCCCTACCTCTGTGCGTAGCACCCTCAGCCTACGCCACAAGCGCCCGCGCTCCTCGCGGGCACTCCTTTTGAAGGTAGGGGAACGGCGGGGTCGCCTCCCTGCCTCTGTGCGTAGCGCCCTCAGCCTATGCCGCAAGTGCCCGCTCTCCGCGGGCACTGTTTTTGAAGGCAGGGGAACGGAGGCTCCGCCTCCTTACCTCGGCGTGCGTAGCACCCTAGGCCTGCGCCGCAAGCACCCGCACTTCGCGGGCACTGCCTTTGTCGTTCGCCTTGTAGGTGTCGCCTCGGCCGGACGGCACCGGCTCTCGACTTCGCCGTCCGCCTCGGAGGCATCGCCTCGGCTGGATGGCACGTCTTCGGCGCTCGTCTTCGCCTTCCACCTCGTAGGCATCGCCTCGGCGGGACGGCACGTCTTCGGCACTCGACGACACGTCTTCGGCGCTCGTCTTCGCCGTCCGCCTCGTAGGCATTGCCTCGGCGGGACGGCACGTCTTCGGCGCTCGACGACACGTCTTCAGCGCTCGACTTCGCCGTCCGCCTTGTAGGCATCGCCTCGGCGGGACGGCACGTCTTCGGCGCTCGACTTCGCCATCCGCCTCGTAGGCATCGCCTCGGCGGGACGGCACGTCTTCGGCGCTCGACGGCACGTCTTCGACGCTCGACTACGCTGTCCGCCTCGTAGGCATCGCCTCGGCGGGAGGCACGTCTTCGGCGCTCCACGACACGTCTTCGGCGCTCGACTACGCTGTCTTCCTCGTAGGCATCGCCTCGGCTAGACAGCACGTCTTCGGCGCTCGACGACACGTCTTCGGCGCTCGACTTCGCCGTCCACCTCGTAGGCATCGCCTCGGCGGGACGGCACGTCTTCGGCGCTCGACTACGCTGTCCGCCTCGTTGGCATCACCTCGGCTGGACGGCACGTCTTCGATGCTCGACTACGCTGTCTGCCTCGTAGGCAACGCCTCAGCTGGACGGCACGTCTTCGGGGCTCGACTTCGCCATCCACCTCGTAGGCATCGCCTCAGCGGGACGACACGTCTTCGGCGCTCGACGGCACGTCTTCGGCGCTCGACTACGCTGTCCGCCTTGTAGGCATTGCCTCGGTGGGACGGCACATCTTTGGCGCTCGATGACACGTCTTCGGCGCTCGACTATGATGTCCTCCTCGTAGGCATCGCCTCGGCTGGACAGCACGTCTTCGGCGCTCGACTACGCTGTCTGCCTTGTAGGCATCGCCTCGGCTGGACGGCACGTCTTTGGCGCTCGACTTCGCCGTCCGCCTCGTAGGCATCGCCTCGGCGGGACGGCACATCTTCGGCGCTTGACTACGCTGTCCGCCTCGTAGGCATCGCCTCGGCTGGACGGTACATCTTCGGCGCTCGACTTCGCCGTCCGCCTCGTAGGCATCGCCTCGGCGGGACGGCACGTCATTGGCGCTTGACGACACGTCTTCGGTGCTCGACTTCGCCGTCCGCCTCGTAGGCATCGCCTCGGCGGGACGGTACGTCTTCGGCACTCGACAACACGTCTTCGGCGCTCGACTACGCCGTCCACCTCGTAGGCATCGCCTCGGCTGGACGGCACGTATTCGGCGCTCGACTACGCTGTCCGCCTCGTAGGCATCGCCTCGGCTGGACGGCACGTCTTTGGCGCTCCACTTCGCCGTCCGCCTCGTAGGCATCGCCTCGGCGGGACGGCACGTCTTCGGCGCTCGACGACACGTCTTCGGCGCTCGACTTCGCCGTCCACCTCGTAGGCATCGCCTCGGCGGGACAGCATGGCTCCGGCGCAGGACTCCGCCGTCTGCCTTGTAGGCATCGCCCCGTCGGGATGGCGTGGGGTTCATCGTAGGAGTTCACTGATTTCTTCGTAGGCATTGCCTCTGGGGTCTACAAGCTACCAATTGCAACGGTCACCACTCGGCACCCTCGCGCTTGCTGTCGGGGAACGGGGGGCTGGGGTGGTTGATCACGTCAGCTCGCCCATCGGGACCTTAGCGCTTGCTGTCGAGGGAGTACTGTTGTGGGGGTGGCCCAACCCCCCGTGACTGGGCCGTGCAACTAGTCCAACATGTAATAGGCCCAATAGTGTAGAGGAATATACCAGTGTAAATATACCAATGTACCCTCATCCCTCGTAAGTACTAAGGGGTACCCCACTCATATATATAAACCCCCAGGAGGGGCAAAGGAAGGACATCCTCTCATTCTCACCAACCATTCCACAGATCTGGCTCCCTCTTCCTCTTCTACTAGTCCCCTTCTTTACTGTTTGGCCTGTAGCCACAACAGATATCATTGACTATATCGTAGACCTCTTTCCCACAAAAAGGTCTTAGTGCTGAGTTATCCTCTTTTTCTATCAAATTATTTCTTCGTCTTGCGGTATGGATGATACTTTGGAAGGAATGTACGGTGATGCATGTACACAGTTTTGTGCGAGTTATTCAACCACACACTCTCAGTACAATCTAAGTAGTGTGGACATGCTTTGGCTTCTTTTGTACTCTACCTTGACAGGTTACTAAGGGTAGAAAAATCATTGATGGTGTAGAAAATATGGCGCGCAGGATTGCAGTTCTCTTATTTGTCTGCATCCCATACATGTATTCCTTCATTCCACAGTGTCATAACATCTTCCACCAATAGTGTTAAGTACACATCAATATTGTTTCCAGATTGACTCAGCCCTTGGATAAGTACTAACATCAAAATGTACTTTCACTTCATACATAACTAAGAAGGAAGGTTGTACAAACATACATTCATAGGACAAGTGCTATATCGGTTGCTCATGTTACCGAAATAATTCATTCCATCTGTACTCAATCCAAACCATATATTCCTCGATTCCATACCGAAATCTACAAACATCCTATCGATGTTCCTCCACTGGGCAGAATCAGTAGCATGTCTAATCATTCCATTTTTCTTACGCTCCTTCGAGTGCTAACGCAGCAATCTTGCATAGTTTTGGTTCGCAAATAAATGCTTCAAATAGGGAATTACAGGTAGACACCACAACATCTTAGAAGGAGATCCTTGCTTCACCTCGATGCCCTCGCCATTATCAGAGTCATTCTTACACTTGTATCGAGATGCTTTGCACACCAGACAAACATGTAATTTTGCATACTCTTTACGGTAGAGGATACAATCATTCGGACATACATGTATTCTTTCTACTTCTATTCCCAATGGATAAAGAACCTTCTTGGCTTGGTAGGTGGTTCTCAGCAACACATTTACTTTTGAAAGAATATTCACTAGGAGACCTAACAACGCCGTGAAACTTTTGTTGGATCAACCATTGCCTGCCTTCAATTTCAGCAGATCAAGAATGGATGACAATCTTGTGTATTGTGGCCTGCAACCCAGGAACAAAAGTTTCTCCGAGTCCTCCATAAAGCCCTCGAATTTACCAAACTCTTTCTCGCTATAATTCCCTTTTGCATTGTGTAGCATCTGATCAAGATTGTCATCATGCGACATATCCTCATCGAAAGCATAGTCCACAACTGGTATATCATTGTCTCCCTCAACAATGTTATAACTACCTTCCTATACAATCTTCTCTTTACCATGACTGGTCCAATATGTATACCACTTTTTGAAACCCCTTCTAATTAAGTGAGCTTCGATCTGCGCTGAGTTGATAAACATTTTCAGATCATCACAATCATTGCATGGGTAATACATATATTCCATTCCCTTCTTCAACATATCCTGCTCGGTCGCTCTTCTAAAAGTAGACACACCATTAATGTACTCTTCACTCGCATGGTTCTCAATATACATCTAGCTTCGGTCCATCTATGCTACGTGTAACAAATTAGTGTCAAATTGGATTATTAATTCTACTATAGCTAGCCAGCCTAATACTTACACATAATTGTCATTCACCTTATAATAAATTGTCCATATTTAAATTAAGTATCTAGCTACGTCCATAGAATGAATTTCACTGGGATAAGATTGAGCTTAATTGTCCACATGTGTATCTGTATTTCATTTCTATTAATTGATATGTGAAATGAATGAATGTGAATTGAATGTATATATACTATGTTGATCTGCTTATTTCAGAGGGCATGGCTAGCATTTCCTGAGGCTAGCCAACAAACAGAAATAGATTTAGGAACAGAAAAGAATATCACAGATGGTTATTAACTTCTAGCCATCTGTGATAGTTGACTATCACAAACAGTTTGTAGTAGAAATCGTCTATGCTATATGGTTTATCCCAAACGGTTTGTAGTAGAAACCATCTGTGATATTAATATATCATAGAGGTTTGTAGTTGAAACCGTTTGTGATAAACCATATATCACAGACGGTTTTTATTACAAATTGTCTGTAATAGTTGATTATCACAGACAGTTTGTACTAAAAGCTGTCTATGATAGTCAGCATCACAGATGGTTCGAAAGCCATGTCTGATGACCTTGTATTATTACTGACCCATAAACTTAGACAACTCACGAAACTATTTTTGATGATGTTTTTGAACCGTCTGTGATGGCCTGTTGTGCACTAGTGTCTTTATATGAAAACAAACGGTTATTAACAAGAATCGTCTGTGATAGTTGCGTATCACAGATGGTACACAGTCACGCTTGTAAAACTGTCTGTGATAATAACAGCATAGATGATCCCCAATAAACTGTCTATGACGAGGTGTCAAGTATAGCTTGTTTTGTAGTAGTGAATGACTAGCAACTCTATGAGCGATATGAGTTCTTCTATCCCATCTAAAGTAGCAAGTTCACTGCAGTTCACAATTTCCAATCTCCGCAATTCTGTGAGACAGCTAAACACATCTGCTAAGGGAAGGGCTATCAATTACCTTCGTTGTTAGCTCCACCATGCTCCCACAAACCTTACTGAAGCATTGCCTTAGCTTAACTGAGCCCCTAGCTCGTTGGTGACAAATTCCGCTGCTCGGCCAAGCCCCTCGCTGTGGACATCCCTCCATAGTGCCATAGCCTAAGCCAACCTCACCACGGCCTTTCCCTTGCTCTGGACAAGCTCAATCCAAGCTCATCTTCACCGATTAGCCTTCATGTGGCTCTGGTGCCATGGTCGACAGCCGTAGAACACCCCTCACCACCGCCCTTCTACAGGGGTCCCTAAACCTTGCAAAGCCCAAAAATGGGTTCTACTGTCTCCCAAGATCCCATTCATACCCTCAGTTGCCCTTGGGGGCCACCACAACCATCGCAATTGCACGATGTTGCTCTGCTGCTCCGGAGTGCTATTGCAACGCCATAAGGAAGATGACACTGTGCCAAGCAGGCCTAGGACACATAGTAGCATCCTAGTACACCAAAAGCTAACCAGGTCGAGATCATCATTGTAGACAACTATTCACTGAACTGACTTGTTACTATTTAAGATCTAACCCGTTCACTGTGAGAAATCCGTTACTATTCAAACTTGATCCAAAATGAATAGTAAAAACCAGGTACCATTCAACCCAAATCCGACCCATTACTGTTTTAGCCCAACCCATGATGAATAGTAAAAAATTCATTACTATTTACTGAAAATCCAATAAACATGTATCATTTATTTTGACAGTTTCAAGCCCGTTTAAACCATTTCGAACTCCGATTCACCATCGTAGAATCCAATAAGACCCTAACCAGCCTAAATACTATTCTGACCCAGGCCCAGTACTGTTCAGACCCGTTACTATTCATAGAGCCCGTTAACACCTATATATCCATTTCAACCATCTCGAGCCCAACTAACCCATTTTCAATTCTGCTTAGCCAAATCAAGCATCGCTTAAACCCTATTTGACCACATTCATTTTCTTTATATCTTTTTTGTTATTTTATTGTATTTTGTTCTCAGCTTGCATTCTACTAAGCAGGGACTTAGTTGTATTCGTTCTTTCACACTAGTATGCGGATTCGATTAGTTGACTAGCAAAGAGGCAACTGGAGCAATTAAGGTGGATGGTGTGAACCTAAAGCCTATAGAGAAATAGTTAGAGACTCTAGATAGAGGTAAGTCACATGTTTTTTATCATGTTGAACCTACACTGTTTTAATTGTTTATTTATAATACTTTCATTACAATTATTTGCACACTGTTATTTATTTAAAATAACTATTTAGAATGACATGATAATCTTGCTATGTCCTACCACTGGAAATGCCTTGTTTTACTTGTAAGCCATTTTTACCTTGAAAAGCCCTAGTAATAATAAACTACTATAAATATACCATGGTAGACTAAGAACTCACAATATTTTATACTACAAAGTGATTCGGCATTTTACCAATAGAATTATAAAATAGTACTAGAGTTAAGGATGAATTGTGGAAAGCCACGAGATGGTTGGAGTCCACAATCTTACCCTAGGAAAGAGGCTTGGATTGGAGTGCCACGGTGTACTGGGTTATTGGTTGTGGATAGCTACCTTATTGATGAATGTAAAGACTAGAACCTTATGCTGAGTAAATAACATAGTGATCGCTCAACCACAAGTTTTGATTTGTCAAACCTGGTCTAGTAGTTGCTCAAATCGATTGAATATCTACAGGAGGGTAAGGTATTCCAGAAAAGGGAATGGCCCACAGACAACGGGTGGTTTGGGAGGAAAGCCTTTCATACAACGGTAGGTCCATCCAAATCAGGTCGCTCGTTCCACTCAGGAATCCCAACACTGTG
This sequence comes from Dendrocalamus latiflorus, assembly GCA_017311315.1. Classification (NCBI taxonomy): domain Eukaryota; kingdom Viridiplantae; phylum Streptophyta; class Magnoliopsida; order Poales; family Poaceae; genus Dendrocalamus; species Dendrocalamus latiflorus. The sequence continues at coordinate 16,564,934 of CM029637.1, read as the reverse complement.
AGGTCCATAACCTACTCGATAGAGGCTATAGAAAGAGGAGAGCTATGAAAAACCTTGTTATCTCAACTCAATCGTACACTAACATGTTGTGTGTCTACATCTTGACATTATGAGTCCGAGATATCTTATGTGTAGGACCGAAATGGTGACAGAGGGGGGTGAATGTCGCTATTTTTGGAAACTTCCCAAGGACTCAAATAAAAATTCTTCTCCTATAGTAATGAATACTATGAAGAAAAAGATTTGGCTTACTGAAAACTCGCATTCACAGAGAGTGAGGACATGGCAAATAACCCAAATTAAATCACCAAGAAATGTCAAAAGATTCAGCAGCCCGAGAATATACTAAAAACTCTGAAACTTCAGTACTCATTCATACTTTCAAAAGATAGAGTAAATGATGGAATTCCTGGATTCTTTTTAGACCACAAGCATCAGACTATAATCCAAATAGCCTAGGGACTACAAACACCAAGGGAAATGAACACCAACACAAGAATTTTACAATTTGGGGAAAAACTGAAAATCAACAGAGGCAATACCAAAGTTTGAATTTCTCCCCAATCATTGAAGCTTTGGTCATGAGCTTTTGAGGATAGGTTAGCAATAACCTCTGGACAACATGTGCCAAGTTCCATGACATCTTGAGAAGGGGAACATGAAAAGCATCAAAACCCTAGAATATGCAAATGAGAACCAGAGGAGCACTTAAAACCAAATTTCTCAACAACCCTTCAATCTTTGCTCATGAAATTTTGCAGATATGTTAGCAATACCTAGAGGACTCCTCAGACCAGAAATTGAGACATCTCTTGAAGGGGAACAGAAAATACCTCAAACCCTAGAACAGACAAAGAATGAGCAGAGGAGGCTCAAAAACTAAAACTGAAATTAAACGAAGTTAGCTCTTGGGAGAATCGATCAAATCATCTTGAGGCACTATCCCATCATAGAGCAACCCATTTTGGCACTCCCCAGCAACAAACAACAAGAAATCAAGAAAACTCAGAAATCACCAGAAGACACCATCGAAGGAAAACATGCAACAGAGAACTGAAGACTCAATCTAGCTCAAATAAAATCATCTTGGATTGATAATGAGGAAGAGAGATACATGATTACACAGAGTATCAGCTCATACCATCCCTACAACCCCATACATGCTTGGATTGAGAGCACAAGCTACATCCTTCTCACAAGAACACAGGAACACTCAAGAGGAGTGCACAGAGAAAGACATCGAAGGGAACAACTCTTTGCCTTTCCTACCCACTCTCAACTACTAAAGAGCCAAAGGTAAAACCACCTCTAAAGGCTCTTTTGACTCACAAAACCCTAATTCACTCCCAAGTCCATATGGAGGCATGCAGCCCCTCCAATCCTATTTACAGCCCCTTGCTAACGGGTCTCCAACCCGTTACGCTGGATAAATCCAACGGAGCCCGCTCCCGCTTGTGCAGCCTTGCGAAATTCCCGTTTCGCCCCTCCTGCACCTTCCGAGAAGCTTCCGCGCTCCTTGTCGTCCAAGCCTCGCAACCACCTCGAGTCTACACCGTCTTCGACACATCCCGACCGTTCTGACCTCGACACCACCCATGTCTAGTCCGGTCACCTCGTGTCTCACCACGGCTCCGCCTCGACGTCCTGCAGCCACACAGACAAGAAACACGTCAAATAGCACCGCTCGATACATGAAAGCGTAAATAACATCATACTTACCAAGATGAGAGCAAGACGTCTGAACGCTAGACAAGATGACCACTCTAACCTATGCTAGGACTAACCCCAAAGCACCCCAATGCAATGCAACAGATAGGAGTAAGAGCATAATACATAAGATAAAGTAGTAAAGCATAAAACTCCCCCTCACAATAGTCCATAAGGACAAACCACCCCAAACTCTCCCCGCAGAGCTGAAAACCTAGAGCTATCCAATGGCTTGGTGAAGATATCAGCCAACTGGTGGTCACTCTCCACAAACTGGAGCACGATGTCACCCTTCTCTACATGGTCTCTAAGAAAGTGATAGCGAATATCGATATGCTTAGTCCGAGAATGCTGCACTGGGTTCTTAGCAATGTTAATCGCAGAAGTGTTATCACAAAAGAGTGGAACACTGTCGATAGCTAACCCAAAGTCCTGCAGGGTCGAGACCATCCAGAGTACCTGGCTACAGCAACTGGCTGCAGCAACGTACTCGGCCTCTGCGGTGGACTGTGCAACACCGGACTGCTTCCTCGAAGACCAGGAAACGAGAGAAGTGCCAATGAATTGGCAGGTGCCAAAAGTGCTCTTCCTATCTATCCTACAGCTGGCAAAGTCTGCATCCGAATAGGCTCTCAAGGAAAGACAGGACGAGGAAGAGTACCAGATACCATAGTCAATGGTAGCTCGAAGGTACCGAAGAATGCGTTTCACCACCTGGCGGTGAGATACGCGAGGAGAAGCCTGAAACCGAGCACAAAGACACACAGTGAAGTGTATGTCCGGTCTCGAGGCAGTGAGGTTTAAGAGGTAGCCAATCATACTCCGATACTCTTTCTGATCAACTGGCTCGCCATCCTCGTCTGGATCAAGAGTGGCGGAAGATGCCATGGGAGTCGACACAGGCTTACCATCAGACATGTCGAAGCGCTTCAGGAGGTCTCGAGTGTACTTGCCCTGATGCAAGAAGGTACCCTCCCGAGTCTGCTCGATCTGGAAGCCAAGGAAGAAGGTCAACTCGACCATCATGCTCATCTCAAACTTGGTGCTCATGACATCCGAGAACTGTGAAACGAGAGCATGAGAAGAGCCGCCAAAGATGATGTCGTCCACATAAATCTGGACGAGCAGAAGATCAGTGCCATGCCGGCGGATGAACAAGGTCTTGTCTACTTTACCCATCTCAAAACCATGACTCAACAAGTAGGACTTAAGCCTCTCATACCACGCTCTGGGGGCCTGCTTAAGTCCATACAAAGCTTTGGAAAGCTTGAAAACATGGTTTGGGTATTTGGAGTTTTTGAAACCTGGAGGCTGTCTCACATAGACTTCTTCCTCAATGAACCCATTAAGGAAGGCACTCTTGACGTCCATCTGGTAAAGCTTGAAACCCTTAGAAGCTGCAAAGGCAAGCAGGATTCTAATGGCCTCAAGTCTAGCTACAGGGGCAAAGGTCTCCTCAAAGTCAAGACCCTCAACCTGAGAAAAGCCCTGAGCTACCAGTCTAGCTTTGTTTCGAATAACCACCCCATCCTCACTCTGCTTGTTCTTGAACACCCACTTAGTCCCAATGACATTGTGACCTCGCGGGGGCTCGATAAGCGACCAGACCTTGTTTCTCTCGAAGTTCTCTAGCTCCTCATGCATGGCATTTACCCAAGACTCATCTGAAAGGGCATGACTAACATCCTTGGGCTCAAAGGTGGCAACGAAGGTAGAATAGAGACAGAAATGTGACATGCCAGACTTCGAGCGAGTGACTCGCTCAAAGAGGTCTCCAATCATCTGCTCAGAAGGATGCCTTTTTTGGATATGTCGGGGAGGTCCTAAATGAGATGAAGAAGTGGCCTCTACCTCATGAGCTGACGAGGTAGGAACAGAGCCACTAGCTCAAGAGGAAGCCGAAGGCATGGGCTGATCGCCTGGAGGTGCAGTGGAGGAAGGCACCTCGAGGAGTGGATGAGGGATTGGATCGGGTAGACAACCCTCATCTCCATCGTCCTCGTCATCCACAAAGATGGGCTCGGACTGCTCTAAAGAACCTGAGATATCGGGCCTAGTCCCCGGACTGGCCTCGTCGAAGGACACCTCACAGGTCTCTACCAACTTCCTCGTCATCCACAAAGATGGGCTCGGACTGCTCTAAAGAACCTGAGATATCGGGCCTAGTCCCCGGACTGGCCTCGTCGAAGGACACCTCACAGGTCTCTACCAACTTACTAGACTCGCAGTTCCAAACCCTATAAGCCCGCGAAGAAGGCGAGTAACCTAGAAAGATACCATCACAAGATCGTGACTCGAACTTGTCTAGGTTCCCGGACTTCAAAATAAAACACTTGCAACCAAACACACGAAAATGAGAGACGCTGGGCTTTCGCCCATATCTCAGCTCATAAGAAGTGCGGTGCAAGTGTGCCCGAAGAAAAACTCGATTTGAGACATGGCAAGCGGTAGCTATAGCCTCAGCCCAGAACTTCCGCGGTGTAGAGTACTCATCAAGCATCGTCCTGGCCATCGCGACCAAGGTACGGTTCTTCCTCTCCACAAAGCCATTTTGTTGTGGGACGTGCGGAGAAGAGAACTGGTGCTCTACACCTGTCTCACCACAGAAACTCTCGAAGTACGAATTCTTGAACTCCGTGCCATTGTCACTAAGGATTTCTCGTAAGGCACCCAGGAGCTCAACAGAAAAGCCTACTGAAAAGACCTCGGAAATGTGAAAATATCTCATCCTTCGAGGCTAAGAAAAACACCCAAGAAAACCTCGAATAGTCATCGACCACGACAAGAACATACCACTTCCCTCCTGCTGACTGCACTCGAGCTGGTCCAACAATGTCCATGTGGAGCAGCTGTCCCGGTGCATCAGTCATAGTAACTGTGACCGGAGGGTGAGAAGCGGCAACCATCTTGCCGTGCCGGCATGGAGCACAAACTAGATCTTTGACCATCTTGAGTTTCGGCAAACCACGAATGAGATCGTGGCCGCTAACTCGAGTCAAATGGTCAAATCCAATATGACCAAGTCTCCTATGCCAGAAAGAGAGGTCGCGGGACTCAGAAGCAACTAAACACCTGAGAGGATTACCAGAAGACTCAGAAAAATCAGCACGAAAGATCCTCCCAAAACGAGAAATCCCGCAAACCAGACTACCCGAAGAATCAAGAATTTTGCAATTGTTTTTCTTAAAGCTTACCTCAAAGTCGTCATCGGTAAGCTGAGAAACGCAAAGCAAATTATACTGCAGCTTACTAACCAATGCAACATCTTTCAAGATAAAAGAATCATTAATGCGCACAGTACGTTTGGCGATGACGCGCCCAGTTGAAGCATCTCCGAAGGTGATCGTCTCATCACCTGGAGTGCGGGCAAGGGAAGAAAACCAACGGGAATCTCCGGTCATGTGTTGTGAACACCCGGAGTCTACGAACCAAACCTTTCCCTTCCCTACCCGGCGAACCTGAGTCAACAAGAGAGTAAAGTCTCAGTACTGGGGTAAATCAAGAGTGATTTTGGCACCCAATACTGAACAACACGTCGAGTAGCAGAAGTAGCCACACACGACTGGCCTCTAGCTACCCTATGCTCTCTGTCACTCAAAGCAGAAGGTCTGTGAGCAGACCTGAAGCTGTTGCGGGGTCCGACTGCTATGGGAAAGCGAGTCGGAACACCAGCAACATGCTGATCACGCCGCGGGTAGCTATCTCGACGGGGGAAACGAGATCTACCCTCAGGACGGCGGAAGTCACGACTAGGAGCGGCACGAGGACGAAAACCAGAAAACTCAGAAAAACCAAGTCCTCGATGCTGCCCAAACCCATCAACCTGAATAGCTCTAAACCTAGTGCTGGTCTTAGGTGCACTCAGGGTCTGGGGCTGACCCTGAATACACCTAAGTGCCTCAGCACGGTCTCTACGCACAATCTTGGCGCGCCTGAAGCATCGATCGACTGTGTGTCCATCCTTCTGACAGAAGGTGCAGTGATACTTCACCTTCTGAGAGGTAGAAGCAGCACAGGGAGGCTTCGCCTTCTGAGAGGCTGAAGTAGTAGGTGGAATCACCTTACTATCAGAAATCCCCTGGACATAGCCCGCTGACTTAAATTGAACTTTCTCGGTCCTGGGCTTAGTCTCGATCACACCTGTTGCTATGGGTCTGAGCACGGCAGGTGGATGCTTCCTCATGTCCTCATAAAAATCATATCCTAGACCTTGATTAAATCTGCAGATCTTAGATTGGTCTAGAATAAGATTGAGCTTCTTCTTGCCTCCTACAAATCTCTCGAGAGTGTTCATAAGGTACCGACACTCCCGAAAGAGAGAGGTGCAAGAAGAGCAGAGGGAAGAAGAGACAGTAGAAGGTAAGGGAGCAGAAGAAGAACCAACAGCAGAGGGAAGAATGACTTGTGCACGCACAGCCGACTCTGAAGGGACAGTCCTACTGCTAGCTAGTTGATTCACGTCGCTAAGCGTCTCAACCTTACCCTGGGGCTTCTCCCCCTTCTCCACAATCACTTTACAAGCACAATGTGGCTTCTCTAGAAGGTCCTTAGTTAGCTTCACACATTTCTCATCCAATGCAATCAAGCCAGATTTTAGTTTGTTACAATTAATGCATGGTGAGCTAACAGGGTCCTTAGAAGCAAACTAAGCCAACTTCCTATCATGATCAATCATATCTTGAAACTGTTTGGAGACAGCTTCAAGTTCAGCAGTTAACTTAGGACAGTTCAAGCATGAATCAATCGGCTCAAGTAAAGAAGCTTGTAGTTCAGCAATTTTATGATCTGCCCGTTTTAAGTTCATCTTCAAGTTATTGCAATTTTCACAAGACTCGAGCAAATCAAGGAGCATGGCATAAGGTCCTCTAGCAGCAATGTCCTTAACCTCACATGAGGTGGGAGAAGTAGTCTCATCAGTAGTAAGTAGGGTAACAGCCATCCTACTCAACTCTAACTCAGCAAGCAGACTAACATTCTCCACCTTAACAATATCAAGCTCGGAGGACACACTATCATGCGAGGTCCTTAGTTTCTCCATGTCACCCAACAGAGCACAGCATGTATCACAATCATCACGGGAGGGAGCAGATGTAAGTGAGTAAGCTCCCGTGATAGTCTATCTACTTCCTTCTCTAACTCAGTACACCTAGCCCTAGCTCTAGCATGAAAACCACCTAGCTTAAGAAAAGCATGATTGAGCTGGTCGTAGGTGGGGCATACCTCGTCCGAGTCGGAGTACAGCTCGCTGTCGCTCAGTTCGCCCTCGAGGGCCATGAAGCACATGCCGGAGAAGTCGTCGCCGCTCTTGGGATCTTGGTCACCCGTCCTGTCGTCGTCGCTCCATCCCTCCACCTCGCTGAGGTCGAGGTCGTCGAACACGGTGAGGACGCGGTGGAACAGCTTCTTGGCCTTCCCGAAGTCGCGGAACTTCTTGCCTTGAGGGTGCGCTGGAGTCTTCTTGTTGCGGTTCTTGTCGGTGTAGTCTAGGGCTGGATAACGAGCTGGCTCGGCTCGGCTCGGCTCGGCTCGGTCTGGCTCGGTAGATAACGAGCTGGCTCGAGCTGGCTCGTTATAACTAACGAGCTAAAAAGCCAGCTCGGCTCGGCTCGACAAAAAGCTCGAGTTAGCTCGTTTGGCTCGTGAGCCAGGGCAAAAAAATATCTCCATCATATATTCATCCATGGAAGTTTGGCTCGTTAGGCTCGTTTGGCTCGTTAGGCTCGTTTGGCTCGTTTGGGTACAATAGAGTACAAATTAATACATGCATGGCTCGTTTGGGTACAATAGAGTACAAATTTACACATTAACACATGCAATAGAGTACAAATTAGGTCCATGGAAGCAGCATATGCATATCTAAATTCCTGGAAGCATGGCTCGTTTGGCTCGTGAGCGGCTCGCGAGCTGGCTCGAGTTGGCTCGTTATAGCTAACGAGCTAAAATCTTGGCTCGGCTCGACTCGTTATCCTAACGAGCCGAGCCGAGCCGAGCCGAGCCAGCCACGAGCCGAGCGAGCTAACGAGCTTCGAGTTTTTCGTCCAGCCCTAGTGTAGTCGTTCTTGCCCTTCTCCAGCTTGGGGCAGTTTGCCCGAATGTGGTTAGGGCCACCACACTCGAAGCAAATCACGGGTCCTTCCCTCTTTTTGTCCCTCCTCCTCTTGTAAGCATGGGAAAACTTCCGAGCTAGGAGGGCCAGTTGCTCATCCTCGAGCTGCTCTAACTGATCATCAGCTACGTCACATAGAGCAGCAAGGGAGAAACCGCAAAGCGAATCAGAAGAAGGACCAGAAGAAGAAACAGGATCGGTGACCGAGGCCATCGACTATGACTTCGACCTACGAGAGACAATGTCAATCTCGTGAGTCTTGAGGCGCGAGTACAGCGCGTCAAGAGTCAAGGTCGAGAGGTCTGTCGTGTCTTTGATGGTGGTCACTTTCATCTCCCAAACACGCAGATCAAGTGCCGCAAGCATCTGACGAGCGTTGTCCAAGTCGGGGTATGTGAGACCGACCGCTCGGAGGTTGCTCAAGATCTTGTGGAAACGCACGAAGCACTCATCGAGGGACTCACCAGCAAGCATCTCAAATTTGTTGTATTCTCGCTTGAACTGGTCCTGTTGAACCGTTTTGATCTGGGTGGTGCCCTCATGGTATGCGTCGAGGGTCACCCAGATATCGTAGGCGGACAACAGGTGGGAGATGCGATCGAACTCGCTACGACTCAGGCCCTGGATAATGATGTTCCTTGCCTTAGCGTTTGCCTCAACATCATGCATATTCCCAGCATTGATGTTCTCATCGGCAGGAACAACAAACCGGACCTTGACCTTGCGCCAGATAGCGTACCCCTGAGCCTGGATGTATGTCTCCATTCGGCTCTTCCAGAAAGGGTAATCGATGCCATCGAAAATGGGCGGCTTGGTCGAGTACTTGTCCGTCGCCATGGCTCTTGAGACCGGTTAAGATCTATTGATTAGAGCTAACCGGCTCTGATACCAATTGTAGGACCGAAATGACGATAGAGGGGGGGTGAATGTCGCTATTTTTGGAAACTTCCCAAGGACTCAAATAAAAATTCTTCTCCTATAGTAATGAATACTATGAAGAAAGAGATTTGGTTTACTGAAAACTCGCATTCACAGAGAGTGAGGACATGTCAAATAACCCAAAACAAATCACCAAGAAATGTCAAAAGATTCAGCAGCCCGAGAATATACTAAAAACTCTGAAACTTCAATACTCTTTCAGACTTTCAAAAGATAGAGTAAATGATGGAATTCCTGGATTCCTTTTAGACCACAAGCATCAGACTATAATACAAATAGCCTAGGGACTACAAACACCAAGGGAAATGAACACCAACACAAGAATTTTAGAATTTGGGGAAAAACCAAAAATCAACAGAGGCAATACCAAAGTTTGAATTTCTCCCCAATCATTGAAGCTTTGGTCATGAGCTTTTGAGGATAGGTTAGCAATAACCTCTGGACAACATGTGCCAAGTTCCATGCCATCTTGAGAAGGGGAACATGAAAAGCATCAAAACCCTAGAATATGCAAATGAGAACCAGAGGAGCACTTAAAACCAAATTTCTCAACAACCCTTCAATCTTTGCTCATGAAATTTTGCAGATATGTTAGCAATACCTAGAGGACTCCTCAGACCAGAAATTGAGACATCTCTTGAAGGGGAACAGAAAATACCTCAAACCCTAGAACAGACAAAGAATGAGCAGAGGAGGCTCAAAAACTAAAACTGAAATTAAACGAAGTTAGCTCTTGGGAGAATCGATCAAATCATCTTGAGGCACTATCCCATCATAGAGCAACCCATTTTGGCACTCCCCAGCAACAAACAACAAGAAATCAAGAAAACTCAGAAATCACCAGAAGACACCATGGAAGGAAAACATGCAACAGAGAACTGAAGACTCAATCTAGCTCAAATAAAATCATCTTGGATTGATAATGAGGAAGAGAGATACATGATTACACAGAGTATCAGCTCATATCATCCCTACAACCCCATACATGCTTGGATTGAGAGCACAAGCTACATCCTTCTCACAAGAACACAGGAACACTCAAGGGGAGTGCACAGAGAAAGACATCGAAGGGAACAACTCTCTGCCTCTCCTACCCACTCTCAACTACTAAAGAGCCAAAGGTAAAACCACCTCTAAAGCCTCTTTTGACTCACAAAACCCTAATTCACTCCCAAGTCCATATGGAGGCATGCAGCCCCTCCAATCCTATTTATAGCCCCTTTATAATGGGTCTCCAACCCGTTACGCCGGCTAAATCCAACGGAGCCCGCTCCCGCTTGTGCAGCCTTGCGAAATTCCCGTTTCGCCCCTCCTGCACCTTCCGGGAAGCTTCCGCGCTTCTTGTCGTCCAAGCCTCGCAACCACCTCGAGTCTACACCGTCTTCGACACATCCCGACTGTTCTGACCTTGACACCGCCCGTGTCTAGTCCGGTCACCTCGTGTCTCACCACAGCTCCGCCTCGACGTCCTGCAGCCACACAGACAAGAAACACGTCAAATAGCACCGCTCGATACATGAAAGCGTAAATAACATCATACTTACCAAGATGAAGTCCAAACCTGTCGAATCACAGAATATACATCCTAATCCATACGACCAAGTTTGACCAAGTCCGACCGAGCCCGATTGCACCACGCAACGTCAAGGTCCGAACCACCCAAACCAAACTCGACTCACTTAAACCGATGTCAATTACTCATCATTCACATGGGATGACCTCCACATGGTCTCTCATTATGGGTAAAGCTAGGCAACTCTACAAAGTCAAAATTATAAATGATATTCAAATATACCGTGCTTTCCGGGAAATAAAATTGTGTTTCATAGGTGATTCCAATAATAAAGCACAAGTAGCTTTGGTGAGATTCCAAATTGGTAACTGAGCTAATTGAACCCCTTTTTCTTTAAGAAGTTAACCTTTTGTCTTTTGTGTTCAAAATTGTATCCACAAATATAATAATAAAATCAACCCATCCCATCTCTTGAAATACTGGCAATTAGTTAAATAGCATTTTCCCTATATGACTTGCGGAGTACTTACTATACTCAATGTTGCTTATTTTTATCAGAAGAAATATCAGAAGAAAAAAATGCTTCAAGTTTTTGTATTAGAGTTACTATCGCACTCAAGTATTCCTACGAGAATTTCTTCAATTCTTCTTCTGAATGTAAGTTACTTTTTAGGTTTGAACTCCCTTATATTTTCTAAAGTTGTGCATTAAGTCATAATTTAATCAAGTTAAGTTACAGCGTACTTCAAGATTTCAATTAGAATATCACTCCAACATATATTCAGCATAGCCCCGTTGCAAGTTTATACTTCGGCATTCTAGTTCCACTAATTTGAAATATATTCATCGCCTAATAATTAGTGGTAACTCTCGTCATAGTCCAACATCCATACCATCCCACAAAATTTAACATTCCATACCATCGCTTACTCCTGTGGGTTATGTATATCGTGCACCCACCGGTAGTAACTCTGAACGATTGAACAGCTAGATGTACCAGGATGCACTAACTGAAATTCTCACCTTAAACTTTTTATATGGGATCATTTGAATAGATACCAAATAATCATCCCAAAGAATAGTTTTGTGACTTGACTCCCAAGGACATGTTTTTTGGTCTTTTTAGAGGAAAAAAACTTCCTTTTTGCCCAACGTCCGTGATGACAACTAATGACGTAAACCTTAATTAATAAATACCCTACATAATCCCTATGACCTTAACCCCTAGTCGTATCATGCTTCTAATGTGTGAGTTGTTGGAACTACTAGCTACGTAAGCGCGGCGCATGCCGCGCTAGGTACCGTGTGGGCCGAAATAAAAGAGACAATAATTCGCGGGGAGTTTCATAAAAAAACCGAGGACACATGCGTAATTTCGGAAAAATCAAAGGTCTTTTTCGTAAAAAAACCGAGGACATGTAAGGACTTGTACGTAAGTTAATAAGGATCTATACGTAATTTTGGAAAACCGCGGGGAGCTATCCAACAAAAAGAATACGCAATTTCGGTGAAGTGGAGGGGTGTTTCAGAAAAAAAAACCTGATAGGGACTTTTTCGCGCGAACCGAGGACCTTTAAGCGATTTCCAAAAACTAGGGGGGCTTTTCGCAAGAATACTGACGTGGCTAGCCTCTCCATCATATGTCAAGTCTTAGTGTTCTTCATTAAGCGATTCCCTGACAGTGCATATCTTTTTTTTTTTGAACGGGCAACAGTGGATATCTAGTTCATGTCTATTTGATATTGTTGTAGTCAGACTGGAAGCATGATAGCCCAATAAATACGTTCACAAGAGCAGGTTTACCTTGCTGACATAGTTGGAATGGTAAAAAAACATTACGTACATCTCTGTAACCAAAAGAGGCCACATCCGGATCCACTACTTGGAACCATGGGACAACCGATGGCGTTTTCTTTGCCAGGTATACAGTTGGAATCTTAGTATTTATTTATGTGCCTTCGCCTGTCTACACGAGGAAACATCTAGATTCCAAGAGAATCGGTACACATACATAAATATTCTAACTATGTATGTATGTATGTATGTATGTATGTATGTATGTATGTATGTATGTATGTATGTATGTATGTATGTATGTATGTATGTATGGAAAATTTACCTTCTACTCCCAAGTATAGTTACCCCCATATCAAATATACCACCTAAATAAAATTAAAATACTCCTTTATCAGTTTAGATATACTTATATACTAATTTTAAGATATTCCAATATGGTATATAACAAAGACCTAACCCGCAATGGATTATGTAAGATTTAGAGGGAGGTTGGGTTCGTGCCCTCATTGCTACATCATGGAGTTGTAGCCGCTTGAGTGGCCGATGGTTGAGCTTCTTTAAGGATACTTGGTGGCGGTGAAGCTTCAAGGTCATCATCCGAACCACTGGAAGGCTGCTCCTCCTGGGAGTGAAGGTAGGGTAATGGGAGGCTAGGCAGAGCGCCGAATCTTGGGGGGGATATTCGTAGGTAGTGGTTGCGGATCCGATGAGAGTCCGCTGGTTTGGTGGCGACGTAGCTAGGACGACTAGTGGCGAGCTAGGAGGTGGTGGTGGAGGGGTGGCCGGGCGCAACCCACCCCAAGTGAGTGGGGGGTGGGGTGGGGGCAGAGCATGGGATAGGGAGGTCTGGAGGTGCGGGATATGGATCTAGTAGAGGGCCGAGAGCTTCGTGGTCACCGCGGGGTGGCTAGCGGCGGGCCGGGTGGGTTCAGTGTGAGCTATTGTGAGACCTCAATGCATGTTTCCCTTTTACACCATTATAATTAGCCGTGGGCAATCTAAAGGACACGTGCGTTCATCTTTTCTCGATTATAGAGATAACTTCTAGAATTATTACTTATTTACGTAACTTTGTGGTATTTCTTGCCTACAAAGCTAGTGATATGCCTTTAATCTCAGCAGTTTACTGTATTATATATTGCAATCTCTAAATTAAGTCCACGCTAGCTTAAGAAAGCATGCGCAAGGCAGAACAGCATCCAATTATCTTCAGCAAATACCTTTGCACGGGTTCCACGCAGGCTCAAAGAAGACTAAAACCATATATTATTTTTAGTTTTTTTTTTGTGGAGGAGGTATCTTTTTTGTTCAGCTAATACGTGTATGTGAAGATAGCCACGTCAAACATCGTAAATCTTAAAGCACATTAACGAGTATTGATTTCAAATCTTTGTTCAAGTAAAGTAACTCTTTTATAGGTATGTAAGGGTACACACGTCAAAGCACATCCAATATATTGATTTAGGTGCTGGGCATTTTACGGTCACACATCATAGTTGCTATCAAGTACTGTATAGCTGCTAGCTAGTAAGGTGTTTACTAACAATATATGATTACTAGCAAGTGATATGTAGTTACCACTGCTAGGTAAATAGTTACTTCTCTCAATCACACACAGTTGCTAGTTTAGAGTCAACGTTATCATGATATTTCCAAAACATAGTCAACATGGTTCTTGTTTTGTAGACCTCATCATAAAGAACACAATAATGCAAATGTAATTCAAGTGATCAGACCTTCAGTTAATGAGATATAATTGTGTAAAGGTTACGACAGAAGCAAGTAATAAATCGTGTCTCAGTGAAGAGAAAGAAAAACAAAAGGCCACCTGAGAGGAAAAAAAAAGCTAGAAGCAGAATCACGAGAGGCGCTCCTCTCCAAACGACTTTAGTTTCTGACTTTTTCTTACATTCAAAACTTCAGCTTTTTTAGCTTTTTGGTGTTTTTTTCTTTTATTTTTTTCATTCTTGGTGATGATGTAATGGTTTTTTCAAAAAAAGTTCTCTTTTTTATTTTTTTTAGAAAAAAGTAACATACGTTATAATATAATTCCAACCAAAAATCCCACCAAGAAGTTAAAAAAAGGAGAAAATTGCTATTATAGGACGCGAAACAATGGGCTTCGCTATTATAGGACTCCAAACGTCGACTTCGCTAAAACGACCCTTGAAACATTGGCACTTTGTTATAGATGACATTTGGTCTTTTTAATCTCTTTTCTCAACTAAAATACATGTATTTTACCATGATGTGACCGTATTGCCCTTCTGCCTCATTCACGTAAGAGATGACCTTTCGTTTCCTTCGTACGTTTGTTTCCTTCGTCCGACTCTGTTCGTCTCCGCCGCCCAAAACCCCGACATGGAGCCCCAGCCCGGCGATCCACCGTCGCCGGCCGGCAATCCCCCGACGGCGGCCGGCCATCCCCCGACGACGCCCTCCCCTGGCCTGGACGCACGGGCTGGCGAAGCCCAGACGGCGGCCAGCCATCCCCCGAAAAGGTCAATAGATGTAGGATGCTTCGAAAATGCAATTGAGCCAAGATTTCATTGACAGTAATATACATATTGAGGTGTATTGTGAGATGAACGGGAACACCAGGTCAAAACACAACTTTAGTTTGTCAGCTTCACAGAATCCTTTTTGTCTAGGATAATTTTTGGAATCTTATGTACACACACAGTCGGTTTAGTTGCTTGAAACCGTGATATAATTTTTATGAACTTTACCGGTATGCCCATCTGACTATGGGGTTGATCCCTCTGGGCAAAATCCTCTGTTATGCGCATAAGATAATGTCAGCGGAGATCCTTGTGCACACACCAACGTCACAAAACTGATAGCTCAAATACCGTTTGTGTCGATCATCTCAGGTGCGCCGAGTTCAGAGTCTTGTGGAGACCTTGGACAAGCTGAAGGCAAGAAATGCGAACCCCTTCAGTGATCCCAGGCGGCGGCCTGCCTGCCCAGGGCACATCTGTCCTCCAAACACACAAGGGCAAAAATGTCATCCCATGGCAAAATACATGTACTTTAGATGAGAAAAGTGATTAAAAGGACCAAATGTCATGTATAACAAAGTGTCAACGCTTCAAATGTCGTTTTAGCGAAGTCAACGATTGGAGTCCTATAATAGCGAAGCCCATTATTTCGTGTCCTATAATAGCAATTCTCAAAAAAAAGTACTTATAGCAGTGCAGGCAGGCAAGTGTACGTGGGAGCGCTAAGCTGCACGCTATGGTACCGCGTTAGTCGCGTCTCATGCAAATTACGATGGAACGTACTGCACGGACATGTGACAACTACTTTTTTTTAATGCCAGCTCAGGCCTTTAGGTTCAACTCCATTTGTTTATCCCACCAAAGAAAAAACCCCTCTCCTCCTCCATTTGTTTATCCCACCGAAGAAAAAAAAACCCCTCTCCTCCATTAACCATTTCTTCCCCCAAAATCCTTGTGGGAGAGAGAGCATTTCTTCCCCCCAAGCTCTGGCCATCCTGGGGCGGCACCAGGCACTTGACATGGGTGGCGCTTGTGCTTTGAGCTCCAGTGCGCATTGGTGCCCCGTGGTAGTAACTTGAGGTTAGCAGCTGCTCACCTTACTATCTACTAAGCTCTGACTCCATGGGCTGGAGATGTCATGCCATTTCCCAGGTCGGAGGCTATCAGGCAGACGCAAGTTACTACCACCGCGCACCGATGAGGCACTGGAGCTCAAAGCACCAGCGCCGCCCAAGTCAAGTGCCCGGTATGGCCATATAGGGATACAAACGGATCGAATACGGACAGATAATATCTTTACCATATTTATTTCTATATTTTTCTCAGATGTGGATATGAATACAGATACCTCAGATACGAATACAAATACGAATAATATCGAATACAGATACGGAGCGAATACGAATCGAAACGAATACGGTCACGAATATTTATCGGAATATAAAAACCCTTAAACTACACATCCAAATCAATAAAAACACATAAATAGTTTATCTTGCCAAAATATTAATGAAATCTAAATAAGCATAAGTATTTTTATCCACAATAGTCATACCATTGTACAGATTTTAAATCTTCTAATGACAGTTAATTTTTTCTAAAATCCTAAATAATTATTAATGGATTTCTACAATTTACATGTGACTAACAAATTAATTAAGAATTTAAATTTGCATCAAAATGATTTAAATGGTAGTGCATCAATTTAATCGGTACAAATTTTAATCTACCGACAATACTAAATTTATTTTTAATAAACATTAATATTTGCTAGTGAGTTGGTGGCAAGGGAGATGAGACAGGCTAGCTTGGGCTAGGCAATGTTGGGCTAAAATCTCGGATATCTGGATAATCCGTATTCGTATTCGCCAAATATCAGGCCTACTGTATCCGTATTCGTTTCTGACAAAAAAATCCGTATTTGTTTCGGATCCGAGAATTATCCGAAGAAAATCCGATCCGACACAATTCGTATTTATTTTCATCCGAATCATCGGAAATTATCCGACTTATTTTCAGCCCTGCCGCCGCAGGATGGTCAAAGCTTTGGGGGAAGAAATGCTCTCTCTCCCCCGATGACTTGGGGGAAGAAATGGTTGATGGAGGAGAATGTTTTTTTTTCTTCGGTGGGATAAACAAATGGAGTCGAACCTAGAGGCCTGAGCTGACATTAGTCAAAAGTAGCTGTCACATGTCCGTGCAGTACGTTCCATAGTAATTTGCATAAGATGCGATTAACGCGCCACCATAGCGTGTTAGCGGCTTAGCACTCCCACGTACCTTTGTCGGCCTTAACTTTTAGTTAAAATTATACTATAGCAATTATTAATTTTTTTAATAAAAATAAAAAAGTTCAAAAGATGAGAAAAAAGTAAAAAAACCGTTACATCGTTACAGACAATACAAAGGAATAAAATAAAAAACAAAAAAAAACAAAAAAGATGAAACTAGAAGCTAACAAATTTCAAATAGCTTCTAATTTGAATAAGCTGGATACTAGAAAAAACTAAAAACTGAAATAGTTTAGAGTAGGACCTACCTCTCGCCATTCTGCTTCGGGCTTCTTTTTTCCCTCTCACGTGGCCATTTGTTTTTCTTTCTCTTCACATAGACATGGTTTGTTATATATACTTGTTTCTCTTATAACCTTTACACAATTATATCTCATTAACTGAAGGTCTAACTTGAATTACATTGTATTATTGTGTTCTCTATGATGAGGTCTACAAAACAAGAACCATATTGACTATGTTTTGAAAATATCGTGATAACGTTGACTCTCAACTAGCAACTGTGTGTGATTGAGAAGTAACTATTTACCTAGTAGTGGTAACTACATATCACTTGCTAGTAATCATATATTGTTAGTAAACACCTTATTAGCTAGCAGCTATATAGTACTTGATAGAAACTAAGACGTTGGATGTGCTTTGACGTGTGTGTACCTTTACATACTATAAAAGAGTTACTTTAGTTGAACAAAGATTGAAATCAATACGCATTTATATAATTTGAGATTCTTGATGTTTGACGTGACTATCTTCACATACACATGAAAGTTACTTCAGCTAAACGAAAAACGATACCACCCTCACAAAATAACGAAAAACAATACCTGGTTTTAGTCTTCTTTGAGCCTACGTGGAACCCGTGCAAAGGTATTGCTGAAGATAATTGGATGTTGTTCTGCCTTGTGCATGCTTTCTTAAGCTAGCATGGACTTAATTTAGATTTCAATATATAATAGAGACAACTACTAAGATTAAGGGCATATCACTAGCTTTGGAGGCAAGAAATACCACAAAGTTACGTAAATAAGGAAAAATTTTAGAAGTTATCTCTATAATCGGGAAAAGAAGAAAGCACACGTCCTTTAGATTGCCCATGGCTAATTATAATGGTGAAAAGGGAAACACGCACTGAGCTCTTGCGATAGCTCAGGCAACATTGAACCCACCTAGCCTACCGCTAGCCACCTAGGCCGTGGCGACCACCAAGCACTTGGCCCTCTGCCAGATCCATATCCCGTACCTCCAGACCTCCCTATCCCATGCCCTGCCTGGCCACCCACTCACTTGGGGAGGGTTGCACCCCGTCCACCCCTCCACCACCACCTCCTAGCTCACCACTAGTTATCCTGGCCACAGCGCCACCAAACCAGCCAATCTTGTCAGATCTACAACTTCCACCTTCGAATATCCCTCGAAGATTTTGCGCGGCCTCTCGCTACCCTACCTTGACTTCCCGAAGGAGGCACCTCTCGAAAGTTCGGATGACGAGCTCGAAGCTTCACCGCCACTAAGCAGCCTTAATGAAGCTCAACCACCGACCACTCAAGCGGCTGCAACTCCAAGATGTAGCATTGAAGGTAGGAACCCAACCTCCCCCTAAGTCTTACAGAATCCATTGCGGGTCAGGTCTTCAGCGCGTAGGCTGACCTTTGCAGGGTACATTCACTATGCATGTTGTCTCAAATCAGTTGTAATTGCTCCCACTCATCACCTCTAGGCTGATGGAATTGAAAGCTGTGAGATTGGTCTGCTCCCCTGCGCTCCCAATGGTGCATTTCCTGTCTAGAATCCCATCATGATGTGCCAGAGTCATCTACCACTACAGTTAGTAGGAGAAAGCATTCGACCCCCCCCCCCAACAACTCCCTACAAGCTCAGCCATAGTGGAAGCTTGTCAAACTAAAGTATTGGTGGCGTAAAGATCACAAAAAGACAGAATGCACTCCCAAGAGCTCATTCAAGATAGCTCTGAGTCGCAATCACCAGGTCTTCCTAGAGTGCACAAAAGGGATGTGCTTCAATTGCCTCAGCCATGACCCCTCCAAGTGCTTTCGCTGCCTGTGCTCCAACCACAAATCCAAAGAGTACCGCCGCTTATCAACTTCCCACCCCCACCTGCCCCTCCTACATGCATAGCTACTCCACCTCGTGACTCCTAACTGCAACTGTCGGCCACCAGATTCATGGCCAGCCCCAACCATGGTGACCCGGGTACCTGCCCAGCAGAGGACGCTTGCATCATCCCCTCAAGCAGGGAGCTACAAAAGCATGAAGCCTACTCGACCATCATCTGGCTGGGCAAAACATGGCCGGAGACAAAGCTCTGCACCATCATCGAAGCTTTAAGGAGGAGGTTCAACCTAAGGTCCTCTGACTTCTCAGTGCACCACCACTACCCTAAGAACTTCTTCGTCAACTTCGAGCACAAGCACCAAAAAGATGAGGTGACTAGGCTCCACAATTTTGACTTCCACGACCTTGCGATCCATGTGAGGCCTTGGAAGCCACTTTGTCATACCTTTGGGGTGGCTCTAAAGTTCCACATGAGACTGTGTCTGGAGGGCATCCCATTGCACACATGGAACAAGGAGTTAGGTTGCTAGTAGAGTAATCCAACAAGATGTGTGTACACTCAACTTCGCATGGACGGCAAATCCCAGCTCCATACCTAAGGTAACCTGGCTCACCTTCACTGATCACTCTCGTGATGCTTCATCATCAGATCTACAGACTGATACAACTCAGTCTAAATGATGCAATAAGGGGCTCACCTTCAGGGTCCACTACACCTGGACTTCATCGAAGACTACTCGGGTGCCCCACTTGAGGCTGACCTTGGCACAACCAACTATGTCCCTTTCAAGCCCGCGAAGTATGGCCCGTCCTAGTGCCTCAGTGTTGTTGATGGCACCCTAGAGCTTGAGGAAGGCCAACACAACCATAATCATAGCAATGAGACTGCCTGGCAAGACAGGGGCGCCACTGGCAACTCCTATGACAACAAGCATGGGAAGCCGACTCACGAAGTGTGCCACGATGATGATAAGTATAGCAATAAGTGGTATGACAGTGATGACAATGACCATCATCACCAAGCAAGCACAACCAGCTAGGTCGATGGAGACCCTCCACCCATGAGGCTGGCCAACATGGGAAGTCACATGCTCCAAAGCGCCTTCGTGATAGATCCCCATGGCCGCACCACACCACCAGAGGAGACTATTGACGGCAACACGACACACCAGCTAGCCCGTCATCTTCAACTCTGTCGAAAACCAGCATGGCAACTAGCCAGTTTCCACCGATGAGAAGCTCAAAGACTACACGGACTGCACTCTGCAAGCGTTGTTTGCCTCCCACGTTGCGCTTCTTCACCAAGAGCTAGCGAAGCTCCTTGATAGCAAACTACATCAATTCAACGAGGAAGTGCAATGCAACAGCTAGGCATGGCTCCGCAAGGCTGAGTAGTATGTGGGTGCAGTGAAAGATGCTAGCAACCAATTACTCTTACAACTCCACCATGATGTGGTCTCCGACCGCTGCAGTGTCAACCTGACGGACTCGACACGCTACACTTCAACACTAGTGGACAGGCTTGCAACATTAGCTCTTGCCCATAACCAAGCTCAGCATCCACGCTCCACGACAACATTACCCAAGGTCGCTCATGCCGAGAAGATGGTTTCTAGCTTGCTGCAGTAGGATAGGGCAAAGCTGTGAGCCGAGAAGATGGTTTCCATCTTGCTGCAATAGGACAAGGCCAATCTGTGCGTCAATGCCTCGCTGCAAGCAGCACTACTCTTCGAAGTGCCGGTGTCTCCAGTAGGCACTACCTCCATGCCACCAGCCGTTGTTGCATTCATTTCATCGGGTGATGCCTTCGAGGTTGCAACGCCACTGATGCCTGCTGCTATGATGATTGCGGACATTGCCTTCACTATAGTGTCTCCAGTGGGCACTACCTCCACGCCACTAGCTGCTGCATTCACGTTAGTGGATGAGGCCTTTGAGGTTGCAATGCCATCGACGCTTATTGCTGCAATGATGTCGGCTATTGTCTTCACTGAGCCATTACCTACAGGCCTTGCTTTCCATCCTCCACTACTAACATAGCAAGCTCAGCTCCCCTACTCTTCAGATGACGTCCACCATAGTGCAACTAGCCGCAACACCAGTTGTTTTGCTCGCCAACGCACTAATGGCCGCTACCCCTAGGCTGGAAACAGAGGGAAATGGTACCCACCACTGCCCGGCATGTCACTCAGGGACAAAGGTCATCGTCAACAGCCATGATCAGCAACCCCAACACTCAGGGTGGCAGCTACACTCAAGGCGACAACAACAACAACATGATGGCTAACATCTTCACATCACTTGCACTCTCCCTCCTGCTTGCACCTTTGCTGACAATGCCAATCAAGCGAAGCTAATTCCCAGACTTCACACCTCACCGCAGCAAACGCCTAGTGACCAAGCGATGCAACACTTCTCTCATAAAGCACACCTATGAAGTCCTAGGCTGCAAGCTCAGTGTTCTTGAAGAAGAGTAGGCCATGACAAACTAGACAATCAATCAATTCTTGGCCATGTTCAATGGACCATTGCCATCGATGGCCATATACGCCCTCTCCACACTTTTTTGCTTCAACTCAGAGCAAGCTTCTTAGATTGATGATGCCTTGGCGGAACAAGCAGAAGCAGCGTAGCTAGAGCTTGAAGACGTAGCCACTCAAATGGCTATGTAGTCGTACTACCACCTGCCTGTCTATTCTTAGAAGGCCAACCCCACTAAATGAGGCCTTCAGCTAGTAGGAATTTCATCAAAGTGACTTGTGTTTTTGCTTCTACCATCACCTTCCCCTGTGTATACTTTGTTAGCTCTCTTAAATGGATTGCACTAGCCGTGCCACTACTGAACTACTTCCTAGTCATGTTGTTACTACTTAAGTACTTGCTAGTCTTGTTGTCAATGCACTTTGCCTTCCTCTGGGTGTATTGCATGCAACTTATACCGTTGGCTACTTCTTAACAGCCCAGTCGACCTACTTCCTTATGGTCATCAAAGCACCAAAATGTGTGCTAAAAATTCTAAGGTGGCGGACGAGATAGTTCCTCTTGGTTGGGTCAGAATAGTTAACGGGTGGCATGTGTAAGGTCAATTGGGATAGAATCTTCAAACCTACATACCTTGGGGGCTTGGCCTCCTGGACCTAGAGAGCTTTGCCAAGGCATTGAGACTTAGATGATGTGGCACGAATGGGGAGTCAAAAACAAATCTTGGCAGGGAATAGAAATCTCGTGTGATGAACATGATCGACTACTCTTTGGAGCAGCAATCACCATAACAATTGGTGATGGCAAAAATGCATCCTCTAGAATTTGGCTTGGGCAGAAGGAAAGCGACTACATGACATCGCGCCGACTATCTTCAGTGCCTCTAGGAGAAAGAACCGCACCCTACAGACCAAATTAATAGAGAGCAAATGGCTACAGATCTGAATTGGCTAGCCAGAATAATGTCACAACACACACAAGAGCTTATCTCTATCTGGGGCCTCATCTTCGCAACAAAACCTTCAAGAGGGACTAGAGGATACAATCACATGGAAGCTAACTTCGAATGAAGTCTACAATGTTGTCTCATCATACAAAGCATAGTTCTTGGGAGCAACAAACACCACCATGAACACCCTAGTCTGGAAAACTCGGGTGCCTCAAAAATGTAAAACCTTTGCCTGGTTGGTGCTACAGAATAGGCACTGGACGGTGGATTACTTGTCCTTGCGAGGGTGGACAAATCAATTAACACGCCCCCTATGCAGACATGTAGCAGAGTTAGCCATCCACCTCTTGGTCGAGTGTCATTACACAACAAGAATTTGGCCCTCCATCGTACAATGCACCACATGCAACTAGATCAACCAGGCAACCTGGCAGACCTTCTCCTCAGTTCAACACTGGCGGGAGTCAGTTATCCTCACACCTAAGTGCCATGGAAAGCATTGGTGACGCTAGTAATGCTGGTCACATGGGAAATCTGAAAAGAATGG
This sequence comes from Dendrocalamus latiflorus, assembly GCA_017311315.1. Classification (NCBI taxonomy): domain Eukaryota; kingdom Viridiplantae; phylum Streptophyta; class Magnoliopsida; order Poales; family Poaceae; genus Dendrocalamus; species Dendrocalamus latiflorus. Next base: position 16,542,030 of record CM029637.1, on the reverse strand, counting down.
AATGCTTGGATTTTTCATTCAACAACGACCACCCATGTCCTTGGTTGCTAAGATAAAAGATACCGAAACATGGGTCCTAGCGGGAGCCAAGAGGCTAGCGAAGATCTCACAAACCTCTATAATAGTTTAAATAAACTTTTCACTATCCTCTAGTGGTGGCTGTTGACAAACTTCCTTCTATACTCTGTATTCCTCTCCCTCTTAATTAATATAGGGCAACGCTCTTGCCCCAGTTCAAAAAAATTATAATGGTGATGGTGCTTTACCATCAGGATCCTTTAGCAGTTGAAGCACATATAAATAGTGTTGGCCAAAAGTAAGACTCCCAAACAGATTAAGATAACAAAAACGTGATAACTATTCGGAAGTACTCTCTGTTTGGTATCATCACATTCCGAATCCCATACAGAAACAAAGAATGCAACCTCATCGTGGCCTCCTCTCCTTGTCATCTCATGGTCCCATGATCGCCCTGCCACCCTATTGAACAGTAGTAGATTGCAATAATGCTCAGTAAACAATGTTAGTTAGTTTTTTTATTATTCAAAAGATTCCTTAGTGAATTCTGACAATGTCCACTGATGGATATATGACTATATGGATTGATCTATTGATATAGTGCTTTTTCTGCTATAATTTTGTATACTTGATAATAGGTTTATTCCTCGGTTGGTAATTAGTATGAGAGACCATGTGGAGGTCATCCCATGTGTGTGATGAGTAATTGACATCGGTTTAGGGAAGTCGAGTTTGATTTGGTTGGTTCGAACCTTGACGTTGCGTGGTGCAATCGGGCTCAGTCGGACTTGGTCAAACCTAGTCAAAATGGTTAGGATGCATATTATGTCGACTTGTCAGGTTTGGACTATTTCGTTAATGCATTTATGCTTCATGTATCGAGCGGTGCTATTTGATGTGTTTCTTGTCTGTGTTGGCTGCAGGACGTCGAGGCGGAGTCGTGGCGAGACATGAGGTGACCGGACTAGACACGGGCGGTGTCGAGGTCAGAACGGTTGAGATGTGTCGAAGACGGCAGAGACTCGAGGTGGTTGCGAGGCTTGGACGACAAGGAGCGCGGAAGCTTCCCGGAAGGTGCAGGAGGGGCGAAATGGTAATTTCGCGTGGCTACAAAAGCGGGAGCGGGCTCCGTTCGGGTTTAGCGGGCGTAACGGGTTGGAGACCCGTTAGCCAAGGGCTATAAATATGAGGGAGTGGCTGCATGCCCACTCATGCACTCCAAGGGTTTCTAGGGTTTGCTTTAGTCAAAATGAGCTTTAGTGGTTTGTTTTGGCTTTAGGCTTTAGTTGGTGGGGCTTTAGTTGGTAGGAGAGGCAGAGTTCTGTTGTGAAGCTTGTCCATCTTCAATGTGTTCCTGAGTGTGCTCCCCTTCTCAAGCATGTATGGGTATGTGTTCTTGAGCTTGCGTTCTTGAGATGGAAAGGGAGAGGTAGAGGAGATCCTTTGTAATCATTCCTCTTGTATCAATCATGTATCTCCTTTCCTCTTTTTTAATATGAGATGGAGTTTGATTCAGTTTGTCTCTCTGTTTCTTTTCCTTCGATACTCTCTGTGATGGATTTCTGATATTTTCATTTTCCTGCTGTTTCTTGCTAGTGAGGTGCAAAATGGATTGCTCTATGTTGGGATAGTGCCCCAAGATCATGTGATCGATTTTTTCAAGAGCTAATCATGTTAAATCTCAGATTTCACTTGGCATCCTCTGTTCTTCATTTCCTCTTCTAGGGTTTTGATGGACTTCTTGATTCCCTTGAGGAAAAGGTCTGAGATTCTTGCTGGCATGACATTAGATTATTGCTAACTTGTTTGCAAAATCTCATGTGCAAAGGATCTGTTAATCTTGAGTAATTTGATTTTATGAGCTCTCTCTAAAGTTTCCCTTGCATTTCTAGGGTTTTGGTGCAAATTCCTTTTCCCTCTTTAAGCTGGCTTGAATCTTGGCTTGTAGAGTCCAGTGGCTATTGCTAACATATCTGCAAAGTCTCTTGGCCAAAGGATCAAAGAATTGTTGGGAATTTGTCTTTTGAGGATGCTCTCTGTAAGTTTTCAGATTTCTCCCAAAATCTGAAATTCTTGTTGTTAAGTTGGTATTTCTTGGTTCCCTCTGCTCCTTTGGTTATTTAGGTTGTATTCTTATGTTTCTGGTCAGAGATATCCAGAAGGAAGTCCCAAATTTGATTGCAGTTTAAAGTTCCAAGTTTTAGTCTGAAAAATTGCCTGATGTCAGCCCTGAATTCCCGAGGAGCGGTCTGACCGGTGGTCATATAGCGGTCAGACCGGGTTTCCTAGGGCGGTCAGACCGCCATGTGCCGTGCGGTCAGGCCGGTGGCCAATGACCGGTCAGACCGCCCCTTAAATAGCGGTCTGACCGGCCCCCTGTTGACAGCCTGTGTTATCTGCTGTGTTTTGACTTAACCTTGGTTCTTTGTGTTCCTTGTTAGCAGTGCTTATTTCTTTGGAGTGTTCAAGGATCTAAAGTGCATGAGTATTTCTCCTTATAGCTATTCATAGCTATTAAAGGAGATTTTCTCTAGTGGATACGACTCTCCTTCTCCAAGAAACTTTTGGTTGCTTCCTGCTTGCTTTGAGTTTGTCGACTTAGCTGAAGGTTCCAGTGATCTATTGGATTCCACTTCATAGCTTATCATAGCTATTGGAGAGGAGTATTTTCGTGAGTTCTTTTGAGGGGTTGATTTTTAAAGTCGACATTCACCCCCCCCCCCTCTGTCGCCATTCCGGTCCAACATAGTAATTCATGATTATCAATTATTGAGTCGTAGATGTAAACATGTGTTTAGATCTATTAAGCCAAGACATGCAAGACTTGCTGGTGGTGATTAAGGCAATGGACTCACGACAAGAATGGAGCATGAAATGGGCAGTATAAAATTGTAGGGTAAGAACCAGCATAGTATGAATAAGTGCTAATTGCTTTTAGATCAATCTAGTTTAACTATGCAGTAAGTCAACCTATCTTTAACATCATGGTTAGCAAAGCTTAGTCTGTCCTAGAATTTGCAAGTCTACCATAAATAAGTCCATGATGAAATAAAATTGTAAATAGTAAACATGCTTGCAAAATGATTACTACATGTCAAGGAAGTGGCTTTACTAAAGAGTTCATCGAGCAAATGATCGGTTTATTTCAAAAAAATAAAACTTAGGAGAAAGGTGAAAGTATGAATATGTGATGACAATTTCCCAATAAAATTCATAGGAAGAGTTTATAAAGAAGGTGATATTGATGAATATCTACTCCTTGTCCGTAGAGTACAAATTAACTAGTCATTGGTATCACCGAAAATGCCAATCTACACTCACATGCACCTGCCACTATTACAAAAAAGCCTAATGTTAGATGCCACATCATAGACGGTTCCCTAAAATTGTTTGTATTAAATACAATCATAAACAGTTTTAGTTTAAAGACGTATGTGTTACTGCCAGCCCTAAAAACCATTTGTGAAGAGGAAATATCACAGACAGTTCATCGTGAAAACCGTCTGTGATATTACCAAATATCACATATGATTTTTTATTTTAACTGTATGTGATACTTCACAGATAGTTTGTATTAAAAATTGTTAGTGATAATTAAGTTATCACAGACGGTTTGTATGAAAAGCCATTTGTGATAATTTCACTATATTAATTACGCACAGACCCATCGACCCTCTGTCTTAAATTCCAGAACTACACTGCTGCTTTGAGCTAGAATCAGGGCTTCGATGCCATTTGGTGAAAGGAGACTATTTGGAAAGACTAATTGTAGATCCAGTAAATTTTTAACCACCTATAGTTAGTAATTTGTTCCTAATTTCTTTATAATTTAGATTTATAACTTTTGGTGAAAGGAGAATTGAAGATGGTTTATCTAGCTAGCTTGATATAGAGAGAAGATTATTTTACATCTAGCATGGTTTAGGATTTAGGGTTTAGTCAATTCATAGTCTATTTATACTTAATTTAATTTAATTAATTATTATTGCTACATAAGCTACTTAATTTAGATCATACGTATATAGTATAGTAATTAATTAATTGAATATATTATACTAAATTGTTATATGCGTAACATAGGACCGAAGCTAGATGTACGCTGGGAACCATGTGAGTGAAAAGTACATTAATAGCACTTCTACTTTTACAAGAGCAGCCGAGGAGAATATGTTGAATAAGGGGGTGGAATATATGTACTATCCATGTATTGACTGCGAGAATCTAAATATGTTTAAGAACCGAGCGGAGATTGAAGCGCACTTGATTCGAAGGGGTTCAAAAAGGGGTATGCACGTTAGACCAGTCATAGTGAAGAGCAGATTACATATGAAAGTAGTAATAATGACATCACCGATGAAATCAATGATATGTCGTTCGATGATCATGTTGATTATGGTTCTGATTCGGATAGGCTAAATGATGACAATTTGGATCAGATTATTCGTGATGCAGAAGGGAACTGTGATGAGAGAGAGAGTATGTTAAATTTCTGGGCTTGATGGAGGACTTAGAGAAACCTTTGTTCATATGCTACAAGTCAATGTACACGAGGTTGTTAGCCACGTTTGAACAACGACGCTCGGGTGTCAACTCAAGTTCATGCCACATTATCTGAAGCACAATAGTTATGACTGTATCTTCATGATGATCTTCGAAGAATTATTCTTTCTCTTCACACTCGACGCCCTCGACGCCTTACTAATTCGATGCTGGACACTGTAAGTATGTACAATCACCGTTTACGTTTATGTAATATTGATAAATGTCATATATAACTCATTACTTTTATGTGTGTATGTGTATATATATAGATACAAGGTGAGTGAAGCCAGATTAATGAAATCATCAGTTGGTTTCCTCAACCCACACTTGGTCGCTATGGATATCATCAAGGAGAATGTATCCTTCATCAAGAATTACATTATGAAGACAATAGAGGATCACTGCGACAAGGAATTCATACTTGTGCTGTACAACCAGGGGTAAGTGTTACATTAGTGGCTATACTTGTTGATTGTACTTTATAAACAACACGAACTTAGGTTTAATGACCATGACATACCTTTGTAGGTTCTACTAGATTTTAATTGTAATTATACCAAAATGGAACAGAGTAATATACCTTGATTCCCTAAAGAAGAACAAAACCGACTACATAGTTGTTCAACAAGTTGTCGACAGGTAAACACATTTTCTCTATAAATAACTCTATTGTAGTCTTTCCTTCCTTCCCAATGACTAAGGCTAACTTTTTAGAATCACGTAGGTCATTCGTCACATATGTTGCAAAGGTACGGAAATCCAAGGAATGGATCGACGCCCTACAACACGTTCTAGATTTCTCGATATTCACTAGCACGCATTAATCCTATACAATACTTCGTAGTAATGCCTCTCGAACTAACAAATTTTATTTTTGCAGTGCCACCAATAGCCGCCGAGCAACAACACTTGTAGATTTTATGTTTGCCACAACATGCAACTACTCGTCGGTTCCGCGAAGAACAATCTTAAGATTTGTCAATCTTGCGATAATTATTTCATACTTATTAATTTATATAGGTATGCGTGACATTGATCTTCATACCAATAGGTTTTGTCCACTACAACTCCGTTGGAACAGGGCGATCTCAAACATATTCGAGAACAGTATATGTACTTCTTGATGTCTAAAGTCATAAAGAAAATGGGAAGTTCCACAATGTAGAATGAATTTAATTGGGGGTAAGATTGAGCTTAATTGTTCATGTGTTTTTTGTATTTCATTTTTGTTAATTGATTTGTGAAATGGATGTTCTTATTTCTAAAATAAATGAATGTGAATTGGATGTATATATATTTTGTTGATCTGCTTGTTTCAGAGAGCATGGCTAGCCTTAGGATTAACTTGTAGCTGACTGTGATAGTTAGCTATCACAGACAGTTTATAGTAAAAACCGTCTATGATATATGGTTTATCACAGACTGTTTGTAGTAAAAACCATCTGTCATATTAATATATCATAGATGGTTTGTAGTTGAAATCGTCTGTGACAAACCATATATCACAGACGGTTTCTAATACAAACTGTCTGTGATAGTCGACTATTACAAACAGTTTTTACTGAAAACCGTCTGTGATAGTCTACATCATGGATGGTTCAAAAGTTGTCTATGATGACCACGTATTATTACTGACCCATAAACTCAGACGGCACACAAAACCGTTTGTGATGACGTTTTTGAACCGTCTGTGATGTTGTGCACTAGTGTGCACTATAACATTCCAATTCTAAGGAATTCTAAAAATGAGTCAAATTTAAAACTTTTTTCTATGCATCTTATTTTCTTGGCTTTTGTTGGAGTTCCTTTGGAAAATAAGTTGCAAACACAAATTTTTGAAAAAGAACAAAAATACAAAGGATAGAATTCAATTTGAATTAGAAAAATGAATATGAAAAGATGATCCATAAATATGGCACAAAAGAATATACAGTAGAAACCATTTCAAAAACTCAAAAATAAGTTCTTAGCACTAGGAATAAAAAAATTGAGCATGTTTCTAAATTGTATTCAAATCAATAGTGACTTTATATGAAAACAGAAGCCTTTACAGAGTTGTTGAGAAAAATCTAAAGCTGATAAAATTCTAGAAAAATTATACAATAACCTTCACTATGTTGGGAGCCTCCCCAAAAAATTTTGATAAGTTTGGAGCTTTTTTGGTAGGTTTAAAAATTCCATAAACCTCTCAGCCGAGCTGATACGCTTTCTTCACTTAACATTTCCCGCTTCCCATATCGCGATGGCATATTTTTGGATGTGCCTTCTCTCTATCCGTTAGAATCCCTTCACTAATGAGTGGGACCGGACCCCACTAGTTAGTTCTTCTCCCTCTCCAGCTGACGCGCTGGGCTTACGCGTCACACACCATCTTCCACCTCTTGCGCCTGCGCCAGGCTCTACAATCGCCAGGGCCTCTCTCACTCGTGACCTCATTTCTTCCTCTCCCCCTTGCTTCCCTGTGGACCACAATGCCACCTCAGCTCACCGCCACCCTCCTTCACCAACCCGCATGTTAGTAGGAGCTTCACCCTCCTTCAACGAGCTTCTCCCCTTCCCAACTGTGTCACAGAGTATCTCATCATCCCTCTGAGCTCTATGCTTACTTAATTGCTTTGCCATGCAGAGAATCATTGAAGTCGAGTCATCTTCCTCATCTCCGGCCTTCTCTAGTGAGCTCTACCTCGATTCCTTTCATCTGCATGCATTCAAGCTTATGCGCACCTCCCTGTAGCTTCTCCATCACCGGAACTCTCTGTTGCCATGTACTCCCTCTCCACCACTACAGCTCAATGTCAATGAGTCACCCCCGACCACCTCAGAGCTATCCAAGCCCTCGGTGAGCACTCTGGTGACTCCCTGAAGCTCACATGCCAATCAATTTGGCCATTAGCTGTACTTTACTAGGACATTACCATGGTCAACCGTAGTGCCACCGTGGGAGACCTCATCATCGTTGCTCCGGTGACCATAGGTCCATGAGCCCTAGCTGGAAGACTCGTTGTAACCTCCTAAAGCCAAATCCACACTCCAACAAGACTCTCAGCCATGCCCTTAGCCATGCCCTCAGCCACGCCATGTTTCACCCAAGCACCACTGTCGCCTCTCACCATCGTATCACCACATCTCCAGCCACTACCACCACCCATAGCTTCACAATGACACCACCATTCCATTTTACCCATGGAAAGGCCACGTCGTCGCCCTTCACTGCCAGCGAGCTTAGCAACAAGCTCTGCTATGGTGCTTAGCTCACTCTCACACTCTGTCTCTCTTACCAGTAGGGCCCACATGTAGGAGATGATTAAATTTGGTGTTAATGGCGGTTTAGAACTGATGAGTTCATGACAAGTGGGTCCAACTAAAAATAGTTAAGGAATTTAATTAAACAAAAAAGAAAACATGAGTCACTGACGTATGGGACCCACTCGGGAAATTAATAAACCAAAATGTGATTTAAACATGTGAGACTGATATGCATGGCCCACATGTAAGGAATTTCATAAAAATGAATAAAATGGAAAAGCTGCTTTTAGTTATGCGAAAGTTCGCTTTCTCTATTGGAAAGCGTATTTTCATAAGAACATATGTGAAAGTTTGCCTCCTCTTTCAGAAAGCATATTTTTGAGAACTACGCCTTCGATGTCATCACTTTTAGCAATTTTCAGAATTTATAAACTGAACCAAATTCAAACAGCTATAACTTTTGCATATGAAATCCAAATTAAGTGACTTTTGTTTCTAAATGTTTCTAACATCATGCTCTATCTTAATATATATATATATATATATATATATATATATATATATATATATATATATATATATATATATATATATATTTGGTCCTTATTTGGTTCTTATTTGTACTCATTTGGATTTTATCAAATAGACACCAACGTGCCGGAAACATACGAAAGCACTTCTGAGCAATTCTTTGAACAACAATAGCAAGGCAAGGATCTCCTTTGACCATGTTGATCCCAATATTTCAATTATTGTATTTTTTTTTGCAAAATCTATTATGCATCCATGTATGTTTTATTAAAAAATTCTATATTATGGGTAATTGTAGCTATATCCGCTTGTACGCGTTAAACCTTCTTGCAAATTTGATACCCATACTGTTGTGGCCCTTAGGACATAGGTTAAACAATAGCTAATGTCAAAACTTGAGCATATTACATTAAGTATACGGTTTAGATGCTTAGCCACACATTAGTTTTCACTAAGTTTGATATTTTGAAAAAAACTTGCACGTAGTTATGGATGATTTCGAAAAGTAGGAATCTATGTTAGTTTGTTATAAAACAAAATGAAAAAACTGTGACATATGCCATGGAGCAAGGCGTGGCCAACGTCGAAATTGGAGAGGCAACAGCATCGGCACCCAGAGCGGATTCTAAGGCACCACAGGCGGCAAAGCCACGGACACCTCCACCGGCATCTACGGGCGTTGAAAGGACGACACCATCAACCCATGACAAGACACTCGACACTGACACTGGGTCGCGTTGCTACCAAGAGTTGTCAAACATCTACTACACTATGAAGGAAGTCAACGTAGAGCAGGGTTGGACTTGTCTTCTAGCTGTCGAGGAGCCAGCCAACGTCAACCAAGCACTTGAAGAAGCATGCTGGAAGTAGGCGATGGAAGAGGAGTTGGCTAGCATCCGCAACAACGGTACATGGGAGCTCGTCGCACTCCCAGCCGGGCACAGGGCCATCGAGCTCAAATGGGTCTTCAAGGTAAAGGACCATGCAGGCAATGTGGTGAGGCACAAGGCATGTTTAGTCGCTAATGGGTATGCTTAGCAGCAGGGGGTGGACTTCGACGAGGTCTTCGGCCCGGTGGCACGAATGGAGATGGTGCGGCTGCTGCTGGCACTCGCTGCGCACAGTGGTTGGGAGGTGCACCACATAGACGTCAAGTCGGCATTCTTGAATGGCGATCTAGCTGAGGAGGTCTTTGTGCACCAACAGCTGGCTTCGTCGACCCCGACAATGAGCACAGGGTGCTCAAGTTGCATAAGGCCCTGATCTTGGCCAGACACCATGGGCATGGAACGCCAAGCTGGACGCATCGCTCATCTCCCTCGACTTCAAATGTAGCCCTCTGGAACATGCTGCATACTGGAGAACCAATGGCACATCATTGCTGCTGGTAGGAGTGTACGTCGATGACTTGATCATCACCGGCACCAGCATCGATGACATTGCCACATTTAAAGACTAGATGCGCAACCTGTTCGAGATGAGCGATCTTGATCTCCTGATTACTACTTGGGAATCGAGGTTAAGCAAGACGTTGGCGAGATCATGCTCTGCCAGAGTGCTTATGCCTGCAAGATTCTAAAGTTATCTGGTATGGCGGGGGTGTAATTCGTGCCACACGCCAATGGAGAATCATTTGAAGCTGAGCATGAAGGACGTCGGTGCTGCTGTGGATGCAACACGGTACCGGAGCATCGTCAGGAGTCTACGACACCTCCACAATACAAGGCTCGACATCGCATACGCGATTGGGATCATGAGCAGGTTCATGGAGGTGCCGGCTACATCACACTGGGCTGCGGTGAAGCAGATTCTGCGCTACATCAGCGGCACTACGAGCTACAGGTGCTGCTAGAAGAAGATAGCATGCTGGAGCCCGCACTGGTGGGTTTCAGCGACAGTGACCTTGCCGGTGACATTGATGATCACAAGAGCACTACTGGGGTTGTATTTGGGCCCTATAAATTAGAGAAGAAAGCTGAGAAAAGATGCAAAAGTTGAGAAGCACAAAATCCTCGTGTTTCCCTAAGTGTCACATGTGTATCCCGAGTGTTTTGGTGCTCATGGTCATAAGTCGTAATTGACTATCGACTTGCTGCAACAAGGAGTGGTCGTAAACGATTTCGTGATCATAAGCTGCTTTGAGTGGTCGTAAATGACTTCGTGGTCATAAGCGGATTCGCATGATCGTAACGATTACCAGGTACTCGTGATCGTACGACTACGTGCGTATCCGCTCGACATTAAGTATGGCCATTTCGGCCAAAAACTCGTAGGCTAGTACTAGTATACGATGAATACTTGATATTACAGTCTTTCTTTCATTTACGAATACTTATTTTCGACATTAGTCCTTATTTTCTAATCAACCAGGCATGCATGTATGCATCCTGCGTGATCTATATATACGTCCTTCAGGGGCCAAAGGGAGATGCACCACCGAACAGAATCAGAATGGTTCTTAATTAAGTACAAGCCTTAAGAACACCCCTAGAGGCACTACTACTGTCATGGCGACCTTCACTGCACGCCGGAGCGAGCCCGAGCTGGTGGCGCCGGCGCGGGCGACACCGCACGAGCGCAAGTTCCTCTCGGACATCGACTGCCAGCATTCTCTACGGTTCTACGCCACGTGTGTCGAGTTTTTCTGCGCCAGCACCGTCGACGGCAGTAGGCCGCACGACCCGGCGAAGGCCATCAGGTCGGCCCTTGCGGACGCCTTGGTGTTCTTCTATCCTGTCGCCGGCCGACTGAGGGAACATCCGGAAGGCAAGCTGGAGGTGGACTGCACGGCGGAAGGTGTGGTGTTTGTGGAGGCTGATGCAGACGTCCGGCTGGAGGAGCTCGGCGAGCCGCTGCTACCGCCGTACCCATGCGTGGAGGAATTTCTATGCGACCCCGGTGATACTAAAGTTGTCATTGGCAAGCCATTGTTCTTCATGCAGGTACTGTACTGTTCTCTTGAGTCGCCTATACGATAGTTGTTTTACAGGACGACCCAATAAAATGGTCAACTGAGAAAACTTACCAACTCAAATCGTTCTCATCCATGTATTTACAGAATTCCTTTTATGATCGTTTTAGATTCTTTAGGAAGTTTATTTTTTTCGAAGAGGAATTACTATGTTACATGGTTATTGATGCAATCTATCTTTCTATCTAACTATATCTACTATTTGGAGGCTTCTTGAGGTGCCCCCACATTAATGCCAGGTGGTAAAAAGGCTATAAATTAATTCCCACATTAATAGGATAAAAGAAAAATAGCTAGAAATCTACATTAGTTGGAGAAATAGAAAACAGTCTTTTCATATAGGCTCAGACCTTAGATCCAACAGTTGGATTAAATTTCAACTTATCTACAGTGACTCCATATACCGGTATTTCTATACAAAAGCAATTCAGTTCCATGTGTTCTTCACGTGTTGGAGGACACTTAGTAACTAGACACACAATTAGTTAAATAGGAAATAAATAAGCAAACAATCTGACTGCAACTATGCATGTCTTATTTACCTGCGTTGCAAGAAGCTGACAGGTGTGTATGTAGTCTGATAGCTCAAACCAAACGACGTGCAAAGAAAGTAGCAACATTGTAATAATAAATCTAAAGGGCAGCGACATTAATCAAGATAGTTTTAAACATATTAGTAATGATCGAACTTTAGAAAATATAACATCACGAATTCTAAGACATCACTTAAAACAAGAACGGAGGGAGTATCTGATTGCCAGTTAAAAATTTGGTCAAGAGGCACCAGTGTAAATTAAAGCCTTAGTTGGAGTTGCTTTTAAAGACCATATGGACATTTTAAAACAAACGCAAGCTCACAGTTGCACTAAATGACTTACTTCATATATAACTATTACTTTGAATGAATTTCTTTGTGTATGTATGCAGGTGACACGACTGAAATGCGGAGGATTTGTGGTTGGTTTTCATATGTGCCACAACATGAGCGATGCCTTCGGCATGTTCCAGTTCATCGGAGCTATCGGTGACCTAGCACGTGGTGAAGCCCTACCAGCCGTAATCCCTATGTGGGGGAGAGAGCTCCTAACAGCGTGCCTCCCACCCGGCCTTCCGCATAACACGCATTTGGCATACGAGCAGCTCCCTGATGGCACGACAACCAATGACATAATGCAGTCGACACAACCTGACGACATGGTAGGGCAATACTTCTTCTTTGGCCCAACGGAGATATCTGCCATGCGAAGCCATGTCCCAGTGCAGTTCAGGGAATCCAGTACTATCTTCGAACTGCTCGCAGCCACGATATGGCAATGCCGCACGGCTGCATCGGGGTACGCCCTCGACCAGATAGTGCGCTTCATGTTTACCTCGAATTCTCGCGGGAACTGGAAACGCGACCCACCGATCCCAGAGGGCTTCTACGGCTGTGGCCTCGTCTTTCCAGTCGCCGAGACCACCGTCGCCGAGCTGTGCGGGAGCCCTCTTGGCCACGCGCTTGAGCTCGTGCGCCAAGCCAAGTTTGGTGTGACCGATGAGTACGTCAAATCAACAGTGGGAATGATCGCAGGGCGTAAGTGGCCACCTCTTGTGGTGGATCGAACGTACGTTGTGTCTGACATAACATCCATTGGGGAGGAGAAGCTTGATTTCGGGTGGGGGAAGCGTGTTGGTGGTGGCGTACCAATGGCAGGAGACATCATGTCCAAGTCCATAAGCTATTTCATGAAGTGCAAGGATATTGAAGGAGAGGACTGCGTCGCTGTGCCGATGTACTTGCCAAGCATAGCGATGGATAGGTTTGCAGTACAGATCTCCGTGTGGTCAAAAAAACAGGGAAAGAAGTTCTCACTGAGCTCCCAGTAGGCTCTCAAGTATGGCCATTAGTATCCATCTAATAAAAACCCAAACTTTGGTCAATTGTGTTCTCACAGCTGTGTGGGTCATGTATCATGTCTTTCATGTACGGTTGTTCATGGGGTATCATAAAATAAAATAGGTGGATGATAATCCATCTCCCCCTAATATCATGTATGTAACTGCCGAATCCATTTCAGTGTTTGTATCGAGTTATGAATCCAAGTCGAATTTAGAGGTGAAGTTCAGTCAGAATCTGTGTCAATTCAGTTTAAGAAGAGTTTGTGCAGTTCGTATTCGAGTCATTGTCTGAGATATTGTGTAACGTAGGGTGTGTGCGTGTATAAAGAAAAACCGAAGAAAAGGTGCGGTTGAAGCAGCACCCAATTTCTGTGTTGATTCTCTGTTTTTTAGAGTTTCTGTTCATCATCCGAAAACACATAACCTGCAGGGTATTAAGCAGAGAGAAACAGGGGAGTTAGGCAGGGAAGCGACCAAGCCTTTCATCTGATATTAGAGCTCGGTGAAGAAGAAGAAGATGGTAGCAAGCAGATCTGTGTCAACAACAAAAGAAAGCAAAATTCACTTCCATGCCCGGTTCTCAATTCAGAGAACCTCACAGTTTGGGCTATGAAGATAAGGGTGAATATGCGTGCCCAGGGGCCTGGGACGCTGTTGCGGAACTAGTCGATCCAAAGGAAAAGGCTCCGGAAGTCGATGTGAAGACCGATCAAACTGCTTTAGCGCTCATCTACGCTACCATACCCGACTCCATGCTCAGTCAACTTTTAGAAAAAGATACAGCATGAGAAGCTTGGTCTGCTCTTCAGACTATGCACAAAGGTGTGGATCGAGTAAAGAAGGTTCAGCTACAAACTCTCTGAGGGGAATATGAGGCACTGCATATGGGTGAAACTCAGTTAGTAGATGAGTTTGCAGGAAAATTAACTGTTGTGGTCAATGAGATTCAATCGCTTGGTGGTACATTAGAGGAAACTACAGTTGTCAAGAAGTACTTGCGTGTACTACCAAAGAGATTTGTTCCGGTGGTCACAACCCTTTTGTACTCAAGTGATCTTTGGAACATGACAATAGAAGAAGTCACGGGGTCTCTCAAAGCTCATGAGGGATTGGTTAAAAGTTGTAAGGTCAGGACTAATCAAGCATTGCTAGTGAAAAATGAAGCAAATGCTGAAAATAAATCTTGGCAGGAACCAAATTCAAGTCAAGGAGGTGGGGAAGGATCTGGCAATTTGCGAGGATGTTGTCGTGGTCTGGGTGGCCACGGCTTTGGACGAAGAGGCCATGGTTTCACTGTTGGTCGTGGGGAGGAAGCAACACGAGGTGAGTTCTCTTACAATTGACGGATGTTTACTATATACCATGATTGTCCAATAACATCATAAGTTTAGGCTAGATGACTGAGGAGGGCTATGATGTGTCACCAAGAGGGCCATACTTGTTGATGCATGATTGCGATGGACAACTATTGATGAAAGTGATGCAAACATCAAACCGATTGTGCAAGATACAACTAGAGACAACTAAACCAACTTGCTTCAGTTCCCGGTTGGATGACACGGCATGATAGTGGCATGATCATCTAGGCCATGTAAATTTTTGTTCTTTAAAATATATGATAGAGAAGGGGATGGTTCATGGGCTGCCAATCATCAATCATCCATCTCAAGTGTGTGAAGGATGTATTATTGCAAAACAAACAAGACACCTATTCCCTCAGCAAGCACAGTATAGGGCAACACGGCCCCTTCATGTTAATCTCTGTGGTCCTATTACCCTTGATTCAAATGCTGGTAATAAATACTTCTTTCTTCTCGTGGATGATTTTTAAAGGGTAATGTGGGTATACATGCTGAAGAGAAAGTCACAAGGTAAGGACATGTTTCAGAAACTCGTGATACAAGTTGAAAAGGAGATTGATCACAAACTCAAGGCATTGAGATCAGACCATGGGGGTTAATTCTTAGCACAATAACTCAAATCAATATGTGAAATGAAAGGAATTAAAAGATTCTTTACAGCTCCTTATAGTCCACAATAGAACGATCTAGTTGGATCTAGCCGGTCAGGGATGGACCCTGCCGTCTTCCTGCCACTGGCCGCCAGCTATCAAGCCTAGGTGTCCCCGCCCCACGTCTACGGCCACTGGCCTCTAGGGCCCCCCTCCAAGACGCCTTCCCGGCTTGGCCCCATTGTGGTGCCGCTCCTCCACGGGCTTGCCGGCCATGACTTGCAGCCAACCAACCAAGAGTTGGGCAATGTGTCGGCCCGCCGCCCTCAGGTCTCGGGTGCGCCTCCCCATCTCATCGCTGGCCATCCCTAAGGTGTACGACAGTGCTACGGGCTCGCCGCCGAAGTGTTGGGGTGTGCTGTGTGGCTAAGTTGTGCTGTGGACAAGGGAAAGAGTTGGGGAAAGAATGGAGGCTTACCTTATTCTTACCTTATACTAGCCGAATGGTATGGCTATGTGGGAGTTGATTTAGTGGGGAAAAGAAGAGGGGAAGAGATGGGGATAGCTACTCTTTGATGCTATCTCTCATGAGAAATGGATTCCCCTCCCCTTTCACTAGTTTTGCTCTCTGGTTGATCTCACGGTTGAGGGAAGTGAAATGGGATCGTGGCTTGAGAAAAATGTTGGTTTGCTGGTTTACCCTTCTTTTTATTTGGGAGCCTTGGCCTTGTGAAAAGTCCCGGCTGACCCTCCCTTACCTCCATTCTCCTCTCAATGGCTGTTTGCCTTAAGGGGCAATTTGGTCCAAGGGACTCTGCAGTGAACTCTAGGGGTTTTTTACTACAGCAAGTAAGGATGAAATTTTTCCGCCGGATGAAAAAACCCAGACGCAAGATGGTGTCGATCGGCCAGAAACGGTCGGGGAATCTTTGTGAGCACTATTTTTATTCGGCATTATAAAGCCGAAAGATTCTGACAGCAAAAACATTTTATTCTCATTTATTCTCCCTAGGACTGCTTTATTTCTTACTTTTCTTCTCATTTGCATTCTAGTGGTATTACACGACGTCTAAAACAATATGATTTGTAACCGAAGGGAGTAGTAATTTACATATTTGAGAGTTTGGAAGCCGATTGATGCATTATAGTATGTTGGCGGGAGTACTAACTAATGATGATTAATTGTTGACGTTGGAATCCTTTATGAATAGAACGACATGAAAGTGAGGTGCCTATTTACTCCTTCAGGTTCTTTTTAAATGACATAGAATCTATGTTCTCGAACTTTTTAAAGTTTATCTGTAAAGTTTATCCGTTAATATGTTTAAAATTATCTAGATTAGTTATATAAAACTATATCATTACATTTATTGTTAAAAATATTTTTATAATATTATAATTTTATTAGTATATAATAAGATAAAAATACAAAAATAATAGTTAAAGTCATACCTAGTAGAATGTGAAAAAAAATCACTTAGAAATGAATGGAGTACTATTGAACTGCTATTAACTGAAGGTTGAGAACATGGTGACTGGAGGCAGTTTGTGTGGGTCTCCGTGCGAGTTATTTGTACATGTTAAATAAAGTTTTCGTTTGGTTGAGCCCTTCAGTACGGCCATCCAAGTATCTTTTTTGGATATCTCTAGCAGAACAAACGGTACAAGCCAGAAGCACATCATCAGATGCGGCCGCTGAGAACCTGAAGGAAAGAGTAAACACGTATTTGTACGGAAAGAAGATGTTGCTCATTGATTCCATGCTTTGGCAGTGAGAAATCGTCAAAACAGGAGGCGTAGATTTTAATATGAAAAATACTTGCGAGAAAAAACCACGAGGACACAATTGGTGATGATCCAAAACGACTTGCAGTCGTAGAAACAAATCTGAAAATATGGTCTATTCCAGCGACAATCAGCCGCCAAGATATTTCACCCAAAAAAATCTGAAAATAGTGCGATCAAGCCACAAAATAAGTAAACAATGCTTTGGTCCATGACGTATGGCACCAAATAAATACGTACGTCCGCGTAGCCCTACAGAGTACAACTGAGGAAAAAGAGGGTGAAAGACCTAATAAGGCCAAAATGCTTGGTAGGAACCTTTGTGAGTGCTATTTTTATTCGGCATTCTAAAGCCGAAAGATTCTGACGGCAAAAACATTTTATTCTCGTTTATTCTCCCTAGGATTGTTTCATTTCTTACTTTTCTTCTCATTTGCATTCTAGTGGTATTACACGACGTCTAAAATGATATGTATTTGTAACCGAATGGAGTAGTAATTTACAGATTTGAGAGTTTGGAAGCTGATCGATGCATTATAGTATGTTTGCGGGAGTACTAACTAATGATGATTCCTTTGCGAATAGAACGGCATGAAAGTGAGGTGCCTATTTACTGCATCTGTTCTTTTTAAATGACATCATAGAATCTATGTTCTTAAACTTTTTAAAGTTTATCCGTTAATATATTTAAAATTATCTAAATTAGTTATATAAAACTATATCATTATATTTATTGTTAAAAATATTTTTATAATATTATAATATTATTAGTATATATTAAGATAAAATTACAAAAATAATAGTTAAAGTCATACATAGTAGAATGTGAAAAAAAATCACTTAGAAATGAATGGTATACTATTGAACTGTGAAGGTTGAGAATATGGTGACCGGAGGCAGTTCGTGTGGTGCTCCGTGCGAGTTGCTTTTACATGTTAAATAAAGTTTTAGTTTGGTTGAGCCCTTCAGTACGGCCATCCAAGGATCTTTTTTGGATATATCTTGCAGAACAAACGGTACAACCGTACAAGCCAGAAGCACATCATCAGATGCGGCCGCTGAGAACCTGAAGGAAAGAGTAAACACGAATTTGTACGGAAAGAAGATATTGCTCATAGATTCCATGCTTTGGTAGTTAGAAATCGTCAAAACAGTAGACGTAGATTTTAATATAAAAAATACTTGCGAGAAACGAATCAATCAGCAGCCAAGACATTTCAGCAAAAACATAAATCTGAAAATAGTGCGATAAAGCCACAAAATAAGTAAATAATCAGAATGCTTTGGTCCATGACGTATGGCGCCAAATAAATACGTACGTCAGCGTAGCCCTACTGAGTACAGTAATCAACTGAGGAAAAAGAGGCTAAAAGACCTAATAAGGTCAAAATGCTTCGTAGGAATGCCATGTATATGGATAAAGCCCAACAGAGGGTGACTCTTGTTCAACCCGCAGTTCTGGGATGTGTGCGATCTTGTGCCACTCACGACCTCTACTCTTCCGGCATCGTCGCTTCAGCACAGGGTGACAACCAAGGATTTGTAGAACCCGTAAGGAGGAAGGAAGCTCTGGAAGTGACTGGATCAGCATAGCGCTTTCAAGTTCCAAGGATTCGAGGGAGGTGAGGCTTGCCATGATCGAGGGAAGAAACTCCAGATGAGAAGCATCAAGCACTCCAAGGCGTTTAAGGTGCTCGCAGTTTTGCATCAGGTAAACATCTACAGCTGTCAATAGTCAAATTTGTAACTGAATCGAATCTTCTAATTGGCTCACATTGCAAGAGAGATGGATTGCCGATTCTCAGTCGGTCAAGTTTCCCAAAGTTTGAGGGACCGACTGCAGCAACCTGCCGAGATGAAATTCTAAGATGCTCGTCAAGCTTGTTACATCCAACGACTAGCAACTCTGTGAGCGATATGAGTTCTTCTATCCCATCTAAAGTAGCAAGTTCACTGCAGTTCGCAATATCCAATCTCCGCAATTCTGTGAGACTCCTAAACACATCCGCTGAGGGAAGGGCTGTCATCACACAATTACATAACTGCAGAGTAGTAAGGGAAGTGAGACTCCTAAACACATCTGCTGAGGGAAGGGTTGTCATCACACAATTACGTAACCGCAGAGTAGTAAGGGAAGTGAGACTGCAGAGGGAATTGAGTAGAAAATTCCCAAAAACACCACTTGAATCAATATAAAGTTTGCTGATAGAAGACGTCAACTTGATATCTCTGCCTGTGGAGCCACCAGGTTTGGGCAATTCACCACTGACAAAACTTTAAGAAATGGGAGTATCTGCAACTGATCCATTGGCAAATGTGACAAATTTTCACAATATCCAATACGTAATTCCTCCAGACTAAGAGAACAGTACTCTTGTTCCAGTGCTACTAGGTTTGGACAGCGAGAGATCTTCAGCCTGGAAAGTAATGGCTTTTGGGGTACTCTTTGTTTCACTAGGCTGATAAGTTGCAGGAAGACTGGTCAAACCAGCACCATCTATTTTAAGATAAGCAAGAGTAGGTGGTAGTACTGGCACATTTCTCAATGCTCCGCACGCTACAATGGATAGCGTCTTAAGCTGGAAGGTCGAAAATTGATAGTAACTTAAGAGATGGGTATCCAAAAGGTTCCTCGCATCCATAAAAGGAACGATCTATTCTTTTCACTGCATCCATCCCAATTAAATGGAGATAGTTGAGTGAAGGTAGGCTGCCAAGAGGTGGAAGATGCTGCCATTTAGGAAAATGCCAGATGTTAATATAGACCAAGTTGTGAATCGCAAGGTTTCCCATCCAACAAGGAGATCTCGAACCACCATACCCTTGAATACTTAGTTTGGCAAGACTCATGTGAGGTTGAAGGTTATCAAGGAACAGTTCCCCTGTACCTGATTCCCGTGTGCTGCCATCCCAGGAAAGTGACAAGCTAATGAGATTTTCCTCTTCAGCCAGCTTAGCGAGTTTAGCTTCTTCCACATTGTTGTTTTGAATACCATCAATATATAAATAACGGAGATCTTTTAGTTCCTTGAGCTCACTTAATCTTTCGTATTTGAGATTAACATGAAGTACTTGAAGAGAAGTCAACTGTCCAATGTGAGGAGGTGGTCCAGTTTGAGTACCAGAGTAGTCTAGATGTCTGAGATTAACCAAGTTGCTCAATCGACAAGATTCCCCCGAGCATCCCTTGATCATTTGCATATGATATAACTTGCATACAGAAGGAGGACACTGAACTTCCCCCCACCTTGTTGAGCAAGACAAGTACCGAAGGTGCACTAAGTTATCAAATGCAATTGGCAGGTTGACAGGTGAGTCCCTATGTACCCTCAAAGTCAAAGCCCTTAATTTCGTGGCTACTTTTAGAACATTCTTCAGCACATGCCATTGATACCTTTCCTCTATTGTTTTATCAAAGGATATGTCGAGGGTTCGTAGTTTCTTTAGTTGGAGATCTGTGATCACTGAATGATTTATCATATCAATCGCTATATGACGAACTGTTTCTGGAATAATGTCACAATCATCGCTGGAGATTCTAATACATTCCTTTTTGGAAACAGTACGAGCTAGCTCGTGCAATAGATCATGTATCACATAGCGTTCATAAGAGAACTCACCAGCATTGCTAGCGCCATCATACAGATACCTGGACTCATTTGATCTCAGTTCAAAGAAAGATTTTCTCGTTAGTATACCCAAATAATACTCTCCTACATCCTCTGGCCTCTGATTTGCAGAAACCTGGATCAGTCCTGAGCCCATCCATAAGTTAACCAACTCATCCTTCCTGAAAACGTAATCTTCGTGGAATATGCTGCAATATCTGAAGCAAGCCTGTAGATCTGGGGGCAGATGATGGTAACTTAATCTTAAAACTTTCATAACACCTTCATTACCATGCTCCAGATTACATATATTCTCTTGCAAGATTCTGTTCCAGGATATGCTATCCATAGAGTTGTTCAAGACACCACCCATGACCTTGGCAGCTAATGGGCTTCCACTCAACTTTTTAATAATTTGCTTGCCAATATCTTGCAAGTTCGTATAATCATCAGGATTTACTCCAAAAAAATGCGTGCTTACTGAAAAGTGCCAAAAGATCCTTCTCCTGTAGCCCCTCAAGTCTTAATGACTCAGTCCCTCCTCGCAGTACCCTCCTCGCAGTACCCTTTCAACGATGTCTCCTGTAGCTTTCTTGCAATGACAATAGAAAAGCTAATGAGCTGCACCAAGACTCCAAGAGTAGAGCTCAAGAAGAAATTTCTTCCCAGCACCGTGAGCTGCGGGAGGCGAAAGCAGAGGAGACGGCGAGGTGCGGGCAAAATTGCTGGCGGCTAGGGTTGGTATTTTTGTGATTTGTTTTTCGGAGTTTTTAAAAATTACGAATAGGTCCCTCTCTCAATGGATTTCTGCTTATTTAGAGTTTCTAAAAATTACGAATAAGCCCCTTTCAAATGGATTTCTTTTGATGTAGACCTTCTGAGCTTCATTGCATGGTTATTTAGATAATTTGTGCTATTATGTTATATATTTATTTAATTTTCGGTAATACTGAGATGCTAGAAATTTTCTGGTTGGGAAGGGCATGATTGCGAAAGGATATAGCCTCCTCTCTGGTCTGATCCCACCCACCTAGACCAAACCGGATCATTCAGAAACAGCTCAGCATTGCAAATTGGGATGCAACAAAGGAGGCGATGAGGCACTGTCGTTCGCCTCTAGTACTGTGCATTTGTGGATCATCGTGTAGTACCGCGTTTTTTTCGGCTGTTGGGCTCGCCCCAAGATTTCGTGCGGTTGGGCACCGAAGCTGCAGCAACGGGCAGCCGCCGCCATTTCACGGGCAGATGACGGGCATGATCAAAATGGGCTGAGTGCATAAAAGGCCCTGGCCGTTTCGGTTGGCCTCGAAACGTTGGAATATCATTTTTTCTGCCGTCCAAAGGTGCCTAACCGAGGCAACTAGCTAGAACAGGCCCATGTACAGCCCAAAGCGAACGTGCCTTCACGTCCTATCGTGTTTGCAACTTACCATGCTTCCAAGTTTTGGCAACATATCCAATGAACCGACCTAATTGGTGGACATATACAATCAGGGCTGTCTGATCCGAAACGAGCGCACTAGATGCAAAGAGGTGGAACTCCCTAACCCACTTACGCAACTTTACGAAAAAACCCCTATGCAAGGGACTAAAAATTTACGATATCCCTCCTGCCTCCTAGTCTCCCACAGCCCTACTCGTCGCCTCCCTCCTCCACGCGCATAGGGAATAGGGCTTGCCACTGCGCAGCTACCGTGTGCCATCGCCCTAGAAACCGACCCGGGTATGCAATCATTGCCGAATCAGCAGCACGATGTGGCCCTCGTCCATCTCCACAATGAGATCAGATCCAGGCAGTGAAGGCGCGGACTGCTCTGTGATCGACGACCACTGCCTCCCCTTCACCCACCGTGGGTACATGTGATTCCCATTAACATTTTATTTCAGGTTTTGATTGAAGGAGGTGAGTCAATTGATTTGTTGGCCATCGTGGCCGCATGGATTCAATGGAAAATGTTAGCAACGCCATCTGGCCAATAACTTTACCATGTTGTAATATGGCTTATGTGTTGAAAATGTAGGTAATATTTTAATTCCAAGTTTTACTAGGAGACAAATACAATAAACTAGTGATACAAAATTCGCAACTAACAGCAGGCTACACATCATACTTCAAAATATACACAAGTAAATTATAGTATCAAAGTCAAACGAATGAGTGAACGACTTACAATTAGACTTGATGAAGAATAGGAAGCAGTGCAGAACGTAGATGACGCAGTGAAGTGAGCGGTTACGCAGATGTACGCTGCCTAGAAACCTTATTGCCGCCCCGTGCAGGTACTCTCTATGACAATGGTTCGAGGATAGCCGCTCTCCCTCTGTAGGATTGGAAATGGCAACAGAGGGGGAGTGAATGGTGCCTTCAAAAATCGCTCCAAAGTATCCACATACTTCTTCTCCGATAGCCATAGAAGCTATGAAGAAGATTCACTCACTGGAGGCCGAAAACATTTTTCCCGATTGACGGAAGAAGCTCACAGAGGAGGCAAAACAGGTAGCGAAGAAAACTTCAGATTTGCCCGAAGCCTAAAGCACTGAAGAACCAGCCGAGAACAAAAGACACAGTGCCTTCACTGAGAACTGAATCGCAGAAGGAACAATAACTGACAAACAGAGACTTCACTGCAAATACACAAAACTGGAAGAAATCTCCAAGCTCTGAAATTGCCGAAAACTAAGATCAGGACAGCCAACCACCATAAGCTGTTGCACCATTTAGCTCTAACCGAAAGCAATGAGATTAAACAGAACTGAGAACAGTGAGTGATATTGCCAAAAAATGATAAGGCAGCCTGAAACACAGAATGCAGAAAATTCAAAACCAAAAACAGAAGAGAGGAAAATCAGACCTCTGCAGAAAATAGCAAATAGAAACTGAACCAATTAGGCTAAAACCTGCAGCACATGGCTAAAAAACTGACTGCATTGTTGATCGGTCTGTTTGCTGTATTTTGTTCGGTCAGACAGTAGTAGCAAGATGCAGTACCAAGAAGCTAAAAGAGCAGCTGAAAACAGGTAGAGGAAATTCATAGCAAAAGGTAGTTCGGCAGAGCAGGATGGCTGTCTGAAAATTGCAGCACAGTAGTTACTGTTGATAGCCAAAAATCTAAGAAATTAATTAAAGTTGGCTGCTCTTCTTCGGTCAAATCATTAGGACTACACTCTAAACAGCACAAAGACCTCAGAAACAACAACCTGCAGACAAGGAGCAAAAGAAACTGAAATCTAAACAGAAATCAGACATTGAATTGAAAATGAGATATATTTCCAAATTGGTTGTCATTCTCCAAGCTTTTGCTCATCAGACTTTGAATCTTAGCAGGAAATGATCTCACAACAGGGATGTATAAATCTGGAGTCATCTCATGAAGAAAAATCAAAAGCTTCAAATGAGCTCTACCTCCAAACCCTAAAAATCACAAAACAGGGGAAATGAGCCCAAGGTGATTTTTGGACAGAACATGGCTGCTAAAGTGATTGCTCTCAAGAATATAGCAGCCAAATGGCTTTGAGATGATTCCTTGTTCAAAGCTAACCCATTTTGCAGCAAAACAATCAAGAAGAAAGATTCAATTCAAATGCCATAGAAGCAGAGAATAGCAAAAAGCACAAAGACAAACAAACACAGGGAGAAAAAATCAGAATAGCTCAAACTTAGGACCTTTCACATTGATTCAGAGACATGGGCTATTACATAGAGGGTTTCATTCTCACTACATGTTTCTCTCCTAAGATGACCTCACACGAGCACACACACTTCAGAAGAAGGAACACAATACTGCTTCATTTCTTGCACTGCCAACTCCCCTTCTGAAGCCTCCAGCCTTACACTCAAGTGGCAAATCAAGAATTGGCAGCACAAACCCACTCCATGCCTCACACACAAATGAGGCAAAAAGTCAAACCATCCATCAGGAAGAATGGAGGGAAAAACACCCATTTCACTCCAAACACTAAACTCTCTACTGCCATTCACTAACGGGTCTCCAACCCATTATCTTCTACCGAATTCGCTTCCATTTTGCAGCCTTACGTATTTTACCAAAATGCCCCTGCCGCACCTTCCTGGAAGCTTCCTGTCCTGGCACGACCGCACCCAGCATCCTGACCGTCTAGACCTCAGCTCCTCCCTAAGCTTTATCCCGGTTCACCTCGCCGTTGCCCGTCGTGCCCACCTCCGGTAGCTCCGGCTCTAGTTCCTCGTCTCCCAACTCGCAACCACCTCAGCAGCCTTGATCATCTTTGACGTCTCCGACCGTCTGGACCTCAACACCTCCTGTGCCTAGTATCGGTCCTCCCACGCCTCACCATGACCTAGCTCCGAAGTCCTATAGTCACATAGACAAGCAAACCATCACATAGCACTGCACGAAATAACATAATCAACATTAGCCACAATGAAACATACTCAAACACAAAATAGCCCGAATGACCAATCGAGAAAAATACTCAAACTCAAACTTTCCAGAATACGAGTCAATTACTCATCACAAACATGGGGATACCTCCACATGGTCTCTCACCCTCCTTCCAGGTGCACGCTGGAAAGAAAAATTAACGAAGTTCAGACAACACAGTACAAAAGCATAAGATCGCAGAGAAGAGGGACATGGAGGTAGCGAGATTCTCACACATACTTTGGAAGTCTCCAAGCATATAATTAGATAGACTGATAACTAATATATTTAACCAGCTATTTACCCACTGGTAACTGCCTATCATCAACAACCCAATAAATCCTCAAAGTCAAACATTTGAATCTCATTCAAACAGAGAGAGAGAGACAGTAGTGCAGGGTTCAGCAAAAAATAAAGATGGATTTGGTCTGCGAAGTGATGCGCCACGTCACGGCACATCACAAATCACGCGATTTTCATGCAATAATACGCAAATACATGTGCGCGTGTGTGATTAGCCAGAACCCTCCTCATGCCATATCTATCCATATTCAAGGAGTAGTGAGGACTCTACCTTATAAATTAGTCTCTATCTATATTCACAGCTTTTCATGATCAAATTTTACTTGAAATGTCAACTAGTACTAGGCTGCCAATGAACCACGCCTAAACAGAGCATTAAATGGTCATGCTCCCTTATTTGCTCATGAGCTTTCTAGAGAATGCCCCGTTCTCGTGAACCACAACCACACAGTTAAGCTCAAGTAGGTGTATTCTTTCTAGGTATCCTGTAGGTTAATACTTTTTCCTCATTTGGACAACAGAACATATTAAGGCTTTATACCAACCTTCCATATAGTCGAAAGTACATTATTTATTAGGACATGGGTACAATAAATATATACTCTCTTGTTACAACATCAATTTGTTTTTCTCATTGCCTAAGTCACGGGATCTTCGATCAAGAAGGTATGGGTTACCATTGTGATGTAACTTAAATGGGTCTCATTCCCATGTCCATAGATGCAACAAAAATCTCTTTCCGTGCTAACCCCTTTGTAAAAGGGTTTGCCAGATTTTTCTCAGTGTGAATATAGTTCACAGCAATCACTCCCGAGTTTCTCCGTTTTCTGATAGACTTAAGTCTATAGTTCACATGTCTAGAGGACTTCATATTATCCTTTGTGCTTGTGACTTTGGCCAACACTATTTGATTATCACAGTACATTAGGATTGCAGGTATTGGTTTCTCAACCAATGGCTAGTCTAATAGAAGCTCTCTCATCCATTCAACCTCAAAAGTGGCTGTGTCAAGTGCTACAAGTTCTACTTCCATGATTGACCTTGTTAATATAGTCTGTTTGCAAGACCTCCATGAAACTGCAGTACCAGCTAAAGTAAATACATAATCACTTGTATCTTTGATCTCATCCGCATCAGAGATCCAATTAGAATCATTATATTCTTCTAATACAGAAGGATTTCCAGTATAATGTATTCCAAAAGATGTTGTGCCCTCAAGTAGCGCAATACTCTTTCAAGTGCCTCCAATGATCATCTCCTGGGTTAGAAGTAAATCGACTTAATTTGCTCATAACAAATGAAATGTTAGGCCTTGTGGCACTAGCTAAATACATAAGTGACCCAATAATTTGTGAATATCTTAATTGATCTTTTCCTAACTCTTGGTTCTTTCGAAGCTTAATGCTCGCATCATAGAGTGTTCGAGAAACTTTACAGTTTTCAAAATCGAACCGGCTCAATATTTTCTTTGCATAATAGGATTAATTCAAAGTGATCTCATCCTTGCTTTTGATCAATTTAATATTCAGAATGACATCTGCCTCTCCCAAGTTCTTCATATCAAAACAGCGAGATAAGAAAGATTTGACCTTATCAATTATGGCAGTGTTTGTTCCAAATATAAGTATGTCATCTCAAAAAGTATTTTTGTAATATTATAATATTATTAGGTTTTATAAAAATACATTACAATAGAAATTAGTGATCAAAGTTATGTTTTAGATACCATGTCGACGTGTAGCATCCCGTCCATTCTCTGGGCCTAGAGTGCTACCATCATTACATAATATTACCATTTTTTAACAACTGCTAATTGTTTTAAGCAAACATTACTTTATTCATAATGCAGCGAACACTTACATCATATCATTTTAAGCAACTATTCTAGCAACTAGTGGAGTTTAAACATACTAACAAATGCTAATATGTAAAGTGTTGCTAATACGTGAGATTATTCATATTCTACTCCCGTCCATGCATGGCATCTTCACTGACCAGCTAAAAAACAACAACAAAGTAAAGGTGAGTCGAAGACTCAGCAAGTACATAATAGAAAGATAAACACTACCAAAACACATAAGCAATTAACTAGTCATAACATATTCCATGTACATTACCATGTGCATATTATCATTTTCATGTTCCAACATTGCCATACCATTAATGCAATGTAGCACTACTCTACATGCTCATTTGCTCATTACATTGCATATACTGGTATTGCTGAATGAACAACCATCGATGTTCACCCAAAATCTTAGGCCCGCCCTTATCGGTACGAGGGTCTCTCCACTCCTGTGGAGGTCTACCGAAGTAGGTCTTACCCAAGAGCACTCCATATTAGTCAACTAGCTTTACTCGTAGCTAGAGACTTTCTCACCGTCCTAACTCTTGAGTGCACGTAATGCAAATGTAGATGCCCATTATCATTATCATTATCATTTTTATCAATATAATCATTGATATAGTGGCATCGCTGCTCACCCCATTCCATTACTATTGTCTTCATTAAATAAATATCATCATGTCATGTAAACATTGCAACTCCATATAAGCATAATCATATCATGTAAACATCGCATATTTCATCAACTCTACAGTCTACCGCTCTACCATACACTTGCCTATTAACTAAGCAAAGCAACGTGTGGACAATGTCGATCCCGGACCTCCACCTAAACAAGCATTTTACCTGACTCAATACATCATATTGACATATGTACATAAGCGAGTAACATTGACCCTGCGCGCATAACCCGATACTGGCGAAACTGGACGCTCAACATTAAGGCTCGACGTGCAATACTTGTCAGCAGGAAATGAGTCACGCCGGTACAAAACCCCCCATTTTTCCCTTTTTCTCTTTTTTCCCCTCTATTTTTGTTTTCCTCTACTCGGTTGAACTCCTTTCTTCTCTTTTTTTATTTGGCCAGATGGCGTTAACCCCCACCTTACCTCCTTCTCTATCTACCATCTTCAGCTGAATGGCCTTGCTCCTCCTCCCCCGAATCCAGATCTAGGCAATGCTCCCCGTGTCGTCGACCACCGACCGCCGACCTTCGGCCGTCCCTCCCCGGATCTCTCTTCCTCTCTCTCTCTCTCAGGCGACACGCAGGCACCTTGCGGCCGCCCTGGGCTCGCAGGCCGCTTGCCCTGCCACGGCCACCAGCTAACGCCGCAACCTCCTCTGCTGCCTCCCGCAAGCTTCACCTCCGCCCTACCTAGATCTAGTCGGTCAGGGATAGATCCTTGCCGTCTTCCTGCCGCCGGTATCAAGCCTAGGCGTCACCGCCCCACGTCTACGGCCACAGGCCTCTGGGGCCCCCCTCCAAGACGCCTTCCCAGCTTGGCCCCATTGCGGCGCCGCTCCTCCATGGGCTCGCTGGCCACGGCTTGCAGCCAACCGGGAGCTGGGCGATGTGTCGGCCCGCCGCACTCAGGTCTCGGGTGCGCCTCCCCATCTCATCACTGGCCATCCTTAAGGCGCACGGCGGTGCTACGGGCTCGCCGCCAAAGTGTTGGGGTGTGTTGTGTGGCTAAGTTGTGCTGTGGACAAGGGAAAGAGTCGGGGAAAGAATGGAGGCTTACCTTGTACTAGCTGAATGGTATGGCTGTGTGGGAGTTGGTTTACTGGGGAAAAGAAGAGGGGAAGAGATGGGAATAGCAACTCTTTGATGCTAGCTCTCATGAGAAATGGATTCCCCTCCCCTTTCACTAGCTTTGCTCTCTGGTTGAGCTCACGATTGAGGGAAGTGAAATGGGACCGTGGCTTGAGAAAAATGTTAGCTTGCTGATTTACCCTTCTTTTTATATGGGAGCCTCGGCCTTGTGAAAAGTCCTGGCTGACCCTCCCTTACCCCCATTCTCCTCTCAATGGTTGTTTGCCTTAAGGGGCAATTTGGTCCAAGGGACTCTGCACTGAGCTCTGAGGGTTTTCTACTCTGGCAGGTATGGATGACATTTTTCCTCCAAATTAAGAAAACTCAGATGCGAGATGGTGTCGATCGGCCGGAGACGGTCTGGAAACCTTTGTGAGCGCTATTTTTATTCGGCATTCTAAAGCCGAAAGATTCTTACGGTAAAAATATTTTATTCTTATTTATTCTCCCTAGGATTGTTTCATTTCTTACTTTTCTTCTCATTTGCATTCTAGTGGTATTACACGACGTCTAAAATAATATATATCTGTAACCGAATGGAGTAGTAATTTACAGATTTGAGAGTTTGGAAGCTGATCGATGCATTATAGTATGTTTGCGGGAGTAGTAACTAATGATGATTAATTGTTGCCGTTGGAATCCTTTGCGAATAGAACGGCATGAAAGTGAGGTGCCTATTTACTCCTTCTGTTCTTGTTAAATGATATCATAGAATCTATGTTTTCAAATTTTTGAAAGTTTATCTGTTAATCATTAAAATTATCTAGAGTAGTTATATAAAACTATATCATTGCATTTATTATTGAAAAATATTTTTATAATATTATAATTTTTTAGTATATAATAAGATAAAATTACAAAAATAATAGTTAAAGTCATTCCTAGTAGAATGTGAAAAAAATCACTTAGAAATGATGGAGTGCTATTGAACTGAAGGTTGAGAGCATGGTGACTGGAGGCAGTTCGTCTGGGTCTCCGTGCGAGTTACTTGTACACGTTAAATAAAGTATTCGTAAAAGCCATCCAAGTATCTTTTTTGGATATCTCTTGCAGAACAAACGGTACAAGCCAGAAGCACATCATCAGATGCGGCCTGTGAGAAACTGAAGGAAAGAGTAAACACGTATTTGTACAGAAAGATGATGTTGCTCATTTATTCCATGCTTTGGTAGTTAGAAATCGTCAAAACAGGAGGCGTAGATTTTAAAATGAAAAATACTTGCGAGAGAAAACCACGAGGACACAATTGGTGATGATCCAAACCGACTTGCAGTCGTAGAAACAAATCTGAAAATATGGCCTATTCCGGCGTCTACCAGCAGCCAAGATATTTCACCAAAAACATAAATCTGAAAATAGTGCGATAAAGCCACAAAATAAGTAAATAATTAGAATGCTTTGGTCCATGACGTCAGCGTAGCCCTACTGAATAAGAGGGTGAAAGACCTAATAAGGCCCATTTGAACAGTAGGAATACCATGCATATCGCCATGGTAACTCTTGTTCAACCCGCAGTTCTGGGATGCGTGCGATCATGTGCCAGTCACGACCAAGGATTTGTAGAATCTGTAAGGAGGGAGGGAAACAAATCTTCCGGCATCGTCGCTTCAGCACAGGGTGACAACCAAGGATTTGTAGAATCTGTAAGGAGGAAGGAAGCTCTGGAAGTGACTGGATCAGCATAGCGTTTTTAAGTTCCAAGGAATCGAGGGAGGTGAGGCTTGCCATGATCGAGGGTAGAAACTCCAGATGAGAAGCATCAAGCACTCCAAGGCGTTTAAGGTGATTGCAGTTTTGCATCAACCACTCCTCAGGTAAACATCTACAGCTGTCAATAGTCAAATTTGTAACTGAATCGACTCTTCTAATTGGCTCACATTGCAAGAGAGATGGATTGCCGATTCTCAGTCGGTCAAGTTTCCCAAAGTTTGAGGGACCGACTGCAGCAACCTGGCCATGGTCAGAGGCTTGACACGTCTGCCGAGATGAAATTCTAAGATGCTCGTCAAGCTTGTTACATCCAATGACTAGCAACTCTGTGAGCGATATGAGTTCTTCTATCCCATCTAAAGTGGCAAGTTCACTGCAGTTCGCAATATCCAATCTCCGCAATTCTGTGAGACTCCTAAACACATCTGCTGTGGGAAGGGCTGTCATCACACAATTACGTAACCGCAGAGTAGTAAGGGAAGTGAGACTGCAGAGGGAATTGAGTATAAAATTCCCAAAAACACCACTTGAACCAATATGAAGTTCGCTGATAGAAGATGTCAACTTGATATCTGCCCGTGGAGCCACCAGGTTTGGGCAATTCACCACTGACAAAACTTTAAGAAATGGGAGTATCTGCAACTGATCCATTGGCAAATGTGACAAATTTTCACAATATTCAATGCGTAATTCCTCCAGACCAAGTGTAACACCCCCGTTTCTGGGAGGAACAGGAGCGTCACTAGTCCGTACCCACCCAGGAGTTTGGTTACGGACCGAACACGTATCATACCTGCTTACGGACATTTAAAAAGAGTTAGCTTGCTTGAAATAAGACCTAATGGTCAATTTTCACAATAAAACGGGCGAGCAAGCCCTAAAATACTTACATTGCAGAAGAACCGCAGAAGCACGACAGGAAAGCCTGAGTGCGGTCGCAACCCTAACACGAAATCTTGAATTGCCTTCTTTTCCTCTGGAATCTGTGGCATTTAGCAAGCCTGAGTACTCCGACCCCGTACTCAGCAAATCACAAGTGAAACCCTAACTTACCATATGCACGGATCAACAAAGGAAGGGAATATACTTGGTTTATTACTTTGAGTGGGTGCAGTTTTATTTGCAAACATTTTGATAAAACGGACCCAAAACTACTCCTCAAGATCTCAGGGGTTTTCATGAAAGGTTAATTAACCAACTGAACAAGTTAAAGCATGTACAAAACTACTTAAGCTTCGCGGCTGGAATCACCCAAGTGACACAGCTCCAATAACCGGGAGCACGGCGTATTCGAATACCATTTATTTGACTCTGCAGAGTTTGCTCAGCTTTACCCACACGATCCCTTAACTCCCGCTAAAGAGTTAAGAAAGCCAGGTCGTTTCACTGCTCAACTCTTTATATAGGCTCTACCCGGTAGAATTCACTCGGGTCTGGCTCTCTCACACACACACACACACACAAGAGAAAACGGTGTCCGCTTCGAGTGAACTCTACCGTTGTTAGGCACCCGCAGCACGGCCTGCCTAACCTTGATACACAATCACCCACTTCTCAACACCTGTAGAGTTTCAATCGAGTTGAGCAGCTACTAAACCAGTGTTGACAAGTCAACTCCTGTGGTTGAGCGATCACTATGTCATTTGCTCGGCGTAAGGGTTTGGTCCTTACATTTTTCCCTCAGGGGCCCGCAACCCCTGCCAGGTCCGCGACCTGCAACCTAGGGTAAGAGGCGGGCGAAAACCGTCTCGCGGCGCACCACAACCCCCCTTACCCTATCCTGCGCATGCCGACAATCTCCGCCCTAGGGCACGGTGTCCCATACCACCCTGCCCTAGAGCCGGGTTTTCCAAATTCTATTGGCCCGCAGCCACAACCTTATTAGTGTAACACTTTGCATGGTAATAATAACCTACAATTATCTAGATTGACAGATAATTATTTCTAGGGTTACAAAGGCATGGCTACAAGTTTAACATGGCATTTATCAGTGGTAGGTTTAACTACATAACATGTCATTCTAAACATTTTATTTTAATTTTGAACTAACATTTCAGAACTAGCTCAATGCAAATATCATAATAACATAATTTAAATGGCATGGGATTTCAACATGATCAAGGACTTGTGACTTGCTGTTAATCTGGATGATCTCGGCGAGCTCGAACGTAGAAACTTCTGGATCCTGAGCTTGCACTTGAGCTTCCGGGATCTTCGAAACTAGCGTAAACACAGAAAATAACATAAATCCGGCTTGAGCCTAATCAAGCGAGGAAAAATAATCTATTAAAAAGGAGTAAAATGCATAAATCCTCAAATAGGGAATTTTTGGAATTTATCTGGGATGAATTTGTGGAAGTGGAGGCCAAAAATGGGTTCAGGACATCAAATGGAGCAAAGTGGTGAAATTTGGGAATTTTTGGGATTTTCTGTGATTTTCTAGGATTTATTTGGATTATTTGGATTTTTGGGAATTGGAAAAAGATGGAAAATGGTTATGAATAGTGACGGGCCGACCTAAACAAACAGTGCGGCCCGTGGAGGCTTTCGGCCCGGCTCAGCGAACCGGCCCAGCTCAACGCGCGCGGCCGCACGGCCCACCGCGCGCGCGCTCGCCCGCGCTCGATGGTTGACGCGTGGCTGAGCGGGTGGCGGGATTGGAGCGGAAGCGAGCGGCTTGGATCGGAGCGGGACGGAATCGGACGGCTGCGAAGGGTGGTCCGATCGGGTGGACGCGAAGGGAGGACTTTAGTGGGGGCGGACGGCTGAGATGCGGAGGAGCGGGCGGACGGGATTCGCCGGTGGAGGAAGATCGGACGGCTAAGAGACGTCGCCATCGGGTGGTCCAGACAAGATGGCGCGGCTAGCGTGGACGGCCGAGGCGTAGCCACGTCGCCCGAGAGAGGTCGTCTTCAACCTCTCGCCGTTGGCTTGGCCGTGAGACAGAGGCGCGAGCTCTCTGGCTCACCGGCGACGGTGAGGGTTCCCGAAGGCAAAGGAGGGTACTGGGAGGTGGTTCTCGGTATGGGGATTCCATTTTGGGGATCAGGGAGGGAGGAAGGTCTCTGGTGGCGGCTGGCGGCAGAAAGGGAAGATTCGGGTTCATGGCGGCGCAAATGCTCACCGGTGGTTCTCCGGCGAGATGGGAAGGGTTTTCGCGGTCTTCAAGGCGTGGGGATCACAACGGTAGAATCGGTGCCAGCTGGGAGATCTTCTGGGAAGCTGGCCACGGGAGAGGCGATTCGGCCGGCGAGGAGCCTCGACGACTGCGCTCCACGGGGCTTCTCCTGTCCAGAGGCAAGCATCAAGGCAATGAGAAGACAACAGAGGTGCTCTGGGCGAATGGAATCGAAGAATGGAGAAGGGAGGAAGGAGATTGCCTTTTGGGGGTCACCGGCGCAGAGGGAGATGGCGGCGGAGCTCGAAGCAACGGGGCTTCAATCGGCTGCTTTGGGGTGTTCTTTGGAGTGGTAGGAGGTGTTTGAGAGCGGTGGGGAGACTCGGGAAGCAAAGGAGTGTGAAGGGGCAGAGGGAGGGGCTTTATACCCGCGCGGGGGAGGGAAGAATCCGAGGGAGGGAGGAGGATCCTTCGGGGAGAAGGCAACGGGCGCGGGCGCTGAGGTCAACCGGAGTGGGCGGGGGCAGTTGGGGGCGTCTCCTCCGCGCAATGGGCGCTGACAGGTGTTAATGCGAGCGACGGGAGCAGGTGAGCGGCGGGCAAGGGCGGAGGCGCGTCCGCGCGCGGCGGAGGGGACAGGCGGCGGCTGACTGGTGGGACCCGGGCGATAGAAAGCGGGACCGGGTCAAAGGCGGTTGGGGTTTGGCCGGCGACGGCGGTCGGAGCCAGGGGCGGCGCGGCGAGACCGGGACGGGGCGTCTCCGCGCGAGGGCGCAGGCGGACAAAGGAGGCGGGGTCGGGCGCAGGCGCGACCAGAGGAGGGAGGCGCAGACGGGGCGCGGGGCAGCGCGGACGCGGCGCTGCGCGAGAGAGAGGCGGGGAGGGAGGCGCCAGCGGAGGAAGGCGGGAGGCGCTGGGGAGAGCAAGAAAACGGAGAGGAGGGTAGGGGCGCCAGCGGGAAGGAGGAAACAGGGAGGGGAAAAGGCGCCAAGGAGGCAGAGAAAGTGGAATCGCCAAAAGAGGAAGGCGCATTCCGGGGAAACTTTCTAAAAAGGGAAAGTTTTCAAAATTTCCCCAAAAATCACCAAAAATTCAGGAAAAAAATTACAAAAATATTTTGAAATTTTCTGGGGTGTTTCACCAAGAGAACAGTACTCTTGTTCCAGTGCTACTAGGTTTGGACAGTTAGAGATCGTCAGCCTGAAAAGTAATGGCTTTTGGGGTAGCGTTGTTTCACTAGGCTGATAAGTTGCAGGAAGACTGGTCAAACCAGCACCATCTATTATAAGATAAGCAAGAGTAGGTGGCAGTACTGGCACATTTCTCAATGCTCCGCACGCTCTAATGGATAGCTTCTTAAGCTGGGGAAACAGGTTCCTGCCCTCCATTTCAACCCACTCCTCTAGTGCTGGAAGGTAGGAAATTGATAGTAACTTAAGAGATGGGTATCCAAAAGGTTCCTCGCATCCATAAGAGCAAGTATTATAAGAGGCTGTAAGCTGGCTGTATGCTGAGGTGGAGGAGAGAGAGGAGGAGAGAGAAGAGAGGTGGGCTGTAAGCTTACAGCCAGCTGAAGCACAAGAACCAAGAAACTTTGTGAGAGGAAGGGGTAGATCATACAGCCTTCAGCTGGCTGTAACTACTATATGAGTAGGCTGATAAGTGGGCTGTAAGTATCCATACAGCCAGCTGAAGGCTGTATTATAAGACTTGCTCTAAAAGGAACGATCTATTGTTTTCACTGCATACATCTTCGTTAAATGGAGATATTTGAGTGAAGGTAGGCTGCCAAGAGGTGGAAGATGCTGCCATTTAGGACAACGCCAGATTCTAATATAGACCAAGTTGCGGATCGCAAGGTTTCCCATCCAACAAGGAGATCTCGAACCACCATACTGTTCAATACTTAGTTTGGCAAGACTCATGTGAGGTTCAAGGTTATCAAGAAACAGTTCCCCTGTACCTGATTCCCGTGTGCTGCCATCCCAGGAAAGTGACAAGCTAATGAGATTTTCCTTTTCAGCCAGCTTAGCCAGTTTAGCTTCTTCCACATTGTTGTTTTGAATACCACCAATATATAAATAACGGAGATCTTTTAGTTCCTTGAGCTCACTTAATCTTCCGTATTTGAGATTAACATAAAGTTCTTGAAGAGAAGTCAACTGTCCAATGTGGGGAGGTGGTCCAGTTTGAGTACCAGAGTAGTCTAGATGTCTGAGATTAACCAAGTTGCTCAATCGACAAGATTCCCACAGGCATCCCTTGAACTCGATCATTTGCATATGATATAACTTGTATACACAAGGAGGAAACTGAACTCTCTTCCACCTTGTTGAGCTAGACATGTAACGAAACTGAACTTCCCTCCACCTTGGTGAAATAGACAAGTAACGAAGGTGCATTAAGTTATCAAATGCAATTGGCAGCTTGACAGGTGAGTCGTTATCAAATGCAATTGGCAGCATGACAGGTGAGTCTACCCTCAAAGTCAAAGCCCTTAGTTTCGTGGCTACTTTAAGAACATTCTTCAGCACATGCCATTGATACCTTTCCTCTGTTGTTCTATCGAAGGATATGTCGAGAGTTCGTAGTTTCTTTAGTTGGAGATCTTTGATCACTGGATGATTTATCGTATCAATCGCTATATGACGAACTGTACGAACTGTTTCTGGAATAATGTCACAATCATCGCTGGAGATTCTAATACATTCCTTTTTGGAAACAGTACGAGCTAGCTCGTGCAATAGATCATGTATCACATAGCGTTCATAAGAGTGCTCACCAGCATTGAGAGCGCCATCATACAGATACCTGGACTCATTTGATCTCAGTTCAAAGAAAGATTTTCTCGTTAGTATACCCAAATAATACTCTCCTATATCCTCTGGCCTCTGATTTGCAGAAACCTGGATCAGTCCTGAGCCCATCCATAAGTTAACCAACTCATCCTTCCTGAAAAAGTAATCTTTGTGGAATATATTGCAATATCTGAAGCAAGCCTGTAGATCTGGGGGCAGATGATGGTAACTTAATCTTAAAACTTTCATAACACCTTCATTACCATGCTCCAGATTAGATATATTCTCTTGCAAGATTCTGTTCCAGGATATGCTATCCATAGAGTTGTTCAAGATACCACCTATGACCTTGGCAGCTAATGGGCTTCCACTCAACTTTTTAATAATTTGCTTGCCAATATCTTGCAAGTTCATATAATCATCAGGATTTACTCCAAAAAATGCGTGCTTACTGAAAAGTGCCAAAAGATCCTTCTCCTGTAGCCCCTCAAGTCTTAATGACTCAGTCCCTCCTCCCAGTACCCTTTCAACGATGTCTACCACTGATTGCATTCGAGTTGTCAATAAGATCTTGCTTCCCTTTTGGCCGAATTTTAAAGGAGCTACTAATTTCTCCCAGTCAGGCCTTTTGTCGTCGCTCCATACATCATCAAATACAAGCAGAAATTTCTTTGAGCTCAGCTTTCCCCTGAGGATGTCTTGAAGTGTGCTTAGACTAGTGATATCAGTACCTTCACCTTCTTTAGTGATTTCTTCTAGGATTTTTCGTGTCAAAGTACGGACATCGAAATACTGCTGTACTCTTTTGTCATTGTAGACTGCTTGTGCTAGTGTGGTCTTGCCCATGCCACCTATGCCCACTATAGCTAAACTGAGGACATTGCAAACATCATCATGGTCTAGATCATCAATTTCTTGCTTGATCAACCATTCAACAATCAGAGCCCTCTCAGTGTCACGGCCAATTAATGTTTCATCAACCAAGAAGGAACTAGTCTCACGAGGATTACCGGTTTCTTGATGACATATGTGCCTCAAGCTAGAAGAATCAAACCGATCCATGAGCAGGGTGAAACGCTCCACAGCAGCAGCAACCTCATCAAGTTTCTTCATGGCATCTACCATTCTCTTGAGCGTACCAACCTCAAACATAATATTGAACTGCTGGATAAACATCCTGTTACACTTGTAGAGAGAGCTGCTCACCTTATTGCCTCTAGTTTTCACTTTTTTCTCAAGCTTGTAGTACTCCACCTCGTCAAGCACGTCCTCGGCCTCCTCGACAGCGTCCCTGAGCAGCCAAAGCCATGAATCAAGCGCCTCGCTCTGGTCTCTTATTCTCTCCATATCAATGGCATCAAAAACCACTTGAACTTGTGGTAGAGTCCTCTCTAGCCGCTCCTGCACCGATTTCTTGCAATGTCAATAGAAAAGCTAATGAGCTGCACCAAGACTCCAAGAGTAGAGTACTACGCTTAACATCACCTTTTGTGGTGAGCCATCGCAGTCGCCGGCCCCAGCACCGTGATGACCCCAAGAAGAAATTTCTTCCCTTGTGCTGTTTAATTGAGGACCCAAGATTTGCGCGTCGCGGCTCATAACCACACAATTTGCACTCCCTTTGATGGTTTGATAGTGATGGCATAGACTAACCAAAAGCAAGTCAAAACTTTCATAATGATCCGATTAACCCCCCGTTGGAAATTCTGGCCACTGCAGGATGTGGTGTACCAGGGTTCAGCCTGCATTCGTAGAGGATTAATTAGCACCAGTACAAATGTGAACAAATATCAAAGTCTGATAACACTGAAACAAAAGCAAATAAGCAATCGACTCTTGCTGTATTGCTAGAATCATACCTGCCAGTGGCTTTTACATATGAAAAAACTAAGGAACACTGTACCGTTCCAAACCAACGGTACAAGCCATCACCGTAAGAAACTCATCCCTAGCCATCCATCTCACTGGCTATTCACATCCATATAAATCTTATCATTATCTCCCCCAAGCCACCCACAACAGACTCCTATCTCAGAGCACTGGCTCTACTGATCCTCTCCTTATTTCCCTCTCAAACCTTGGAAGCCATGGCCACCACCTCCCGCTCTGGCTCCGTGTCAGACCCGGAAAATTTATTTCCTAACGCCATGTGTTTTCTGTACTAGTTCCGTGATGACCCCAAGAGGAAATTTCTTCCCTTGTGATGTTTAATTGAGGAAACAAGCACCCAACATTTGCGCATCACGGTTCATAACCACACAATTTGCACCCCCTTCGATGGTTTGATAGTGATGGCATATGAAATAACGATTATAACTGGGCTGCTACAATTTACTACTTAGAATAAATTACTACTAAATATTCTACTAACAAAAATAACGATTATAAGATGTGAAAATTAACTAAAACAAATCTACCAAAATAAGCAAGGGGGAAACTGGTTTAAATCAATATGAAATTCCTCCCATAAGCTAGGTTTACTTATTGCAACTAAAGACTAAATCAATCTAATAGCAAATAGCAACAAATAATACTATGTTGGTTCTCAACCTACAGTTCAATATCAGCCCCTTCACTGTTTTTCGCTGTCACGGATCCATCGAGCTAATAAAGACCAACATGACCTGCACCACTTGATATAGATTAGCATGCTAGATCAAAACACCATGTCTACACCTAGGGCTAAGAAATCGATAATCATACATGTCTAATTATCAACTAAGGAAGATGTGCAACATCAAGAAGACACAATAATAACATAATAGGTACTAAATTAATAGATCATTCCATATGTCTTAAGTTAGAGCAAGATCCCCACACTCAGGAGAAGAAAAGACGACTACTC
Source organism: Dendrocalamus latiflorus (assembly GCA_017311315.1). NCBI lineage: Eukaryota > Viridiplantae > Streptophyta > Magnoliopsida > Poales > Poaceae > Dendrocalamus > Dendrocalamus latiflorus. The sequence goes on along the minus strand of CM029637.1, from coordinate 16,502,667 downwards.
TATATGAAGATCGAAGTTGCACATAATTACCAATGAAGGAGTACTAATGAGGAGAGTCAGGGAGGAAGACACGGGACAAGTTGAGGGGGCTGCACAGAGCAACGCTAGGTAGTGCAAAGGTGGCACCGAGTGGCGCCAAGGTAGCACCAGGCGGTGCCAAGGCAACGCGGCTCCACGCTCTCGGTGAATTGATGACTTCGGAGATGGCTAACCCTAATATTGCAGTTTTGATGAATTTTAGCAAATTTGTTCTATGGTTTTGACATGGCAGCCTCCTATTTACTTAGGGACCCCCATGGAAGAGTCCCGGTCAAAAATGGCAAAGAGAGGTGGTTGGCGTCGAGCAGCGCCAAGGCTCTCCACTGACTCAAAGTCCGTTCTTGATCCTTCCAGAACATGGTGTCGGGCGGTGCCAAGGTGGCATCGAGCAGCGCCATATCCTTGGGCTTCAATTTGGGCCAAAATAGGGGTCTTGAGATCTTGGGCGCCAGCCGGCACCAACCTAGCACCGAGTAGCAACAGGGGCTGCAGGCCAAGCTTCAACGGCTTCTATGCTCCACAACTTTCGTGTCCAACCTCTGATTTGGGCAAATAGTATATTAATTTTGATCATTCTAACAAGGTGAACATCATGGTGGCCTTCAATTTGTCATTTAATGAAGTTCACTTTGGCACATTTTCCAAGGAAGCTCTTCGTTAGCTCTTTTCAGCCAAATATGATGTGTGTTCAGCGTATTCCCTACACATCACTATAATATACAATATCTTCAGGAATTGTTAGGGTTAGTTACCAAATGACATAATTAAGCACAAAATGGGTGTGCTCATTTTGGCCTCAGCTTTTAGCTTCCGGCTTATTTTTCACTATTCATAAATTTCGTCTTTTTCTGAACTTTTGTCTTTTTGTTGAGCTTTTTTGCCGGTTCTTTTTTCCCGTATTTGTTTGTATTACATGTAATGGGCTAACATATTTTTTAATTTTTAAAATTTAATTATGCTAAAGAAGCCTCTGTACATTGTTTTTTCAGCCAGCTACAGTACTTTTCAGCCATAAACCACAAAAAAGCCCAAATGAGCACCACCATATCACATAAAATGATGATAAATGGGGCAAGAAAAGTATAAAAAAGTATACAGATCGAGCACTAGTAGGGGTTGCATTGCTACACGATCAAACAATAGAAACATTCAAATGGTTGTTCCATACTTTCTTGACATGTATGGGAGGTGTTCCACCTAGGCTTATAATAACTGATGAAGATGTGGGCATGAAGAATGCAACTGCCAATGTCTTCCCAACTAGCACATAGGCTATGCATGTGGCACATATTGAACAAACTTCCAACAAAGATAAGGCCAGATTTAAGGGATAACAAACTTTTGTATAATCATGTCAACTCATGTGCACATTCTTCAGAAACTCCAAAACAATTTGAGTCACAATGGGCTACTATTATTTTTTCGGTTTGGAAGATAATAAGTGGCTGGCTAACCAGTATCACATTTGGGAATGTTGGGTACCGGCTTACTTTATAGACAAACCCTTGGTAAGCATTCTTAGAACAACTTCTAGGTTAGAAAGTGTCAATTCTTTTTTCAATCACTTCATTGGTTATAAACATGCTTTGGTTGAATTTTGGATTTGATATGACACTGCAATGGATAAACAAAGAGAAAAGAAGCAAAAAAAAAAAAAAAGAAAGAAAGACCATGCCACATTCCACACAAAGCCTCAATTGAAGACACCATAGGCAATAGAACAACACGAGAGTGAGATGCTCACGCATGACATGTTCACCAAATTCCAAAAGGTTATAGCTTACATGGGTAATCGTTTTATTTAAAGCACAACGCAAGTGTGCAAGCTTAAAGTTACATCAGTCATGGAGGATGGCAAGAAAGTAAGAAAAGTCACATGTGACACTGATTAGATCATTGTCCATTGCTTTTGCATGTTCTTTGGCACTCATGGAATTCCTTGTCATCACATTATACTTGTATTGCGAGGTGCATTGCGAAGTGAGCTTCCAAATCATTATATTTTGAAAAGGTGGATTGCAAATTGTAAGAGAGAGGTTGTATATGACAGGGAGGCAATGTGCTAGAGGAAAAGCCCAAAGATCCTACAGAGGAAGAAATTAAAAAGTTGGCCTCGGACATGCACAAAGATTTGGAAAATGTGCTACATCAAGCTAGACCTTCACTCGGCTGCATGCAGAATGTGTGAGGGAAATTTTAAAAAATGGATGAAATAAATCCGAAACTTCCTACCCGGCAACAAACTAGAGTTGAGGAGGTTAAAGATATCTTGGTTGTAGCATCCCTAAACATAATTCCATATCGCCACCGACTGATATTCTCACAAAAGGGAAATACATGAGGAATTGACCTAGGGAGAGCAAGGAAAAAAATATCAAATGGAAAGGCGATTCGCATGTGCAGGACATACAATAAGATTGGCACTCATGATAGCCGCAACTGCCCTTTACGGAAACTAACACAATGATCCAGGTAATTTTGTTTTGTTGTTTATTGCTTTTAGCCTATAGTTGCTAGCCTATTGACATAATCATTTTCTGGCAGGAATTCCTTTTGGCATGGAAAAGTGTGAACCATCTCTGAACTGATGTAGTAAGTACTTGCGGACATGTGCTCATGGGATCTCTTTATGTGGTCCTATGGACAAAGTTATGTAATATTGCGTGAGTGAACTAATGTGTTTTGTCATGTACTGAAAATAGTGAATGCATGTCTGAGTGAGTGCTATTGCCATGTACCAGAAATGGTGAACTGATGTATCATGTCTTGCTACTAGCCAGTATGTCCATGGTCCTTTTCATCTCAACTTCACATAGCTAACTGCATTTTCTTGTCAATCATTCAACACTACCTGATACTAGTGCTTGTTGTTGCCAACCTGATGTCAATTCTGGAAGCAGTCACTACTACTGCAAGCATGCTGCTAGCTGTTGTCACTATTGCTCACTCTGTCCCATGCAAACCAAGAAACAAAACGTGTTCAGATGGTTCATGTTGTTTCCTCGATTCATGAACAAAAACGATCTGATACATTAGTTCACCATTCCCTTGGTTCCGTATCAGCACAAACAAGACCTGAGACATCAGCATCATCACAAATATTCTAAGTCCTGATACTGTTCATGGTTCTCACCATTTTACTAAAATTTCACTTTCCAGACTTTGCAGGTTGATGGATCAGTTCAGTAGCTAAACTAGTTGAGTAGCTACTAGTTAAGGATGTTGATGCATCAAGTAGTATAATAGCTAATACATGAGCTTGCAAAATAAACTTGTTGGTCTGATATTGTTGCTGCTGCTAGCAAAGTGGTATCAAATGTTGGGGCAGAATGCACCTGATACTGTTCATTCTGTGTCCATGCAAACCAAGAAACAAAACAGCTTGTACCTAACGATTTCCATGAAACTGATACTATTCGTGCTTTCAACAACACAATATTCCCATTTGATAACCACGTTGGGCCCATACAACCAGGTATTACAAATGAGGAATTTCAAGCTCATGAAACTAATCGAACACTACAAGGTAAATTTCTCAAATTTTCTGGAATTACAGTTTCACTTGAGAATACAGCACACAATCTGCAAATGATACAATTTCGTGTATCACAACTAACCAAACACTACAAGATAAATTTCTCACAATTCCTGGAATCACAAATTCACTTGAGAATACAACCACACAATCTGCAATGACAAATCATATAACACAGTAGTAAAATCCACAAGTACAAAGATTTTGTTTGGCTACTTCTAATGGATAGACTGAACAACAAAAACATCTTGAAGAGAAAAAAGTATAATGTTGATGGTAACCTAAATTATGTTCTATGTGACAGAGGCATAGTGGAGACTTCACATCACCTTTTATTTGGATGTCCATTTAGTATACAGTGTTGGCAAAGTATTGGGATTTAATGGAGATATGATGCTGAAGTGATACGAATGGTCCAGCTGACACAACAAAACTCAAGGATTGCTTTTTTCATGGAAATATTCATCATTGCAGCCTGATATATTTAGAAATAGCGAAATGGCAACATCGTCAAATAGCTACAATATAGTGTTAACAGCTGGAAAAGATGATTCAAAATGGAGGTGACTCTGCATTTACATAGAGTTAAGGATAGCTTTTATGAGGAGATTTGTAATCTGCTAAAGAATTTATAATGTGAATTTTTACTTTGTACATATTGTAACATTCTATTTATTCTATACAAATATACCACAGTAGTCTCTCCTCCTGTTTTCCATAAAAAAAATGATATACGGTCATTCAATTCACACACAATTAGCGGGAAGGCGAAGTGGACACAGCGATGGCCAGATCCAAGAGAGAGAGAGAGCGCAAGCAGCGGCAACGGGGTTCTTGTTGATGCCACTGGGCCTAGGGGTGGAAACGGATTGGATACGATCGAATAGTCTTAAATACGAATATGAATCCATATTTTTAAAATGAATACAAATATGAATTCGAATATTCTCAATATGGATACGAATATTCTTGAATACGAATACAGATATTTTCGAATACGGATTCTCATATATGAATATCAGATAAAACGGATTCCTTGTGGTTTTGCCAATTTTTCACCGATATTTGACCGGTTACCGGTTTTAAACTGCCTAAATTCAAAATTTTAATCACAAAAATTGTACGGATTTTTCATGGGTTCTAGAAACGAAGCGAATACGGATTAAATAGTCTCGAATACGAATACAGATACGAATATTCTCGAATACGAATACGAATATGAACAATTTCGAATACGGATTTTGCTTACCACATTTGCGTTTTCTTGAATATGAATATTGGATAAAACGAATTATCCGATACCGTTTTCCACCACTACTAGGGCCCCAAGGTTACAGCTTCAAGCACAGGAGACGCGACGGTGGCCAGATCTGGGAAAGAGAGCGAGACGGCACCGAAACCATGAACCTCTCACCGTCAAGGCCCGTCTATCGACGGTGGCGGCGTTTCGTGGTCGAAGGTGCTAGGCCTCCGAGCATAAGATACGAGGCGATGGAAGGACACCACACTGGGGAGAGTGAAGGCGGTGGCAGCGAATGAAGGGCATAAGTGGGGATGTGGTGTGTGCCGTCTAAATCTCGGTTGCTCGTCTTGAATCAGACAGCCCCTATTGCATATGTCCATCAATTAGGTCTTGTTCACCATATATGCTACCTAAGTTTGCCCTTGCAGCTCAGCAACATCAAAGACATGGAGTAATATTGGAATCATGTCTTGCCATGCTGGGAAGTCGTGTTTGCACTTGCTTCAACTCGTGTTCTTTTGGTGTGTTTATTTTCTCGGTTGGCCGTAGTGGAGAAGCTGCCACACCGTCTGCCACGGGCTATGGAAGGAGAGGAAGAAGAAAGGCAAAATGGTCCATACTAGCGAAAAGGATACAATCTCCAGTGGCAAAAAAATATTGATTACATTATGTACGGTGTCATTTTATAAATCTCCACTCTTCATGATGCAGATCCACCTAGCAAGCTAGCTGAACCACGTTGCTTTGGCCCTGATCTTTCACGATACACCTTGTTGGATGCCCTCCTTGTTCTATAGTTCTTGCAAACCCAAGAACAGCATACACCTCCAACATAAGCCTTCTCCCACGCACACCGCAGCACGTGAACGAAGGGTAGAGAAACCGAAGTTTCAGTGAGTAGAATCCAACACCATAATTAGATTCAACACACCAAGAGCAATTTCTCGATGGAAATCTCAAGAATACACCAACAATGGCCACCAAACCATGGTGATTTTCTGGTTTCTATTTCTTAATTCATAGCCTCAGTTACAATGGGGCTAAGGCCCTGACCTTATATTGGTGCACAATACACGGTCTTGACTAAAACTCATGCACAATCTGGCCTAAGGTCGAAACAAACTCCAATACGAACTAAAAAGGAAATATCTAAACTACTACCACTGGATTCTCTCTTAATTTGCGATCTGACTATGAGGTTTTCGTGGCTGGCACCTTATCCATTGTGTGCGGCTTCGAAATAGCTTTCCAACAAGTCCAAGAACGCCCAAATCGGACTCCGTTTGTGAAAGTTATGGACGTTTTAGTATCGGTCTTGCCAGCTGTCCCAATCCGAGTCTGAATCGGTTTCAAATCTTTATATGTTTTGTTTCCTTGTTCAAGGGGCTTCCAAATCCATTTGGAACCTGAATTGGTATTCAAAGCTTCTTGAATATTGTGCACAGAACTGCAAGTACTAACCAAAGTTGTAGTGCTACTTGGTGCCACATCATCCTCCCCTCCTTGAAGCAAAGCCGTCCTCGGCTTTGGGGTAATCTTGGGAGTTTGCTTCTTCTTGGCTGTAATTTCTTCATCAACATGAATAGCACTCTCCAATTTTGGTTTCAACACATGCTTCTTTCTCCATGTACAAAAGTGTATGTGTTAGACCGACTCTCATGCGTAGCATTGCGATCATATTACCATGGTCTTCCCAACAATAACCCACATGCATCCATTGGAACTACATCGCAATCCACCTTGTCAACATAGTATCCAACAACAAACGGAACACGCACCTTGTGAGTTATCTTTAGCCTTCTGGAGTTGTGTAGCCACTCCACATAATGTGGTTGAGGATGCCTCCACATGGACAGCCCTAAAGTATACACCAAATCTTTGCTAATCACATTGGTATAACTTTCACCATCTATGATCAACTTGCATGCTTTATCTTTGATCTTGCACTCCGCATGGAAAACACTCCACCGCTGTCCTTTTGTTTCAGTTTCTTTACTTTGCACCTTTCGAACCAAAAGATTAACACCATTCAATCCTGGATCACAATAGACAACATCCTCCTTAGAATCATCAGATCTTTCACTTTCAGAATCACTACTAGAACTTGTTGAAGCATAGCTATCTTTAGTGAGAAGCACTCTTCGTTGATTCGGACAATCACGCATCATATGACCTCTTCCCTTGCACTTCAAACACTCAATTTCTCTAGCACGAGTATTAGAAGGCAAACTAAAATCAGTTTTAGTTGCTTCTTTACCTCTATTGCTTGGCTCCTTTGAAAGAGCACCATTTGAACAGCTTGATGCCGCCACTTTAGAGTGAACCCACATCATCGCCTTGCTGTAATGAACGCCTCCATGACTTGGTTTGGGTGTTGGCATGTCTATCCTTAGCTTGTTTGCGCTTCAATTATTGTTCAGCACGTTCGGCTTGATACACCAAGTTTTGAATGTTGTAGTAATGGACCATCTCCACCCTATCTTGCACATTCTCATTCAACCCATTAAAGAAACGTGCCATAGTAGCCTCATCATGCTCCTCTGTTCCTGTACTGAACATCAACATCTCCATCTCTTTATAATATTCATCAACACTAGAATTACCTTGGCGTAGTTGTTGCAGTCGGTTGTACAAGGTCCTAGTGTAGTGTGCTGGGACAAAACGTCGCCTCAAAATATCCTTCAGTTGTGCCCAAGTATCTGGACGAGCTCCTACGCGACACAATTGGTTCCACCAAACAAGAGCATATCCGGTGAACTCAATTGTCGCCAAAAGGACCTTCTTATCCTCAGTATAATGATGGCTGTCAAAAATTTGTTCGACACGCATCTCCCAATCCAAGTACTCCGGTTTAGCTTTACCATTAAATGATGGGATAGAAGTTTTTATCTGCCCAATTCCATCATCCACGGCAACACGCTGAGCAAACCCAACACCATCATGCATACCTCCACCATGGGCAGCACCTTTGCCACGCATGTCCCTACCACGGTTAGCACCACGGTAGTCCCGAGCATGGCGCGGTTGTGGAACAAAACCCGCTGCATCATCAAAGACCTCCTCGTGTTCATCGCCTTCATATGGTGCACGTCGTTCGGGATATTGAGGTCCCCGTTCAGCATACTGAAATTGTGGTGGCTGGTTGCGTATCGCCTCAGTCAACGCGTCAATTCGCGGCCCCAAATCATCAACCTTGCCTTCAAGCTTCCGGTGACAACTTAAGTAGTCACGTGTCGCTTCAAGCCCGTGTCGCACCTCAGGCAGCAAAGACGCCGCATATTGGGGCACCTCCCCGATTGGCTCAGCATGATTATGTCGCGCCTCGCCATCTTCAATCTTCATAGAACCCGTCATCAAAAAAAATTCAGCAACCTCTTACCGTGATCAACCACGCTCTGATACCAAGATGATGCGGATCCACCTAGTAAGCTAGTTGAACCACGTTGCTTTGGCCCTGATCTTTCACGATACACCTTGTTGGATGCCCTCCTTGTTCTACGGTTCTTGCAAACCCAAGAACAGCATACACCTCCAATATAAGCCTTCTCCCACGCACACCGCAGCACGTGAACGAAGGGTAGAAAAACCGAAGTTTCAGTGAGTAGAATTCAACACCACAATTAGATTCAACACACCAAGAGCAATTCCTCGATGGAAATCTCAAGAACACGCCAACAATGGCCACCAAACCACGGTGATTTTCTGGTTTCTATTTCTTAATTCATAGCCTCAATTACAATTGGGCTAAGGCCCTGACCTTATATTGGTGCACAATGCACGGTCTTAACTAAAACTCATGCACAACCTGACCTAAGGCCGAAACAAACTCCAATACAAACTAAAAAGGAAATATCTAAACTACTAAAAAGGCCTCAGTTGGGTTCCCATTTTGCTTTTCAAAAAGAAAGTCCAAGATGTGTATAAATAATTTAAAATGAAAGCCTTGATTTATCTCCAAAGGAGTAAATCAAATTAATCTTTTAAAATCTAGAATTTGAAATGTGCGTCAAGAATTAAAAGAGTCAGGAGATTAAGATTTGTGTTCACTATTTTGGAAGAGGAAATATGTAGGGACCCAGATATTAATACCCGGATTCCTCTGTGATTCCACCGCACTATTCCCTGGATCAGTAGATAGTGCTCACAGATTACAGTTCTGAATATCAAAATATATATCATGCGGAAGCGTAATTAAAATAATAAACTTACTCATGGGCCGAATAGGCCGAAATCATAAAATTGCAGCAGCGGAAGAACGAAGCACACAGGTGGGACCTTCAGGACATGCCCACAGGCAGCCAACTGGAGGTTCGCGACCTAGCCCTTGACATCTTCATCTTCTCTGCCAGCTTGTCCAATCTTGTTGTTGAGGCGAGGTGATTTGATTCCTGAGTCTGAATTTTGTCGCAAAAGCGAGCGTGAGCACTCCGACCCCGTGCTCCGCGAGCCAATACACAGAATGCAAATAAATAGTATGCATGGCTTAACAAATGAGAGGCTCAGATTGTTTATTTGCCATAAAACGCGTCTAGTAGCATTTCTATTATTATATCATATTGTTGTTTTTGGTGACCTAAAGATTCCTCACCGCAAATGACATCATTGACTTAATCCACCAAAGACACACGCTCTTTATTAACTGCTGTCTAAGACTCCCAACAGCGATTGCCATAATTGACTTAATCCACCGAAATTACACTTCCTTTATTGAGTGCTCTCTAAATTCCAAACAACATGTGTCATCCTCTATTCAATCCACCGATCATATTCTTTCTGTATTGGTTGCTGTCTAAAACTCCGAACAACGAATATCATCATTTATATAATCCACCAATCATGCACTCATTGCTGCCTAAGACTCCAAGCAGTGAGGGTCATCCTTTATTTAGATCCACCAATATCGTTTGTATTCTAAAATCCAATCTTGTGGTTGCTAATCATCAACTCTTCATTTTTAAATTCTAATGACTATCCAACATAATTGCTTTTAAATCCACCGAAATCCTTCGTATCGGGACTTCCTAATAATTCAATCCTTTTGTTATTGATCCAAAACCATAATTTATTCTCCCAATAATTAATCTTATTTTCTACTATCTATTTCTAACTAATTCACTAGTATACATCCCCCAAGAATATTAATGATCAAGTCTACGACTCACTAGTATATAATCCACCAAGAATATCAATGATTAAGTCTACGACTCACTAGGATACATCCACCAAGAATATCATTGATCAAGATTATAATCCAATAATTGTTATTATTCCTCCAATATTCCTAGAAATTCAATTCATCCATCTAGTATTTGATCCAATCCTGTTAATCCCATTACTGCCATCATCTTCCAAGAATTTATATTAGTTATCGGTGTTGTAATCCTGCAATTACCTTTGCATCTCTAATACTCCAAAAATCATTTAAATCATCTATCTAACCTATATACTCATTTAGACTCCACCAAATTACTTCTCCCAGATCCCACACTATCATTTCCTTTTTATAATCGACCTGAGTCCACCAATATCTTTATGTTTTTACCACAAACTTCCATCTCCTCTACTCACGACCCTGTTTATTCCACCCATATTTTATTTTGTAAGAATAGAAATGCCACTATTTGAAATACAATACATAAAATTTCCTGAGACCTAGCAGCTTTGGAGCAAATCATAATGTTCAAGGAATATTAACATGATTTTCCATACATATGGCATCACACCGTATAATATCTTTCAGCGTTATAGCCGCTTAACTTACCACTGGGACGACACCCAGGACAACTCAAATCAGGGCTTTCCACTACCCTCCACTTTTCCATTCCCGCCCACAAAGTTTTTGAAATAGAACTATATCTGGTTAAGTTCCCATGTCCGCCCTTGACCGTGGGCACGGCTATTCGAATAGTTTTGACTCTGCAGAGTTTGCACACTTTACCCACAAGAGACAATCTGCTCATTGCCCCACATGATTCCTTAGCCACGTGGTTGAGTAGACCATCACAGTGACTTTTCAAAGTATCTAGCCCCTTTTGTCATATCACCTTATGGGAACCTGCCCACTTGCGGTGGGTCCCATCTATGCACGTGATGTAACCACGTCTACTAGCGAAGACACAGGCTCCACTTCCAGCAACGCTAGTACGGCTAGTTACCTCACCCTCCAGCTCGGTGTCCCTTTAGGCCTCCCTTTGCCCTTTTGCGTATCCACTTCCATCCACTACCAGTGAGATGAGTCCGGGGGTTTCGATAAATTTACTTAGCCAAGTTGTACTTTACAGACTTGTGGTTGCACTTGTTTTACACAGGAGGTCATGACAAGATTCAGTCCTTAGGGTTATCTGGGCGGTTCTACCACAAACCACACTCTCGTGCACCCTTGCACCATACCCCCGAACCATCCGCCCAGATAAATAAGCAATTTGAGGTTTTTGGGAGTATAAAGTAATCATGTCCAACATATACCAGTCATTACCACCATGACTGCCCAACCAAATTTACTCATGATTAAAAGTGATGTTTTGGGCGTTCTTGCGCCCATGAGTATCTAAACAACACTAAGCATGGTATATAATTACGGACTTATTTTCGAAAGGTTATTATTATAATTTTTGCTAGGGTGACAAGATTCACAAATTCAAATATTCCAAAGGAGGGGTAATAATATTCAAGGTACACAATGGGATATAACTAGAATCGTAAATTAAACATGTATTTGCATATAAAATGACAGCATGCAATTTGATAATTTAAACAAAAATAATTTGCAGAAAGTGTATGTTCAACATGATTAAAGTATTGACTCGTCTGGCACGGTTTACCGCGGTCTTGAGTTCACACAATGCTTTCTCTCGAGCTTCGATTCTTTATTCTTCCCTTTGCTCTGACCGCGCTTGATCCATGGAATCTTCGGAACTTCAGTCTCTAATTACGCGACAAACGACTGAATCCAAATAAAAGCCAGTAACTCAAGAGATACAAACAAATCCGAATAACTTGATTTAGATTTATTATAGCTTATTGAGTGATTTGGATGATTTGAGGCAAGATTGGTAATAGCATACGATAACTTAATCTTTTTGGTTACAAACTTCCTCTACTATTGTTTTATTTATCAAGGAAGTTCCATGAGCTAGGTTAGTCTTATAAATTGATGTATTTAGCCGAGTGCTAACATTTAGGGCATACATTATATACGCGATGTATATAATCTTTAGCCTTTCACTTTTGTCCTAGATTGAGTTTATAGCATCTGGTGGCGTGATGAACATTGGGCATATATGTTGACATGTTAATTAAGGGCCAACCTTATTGAATAAAGACATTTATCCAAGCCACATCTCCTCTCTATTGCCTTTAATAAATAATTAGATTTACACTTTAAACATTAAAGTCACGCTAATTTTTTTATCATGGCAACTAATCCGAATTTAAATCATTCATAAACTCTCTAAAGCCTCATTTAAATTTTATTAGCTTCACTAATTTTTCCTAAATTTTTCCTTAAATTTTTAAGATTAGATTTCAAATATATGCTATTTGGCTTACTAATCATATTGATATGATAGTAACTAATTCATGATTAAACAGCTATTAAGTTCATGTATATCCTAATATATTTTGTACCTTTAACTAGTAATTAAACCTCAATTGACTACTTAAACTATATTAGTTGTTCATTTAGCAATAATCAAATCTTAAATGTTAAATAAATTTATTTTACATCCTAGTTAAATTTACTGCATGCTCTAGATTATTCCCCAAAGTCTTCTTGATTTTTATAAATTAATATGAGCTACAAAAATTAGAACAAAAATGTGGGAAGAAGTTGCAGCCGGCTGGAATCGAACTCACGACCTGGGGAAGCTCTGTGTGTTATGTGCGCTCGGGTAGCCAAGTGGGCCGGTGGCCCGGGCTGTAAGGTTAAGGGAAAGAAAACCAGAAGTTTTGAGTTGCAACAGAGGCCAAAACAGAGGAGCTGCGCCGGCGATCGGTGTTGATGTCGCCGGCGGCGGACGGTGGCTGGGGAGGCTGCCGTATCTAGCAAAACGGGTTGCTCGGAGCAGGAGGTGGCTTGGGGTGGAGGCGCTGTGGTCGGAGCGGAGGTGAGGCGGGCGGGCGGCAGTGTATAGCGGCCGGCGGTGAGGTGGGTTTGGGGCGGCGGCGCCGACGGGAGAGAGTGATGAAATTGAAGTGCGCACTAGCATTAGAAGGTCCAGTGGAAGCTTACCCAAGAGTTGGATGAGCGGGAGAGGCGACGAGGAGTGCTGGCATCGGTGACTGGCGGCGGCGCAGGTAGGGGTACGGTGCCGGCAAGCCAGGGTGAGGGAGGAGCTCCGGCGAGGTAGGGGTTGGCTTTGGGGTGACCGGGCGGTGCTCCAGGCGTGGGCAATCGGCTCGGGGTGCAGCGGTTCACTGTGGAGCCTCGGCGCCGGAGATGGTGAAGGAGGAGCTCTTCGGTGGCCTGTAGGGGAAGAGAGGCCGATTAGGCGGGGTAGAAGAGAGAGGGAGCAAGGGCGAGCTCAGAGGGAGGCCTGAAGGGTCCTGAGGTCCACCGAGGGGCGCTGGCGGCGGAGACGACCGGAGAAGCTTGCGGCAGAGGAGACGGCGAGCTCGAGTAAGTAGGGGAAAGGCGGAGGGGGAAGAGGAGTGGCACGAGGCTCTTTATAGCGGCGGAGTTGGCAGAGGACCGGGCGGCGGGGAGGACCGCCGGGCCTTGCCCAGCGCGGGGCTCGGCGCACGGGGGCGCAGAGCGGGGTATGCGACCGGCACTGGCGGAGGGGGCGCGGCTGCAGAGCAGGGAGGCGGCGACAAGACGAGGCAGCGCAGTGCAGAGCAGAGGGCAGTGCGGCAGAGATTTAGCGAGATTCGGCGCAGGGGTAGGAGGGAGAGGGAGACGCGGACGAAGCTTGGCCGCAGAAGGATGAGGGAGTAGGGGAAAAAGAAATAGAACGCAGCGTACGGGGGAGAAAAGAAGGAGAAGGGCGCACAGGGAAAGGGGGGCCAGCGGCAGAGGGAGGGAAATGTGCTAGCGCGGGGGCCCCACGGGCAGTGAAAGGGCAGCAGTGGGATGGGGCTGCATCCAACCGATGCGGGAGGAGAGAGGTGGAGATGGGCCGGGCGATGGGAGGAGCAGGAAATGGGGTTGGCCGGTGACTTCCTTTCCTTTTTTTTGTTTTGTTTTATTGTATATACATATTTACGTATGTATATACAAGTATATATGTGTATACTTCTTATTTATTTATATTTTGTGTATGTATATATTTATATTTAATTATTTCATTCATATACATATGTATTTATCTATATCTATATATATATTATTTGCACATTCATCTTATATATATGTATATATTTTTCCTTCATGCCTATTATTATTTATTTACGGTTTCTTTTGTATAATTACATTTTATGTCTTGCTCACCTTTCTAAGCCCTCTGTATATATATTTATACGTTCTATTTATTTTTGTTGCCCCTTTATAATATTTTTCAAAATTAAATTCCTATATTTTAATTCAAGTTTCTTCCTCACTTTTGTGAACCTTATTTTCATATTTTATTTTAGAATGTTCGAGTTTCCATTGTTCGCATCTTCCCCTTTTTGGCATTATTATTAGAAATTTTATTTTTCCAAAGATTTCTAAATTTTTCGAATCCTCCACCAAAATCAGTTAAATGCCATAAAATCCAAATTTCAACTGAACACATTGCAAAATACTTTAAGAACTTTGTATTTTCAAATTTGAATTTTTCAGGATGTTACAAAATATATATTTATGTATATGCTAATAAAAGGAAATTTCCCCAAGCCTTTCCTAGCCATTCATCCTCTCCTCCATGCCATCCCAGCCACCCATTCTTTTCTTCTTCCTGGTGGCAGTGCTTCTCCCTCCTCCTTACTGGCCCCAATGCCTCCTCCTCTGTCTGCAGCTCGTTGCCATCCTCCCCTCAACCACCAGCGCCGCCGGGTTAATGCGACGCCGACAGCCCTCGTCTTCAGCGCCTTGTAGTGGCCAGCCCTGGGCACGCCTCCCCTCCTCATTTTCAGCACCACCCCGCCGTGCACGCCGCTCGCCGTCTATCGCTGCTGGCTGAGGAGCGGCAGCTGCAGAGTGGTCGTGTCCTTGGTCGCCCTCAGCATGTCTCCCGCACGCTTCACCCTTCGCCCGACCGTGCACGCCATTGTCGCTTCTCACTATGCCGCCGTAGTATGCCTCTGCCGCACGCGCACTGTGGCCGCACTGCGCTGACGCCGCCCGAACACACGGCGCCATGCCACCTTGCCCCCCCGGCACTTCACTCCCTTCCTCCGGCCTCTATAATTGGCGCCGAATGCCTCATCGCAGACCCCCACCCAAGAAACTCAACCGCCGCCTCCTCTGCCGTGCGTGTACCTTCGGCAAAACCCCGCCGCCGAGCTCCACCGGTCGCTGCCAGGGCCTTGAGCCTTTTCCCCCGCGCTCACCTTTGCCCCATCTCTCTTCTACCCGGGCTAATTGTCGTCTCGTCACCTGTAGGCCAAAGGCGAGTTCCTTCTTCACCGACTCCGGCGTCGGGACCCCGTCAGCAAACCGTTGCGCCCCAAGCCGATTAAGCGCACTCGGAGCACCACAGGAGCACCCCACCTCGTCGGGCCCCGCCTCCCTCCCCAGCGAGCCACCGCCGCCTCCTTCCTCGCCGCCGAGCCCTTCCCCGCCGCCAGCCCACCCTGCTCCACCTCGGCCACCATTAGCGCCCCAGGTGAGTTCGTGATGGACAGTGGAAGCTTCCCCGTCAAGGAATTGTGCCCAAACCGCTCGAGCCGCCGGTGCCCTTACTCCCCTATCTCGGCCGCCGCCCAGCTCACCGCCGGTCACCGCCGGGCGAATCCGTCCGATTCGCCTCTACCCGAGGAGCGCCCGAAGCTCTACACCCCATTTTGGCCGGCGCCGCCTTGCCTCCGGGTCCTCCCCGCCGCCGGCCGGCTCCGCCATCCTTGCGGCCGGGGTGAGCCCGAGCAGAGAGCGCTTAGCGTATTGATACCACTAGCTAGCTGCTGCCCTAACCGGTTATTTATGTTGTCCTAAGCTGGCGATTAAAGGGAGTATTAAAGCACAACTAATTGAGGGCCTACCTGTCGGCTGCGGTGTAGCAATTTTCATCTGAGCACCATTAACTCCCCTCGGGCCCCATCTGTCGGCAGCACACACCCCCTCTCTCCCTTGTTATTTTTCGGATTTTCCAGAAATTAAAACTTTGAAATGCTATAACTTCTTAACCATAAGTCCAAATTTAATGAAACCAAATTCTGAATTTTTCTAAAATCAAGATCATGGTTCTGTTTTGGTTCAATTTTGAGTTAATTTGAGTTTTGTTTATTTTATTTGGTATTTATTTGCCTTCGTTCTTTTGTGTTGCTTTTTCCGGTTCAATCTCCCGAGTAGAGTTCGAAGACGCGAACGAGCCCCCGCTTGAAGCAACACAAGACCCCCAAGCTCTTGATCCAGGCGAGTCAATACTTTGATCATTTTGCGCCTATATTTCATGCGAAACTATGTTCATTTACATTATGAAAATCTGCATACTTTACTTTATATGCAAACATATGTCACTCGTAAGGTAGCTAATAACCGTGTATCTACCACATAATACCATACCCCCAGTAACATTGAACTCACATGATCATTGTCGCCCTAGATATAAACTATAACTAAGGTAGTTATAAGTCGTATTACTGCCATGCTAGTCTTGTAAAGTCCCGGGCCTCAGTAGCCCGGATAATCATCCTTTAATCATGGAAAACTAGTTCTGGGACAGTCATGGGAAGTACGTGGCTGGTAATTTATGATAAATTGTGTGATGCTTCTCAAAACCCTAAAATTCTGCTAAACCTGTTTGGGCGGGTGGTAAGTGTGGTGGGTGTGGATGTAACACAGGGGATGTGGAATGAACCGCCCGGACAAATTAAGGACTTAATCCTGTGTGGACCCTCCGTGTATAACAGTACAACCACAAGCTGGCATATTGTAGGCTTGGCTGAATAATTTACTGGACTCTCTAGTCATTTCACGGAGAACATGTGTAGGTGGGCAATGAAAGCCCCACTTGGAACGGGACACCGGATGTAGGTGACGTTGTCTAGGATAGCGTATGTGGAGAGTGGAGCCCGACTGCGCTAACCTATGGTGGACATCCCGCACAACCTATGGAAGTAACCCCATAGAAGTGATATGCTGGAGGGCGAGGTATTGTAAAGGCCTCGTGATATTTTCTCGATCTGCATGTCCAAGGAATCATGTAGAACCATCGGGACGATTATCTCTTGTGGGTAAAGATGTACAGTCTCTGCAGAGTACATGCACAAACTATTCGAATAGCCGTGCCCACGGTCAAGGGCAGACATGGAAATCTTCCTCGAGTTAGTTCTATTTCAAAAATTTTGAGGTTGGAAATAAGAATTTGTTAGGTGGATGTAATATAACTTAGTAATTTATAATGGAGGGATGTACTCGAGTGTCGGTAATAAGGTGGATGTAACCGTCTAAATAAAAGTAAGCATTGGTGGATGAAACCATAACATCGGTGGATGGAACCTACCCTGTCACAAATTATTGCACACATTCAAAATTATCTAAACTAGAGTTTCTGAAAATCGCTAAGTCATAGGAACTTTTATGTTATGATTATTCCAAAAGTCGCTCTAAGCAAACAAAAGAACTTGAGCCACCCTTGTTTAGCCTTGCATCTATAATTATTTGCATTCTGTGTGTTGGTTCGCGGAGCACGACTGTTTGTGCTCACCTCGCTCTTAACCCCCATTCAGAAACTGAGAATCAAGAACACTACGCCTACCATAAGGATCAAGATGCCGAAGGAAATGAAGATGGTGGTTATTAGATTAAGCCTCGGTAGTCTTGCCTCTCGCCTCAGTCCAGTTGACCAGGCTAGTTTTGGTGGGTGCCTTCGTTATTAGTCAGGTCCTTGGTTAATAGCAATGGTACCCAAGTTGTCCCAGTCGCTTGCTTGTGACGAGTTGTGCCCCTACGCTATGTACGCTTCCGTTTTCGCTCTTTATGTATTATAAGACATTTGGCCTGTCGGCCTTTTTAAACTCTGGTATTGTAATGTATGGTTATGTTGTGTATGAAATGATGCAGCATTGTATCTGTGAGTATTATCTACTGATCCAAGAAGTAATACAGTGTTATCACAAACGATTCCAGATTAGTAAACTTGGGGTCGGACACACCACACCTCCGATGTAGAGGGAGGCCGGTGGTCCGACTTCAGGCGGTGACAGAGAGTTATGGACAGCGGCAGCGGGAGACATGGCGAAACGATGCATTGAATATTAGGTTGGATGAGAGACGGTGGGGGGTGGGCGGCGGCTCAGTGAAATCAAAATAAAAATGTGGTGCCCTGATGTACACGAGCCGTGACTGGATTTTAACACGGCGCATGTAACGAAAGGACACCGAATTGATCGATCTCCCAGGCGTGTAACTGTGCCAGCTCAACCAAACAAGGGTACTACGCTGCACCTGACTTACACTTGGGTCTGTCCCATCTTATTTTTCATTCCAAGGGCAAGAAGACAACATGTCCTCGATCCAGATAAACAAATCCCACGAATCAAACAGGCATAACTCGGTTTTCTTCATGTTGTTCCAGGGAGAAATCGGATGGAAAGACAGAAACAAAGAAAAAAAGGCGGTGAAAATACTGGTGCAAAAAATCTGTCGAACTCAGGCATGAGTTCCAGAGAGAAATCTGTTGATATTGTGGCAGCCGGGGCATGAGTGAACTCATGGAAAGGAAATCCAATCCGAAATTCCGAATCCACCCGTGGTTGCAAGAATGGCTGCCGAGAAAGCAAAAGATCGGATCCTCTCCATCTCGCTGGGTATGGGAGGTGGCCAAGAAACCGGGATCATCCCTGGCACCACATCACCAGCTCAAAAGAAGAGAGAGCCAAGAAACCAAGACGGAACGAAAAAAACAACTTTCGATTGGATCCGTGGGCGAATGTGTCAGATCTTGACAAGAGCGAATCCGTGTAGCATCGAGGAGACGCTCGGTCAGACGATCGACTCCGGCGTGGTTTCGATGTGGCTGGACCTCAGGTGCCGCTCGGCCACCGCCACGCCGGGCTCCGGCCGGCGACGCTGAGCCAGCGGAAATCAAACAAGGCAAACCGAGAGCAAATCCACAGCGAAATCTTAGGCCCATCCTTATCGGTACAGGGCCTCCCCACTCCCGTGGAGACCTACCGAAGTAGATCTTACGCAAGAGCATTATGAATTAGTCAACTAGTTTTACTCATAGCTAAAGACTTTCTTACCACCCTAACTCTTGAGTGCACATAATGCAAATGCAGATGCCCATTATCATTGTCATTGTCATGTTCATCAATATTATCATTGAAGGGCGGTATCGCTGCTCACCCATTCCATTACCATTGTCATCATTAAATAAACATCATCGTATTATGTAAACATTGCAACTCCATATAAGCATCATCATATCATATAAACATCGCATATTTTATCAACTCTACGGTCTACCACTCTACCATGCACTTGCCTGTTAACCAAGCAGAGCGGAGCGACGTGCGGACGGTGTCGATCCCAGACCTCCACCTGAACAAGTATTTTGCCCGACTGAATACATCATATTGACATATGTACTTAAGCGAGTAACGTCGACCCTACGCGCATGACCCAATACTGGCGAAACTGGACACTCAACATTAAGGCTCGACACGTAATACTTGTCACCGCCGGCTATCAAGCCTAGGCATCGCCGCCCCACGCCTACGACCACTGGCTTCTGGGCCCCCCTCCAAGACGCCTTCCCGGCTCAGCCCCATTGCGGCTCCGTTCCTCCACGGGCTCGCTAGCCACGGCTTGTAGCCGATCAGGAGTTGGGCGATGTGTCGGCCCGCCGCCCTCAGGTCTCGGGTGCGCCTCCCTATCTCATCGCCGTCCATCCCTAAGGCGCATGGCGGCGGTGCTACGTGCTCGTCGTCGAAGTGTTGGGTGTGCTGTGTGGCTAAGTTGTGCTGTGGACAAGGGAAAGAGTCAGGGAAAGAATGGAGGCTTACCTTGTTCTTACCTTATACTAGCCGGATGGTATGGCTGTGTGGGAGTTGGTTTAGTGGGGAAAAGAAGAGGGGAAGAGATGGGGATAGCTACTCTTTGATGCTAGCTCTCATGAGAAATGGATTCCCTTCCCCTTTCACTGGCTTTGCTCTCTGGTTGAGCTCACAGTTGAGGGAAGTGAAATGGGACCGTGGCTTGAGAAAAATGTTAGCTTGTTGGTTTACCCTTCTTTTTATATGGGAGCTTTGGCCTTGTGAAAAGTCCTGGTTGACCCTCCCTTAGTGCCATTCTCCTCTCAATGGCTGTTTGCTTTAAGAGGCAATTTGGTCCAAGGGACTCTGCACTGAGCTCTGGGGGTTTTCTACTACGGCAGGTATGGATGAAATTTTTCCGCTGAATGAAGAAAACCTAAACGCGAGATGGTGCCGATCAGCTAAAGATGGTCTGGGAACCTTTATGATCGCTATTTTTATTCGGTATTCTAATACCGAAAAATTATGACGGCAAAAACATTTTATTCTCATTTATTCTCCTTAAGATTGTTTTATTTCTTACTTTTCTTCTCATTTGCATTCTAGTGGTATTACACGAAGGGAGTAGTGATTTACATATTTGAGAGTTTGGAAGCTGATGGATGCATTATAGTATGTTTGCGGGAGTACTAACTAATGATGATTAATTGTTGACGTTGGAATCCTTTGCGAATAGAACATGAAGGAAAGAGTAAACATGAATTTGTACGGAAAGAAGATGTTGCTCATTGATTCCATGCTTTGGTAGTTAGAAATCGTCAAAACAGGAGGCGTAGATTTTAATATGGAAAATACTTGCGAGAAAAAACCACGAGGATACAATTGGTGATGATCCAAAACGACTTGCAGTCGTAGAAACAAATCTGAAAGTATGGCCCATTCCGGCGTCAATCAGCAGCCAAGATATTTCACCAAAAACATAAATCAGAAAATAGTGCGATCAAGCCACAAAATAAGTAAATAATCAGAATGCTTTGGTCCATCACGTGTGGCACCAAATAAATAAGTACGTCAGCGTAGCCCTACTGAATACAGTAATCAACTGAGGAAAAAGAGGCTAAAAGACCTAATATGCTCTGTAGGAATGCCATGTATATGACGATGGTAACTATTGTTCAACCCGCAGTTCTGGGATGTGTGCGATCTTGTGCCACTCACGACCTCTACTCTTCCGGCATCGTCGCTTCAGCACAGGGTGACAACCAAGGATTTGTAGAACCTGTAAGGAGGAAGGAAGCTCTGGAAGTGACTGGACCAGCCTAGCGCTCATAAGTTCCAAGGTTTCGAGGGAGGTGAGGCTTGCCATGATCGAGGGTAGAAACTCCAGATGAGAAGCATCAAGCACTCCAAGGCGTTTAAGGTGCTTGCAGTTTTGCATCAACCACTCCTCAGGTAAACATCTGCAGCTGTCAATAGTCAAATTAGTAACTGAATCGACTCTTTTCAGTGGCTCCCATTGCAAGAGAGATGGATTGCCGATTCTCAGTCGGTCAAGTTTCCCAAAGTTTGAGGGACCGACTGCAGCAACCTGGGCATGGTCAGAGGCTTGACACGTCTGCCGAGATGAAATTCTAAGATGCTCGTCGAGCTTGTTACATCCAACGACTAGCAACTCTGTGAGCGATATGAGTTCTTCTATCCCATCTAAAGTAGCAAGTTCACTGCAGTTCGCAATATCCAATCTCCGCAATTCTGTGAGACTCCTAAACACATCTGCTGAGGGAAGGGCTGTCATCACACAATTATATAACTCCAGAGCAGTAAGGGAAGTGAGACTGCAGAGGGAGTTGAGTAGAAAATTCCGAAAAACACCACATGAACTAATATAAAGTTCGCTGATAGAAGACGTCAACTTGATATCTGCCAGTGGAGCCACCAGGTTTGGGCAATTCACCACTGACAAAACTTTAAGAAATGGGAGTATCTGCAACTGATCCATTGGCAAATGTGACAAATATTCACAATATTCAATGCGTAATTCCTCCAGATCAAGAGAACAGTACTCTTGTTCCAGTGCTACTAGGTTTGGACAGCGAGAGATCTTCAGCCTGGAAAGTAATGGCCTTTGGGGTAGTGTTGTTTCACTGGCTGATAAAATTGCAGGAAGACTGGTCAAACCAGCACAATCTATTTTAAGATAAGCAAGAGTAGGTGGCAGTACTGGCACATTTCTCAATGCTCCGCATGCTACAATGGATAGCGTCTTAAGCTGGGGAAACAGGTTCCTGCCCTCCATTTCAACCCACTCCTCTAGTGCTGGAAGGTCGAAAATTGATAGTAACTTAAGAGATGGGTATCCAAAAGGTTCCTCGCATCCATAAAAGGAACGATCTATTCTTTTCACTGCATGCATCCCCATTAAATGGAGATATTTGAGTGAAGGTAGGCTGCCAAGAGGTGGAAGATGTTGCCATTTAGGACAATTCCAGATGTTAATATAGACCAAGTTGTGGACCGCAAGGTTTACCATCCAACAAGGAGATCTCGAACCACCATACCCTTCAATACTTAGTTTGGCAAGACTCATGTGAGGTTGAAGGTTATCAAGAAACAGTTCCCCTGTACCTGATTCCCGTGTGCTGCCATCCCAGGAAAGTGACAAACTAATGAGATTTTCCTTTTCAGCCAGCTTAGCCAGTTTAGCTTCTTCCACATTGTTGTTTTGAATACCATCAATATATAAATAACGGAGATCTCTTAGTTCCTTGAGCGCACTTAATCTTTCATATTTGATATTAACATGAAGTTCTTGAAGAGAAGTCAACTGTCCAATGTGGGGAGGTGGTCCATTTTGAGTACCAGAGTAGTCTAGATGTCTGAGATTAACCAAGTTGCTCAATCGACAAGATTCCCACAGGCATCCCTTGAACTTGACCATTTGCATATGATATAACTTGTATACAGAAGGAGGACACTGAACTCTCCTCCATGTTGTTGAGTTAGACAAGTAACGAAGGTGCATTAAGTTATCAAATGCAATTGGCAGCTTGACAGGTGAGTCTACCCTCACAGTCAAAGCCCTTAGTTTCATGGCTACTTTAAGAACATTCTTCAGCACATGCCATTGATACCTTTCCTATATTGTTCTATAAAAGGATATGTCGAGGGTTCGTAGTTTCTTTAGTTGGAGATCTGTGATCACTGAATGATTTATCATATCAATCGCTATATGACGAACTGTTCCTGGAATAATGTCACAATCATCGCTGGAGATTCTAATACATTCCTTTTTGGAAACAGTACGAGCTAGCTCGTGCAATAGGTCATGTATCACATAGCGTTCATAAGAGAACTCACTGGACTCATTTGATCTTAGTTCAAAGAAAGATTTTCTCGTTAGTATACCCAAATAATACTCTCCTACATCCTCTGGCCTCTGATTTGCAGAAACCTGGATCAGTCCTGAGCCCATCCATAAGTTAACCAACTCATCCTTCCTGAAAAGGTAATCTTCTTGGAATATGCTGCAATATCTGAAGCAAGCCTGTAGATCTGGGGGCAGATGATGGTAACTTAATCTTAAAACTTTCATAACACCTTGATTACCATGCTCCAGATTAGATATATTCTCTTGTAAGATTCTGTTCCAGGATATGCTATCCATAGAGTTGTTCAAGACACCACCCATGACCTTTGCAGCTAACGGGCTTCCACTCAACTTTTTAATAATTTGCTTGCCAATATCTTGCAAATTCATAGAATCATCAGGATTTACCCCCAAAAAATGCGTGCTTACTAAAAAGTGCCAAAAGATCCTTCTCCTGTAGCCCCTCAAGTCTTAATGACTCAGTCCCTCCTCCCAGTACCCTTTCAACAATGTCTACCACTGATTGCATTCGAGTTGTCAATAAGATCTTGCTTCCCTTTTGACCGAATTTTAAAGGAGCTACTAATTTCTCCCAGTCAGGTCTTTTGTCATCATTCCATACATCATCAAATACAAGCAGAAATTTCTTCGAGCTCAGCTTTCCCCTGAGCATGTCTTGAAGTGTATTTAGACTAGTGATATCAGTACCTTCTCTAGTGATTTCTTGTAGGATTTTTCTTGTCAGAGTACGGGCATCGAAGTCATTGGACACACAAACCCACATAACGTGATCAAAACACTGCTGTACTCTTTTGTCATTGTAGACTGCTTGTGCTAGTGTGGTCTTGCCCATGCCACCTATGCCCACTATAGCTAAAGTGAGGACATTGCAAACATAATCATGGTCTTGATCATCAATTTCTTGCTTGATCAACCATTCAACAATCTGATCCCTCTCAGTGTCACGGCCAATTAATGTTTCATCAACCAAGAAGGAGCTAGTCTCACGAGGATTACCGACTTCTTGATGACATATGTGCCTCAAGCTAGAAGAATCAAACCGATCCACGAGTAGGGTGAAATGCTCCACAGCAGCAGCAACGTCATCAAGTTTCTTCATGGCATCTACCATTCTCTTGAGCGTACCAACCTCAAACATAATATTGAACTGCTGGATAAACATCCGCTTACACTTGTAGAGAGAGCTGCTCACCTTATTGCCTCTAGTTTTCACTTTTTTCTCAAGCTTGTAGTACTCCACCTCGTCAAGCACGTCCTCAGCCTCCTCGACAGCGTCCCTGAGCTGCCAAAGCCATGAATCAAGCGCCTCACTCTGGTCCCTTATTCTCTCCATATCAATGGCATCAAAAACCACTTGAACTTGTGGTAGAGTCCTCTCTAGCCGCTCCTGCACCAATTTCATCCCATCCGCCTTCATGTACTTCTCCAGGTACTCGAAGGACTTGTGGGCAATCGCAGAGATGGCTGAGACGGCCACAGATTTACCTGCAAATGCCAAGTCCATGGTTGACTGGTTGGAGAGAATGTGAGAAGGCAAGTTAACAAAGGCACAGAAGTAGGGGATGGACAGGAGCTTTCTTGCAATGACAATAGAAAAGCTAATGAGCTGCACCAAGACTCCAAGAGTAGAGTACTACGCTTAACATCACCTTTTTTGGTGAGCATCGCAGTCGCCGGCCCCAGCACCGTGATAACCCCAAGAAGAAATTTCTTCCCTTGTGCTGTTTAATTGAGGAAACAAGCACCCAAGATTTGCGAGTCGCGGCTCATAACCACACAATTTGCACGCCCTTTGATGGTTTGATAGTGATGGCATAGACTAACCAAAAGCAAGACAAAACTTTCACAGTGATCCGATTAATCCCCCTTTGGAAATTCTGTCCACTGCAGGATCTGGTGTACCAGGGTTCAGCCTGCATTCGTAGAGGATTAATCAGCACCAGTACAAATGTGAACAAATATCAAAGTCTGATAACACTGAAACAAAAGCAAATAAGCAATCAACTCTTGCTGCATTGCCAGAATCTTACCTGCCAGTGGCTTTTACATATGAGAAAAACTAAGGGACACTGTACCGTTCCAAACCAACGGTACAAGCCATCACCGTAAGAAACTCATCCCTAGCCATCTATCTCACTGGCTATTCACATCCATATAAATCTTGTCATCATCTCCCCCAAACCACCCACCACAGACTCCTATCTCAGAGCACTGGCTCCACTGATCCTCTCCTTATTTCCCTCTCAAACCTTGGAAGCCATGGCCACCACCTCCCGCTCTGGCTCCGTGTCAGACCTGGAAAATTTATTTCCTAACCCTATGTGTTTTCTGTACTAGTCCCATGCTGACCCCAAGAGGAAATTTCTTCCCTTGTGATGTTTAATTGAGGAAACAAGCACCCAACATTTGCGCATCGCGGTTCATAACCACACAATTTGCACCCGCTTCGATGGTTCGATAGTGATGGCATAAACTAACCAAAAACAAGTCAAAACATTCATAGTGATCCGATTAACCCCCCCCCCCCCCCCCCCCCCCGGTTGGAAATTCTGGCCACTGCAGGATCAGGTGTACCAGTACAAATGTGAACAATTATCCAAGTCTGATAACACTGAAACAAGACAAATAAGCGACTCTTGCTGTATTGCCAGAATATTACCTGCCAGTGGGTTTTACATATATGGGGGGAAAAGGAAAGATAATTCGTGGAAGTATGTATACTAGTACGAGCATTTGGATTGATCGGACCAATAAGTAGGAAATCTACGATAGAAAGGGACCAAGAAGCTTACTGAGATGCTAGAAATTTTCCGGTTGGGAAGGGCATGATTGCGAAAGGATATAGCCGCCGCTCTTGACTTGCAGAGGCCGCCTCCTCTCTGATCTGATCCCACCCACCCAGACCAAACCGGATCATTCAGAAACAGCTCAGCATTGCAAATTGGGATGCAACAAAGGAGGCGATGAGGCACTGTCGTTCGCCTCTAGTACTGTGTATTTGCGGATCATCGTGTAGTACCGCGCTTTTTTTCGACTGCTGGGCTCGCCCCAAGATTTCGTGCGGCTGGGCACCGAAACTGCAGCAACGGGCAGCCGCCGCCGCCGCCGCCGCCATTGGTGGTGCCGGCCACGGCGAGATCAAAATGGGCTGAGTGCATAAAAGGCCCTCGCCGTTTCGGTTGGCCTCGAAACTTTGGAATCTCTTTTTTTTTTCTGCCGTCGAAAGGTGCCTAACCGAGGCACTAGCTGGAACAGGCCCATGTACAGCCCAAAGCGAACATGCTTTCACGTCCTATCGTGTTTGCAGCTTAGCATGCTTCCAAGTTTTGGCAACATATCCAATGAACCGACCTAATTGATGGACATATGCAATTAGGGCTGTCCTATCCGAGATGAGCGCACCAAATGCAAAGAGATGGAACTACCTAATCCACTTACGCAACTTTACGAAAAACCCCTACGCAAGGGACTAAAAATTTACGATAACCCTCGTGCCTCATAGTCTCCCACAACCCGATTCGTCACCTCCCTCCTCCACGCGTGCAGGGGATAGGGCTTGCCGCTGCGCAGCTGTCGTGCGCCATCCCCCAGAAACCAATCTGGGTATGCAATCATAGTCGAATCAGCAGCACGATGTGGCCCTCGTCCATCTCCACAGTGAGATCAGATCCGGGCAATGAAGGCGCGGGCTGCTCCGTGATCGACGACAACTGCCTCCCCTTCACCCACCGTGGGTACATGTGATTCCCGTTAACATCTTATTTCAGGTTTTGATTCAAGGAGGTGAGTCAATTGATTTGTTGGCCATCGTGGCCGCATGGATTCAATGGAAAATGTTAGCAGCGCCATTTGGCTAGTAACTTTACCAAGTGATAATATGGCTTATGTGTTGAAAATGTGGGCAATATTTTAATCTCAAGTTTTACTAGAAGACAAATACAATAAACTAGTGATACAAAATTCGTAACTAACAGCAGGCTACACATCATACTTCAGAATATACACAAGTAAATTATAGTATCAAAGTCGAACGAATGAGCGAACGACTTACAATTAGGCTTGATGAAGAATAGGAAGCGGTGCAGAACGTAGATGACGCAGTGAAGTGAGTGGTTTGCGCAGATGTACGCTGCCCAGAAACCTTATTACCGCCCCGTGCAGGTACTCTATGCGGCAATGGTTCAGACATAGCCGTTCTCCCTCCTTCCAGGTGCACGTCGGGAAGAAATGTTGGCAAAGTTCAGACAGCACAGTACAAAAGCACAAGATTGCAGAGAAGAAAATGGAGGCAGTGAGATTCTCACACATACACATGTTTTGATTGAAGGAGGTGTGTCAATTGATTTGTTGCATCGTGTACGCATGGATTCAATGGAAGATATTAGCAGCTGTAGGATCAAGAATACCGACTAGAGGGGGGTGAATAGGAGGTTTTTAAATTTTCTTATCTACTTAATTAATTCTTCACAAATTTAATAGCAAGAATGTAAAGTAATTAATCCTACACAATTCTAGTCAAGTAAATAGCAATACTAGCTCTAGACAAGCAAATGATCACAAAAGAGTAATTCAACAAGAGCTAGAAGAAAGCAAGTAAGAGATGAACACAACAAGCTCTAGGGCTCAAAGGATGTTCAATGGATCTCTAACCTTTATCCTTGAACAGTGGTGGGGGTATTTATAGCCTCCACCAACCAAACTAGCCGTTCGGCACAATTTCCTGAAAAATTCAGGATGAGCGGTACTACCGCCCTTTTGGGGCCAGTACTACCGCTACCAAATCTTCGCGACAGAACGGCTATGTCAGAGCTCTGTAGTGACCGTTGGATTTGACGGCGCGGTACTACCGCCGTTGTAATTTGCGGTACAACCACTCTCCGGTAGTTCCGCAAAGTCGGCACGGTACTACCGCTTGAACCGGAAATCCAAAAGTCCCAAATATGGCGCTCTCTGGAAAAAACGTTCCGGTCAACCTCCGGATCTTCCGAGCTCCGAAAGTACCGTTCCAAAATGCGGAACTACCGCTCCCTGTGGTAGTTCCGGCGTTCAAATCGCCGATACTTCCATTTCCGCAAAAATCTAAAATGCATCCGGGGGTGCTCTCTGAAAAATGGCTCCGCTCGAGATCCGGAGCTTCCGGCCGCCGGTAGTTCCGATTTTGCTTGCGGAACTACCGCGCTATGGTAGTTCCGGCGTTCAAATCAGCGGAACTACCGCTCGTCCAGACAAAGCACAGTTTTGGTTTTAAATCTGATTTTTGATTAATGCAAGCTTCTAAATTGATCCAAATGGCACATAAAATTTGCTATCAAGCTACTTGCCATGATCCCTCTTTATGGTACGATTTTCTACCCTATAATCCAGTCTTCCACCTTTTCTTCTTAAGACCGGCAAAAACAAAAGGGATCCTATTCTAAGTATAACTTTGCCTTGAGGCATTTTGGGTCTTCACATATATCCTTTGGCTTGCATCTTGTCACCATCATATGGACTTAACCTTTGCATACTCATTAAACATGTTAGTCTCATATTCACATAAATTCATTAATTACCAAAACCATTTTTAGGGGCCTAGATGTTTTCAGCAGCGCCATCCGGCCAGTAACTTTACCAAGTGGTAATATGGCTTATGCACGATTACTTATCGCGAGCAATCTATGTACAACTCCCCAAAAGGCCACTAGCATTCCATTCTGTGTGAGTACGTGCATACTTCAATTTCTTAATCTAAATGATTAATATCGCTGTCAGCCTAAACACCATCTGTACTATTACAGGGTTCACCATCCATACTGGTAGTTACACTGAGCACTTGAAGCCTGTTGTGGGGTTAATTTTTTAAGATATGGACAAAGCTCTTGATTTTTTACAAAGCATATGCACATGTTGATGTGTTGCCTAGTATGGAGATGCTACTATTGCTCCAGACTAGGCTGGAAAGAAGATAAAGGCAAGGACAAAATGGAGGGCAAAAAGAAGAGGATATACAAGCCGAAATGAACTACGTGTGGATGCAAGGCCATGTTTGGTATCAAACAGACTAAAGACAATAAGTTCATATTAGTGATATTTGTGGAAGTCCATTATAAGTTCAAACTCTATTAAGTTAGTTTTGGTGATAATGACAAATACTATTGTGAGATATTGTGAACCTAACTTGCTTGCTTACTAACCATGATTTTGCCTAGTCTCATTCGATGTAATTAATGACAAATACAATTATGAGACTAACTTGTTTGTTAATTACTTAAGTCTCACTTAGATAAAAAAAGATGAAAATCATGGATGTATGCATTCAACACCATACTCTTATATCTTAGTGCATTCATCGGATCTCAAATATAGATTGAACTTTACCAAAAGTCTAACTTGAATATGTGCATATGTTTTTATACTATATTCTTGTATTCACATATTTCAAGAGAGTTCACTCTATGTTTTGTAGTTTCATTAGTATTGATCTATATTTTTTTTCATATGTCAAGGATCTTTACTTTGAAATATATCTTTTGAATATATATAGCTTGTGTAGTTCATATATACTCTTGATTGATTTAAATTAAATCAATTATAATTGAGCTGTTATCTAGTTGCTCCATTACGTGCTAATGGTTGGATAACCAATGACATCCGAATGTGTAAGCATTACTAGCAATTAATCTCAAAAACAAACACTTCTATTTAAATGAGTTCATTGCTTTGAAAACTTATCCTAGAGTATACAAGTATTGTGTATATGTTGTATACTCGCAAATCAATATTTTAACTTATTATTTGTTGAGATTGTCATGAATTACTAAAAAGAAAATATTATTGAACCAAGTCCCTCTATTATGAGTTAATGGTGAAGTTTTGGTAATTAATGACAATTGATTTATGGACTAATATTTTTCATGAGTTGGATGAATAAGTTAGGTTTTACAAATGAGGAAGATTTAAGATGACTTTACGTGTTAAAGATCATCAAGTCAAAATACGAGATGGATGATGACTTCATAAATTGAAGGTCATCAAGAAGAAGATGCATCATGCGTTGATGCATGTCCAAGAGAAGATGATCATGAGTTGATCATCAAGTCAAATAAAGACACATCATGTGTTGATGGAATTCAAGTGAATGATACATTATGGGTTAATGCATATCAAGACAATGACCCAAGGTAAAGGCATGACTAGCTAAGGCTAAGAATGTGTTTTTAGTCTTTTACCGGTCTTGGTGCTTGATTGGAAGACCAAATTGTTAGTATAGAATGACGTAATATTAAGAGGGGCCATGTCTACTAGCTTGAGTCTCATCATATGTTGATAGCTTAACCTCACTTGCTCTAGCTCTCTGTAGCATGATACTTAAATTTACGAATGTGTTTTGCAAATGGTTGAAGCTCGTGTGTTGAATCCTTATAGCATGGGACTATACATTGCGAATGCATTTAGCAAATGCTTGAAGTACATGTTTTCTACTCATTGTGATATGAACCTTATGTTTGCAAATGGCTGAAGCTCACACATAATCTTTGTGTCATGATTTCAAAAGTATACAAATGTGTTTTTCAACTTGTTGGGAATTTTGTTTGATCCTTGTGTGTATGATACTATAATTTATAAATGTATTTTATATGCACTTTTCATGAAAATTGGAACTATCATAGTGTGTCGTGCGGTACTACCATTGGTCAAAAGTACCAGCGTTGGGATCACGGTACTACTACGTCTATTGGTGATCAAAGACTAATGTGGTCGAAGACCTATGTGGTGAAAGACAAATGTGACCAAAAACCAATGTGGTCGAAGATCTGAGTGGTCAGAGACAAATGTGGTAGAAAATCAACGTGGTTAAAAACCTGTGTGGTAAAAGACAAATGTGGTCAAAAACCAACGTGGTCGAAGACCTAAGTGGTCCAAGACCTATATAGTCAAAGACAAATGTGGTCAAAAACCAACATGGTAGTCGGGGACCTATATGGTCGAAAATTGACGTGGTGGTCAAAAATCGACGTGGTTGAAAACTGACGTGGTCGACATGCGAACCGACGTAGTTGAACTGACGTGGTCAAACCAGCGTGGTTGAAGCAATGTTTTGAACTGACGTGGTCGAACCAGCGTGATCGAGGACCTGTGTGGTCGGGGATCTACATGGTCGAACCAACGTGGTTGAACTGACATGGTCAAACCATCGTGGTAAAATTGATGTGGTTGGAACCAGCACCTATGTGGTCGAAATCAACGTGGTCGAAAACTAGAGTGGTCAGAGACCTGTGTGGTTGAACCAGACAACGTAGTCGAAGTCCAGTATAGTCAATGATCGGTAGTATAGGCTCTGTGTGAGCGGTCTGACCTGCGTGCGATACTACGGCTCTATGTGAGTGATACTACCAGAGTTGCGCTACGACCGCTTGTGTAGCGGTATATTTTTTCTAGAGAGACACCTTTAGGGGAGTCTTCTCCTCTCTTGTGACAGCGGTAGTTCTGCAGTGTGGAGCAGTACTACCGTCGAGCGGTAGTACCGACCAATGGTCAGCGGTAATATCGATTTCAATCTGTAGCAGCTAGTTTTTGATCGTTATAGAGGGAAGCGGTAGTACCGAGCATATAATGGTGGTACTACCAGTTTTGCTGGTTTCTATCCCCAACGGCTACTTTTCATGGTTGTAACAGCCCAGGTTTTTATGAAAATAAAAATAAATAAAGAAAAAAATAAAAATTAATTAGAATAAAATTTAAATTAAGATAACTATTTTTGTTGCCTAAAATTTTAAATTTGGATTTGCCCTGGATTTCTGTTTTTGAAAAAACTGGAGTTTAAAAGTTTATTTTTGAAATTAAAAAGTAATTTAAAATATGAAAATTAAATACCAACATTAGTCGGAAATATTTTTATTAAGTCCAAAATATCACCAGGAGCTTCTGTGAATTTTCCTGGAATTTTTGGAAGTTATTTGGTATTTTTCTGAGGCCAAATGAATTTTCTGGGCATTTCTGAAAATCAAAAATCAAATCTAAAAATTAAAAAACCCTTCCCTCCCCCCTCCGGCCGCCACGTGGACGGCCGGATTCCGCCCACGCCTGCCATCCGGCCCCGCCTCCCCCTCCTCCTGGGCTGCCACCTGGCCGGCCCAGATCGCCCGCCCTCCCCGCCAACCGGCCCATCTGGCCGTCCGCCCCTCCTAACGCCACGGCCGCCCGATCTTTCCCCGAGCCATCCTCACCACCCGCTTCTTCTCCCTCTCAGCCCCGCTGACAGGCCAGGCCCGCCTGTCAGGGCCTTTTCCCTCCTCGCGCCGTCTCCTTCCTCCCCGCCCGGCCGCGCGATCTCCGCCGCCCCTCGCCTGTGGGATTTCTTTCCTTTCCCCGCGCACGCCGTGCCACGCCCCGACCCGACCCCGCCATCCTCGCGCCCGAAATCCCACCGTCCCCGCGCCACTTTCCCTCTATTCCTCCGCAATCGCCGCCGGCCACCGAGATCTCCGGTGAGAGATTCCCCACGCCGTGCCCCTCATCTCCCCCTATAAATACCTCCCCCGTCCTCCCCTCAACTCGCCCCACCTCCCCCTCCGCTTCCCGTCCCCTCCCGTGCGTCGGAACGACCCCGCACCGTGCTTCCCCACCGCCGCCGCCACCCATTCCTCCGGTGAGGAATTCCGGCCACCCCGGTCCCCCTCACGCCCCGACGACGCCCCTTCGACTTCCACGCGTCGCCGCGAAGCCCGTCCGCCCCTCGACCGAGCCTCCCCGCCACCGGAGCCCCCTCGCCACCGACGCCCGAGCCACGCCGCCGCCTCTGCTCGCCGCCGGCGCAACCCCGGCCACCTCTGGTAAAATGCCGGCCGCCCCCGAGTTCCTCGTCCTCCCCTCTCGCTCCTCGACCCCTCCCCACCGGTCGCCGCACCGCCGTTCGCCGGCGAGCTCGCCGTTCCCGTGCACCCTCCGGCCGGCCTCCCACGGCAGCTTCCCCCGTGCTTGCGTGGCGGCTGACGTGGCGCCACGCTCGCGCCACCTCGGCGTCTCCTCGGCCGGTCAGCGCACCCCGCCACCTCAGCGCCTCCCCTCGGCCGTGGACTCGGTCCATGGACCGAGGCCCACCTGTCAGCCGGCCCACCCCAGGGCTGAGGTCATGCTGACGCAGTAAAGCCCATTTTTCAGTAGAAAAACAATTCAGCCGAAATTAAAATCCCCGCTGACGTCATTAATCCAGAATTTCCTTTAGAAAATAATTCCAGAAATTCTCTTTTTCCATTTTCTCTGAATTTAAACTTCTCGGAGCCCGTTCTTCTTCGTCCTAACTCCGATTTGACCCATTCAAATTTCTAAATTCATCACAAATTCCCCTCTATTCATTTCTGTCATCAATTCAAATATTTGAAGTCAATTTGAATTTATTTGAATTTGGTGGGTTATTTTCACGTGTAGACTTCGACGATTCGGGAGATTTCTTCGACGAAGATTCAAACCAAGTTGAAGAGCAAGGCAAGTCACACTCCTTGACCATGTTGATCCCAGATTGCAAATAAAATTATGTTGATTTAAATTATATTGCATGCATAATTTTATTCAATGCATAGTTAATCCCTGCTTGTTAATTCCTCCATTGATATTGAATTCCTCGATACCTTGTCACCCTAGAATCAAACTCTAGTTAGTATACAAGTATTGGCTAGAGAGTTTTTAATCAAATGCTTAGACCTGCTTAGACATAATTTTGATTTTAGGATACCTTTTCACATAAAATGATGTGCTTCTGAACTGTACTCTTGACTTTGGTGAGTCAAGGAGGTTTATAAAATATTTTGAAAAAAAAATATAAAACCTGGTTTAGACTTAGGCTAATGGTTAGGTGGTGGGTGCAGACATGCCCTGTTGTTCGGAGACACAGGGTTGATTGTCGTGCACAGGGGTATGTGGTTGGGCCTAAGTCAATTAAGGACCGGTCTGTGAGCTACTGTTGCAAAGCCCTATCGTACTACCACAAGGCTGGTATGGGACAACCCTGGCTGAATAATTTGCGGGTCCCAACCTGAGCCATTTCGTAGGTTGAAAGTGAGCGTGGCGTAGGCCATGAGAAGTCTCACTCGGCTCAAAAGGGGGTCCCGGTCTGGTGGATTCCTTACTGGGGTGAAACCTTAGAGTTGGCTTGGCCAGGTTGAAGGCTTTGCATTGTAAAGGCCTTGTCACGACTCCCCACCGCACACCCAAGGAAGTGTGTAATCTAGTGGTACAAAGGGATGATCGTGTCTTGTGGGTAAAGCTGTACAACCTCTGTAGAGTGTATAATCTATTCTGGATAGCCGTGCCCACGGTCATGGGCATGCTGAGTAAAGTTTTTCATGGATTAGACTTTGTTTTTCAAAAATGATTTTTGAAAAGCTTATGGATGGATGGAATCCATGAGAGAATGAAAACCTGGTGGATGGATGGAATCTATCAGAATTGCATAGTGGAAGCGTGTGGATGGATGGAATCCATACGTGGTCTTTTGGAAAAGATGGTCCGGGTGGGATGCCCGTGAATAGGTTGGTGTTTGGTCGAAGCCTGCACTGACGGTAATATTTTCAATTACAAGTATTGTTTTTATGTATTGTATCAAGTTCAGCAATTTCAATCTATTTACTGTATTTCTTAAATGCTGTTTTATGCGAACTAACCCTATAAACCTTCCATTGAAGCCTTTACCATTATGATGCATTTTCTCCGTGTGACTTGCAGAGTACAAGTTTGTACTCACCTTGCTATCTCCATACAGAGGAAGATGACTTCGACTACGGTGAAGACTTGGACGAGTAGGCCGCGTCTTACTGTCGTTTGCCTGTGGGCAGGCTCAGTGGGCTTCTTCCGCTTCGGTGTTTTTCTTCCTCTGCTTATTATTTAATTTGGCTTATGAGCCGTTGATGTAAAATCTGGCAATCATGCCCATATTTAGTTAATAAATGTCATTATGGTTGATATTTATCTTTATTGTTCACTGTGTGCACTAGCTGATCCTGGACTAGTGCGATTTACACAGAGGATCCAGGAGTTGTTGCTCCAGGTTCCGACAATGGTGTGGGCTATAAATAACCCCTTGGCCATTTGGGAGACAACCTTTTAGCACTCTATTTCACTCTCTTGAGCTAGTGTGAGGTTCTCAAATCAACTGTACACGTGTTGCACTTTGTGAGCAAGAAGAAGGGCTCTAAATTGCATGTGTTGCATCTAGAGGTGGATTTGGTATCCACTTGAGTTTGTGCATTTATTGCACATAGTGAGAGTCAAGCTAGGAGCTCGACTTGTTACTCTTAAAGTTTGCCAACTTCTAGACGACGTTGCAGGCATCGTGCGCAGAGATCTTCTTAAATAAGGTTGTAAGAAGACCCGATGAGTTGTGAAGGTTGAGCTCACATACCCAGAGCGGGAAGAGCTACCGCTAAAATAAAGTATTTACATCCAAATAATATGAAGTGAGAAACACTAGGCCTACGCCCAAATCCCAACTCATAAGAAGTCTTGCACAATAAGACTCTCAAAAGTACTCTATTAGAATAGCATGTTCATTAAGCATAGTCTTAACTATCTCAACTAAGATTCTATTTCTCCTTTCTACAACCCCATTTTGCTGTGGGACATGAGGGGAACAAAATTGATATTCTAAACCTTTTTGAAAGAAAAAGGAAGCAAATGATAAATTCTTAAATTTAATACTGTTATGGCTACTGACCAAATAGTGAAGTAGGAGATTGGTGGAGTGGTTGACATGGATGAACAATGCTTGCTCCCTCTCTAGGTGTGGGGCGTGTATATATTTCCTCATAAAACATAATTACAACTTTGCCTTTACAGACACACGTCTCCCCAAAGGGTATACAGGTCATTACATATATCCTATTGGGCCTTATAATTTCCTAACAGGCCGGATGGGCTCAGGTGGGGCCACCCCAACTACAAGTACCATTATCACTCCATATAGCTTTTAGAGCATCTAGCAATTCATTATTAAGTCTAAAAAATAAATCATTAAATGACCAAAAGTCTCATCCTTAGACACCATATCTGGAGTAATTATCAACAATTACAACTAAAAGAATTCAATCTTTTCTTCTTCTCTTTCTTAGCATGCCTAAAGTAAAATTCACGCAAGTGCCTATCTCTTCTACAGTAGGTGTAATAAAATTTAACATAATTAGAATTCTTTTAAGATAATGAGTTAGCACCTACAGTATTATTTAATGAATTTTGCACAAAACCAGTAAATTTAAACACAATTTTATGAGGCTCATTTTTTGTTTCAATTAGATCACTTTCAATGACCTTAACAATATTAGGTGGATTATTCTTGGCATAATTAGCAGCATTAAACCCTAGACCAGTGTTCTTGATGCTCAGTTTTGACTTGTCTAGAATCATATTCAAAATTTTCTTGCCAAAAGAAAATCTCTAAGTGTCCTTAAGGTACTCATTTTCTTTAGCTAAAGTGAGATAAGTTATGCATTTAATATGTTTATTCACAAGATTATTAGAAGCATTACACTAAGTTAATCTTTCTTTTTCAGCAAAATTATTAAGTTGTTTAGTCAATGTTTCTATTTTTGTGCTAAGTTCAAGACAATGAGAGCAAAAAATATTTCATGATAAAGCATTTGTTGAATTGTTTCCTGAGATGAATTAAGTATAGCTTCTAGCAATTTACAATTAAAGTAAGTTTTAGATTGAGCATTTTAAATACTTGACTCTAAACATGTAGAAGACCTAAACTTGAGCTTTTCAATTTCATCATTTGCAAGTTTTAACTTTTCATCACAAGAGTCATGTGTCAATCTTAGTTCATTAAGTTTAGCAGTTACATCACTAAGTTGTACCAAGTTTCATATATAAATTGTTCTAGTAGAGTACTCCAACTTAAAATATAAAATTTGACAAGATTCATCATCAAGAATAGAATCTCTAAGTCTATTAATTTCAGAATTTGAGCTATCAACAACAAGATCAAGATTTTTAATTTTCTTTTATACTTTTAAATTTTCTCTATCAATCTAAGCATAGATGTATAAAAAGGTTTTACCTCATCAGGATCATTGTAGAGATCATCATTGTTGAGCTTCTCATTGTTTGCCACAAAATACATTCCTGTGAAGTCCATCTCCTTTGCCTTCTTGACATTATCATTATCATTGCTTCCAGAATCAACATCGCTCAAATTATTCTCCTCAAGTATTGAAAGTACATTGTTAACTGCCCTATGATAATTGCGCTTCTTTCTAAGTCAATCTTGAATTGATAACGATGAGTTGGTACCTTATCATCCTTGACCTCTCTGCTCCTCAGCTTGGGACAACTTATCTTGATGTGGTTTGGCTCACTATATTCATAGCATCTGATTAGACTTCCTCTCTACCTTGATCTGATATTATTAATGCCTTGGTCACTCTGTTGGAGTAAAGTATAAACTGCTCTTCTGAAATATCCTCTAACTGTTCATCTAAAATAGAACACAGTGCAAACAAAAAACAACAGAGTAACTAGAGAACTGTCAACTTGGTTAGCCACTAAACCCGAAGAATTAGATTTATTTATTCTAGTCAAAACATCAATCTCATGTGTATTCATCTTAGAATAAAGATTATTCAAAATGAGTGTTTCTATGTTAACAGAATTATTAATAGTAGTGATTAACACATTCCAAACATACATATCCAAGGTATTTAAGATTTGATGAGCATTGTCAGAATCAAAGTATATGGCATCAATATATTGTAAATCACTAACAATTTTATTGAAGCAATAAAACAGTACATCTATTGATTCTTTATATTTTATCTCAAACTTAAAATACTCGTTTTTAAATTGGTTCTGATGAATACATTTAACAGACTTAGAATCTTCATGATAATTAGCTAAAGCAGTCCAAATTTTATTAGCAAATTTAATGTAAGCAATTCTGATAAACTCGTTTCTACTTAGACCTTGCAACAAAATATTTCTAGTCTTAACATTAACTTTAACATCAACAATATTTCCAGTAGTAAGAACATGAGGCACTTCATATAAGATTTTTAACTTTTTATCAAATAGCATTACTTTGTGTTTGTCGAAAAATATTCATGCGTGTTTTTCAATAGATATAATCTAGTCCATCGAAAAACGGTGCCTTATCTGAAAAAGATCTCGATTTGATGCCATTGCAACCTACTCTAATACCACTTGTAAGATCATCGATAACAATTAAAGGGGTGAATGATTGTAATCCGTAATAAAATCTCTGTCTTTTTTTAATTCTAGTGCGTTTCAATCTATCCACAAAAATAAAAAAACCAAAAAGATAAACAAAAATTTCTTCTAGCTCAGCTTCCCTGGATGTCTTGAAGTGTACTTGGGCTAGTGGTATCAGTACCTTCTCTAGTGATTTCTTGTAGGATTTTTCTTGTCAGAGTACAGACACCGAAGTCATTGCAGACACAAACCCACATAACGCGATCAAAACACTGTTGTACTCTTTTGTCATTGTAGACTGCCTGCGCAAGTGACGTCCTGCCCATGCCACCTCTACCCACTGTAGCAAAAGTGGTAACATTACAAATATTAAGGTCTTGATCATTATTTTCTTGCTTGATCAACCATTCAACAATCTGATCCCTCTCGGTGTCGCGGCCAATTATTGTTTATTGTTTCATCAGCAAACAGGGAACTAGTCTCACAAGGATTACCGATTTCTTAATGACATATGTGCCTCAAACTAGAGGGAGGAAACGCTCCACAGCAGCAGCAACCTCATCAAGTTTCTTCGTGGCATCTACCATTCTCTTGAACGTACCAAACTTAAATGTAGTATTGAACCGCTGGATAAACATCCGCTTACACTTGAACAGAGAGCTACTCACCTTAGTACCTCTAATTTCACCTTTTTCTCAAGCTTGTAGTACTCCACCTCATCAAGCACGTCCTGAGCTGCCAAAGCCATGAATAAAGCGCCTTCGCTCTGGTCCCTTATTCTCTCCATATCAATGGCATCAAAAACCTCTTGAACTTGTGGGAGAGTCCTCTCTAGCCGCTCCTGCACCGATTTCATCCCTTCCGCCTTCATGTACTTCTCCAGGTACCCGAAAGACTTGCAGACAATCGTAGAGATCGCTGAGACAGCCACAGTTTTACCAGCGAAGGCCAAGGCCATGGTTGGAGATAAGGTGAGAAGGCAAGTCAACGAAAGTACTAAAGTAGGAGAATGGAGTTGTAGGAGCTTCCCTGTAATGGCAAACAAAATACAAGGAACTGCACCAAGAGTGGAGTACCAACAAACTGAGCATCAGTTGAGCTGGAGAGTCATTATCTGCCCCACTGATGAAAACGACCCCAAGAAGAATTTTTTTCCATTCTGCCGATTGATTGTGGAAATTGGCACCAAGATTTACACGTTATGGCTGATGAGTTGGATAGTATAGCTTATTACGGAAAGTCTAAAATACTCTTGAAAGTTGTGAGGGCTTTTTATGCACTGATTTATCTGATACGAATGCTTTATGATTTCTTTCATCGAATTGAAGATGTGCAGGCATGATACGTTTCTCTCCTCTTGTCTTCTACGAGTTGGATGCTAGTTAAATTGTGGTACGTTTCTTGCCTTCTATGAGTGCATATACTTGAAAAATTGAAAACGAAGTATATGATCAAATAAAATACTACGAAAAAAGAAATTGACTAGATGCTTCGTGCTATGTATTGATCAAAGAAAGTACTAGGAAACGGTAAATAATATCCCATCATACATTACAATTTAGGGAGTGTCTATATAACTTTTAACTATTTCTTCTCTAAAATCAGTCACTTTTTCTAACCATCAGATGAAAATCAAGAGCCTAAATCATTCCATCCACTCCTATATAAAATATCCTCAATCCAAACCCTAACTCTACCCTCACTCCCACCCCACCCTAGCCACCGCTACCTCCCCACCTCCCCCGCGCCGCCACCTGCCTCCTCGTTGGCATCGCCTTCGGCACCCACGAGATACATCGGCGACCACCTCCCTCCTCCTGCTCCTTCCCTCCCGCCACCTTCTCCTCCCCTCCCGTGGCCTTCTCCTTCCCCCACCGCTCGCTTCTAATGCCCCTGCCCCACCCTTCTTCTCCGTCTCCGACGGCACCCCGCCGCCTCCGCCTCCGACCACCAATCCACTGCCGCCCCGGCTTCCCTCTAAGCTTGGGGAGCTCGAGTGAACCATAACTCTAATGAAGAACCCGAGCCCTAATCCCACGGGGCAGGGGCATGCTAAGACGACGGCGTCGCCAGAGATTAGGAAGATGCCGGTGGTGAAGACAGCACACGAATCTCTACGAAGATCGAAAGATCAGAAATTCGACTAATTTTGCCTTAAAAACATTTGAATGTGGTATAGTACTTCCGTACAATTTATAGCCATGGTAACATGTACCTATCATCTATTGTATCTGTAGCTACACCATATACCTCTGTACCTACTGGTTTTAGGAACACTATCGACAAAAACAAGAAACACGACAAAGATAGTAGTAAAAGGGACGTACCCCTAACACTGCAACCATTACAAAAGGAAGTTACTAGAACCAATTGAGCAGGGATTACGGGATTTAGTGTACAAATCCAGGGAGATTTAGGTTACAAATCAAGGAAGATGTAGGTTGCAAATCCAAAAATGCATTATATACATCCATCGTACTCATCCAATAAATGAAGAGAGATTTTTACCCAACACAAGAAGTCAAATTGGGGATGCTACCTTCGAGCAGCGGCGGCAGCCTGGGGGATGGACGAGTCGACGACGGCGGCTTGGGGGACGAGTAGAGAAATAGCGGCATCGGGGGAGAAGGACGGCAGTGAAGAGAATGGGGAGGAGGACGTCCGCGTTAGGCTGGTGGCAGGACAGCGGCGGACTTCTCAGGGCAGGACGACCAAAACACGTAAGCAATTAACCAGTCATAATATATTCCATGTACATTACCATGTGCATACTATCATTTTCATGATCCAACATTGCTATACCATTAATACAATGCAAGATTACTCTACATACTTATTTGCTCATCTCATTGCATATACCGATATTGCCGAGTGAACACCTATCGATGTTCACCCAAAATCTTAGGCCCACCCTTATCAATACGGGGTCTCTCCACTCCCGTGGAGGCATACCGAAGTAGGTCTTAATTAAAAGCGCTCCGAATTAGTCAACTAGTTTTACTCGTAGTTAGAGACTTTCTTACTGCCCTAACTCTTGAGTGCACATAATGCGAATGCATATGTCCATTATCATTATCATTGTCATTTTCATTATTGTTGTGGTTACAGACCAAACAGAGAGAGAGGTGTGTAGTAGTGGAGAGTTAGGTGAATAATGGCTTGGGGGTCCTTCCCCATGACCAGGTCAGATATATACATACATGGGGAATGCGCTTTTACAGATATGCCCTTACACGTTTACATCCCCTTCAGGGGCATTTAGGTCATTACACATGTCCCATATTAGGCCTTACAATCTACTAACAGGCCTGCTGGGCTTAGGTGGGGGCCATCCCTACAACAATTATCATTTTTATCAGTATTATTATTGACATAAGTACTTAAGCGAGTAACATTTTATTCTCATTTATTCTCCCTAGGAATTGTTTCATTTCTTACTTTTGTTCTTCTTTGCATTCTAGTGGTATTACACGTCGACTAAAATAATATATATTTGTAACCGAAGGGAGTAGTAATTTACAAATTTGAGAGTTTGGAAGCTGATTGATGCATTATAGTATGTTTGCGGGAGTACTAACTAATGATGATTAATTGTTGCCGTTGGAATCCTTTGCGAATAGAATGACATGAAAGTGAGGTGCCTATTTACTCCTTCTGTTCTTTTTAAATGACATCATAGAATCTATGTTTTCAAATTTTTTAAAGTTTAGCCGTTAATCTTTAAAATTATCTAGAGTAGTTATATAAAACTATATCATTGCATTTATTGTTAAAGATATTTTTATAATGTTATAATTTTATTAGTATATAATAAGATAAAATTACAAAAATAATAGTTAAAGTCATACCTAGTAGAATGTGAAAAAAAATCACTTAGAAATGAATGGAGTACTATTGAACTGAAGGTTGAGAACATGGCGACTGGAGGCAGTTCGTGTGGGTCTCCGTGCGAGTTGCTTGTACATGTTAAATAGAGTTTTCGTTTGGTTGAGCCCTTCAGTACGGCCATCCAAGTATCTTTTTTGGATATCTCTTGCAGAACAAACGGTACAACCGTCATTAGTTTTTGTACACCGTCATGAGCTAGAAGCACACCGTCAGATGCGGCCAGTGAGAACCTGAAGGGAAGAGTAAACATGTATTTGTACGGAAAGAAGATGTTGCTCATTGATTCCATGCTTTGGTACTTAGAAATCGTCAAAACAGGAGGCGTAGATTTTAATATGGAAAATCCTTGCGAGAAAAAACCACGAGGACACAATTGGTGATGATCCAAAACGACTTGCAGTCGTAGAAACAAATCTGAAAATATGGTCTATTCCGGCGACAATCAGCCGCCAAGATATTTCACCCAAAAAAATAAATCTGAAAATAGTGCGATCAAGCCACAAAATAAGTAAACAATGCTTTGGTCCATGACGTATTTTTTTTAGATAAAGGATATAAAATCCGGCCTCTATTGGTCCATGACGTATGGCACCAAATAAATACGTACGTCCGCGTAGCCCTACTGAGTACAGTAATCAACTGAGGAAAAAGAGGCTAAAAGACCTAAAAAGAACAAAATACTTCGTAGGAATGCCATGTATATGACGATGGTAACTCTTGTTCAACCCGCAGTTCTGGGATGTGTGCGATTTTGTGCCACTCACGACCTCTACTCTTCCGGCATCGTCGCTTCAGCACAGGGTGACAACCAAGGATTTGTAGAACCTGTAAGGAGGAAGGAAGCTCTGGAAGTGACTGGATCAGCATAGCGCTTTTAAGTTCCAATGTTTCGAGGGAGGTGAGGCTTGCCATGATCGAGGGTAGAAACTCCAGATCAGAAGCATCAAGCACTCCAAGGCATTTAAGGTGCTTGCAGTTTTGCATCAACCACTCCTCAGGTAAACATCTACAGCTGTCAATAGTCAAATTTGTAACTGAATCGACTCTTCTCATTGGCTCCCATTGCAAGAGAGATGGATTGCCGATTCTCAGTAGGTCAAGTTTCCCAAAGTTTGAGGGACCGACTGCAGCAACTTGGCCATGGTCAGAGGCTTGACATGTCTGCCGAGATGAAATTCTAAGATGCTCGTCAAGCTTGTTACATCCAACGACCAGCAACTCTCTGAGCGATATGAGTTCTTCTATCCCATCTAAAGTAGCAAGTTCACTGCAGTTCGCAATTTCCAATCTCCGCAATTCTGTGAGACTCCTAAACACATCTGCTGAGGGAAGGGCTGTCATCACACAATTACGTAACTGCAGAGTAGTAAGGGAAGTGAGACTGCAGAGGGAATTGAGTAGAAAATTCCCAAAAACACCACTTGAATCAATATAAAGTTCGCTGATAGAAGACGTCAACTTGATATCTGCCTGTGGAGCCACCAGGTTTGGGCAATTCACCACTGACAAAACTTTAAGAAATGGGAGTATCTGCAACTGATCCATTGGCAAATGTGACAAATTTTCACAATATCCAATACGTAATTCCTCCAGACTAAGAGAACAGTACTCTTGTTCCAGTGCTACTAGGTTTGGACAGTGAGAGATCTTCAGCCTGGAAAGTAATGGCTTTTGGGGTACCGTTGTTTCACTAGGCCGATAAGTTGCAGGAAGACTGGTCAAACCAGCACGATCTATTTCAAGATAAGCAAGAGTAGGTGGTAGCACTGGCACATTTCTCAATGCTCGGCACGATCTAATGGATAGCGTCTTAAGCTGGGGAAACAGGTTCCTGCCCATTTCAACCCACTCCTCTAGTGCTGGAAGGTCGAAAATTGATAGTAACTTAAGAGATGGGTATCCAAAAGGTTCCTCGCATCCATAAAAGGAACGATCTATTCTTTTCACTGCATGCATCCCCATTAAATGGAGATATTTGAGTGAAGGTAGGCTGCCAAGAGGTGGAAA
This sequence comes from Dendrocalamus latiflorus, assembly GCA_017311315.1. NCBI lineage: Eukaryota > Viridiplantae > Streptophyta > Magnoliopsida > Poales > Poaceae > Dendrocalamus > Dendrocalamus latiflorus. The sequence goes on along the minus strand of CM029637.1, from coordinate 16,458,333 downwards.
ATGTTGCCATTTAGGACAATTCCAGATGTTAATATAGACCAAGTTGTGGACCGCAAGGTTTACCATCCAACAAGGAGATCTCGAACCACCATACCCTTCAATACTTAGTTTGGCAAGACTCATGTGAGGTTGAAGGTTATCAAGAAACAGTTCCCCTGTACCTGATTCCCGTGTGCTGCCATCCCAGGAAAGTGACAAGCTAATGAGATTTTCCTTTTCAGCCAGCTTAGCGAGTTTAGCTTCTTCCACATTGTTGTTTTGAATACCATCAATATATAAATAACGGAGATCTTTTAGTTCCTTGAGCTCACTTAATCTTTCATGTTTGAGATTAACATGAAGTTCTTGAAGAGAAGTCAACTGTCCAATGTGAGGAGGTGATCCCGTTTGAGTACCGGAGTAGTCTAGATGTCTGAGATTAACCAAGTTGCTCAATCGACAAGATTCCCACGAGCAACCCTTGATCATTTGCATATGATATAACTTGCATACAGAAGGAGGACACTGAAATTCCCTCCACCTTCTTGAGCTAGACAAGTAACGAAGGTGCACTAAGTTATCAAATGCAATTGGCAGCTTGACAGGTGAGTCTATATCTAAAGGTGAGTCCCTATGTAAAGTCAAAGCCCTTAATTTCGTGGCTACATTTAGAACATTCTTCAGCACATGCCATTGATACCTTTCCTCTATTGTTTTATCAAAGGATATGTCGAGGGTTCGTAGTTTCTTTAGTGGGAGATCTGTGATCACTGAATGATTTATCACATCAATCGCTATATGACGAACTGTTCCTGGAATAATGTCACAATCATCGCTGGAGATTCTAATACATTCCTTTTTGGAAACAGTACGAGCTAGCTCGTGCAATAGATCATGTATCACATAGTGTTCATAAGAGAACTCACCAGCATTGCTACCGCCATCATACAGATACCAGGACTCATTTGATCTCAGTTCAAAGAAAGATTTTCTCGTTAGTATACCCAAATAATACTCTCCTACATCCTCCGGCCTCTGATTTGCAGAAACCTGGATCAGTCCTGAGCCCATCCATAAGTTAACCAACTCATCCTTCCTGAAAAGGTAATCTTCTTGGAATATGCTGCAATATCTGAAGCAAGCCTGTAGATCTGGGGGCAGATGATGGTAACTTAATCTTAAAACTTTCATAACACCTTGATTACCATGCTCCAGATTAGATATATTCTCTTGCAAGATTCTGTTCCAGGATATGCTATCCATAGAGTTGTTCAAGACACCACCCATGACCTTGGCAGCTAACGGGCTTCCACTCAACTTTTTAATAATTTGCTTGCCAATATCTTGCAAGTTCATATAATCATCAGGATTTACTCCAAAAAATGCGTGCTTACTAAAAAGTGCCAAAAGATCCTTGTCCTGTAGCCCCTCAAGTCTTAATGGCTCAGTCCCTCCTCCCAGTACCCTTTCAACAATGTCTACCACTGATTGCATTCGAGTTGTCAATAAGATCTTGCTTCCCTTTTGACCGAATTTTAAAGGAGCTACTAATTTCTCCCAGTCTGATCTATTGTCGTCGTTCCATACATCATCAAATACAACCAGAAATTTCTTCGAGCTCAGCTTTCCCCTGAGCATGTCTTGAAGTGTATTTAGACTAGTGATATCAGTACTTTCTCTACTGATTTCTTGTAGGATTTTTCTTGTCAGAGTACGGACATCGAAGTCATTGGACACACAAACCCACATAACGTGATCAAAACACTGCAGTACTCTTTTGTCATTGTAGACTGCTTGTGCTAGTGTGGTCTTGCCCATGCCACCTATGCCCACTATAGCTAAAGTGAGGACATTGCAAACATCATCATGGTCTTGATCATCAATTTCTTGCTTGATCAACCATTCAACAATCTGATCCCTCTCAGTGTCACGGCCAATTAATGTTTCATCAACCAAGAAGGAACTAGTCTCACGAGGATTACCAATTTCTAGATGACATATGTGCCTCAAGCTAGAAGAATCAAACCGATCCACGAGTAGGGTGAAATGCTCCACAGCAGCAGCAACCTCATCAAGTTTCTTCATGGCATCTACCATTCTCTTGAGCGTACCAACCTCAAACATAATATTGAACTGCTGGATAAACATCCGCTTACACTTGTAGAGAGAGCTGCTCACCTTATTGCCTCTAGTTTTCACTTTTTTCTCAAGCTTGTAGTACTCCACCTCGTCAAGCACGTCCTCAGCCTCCTCGACAGCGTCCCTGAGCTGCCAAAGCCATGAATCAAGCGCCTCGCTCTGGTCCCTTATTCTCTCCATATCAATGGCATCAAAAACCACTTGAACTTGTGGTAGAGTCCTCTCTAGCCGCTCCTGGACCAATTTCATCCCTTCCGCCTTCATGTACTTCTCCAGGTACTCGAAGGACTTGCGGGCAATCGCAGAGATGGCTGGGACGGCCACAGATTTACCTGCAAATGCCAAGGCCATGGTTGCCTGGTTGGAGAGAATGTAAGAAGGCAAGTTAACAAAGGCACAGAAGTAGGGGATGTACAGGAGCTTTCTTGCAATGACAATAGAAAAGCTAATGAGCTGCACCAAGACTCCAAGAGTAGAGTACTACGCTTAACATCACGTTTGTTGGTGACCCATCGCAGTCGCCGGCCCCAGCACCGTGATGACCCCAAGAAGAAATTTCTTCCCTTGTGCTGTTTAATTGAGGACCCAAGATTTGCGCGTCGCGGCTCATAACCACACAATTTGCTAACCAAAAGCATAGACTAACCAAAAGCATTGAGGCCAGAAATTTCTTCCCTTTGATGGTTTGATAGTGATGGCATAGACTAACCAAAAGCAAGTCAAAACTTTCATAGTGATCCGATTAACCCCCCTTTGGAAATTCTGGCCACTGCAGGATCTGGTGTACCAGTACAAATGTGAACAATTATCCAAGTCTGATAACACCGAAACAAAATGCAAATAAGCGACTCTTGCTGTATTGCCAGAATATTACCTGCCATTGGGTTTTACATATATGGGGGAAAAAGGAAAGATAATTCGTGGAAGTATGTATACTAGTACGAGCACTCTGCAGCATTTGGATTGATCCGACCAATAAGTAGGAAATCTACGATAGAAAGGGACCAAGAAGCTTACTGAGATGCTAGAAATTTTCCGGTTGGGAGGGGCATGATTGCGAAAGGCTATAGCCGCCGCTCTTGACTTGCAGAGGCCGCCCCCTCTCTGATCTGATCCCACCCACCCAGACCAAACCGGATCATTCAGAAACAGCTCAGCATTGCAAATTGGGATGCAACAGAGGCGATCAGGCACTGTCGTTCGCCTCTAGTACTGTGTATTTGAGGATCATCGTGTAGTACCGCGCTTTTTTTTTTTGGAAAAATTGCTCCCTTGCCCCAAAGTTTAATGGCGTTTGCTCATTTGCCCCATGATGTCTCACTGACATGCGGGTCCAGGGCCCACATATCAGTGAGACATCATGGGGCAAATGAGCAAACGCCATTAAACTTTGGGGCAAGGGAGCAATTTTTCCAAAAAAAAAAGCGCGGTACTACAGTGCTGGGCTCGCCCCAAGATTTCGTGCGGCTGGGCACCGAAGCTACAGCAACGGGCAGCCGCCGCCATTGGTGGTGGCGGCCCCGGCCACATGACGGGGAATTTTTGTACGGATAATTTATTTTTTATTCGAAAATACATAAATATATCCGCGGGAAAATTTTTTACAGAAATAGGATCAAGTCGCCCCCCCATTGGGCGACTCTCACCTTTCGCCTAACCGGGAGGCGACAAAACTTGTGTCGCTCTACCTTCGAGCGACTGCAATTAGTCGCGTTCCTATTGGGCGACTATCATGCAGTCGCCCAATGGATGGGCGACTTATAATGCAGTCGCCCAATAGGAGGGCGACTTTACTCTCCCCCCGTGATTTTTTAGAGCTTTGTCAGTTTTGTAGTTTTAAACCGGGAAAAAATTTGGTATAGTTGTAATAAAAGTTTATGTTCACTGAATGTTGTAGGTGCATAAAAAATTTTGGAATTTTTTTTAAGAACGATTAAGTGTAGAACATTCGATATATAAAGTGGTAAGTGGCATGTGTGGAACTCTGTGACTTCTAATGTTCAGAACTCCACCACTAGTCCTAAAATGCCTTAGGGAATATAACTTGCTGGGTCTATTACATTTTGTCTACTGGGTGTAGCGTGGTTGTTTCCCCTTTTTCTCGCGCCCTGAAGATGGCTCCGCTGCATCATTCTTCCTGTCACTCTTGGTCTTGAGAGCTGCCTCACGAGCTTGAAGCTCTTCCTCCTAACGCTTGATGGCTGCTTCACGCAGACTTAACTACTCCCGCCTCCTTTGCAGCTCATCCTCCTTGTCCTTCAAACGGATTTGGTCCACCCTCACGCGACGCTCTTGCTCAAGCCGCATCTGTCGTTCCACCTCGCGAGCCTGAGTCATCTTGACAAAGTATTGTCCTTTGTTTTCCACCTCCATTAGCCGGTTCCGTGGCCATGACGACGGCACCCGATCCACCCATTCGATGAACTTGCAAGGCTTTGTGTGGCGTGGTAGATGTCATAGATGAAGTTGAAAAACTGTAGGACCGAAATGGCAACAGAGGGGGGGTGAATGGTGCCTTCAAAAACTTCCCAAGTACCCACACAACAAATCAGTCGAAAGAGATGGCTTCTCAGGTCGAACACACATGGTCGCAAGCCAACTGGTGGTCGAATACCATGTGGTCGAAACCTTTGCCCGAACCGACACAAGAACTTAAACAGAGAATACTGCGTGGTCGAAACAAGAACAGAGAAGGACTCGTTTGCCAGATTTCCGAATAACTTGAGACTCTCTGGTCTTTTGGTCCTAAAACCGGAGGTACTGAAAGAAACAGACCTCTGTCGGTGTAGTCGTTCTTGCCCGAACCGCCGTAGTCACCTTTGCCCTTCCCAAGCTTGGGGCAGTTTGCTCGGATGTGGTTGGGGCCACCACACTCGAAGCAAACCACGGGTCCTCCTCTCTTTCTGTCCCTCCTCCCTTTGTAAGCGTGGGAGAATCTTCGAACAAGGAGGGCAAGCTACTCATCCGCAAGCTGCTCTAACTGATCATCAGTTATGTCACAGAGAGAAGCAAGGGAGAATCCGCAAGAAGACTCAGAAGAGAGACCAGAAGCTGAACTGGGATCGGTGACCAAAGCCATCGACTGTGACTTCGACCTACGAGAGACAACGTCAGTCTCGTGAGTCTTGAGGCGCGAGTACAGCGCGTCAAGAGTCAAGGTCGAGAGGTCTGTCGTGTCTTTGATGGTGGTCACTTTCATCTCCCACACACGCAGATCGAGTGCCGCGAGCATCTGACGAGCGTTGTCCGAGTCGGGGTATGTGAGACCGACCGCTCGGAGGTTGCTCAAGATTTTGTGAAATCGTGAAAAGCACTCATCCAGGGACTCACCAACAAGCATCTCGAATTTGTTGTATTCGCGCTTGAACTGGTCCTGTCGAACCGTCTTAATCTGGGTGGTGCCCTCATGGTATGCGTCGAGGGTCACCCAGATATCGTAGGAGGACGACAGGTGAGAGATGCGATCGAATTCGCTTCTGCTCAAGCCCTGGAGAATGATGTTCCTTGCCTTCGCATTTGCCTCAACATCGGGCATGTTTGCCACGTTGATGTTCTCATCGGCAGGAACAACATATCGCACCTTCACCTTCCGCCAGATGGCGTACCCCTGAGCCTGGATGTATGTCTCCATTCGGCTCTTCCAGAAGGGGTAATCGATGCCAGCGAAAACGGGCGGCTTGGTGGAGTACTTGTCCGTCGCCATAGCTCTAGAGGCCGGTTAAGATCTATTGATTAGAGCTAACCGGCTCTGATACCAATTGTAGGACCGAAATGGCAACAGAGGGGGGGTGAATGGTGCCTTCAAAAACTTCCCAAGTACCCACACAACAAATCAGTCGAAAGAGATGGCTTCTCAGGTCGAACACACATGGTCACAAGCCAACTGGTGGTCGAATACCATGTGGTCGAAACCTTTGCCCGAACCGACACAAGAACTTAAACAGAGAATACTGCGTGGTCGAAACAAGAACAGAGAAGGACTCGTTTGCCAGATTTCTGAGTAACTTGAGACTCTCTGGTCTTTTGGTCCTAAAACCGGAGGTACTGAAAGAAACAGACCTCTGGAAGCGAGACAAACAAGGAAATCCAAAGTCTTTGCTATGGTCGACTAGAGAGACACGCTCGAGCACAAAAACATAGCACTTTGAGGCGCAAGACCATGGCAAGGCAGACTTCTCTGAAACGACCTTTGCTCTCGAGAATGTACTTGGCCAAAAGGCCTTGAGACAAAATTTCAGTTCTGAGCAACAAGAAGCACACCAAAGCAAATACGGACTCACACAGAAAAGAAGAAAGAAAAGGATAGCATGAAGAACAAGCTCTCAAAACAAATTGCAAACAAAACAATCACAACATCTCATAACGACAGAAATCAACTTGAGGAAGAGAGATGAATGATTGATCATGGAGGTTTCTACAGCCACTCCATCGGAGGTACAAGAGCAACAGTGCTCTACCCAGAGACAACTCACACAAATAGAGACGAAAAGATTCAGAGTGACTCGGGAACAACCTCACCAAGCACCCGAGCTCTATCCTTTCTATTTATAGCCTTCTGCTACCAGGGGAGAACCCGTTAACCCCCACCTAACACCGGGTTTTACCACTCACTTTATCCACTAGCGAGAACAAGCTTCCAGTGCTTTGCCCGTTAGCGCCAACAACTCCTGTGCATTGGCAGAGACACAGCTTCCCTTTGCAGCTTTCCGCATTTCTCCAAAATGCCACTCCGCTGCCTTCCCGGAAGCTTCCTTCTGCCTTGCCGATCACGCTTGCAACCACCTCACAGACTTTGTCGTCTTTGGCATCTCCCAGTCGCTCACGACCTCAGCACCCCCGTGCCTAGTCTCGACCATCCATGCCTCACCACGACTAGTCTCAAAGTCCTGCAAACCATTACAGACAAGAAACACATTCATAGCACGGCACAAAATGGTATCCAACCACCTGCGCCAGAAAGCAAAACTCAAATCATACTCTTACCAAATCGTATACCACCTACGACATGTCAAAAATATAGAATAGTGAATGCACACGACATACGACCACAAAACCAAGCCATACGACCAGATACAACGAGTCTACGACTACGTTCAAGTCTCTCGCGCGCTTGCGACTGCTTACGAGAACATCTGATCAAGTTTCACCGTGGTCGAAACCCTTCCTGGTCACGTTTGACCACTTCTGACCACGTACGACCGAGCCAACCCCATTCGAGCGCCTCACAACGTGGTCGAAGACTTCTGACTTCCCACGCGGTCAAAATCGAAGTCTGCCGACTATCGACCACAGCAGTCGAAGCCTCGACCTCCGACGACCTCTTGTGCTAACGCGGTCGTAAAGCGCCAACTCCTCGATGTGATCGACTCACGACCTCAGACTACAGCCAACGTGGTCGTACTAGGCTTCGACCACAGCCAAAGTGGTCGAAGCCGCTTCCCATAGCCTTCGACCACGGCCAATGTGGTCATAACCGGTCGTAAACACTTCTGATGTTCTCCGATCACGCCCAAAGTGATTGTAAAGCTTTCTGATGAACTCCGACCACGGCCAAAATGGTCGTACTCCCTTCTGGTACCCTTCGACCATGGCCAGAGTGGTCGTAAACCTCTCGGGTGACCTTCGACCACGCCCAAGGTGGTCGTATACGCCCTAAACGCGGTCGTAACACTGTGCATGGCTTTCGACCATGCCCAATCGTGGTCATAAAGCCTTCTGATCACTCGTTCAAACCTTCTACCCGGTTTCGACTTTGGATAGCATGGTCGTAAGAGCTACAATGTGGTCGTACGGGACACAGCTGTCTTCCGATAACGCACAGCGAGGTCGTAAATGACTTGATTCAATTGCGACCACTGGCAGGAGGCTATGACTAGCAGAAATCGACCAAACCAAACTTAGACACAGTCAATTACTCATCACAAACATAGGGTATGACCACATGGTCTCTCAATCTCCCCCTTGATGAGTATATTGACAAACACCGAAAAAGCGCAAAGTTGAGTTTGATTTGCAAAGTCCAACATGGTCCAAAGAAAGAAAATGAAACTAATGGCCATGTTGACAGAAGGAACACTAGAGCAACAACTGAAAGAGCAAATTGAACTCCAAAGCTCTAAACTGTTCCCAAAAGACTTTTTCTTCTCTATTCTCCCCCTTTTGGCAATAAACACATCAAGATGCAAAAGAGAGAATATAACATGTCAATGGATGAAAATGGCTGAAGTTTGTTTATTTTAAGCATTTAGAGCCATGAGAATTATCCATAATGACCATAATGAAGTACACCAAGCCATAACTCAATAAAAGACTATCCAGATCATGACAAAATATGTATATCCTAGCTAGAGCACATAGATGACAATCTGAAATGTAGGTCATTTAGTGAGCAAGTCAAGTCATCAATTAAGCAAAGTCTAGCTAGAGATATCTAAGGATGATGCAGGCCATGTCAATAAGCTAAGCGTAACTAAGAAGCTAATATTGAGTCCAAATAGAGTGTTAGATACTCAAAGATGAAACATTTGTTTAAGCACTTTTAATCTTTGGGTAATTAAGCAAATGTTGCACACTTGACATATTTTCTTTTAAAGCTTATGGCTGTTTTCAACCAAACATATTATCATGTGCTAGATCTCAAGCCTTATGCGACTACTCCAAGCGAGAAGCTTAAGAAGATAGTCCAGGTCATCCAAAACTCCCCCTGAGTTCATGTCTAGTGCAATGACAAGCCGTCTCATGAGAAAGAATTGGTGAAATCAGTTTTTTCGCACATAAACAGAGATCTTTTGCTTTTTAACAAGTTATGCCAACTTATGCATCATCAATAACTAACATAGCTCAAACTAAGACTCAATAGAGATTCAACGCTAAACTCAGTCTATTTGACATGGCATGAATCATAAAGAGATAGCTCATGAAAGACTAGACTTAAATGCTAGCATGACAAGTTTTAATTCATGTTGAGCAATTTTAATTGACTTATCATGGCAAAAACTAGTCTATACATATGAAGTCATGATACGTCTAGCATATAAGCACAAATCATAGCAAGGTGTAAAGCATTGTAAACATGTCATAACAGGATAATAATCAAGGCTCAATGCAGTTATATTACAATACGAGATGCTAACATGCAAGGAAATCCAGCTCCCCCTCAACATGAGATGCAACTTTTAGTTCAAGTTGAGTTAAGTCAATATTAAGCTCCAGAAGCTCCCAAATGAACTTCCCCTGAACCAAAGCAATAAATTGAGAAGCTGGGAAAGAAAACAGCAAACAGGCAGTCCTTAAAGCATAGATAAGATATAGAGACAACTATGGCTCAGATTGACTCTCATCTACCCCAAATGACTCCAGGACTATCAGCTGACCGTCTAGCACACACACTAGAGAGCAAACACGTACTCTGTCTACGCGAGGGTGGCCCAACCCTCGCTAGAACCTACAAGTAGTGAGTAAGCTCAACCTAGTGAGATAAGAAACAGCTAATATGCAGCACCCTGGAAGCACAAGATAAGAGCAGAAGACTAAGCAACTAGACAAGAGAAGCACTCTAATCTATGCCAGGAGGACTAACCCCAAAAGCACCCAAAATGCAATGCAACAGCAAGGAGTAAGAGCATAATATATAGGGTAAAACAGTAACGCACCAAACTCCCCCTCACTACAGTCCATAAGAACAAACCACCCCAAGCTCTCCCCGCAGAGCTGAAAACCTCGAACTATCCAAAGGCTTGGTGAAGATGTCAGCCAACTGGTGGTCACTCTCCACAAACTGGAGCACTATATCGCCCTTCTCTACATGGTCTCTAAGGAAGTGATAACGGATATCGATGTGCTTGGTCCGAGAGTGTTGCACTGGGTTCTTAGCAATGTTAATCGCAGAAGTGTTATCACAAAAGAGTGGAACACTGTCGATAACTAACCCAAAGTCCCGCAGGGTCGAAGCCATCCAGAGTACCTGACTGCAGCAGCTGGCTGCAGCAACATACTCGGCCTCTGCGGTGGACTGTGCAACACTGGACTGCTTCCTAGAAGACCAAGAGACGAGAGAAGTGCCAATGAATTGGCAAGTGCCAGAAGTGCTCTTCCTATATATCCTACAGCCGGCAAAGTCTGCATCCGAGAAGGCTCTCAAGGAAAGACAGGAAGAAGAAGAGTACCAGATACCATAGTCAATGGTAGCTCGGAGGTACCGAAAGATGCGTTTCACCGCCTGGCGGTGAGATACGCGAGGAGAAGCCTTAAAACAAGCACACAGACATACGGAGAAGTGTATATCTGGTCTCGAGGCAGTGAGGTAAAGAAGGGAGCCGATCATACTTCTATACTCTTTCTGATCAACTGGCTCGCCATCCTCATCTGGGTCAAGATAGGCTGTAGAAGCCATCGGAGTTGACACCGGCTTACCTTCACTCATGTCGAAGCGTCTCAGGAGGTCACGAGTGTACTTTCCCTGATGAAGAAATGTACCCTCCCGAGTCTGCTTGATTTGGAAGCCAAGGAAGAAGGTCAACTCGCCCATCATACTCATCTCAAACTCGGTGCTCATGACATCCGAGAACTGAGAAACCAGAGTATGGGAAGAGCCGCCAAAGATGATGTCATCGACATAGATCTAGACAAGCAGAAGGTCATTTCCAGGCCTACGAATAAACAAGGTCTTATCTACTTTACCCATTTCAAACCCATGACTCAACAAGTAGGACTTAAGCCTCTCATACCAAGCTCTGGGAGCCTGCTTAAGTCCATACAGCGCTTTTGAAAGCTTGAAGACATGGTTAGGGTATTTGGGGTTCTCGAAACCAGGAGGCTGTCGGACGTAGACTTCCTCCTCAATAAGGCCATTGAGAAAGGCACTCTTCACATCCATCTGGTAAAGCTTCAAACCCGTAGAAGCTGCAAAGGCAAGCAGGATTCTAATGGCTTCAAGTCGAGCTACAGGGGCAAAGGTCTCCTCGAAGTCTAGACCCTCAACCTGGAAAAACCCCTGAGCTACCAGTCTAGCCTTGTTTCGAATGACTACCCCATCCTCACTCTGCTTGTTTTTGAACACCCACTTGGTTCCAATGATATTGTGACCTTGCGGGGGCTCAACAAGTGACCAGACCTTGTTTCTCTCAAGGTTTTCTAGCTCTTCATGCATGGCATTGACCCAAGACTCATCAGAAAGAGCATGAGAAACATCTTTGGGCTCAAAAGAGGCAATGAAAGCAGAATGGAGACAGAATTGAGATAAGCCAGATTTTGAGCGAGTCACACGCTCGAAAAGGTCTCCAATAATCTGCTCGGAAGGATGAGCTTTCTAAATGTGTCTAGGAGGTCCTAGATGAGATGAAGAAATGGCCTCTACCTCATGAGCAGAAGAGGTAGGAACAGAGCCACTAGCTCCAGAAGACGCAGAAGGCAAGGGCTGATCGCCTCGGGGTGCAGTGGAAGACGGCACCTCAAGGGGTGGATGAGGGACTGGATCGGGTAGACAACCCTCATCTCCATCATCCTCATCATCCACGAAGATGGGCTCGGACTGCTCTAAAGAACCTGAGATATCGGGCCTAGTCCCTGGACTGGCCTCATCGAAGGTCACCTCACAGGTCTCTACCATTTTACTAGACTCGCAGTTCCAAACCATATAAGCCCGCGAAGAAGGCGAGTAACCTAGAAAGATACCATCACAAGAACGTGACTCGAACTTGTCTAGGTTCCTTGTCTTCAAAATAAAGCACTTGCACCCAAACACACGAAAATGAGAGACGCTGGGCTTTCGCCCGTATCTCAACTCATAAGAAGTGCGGTGCAAGTGTGCCCTAAGAAATACTCGATTTGAGACATGACACGCGGTAGCTATAGCCTCAGCCCAAAACTTCCGCGGTGTAGAGTACTCATCAAGCATCGTCCTGGCCATCTCGACCAAGGTACGGTTCTTCCTTTCCACGACGCCATTCTGCTGTGGGACGTGTGGAGAAGAGAACTGGTGCTCTACACCTGTCTCATCACAGAACCTCTCGAAGTAGGAATTCTTGAACTCCGTGTCATTGTCACTGCGGATCGCTCGTAAGGCACCCGGGAGCTCAACAGAAAGCCTACTGAAAAGACCTCGGAAATGTGAAAATGTCTTATCCTTCAAGACTAAGAAGAACGCCCAAGAAAATCTCGAATAGTCATCGACCACAACAAGTACATACCACTTCCCTCCGGCTGACTGCACTCGAGCTGGTCCAACAGTGTCCATATGGAGCAGCTGTCCTGGTGCATCAGTCATGGTCACAGTGACCGGAGGATGTGAAGCAGCAACCATCTTGCCGTACCGGCATGGAGCGCAAACAAGATCTTTGACCATTTTGAGCTTCGGCAGACCACGAATGAGGTCGTGGCCGCTAACTCGGGTCAAATGGTCAAATCCAATATGACCAAGTCTCCTATGCCAGAAGGTCAAATCACGGGACTCTGAGGTAACCAAACACCAGAGAGGATTACCAGAAGAATCAGAAAAATCAGCACGAAAGATCCTCCCATAACGTGAAATCCCGCAAACCAGACTACCCGAAGAATCAAGAATTTTGCAAGCGTTTTTCTTAAAGCTCACCTCATAACCGTCATCGGTAAGCTGAGAAACCGAAAGCAAATTATAACGCAGCTTACTAACCAAGGCAACATCTCTCAAAAGAAACGAATCATTAACGCGCACTGTACCTTTGGCGATGACGCGCCCAGATGAAGCATCTCCGAAGGTGATCGTCTCATCACCTGGAGCACGGGCTAGGGAAGAGAACCAACGGGAGTCTCCGGTCATGTGTCGTCAACACCCGGAGTCTACAAGCCAAACCTCTCCCTTCCCAGCCCGACGAGCCTGATTCAAACAGAGAGTAAAGTCTCAGTACTGGGGTAAATCAAGAGTGATTTTGGCACCCAATACTGAACAATACGTCGAGCAGATGAAGTAGTCAAGCACGACTGACCACTATCTACCCTACGCTCTCCGTGACTCAAAGAAGCAGAAGGTCTATGAGCAGACCTGAAGCTGTTGCGGGGTCCGACTGCTACAGGAGAGCGAGTCGGAACACCGGCAACCCGCTGATCACACCGTGGGTAACTGTCTCGACGGGGGAAACGAGATGTACCCTCAGGACGGCGGACGTCACGACCCGGAGCAGCATGAGGACGAAAACCAGAAGACTCAGAAAAACCAAGTCCTCGATGCTGCCCAAACCCGTCAGAAGCAAACCTGAACCTCGTGCTAGTCTTATGTGCACTCAGGATCTGGGGCTGACCCTGAATACGCCTAAGTGCCTCTGCACGGTCTCTTCGCGCAATCCTGGCGCGGCTGAAGCATCTCTCGATCGAGTGCACATCCTTCTGACAGAAGGTGCAATGGTACTTCACCTTCTGAGAGGTGGAAGTAGCACGAAGAGGCTTCGCCTTCTGAGAGGCCGAAGCAACAGGTGGAGTCACCTTGCCGTCAGAGATCCCTTAGACAAAGCCCGCTGATTTGAATTTAACCTCATCAGATCTGGGCTCAACCTCGATCACACCTCCTACGATGGGTCGGAGAATAGCAGGTGGATGCTTCCTCATATCCTCATAGAAATCATATCCTAGACCTTGATTGAACTTGCAAATCTTGGCCTGGTCTAGAATAAGATTAAGCTTCTTCTTGCCGCCTACAAATCTCTCGAGAGTGTTCATAAGATACTGACACTCCCGAAAGAGAGAGGTGCAAGAAGAGCAGGGGAAGAAGAGACAGCAGAAGGTAAGGGAGCAGATGAAGAACCAACAGCAGAGGGAAGAATGGCTTGTGCACGCACAGCCGACTCTGAAGGGACAGTCCTACTGCTAGCCAGTTGGTTCATGTCGCTAAGCGTCTCAACCTTGCCCTGGGGCTTCTCCCCCTTCTCCTCAATCACATTACAAGCACAAGATGGCTTTTCTAGAAGGTCCTTAGTTAGCTTCACACATTTCTCATCCAATGCAATCAAGTCAGATTTTAGTTTGTTACAATTAATGCATGGTGAGCTAACAGGGTCCTTAGAAGCATACTGAGCCAATTTTCTATCATGATCAATCATATCTTGAAACTGTTTGGAGACAGCTTCAAGTTCAGCAGTTAACTTAGGACAGTTCAAGCAGGAATCAATCGGCTCAAGAAGAGAGGCATGTAGTTCAGCAATTTTATGATCTGCCCGTTTTAGGTTCATCTTCAAGTTATTGCAATTTTCACAAGATTCGGGCAGATCAAGGAGCATGGTATAAGGTCCTCTAGCAGCAATGTCCTTATCCTCACATGAGGTGGGAGAAGTAGTCTCATCAGTAGTAAGAAGAGTAACAGCCATCCTACTCAACTCTAATTCGGCAAGCAGACTAACATTCTCCACCTTAACAATATCAAGCTCGGAGGACAAACTATCATGCGAGGTTCTTAATTTCTCCATATCACCCAGCAAAGTAGAGCATGTATCACAATCATCACGGGAGGGAGCAGATATAAGTGAAGTAAGCTCCCGTGATAATCTATCTACTTCCTTCTCTAACTCGGTACACCTAGCCCTAGCTCTAGCATGAAAACCACCTAGCTTAAGAAAAGCATGATTGAGCTGGTCGTAGGTGGGACATACCTCGTCCGAGTCGGAGTACAGCTCGCTGTCGCTCAGTTCGCCCTCGAGGGCCATGAAGCACATGCCGGAGAAGTCGTCGCCGCCATTGGGTTCTTGCTCGTCCGTTCCATCGTCGTCGCTCCATCCCTCCACCTCGCTGAGGTCGAGGTCGTCGAAGGCGGTGAGGACACGGTGGAAGAGCTTCTTGGCCTTTTCGAAGTCGCGGAACTTCTTCTTGCCTTGAGCAGGTGCTAAGGGCTTCGTGTTGCGGTTCTTGTCGGTGTAGTCGTTCTTGCCCGAACCGCCGTAGTCACCTTTGCCCTTCCCAAGCTTGGGGCAGTTTGCTCGGATGTGGTTGGGGCCACCACACTCGAAGCAAATCACGGGTCCTCCTCTCTTTCTGTCCCTCCTCCCTTTGTAAGCGTGGGAGAATCTTCGAACAAGGAGGGCAAGCTGCTCATCCGCAAGCTGCTCTAACTGATCATCAGTTATGTCACAGAGAGAAACAAGGGAGAATCCGCAAGAAGACTCAGAAGAGAGACCAGAAGCTGAACTGGGATCGGTGACCAAAGCCATCGACTGTGACTTCGACCTACGAGAGACAACGTCAGTCTCGTGAGTCTTGAGGCGCGAGTACAGCGCGTCAAGAGTCAAGGTCGAGAGGTCTGTCGTGTCTTTGATGGTGGTCACTTTCATCTCCCACACACGCAGATCGAGTGCCGCGAGCATCTGACGAGCGTTGTCCGAGTCGGGGTATGTGAGACCGACCGCTCGGAGGTTGCTCAAGATTTTGTGAAATCGTGAAAAGCACTCATCCAGGGACTCACCAACAAGCATCTCGAATTTGTTGTATTCGCGCTTGAACTGGTCCTGTCGAACCGTCTTAATCTGGGTGGTGCCCTCATGGTATGCGTCGAGGGTCACCCAGATATCGTAGGAGGACGACAGGTGAGAGATGCGATCGAATTCGCTTCTGCTCAAGCCCTGGATAATGATGTTCCTTGCCTTCGCATTTGCCTCAACATCGGGCATGTTTGCCACGTTGATGTTCTCATCGGCAGGAACAACATATCGCACCTTCACCTTCCGCCAGATGGCCTACCCCTGAGTCTGGATGTATGTCTCCATTCGGCTCTTCCAGAAGGGGTAATCGATGCCAGCGAAAACGGGCGGCTTGGTGGAGTACTTGTCCGTCGCCATAGCTCTAGAGGCCGATTAAGATCTATTGATTAGAGCTAACCGGCTCTGATACCAATTGTAGGACCGAAATGGCAACAGAGGGGGGGTGAATGGTGCCTTCAAAAACTTCCCAAGTACCCACACAACAAATCAGTCGAAAGAGATGGCTTCTCAGGTCGAACACACATGGTCACAAGCCAACTGGTGGTCGAATACCATGTGGTCGAAACCTTTGCCCGAACCGACACAAGAACTTAAACAGAGAATACTGCGTGGTCGAAACAAGAACAGAGAAGGACTCGTTTGCCAGATTTCTGAGTAACTTGAGACTCTCTGGTCTTTTGGTCCTAAAACCGGAGGTACTGAAAGAAACAGACCTCTGGAAGCGAGACAAACAAGGAAATCCAAAGTCTTTGCTATGGTCGACTAGAGAGACACGCTCGAGCACAAAAACATAGCACTTTGAGGCGCAAGACCATGGCAAGGCAGACTTCTCTGAAACGACCTTTGCTCTCGAGAATGTACTTGGCCAAAAGGCCTTGAGACAAAATTTCAGTTCTGAGCAACAAGAAGCACACCAAAGCAAATACGGACTCACACAGAAAAGAAGAGAGAAAAGGATAGCATGAAGAACAAGCTCTCAAAACAAATTGCAAACAAAACAATCACAACATCTCATAACGACAGAAATCAACTTGAGGAAGAGAGATGAATGATTGATCATGGAGGTTTCTACAGCCACTCCATCGGAGGTACAAGAGCAACAGTGCTCTACCCAGAGACAACTCACACAAATAGAGACGAAAAGATTCAGAGTGACTCGGGAACAACCTCACCAAGCACCCGAGCTCTATCCTTTCTATTTATAGCCTTCTGCTACCAGGGGAGAACCCGTTAACCCCCACCTAACACCGGGTTTTACCACTCACTTTATCCACTAGCGAGAACAAGCTTCCAGTGCTTTGCCCGTTAGCGCCAACAACTCCTGTGCATTGGCAGAGACACAGCTTCCCTTTGCAGCTTTCCGCATTTCTCCAAAATGCCACTCCGCTGCCTTCCCGGAAGCATCCTCCTGCCTTGCCGATCACGCTTGCAACCACCTCACAGACTTTGTCGTCTTTGGCATCTCCCAGTCGCTCACGACCTCAGCACCCCCGTGCCTAGTCTCGACCATCCATGCCTCACCACGACTAGTCTCAAAGTCCTGCAAACCATTACAGACAAGAAACACATTCATAGCACGGCACAAAATGGTATCCAACCACCTGCGCCAGAAAGCAAAACTCAAATCATACTCTTACCAAATCGTATACCACCTACGACATGTCAAAAATATAGAATAGTGAATGCACACGACATACGACCACAAAACCAAGCCATACGACCAGATACAACGAGTCTACGACTACGTTCAAGTCTCTCGCGCGCTTGCGACCGCTTACGAGAACATCTGATCAAGTTTCACTGTGGTCGAAACCCTTCCTGGTCACGTTTGACCACTTCTGACCACGTACGACCGAGCCAACCCCATTCGAGCGCCTCACAACGTGGTCGAAGACTTCCGACTTCCCACGCGGTCAAAATCGAAGTCTGCCGACTATCGACCACAGCAGTCGAAGCCTCGACCTCCGACGACCTCTTGTGCTAACGCGGTCGTAAAGCGCCAACTCCTCGATGTGATCGACTCACGACCTCAGACTACAGCCAACGTGGTCGTACTAGGCTTCGACCACAGCCAAAGTGGTCGAAGCCGCTTCCCATAGCCTTCGACCACGGCCAATGTGGTCATAACCGGTCGTAAACACTTCTGATGTTCTCCGATCACGCCCAAAGTGATTGTAAAGCTTTCTGATGAACTCCGACCACGGCCAAAATGGTCGTACTCCCTTCTGGTACCCTTCGACCATGGCCAGAGTGGTCGTAAACCTCTCGGGTGACCTTCGACCACGCCCAAGGTGGTCGTATACGCCCTAAACGCGGTCGTAACACTGTGCATGGCTTTCGACCATGCCCAATCGTGGTCATAAAGCCTTCCGATCACTCGTTCAAACCTTCTACCCGGTTTTGACTTTGGATAGCATGGTCGTAAGAGCTACAATGTGGTCGTACGGGACACAGCTGTCTTCCGATAACGCACAGCGAGGTCGTAAATGACTTGATTCAATTGCGACCACTGGCAGGAGGCTATGACTAGCAGAAATCGACCAAACCAAACTTAGACACAGTCAATTACTCATCACAAACATAGGGTATGACCACATGGTCTCTCGAAAACGATAACGAGAAACAAAGGATTTAGTTGTTGTTGTTGTTACCGTGAAGTCATCGTCCAGGTCTGGACACTTGAAGAACCTACGGCCGTTGTTGGCTCGTTGTACTCGATCCGTCTAGATGCACAACATCGTCCTAAAGCCGCAATGGTACTTTGGGCGCTCATGCCACTCCGGCACTCCAAATGGATCGGACCTCCAGGAAGACATTGTTGTGTAGTAGTATTGTTATGGGTAGAGGAGGAGATGTGGTATGGAAGACATAGGAGGCCTTTATGTAGGCAGGTTATCTGGTGCAGTGGGCATAGTCCATGGAGAGGAAGACATGAGAATCTTTTCGCTTTTTCAGGATTCCAGTGTAGCAATAAATGTCCCTATGAAGGCTTTTCAGAGCCTGTAGTCTCGTAATAAATTCAGAGCTTGGACCATTCAATGTATTTAGTACAACGTAGCCTTTTCAGTCGTTTATAGGAAACAGTACGTTCCACGAAATAAGTGCTACAACATTGCCTTCTCAGAGGCCAATAATCATAATTTCTAAAACAACAAACTACGGTCATTGCAAACGTGTCGGCCTCAAGTCCATAACGTTCAAATAGTCCATACAGCAAATACTAAGCAAATACATGTAGTAACTAAGTAAACAGAGCAATACTAAGCTACCAGCACAACACCAACTACATTACAGAAAACGGAAGTAACATACAAGTTTTACAAATGGTACATGAAATTTAGCTGAAGTTTCCAATAACTACTGATCAGGATATGCGGTGCATCGTCTAGCTGTGTGCCCCTCCTGACCGCATCGCCCACAACGTGCACCAGACGTTCCAGCTTGTGATTCGTCCATGTCATTTCTAATACGTCGGCTATGTCGCCGACCCTTCCCACCCTTCAGCATGCTAATATCCGGAACCCAGGTCCTCGCTGAAATGTCCAAAGTGGTGAAGTTTCCCACCATCCTGAACCCCCGGAGCTCCCCACACCAAGCTTGCAGTATTATCTCCTTAAAGAAGTACTCGGACATGAAGTTGGAAGGATCCATGCCCACGGTCCCGCATGCAGCGATGACATGAGAGCATGGCTTGTGTAACAACTTAAGCTTGTTGCATGTGCAGCTAGGTTCGTTTGCATGATCTCCAAGGCATACCTCGTGAGTAATAAGTGAACGAGACGTCCCAAATCCGGCCCTATCACGGAGTATCACCTCGAAACGATGCTCCCTGTTGCCCATGACATGCACTGTGTGCAATTGACCCTTATGTGCCTTCGTCTCAATGTACGCCGTAATTTTTTACGAATACAGGGCTCCAGGATTGGCCACATGAAGTGCGGCACTCGCGTGCCTCTCCCTGAAGTAGCGGATTGTGCTGTGAAGAACACCTTCCACGATGGCGACAAGGGGCTGAGAACGGAGACCCCTGAGGACCCAATTGTAGACCTCGGCAAGGTTAGTTGTCATTATTCCATACCTTGCGCCATCCGTGTCGTGCAACAGCGACCCCTTCTCCAAGGTTCCCCCTCGATCCACTGCGAGAAGCACTTGATGTTTCGTGAGCTCCGTCTTATTGGACCACATGGGTTAGCCTCATCAATTGCTGGCAAGCATTGCGGTTGTGCCGCCCCAGGAGTGACCGGCCCCTTGCTCCTCTCTTCGACGTTCTTCCTGGTGTGCTCATCCAATAACCCCCATAAAGCATCAAATTTCCTCTGCTGGTTCTGCCTGGCCAGCCTCTTGAATAGCTTCATCAAAGATTGTTTCGGGAATTGCTTGAAAAAGTTTGCCCCTAAGTGACGACTGCACCACCGGTTCCTCATATCCGGCCAAGGAACGGTCTCCTCAGAATCTTCTTGAAGTTTTCTTATAGCCTTTATAATACCGGCATGGCGATCATGGATTACGCACACACCAGGACGGGTGCCTACAACTCCAGCCTTCACATGTCTGAGAAACCATAGCCAGCTCTCATAATTCTCACTCTCCACAAATGCAATGGCCAGCGGCAATATTTGATTGTTACCGTCAATGCCTATGGCCGTCAGGAGCTGCCCTTTGTATTTGCCTGTCAAGAAGGTCCCATCTACCGAGATCACTGGCAGCATGTGCCTAAATGCTTCAATGCTAGCACCAAATGCAAACAATGCTATCTGCAACACTGCAAATCCCGGTGGACTTATAGACGGCTTGTCGTGCACGGCGATGTACGCGCCCGGGTTCCTTTACTGCAACACCTTAAACATACGAGGAAGGTTATCGTACGCCGCCTCGAAAGTGCCAAAACGTTTTTCCAACGCCTTTTGCTTGGCACGCCACGCCTTCGTGTAGCTAATCTTATACTTGAATTTATTCTCGATAGCTACCACAATATACGTGGCCGCAATATCTTTCTTCTCCACTATCTCCCCATACATCAAATTGGCTATAAATCCGGACGTCAGGTTATGATGCCTCGCCAAGACAGTGTTTAGAATGCAGGAGTGCGGCTCCACCTTGGACACAATCCAGTGAGTCTCATACTTGGGTCTACGTGCGTGCACCCTCCAAGGACAACCATCCTGCTCGCACTTCACAATGTACTGCTCCTGGCTTGATTTCACGATGCGAAATGTCCGCTGCATTGAAAGGGTCCAAAGCTTGATGGCATCCTATAGCGCTTCCTTATCAGTAAACATAGCATGTAACCGAACCTCATGACATACTCCCATGGTGATTCATGCTCATCATGTGCGGAAACACCCTCCGCATTAAACCAGTTCCATTCCTGGGGGATAGGAACTTCTTCATCATCGGAACTGACCTCCTCCTCGTCCTCTACAGCCTGCTCTTCATCCCATGCCCTCTGGTCATCAGATTCCATCTGTTGCACGATATACTCATTATGCTCTCCTTCATCAGCTTGCCCAGTTCCCTCTCTATAGCTTGACGGCTGTAACTCTCCTCCATGTACCGCATCAGCTTGCCCAGTTCCCCCTCTATAGCTTGACGGCTGTAACTCTCCTCCATGTACCGCATTGCCTTCATCACGAGCAACTTCATCAACTCCGCCATCGTGCTGCCCGCCCGAGCTGCTAGCACCTCCCGAAGCATAGGCGGACGCACGAGCTTGCGCAGCTGCTTGTAGTGAGCACGGTTGCACAAGCAGTACACACTCGTATCCACGGCGCCGGCACCCTTGCACAAAGCCCTTCCACGAAGCTGAGCGCACCAATGTCTTCAACTCCCATCTGATGTCCGTGGGAGACCGGCTCCAAAGCCCTTGCACAACGACGCTGCACACCTCGGGGTCCAATGAAAAACTCTGGGTCAGCCAATGCTGCACATCTGTCATTCGAGCATTCTCGTCATCCGGAAGTACGAGAGTGACTTGCAAAAAATCGCTCAAATCCACACCATTCGGACCTTCACGAATAATTCCAGCACCATAATACACTCTCAATGTAGTAGTGGCCATTGATGATATAGGCCTGCGTGTATGATTGAAATTTACGACATGTCAAATAACATCGTACAACACTAAACTAAACTTTCTATACTAAAAAGGGTGCTAAAATTTCTATACTACAAAATGTTCCATACTACAGAATGTATACTACAACTTTTTGACACTAATATTTTCATAGTAAATTTGTACTACATTTTCTACATCTACAATTTTTACTAACACCAATATTTCATCTAAATAATAGTGCAAATACAACATAATCAAAAAAATACCTGGATCCAAATGGATGGAATAGCATCTACTCCTCCTTCCTCCCTCACCTCCTCCTCCAACCCTGTCTTCCTCTCCTTCTCTTCTCCCCTCCTTTTCTTCCCCTCCGTCCTCTCTTCTCTCCCTCCTTCTCTTCCTCCTTTCCTCTTTTTCCTCTCCTCTTCTTCTCTCGTTTCTTCTCTGTGCGCCTTCCTCTTCTTCTCTCGTTTCTTCTCTGTGCGCAGTGAGGGGAAAGCGGAGGTGGTAGTGGGCGGCCGACTGTGCAGAAATAAATTAAACCCCCCCTGTCACCCTACCGTTGGGCGACTGAGATTCCAGTCACCCAACCGTACAGCAACTGTAATAAGTCGCCCAACGCTCAGGCGATAGTATTGATTCGCTCAAGGGTTCCCACATTCCCTAAATGTCGCCTCCCGGTTGGGCGAAAGGTGAGAGTCGCCCAATGGGGGGCGACTTGAGCCTATTTCTATAAAAAAATTTCCCGCGGGTATATTTATGTATTTTTGAATAAAAAATGGATTATCCGTACAAAAAATTCACATGACGGGCATGATCAAAATGGGCTGAGTGCATACGAGGCCCTGGCCGTTTCGGTTGGCCTCGAAACGTTGGAATATCATTTTTTCTGCCGTCGAAAGGTGCCTAACCGAGGCAACTAGCTGGCCCATGTACAGCGCAAAGCGAACATGCTTTCACGTCCTATCGTGTTTGCAGCTTAGCATGCTTCCAAGTTTTGGCAACATATCCAATGAACCGACCTAATTAGTGGACATATGCAATCAGGGCCGTTCGATCCGAGACGAGCGCACCAGATGCAAAGAGGTGAAACTCCCTAACCCATTTACGCAACTTTACGAAAAACCCCTGCGCAAGGGACTAAAAATTTAGGATAACTCTCTTGCCTCCCAGTCTCCCACAGCCCGACTCGTCGCCTCCCTCCACGCGCGCAGGGAATAGGGCTTGCCGCTGCACAGCTGTCACGCGCCATCGCCCCAAAAATTGATCCAGCTATGCGATCATAGCCGAATCAGCAGCACGATGTGGCCCTCGTCCATCTCCACAGCGAGGTCAGATCTAGGCAGTGAAGGCGCGGGCTACTCCGTGATCGACGACCACTGCCTCCCCTTCACCCACCGTGGGTACATGTGATTCCCGTTAACATTTTATTTCAGGTTTTGATTGAAGGAGGTGTGTCAATTGATTTGTTGGCCATCATGGCCGCATGGATTCAATGGAAGATGTTAGCAGCGCCATCCGGCCAGTAACTTTACCAAGTGGTAATATGGCTTATGCATGATTACTTGTCGCGAGCAATCTATGTACAACTCCCCAAAAGGCCACTAGCATTCCATTCTATGTGAGTATGTGCATATTTCAATTTCTTAATCTAAATGATTAATATCACTATCAGCCTAAACACCATCTGTACTATTGCAAGGTTCACCATCCATACTAGTAGTTACTGAGCACTTGAAGCATATTGTGGGGTTGATTTTTTGAGATAAGGACAAAGCTCTTGATTTTTGACAAAGCATATGCACATGTTGATGTGTTGCCTGGTGTGGAGATGGTACTATTGCTCCAGACGAGGCTGGAAAGAAGATAAAGGCAAGGACAAAATGGAGGGCAAAAAGAAGAGGACATACAAGCTGAAATGAACTAGGTGTGGATACAAGGCCATGTTTGGTATCAAACAAACTAAGAACAATAAGTTCATATTAGCGACATTTGTGGAAGTCCATTATAAGTTCAAACTCCATTAAGTTGATTTTAGTAATAATGACAAATACTATTATGAGATATTGTAAGACTAACTTGCTTTTCAACCATGATATTGCCTAGTCTAATTTGGATATAATTAATGATAAATATAATTATGAGACTAACTTGTTTGTTAATTGCTTAAATCTCACTTAGATGAAAAGATGAAAATCATGGAGGTATGCATTCGACATCATACTCTTATATTTTAGTGCATTCATCAGATTCAAAATATATATTGAACTTCACCAAAAGTCTAACTTGAATGTGTGCATATGTTTTTATAAGATATTATTGTATGCACATATTTTGAGAGAGTTCACTTTATATTTTGTGGTTTCATTAGTATTGATCTATGTTTCTTTTTCCATATATTAAGGATCTTTACTTTAAAACATATCTTTTGAATTTATATAACTTGTGTAGTTCATATATACTCTTGATTCATTTAAATTAAATCAATTATAATCGGGTTGTCATCTAGTTGCTCCATTATGTGTTAATGATTGGATAATTAATGACAACCGGGTGTGTAAGCCTTGCTAGCAATTAATCTCAAAGACAATCATTTCCATTCAAATGAGTTAACTACTTTGAAAGTTTATTCTAGAGTATACAAGTGTTATGTACATGTTGTATACTCGCAAATCAATCTCTTATCACATTATTTGTTGAGATTGTCATGGATTACTACAGAGAAAATATTATCAAACATAATACCTCCATTATGAGTTAATGGTGAAGTTTTGGTAATTAATGACAACTGATTTGTATATTAATATTTTTTATGAGTTGGATGAATAGATTAGGTTTTACAAATGAGAAAGATTTAGGATGACTTCATGTGTTGAAGATCATCAAGTCAAAATATGAGGTGGAAGATGGCTTCATGAGTTGAAAGTCATCAAGAAGAGGATGCATCATGAATTGATGCATGCCCAAGAGGAGATAATCATGAGTTAATTATCAAGTCAAGTAAAGACACATCATGTGTTGATAGAGTTCAAGTGAAGGATACATCATGGGTTAATGCATATCAAGACAATGACCCAAGGTAATGGTATGACTAACTAGGGCTAAGAATGTGTTTATAATCTTTTACCATCTTGGTACTTGGTTGGAAGACCGTATTGTTAGTATAGGTTGACATACTATTAAGATGGGTCATGTCTACTAGCTTGAGTCTTATCATATGTTGATAGTTTAACCTCACTTACTCTAGCTCTTTGTAGCATGATGTTTATATTTACAAATGTATTTTGCAGATGGTTGAAGCTCAAGTGTTGAATCCTTATAGCATAAGACTATACAATGCGAATGTGTTTTGCAAGTACTTGAAGTACATATTTCCTACCCATTGTGGTATGAGGCTTATGTTTGCAAATATGTTTTGCAAATGGTTGAAGCTCATACATAATCTTTGTGTCATGATTCTAAAAGTGTGCAAATGTGTTTTTCAACTTGTTGGGAGTTATTTTTGATCCTTGTATGTATGAAACTATAATTTGCAAATGTATTTTGTAAAATATGTTGAATTATATGCACTTTTCAGAAAAATCGGAACTACCATAGTGTATCGTGCGATACTACCGTTGGGCAAAAGTATCGGCATTGGGATCACGGTGCTACTGCATCTGTGGTGGTCAAAGACTAATGTGGTCGAAGACCTGTTTGGTCAAAGACAAATGTGGCTGAAAACCAATGTGATCGAAGACCTGAGTGATCGAAGACAAATGTAGTTAAAAACTAACATGGTCAAAAACCTATGTGGTCGAAGATAAATGTGGTTGAAAACCAACGTGGTCAAAGACCTAAGTGGTCGAAGACCTATAAAGTCGAAGACAAATGTGGTCAAAAACCAACAAGATCGAATACCTATGTGGTCGAAGATCGGCGTGGTAGTCGGAGACCTGTATGGTCGAAAATCGACGTGGTGGTCGAAAATCGACGTGATTGAAAACTGACGTGGTCGGCATGTGAACTAACGTGGTCGAACCGACGTGGTCGAACCAGCGTGGTCGAGGACCTATGTGGTTAGTATCTACGTGGTCGAACTAGTGTGGTCGAAGCAATGTTTTGAACCGACATGGTCGAACCAGTGTGATCGAGGACCTGTGTGGTCGAGGATCTACGTGGTTAAACCAACATGGTTGAACTAACGTGGTCGAGCCATCATGGTCAAATCGACGTGGTTGGAACTAGCACCTGTGTGGTAGAAACCAACGTGATCGAAAACTAGAGTGGTCGGAGACCTGTGTGGTCGAACTAGACAACGTGGTCGAAGACCAGTATAGTCGATAATCGGTAGTACCGGCTCTGTGTGAGCGGTCTAACCTGCTTGCGATACTACCAGCTCTGTGTGAGTGGTACTTCCAGAGTTGCGGTACGACCACTTGTGTAACGGTATGTTTTTTCCAAAGAGATACCTTTATGGGAGTCTTCTCCTCGCTGAGAACGGTAGTTCCGTAGTGTGGAGCGGTACTATCGCTAAGTGGTAGTACCAGCCAGTGGTCGGCGGTAATACTGATTTCAGTCTGTAACAGCTAGTTTTTTGACCATGATAGAGGGGAGCGATAGTACTGGCCATATAATGGCGATACTACCGGTTTTGCTGGTTTCTATCCCCAACGTAGTTTTCATGGTGTGGGCTATAAATAACCCCTTGGCCAGTTGGGAGAAAACCTTTTAGCACTCTATTTCACTCTCTTGAGTTAGTGTGAGGTTCTCCTCTCAATTGTGCATGTGTTGCACCTTATGAGCAAGGAGAAGGGCTCTAAATTTCATGTGTTGCATCTAGATGTGGATTTGGTATCAACTTGAGCTTGTGCATTTATTTCACATGGTGAGAGTCAAGTGATCGTGCAAAAAATAGCACACCCGCAAGTGCACGGGTTGCCACTGAAATAGCGGCGAGTGTCGTGTTCTCCACAGGGACTAGATTGAGGCTATCGATGCTCAGCTAAAGCTAGGTCAAACGAAACGGGGGAGAACTAAAGCTAAAACAGCTACTAAAAAGACCGAACGAACTCTAACTAGCACAGACAAAACGACAAACGACTAAACAATCGAAAGACGACGGAACAAAGGACACGACAATTGACTACACTAACGAACACGCACAAACTACAATGACTACAAGAACGATAACACGACTACCGTCCGACGACCTAACTAACTACCGACCGCAAGGCAGAAAGAAGTAGTCAAGAAGCACTGGGGGAGTCTAGAATCACGGAGGGAGTCAAGAGAGAATGAGGGAGAAAACAGTCGACGGCTAACTAGACGACAACGACGGAACAACACTAAACACAGAACTACGAACACATGCACGACTTATCTACCGACCGACCGGGAGATAGAAGAAAAGAGGGAGGTCGAGAAGCACAAGGGAGGATCTAGAAGCACTAGGTGGGTCAAGACAGCAAATGGAAGGGAGACGGTTGGCCAGCTAGCTAATTCGACGAGACTCTCAAACAAACACATATACTAACACGGACAACTACCACATAAAACAACTGACAGAGTTAAACATAGATCAACAATGACAATTACTAACTAACACAAAGATCGCAACATCAACACAGATGACAAATTGTAGGCACTGACTAAACTTCTGGCAACAGACAAATTGCAGCTAACATAGCACAATACATCAACTCAATGAGCACATGCACACATCACAAATAACATTCACAGTTCATATAGCATCAGTTAACAGGGAATTAATAGCAATTCAGTTGGATAGTAATTGAAAACAGCAAAGAGGTAAAGGGAGAAGAATTTGGGATGAACCGAAGTGAAGAGGAAGCAGGGGAAACCGAGGAGGGGTTGAAGAAGAAGATGCAGTCGGTGGAGAGGCGCACGTCGGAGAAGAGGAAGAAGACTGGGTCACGATCGCTGGTGACGCGGTGGCGATGCAGAGGTTGTTGAGGAAGGAGCCGGAGATGGGGAAGATGTGGACGCCGTCGGTGTCGGTGCGGCGGTGGCCGTAGAGCGGCGGCGCAGAGGGAGAGCAAGGCGGCGCGGGTGGTGTGACGATTTGGCCGGCGCCGAAGGGGAAGTGGAGAGGGATGTCGGCATGGACGATTTGGGGGCGGCAGAAAGCAAGGAAGGAGCGCTAATGGAGACGGCGGCGGTGGATGCGATGGCGCGCGGGTAAGCAGCTGAAGGGGGCACACGGGAGTAGGGGTGCGATGGAGGAGCGGCGGGTGGAGGAGAGAGGCTGGGCGCACCAGAGAAGGCGGCGCAGAAGGGGAGGCGTTGAGGTGGGGAAGAGACGGTGGCGCGTCTGTGGTGGAGTTGGAGGAGCGGTGGGGAGCGACGAAAGAGGAAGACGGGTGGTGCGCCTGAGACGCGCACCGGCGAGCTGTGGAGAAAGGACGGCCGGTGGAGGAAGGCGCAATAGAAGAGGGAGGAGCTGTGAGGGCGGATGGAGACGGAGAAGGAGGCGGGAACAGGGGCGGCCGCCGGCGAGATGGCCCGGCCTCGCCGGCGCCGTGGCTGGAGAAGAAGGGGGAGAAGCAAGTGCAGGCGCAGGAGAGAAGCAAACTTGGGGTAAGGGAAGAGAAGAATAAACCGGGCTCAAGGCAAAATTGCGGCGGCTAGGGTTTTTTGGCCGAGTAGGGATTTTTGGCAATTCCGATTTAGCCCTCCGGGTTTCTAACATTTGCAACCAAGTCCTTCTCCAATTGATTTCTTTCAATTTAGACCTCTAGAGCTCCGATTTCTTCGCGGATAGATCCTACGCATCCGTGATGACACGTACTACTGTACGGAGCAGCCCCAAATACCAAATTTGTCGTTTATGCGCCTCGATCGCGTCGGCCTGCAGAAAAATATAGAAAAATGTAAAATAGTCCATTTCAAGCAATTAATTATAGAAAAGCGTGTAAATGATGATAAATGGTCTTAAAATGCGAAAAATAATGGGGTAAAATGACGGGTAAATATGTGTAAAAATGACACATGTCATCAAGTTAGGAGCTTAACCTGTTACTCTTAGAGTTTACTGACTTCTAGACGACATTGCAGGTGTCGTGCGTAGTGATCTTCTCAAAGAAGGCAGTGAGAAGACCCAACGAGTTGTGAAGGATGGAGCTCACATACCCAGAGCGGGAAAGCGCTACCACTAGTGGATTTGATGTGATTGGCTTAATTCGTGGAGCCGGTCCAATTCATTTGGGTTTACCTCAACATGGACTAGGGAAGACTAGCAAGTCTCCGAATATCATGGTAAAACAAAACCGTGTCATTGTGGCTTGTTTTCCTGTGCTCAATTTACATTCATAGAATTATATTGATTGCTTGTCATTGTAGGATTGCAAATCTTGATATAACCTTAGAGTATTGGTGCACTTAGGTGAACCTAGTACATTTAAGCTTTATTTATGCTAAATCAAATTGTGTTAAGCTTCCACATTATAAACTTGATTTTAGCTAAATAATTAAGAAGATATTTTTATAACCTCCTATTCACCCCCTCTAGTCGGCCTCCTCGATCTTACACCCATACATATGGTTTTGTCTCATCTAGTAAGTAGCATTTGATCTGGTCTAATAGACAAGTAACTTAGAAGGCTAAGACTACATTGTTCGCATGCCATCAAGCCAATATTAGGACATCTGGGGTATTTAGATATCTTCATGTTAGCGAGGGAGGATTCAGAATGTAGGATGCACAAAGAGGGACTTGCAAAACTATCACTGTACTTTGAGAGAGAGTATAAAGTCATCAGATGCTCAGATGTTCATAGATAATCCAGCTAGAAAGAATGAGAACAATGTTGTATTTTATTTTTGACTGTGATATTTGGTACATGTGTATTGGGTAGAAGCAACTTACAGGGAGAATTATATTAATTTTGGATAGTTGGTCTCATTCGATACAACATATACTATAAACCAATACGACATGATCTTTGCACCTTTCATAGGAATGAATAATCATGGGGGATGTGTTCTATTAGGGGTTGTTGATGCAAGATACATGCACAAATTTGATATCTGTAAGTGCACAGGTCATCTGTAGCTTTTCACCAAGGAGTATTACAAGGTATCAAAATCCACAAGGAAGCATCAAATAGACTTACTACTTAGAATAAATTACTACTAAATATTCTACTAACAAAAATAACGATTATAAGATGTGAAAATTAACTAAAATAAATCTACCAAAATAAGCAAGGGAGAAACTGGTTTAAATCAATATGAAATTCCTCCCCTAAGCTAGGTTTACTTATTACAACTAAAGACTAAATCAATCTAATAGCAAATAGCACCAAATAATACTATGTTGGTTCTCACCCTATAGTTCAATATCGGCCCCTTCACTGTTTTTCGCTATCATGGATCCATCAAGCTAATAAAGACCAACGTGACCTGCACAACTTGATATAGATTTGCACGCTAGATCAAAACACCATGTCTACACCTAGGGCTAAGAAATCGATAATTATACATGACTAATTATCAACTGAGGAAGATGCGCAACATCAAGAAGACACAATACTAACATAATAGGTACTAAATTAATAGATCGTTCCATATGTCTTAAGTTAGAGCAAGATCCTCACACTCAGGAGAAGAAAAGACAACTACTCTATATGAAGATCGAAGTTACACATAATTACCAATGAAGGAGTACCAATGAAGGAGAGACAGGGAGGAAGACACGGGACAAGCTAAAGGGGCTACACAGAGCAGTGCTAAGTAGTGCAAAGGTGGCACCGAGTGGCGACAGGGGCTGTAGGCCAGGCTTCAACGACTTCTAGGCTCTATAACTTTCGTGTCCAGCCTCCGATTTGGGCAAATAGTATATTAATTTTGATCATTCTAACAAGGTGAACATCATGGCGACCTTCAATTTGTCATTTAATGAAGTTCACTTTGGCACATTTTCCAAGGAAGCTCTTCGTTAGCTCTTTTCAGCCAAAGATGATGTGTGTTCATCATATTCCTTACACATTACTATAATATACAATATCTTCAGGAATTGTTAGGGTTAGTTGCCAAATGGCATAATTAAGCATAGAATATCACGTAAAATGATGATAAATGGGGCAAGAAAAGTATACAAATCGAGCACTAGTAGGGGCTGCATTGATACACGATCAAACAATAGAAGCATTCAAATTGTTGTTCCATACTTTCTTGAGATGTATGGGAGGTGTTGCACCTAGGCTTATAATAATTGATGAAGATGCGAGCATGAAGAATGCAACTGCCAATGTCTTCCCAACTAGCAAGTATAGGCTATACATGTGGCACATATTGAACAAACTTCCAACAAAGATAAGGCCAGATTTTAGGGATAACAAAATGTTTTATAATCATGTTAACTCAAGTGTGCATTCTTCAGAAAATCCAAAACAATTTGAGTCACAATGGGTTACTATTATTTTTTATTTTGGTTTGGAAGATAATAAGTGGCTGACTAACCAGTATCACATTTGGGAATGTTGGGTACCGGCTTACTTTATAGACATACCCTTGGTAGGCATTCTTAGAACAACTTCTAGGTCAGAGAGTGCCAATTCTTTTTTCAATCACTTCATTGGTTATAAACATGCTTTGGTTGAATTTTGCATTCGATATGACACTGCGGTGGAGAAACAAAGAGAAAGAAGCAAAAAAAAAAGAAGACCATGCCACATTCCACACAAAGCCTCAATTGAAGACACCATAGGCAATAGAACAACACGAGAGTGAGATGGTCACGCATGACACATTCACCAAATTCCAGAAGAAGGTTATAGCTTCCATGGGTAATCATTTTATTTAGAGCATAGCGCAGGTGTGCAAGCTTAAAGTTACATCAGTCATGGAGGATGGCAAGAAAGTAAGAAAAGTCACATGTCACACCGATTAGATCATTGTCCATTGCTTTTGCATGTTCTTTGGTACTCATGGAATTCCTTGTCGTCACATTATACTTGTATTGCGAGGTGCATTGCGAAGTGAGCTTCCAAGTCATTATATTTTGAAAAGGTGGATTGCAAATTGCAAAAGGGAGGTTGTATATAATGAGGATGGCAATGTGCTAGAGGAAAAGCCCAATGATCCTACAGAGGAAGAAATTAAAAAGTTGGCCTCGGACATGCACAAGGACTTGAAAAATGTGCTACATCGAGCTAGACCTTCACTCGACTGCATGCAGAATGTGAGAGGGAATTTTAAAAAATAGATGAAATAAATCCGAAACTTCTTACCCAGCAACAAACTAGAGTTGAGGAGGTTAAAAATATCTTAGTTGTAGCATCCCTAAACATAATTCCATATTGCCACTGATCGATATTCTCACAAAAGGGAAATATAGGAGGAATTGACCTAGGGAGAGAGAAAAAAAGATCAAATGGAAAGGCAATTTGTATATGCAGGACATGCAATAAGATCGGCACTCATGACAGCCACAACTGCCCTCTACGGAAACTAACACAATGATCCAGGTAATTTTGTTTTGTTGTTTATTGCTTTTAGCCTATAGTTGCTAGCCTATTGACATGATTTTTTTTCTGGCAGGAATTCCTTTTGGCATGGAAAAGTGTGAACCATCTCTGAAC
Organism: Dendrocalamus latiflorus; assembly: GCA_017311315.1. Classification (NCBI taxonomy): domain Eukaryota; kingdom Viridiplantae; phylum Streptophyta; class Magnoliopsida; order Poales; family Poaceae; genus Dendrocalamus; species Dendrocalamus latiflorus. Next base: position 16,426,141 of record CM029637.1, on the reverse strand, counting down.
TGATGTAATAAGTACTTGCGGACATGTGCTCTGGGATCTCTTTATGTAGTCCTATGGACAAAGTTATGTAGTATTGCGTGAGTGAACTAATGTGTTTTGTCATGTACTGGAAATAGTGAACGCATGTCTGAGTGAGTGCTATTGCCATGTACCGGAGATGATGAACTGATGTATCATGTCTTGCTGCTAGCCAGTATGTCCATGGTCTTTTTCATCTCAACTTCACATAGCTAACTGCATTTGCTTGTCAATCATTCAACACTACCTGATACTAATGATGTTGCCAACCTGATGTCAATTCTGGAAGCAGTCACTGCTACTGCAAGCATGCTGCTAGCTGTTGTCGCTGTTGCTCACTCTGTCCCATGCAAACCAAGAAACAAAACGTGTTCAGATGGTTCATGTTGTTTCCTTAATTCATGAACAAACACAATCTGATACATTAGTTCACCATTCCCTTGGTTCCGTATCAACACAAACAAGACCAGAGACATCAGCATCATCACAAATATTCTAAGTCCTGATACTGTTCATGGTTCTCACCATTTTACTAAAATTTCACTTGCCAGACTTTGCGGCTTGATGGATCAGTTCAGTAGCTAAACTAGTTAAGTAGCTACTAGTTAAGGATGTTGATGCATCAAGCAGTATAATAGCTAATACATAAGCTTGCAAAATAAACTTGCTGGTTTGATATTGTTGTTGTTGCAAGCAAAATGGTATCAAACGTTGGGGCAGAATGCACCTGATACTGTTCATTCTGTGTCCATGCAAACCAAGAAACAAAACAGCCTGTACCTGACGATTTCCATGAAATTGATACTGTTCGTGCTTTCAACAACACAAAATTCCCATTTGATAACCACGTTGGGCCCATATAACCAAGTATTGTAAATGCGGAATTTCAAGCTCATGAAACTAACCGAACACTACAAGGTATATTTCTCAAATTTTCTGGGCCTGTTTGTTTCAGCTGTAGATTCTGAGAAGTAGCTGGTGAGTATCCAGCTAGTCAGAATCTGAAGAAGTTGGATAACCCCAGCTTCTGGTTACTAGTTCATTTTTTGGATTCTGTAGCTTCTGGCTACTTAGAATCTGGATGAAAATCTGGACTGTTTGAGAGAGCTGCAGATTCTGGGAGTAGCTACAGCTGCCAGAAGCTGAAATAAACAGGCCATAGTTTCACTTGAGAATACAGCACACAATCTGCAAATGATACAATTTCGTGTATCACAACTAACCAAGCACTACAAGATAAATTTCTCACAATTCCTGGAATCACAAATTCACTTGAGAATACAACCACACAATCTGCAATGACAAATTCATATAACACAGTAATAAAATCCACAAGTACAAAGATTTTGTTTGGCTACTTCTAATGATAGACTGAACAACAAAAACATCTTGAAGAGAAAAAAGTATAATGTTGATGGTAACTTAAATTATGTTCTATGTGACAGAGGCATAGTGGAGACTTCACATCACCTTTTATTTGGATGTTCATTTAGTATACAGTGTTGGCGAAGTATTGGGATTTAATGGAGCTATGATGCTAATGTGATATGAATGGTCCAGCTGACACAACAAAACTCAAGGATTGCTTTTTTTCATGGAAATATTCGTCATTACAGCCTGACATATTTAGAAATAGTGAAATGGCAACATCTTCGAATAGCTACAACATAGTCTTAACAGCTGGAAAAGATGATTCAAGATGGAGGTAACTCTGCATTTGCACAGAGTTAAGGTGGCTTTTATGAAGAGATTTGTAATATGCTAGAGAATTTATAATGCGAAGTTTTACTTTGTACATATTGTAACATTCTATTTATTCTATACAAATATACCACAGTAGAGTCTCTCCTCCTGTTTTCCATAAAAAAAATGATATATGGTCATTCAATTCACACACAATTTTACTTTCCTAACCAAATTCACACACAATCAGTGGGGAGAAGGCGAAGTGGACACGGCGATGGCCAGATCCAGGAGAGAGAGCGCAAGCAGTGGCAACGGGGTTCTTGGTTGATGCCACTAGGGCCCCAAGGTTACAGCTTCAAGCACAGGAGACGCGATGGTGGCCAAATCTGGGAAAGAGAGCAAGACGGCACCAAAACCATGAACCTCTCACCGTCGAGGCATGTCTATCGACGGTGGTGGGGGTTCATGGTCGAAGGTGCTAGGCCTCCGAGCATAAGATATGAGGCGGTGGAAGGAGGACACCACACTAGGGGAGAGTGAAGACGATGGCGGCGGATGGAGGACGTACTAGAGGAGAGAGCAAGGGTTCGCGCATGGAGAAGGGGACAGGATGAGGGAGGCAAGACACATGGGGTTTTCATAGAATGCCAATGCTCACACGGGCACAAACGCAAGATGGCATAAGTGGGGATGAAGCAAGTGCCGTCTAGATCTCAGTCACTCGTCTTGAATCGGACGGCCCTTATTGCACATGTCCATCAATTAGGTCTTATTTACCAGATATGCTACCTACGTTTGCACTTACAGCTCAGCGGCATCAAAGACATGTAGTATTGGAATCACGTCTTGCCATGCTGTGAAGCCGTGTTTGCACTTGCTTCAACTCGTGTTCTTTTGGCGTGTTTCTTTTCTCGGTTGGCCGTAGTGGAGAAGCTGCCTCACCGTCTGCCACGGGCCATGGAAGGAGAGGAAGACGAAAGGCAAAATGGTCCATACTAGCGTAAAGGACAATCTCCAGTGGCAAAAAAAAATATTGATTACATTACGTACGGTGTCATTTTATAAATCTCCACTCTTCAGGGTGGCGAATAATCATGTCATATCGCAGTGATGTAGATATGGTGCGACGCGGTAACGACTGGCCTCAATTCACCACCAGGCAAATGGAGCTCAGCAATCAGCGTTCCAACTGCGCGTTCCAGGTTCCATTCCAATCGGATGGTCTTCGTCTAAGCGTCAGGTGATGCTTGCTGCTCCGGTTTGCCTACCTTACAACATTTTATTTATTACTAGTAGCAGTTAGGTTCGGTTCAATGAGAATTCGTCACTTGCAATTAGGGGTGGAAATCGAGCCAACTCCTCGTCTTATCGAGCTTTTCCTAAAATTGACATAGTTTGATTTAATATCATTTTACGTATAATTTGAAAGTATTTTTAGAAACGAGCTAACGAGCCGAGCCGAGCTAGAGCAAAATTCAAATTCATTTGAAATCAACTCATTTTAATGTTTAACCAATTAGCAAGTATAATTGAAGTAATTTTGAACCGAGCCAACGAACCTCACTAACAAGCTTTTTTTCCAGCCCTACTTGCAATTTATGCTCTTTATGCTCTCCTCGGCCACGGTATCATTTCAGGTCAGTCCCTGGAAAATGTGGTGTGGAAGTAAAAAGAAAGAAAATGCTATCATGTTAGACGGGGATAGCATCCTCTCTCTCTCTCTCTCTCTCTCTGTCTCTCTCTCTCTCTCTCGCTTCTCAGCAGACACTCCGTCGTGCTCTCTCTCGCACTATTTACTCTCGCGCCGAGAGGGGGCGGCGCCGCCGCCGTCGGGTTCACCACACCTCCAGATGTAGAGGGAGGCCGGTGGTCCGACTTTAGGCGGTGACGGAGAGTTATGGACGGCGGCGGAGGAAGACATGGCGGAGCAATGCATTGAATATTAGGTTGGATGGGAGACGGTGGCCGGTGGGGGAGGGGGACGGCGGCACAGTGAAATCAAAATAAAAATGTGGTGCCCTGATGTACACGAGCCGTGACTGGATTTTAACACGGCGCATGTAACGAAAGGACACCGGATTGATCGATCTCCCAGGCGTGTAACTGTGCCAGCTCAACCGAACAAGGGTACTACGCTGCCACCTGACTTACACCTGGGTCTGTCCCATCTTATTATTCTTTCCGAGGGCAAGGAGACGACAACATGTTCTCGATCTAGAGAAACAAATCCCACGAATCAAACAGGCATAACTCGGTTTTCTTCTTCTTGTTCCAGGGAGATATCGGATGGAAAGAAAGAAAAAGATAAGGCGGTGAAAAATACTGGTGCAAAAAATCTGTCGAACTCAGGCATGAGTTCCAGAGAGAAATCTGTTGATAATTGTGGCAGCCGGGGCATGAGTGAACTCACGGAAAGGAAATCCAATCCGAAATTCCGAATCCACCCGTGGTTGCAAGAATGGCTGCCGAGAAAGCAAAAGATCGGATCCTCTCCATCTCGCTGGGTATGGGAGGTGGCCAAGAAACCGGGATCATCCCTGGCACCACATTACCAGCTCAAAAGAAGAGAGAGAGCCAAGAAACCAAGACGGAACAAAAAAACAACTTTCGATTGGATCCGTGGGCGAATGTGTCAGATCTTGACAAGAGCGAATCCGTGTAGCATCGAGGAGACGCTCGGTCAGACGATCGACTCCGGCGTGGTTTCGATGTGGCTGGACCTCAGGTGCCGCTCGGCCACCACCACGCCGGGCTCCGGCCGGCGACGCTGAACCAGCGGAAACCAAACAAGGCAAACCGAGAGCAAATCCACAGCGAAACGCACACCATCTGTTTCTACAACGCCCTAAAACAACCTGAAAACAAAGCACACGCAGGTAGGAGGGGAGGGTAAGATAGCACGATTCTTCCATAGATGGGGAGAGGCTTTTGTTGCTGTGGTGGTGGATATGGGTGGCGGCGCTGCCTATATAAAGGGCAGGGCTAGGGTTCCTGATGACTCGACTGGGCTGGCCAAGCAAGCTCCTTCTCAAGCTCTACCGCGACCAACAGGCCCAAACCTAGCATGATCGTTTTGTGCCGGTCCAGCAAATCTTGGGCCTTCCTGCGAATTGCGGATAATAGTTTTTTTAGTTAGAAATAAATACTAATAGCTAAATAAAATTACTTACAAAATGAGGACAACTGATGAAAAAAACAAATAAGAGATGCATGAGAGCGAAAGGAATCGCGTGTAATGTACCCTTGCCCCTGCCTTATTTCGGCCTTTATGTCCGAAATGAGATAGAAACAAGTAGAAAACCCGTTTTGAGAAACCAAATGTTCGTATTAGCTTCGAACTACTCCAACAGAAGCCAACATGAACCAGCCTAGTCCGAGCATTCTGGGAGCCTTGCCCATTTATTTGGTTCAAAAACTCCTCAAAAACCTTCCATTGGGTTTTTTTTCTCTACTCCAATATACGGAATTTCAAACAGGAAATCAAAACCTGCCTGCCCAGAGCAGCTCAACACTGAAAAATCACTGTACAAATCCCAACTATATAATCCTTAAACCACCCGGTTTCAAATGCATCCCTCCCGTGGAAAAGGGCAATGTAATAATGGTATACAGTAAAGCAAGAACATCGGCACCGCTTCATCAGCACGCGTACCGCAATCAGTTGATCAGCTGGTCTGGCCAGCAGGCCGACCAGATAATTAACAGGAGAGTAATAATCTTGCAACACCATCCTCCCTGAGGTTCTAAACAACCTAACCCTGATTGATGATGCGCGCTCACAAGTAAAGAACATGCGTTACATTACAAGACATGCGGATACAAGGGTTCGTCACTTGCAGATGAGCACAACCACTAGATCTCCCAACCTTTCAACATTGTACTTCATCGCCATTGCGCCTACGCTCTGGATTCCAAGGCAAGGATAATCTTCTTCCTGGGACCCTGAAAGACCGCCCAACTTAAGTTTGACAGTTGCATCTCGAATCAAATTATACACATGATTTTTCATTGGAATTATACACATGATTGTACTTATGAAGAAGAAATAATGACCTACTTAAGTTTAACTTTACGATAGATTTTATGTTAATTAGGTCCCAGACTCCCCAGCTATATACTCAAACAAAAACATAAAAGTGTATGCAGAAGTTCCTGAAAGGCGATGCGTTCCTGAGTAAAATGATCCCAGCTCATGCAGTAAAATGATCCCAGATCATGCATTCTAATTACTTGTGTGTACTTGCCCACGGATGAGTCCACAGTTCATGCAAATGTTAGCTAAAGACCTAGGATGGAATATTATTATTACTCTTTAGAGGCATGTGAGGAGCCAATAATTTCGTAGATTTTATGAGAAAATTCATAATCAGAAAACAGAGAGAAAGATCTGAGATGTAATGCACCTACCATCGGAATACCCAAAGCCTTGAGATCACTGTCAGTCATGTGCCTTAGGGCTGCCATGTCAACCTGCTATGGCGAAACAATTGTTAACAAAATAACCATAAAAACTGTGTAGAGATTCAGGGAAACAGTCAAACCTCCTCTGCCTGGAAGGTAATTGAATACTTCTCAAGTTCAAGTGATTTCAGGAAACTATCGAGCAGACTTTCAGCCTACAAAGAGTTCCCAAAAAGAAAAGATGTTGATCTGAATGCAAAACAAGTCAGGAATTTTACTAAAAAAAAAGAAGCAAAGTTCTCCTGCGATATGCAGCAAATTCTCCAAATAACTAAATTTAGCTACTGAGCTATATCATGTACATGTAAGGATGTCTAATGTGTTCCACATCAAACACACTCTTAACCCACACACAGCAATGCAAAACAAGTCAGGAATTTTACTAAAAAAAGAAGCAAAGTTCTCCTGCGATATGCAGCAAATTCTCCAAATAACTAAATTTAGCTACTGAGCTATATCATGTACATGTAAGGATATCTAATGTGTTCCACATCAAACACACTCTTAACCCACACACAGCAATATTCAAATTTGTAGTAAAATACAAAACAGAGCTTATGATATAAAGCGCTGAGTCTATGAGAATAGTTGAATCTACACTTTGTGCAAGCCAAAGTTGAATAATTTCAACATAAGTGGTTCAATTACAGGAGATTACCCTGTACTCCAAAGCATCTAGTCAACATGCAACATTCAGTCACTCGTAATTAGTTAATTAGGGCAAAGATTTTGCACAAAACAATTGAATTGGCCCTCATACGAATTATCTGTATTGAAACCTAGCATGACCCTTTTAACTAATGATAGAATCAAAGTGATTCTTGCCTTCTTGGATGCAGATCCTTCCATAAAAGTTTATATTAAAGCTATCTCTAAAAGTGCTTAAGACTAAACTCTGTACACATTCACCCAGACCAAATCTTGCTTCCAGGTACCCAACATCCACAAGTTTCCACTAGAGAAGTACCTATGCTTACATGGCAGTTAGGAGTGAACAAATCTGGTTTTGCCAGTTTTTCCAACGTGTTTTTGCATGCATGCAAGTGGGTGGATGGCGCAAAGGTGGAGCTCACATACATGGGGAGCTTGCATGCATGCAAAAGTGCCAACCCATTGAAACCGGGTTTGTTCACCCCTAGTGGCAGTGGCTAATGGGCTCTGTCAGAGTTGTCATAGCAGCCTTAAAAGGAAAATGAAATGCCTTATAATGGTATTATGGGAATGAAGTGCTACTGAAACAGAGCTTAAACAGAACCCATTTGCATGGACACATGCACACAGACCAAATCTTGTTTCCAGGTACCCAACTTCCACAACTTTCCAACTAGAGAAGTAACTATGCTTACATGGCAGCTCTGAAGCACGGACACGTCCCTTTTGTGCCGTATCAGTGTCCGATACCGTGTTTGACACGGATACGACAAAGACACATCGCGGACACGTGTCGGCTGATTTAAAAATAAATTTAAATTATCGAAATTCCCAACACGTGTCAGACATGGCATGACCACGAGTCTGACACGTCCCAGGACACAGCCCACCAAGCGCCGGTAACCCTATGTCCCATGTAGCCCGAATCGGCGAACCCTATGGCGTCACTCTCCTCGGCTCCCGCAGGTCCTCGTGCCAGCGCATCCCGCAGGTCACCCCTTGCACCGGCGCCTCCCGCAGCTCTTCCCCTTGCGCCGGCATATTCCACAGCTCCTCCCTCGTGCCGGCACCTCCCACAACTCCTCCCTCACCGTCGGAGCGTCCCGCAGCTCTTCCCTCACCATCGGCGCCTCCCACAGCTCCTCCTTTGCGCTAGCATATTCCCGCAGCTCCTCCCTCGCCGTCGGCGCATCCCACAGCTCCTCCTCGCCGCTGGCGCCTCCCGCAGCTCCTCATCAGTGAGGTATGCACATGCACCCAGGTTCCCTATTGTAGTGTTGGCTGGTTAGGATCAAGTAGCTATATGGATTCCTACAGTGGCCTTGGAATCTCTTGGCTTATAGTAGAGAGATAAGGACTCCCTCTTATCCTTGTTGCTAGCTAGCTGAGCATTGATTCCCATTATGTATGTGCTTGATTGCATGTTTATCATCATTGTAGAAAAATGGAAACCAGTAATTCTAGTGCTAGAGAGGAGCAAAAACACCAACAATAGGTTCAAACCTCCATTGTGGAATATGTTGGCAAGAAGAATGAATAGGCGAGAATTGGTCATCTTTGAGAGGTACATATTCCGAGATTACTTTACATTTTACATTAATTCAGTTTTACAAGCATGAAGAAACATACAAATGTATACATATATGTAATTTATTCTTATGATTTAAATATATAGAGCCGTGTCGCCGTATCAGTATTTTTGGGAAAATGATAAATCCCCATGTCGGTGTCCGGTCGACGTATACGTGTCCGTGCATCAGAGCATGGCAGTGGTTAATGGGCTCTGTCAGAGTTCTATGCACAAGGTCCATCATAAAGGATCACAAGGACACTCAGAAAATGCACAATTGTCATAGCAGTCTTAAAAGGAAAAATGAAATGTCTTGTAGTGGTATTATGGGAATGAATTGCTACTGAAACAGAGTTTAAACAGAACCCAAAAAACCTCGATAAAGAAAGGCTCAAATATATGTACACAACCAGATCACCAGGACCAGGTGTTAATGTTGTTCTGTATGGAGTAGATAAACATGGTGAACTTAACAAAAATAGCATCACATCACAACATTGTCCAAAAGGTGGGTTACTACAAATTCAATGCAGGACATCGGTAAAAGGGTAATTCCAGCAATACATTCCTTCAAGCTAATCTCCAACAACTGAGGCCTAGGTCCAAAACTCCAAATGAAATTCTGGCATACATGGAAAGCAGAAAAACATGGAAACTATATACTATGACATCTATTACCCATAGAAATCGTACCTTTGGCTGAGATGTCTTCTTGGATGAAGTCGGTTTTGATACTTTCTTACTTTGGCGTGCGGCCATTTCATCAGCATTTCCACGCCTTGTGACTTTCACAACCTCAGATACTGGCTTTGCCTTTGGAGGGTCAACATTTGATGGCTGTGGGTGCATTGTTCCAGATAGCATCTCACGTAGATCACGTACCCCAGAACCCCTTTGTCCAGCAAAGCCCTGCTGAGAGCTTTTCTTCTGAAGCTTCAATCGCAAATCCCGTGGATCAATTGATCCTTAAGACAATTCAGAGACAGATAAGAGTTAAATGGGACTAGATTAGAAAGTAGCCTGCCCGACTTCGTTTAAGTTGCATCAACAAAAGTTTTTTATACTTGAAGCTGGTTCATTATCTTCCCGGTAAAGATCATGCTTCCATTTTTCATCAGTTTGCCGTTGCCTACAGAGAAGACAAGAATATAAAGATTCTAGAAATTAGCTAGTCAAATGCAGTGGAAATAGAAATGGTGGCACGGTGCACAAGAAAGTTCTGTGGACCAACAAAGATCCCCTAACAACTTCAAGATAGGCATGCTAATAAATATCATTGCCCTTTTACATGCAGGCTTACACACATCATGGCTCATGAGTCATGCCAGCAAACTTTACACAGTATGAATTTTGCATGAGAATAAAACCGAACTAACACGCTATCCGACCTTCATAATGCCACACTAAAATGCCAGGACTCCTTTGTTTGGAAATAGCAAACTAACCTACTGCAAAAGGCATAAGAAGGCCTCGATGATTGATTCTCCAACAGTGTACAAGTTGGATTCATAAGCTATTGATACACCGGGGAAAACACCGCATTTCCAAAATGATCTCAATTGCTTCTAGCTCCTTCTATAAGGCATATTGACTAGTATTACTTACAATATTTACTCCAAACTAAAGACATCCTATACAGAAAAATCAATGGCAGTTTAGGTAAAGTGGCTGAGTTCATACTTCTGACATCGATGACTAACAAGTGAGGCCCAAAGTAACTGCATACCACGATACCCACATTATGGAACCACAAATCCTCAGGTAAAAGCAAGCCCTTGTACCAAGTAGCTCCGAAGGTGAAAAGATCCAAAAACCTAAGCTACAATTCCCATGTTACGCTGATCGTAGAATCGACACGGAACCAGACATGATGTTTGCCACCCAAAATCATCGAATCGTAACACCACAATTCACATCACTCGGACGGCAAACACAAACCACACGCCGCGCGACTTGTTTCTACCACCTTAGTTCGAACCTAACCCATGGACACAACACCTACATACATGGAACGAGGGCATCGAAAGCTCAAGGCGCCACCTTTCCTGAGAACAAACCTAAAACCTCGCCCTAATCTCCACCGTTCCTAAGCAAATCCGAGCGCACGAGACGAAATCCGCTGCTAAGGTTACTGAAAAAAAACATGCGAACCACCAGAGCATTAGGCTACAGCACCACGCGCAAAGAGCCTAGGATAGATAGATTCGAATCGGGGGACGCGCAGCCCTATATTCTATTCTACGAGGGGAGGGAGTCTTGACGACGGCAGACGAGGAGGAGATGGGAGACGCGCTTGCACTGACCTCTTGGACGCCGTGTGGCGGGCCCGGCCGGCGGCGCCCGCGCCGCCGCGGCCGACGGGGAGGTCACCGTCGAGGCGCTCGTGGATGGAGCGCTTGCGGCCGGCGGACATCTGGTCCGCGTACATCTCTCCCCAGCCCCTCTCTCTCCCCTTCTCTCTCTCTACGAGGGGGATTGGTCTAGGGTTTCGAGCCGACGCGAGGTGAAAGTAGGGAGAAGGGACCAAGTGGGGAAGAGGGAGGGGGCAGATGGGAGAGGAGGCGGTGAATGAGTGAGTGGTGGGGCTGGGCTGTGGACCCCGCTTGTCTGCGGCACCATTTTTGGAAGGCCCAGGGGCTTGCTCCTATTTGCTGTCTTATAACTTTTGAAAAGCAATCCATGATTTTTGGTTATTCGTGTGAGAGATTATAGAATAATAGAAATTTACGTATAATTTTTACTGATATAAATAAAGTTGATATAATATATATTATAATTAACTAGTAGACTCTGTCTTAAAAAGATTATCCGTTTAAAAGCTAGTTACTGTAGAAAAGTCAAAAGCTGAAAAAGAACAGGACCAGGTTTTTGAAATGAACTTTCAAGTTTGAACTATGGAATTTTCATTTATAGCACCGAATTCACCCCGTGCTAGCTGTACCATAAAATTCTTCTCGTATCGGTTAATACCATCGAATTCGTATTTTTCGCTAGGTGGTTTCATCTAAATATCCTTGTAGAACAAGAACTTATCACGCTACTTCGAAAGTCGAAACCTCGTTACCACAAAATCTACGGGTAAGTTCGACCAATCTTCTTGACCTAAGTAGTTTAACTCTAATAATTGATAGATAATGCAAAGTGGTTTTCTTGGGAGCAAACAAGAAGAGTAGTGTAATATCCCAGAAATTGAATTTGGAATTTATGTAAGTTTTGGACTATTTTGGAATATATTGGCCTTGGTAATTGAGCTGATAAATTTTTCCTTGGATTTTTGGTTTGAGGTCTCTCTGAGAAAAACAAAAATAAAAATAATGCACATGAGAATATCGGCAATAAAAAAAACAGAGGTCAAAAGATGTTAAAAGGAGATGTGCACAAAGGTATATATATAAATATAAACAATATTACTTCTAAGGTTTGGGAATAATAAAGAATTAAAAAGCAATCAAGAGGAAGGAATAAATATATATCTACACATACATATATGCATTTAGACATAAATAGGAACTCTATCAAAGTATGTAAGTGTCCAAAAATTTAATATAGCAGCAAAGGTGAATTAGTGGGAACCACAACAATGCAAATATATATATATATATATATATATATATATATATATATATATATATATATATATATATATATATATATATATATATATATATACATATACATATATATATATATACATATATATATATATACAAATAAGTGAATGAAAATGAAGGAAAATAAAAACTAAAAAGAGAAAAAAGAAAAATGGCCCGGCCAGCCGGCCGAGCCGGCCCGTCCCCGCGTCCCTGTCCGCCTCCCCACCCCCAGCGGCATTTCGGACCGCCCGACCACAGCTCCCCACACGGCGCCATCCTTCGGACCGACGGACCTCCGGAGCTCCCCGCCGTATTCCCGCGGCCCCCACCGCCGTCCCATCGCGCGCCCCGCCCGTGTCAGCTCTGCCGCCACCAGCTCCCATCCCCTCCGCATCACCGCCCATCGCCACCCATGCCGAAGCGCGGCCGGACCTCAGCGTGCATCGACTACAGCCTTGCCGTAGCCCGGCCCTATCCGCGCAACATCATCCCACGCCAGCCGCGCTGCCAGGTCAATCGCTTGTCACTCTCCCTGTAGCCATGCCGGCTTCCCCCACTGCCGCCCCATCCCGGCCAACTACCCCCTTCGCCGCCATGCCTCCTCCCTCTATAAAGGTCTCGCCCGAGGGGTGTAAACACACCACAACCCTCCCCTCTCCCTCCTCCTAAGAGCAATTGAGCTATTGTGCCTCCCCCTTCGCCGTCGATCCCCTTCTTCTCCACGGCTGGCCACCTAGCCCGACGCCGCCCTACTGCACCATAGCCTAATTGCTTGCGCCCACACCTTCTCCCGAACACCGTGACACCAACGCCACCCTTAGCCGAGCCCCTCCCCACCTCACCGTCACCGGCGTCGAGCTCTTCCCCAAGCCGCCACCGCCGCACGCCGCCGACCCCTCTCCGGCGTTCCCCGCCCCCTGCCGACCCCACCATCGGGTTCCCCAGCACCTGGGCATCCCATTTTGCCCTTCACCCCCATCCCTCCGGCAACCTACCGCCGACCGCACCGCCGCCGTCTCCGCCACCGGGATTCCTCTGCTCGGGCTCCCTGTTGCCGCTCGGGTTAAGAGGATAAAACCCCCCAGTATAGTCAGGTAACACCCTGTAGCTCAGTGGTCAGCCCGTTCGCCCCTTTGCTCGCCTGGCCACGCGCGTTCGAGTCTTTGACTCCGCAGCGCCAGGCTGATGCTTTGGGGTTTTATTTTTTTTTTTGGATAGTTGGGTTTTAGCAGTAACACAGTGCAGAGCTAGAGTGGGGATAGCAAAGGAAAATTTGGGAGGAAAAATTTATAAAGGCAAGTTTATGTGGTGCAGAAAATTGACTAGTATATAGGGGTATTATCATGTGCTAGCAAACTTCATGTATATATATGTCTATATATGTACATGTCCATATTTGTATATATATATATATGTGTGTGTGTGTGTGTGTGTGTGTGTATACATGATGAATAACTTTTTTAAAAAATCTTTAGCAATTAAAAAGAATTAGCAGGAGTACAATTAGGGACCTTGGATGATGGTGGTTTATCATGAAGAAAGCAATACTTATATGTAAATATAACAAGTAATTCTTTTAGCTCTTTGTCAAATGAGAGGGTTTAGTAATAGTGTGATTAGGGTGAATGCTCACATAAAATAATGGCCATCAAACAAAGGGTGTAGAAATCAACCATTAGCAAGATAAGCTATAAGACATTATTAACAACCTAGGATATAGCACCCAAATGTAATTAGAGAATATAGTATACAAAAATGGCTATGGTTAAACTTTAATTAATCAAAGTGGGATTACTTTAGTACCAAAGCAAATAGAACACATCTTTAAGTTTATCTAAAATCCATGTCTACCCAATGAAGCTAAAATCTGATATTGGAGTTATTTGGTTTTCTCTAGTGAGTGTTTATTTGGTTTGCTGATTGCCTCTTTCCTTTTTATCCAAATTTTCGCGGACGTTAAAAATAGCGTACGAGGCTCAGGAGGAGGAAGCCGAGGCAGCAGCTCTAGAAGCTTCGGACAACCAAGAACCAACCCACTGTGACCAAGACGAGTCAATACTTTGATCATGTTGAACCTACATTTTCTGCAAATTATTTTTGTTTAAATTATCAAACTGCATGTTGTTATTTTATATGCAAATACATGTTTAATTTAGGATTCTAATTATATACCCATTGTTTACCTTGACTAATATTACACCTCCTTTGGACTATTTGAATATGCGAACATTGTCGCCCTAGCAAAATTATAATAGTAACTTTTTGAAAATAAGTCCGTAATTATATGTCATGCTTAGTATTGCTTAGATACTCATGGGTGCAAGGACGCCCAAACATCACTTTTAATCATGAGTAAATTTGGTTGGGCAGTCATGGTGGTAATGGCTGGTATATGTTGAATATGATTATTTTATGCTCCCAAAAACCTCAAATTGCTTATTTATCTGGGCGGATGGTTCGGGGGTGTGGTGCAGGGGTGCACGAGAGTGTGGTTTGTGGTAGAACCGCCCAGATAACCCTAAGGACCGAATCTTGTCATGACCTGTGTAAAATAGTACAACCACAAGTCTGCAAAGTGCAACTTGGCTAAGTAAATTTATCAAAACCCCTGGACTCATCTCACCGGTAGTGGGTAGGAGTGGATATGCAAGGGCAAGGGGAGGCCTAAAGGGACACCGAGTGGAGGGTGAAGTTTTCCAGTCGTGCTAGCGTTGCGGGGAGTGGAGCCCGAATGCGCTAGTATCCATGGCAAACATCCCGTGTAACGTATGGGACCCACCGTAAGTGGGAGCGGCCCATAGGGTGAGATGACAAAAGGGGCTAGATACTTTAAAAAGTCACCGATTATCTACTCAACCACGTGGCTAAGGAATCATGTGGGGCAACGAGCGGATTGTCTCTTGTGGTGAAAGTGTACAAACTCTGCAGAGTCAAAACTATTCGAATAGCCATGTCCACGGTCAAGGGCGGACATGGGAACTTAACCAGATATAGTTCGATTTCAAAAACAACTTTGGGGTGATGGAAAAGTGAGGGCAGTGGAAAGCCCTGAATTGAGTTGTCCTGGGTGTCGTCCCAGTGGTAATGTAAGCGGCTATAACGCTGAAGGTCTAGCATATGGTGCAGAGACCATGTAATGGTGGATGGTATCTGGATCACTACTATTAAAGCAATCGTTGACACACACTATGCTTTAGTCAAAACTGCTAAGTCATAGGAGATTTTCTAAGATTTATAATTGAACATCAATTTCTGGCAAAAAAAAAGAACCACAACCTTCTCTTGATAAGCCATGCATACTATATATTGCATTCTGTGTATTGGCTCGCGGAGTATGGTGATTTGTGCTCACACTCGCATTACCAAAATCAGATTCAGGAGCCCAAGATCATTATGCATATGAAGATGTCCTTGCTTCAGGAGGAGGAAACAACGCCGAGAACTAGGACGTCTCTTACACTTTTGAGTCCTAGGTAGTTAGACTATGGTGTGGTGTGCCTATAATTGTTGCCTTAGCTTAGGTAATAATCATACGGCACATACTTACCCCCAGTCGATGCCTGTGGATTAAGGGCTCTACTGTGCTTTTGCTTCCGCTGTCGTACTTTTGTAATGTGAACATTTGGTCTGACCGGCCCTTATGTAAACTAATTGCTCGACGTGGTATAATTCAAAACCCCGTTATGTAATATTATTATGATTTGTTGTTGTTCATGCGATGTATGAAATGATGCAGCAATGTACCTGTGAGCACTATCTACTGATCCAGGGAATAGTGCAGTGGTTTCATAGGAGATTCTGGATTGAAAAATCCGGGTTTGACAAGTAGGGCTTGGAGATATTGATCCATGGCTTTGGGCTAAAAATAGACGAGAATTTTAACCACGCTATAAATGGAAGTCAATTATGTGAGACATGGAACTAGCGCAAAGATACATTTGGGGATTCGATGGCACTGAACAATAATGTATAAAATGTTTTCCATGTATGTATCGATGCATTTGTAAGCGACTCTATTGAAAAATGCATTATTGAATTTGAGTGCTAATTGGTTGCTTGCCACACTATCCAAAATTATTTAATCGCAATTAAGATGTGAGAGACAAACTTAAACTCCATCTATTCGCTGCATGTGATATATATTACATATTTCAAGCTTTGTAGAGTGTTTGCTTCGATGTTTTCCGACCTCGCATTACTTGTAGCCATAGTGCTCTACTAGTATCCACTTATAATTCTATATGGGTGAAAGACTACTCTACGCTCGTGCGTTGCTAACGCACGGTGCAGCCTACCTTCCCACTCATTACATCTTCTTTCTGGTTTCACTTTTCTCCACCGCAATTTGTATCATTCAAAGTTTCTAAAATGACTTATAATCCTTCCATGTCCACCTCCTTTCCCCTTGGCCCTTGCTTATTCTCCCACTTCCCGATTCGTCTCCTACACGATGCCCTCCTCCCCTCCCCCCTTGATCTCTACCTCCCATCCAATTCCCTATCGCGGAGCGCTGTGTTGCCACCGTAATCTCACATCGGCGCTGCTGCCGTGAGCCACAAGCATGGAGGCACACCGCCGATGTCAGCACGAGAGCAGGCTGCCCATTGGCTGTGTTTTTTATATATGTTTTACGGGATTTTGTGTTAGTTGAAAATTCACATGTTTCAATTGAAAGTTCGTTTTTTGAGCTGAAAAGTTTTGGTCGAAATTTCACACCTTCCAATTGATTTTTTTTATGTTCAAAGTTTCAGACCTTGAGTTGCAATTGTAACGCCCCTGTTTCTGGAGGCGCTAGTAATCCCCGCAACTACTCATGACTGTTCAGTTGCAGAGTCAACACATCCTTGCAACAAAGAGCTAAGCTTTATTACATAAATATGGTTTAACAACCTAGTTTTGACGCAGCTAGGGCTGGATATCGAGCTGGCTCGGCTCGGCTCGGCTCGGTCTGGCTCGGTAGGATAACGAGCTGGCTCGAGCTGGCTCGTTATAACTAACGAGCTAAAAAGCCAGCTCGGCTCGGCTCGACAAAAAGCTCGAGTTAGCTCGTTTGGCTCGTGAGCCAGGGCCAAAAAATATCTCCATCATATATTCATCCATGGAAGTTTGGCTCGTTTGGCTCGTCTGGCTCGTTAGGCTCGTTTGGCTCGTTTGGGTACAATAGAGTACAAATTAACACATGCATGGCTCATTTGGGTACAATAGAGTACAAATTTACACATTAACACATGCAATAGAGTACAAATTAGGTCCATGGAAGCAGCATATGCATATCTAAATTCCTGGAAGCATGGCTCGTTTGGCTCGTGAGCGACTCGCGAGCTGGCTCGAGTTGGCTCGTTATAGCTAACGAGCTAAAATCTTGGCTCGGCTCGGCTCGTTATCCTAACGAGCCGAGCCAGCCAAGAGCCGAGCGAGCTAACGAGCTTCGAGTTTTTCGTCCAGCCCTAGACGCAGCGAGCATGCAATCCCAAGTTATCTTACAACATAAAAGAAGGATCCATAGGCAACTTGAGTGTGGCTAAGACCTAAAACCAGTCATCTTCAACGTAGTAGGGTTCCTCTGGAGCTTCTTCAGCTGCTTGATCATCACAATTCTATTGTTCTTTTGTTTATTTAGCAAGTAATGAGTACAACTGTATCTAGCAAGTCACAAGGGTAAATCCTAATTTAACTACTTGTAAGGATATTCAAAGAAGGGAATGTACTAGTTCTATTTGTTGAATAACGCTTGTATTCATCATGTGCCCAAAGGGCCAATATATATACATGGACAGGTGGCATATATGCAAGAAACCCCTTACACAACGGGGTAAATACATAGTTATATAATACACATCTAACACCCCCCCTCAAAGTCATGGTGGATCAATAACATGAAGTTTGGAGAGATGAAAACTGTGATGAGCCCTGGTTTGTGCCTTTGTGAAGAAATCTGCCAACTGAAACTCGGAAGGCACATACTGAAGAGCAACAATCTGGTCTTGCACCTGTGTCCGCATGTAGGAAGCATCAACACCAATATGCTTTGTAAGCTCATGCTTCACCGGATCTTTAGCAATGCTAATAGCACCTGTATTGTCAGACAAAAGAGGAGTCGGTGCAGAAACAGAAACACCAAAGTCCTCAAGTAACCACCGTAGCCAAGTAACCTCCGCAGTCAACAAAGCCATAGCTCGCAACCCAGGCTCAGCACTCGAACGAGAAACTGCTGCCTGCTTCTTAGTCTTCCAAGCAATGAGAGAACCACCAAGAAAAACGCAATAAGCAGAGAGAGACCGGCGATCATAGGGATCACTAGTCCAGGTGGCATCAGAATATGCCTGGAGCTGTAAAGAGCTGGAGCGAGGGAAAAAAAGACGACGAGAGATAGTTCCACGAAGATATCATAGAACACGAAGAAGATGACTATAGTGGAGCTGAGTGGGAGCGGAAACAAACTAACTCAAAATATGCACAGGGTACGAAATGTCAGGACGAGTGACACTAAGATAAACAAGGCTCCCAACAAGATGACGATAGCGAGTAGGATCAGCAAGAGGCTCACCATCCGTGAGACGAAGATGAACATTAAGCTCCATGGGAGTCTCAGCTGTCCGCTGATCAGTAAGAGAGGCACGATCAAGAAGATCCTGGATATACTTTTCTTGGGATAGATAGAAACCCTCAGGAGTAGAAATAACCTCAATCCCAAGAAAGTAGCGAAGAGGACCTAGATCAGACATAAGAAATTGCTCATGAAGCCGCTCCTTGACAAAAGCGATATACTGAGGATCATCTCCAGTAATGATCATATCATCAACATACAAAAGGAGAAGCGTCCGACCACGAGATGATGTGTGGATAAAAAGAGCAGGATCATGAGCACTCGCCGAAAAACCAGCTGCAGTGATAACAGAGGAGAAACGATCAAACCAGGCACGAAGAGCTTGCTTGAGGCCATAGAGAGATCGGCGAAGATGACAAACCATACCCTCAGGAACAGAATACCCAGGGGGTGGCTGCATGTAGACCTCCTCACGCAACTCGCATTGAGAAATGCATTCTTGACGTCCAATTGAGAGATAGACCACTGTCGAACAGAGGCCACAGCAAGAAGAGTGCGAACGGTGGTCATGTGAGCAACAGGAGCAAAAGTCTCATCATAGTCACGGCTATGCTCCTGCTGGAAACCACGCGCTACAAGACGAGCCTTGTAATGCTCAAGATAACCATCAGAGTGAGTCTTAACCTTATAGACCCACTTGCACGTGATAGGAGTAACACGCGCAGGAAGAGGAACAAGATCCCACGTGCCAGTACGCTCAAGGGCAGCAATCTCCTCCGCCATCGCATGCTGCCACTCCTGATGAACAACAGCATCACGATAAGAAGTCGATTCGGCAAGAGCAGCGACAGCAAAACCAAAATGCTTAGGAGGCCGAATAGACTGGCGATCACGAAGACTATAACGAGGAGTGGCCGAAGGAGATGACCCGTCAGAAGGAGAGGGCATATCAGAGGTAACCTCAACTCGCGGGCGACGAGTACAGTGGAGAGGATAAGAAGGAACAAGATCAGAAGCATCCTCGAGAGAGGATGCCGGTGGTGATGAAGGTGACGAAGGAGGTACCGGAGAGACCAAAAGCTGTGGTGGAGTGGTGACTATAGGACTGGAAGGGAAAGTCAGAAATGAAAGCGGCTCAACGACAGATGATGAAGTGGAGGAAAGAGACGGACGAGGATAGAAAGGACAAGACTCATCAAAAGTAACATCCCGAGAAATCCGCATCCGTCGGCCAACAGGATCCCAACAACGATATCCCTTGTGCTCAGCACTGTAGCCCAGAAAAACACACTCAACTGACTGAGCGGTCAGTTTGGTGCGCTCACGAGGTGCAAGAAGAACCTAGCACACACACACACACACAAAGAGGCGAAGTCGGGAATAATCAGGAGTCTGGCCACAAAGACGCTCAACTGGAATCCCACCCTACAGAGCAGAGGAGGGCTGAATGTTGATCAAGAAAGTGGCAGTAGAAACAGCCTCAGCCCAGAAATGTGGTGGAACAGCAGAAGCAATTGTGAGATCACGAGTTGTCTCAAGAAGATGACGATGCTTGCGTTCAGCCACACCATTCTGAGCATGGGCACCGGGACAAGAAAACTGAGAGAGAGTGCCCTGCTCAGCAAGAAAGCCATGAAGGACTCGCGACAAGTACTCTCCAGCGGAATCGGTGCGAAAAACACGAATAGGAGAGTCAAACTGAGTGCGAATCATGGTGGCAAAGGTTTTGTAGATAGATAAAACCTCACTACGAGATGACATAAAGTAAATCCATGTATGTAGAGAAAAATCATCAATAAAAATGATATAATATCGATGATCTCCTTTCGAAACAAAAGGAGCTGGTCCGCATACATCAGAATGAACAAGATCAAAAGGACGCTGAGACACTGACTCACTAGAAGAATAAGGGAGTTGAAGTTGTTTGCCAAGCTTACAACCCTGACAATTTAGAGAAGCATCACCGGACACAGACCATAAAAGACCTCGACGAAGTAAGGAAGACATACAGTAACCACAAAGATGTCCTAAGCGATGATGCCACTGAGCAAACGATGCGGTGAAGGCTGCAGCAGCTGCAGAGGCAGTGGTGGAGGCAAGACGACTGACTGGGGCAACGGAAGGAAAGCGAAGCCAGTCAAGCTCCCAGAGCCGTTGGGAGTCACGGCGGCGAGGGCTAGTACCAACCAAAGTCCCCGTGCGACGATCCTGAACACAACAAGAATCAGAATCGAAAATAACACGACAACCATGATCAGTGAGCTGGCCAGCAGATATGAGCTGCATGGTTAGTTTTGGAACAAGAGAAACAGCAGGAACATGAAAAGAGGAATTTGAAAGAGTGCCTCGTCCTGTGACAGAAAGAGAGGTACCATCTGCTGTGTGGACAGTGAAAGAAGCAGCTAAAGGACTAATGGAAGTAAGACAGGCGGAATCAGATGTCATATGAAAAGAAGCACCAGAATCAAGAATCCAAGGTGATGTACCTGAGGAAGAAGAAGTAGAAGGTGGTCTCTCACCAGAAGACTGAGCAGCAGAACCAGCAGAACCAGACGATGCAGAAGTAACCCGCGGCCTAGCAATGTGAGAAGCTGCTGAGTGTCAGGAGTACCAGAACTCTACTGAAAGGAGGAACCACTAGTGCCCCTCAGAGGACGAGCACCATGACGAAGATCCTTCTTCTTCTTGTAGCAAAATTGTTCCACATGTCCATCCTTGTTGCAATAGGTGCAGTGAAGACCCTTACCAACAGCAGCTGTCACTGGCGGAGGCACAACTGAGGAAGGAGTAACCAAAGGCACAGCGGGTGTAGAAGCCGGAGAAGCCACCAAACCGAAGAAAGTGATGATGATGATGATAGCATGCCCGCTCCACGAAGTCGAATCTCCTTAGTACGAACAGCTGCAAGGGCCTCCAACAAAGTCACACGAGAATGACGAGCCAGTAACTGAGCACGAGTTTGCTCAAACTCAGACCGGAGGCATGTCAAAAAATCATAGATGCGGCGAAGCTCCATGTGAGACTGCTGACGCTGACAACACTGACAGGTGCGGTAAACATCTGGCCCCAAAGAGTCGATCTGACGCCATATCGCAAACAACTGAGCATATAATTCATCCACAGTGGCATCTCCTTGCTGTAGCGACTGCTCCTGTCGCACAACAGCAAGGTATAAGGAATCACCAGATGGCTCGTAGCGGCTGCGTAGATGCGTCCACATCGCATGTGCGGAAGCCAGTCCAACAACATCACCAGTGAGATGCACCTCCATGCTAGCAACCAAAATAGCAGAGGTACGAGCATCTTCATCAATCCATGTCTTGTAAGCAGCATACTGAGTCTGAAAAGTCTCCATGGCATCCTCAAAAGCCTTAGAAGCCTTTGTACGAGTGTCTTCGGAAGCATCCTTCGGGAGTACAGGCTCAACAGGTGGAGTAGGACGAGACGGGCAAGGCAACTCGCCCGTAAGAAACTCCCAAAGGCGCTGACCACGCATGTGGATGCGCATGTGCTGAAAGCAGTCCCGATAATTGAGACCATCGAAGATCACCGGGCAACGAGGAACAGAAACGGTGCCTGCAGAAGAAGACATCTTTTTTTCCTTTTTTTGCTCTCTCTCTCTCTCTTTTTGCTTCCGGTCGGTTTCGGTTTTGAAACCGACCGACTCGGTCACTACTGCGCCAAATCAAAACGCAGTCTCGGTGGAAACCCTAGGCGGTAGAATGGGCGACGGCGGAACCGACTCTCGCAGCGGGGCCGGTGGTGGAGAGCCGCGACGGTGCGGTGGGGCCTGCGAAAATCGACGACGGCGGGACCGGCTCTTGCAGCGGGGCCGGCGGTGGAGAGCCGCGACGGCGCGGTGGGGCTGGCTCTCGCGGTGGGGCCGGCAATGCTAGCGGCGGTCCCGAGCGGATCTGGACAGATCGGCAATGGCGACACCGGCGGCGGTCCCGACCGGATCTGGACGAGTGGTGGTGGAAAAGAGGTACAAGCGACAAGCAGGCAAAAATCCTAGGTATGACGAAACCGGCTCTGATACCATGTTGAATAACGCTTGTATTCATCGTGTGGCCAAAGGGCCAATATATATACATGTACAGGTGGCATATATGCAAGAAACCCCTTATACAATGGGGTCAATACATAGTTATATAATACACATCTAACACTATTAATTTGAGTAGATGCAACTTTATTTGCAAACATTTTTAAATAGAAAAATCAAATAATAGAAATTCTTAAGATTAAGTGGGTTTCTTTCAACAGTTAATTACTCAGCATACTCAGATTAAAACATAATGAAATATACTTATACCTCGCTGTTGGAATCACCCAGTAAACACAGTTTCATTTACCGGAAGCACGACCTATTTGAATACCATTAATCTCACTCTGTAGAGTTGTCCAGCTTTACCCACAAGATTTCTTAGACTCTCAATGTCACGTGATAGGTACGCTTCAGCTAGCGTGCGACTGAATTAAGAAAACAAAGTTTTTCACTACTCAATTATTTATATAGGCTCTATTTGGTAGATCCACTTAGACCCGGTTTTAACTGGCTAAACCTAATCACTTCTGTCCGTCATGAGTGGGCTCTACCATTGTTAGGTATGGTTTACCATTCTGCATACCAACTCCCCATCATCCACACTCTGCCTCCTATAGAGATTTAATCAAGTTGAGCAGCTACTAGACCAAGGTTAACAAGTCAACTCTTATGATTGAGTGATCACTGTGTCCTTTACTCAGCATAAAATTCTTATCCTTACTTTTCACTTGAGGCTACCAACCACATTCCCATACATCTATGCTCGAGGGCACTACCGCCCATTTGCTCAAGCCTCCACCCTAAGGTAAGGTTGTGGACAAAGACCATCTAGTGGTTTTCCACTACTCACCCTTAGCCCTAGAACCATTTTAACAATTCTACCAGCCAAATGCCAGGTCACTTAATAGTACAAGATTTTGAATGAGATAATCGACAATTAATTATACAACAATTAAATATTACTAAGTCTATCAAGGTGAATATGACATCAAATTAAACATGATATTTTTTAGTGGTAGGATATAACTAATTAGCAAGTCATTCTAAATATTTGTTTTAAATAAATAACTATGCGTAAATAACAATAATGCAAATATTATAATTAAATAATTTAAATTTTATGAGATTCAATATGATCAAAAACTTGTAACTTGTCTTGCTTCTCTACGAACTCTACTATCTTAAAGACTTCGTTGCTCGATTCTGGTCCTTGCACAATCGCTTCAGAAAGCTTGGGAGTTAGAGCAAACACATAAAATACCATAAGCCCGTGCTTGAGTCTAACCAAGCTAGAAAAATAAATTAAAATGAAAAGAAATAAAATACAATAAAATTCAAATAGAGGGATTTGTATTTATTGGAGTTCAATTCGGTGGATTGGAGGTCAAAAATGTATTTCGGGGGTCGAAACGGTAGCTTCCGCCGCCAGAGCTCTTAAGAAACACTCACGTCCGAGCGAGATCACCAGCATGTTCGGGAGGCAAAACAAATTCTGTTAGCGAATTCAATTGAGTTTTAACTGAAAGACGAAGAAGAGTGGGTTTAGGGCTCATCAGGCTTAGGGGAGGTCGCCCGCGATACTACGGTGAGCGAGAGTTCAGTTGAGTGGTTCTGGTGGGTATCTGGGAGTGGCGCAGAGCTCTCTATGATGGCAGATGAGCTTTAAAGGCAAGGTGAGGCGGTGGAAACAAGAAGGTGGTTTGGCGTCACCTACATGTGGAAGAGAGAGGGAGAGTAGAGCTCAGCCGGGAGTGAAGGCGCGCAGGTGAGGTGGCGTACGATATTTGCAGGAGTTGGCAAGGCATGACGCAACTGGTACGGAGTGGTGCGCGCGTCGGGGAGGGAGGCGGCAGCGAGCTATGGTGGGAGAGTGCCCGATCAACTGGCGCACCAAGCGAGGAGAGTGAGCAGGGGATTGGGTGGCTGGCAGGTGGGGTCTTAGCATCAGCGTGGAGCAGGGCAGGTGTGAACAGGAGGAGGAGGCGCGGCCAAATTTGGGGTGGCCGTGATCCGGCGCGTGGAGCGGTAGAACAGAGAGGCGGTGTCACTGCGGGCGTCGGCAGGAGGAGAAGGTAGGGAGGCAAAAGAGGAAGGCAGATTCTCAAAGGAGATTTCCAAATTAGGTAAGAATTGAGAATTCAAGTAAAGATCTAAAAAATTTAAAAATTTTGAGGTTGTTTTAGCAACTCTTTGAATTTGTTAATTGAAATTTCTCATCTTCCAATTAAAAGTTGTTTTTTAGGGTTTGAAAGTTTTCATACGTTGAGTTGGCAGTCTTTCAATTTTTTGATTTAAAAGTTCTGACTTCAGAGCTGAAACTTGATTTCTATCGAGTTGAAAGTTGAAAGAATTTGTTGATAACTTCGATTTCGATTTTGGGGGAGTTCAGAAAGTTGGATGGAGTCGAGGTAGCGTCGACGACTCGACGCTCAAAACAATTTCTGACAAAAGCCGCGTGCGGCTTCCATATGCGATGCGTCGTGCATCAAGTAGCAATTTCGTTCTATGTGTACTCATAGGGGGGGTGAGTCTTTTTCTGCGTCCTTGCTACTTTTTATATTTGAATGTATTTTGTTAGAACAAACTACGGAGAGATGGATTGGAATTGCCGTGTGAGGAAACAAAGATTGGAGGGGGTAGATGCAACAAATCACCCGGATGCAAATTAAACAATGTCTCGAGGGCCATTACCAAATTCGACCCTTCTTCTCCCGTTCCCCAGCTATCACGGAAGGCCCGAGCCCAGAAGCTTCTAGAAGCGTTGCGGGGAAGCGAGCATGGCGGAGAAACTTGGCCCGGAGAAGCGCCACGCCTTCGTCCACAACGGTAAGCCTCCCCCTCCAACCCTCTTCTAGAACGTTCCGGAACCGCCTCGCTTAGGGTTCCTTCCCTTCCTCCGCCATGGACTGGGGTGGGGGGCGCGCAGGGCAGAAGGTGTTCGAGTGGGACCAGACGCTGGAGGAGGTGAACATGTACATCGAGCTCCCCAAGGGCGTGCCCACCAAGCTGTTCCACTGCGCCATCCAAGCCGGCCACGTCGAGGTCGGCATCCGCGGCAACCCGCCCTACCTCAACGTCCGTCCGTGGTTTCCTCCCTTGCCCGCCCTTGCGATTCGATTCAATTTCGTGCTACCGACTCGATGTTTTTCTTGGGTTTTGTTTGTGTTTTGGGGGGTTTGATTTTTGGGTGGTTTTGCAGCACGACCTGACGCACCCTGTGAAGACCGATTCGTCGTTCTGGACGATAGGTATGACTCGATTCTCTCACCCCCTGCAATTCTTGGCCTTAAAATTGCTCCATTTTGTGCGAGTGATGCAGAATTGCTGTATAATACTGTGGCCTGGACTCTGGATTGTGCTTCAAGTGTTATGTGTGGTGTCAACATGTTACCTAATTGTGTGTGGTGTGTGTCGGTTGATTCAAAGATCCATTCATCTCTGGGATTTCTTTTTTTTTTTACATATATATTTTTCTTTTTGGAGATATTTTTCTGTACTCGCAGCGGCATCGGTTGATTCAAAGATCAATTCATCTTCGGGATTTCTGACATCAGAAGTTATCGTGTATTCATCTGTAGTGGCTATTTGCCATTAGAACTATCAAATTCATTTGGCGCCCAACAAATTCAATTTGATGGGTAGTTAGTTGATGAATGCACCTTCTCCTACTTTTGGTAACATGGTCGAGATCCCTTTTGTCTTTGGATCTTCTTTGCTCTTTGCTGACAACTAGTTGGTATTGTTGGCTAGTTTTTGTTTGGGTTATTGCAGAATTAGAAGCAGTAGTAGCTTATTCGGCAAATCTTCTATGAGTTTTACTGGATTTAGCTCACTTCTGCAATAGCATATTTAATGGCATAGGAAGACCCTTTTTTTACCTCATCAATTTTCGAAACATCTGAATGCTGAAAGAGATGCTAGATATGTTTTCTCCCCTCATCAATTTCAAAACATCTGAATGCGGAAAGAGATGCTAGATTTGTTTTCTTCCCTCATCAATTTTCAAAACATCTGAATGTGGAAAAGGACAAGCTAGATTTAGTCAATGCACACCTGTGTTGCGGTGATTTTTTGGATGACCATTAATTTGTGTGTTAGTGTTAAACTGATAATATGAGATTGATTGATCTGATATTGATGCATAAGGATACGCTAGCAAGGATTACTGGATTAGTACTTTAGCATTCACTCACATAGCTAGCATTAGGGAGATTTCTAAATTGTGACATTTAAGTCGTTATCACCTTCTGCTACTCTGTAACTTTTAACATGGACAATGGTTATCACAATACAGAGGATGGTGAACTGCATATCACACTGCAAAAAAGAGAAAAGGGGAAAACATGGTCATCTCCAATACAAGGCCAAGGTAGCTTAGATCCGTATGCTGCAGACCAAGAACAAAAACGGCTTATGCTGCAAAGGTTTCAAGAAGAGGTATAAGCAATTTGCTGTATAGTTTCCTTGCTGATTGTTGTGCGTTCCTTTTTCTTTGTACTCAATCACTCTTCACTTTTGGATCGCAGTACATTTGAACAATTATTTTCTCAATTCTGCATGCTTATATGTGGTAAACACGAAGAAGGTGGATGTAGTGGAGCTGAGTGGGAGCCGAAACAAACTAACTTAAAATGTGAACAAAGTGGGAAATGCCTGGTCTAGTGGTCCCAAGGTAGGCAAGACTACCAACAAAGTGACGGTATCGAGCGGGGTCCTCAAGGGGCTCACTATTAGTGAGACAAGCACGAGTAAGAAGATCATGAATATACTTCTCTTGAGAGAGGTAGCGACCCCTCAGGCGTAAAAGAAAACTCGATCCCAATGAAGTAACGAAGGGGGCCCAGATTAGGCATCAAGAAATGCTTACTAATACGCTTCTTCATAAAAGCAATATAGTGTGGATCATCCTCGTAATGATCATATCATTTACATAAAGAAAAAGGAGCGTCCAACCATGAGGAGAAGTGTGACCAAAGAGACCAGAATCGTGAGTAACTGAGCATTGGTGGTGAAACTGACAGCAGTGACAACGAAAGAGAAGCTCGCAAACCAAGCACGAGGGGCTTGCTTGAGCCTATAGAGAGAGTGGCGAAGGCGACAAATCATACTGTCAGGGACAAAATACCCAGGGGGTGGCTACATGTAAATCTTTTCATGCATCTCACCATTGAGAAATGCATTCTTGACGTCCAACTGAGAGATGGATCACTAACGAACAGAAGCCATAGTAAGGAGAGTGCGAACAATTGTCATATGACCAATAGGAGTAAAAGTCTTATCATAATCACGACCATATGCATGCTGAAAACCATGCACCACAAGGCTCTCAAGAGAATCATCTGAGCGAGTCTTGATCATGTACACCCACTTGCACGTAATAGGAGTGACACGGGCAATAGGGGAACAAAATTCCAAGTGTCAGTACGCTTCAGAGTAGCAATCTCCTCTGCATCGCATGTTGCCACTTCGGATTAGTAGCGGCCTGACGGTAAATCGTAGGCTCAGCAAGAGACTAGAGGCTTAACAGTATGACAATCACGAAGATCGTACCTGAGTAGAGACTGGAGTAGGACCTAGCAAGGGCGGAAGAGTGGAAGTAGCAGAAGCAGGCACAACTAGGGGTGTATCAGGGCGTGGACGGCGAGAGTAGTGCAACGGAAAGGGGAGGCGACCTCAACAAAAGAGCCGGTGGTAGCGGGAACAAGGGAGTCTGAAGACGAAGGAACAGACAGATTTGAAATAGGTAAAGGAGATGGCAAAACTGAAGTGGGTGGAAGGAGCGGAGAGTCAAGAAAAGTCAGAAAAGAAAGCGTCTCAGAGGACGATGAAATGGTGGAAGAAGACCGAGGGTAGTAAGGACGAGACTTATAAAAAATGATATCTCGAGATATCCTCATCCTACAAGTAACATGGCCATAACAGCGGTAATCCATATGCTCAGAACTGTAGCTAAGAAAAACATACTCAACTAACTGAGCAGTCAGCTTGGTGCGCTCACAAGGGGAAAGAAGTATAAAACAGATAACCAAAACAACGGAGGTGACTGTACTAAGGAGACCTACTAGAGAGATGTTTAACCGGAGTACAACCCTGAAGAGCAGATGAAGGCTGCAGATTGACAAGACAAGTAGCTATAGAAACAACCTTAGCCCAGAAATAAGGTGGAACATGGAAGTAAGCATCAGAGCACGAGTGGTCTCAAGTAAGTGACAATGCCTACGCTTGGAGATACCATTCTAAGCATGAGCATCAAGACAGGAGTACTGAGGAAGAGTACCTTGGTCAGTAAGAAAACGACGAAGAGCAGCTGACAAGTACTTACCAGCAGAGTTAGCACGAAGGACACGAGTGATCGAATTAAACTGAGTATGAACCATAGTGGTAAATGATTGACAAATAGAAAGAACCTGACTACAAGAAGACATAAGATAAATCTAAGTATATCAAGAATAATCATCAATGAAAATTACATGGTAGTGATGACCCTCTTTCGAAACGACGGGGGCCGGACCCCAAACATCAGAACGAGCAAGATCAAAAGGATGGTGAGACAGAATCACTAGAGGGGTATGGGAGTTATAACAGCTTGCTAAGCTTACAACCCGTACAGTGTAAGGACCAGAAATAGACCTAAGAACACCACTCCAAACTAGTGAAGACAAATGGGAGCCTCCGATACGACCCAAACAGTAACACCACTGGACGAAGGTGGCAGTGGCAGAAGCGATTGAAGCGGAGGTGGTAGAAAGGACCGACTGCCTAGTGGAGGCAGTGGAAGGAAGGTGCACCCAGTCGAGCTCCCAGAGCGTTGCGAATCATGATGCCTAGGGCCAGTCCCAATCAGAGTCCCGGTGCGACAATCCTGAACATGAGTCAAGACTCAAGAATGATACGACAACCATGGTCAATGATCTGACCAACGGACATAAGTTGCATAGCTAGTTTGGGAACATAAGACTGTCGGAACAAGAAAGGAAAAAAGAGTGCCTCGTCCTACAACATGAAGTGAGATACCATCTGCAGCTGTAACTATGTGAGGAAGAACAGGAGGACTCACAGAGGTGAGGCGAGTAGAATTTGGTGTCATGTGAAACGAAGCACTAGAATCCAGAATCCAAGAGAATGTGATACCTGAGGAAGGTGGTGGTGGCGGCGGAGAACCAAACGGAGTTGGGGTAGCAAGGCACCGAAGCGGAGTGAGCATCTCCTGCTGAACCTCGGCAATGGAGCTTTGGCGAGAACCTAACTAGAAAGAGTCACCAGTGCCCTTGGGAGGGTGACCACTCCTGTGGCCCTGGTCTACCGCCTGTAGCACTGCTGAAACGTGTGACCAACACAATCGTAGACGGTGCAATGAAGACCCATAGTAGAAGCTGTTGCCACAGGTGCACCTGGAGGCACCAGTGCACTGGGAGTTGGTGCTTTAGATAACACCCGAGCAGCTAGAACAGAGGTGGGCTGCAGCTGGGCCGTAGTGGCCCGGCTTGGCCCGACTTGGGGGCGCCAATCTGAGGTAGTGGGCTGTAGGAGGCAGGCGGAGCAGTCGACGAGCAGCCGCAGCGCGAGGTCGGCGAGAAGCAATGACAGCAGTGGCTCACAGCGGGCGGAGGTAGAGGCGGGCAGTGACATGGCGGCTTGATCTGGGAGAAGGCGAGGTGGCACCTCAAGGGGGAAGATTGGTGGTGGCCTAGCGGCGAAGGCGGCGTGGCGGCACAGACTAGGGTTTGGGTGGGTGGAAACTCTAACCCTAACCTTCCTAGACTGATACCATGCTACGAATGAACTGCTAGCTTTTCCAAATGGGCCAAAGGCCAAGTATACAAGGGAGTAAAATAAGCAAGGAGCCCCCTATATAAAGTAATAATCCTACAACCTATACATGTCTAACAATATGAAGCAGTGGCGCTGTTCTTTTCAACTTCTAAAAGTTGCTTTTCGGCTTTTCTACAGTAACTAGCTTTTAAACGGAGTATCTTTTCAAGATAGGGTCTACTAGTTAATTGTAGTACATGCTTTACCGATTTCATTTATATCGGCGAAAACCGTACGCGAGTTTCTGTTATTCTGTAATCTCTCGCACAAACAGCCCAAAAGCCAAAAGCCGCAGCCAAAAAGAACAGTCCACTATCTGGTGTCAATTGGATTACAGTTGGTATGCTAATGCCTCAAGGCAAATAACAGAAATGGCCAAAAGAACTCATTTGACAAGCTTCACTTTGTTATTCAAATTACATCCCATGCCAAGCCATATTAATTTGTCATTTGCAATCTTGCAAGATAACTATGGTGAATAGATGAGGTGATTAAATCAGAGTAGGATAATCCAATTATCCAGATATCACCAACATATTGCAATGTTGCTCAGGGTCTGGGAATTTGGAACCTACCCAGTTTTGCTGGGAACTGTACCAGTTTCCAGCTGATTACTGACAGACTGGCAGTAACAGGCCCAAACCAAAGCCAGGTAGGTCTGTAGGATGCATGATTCACATGACAGTGGGGAGTTTGAACTCAAAATGGTTACTAGCAGGTAACCAACTTGAGTTGGACGACACTTGGTTGATTTTAGGGTTTAACAACTTTTTTTTATCTCTAATGTTGTGTATACTGAATATCGATTCCTCGTCCCTTCCCTGGCTAATGTAATATTAACTTTTGAACAAGGTGACTTTAGGATAAGAGGTCTAGGCTGGTAAGGGCGGTTATTGGCTGTTCTCTAATAGTGATCATGCTTATCACCCAATCCAACCATGTGTTGTGTCATACTGCAAATCTGCGATTTTGCAAAAGACATCTGACTGATAATTTGAGAAGTTCGAAGGGGCGGTTGGGCCTTGGGCATGGTAGCATTACCCATGTTGTCAAACATCCGACAAAAGTGAACACCCAGGCTTTATGGTGTATTGGTCCAATAACAAGAACAGACGTCATAAAGAAAGTTATCATCGTGTTTACAGGTGTAGTCGAAACTAGTAACAATCATGCTGTCTGTCTGCAAGATCCTTTTGAAACTGGATCAATATGAACTATAGTACTATTCTGGAGGAAATCTACTTAAGCCACAGTCCCATCGACATATGTTTGTTCCCTTTGAGTTATTATTTGCGTGTACCTTTTTCTAACTATATCATTTATGTTTTTGTAGAATCCAGGGTTCGACTTTTCGCAGGCTCAGTTCACTGGAACATGCCCAGACCCAAGGACCTTCATGGGCGGGATTCGCTCCGATTGAAGCTTCTGGCTTCAATGGCACAAAATCTCGTTGAATGTTGTTTCTGCAATCCCCAAGGCATCTCGCCGAATGTGATAGCTATACCTATTGCATCTGTAAAATGTGAAATTATGGCACTTTTGAATGGCTTGGTGTGAACCTTGGAAATAACGGTGAGGGTGTGACCTTCTTGCCGATCATGCCAAGGTGGACCCTAGTTTTCCGAACCTGTTTCATCCGCTGATTATAGTAAAGATCCTTGATGGGTGATGTCTTATGAATGTGTGCTGATTGTAGTTGCGATCATCCATTGCTTGTGATCCATTGGAATGAAACATGAGAGGATTTGTATCTATGACGTGCCATGACCTCTTTGCAGAATGTTTTCTACCATTACTGGTGCATCTACGCGGTGTTAGGCCTGTTTGGAACCAGGAATTCCATGTGAACCGAAACAGTGGAGAAATTACGAAGAAAAAAAAAAGAAAAACCAATGGGCCTCGGTGCAAAAGCTGAGCAGCAGTTGGGTTGGGGTGTGGGTAAAAAGCCCAGTCAGCCCAGCCCACAAGGGGGAGCAGAAGAAGCGTGCGGAACCCGGAAATAAGTAACGTGGCAACCGGCAACTCCTCCTCTATTTATGTATCGCCGCCTGCAACTAGGGTTTTCTGGTTGCCGCGGCCGCGAGCACATATACCATCGCCTCCGCCACCCTTCACCGCGCCCCGTTGCCGTGAGCCTGAGGCGAGGCTCTCCCGGATCCAGAGCCGCCGCCCGAACCGTCGACCTTGCCCAGGCAGTCACCGCCGGACACGCGTCCTCCTTCGACCGAAGCACGCTGCCTACCTGATTTGGTTGGCGTGGGTTTAGGAGGAGATCCGCCGTCACACCGTTGACGCCTCAACGCCGTCGACATCGAGCTCCCACTTGTCGGATTCTGCCTCCATCTCTGTACGCCGCCTGATTCGCCATCGATTTCGCCTCCCCTCCGCAAGATTTCGCCCGAAATTGATCTGCAAGGATCCCCGGCCTTCCCCTGCAGGCTCCAGGTACTGCTGCCTCCCCAACACCTCGCCGCTTGATCTAGCCTGCTCTTATGTGTTATGTGCTCTTGTACGGCTTAGATGCTCTGTGCTTGTGTTGTCTGCCTGCCGATTCTTCCTCTTGCTGCCTGCTTGTGTGGGCTAGGCGCTAGCCGGGGGTCTGCCGCCCGACTAGCGCCTAACGCCTTGGTGAACACTGG
Source organism: Dendrocalamus latiflorus (assembly GCA_017311315.1). Lineage (NCBI taxonomy): Eukaryota > Viridiplantae > Streptophyta > Magnoliopsida > Poales > Poaceae > Dendrocalamus > Dendrocalamus latiflorus. The sequence goes on along the minus strand of CM029637.1, from coordinate 16,393,116 downwards.
TGGCATCGATAAAAAAGTTCGCGTGTTGTGGGGATCTTTTTGTCCACTCATCTTTGACCATTCAAGAGTTGTAAAACTATACTTTGATCATTTGCGAGTGCTACAACCCTACAAAATTAAAAAGTGGATTGGATATGTTGAAATATTTAGGATTACATATTCCAAGGAGGATAAGTTGGCTAATGAGGTTGGTATAGATTATAGAAGGGTATGATAGTCTACGTTACTGTGCTTAGGTATGGAATACTACTACTAGATAGAGTTTGCCCTTGAACCACATTCCCATTGCTTTAGTGATCATCACATTTTTTGTCAATTCAGATGGGTTTCTAAACTTTTATATCTTGCCACTCGAAGTGATATGGATTTTAACTTCATGTATTGAGATTCATTTACAATTTGCTTATCTTGATTGCTTATATTCATTGACTTATAGTTTGTACTTTATGCTTCCAAGTATAATTCTCTTATCAATACTTTAATTTCTACATGGTGTATAACAGTGACGTTCCGTTGTACATCTGGACGTAGGAGTTTCTGTCAATAACTGGACATCATTGATCAATGGATTCCCAGAGGAGCTGTCTTTTGATCACTTACTCTCCAGATATCATAGATGGGACTCCTTTGTATGTTTCGTCTAATTGCTTGCCTGTAAAAGCTTGCAAATACGAACCTGCTGGTCATTCATTCCATGCTGCGGCACTGAAGCTCCTTGGTCTTGAGGAGCAAGAAGACTCAGAAACTGATGATCGTAGTGTGTCATCAGATGACAAAAGCCAAGACTTTGCTGCTGCTTCTGATACCTTTAGCAGCAAAGGAAAGAAGAAGTCCGCTTCTGGAAGTCAACAGCAAGATCACTATGCATTGCTTGGGTTGGGGCACATACGGTTCTTGGCCACTGAAGATCAAATTCGGAAGAGTTACCGTGACATGGCTCTTAAACATCATCCAGATAAGCAGGCTGCTCTTATTCTTGCTGAGGTAACTGAGGAAGCAAAGCAAGCAAAGAAGGATGAGATAGAGAGCCATTTCAAGGCCATTCAGGAAGCATATGAGGTCCTCATAGATCCTACAAAGAGAAGGATTTTTGACTCAACCGATGAGTTTGATGATGATATCCCAACAGACTGTGCCCCACAAGACTTCTTTAAGGTTTTTGGCCCAGCCTTCATGAGAAATGGACGATGGTCTGTTAGTCAGCCTATTCCCTCTTTAGGAGATGATGCTACTCCTCTAGGGGAAGTCGATAAGTTCTACAATTTCTGGTACAACTTCAAGAGTTGGAGGGAGTTTCCAAATGAAGATGAGTATGACTTGGAGCAAGCTGAGTCTCGTGAACATAAGAGATGGATGGAGAGGCAGAATGCGAAGCTACAAGAGAAGGCCAAAAAGATAGAGTACGCGCGGGTACGGACTCTTGTTGACAACGCTTACAAGAAAGACCCAAGAATTCAAAGGAGAAAGGAGGAGGAGAAGGCTGAGAAGCAGAGGAGAAAGGAAGCGAAATACATGGCCAAAAAATTGCAGGAAGAGGAAGCTGCAAGGGCTGCAGAAGAGGAAAGGAAGAGGAAAGAAAAGGAGGCTAAGAAAGCTGCAGAAACTGCCCTCAACCAGAAGAAGTTGAAGGAGAAGGAGAAGAAGCTGCTACGTAAAGAGAAAACCCGTCTGCGCACTCTTGTGGCACCGGTAGTTACGGAGAACTACTTTGGTCTGTCAGAGGATGACGTCGAAACAGCGTGCGCATCACTTGATATGGAACAACTGAAGAAACTCTGCGATAGTATGGAGGATAAGGAAGCAGCTGAAAAGGCTAGGTTGCTGAGAGGTGCACTGAGCAAAGAAAGCTCCTCAAATACCAGGGAAGAAAAGAAAATTCAAGCAAATGGTGTGGAGGGTTCTAACCCAAAATCCACATCTGTTGGAGAAAAAGTTGCACAGGGCAGTGCACTAAGCAGCTATGAGAAAAAAGATAGACCATGGGGAAAGGAAGAGATTGAGATGCTAAGGAAAGCAATGCAAAAGTATCCAAAGGGAACTTCCAGGAGATGGGAGGTTGTTTCTGAGTTTATTGGAACTGGCAGATCTGTTGAAGAGATTCTGAAGGCCACAAAGACTGTTCTGCTGCAAAAGCCAGACTCTGCTAAAGCTTTTGACTCTTTCCTTGAGAAACGCAAACCAGCGCAATCCATTGCATCGCCTCTTTCCACAAGAGCTGAAGCAGTTGGTTTGTCAACTGAGGGAGCTGGAACTGCATCATCCAAGGCAGCTGCACAACCTGCGAGCAGTAAGACAGACAATGAGAAAGTTGGTGTTGATAATGTCCCAAATGGAGCACCTTCAGTGACAGAACAAGATGCTTGGTCAGAGGCACAGGTGCTGGCTCTTGTTCAAGCTTTGAAAGCATTTCCCAAAGATGCAAGCCAAAGATGGGAGCGTGTGTCTGCTGCTGTCCCAGGTAAAACTGTGGTGCAGTGCAAGAAAAAGGTTGCGGCAATGAGGGAGAATTTCCGGAGCAAGAAAAGTGCGGAGTAGTACAGGCAAGTGTCATCGGATGTACTTTTTCTGTGATTAGTAGCTGAGAAAAGCTAGTCTTTGAACAGCAATATTCTTAATAGATTGAGCATCATATCTGGTGACTTCTGCTGACGGTTTTGCTGGCAAACCTGTGTGCCACCAGTGGTAACTGTAATTTTGTTGCGGAGCTCCGAGAACTCCCATTCATCCTTAGCCAGTGTTGGCATTTTGCTTATACAAGTTTGGGTCTGCCAAGGAAGGAAGAAGTTGCCTACTGTTTATGGAGTAACGATTGGCCTTTTGTGACCGTAGTATTCATGGACTTCATTTGGGCTGACTCCTGGGGTTGTCTTTGTTAGAAAGGCATTGAAATATTGCCCTCCATTGGTGTAATGATATGATCTGGTCTGGCACAGGACAATGTAGAGAACCACAGCGGCTTTCATTTATCAATTAAGATAGAAATATTTGTTACAACCTGAAATCTTCATCTATTGAAGTGACCATCATTTTTGCCTAATCAAACTTTCTAGGGTGCTTATTCATGTCTTTATTGTAATGCCTTTAGTGCACATCTCACATAATATCCATTCTCTCTCTTTTATCTATTGCCAATTTTGCGAGAAGATGGTTAACCATTTGGAGGATATCTGGGCGTCATTGCTGTTACTGTTATCTTTGAATATTTGTTGGTGTCTTTTGAATGCTATGCTTGAGTATTTCATGCGATATTTTCCTACTCATAAAATTTGGTCATAAGGCAAGGCCATTCTTTCCTCATGTTCAGAAGTTCGTATTTTCCATGTGTAAATCATGAAGTCTATTCTATGCTTGATGTTCACATGATGTTGGCAGTATTAGCCTATTATTTTCCAGTTTCACTCGACGTCTACTAGTATTAAATTATTATTTTGTTCCCCCTTTTATCCTTCGGCATGATTTTGGCATTGTCTTACAAATCCAATGACCATGTGAACACAATTGATGTAAAGCGATATATAATATATGTTCCCCCTTCTTGAGTTATGGCCATCACTCCTTTCCATTTTATGTGCATGAGAAGAGGTGAGGGAAGAAACAGAAAAATGTGTGATATTTGTATGCATGAACTGCATTGTGCAAGGAGCGGCAGCACATCCTAGAGGTGCTCCACTGCCCTCTGCTGTCTTGAGTAAAGTGGCTATGACAGCTGGAGTTGCTGTTGACTCAAGACATGGAAGCTGCTCTCGGCACCAGACGGTACTGCCGGGATGGCCCTGCACCTTATGGACTCCAATAAGTTTTTTATACTCAGGTGAATCTATCTGCATAAGTTGCATTGCTGCTTTATTTCTTTGGTTCTGCGACTTTGCCCTGCACTTTATTTCTTTGGCTTCGTCCTTCCCCACCTCCCTCCTTTGCTTGGCCACCGCTCTGTGCATGCTCCATATGGCACGGTGGTCAAAGCTACCGACCATTGCGGTCGAAGCTACGACTACCGACTGCAGCGGTTGAAGTTACCGATCACCGACCGCAGCGGTCGAAACTATCGATCGTAGCGGTTGAATCTATGACTACCGACCGCGGCAGTTGAAGCTACCGACCGCTCGGCTTTGAGTGGGGGGGGGGGGGGGGGGAGAAAAGGAGACGGGAGATGACGCTTGCACAGAGAGATTCGTGCGGAGATGTGGAGGCCATCCGACGGTGTCCCCATCGAGAAGAAATGGTGTCAGACCTCAGAGGAGTTCCTTCCCTCCACGCGACTCACGCATGATGACGTTTGTCCAGCGCGTCCATGTCAGCAAATTAGCCATCGGGACGGTTGCAAGGATGTGCGACTGACTAGTGGGTTTAGGAATTAGGGTGTGTTTGGTTGAGCTGTGGCTTCTGAAAAAGCTACTGTGAGCTGTGGGCTGTGGAAAAGCTGCTGTAGGTTGTGAGCTGTGGAAAAGCTGTAAGCTGTTTGATTCAAACAAGTATAAACTTACCTCCTATCTCTATTTTCCTTGAAACAACTGTGAAACAACTCTCTATTTTCACCATTTCAAAAAGCAGAAAGCCAAAAGCCAAAAGTAGGGTCCAATGTGCTTTCAAAACTGTACTACCCAAAAGTAGCTACTTCTGAAAAAGCAGCTTCTGGTTTCCACCCCTTTGGTTGACTTTTGGCTTTTTGGAAGCAAAAGTAGCTCCCAAAAGCTCAACCAAAGGCACCCTTAGGATGTTAGGTCATATAGCATATGATAGGGGTGTGGTTTCGTTAACTGTTTTATCAAAGTAACTGTGGTCATGTGATATATTTTGTTTTGAACGGGCAACGCGATATATGCTATTAAAAGTTCTATGGTTGTTTTGGCCTTCGTTTTGGCCTCTATGAATCGTTTTTTTACGGTAGATAGCTTTTTATGGTATCTATATTTCAAATATAGTATCTTTTAAAGTGAGATCTACTAATCAATTGTAGTACACATTGAATTAGTCGATTATACTATAAAAGAATATGCGAAAAATAGAAAAGACAAAAAAGAAAACAAACTAAAAAACTAAAAAAAGACGAAATTAAAAAACTAGAAGTCAAATCAAAAGCTGAAACCCAAAAGCCGGCCTGCATCAAAAGGTATCTTCATTTGTCTGTTTTGTGCAGGATATAAATGAGACATCAGCACACCTTGGGTTTTCCTTTGAACTAAAAACTGACACAGAATTCATCCCAAAGCTTGCAAAATTTGTGTATTGGTGTCTTCCGGGCTTCTGGCTTACAAATACCAAGGATAATAGACGAATATATTCTGTTTATGCGTGCTCGTGACAAACAATACGGCAAGTAGTGCACTGACAAGAAAAACACATTGGGGTTTTAGTAACCCGTGAGCACTCACCATTTGACATTCTGGTGAACAATTTTCTACCAGCCACTAGATTCATATCAGATGGGAGTCAATGGTGGTCGGTGAATTGAGAGGTGAGCAGATGCGCGGGCTAGCTCGTTTGTTTTTTTTTGGAAGCCATCCTTGCATGCATACTTGCCTGGGCGACACGTCAGATCGGTGCAGCCCCTCCACGCGACTCACGCATGATGACGTTTGTCCAGCGCGTCCATGTCAGCAAATTAGCCACCGGGACGGTTGCAAGGATGTGCGACTGGCTAGTGGGTCTAGGATGTTAGGTCATATAGCGTATGATAGGAGTGTGGTTTTGTTAACCGTTTTATCAAAGTAACTGTGGTCATGTGATATATTTTGTTTTGAACGGGCAATGCGATATATGCTATTAAAAGTTCTATGGTAGTTTTGGCCTGTTCGCTTTGGTTTTTATAAACCATTTTTTTTTACGGTAAATAGCTTTTTATGATATCTATATTTTAAATAGAGTATCTTTTTGAAGTGAGGTCTACTAATCGATTATAGTACACACTGTATTAGTCGATCATAACATATACTATAGCGACTTCATTTATATCAGTTAAAATTGCACATGAGTCTCTTCTTATAAATTACTATTTATAAGTCAAAGTCAAAAGTCATTAGCAGAATCCAATATAAACCCATCTCTTATCAATTGTAGGTAGTTTTCAGAAAATTACAATTTTTTCGCTCGTGAGTCGTGGCCGTAATCCTCTGCCCTAGTTCTTCCTATTCGAAACAAACAAAAACCTCCAAAAGGCACAATATTTACAAGAGGATCAATGGTTCAAATCTACCACCCCCACCGCCCAGGGTATGAAGGCTCATTTACAAACCTTCTGATGCATCATCATATTTGGACGACACAAAGTATCATAAAAACAAACATGAGAAACAAATGAAAGGAATCAATCAATCAGTAGGGAACTGGCCCTCGCAATTTGTTAGCAATATGCAAATCGGTGGTCGATGTTTGTTGGTGGGTAATTCTGAAGAAGCTTGAGGTTTGCAGGTGAAATCACCAGCCAAGAGCCGCCTTCGAACGAGAATTAGCATTGCACAGCAGATCCGTAATAAGGTAGCCTGCGTTCAGAACACGAGAGTTTAATCTATAGTGCCCTCGAAACACATCACACGGTTCGAAACTAGAAACGGCAGTTCCCTAACCTGAGGTCCCTCCGGGTCACATAATAGTTCATCCCACAGGTGGATGCAGTCACGGAACTTGAATTCCTGTGTCAATAGCAGGGTGATCCATCTGAATGCATTGAACTGCAGATTAACCTGGAATGTAAGGAGAGTTATTTAAGTGTAACCGTCTGCTAGAAACAATCAAATGAAAAGAGTTCGTCAGATCCATACCTTGGTTACAACCTCTAAATGCCGCCGGAGCTCTTCATCGTGCCTTTCCAAGAGCTGGGATAGTTCACTAATTGTGGAGCGTATACCCACAACACTGTTGTCAGGCTGCTTGCAAAAATTATCTCGAAACCCACTAAGCAGCTGAACAAAACAGAAAAATGCATATGGCTCTGCTGAAGCCTGTTTACAGAAAAAAAAATGGTGACAAGGCTGTTGTACTGATGCATAATAGTATAACACCAGGTAAAAGGGTAAACGATATGCTCATAGTAGTCAGTCATACATCAACAGGAATTATTTTTGCCTTGCTAAATTTCAGAAGCAGAATGAACAAACCATATACATGAATATGCTCTATAGGATATTTACGAGATCAGCACTCACAACAGATATTGCATCATTTACAGAAGGATGTTATTATTCAGAAATTTGAAATTAAAGAAAACTATGCCTAACCTATTATGAGGCATAACTCTCAAGATCAGGAAATATGACACAAGTTCTAATGTTATTTGTGTAAAGGCTATGGGTTCAAATCTCCTAATAACTCACCAAATAATCACACCCCTTTATTTGGTCAAACTAGCAAGGTGCTCATGTGTTGCAACGGGATCCTAAGCCTTACACTGAAATAGTAATTTCCTTTTGCACACATATCAAATAAATGAACTAATTAGAACATCAAAGAAACACATCAATTGTTGTTCAAAGAGAGAAGAATACGTTTGGACATTTTGTAGTCAAATAGTTGCCATTTTGTAATCCTAAACTAATCAATGTCCAATACATTAATCAAACAAATAAAGAAGGATAAAGAATTGATTTTGGCTGAGAGTTTTAGGCTTCCCGTACTTTGTTTTCACCTCTGTTGTCAAGCTGTGCCCATATGCTATCGGCACAACCACCACCGCTCCCATCAAGATCACATCCGGGGAGCCACACCAAGGTTCGGAATACCGGCGGTTACCCGGAGGCGACCGGGATTAAAAAACCGTCCGAGATGGAAATTTGAAATTTTTGAATTTGTAGATGGTGGAATGGGTTCCAGGGGGCATTTGTAGCTACTTTGGATGGCTAAGCATATGTTTAGGAACATGTTGGGCCCATGGGCATGAGACTTTTGTGATTTTGTCTATTGCATCATTTGCATGTGAAGAAACAAAGTACTCTGCAATTTCTGCATGTGAGGGACATTGGATTCTGCAGCAGTGAAGTGATTGCAATCATTGCATTATTGGGTGTGAGGCTCGCTGCATTATTGAGTCTCTGCATTATTGAGTTTTTGCATGTGGGAGACAAAAGGGGAGGGTGCAGCCTGGCTGGCAGCAGCATTTGGGAGCCTGGGACTTGTATTATTGAGTTGAGGGCAGCAGGGAGCAGCACGCAATAGCAGCAGCACGCAGCAAGCATCGCAGCAGCAGCAGGCCAAGAAAATTTGAGGTGAGGCTTCTAAAAATTCTGTATTTTGTTAGCAATTTGTTGTCTTTGTTGTCCTTGAATTCCTTATGTGCCATGCATGCCTTGAGATCTCCATAATTGATGGCTTGAGATGCTTATATAAATTTGTAATGGTTACATCTTCATTACTTCCCATGTAAGATATTTGGGTGAAAATGTGTTATGAAGATTACGTACTAGATAGATGAACTACTTTAAGAAATAATCTTTTCACAGTGAGCAAACAAACTCTTCCTCCTTCTTTTATGTGTACAACACTTGCAAGTTGCAACAACACAAGGAATTGGAGCAGAGAACATTTGAAAGGACTCTGTAAGCTTAGATCAGGTCCAATGTTGCCTAGAGCACATTCGAAGTTTTCATGCAATAGAAATGTAGAGTTACCTATATAGAAGCATATGATCCTCCTTGATAGAGGCATAGAGCACATACTTGCCTTGCCTTTCTTTGTACAGAAGCATATGATCCTCTTGTTTATTATTGATATATGTTCCAGATGCAAGATTTGTTTACCTCCCAATGCAAGATTTGTTTACCAGTGGGTGGAACCTGTATACTACCAACAAATTTATGCTCATTGGTTACAACATGCTTATCCCACATACACTTGGGATCAATATAAAGTCCACCTGGCTCATAATGAAGGATTTGTACTCATTGATAACAATGAATACATTGAACAACCTTCGCGTTTCTCAACAATGTATTGGTACGAATTGATCCTTCATTAGTGTTTTCACTTTTTAGTATACTACTCAAGTTAGCATTCATTACTACTAACTTGTGTTTTTATTATTTCAGATGTAACACAACATTACAACGAGAGGGCTTTACCACATGGTCAACACTAAGTTGAATTTATTCAGATGAGGACCCTTTTTGAATGAGGTTCAGTTTTTTTTACCATGGATATGCCAATTTAGAAGGTTTTGTTATATGCGAAACATCTCAATTACTTTTGGCCTCATAGTTACAAGAAAATGCTTCAACTTTCAATTTACGGCAACAATTAGTTTGATGTAGTCTTATGCGGGTTTTACTTGTTATAAAAAACTTAAGCTTTTGCCAAAATATCCACCCATAACTTTCAATTTACGGCAAAAAAGTGGAGCTCCAACTTCCATACAAATTCTACCGGTTTTTCCCGGTTTTTGACCGGTAAAACCGGTAACCGGCCCGGTTACCGGCCGCCTCCCGCCCCGACAAAAAAATGTTTGACGAATTTCAACCGGTTTAAAACCGGGATTTCCGGTTACCGGGCGGTAACCGGCCGGTTACCGGTACCGCCCGGCGACCGGGATTTTCTCCGGAACCGGGTTTTCAAACCTTGAGCCACACCACAGTGGACTAACCCAAATTTGTAGCTATAACAGGACACCAGAAATGCTAAAGCCACCTCATACATGTAACAAATGAAGTATTCATGGAAAATTAAAAAAATAACATCATGTCAGTAACTAAGAATTTTGAGGAGTTGAAGATTTAATGAAAGAAAAAATAACTAAAGGAACATATTAACTACAAACAGAGTATGCAAACCATATTGCAGTCTTGCAGAACAAACAATTCGTGTCTAAACTTTTCCCTCATTGGAAAGCTATGAAATAGAGATAATGTGATGCTATTTGTTATCAGTAATCCCTGCAATAGATATGCTGCCACCTACACATCAAGACCTGAAGAGTATCTAGCCAAAGAAACATTTATATATATTGTGCTACTTTAAGAAATTGTATGATGCATCATTGCCATTGTTGTGTACTTTCCATGCAACCATTTGGATGCCAAGGTTGGGGAACATGTAATTCACCTTCAACAATGCATTTTCATTTTCTCGCCCATTCGTAATTCTGGTTTGGGTGTTGTAGTATGAGACAAAGTTACAATTTGTTATGTTGATGGCAGTGGATCTTACAAAAAAAAGCAGTAAGTTACATAAGTTGCGTACTTCATCATGCATTAGAGGTTCGGAGCATTGTAGACACGTGGTAACTTCTCCAAATTGGCAAATCTTGCTCACTTGTTAACTCATATTTGTTAATCCTATACAACAACTGCGGATCAAGAAAGAAAGATCATATATTAAAAGGAATTTATTGTGAAGACATAGTTCACACACACTTCATTAACCTTCAGTTGCAATCTTGAGTAGTAAGTTAAAAGAAAATTTGTTCACGGACCATGTAATCAGTGCTTTCCAGCAAATCTCTTCAGATCAGCAATAAGTCACTGGAGGAAGCTTAGAAGATGAAGAAGTTGAGACGACAGAAACTCACATCCATGAAAAGGAAGACCCTTCCACATCGCATTGGCAACGCTGTGCGATTCCTCTAGTGGGTTCCTTGGGGTCACCACCACCACTCCTCCACCTTGGCACCTAGAACTGAATAGTAGCCCACCTTACCGATTGGTTAAGAAAAAGCACAATCACATATATTCAGTTAAGAAAAGCAAGCACTTGCCGCTGTAGTTCACAACTACACTCATTAACAACTACTAAAGAAGCAGTATGCCACGCTGACTACTCGCTTCCTCTGCGTCACCGTCGCCGCGCTCTCCCGCTTCACCCTGGGCTACCCCTCCCTTGCCTTCTCCCACCAAACCGTCCCCGTCTTCCTCACCACCACCACATCGCTTGCGCTCGTGCCCTCCACCACCATGTCCTCCTCATTCCCACCCCTGACGTCGCGCGACCGACTACATGACACGGCATGCAAATGGAGGTCATTGGGGGGCTTGGTCGATGCACATAATGGTGACACTGATTGGTATGCGTCATTTTTGCATATATTTTCTAGTTATTTGCCCTATTATTTTTTTTGCATTTTTGGATCATTTATCATCATTTACACGTTTTTTATAAATAATTGCACGAATTAGACCATTTTATATTTTTCCATATTTTTCTACAGGCCGTCGTGATCGAGGCGCACAAACAATAAATCTACATAGAATCAAACTGGGAAGAAAATGGACTTTTGGAGGGCCCAAATAGAAGAAAACAACATGGAGAAAGACCTGTTTGCAATATATGAATTGTGGAGGGCTAAATTGCAAATAGGCCAATTCCCAATTCCCCATTGTCTTAACCTTAGCTACTGGCCATGGAAGAAATGGAGCTCGCCTTTGTTCTTTGGCCTTGCCCCCATGTGCTTTTCTTCGTCCCCCATCCTTCTCCATCTTCGATCGCCAGTGAGGTCGGGCCAGCTCACCAGCACACCACCAAGCACCGCCACCTTCTCATTGTCTCCATCGTGCCTTTCCCCCTTCCCTCTCTCACCATAGTAGCCCACCATACCCTCCACAGTGTGCCACCATAGCTCTCCACCGTGTGTCGCCTCACCCGCAGTCCGTCCGAAAGCATTTAAGCCCCTAAAAATAGTTTTGGTAATTAATGACATTATGTAAATATGAGTGTTGTAGGGGTGGCCCCCACCTAATCCCAGCAGGCCTGGTAGAAGGTTATAAAGCCCAGAACGGGCCATGTGTAATGACATAAGTACCCCTGAAGGGGAGACTCAGATGTAAGGGTATAATTGTAAAAGCAATTCCCATGTATATATGTATGGAATACAGGCCATGGGAAAAGCCCAAGCCATTACCATCACTTACTCCCAACTCTCCACTACCATCTCTCTCTCTGTTTGGTCTGTAGCCACAACAATGGGACTAATATGTTTATTGAGTGTTTGAAACGTTTAGTCTCAACTAGTAGTGTGCACGTGCTAACGCTACGGTAAAATACAAAACAAGATAAAATTTGTAAAAAATAAAACGAACAATCAGATTCATTAAGATTCACGTCTCATATATTGTATAACCAAATATTTTTGTCACATAATGAATGTCATATAACGACTGATCCTTTGAGAAGACGACAACATCATTGGACTCACCCACCGACGACTTTCTCCATCCCCACATTGTTTAAACTTGAGGCTAAAAAGAAAACAAACATTTTTGTCACATAAAGAAATATGAAACACAGTAAGGAAATAGGTGTTTGTGGACTATTTTATTACCACATCACCATGCTAGGACGTCTTTATACACAATATTTTTGGTGCTCTTCCCTGAGGCATCTACTTCTTTCTTTGGTTTGACCAAAATTCTTGTCGTTTGTCGACCTCGATTGTGATGGTATTTTGCTACCACTCTTTGTGATGGTACCAACCAAATTTTCAACTATTTTTCAACAACTTCAGAGTTCAAACCAAGTCCCTTGATCAAACCAAATCTGAAACACTCATGCAGGGAAGGACTGGTTGCATACAATTTTTGTTACACACAGATAACCAAGCTACAACCTACAAGATTCAGGGATTTCGATAACCAAGCTACAAGCTACAAGATACAGGGATTTCGTACTCCAGCCCAGGATACATCAGAATACAAATGTAGTACAAGAAAACAAATAACAATACTCACTTTACTAATTTACCGGTAATTGCTAAGTAAACTCAAGTCACTTAATCAAATAGTGAAACAGAACAGCATAAACACTGCAAAAACTGCATTGCAAACGTCTCCGAAAATCAGAAGTGCCTTGTTCTCCTCACATCTCCATTGCGTTCACCAAGGACTTCTCGCAGAACTCCATCACAAGCAGTGTCTCCTTTGTGCGGCCCATGTCAAAAACATCATGGGCAACCAGAGTGACAACATTAGGATGCCCTTTGAAGAGGCTCATCACCTGGATCTCTTTCATGACAAGATCAAGTGACTCCGAGTCATTGCAAATGATGTGCTTCAATGCGTACTGCTTTGATGAATGCAATGCGTCACATGCCATATATACACAAGAGAAACCTCCTTGTGCAATTGCATTGCGTACTGTGATCTTCACATTTCCAATATCAATGGTGCGGCCTTCCAATCCACTTGTACTTTCCCCCCAAAGGGATTGAACCTCCACATTGTCGAAATATCCAGTTCAGAATAAATGAAATCCCACAGCTTAATTTGTTCAGTATGCTTCTCCTAATGCTTCTGTGTAAATCAAAGAACAACAGAATGAAATTCTGATACACGGCGACTAACATGTAGCCAAATATGCAGTAAAAGAGAATATAACATGGGATCGTCTAAAAAGCCCAGATATGAAACGCAGCAAATGCCCAACATTTTGGCGTTAGCAACAACATTTTATATGCACTAACATCTATTTGTTAAATTAGTATACCTCCTAGAATTATCAATTAAGGCAAACCACTTAGAAATATTTCGTCTCCAAGTTTCAAACTGATGTCGTATATTTCTGTTTCTGCATGAAGCAGTGTCTGCCATAAGCATAATCATAAGAACCATGTGAAAACAAGGTGATCCAATTCCATAGCACAATAACCTTTTTAGGATCGTGCTCCAGTAAAGAAGGTTAATCAATGGCACCCAACTCTTAATGGCTAAGGTATTAAGGATAACCCTTTCCGGCAAGCCTAGAACCTAATATCATGGAATAATCTAACTCGAATTTTACTTCAGTTCATTGAGCTGCAGACGATCATATAAACCAAGGGCAAACAAATAACGCATAACAAAACAAGATGGACTTAATTCGTTTCAAGCAACTGTGCAATCCAACAGCAACTAATTACACAAGGGCATGTACAATAGAATAGATGGTTGTAGTCTGTAGTACTGTCCATATCATCTATAGAAAACTAAATACAACTCATACAATTGGTTGTCTCTAAGTTGACCCCCACTATTTTCTACAAACGGCATGCATACAGCAGCAAAATAGCAGTCTATAAAGGCCTTATAGACCGTCTGTTGCATGCCGGACGGTTCCTGAGAGACCTTGTGGAGGTCATCCCGGGTTTATGATGAGTAATTGACATCGCTTTAGGATAGTCGAGTTTGGTTTGGGTGTTCGGACCATATCGTTGCGTGGTGCAATGGACTCGGTCGGACTTGGTCATTCCTGGTCAAAGGGTTTAGGTTGCATATTCTGATATTTTGACAGGTTTGGACTTCGTCATGGTAAGTATGATGGTATTTGTGCTTTCATGTATCGAGCGGTGCTATTTGACGTGTTTTCTTGTCTGTGTGATTGCAGGACGTCGAGTGGAGTCGTGGTGAGACACGGTGGACCGGACTAGACGCAAGTGGCGCTGAGGTCAGAACGGTCGGGATGTGTCGAAGACAATGTGACTCGAGGTGGTTGCGAGACGTGCGAGACAAGGAGCGCGGAAGCTTCCCGGAAGGTGCAGGAGGGGCGAAACGGGAATTTCGCAAGGCTGCACAAGCGGGAGCGGGCTCGGTTGGAAATAGCGGGCGTAACGGGGCGGAGACCCGTTAGCCATGGGCTATAAAAGGAGTGGAGGGGCTGCATGCCCACTTGAACACTTGAAGGAGTTTTAGGGTTTCCTTTAGTCAAAATAGGCTTTAGAGTTTGTTTTGGCTTTAGGCTTTAGTTGTTGAGGGTTGTTGGTGGAGGTAGAGTTGTGTTCCCTCTGTGTCCCCTTCGATGGTTTCCATGTGAGCTCTCTGTTCGTTGTGTTCCTCCCAAGAAGCATGTGTGGCTCTTGGTGTTCTTGAGGATTGAGAGGGAGAGGATGAGTTGAGTCTACTTGTAATCATTCCTCTGTCCGAATGTCCATGCGTATGGGGACGTAGTTCCTTGTATCCCTTGTAATCTATGAATGGTTGGAATGAAATTTGAAGTTCTTCTCCCGTGCTCTCTGTTTCCCTTCGATGCCTCATTTCTTGATTTCTTGAGTTTTTGAGTTCTTGTGTTTTTCTTGTTGAGAAGGCCCAAAATGGGTTGCTCTAGGTTGGGATGATTTTCCAAGATCATTTGATCAAGTTTCCCAAGAGCAAACTTCATTTAATCTCAAGATTTCATTTTTGAGGCTTCCCTGTTCTTCAGAGCTTTTCTAGGGTTTGGTTGAATTATTGATTCTCTTAAGGAAATGCCCTGAGTTTTTGTCTGAGGAGTTCTATGGCTATTGCTAACATATCTGCAAAATCTCTTGGCCATAGGATCAAAGGTTGGGAAGCAATTTGATTTTTGGCTCGGGTCTTGCAAAATTTCAGATTTTTACCCATAATCTGAAACTCTTGCCTTTTGGTTTGATTCTCTTAGTTCTCAGGGTCCCCTTACTATTTGGTACGTTGTAGTAAGGCTTTGGATCAAAGAGATTGAGAGCAAACCCTCATTTTAGCCAAAAATCCGAGCCGTGCGCCGCTTCTCCGGCTATAAAAGCCCCCCCTGAAAGTTGCAATCGCGCCGCACCACTCACCTCCACCCTCCCCCGTAAGCAATCAAGCCGAGAGCCCCCTAATCACCGTCGGTCCCCTCCTTCTTCCCGAACTCCGGCACCGCCCTCCCCGCCGATTCCCGCCGTGGTAACTCGATTCACCGCTCGTGAATCATCTCCGGAGCATCACGAAGCTGTTCCCAGTCTTCCCCGCATCTCCCGAAGCTCGTACTTCGCCGGCGACGCCAGCCTTCCCGAACCTCCGCCGTCGCACGCCGCCGGCTCGCCACCGTGCCCCTCCATCCCCACCGACCCCGCCAGAAGCTCCCTCGTCACTCGGGGATTGTATTCCACGCAGCCCCGGAGCCTCCCGACCACCGCACGCCGCCGGCCACCGTCGCCCCCGACTCTTCTGCCCGGCCGCCTCCCGGAGCTACCTCAAAAGGTATACTTACCCTATATGGGTAAGCATCGCTCGGGCGACCGAGTGGCTTACAGCGTTAACTCTCCCTCCCCCTTGCTCCCGCGTCGCGTGTTCGAGCCCCGGCTCCGCGCGCGCGGTCGAGCGATTTCTTTTATTTTTCTTACTGACAGGTGGGCCCCACCTGTCGGCCTGTGCAGCTGGAGCGGCCGACTGACCGCTGGGCCCCACCGGTCAGTGACACGTCTGCAATGAGCCCCTGCTGACAGATGGACCCCAGTGAATAGTACCTGGACCCACTTGTCAGCGGCACAGCAATAAAAGAATTAAAATAAAAAGAAACTGACATGTGGGACCCACTGTCAGAAATTTGATAATATTTGGAATTAACTGAACTGAGAAATTTAAAGGATCATAACTTTTTCATTTTAACTCCAAATTGAATGAGACAAATTTCTAAATTCATCTAAAATCAAGATCTATCCAATGAAACTGAAATCACAATTTTTAGAGTTCATTTGAATTTCTGGTGTTATTTGGTTTGATTTGCTGCTTTTCTTTTTGTACAAATTTTTGGCGCGCGTTAAAATAGCTTACGAAGCGCAAGAAGAGGAGATCGAGGCAGCAGCACAAGAAGCACCAGAAAATCCGGATCCCGACCACTGTGACCAAGGCGAGTCAATACTTTGATCATATTGAACCCACATTTATGCAAATTACTTGGTGTTAAATTAACAAAATGCATGCTGTTATTTCTATGCAAAATACATGCTAAACTTGATATTCTAGTTATATGCCAATGTTTACCTTGAATAGTATTACCCCTCATTTGGAATGATTGAATGTGAAAACCTTGTCGCCCTAGCAAAAGCATAATACTAATATTTCAAAAATAAGTCCCTAATAATATGCTATGCTTAGTGTTGCATTAATACGCAGGGGGCGCTGAAATGCCCCATACATCATGATCGCTTTTAATAAATGAGATAATGGTTTGGGCAGTCATGGTGGGAATGACTGGTATATTTGACATGACTATTTTATACCCTCCAAAAATCTCAACATGCTTAAATATCTGGGCGGACTAGTTCGAGTGTGTGAATATGTGGTGCAGTGGAAGCACAAAGTGAGTTATTAAATGTGAATATGTGGTGCAGTGGAAGCACAAAGTGAGTTATTGATAGACCGCCCAGATAACCCTAAGGACCGAATCTTGTCATGTCACCCGTGTAAAACAGTACAACCACAAGTCTGTAAAGTACAACTTGGCTAAGTAGATTTATCGAAAACTTTGGACTCATCTCACTAATAGGGGGAGAGAAGTAATTATGCAGGGGCAAGGGAAGGCCTAAAGGGACACCGAGTGGAGGGTGAAGTTTCCCAGTCGTGCTAGCGCAGAGGGGAGTGGAGCCCGTACGCTAGTAGCTGTGGGGAACATCCCGTGCAACATATGGGACCCACCGCAAGTGGGCAGTCTCCCATAGGGGTGAGATGACAAAAGGGTCTAGATACTTTGAAAAGTCACTATGATGGTCGGCTCAACCACATGACTAAGGAATCGTGTGGGGCAATGAGTTGATTGTCTCTTGTGGTGAAAGTGTACAAACTCTGCAGAGTCAAAACTATTCGAATAGCCGTGCCCACGGTCAAGGGCGGACATGGAAACTTAACCAGATATAGTTCTATTTCAAAATGCTTTATGATGGGTTGGAAAAGTAAAAGGGCAGTGTAAGGCCCTAGTTTGGAATTGTCCTGGGTGTCGTCCCAGTGTTAAGTTAAGCGGCTATAACGCTGAAAAGAAGTTGCTATATGGTGCAGATGCCATGTAACGGTGGATGGAATCTGAATCATTATTATTACCGCATTCAACATATACTTGTGTTCAAAATGCTAGGTCTTA
Organism: Dendrocalamus latiflorus; assembly: GCA_017311315.1. NCBI lineage: Eukaryota > Viridiplantae > Streptophyta > Magnoliopsida > Poales > Poaceae > Dendrocalamus > Dendrocalamus latiflorus. The sequence continues at coordinate 16,375,377 of CM029637.1, read as the reverse complement.
AGGATTTTTATATAATTGTATTCAAAAGCACTCTTCGCAAAAGAAAATAAACCTAAGCCATCATTTGGTTAGCCATACATGTTATATACTGCATTCTGTGTGTTGATTCGCTGAGCACGGGGTCGGAGTGCTCACGCTCGCTTTGCGGCAAAAATCCAGAAACAGGAGCGCAAGACCACTACGCCTACGAGGAAGCTCCCGCTACGGAGGAGAAGAATGACGAAGGAAACTAAGGCGTAGGCTTCGCTATTTAGTCATGGACAAGTAGACATATGGCGTTGTGTGCACGTATGTTACTAGTTAGCTGGTGACATATAATGCACACAGTACCTTCCAGTCGCTTGCCTGTGGATTTGGGTTTGCTTTTGCTGTATTTCCGCTGTGCGTATTTGTAATAATGACATTTGGCCTAGTCGGCCCCTTTTGTAAACTATCACCCGATGTGGTGTATTTCAATTCATGTAATATAATGGATGATTATGCATGAAATGATTCAGCAATGTACCTGTGTCCACTAACTACTGATCCAGGGATTAGTGAAGTGAAACACAGTAAGATTCAGATTGAAAAATCTGGGTCTGACAACGCTGGTATCAGAGCATACGACTGCAGGGTAAAAGCCGTAGAATGGTCGTTAGAAAAACCTTAGGGTGGTAATTTCTAAAAATACAAAAAGCATTTATAAAAAAAATATAGCGTATTATTGCTACCCGTACCCTTCCTAGTTCTACGCCCCTTCACTTTTTCAATTGATTATTTTAAAGCGTTACTAATGCAAAGTAATTGCTTTCACAGATGGCAGGAGAAGAAGGCAATTGGGATTACGTCGCTCATGGAGTTTATGAGGGCGTATTCGCAAGAATCCTGCGCAAGCTCCTCCACTACCTGGAATACCCGGAGCAGCCCATTTATCGTGGGCGTCAGACATCTGCAGGAGGGGTGTACTGCTGGATGTTTGAAGTGTTCATCTTCCCGAAGAGCGAACATGACCCACCACACGTCTTCCAGACAGAACACCCAAGAAGCACCCGGTCTGCCGCACTTCAGGATGCTGCTCGTCTCGCCGCCGCCCGACTCTGCGACATCTACCAGATCTCCCTACTCCGCACACCCTTCTGCTTCTACCCTTCACGCAGGGAGGGTGTACGCCACAACGAGACCTACCTGCCGGTTAATGAGGATGATCCAAGGCTCACCCACCAAGTTGATCTTACCAGAGCCATGGGAGCAGCTCACACTGCTGCACTGGAAGAGATGACCGCCCTCCGGATGCACCTAGTTGCCCGGCATACCGAGGTGGCAACCCTTCGTGACCAGCTCGACCAGTGCCAGCAGGCACTGGCAGCCGCCAAGGCAGAAGCCACAGCAGCTCAGGCACAGCTCCATCAACCTCTCGCTCCGTTGGCAGCACCAGCACCTCCTTCAGTGAGATCAGGACCCCGCACACGGCTAACTGCGCGCAAGAGCGTGCGACCCCCAAGTCTCCAGTCTGCACTTCGACGTAGAAGGCCTCCACCAAGTCACAGTCCTCCACGAGCTCCTTCAGGCGCCGATGACTCCGACCCATCGGAGTTTAGTGGCAGTCGATCCCGCTCCAGATCGCCAAACTACGACCCCTCCGTCAGTGGTGATCGCTACGCGGCATAGTAGTGGAAGTGTTGTCCTGTCGTGCTTGTAGTTTAGATGTTGCAGCAGCCCGGTTATATTGTAGTTACGGTCAAGTGAACTCTAGCTACTATGTTATTGTAAGCCCAGCCTGGGAGGCTGGCTATGTGAATGCTTGTAGGATAATGAATGGCCAGGCATAAGGCCTTATGTTGAATGTTCTTTTGCCGTTTATCTTGTGTTCTTTTCACAGCAAGGGTTGATACCTTCCATTTGTCTCAAGGGTAGTCTTAGTGCTAAGTTGTGAAACTGTAACTGCAGATGTCCAATCCAAGAGTTACTCGATCTCGGACCCATGCTAACCCTCAGCATGCTGAGGTAGACTCAAACCATGGCGAAAACCCCGAGGAAAATCAGAACCCAGATGCTGATCTCCCGAACCCTCCAGTTAATCCCACAATGGCCCAAGTAATGGCACAACAAACCCAGATTCTGTAAGCCATTTATGCTGGACAGCAAGGAAGCTCTGGCGGACACAGAGCTGTCTTAGGAGATTTTCAAAGGACAAGACCAATCACATTCACATCCGTAGAAGAACCACTTGAAGCGGAAGATTGGCTCCGAGACACTGAAAGGAAGGTAAGGTTGGCCAAGATTGCAGATGAAGACAAAGTGGTGTTGCCGCACACCAGCTTCAAGGTGCTGCAGCAGCATGGTGGGAGAACTACTTGGCCGCCAGAGGCCAGGAAGATGCTACCACCGGAGGTGATACAGAAGCTATACCATGGTCAGAGTTTAAGAAGGCTTTCAAGGACAACTTCATTCCAGCGGGGATAATGCGGATAAAGAAGAATGAATTCCGCAATCTCAAGCAAGGGAACTTATCTGTCAATGAATATCTTACAAAATTCACGCAGCTGGCCCGGTATGCTCAGAAGGATATAGAAGAAGAAGAAGAAAAGGTTGACAGATTCTTTGAAGGGTTGAAGGATGAACTGAGAGTGCAGCTGATCACCCAGGACTTCACCAGCTTTCATCAGTTGGTAAACAAGGCGTTGGCCTTGGAAAATGAGAAGAAGATTCTTGAGGCCAGCCGTAAGCGCAAGATGACAACTCAACGGCCACAAGGAAGATTTATCCAGAAATTCTTCAAACCCTCATTCTCAAGGTCCAATCAATCCAGTGGGTCAGTTCCAACCTTTAGAACTGGTGGAAGTATGTCCCAAGCATCACGCCCAGGAGGACAGTTTGGTGGTACCAACCCCGCAGCAAACTTTAATTGCTTTAGCTGTGGGAAGAAGGGTCACTTTGCCAACAGATGCCCACATAAGCAGAATGTCCCTGTCCGCAGTCAAGCTTCAGCTCCTGGCAGGGGACAGCAGAGCTCTCAAGCTAGCAAAAACACTTCAGCACCAAACCGAGGCACAGTCAACCATATTACAGTTGAAGAAGCTCAAGAAGCCGCTGGAGTCCTTATGGGTACGTTTTATGTCAAGAATACACCCGCACAAGTATTATTTGATTCAGGAGCTTCACATTCATTTATATCTAAGGGGTATACTGATAAATTGGAATTACCTGTTTATACCCTTAAGAAGCCATTAGTGCTTAACTCACCAGCGGGACCAATTACTGCTACCCTAGTATGCCCAGGGGTGATCATTACCATGGAAAGGTGTGATTTCCTAGCAGACCTTATAGTGTTAAACTCCCAGACCCTAGACATCATACTAGGAATGGATTGGTTAGCTAAGAATCAAGGTGTCCTAGAGTGTGCCACCAGAACAGTGAGAGTGGTCAAGTGTCCTGGAATGACCATAAACATAAAAGTGGACAGACCATACCGGTGGGGACGTGCAATCTATCATTGTGAGGACGTACCCCTAGAAGGAATGATGGTAGTGCAAGACTATCCCGAAGTATTTCCCGAAGAACTGCCAGGCATGCCTCCAGATAGAGACTTGGAATTTGTTATCAATTTGAAGCCAGGTGCCGCTCCAATCTCCAAAAGGCCCTATAGGATGACTGTAGAAGAATTGGAGGAATTGAAGAAACAACTCCAAGAGTTACAAGAAAAGGGATTCATCAGACCCAGCTCATCGCCATGGGGATCTCCAGTGCTGTTCGTGAAGAAAAAGGATGGCACCGCCAGGATGTGTGTGGACTACCGTGACTTGAATGAGATGACTATCAAGAACAAATATCCTCTCCCCAGGATTGATGACTTGTTCGATCAACTTGGAGGGGCTACCGTATTCTCCAAAATAGATCTGAGGTCAGGATACCACCAGTTGAAGATAAGAGCTGAAGATATACCCAAAACAGCTTTTACCACTAGATATGGACTATATGAATTTCTGGTCATGTCTTTTGGATTAACCAATGCTCCAGCCTATTTTATGAATCTGATGAATAAGGTATTCATGGAGTATTTGGACAAATTTGTCGTGGTCTTCATCGATGACATCCTTATATACTCCAAGAATTCAGAAGAGCATGCAGAACATCTGCGCCTAGTGTTGGAAAAGCTAAAGGAACATCAGCTGTACGCCAAATTCAGCAATTGTGAATTTTGGCTGAAGGATATCAGTTTCTTAGGACACATAGTGTCAGCAGGAGGAATATCTGTTGACCCCGCCAAGATTGCAGCTGTCACAGAATGGAAGCAGCCTACTTCTGTCACTGAAGTAAGGAGTTTTCTCGGTTTGGCTGGGTACTACAGAAGGTTCATAGAAGGATTTTCCAGTATTGCCAGGCCAATGACCCAATTACTCAAGAAAGAGAAGAAGTTTGAATGGACCAAGACATGTGAAGAAAGTTTCCAAGAATTGAAGAAGAGATTGACCACCACCCCTGTATTAGTTCTACCAGATGTACGCAAAGATTTCGAGGTATATTGTGATGCCTCCCATCAAGGACTTGGATGCGTACTGATGCAAGAAGGCAGGGTTGTGTCATATGCATCCAGACAACTTCGTCCCCATGAAGCTAACTACCCCACTCATGACCTAGAGTTAGCCTCAGTGATTCATGCATTGAAAATTTGGCGGCATTACTTGATTGGTAACCATTGTGATGTGTATACAGATCACAAGAGCCTCAAGTATTTCTTCACACAAGCTCACCTTAATTTAAGGCAGAGAAGATGGCTAGAATTAATCAAGGATTATGATTTGAGTGTACACTACCACCCTGGGAAGGCCAATGTGGTAGCAGATGCATTGAGCCGTAAGGCTTATTGCAATAATCTCATGGTACGGGAACATCAACCCGAGCTCTACAAGGAATTGAAAGCTTTGAATTTGGAAATAGTGGAGCCAAGCACTCTAGCCGCCCTGGAAATTCAATCAAGTATAGAAGAAATGATTATGGCAGCACAACAAGATGATTCAGCCATTTTGAAATGGAAGAAATTAATGGAAGAAGGGAAGTCACCCAACATGAAAATTGACCATGAGGGTACTCTACGATATGGAACTCGTATCGTAGTCCCACATCACAAGGATCTTAAAAATCTGATATTGAGGGAAGCACATAGCTCTCCGTGTTCTCTCCACCCTGGGAGCACCAAAATGTATCAAGGTATGAAACACTTTTGTTGGTGGCCCCGTATGAAAAGAGACATTGCAGAGCATGTAGCATGCTGTGATGTGTGTCAGAGAGTGAAGGCAGAGCATCAGAGACCTGCAGGACTATTACAGCCATTGCAGATACCCCAATGGAAGTGGGAAGAAGTCGGAATGGATTTCATCACTGGATTCCCACGAACCAAGTCAGGATATGACTCTGTATGGGTTATAATTGATAGGTTGACCAAGGTCGCCCACTTTATTCCGGTCAAGACAACCTACAAGGGAGACAAGTTAGCAGAACTGTATATGTCCCGCATCGTGTGTTTGCACGGTGTGCCAAAAAGGATAGTCTCAGATCGAGGTTCTCAATTTACCTCGCATTTCTGGGATAGACTACATGAAGCTCTTGGCACTCACCTGGATTTCAGCACCGCTTATCACCCTCAAACGGATGGCCAAACAGAAAGAGTGAACCAGATACTAGAAGATATGCTCAGAGCTTGTGCATTGGATTTCTCCAAAGAATGGGATAAATGTTTGCCATATGCTGAGTTTGCCTACAACAATAGCTATCAGACCAGCCTTCAGATGGCACCATTTGAAGCTTTGTATGGCAGAAAATGCAGAACCCAACTATATTGGTCGGAAGTGGGGGAGAACATCATATTTGGACCTGACGTCCTCAAACGAGCTGAAGAGAAGGTTCGTCTAATCAGAGATCGATTACAAGCAGCCCAGTCTAGGCAAAAGGGTTATGCAGACAAGAGAAGAAGACCCCTGACATTTGAAGTTGGAGATTATGTTTACCTGAAGGTTTCACCTCTACGAGGAGTCAAGAGATTTAAAGTCAAAGGCAAACTTACCCCTCGCTATGTGTGTAACATCCCAAAATTTCGTTCTCTGAAAAATTTAATTTCAAATTAATTAATTTAAAGTATTTGAACTTTATTTGGATTTATCTAAATTTTATTTCAAAATCTAAATCAAATTTAATCCTCAACCTCTCTACTCGGCCATCACGTGATCCTCCCTGATTCAATCCATCCTCGCCCGGTTTAATCTCAGCCTTCTCCCCGGTCAACGGACCCAGTCCACAAAAGCCGGTCCCACCTGTCAGTAAATAAAACCCTTTTTCCTGTTGAAAAATAATTCGTCCAGAAAATCAAAATCTCTGTTGACGTCACCCTAACATCATAAATTCCTTTTTCCATAGAAAAATAATTCCTCTGAAAATCATTTACCTTAATGATGTCATTTCAGTTCAAAAATAATTCCAGAAAGTCAGTTTATTCTTTTTCTCTCCTTTTAAACTTCCAAAATATCGTATTTCTTCATTTTAACTCCGAATGAGCCCATTCAAATTTCTAAATTCATCAAACATTCCAATCTATCCATTTCTATCCTTTTCTCAAATTTTTGGAATTTTCGAATTTATTTGAATTAAATTAAAGCTTAGAAAGTAAAAATATTTTAAATGATCAAAATATACTTCAATTAAATCTGAAATTATTTTATTTGGTATTTTCGGGTTCTAAGGTTGTTTGTGGAATTTTTCTGAATTTATTTCGAATTTATTTTTTTTTTCGAAAAAACAATTATTATTTTATTATTATTTTTCTCTCTCCTCCTATTCATCTTCTCAAGAGCGTGCGTTTCTGTCCAGAGCGATGGCGTCGCCATGAACACAACTTTCAAGCTTTCATTCCTTATGAATTTCTCAACGGTTTTTAGCGAAATAAATTGCATTCAACTCCTCTCATCAAACTCTTTCATTTCCCTACCGTTTTCCTTCATTCATGAGCCGTTTTGCGAGAAATTAACCCATGCCATTGATGGACATGGTCTCTTGATCTCCCATCTCGGACCTCCCCCGCCCCTATAAAAGGAAGCACCGTGAGCCCCTCCTCATCCTCACTCAACCCCGAAAATATCAAGTCCCCACTCCTCTTCTCTTGGGCGCAATCGGAGTTTTTCTTTTGTGTTCCAAGCGGTGTTCTTCGGCTTATTGCGCCTCGTCCGGTGGAGCCCCGCCACTTTTGAGCACATCCTCGGATTCGCCTCATCGCGTTCTACGCGGTGCTCACCTCTCCTTCGCCGGAACTTCGCCGGAGCACCGTCGCTACCGTGGGCTATAGCGCGTCGTCGTTCCTCGCGTCGCCACCGGCCGTCCGTGCATGCCCGACCAAAACCAAGGTGAGCATCACGTTCCCCACGCTCTACTCTTCGTTTCGCCGCAAACCCCACATGCTAACTCCTCTCCGTTTGCCCGGAACGCCGATGTCAACCCGACGGTCGCACAATGTCTTCTCCACCGTGTTCCGCCACCATCCGATGTCCTTTGGCCGAGCCGTTTGCACCGTTGAGTTTGCCTCGACGCGTTCTACGTCGTGCTTCCATCGCCATCACCTAAATATTCCCCGAGTTCTCGTCGACCTTGTCAGGCCCAGACACTAAAACTGTACCTTGCGCGTACACCCCTTTTTGGTAAGCGCTTTGATTTTTGTTCGCGTCATATTGTGTCCTAGCCTCTAAGAAATTTTTCTACCATTTTGTTTAATTTTTCGTGGAGCCAATTCTCAGGAATTGAGCTTTCCGTGAAAATGGCCGTTTGTGACTCCCGACGTCGATTCGTCGCCTCCGGTAAGCCTTAGCTCATGCCATAATTTTTCTTAGACTTGCCTCACTGCGTTCTACGCCGTGCTTCCTTCCGTTTCCCCGAAAAGCCTCCACAAAATTTCGCCTCCAACACCTCGCCATGGCCGCCAATGGCATCTCGTGTCCCCGTCTATCCAGTGATGTTTTCCCCAATCCGTTCGCGTCATATCGTGCCAAACCATCCCAGATAGCTACCTTTCAAATGGTTTTGGATTCGCTCTACCGAGCACCAAGATATCAAAATTTTCCTGTTTCTCCACTATCGTCATTCAAACGTCGATTGTATCGTCTCCGATTAATTTTCAGCTTAGCCAATAATTTTCCTAACTTCACCATGCCATGTACTATCCCACGCTCACCTTACATCTCCACGTTCCATACTCGGTACTATCTCTCTCCAACCTGCAGTTGTCGCTACTGTGCCGTCGGTGCAGTTTTTCACTCACTGCGGGTGATTGCCGCCGTTCCTCGTCGCCGTACCCATGTCACCACCTTCGCCTCATTGCCAACATTCCATTTTGCCCATTCGCCAGCCACCTTATAGCCAACCGACATTGTACTATTCAAAAAGTAATCCTCGTATTTTGTTATCATTTCATGTGATGTCCAAAACTTCCAGATATTGGATCTCCTTCATACGAACTCCGAATCTGTTGATTCTTTCTCCTAAATTCATCTAAAATCATAATCTATCCGTCAATATATATTTTATAATTTTTGGATTTTAATTGGGTTTTATTTGAATTTATTTTGTTTGGTTCTTCGCGTGTAGACTACGACTAATCCGGAGAGTTCGATTTTAACGATTCGCAACATCAAGTCTCCGAGCAAGGCAAGTCTCCTTTGATCATCTTGAACCTATGATTTCGAAATGTTTTAATTATTTTAAATTATGTGCATTGCTATTTATATAAAATATTAGTTCAAATCTTAAGGGTTAGTTAAACCAACCTTGTTATACCCTCCATTGAAATTGAATGCCATGTACCTTTGTCACCCTAGAATTTCATTTGTCTCAATAATGAGATTATTACTGAATCTTGGTGAATAGTGGAATGGTAGTATAATGCTTAGTCTCGCTATTTAATACCTTTGAAATCTTGAAAATGGGAAATTATGAATTATTGTAATATCCTTGTTTTTATAAAGTTAGTGGTAATTGGAGTTGCCACTGTTCTTTTAAAATAAACTAAAATGTGAAAATTGGTTTAGATTAGGGTGGATGGTTAGTTTGGATTGGTGCAGGAAGCACGAGATCTTGTAAAGTGTATGTTCCACCCTAGTCAATTAAGGACCGACGCTTGTGTTTGTCCAGACTGAGCATTAACCGTACAACCACAAGTCTATATGGGTACGACCTAGCTGACTAACTTACGATAGTCTAGTTTAGGTGCCACCAGTGGAAAGTGGATGCCAGGGATGGACTGGTTATTCACAGTGAGGGACAGGGATTTACTGTACTCATATGGCGCAAGAGGGGGCTTCGGTTCGGGCGGTTAGCCTACCTGCGGTGAAACCTCAGCGGGTGGTATCTAGCTAGATTAGAGTAAGGTAAAGGCTTTGTGATATTTGATCTGGGTCTCATGCCAAAGGAAGCATGTTGACTTTTAGGATAATTTATCTCTTGTGGGTAAAGTTGTACAACCTCTGCAGAGTGTAAAACTATTCGAATAGCCGTGCCCACGGTCAAGGGCGGGCAAGGAATGCATTCACATGGTAGATTTCTGGTTTTGGTTTTAAAATCAAAAGTTTTGTATTCCGAGGGTGGAGGGAACTCTCGGAAGGGAATCCTGGCGGATGGAGCCAGAGAGGGTGGATGGAACCCGCAGTTTAAAACTTGACCAATGGTAATTGGTTAGCTAGTGTTGGTAGTTGGAACCTTCACTAGAAAGTTAATTCTGTTAAAACATTTACTTTATTAAATTGATGCCTTCGAAAATAATTAGTAGTAATTGAATTTTAAAATATTGCTTTGTGCAAAAGAACTGTATAGCCTTCCTTTGTTAAGCCTTGCATCTATGCATTTTTCCCAAGACTTGCGGAGTACTTTATGTACTCACGCGTTGCTCTCAAAAATAAATCTCAGAAGAATACGAAGCTCAAGAAGGTGACTACGACTACTGCTTCGCTTGTGGCTGTGATGGATTCTTCCCGGAGGACTAGGTCGCGCTTCCCCAGTCAACTGCCTGTGGCATATTGATGGGTCTACTTTGAGTTTACTTTGCTTCCGCTGTGTTTTGTTTGTGCGAGGTCTTGAAACCTCCAATGTAATAATGAGACCTGGTGGTCAGTACTCTTTATATTTGTAATAAATACGTTGTTGGTCATGAATCATTTCTGTTTAACTGTGTGCACTAGCTTTGATCTGGGACTAGTGCAGAAATACACAGAGGGTCCGGGTTTGGAAATCCGGGGTCCCGACAGAGGTGGTATCAGAGCCAATTTGACTGTAGGACGTGACCTAGTTAGAATGGTCGTTACAAAAAAAAGAGCTTCAAAATTTATTTTATAAAATAAAAATTTTATGATGTGCTATCCTTGTCTTTTCTTATCTCTCTATCCTTACCTTCGTCACGGCATTCTTCCTTATCTATCTGCTTGTTTCTTTTTGGAATGGTAATTGTACTCTCTTTCCTTTGTAATTTCTATAGACGGCTCAGTAAGGCTGCGTCTAAGAAGCACCTGGAGAAGCGCGTCATCATGAAGGAGCAAGGACTAGTTCTTTAGTTGTAGTACCCAAGTAAAGTCCTATGATTTTAGAACGCTTATATATTACTTGCTTGTGTGTTAGGTGGACTGTACCAAGTCTTTGTATACTTGTAGTACGGCCATCCTTAAAAAAACTATTTTGATTTCAAGCTAAGCTTCTCCTAGTTGTTGTTTGTTTCTCTCTTGTGTGTTTGTCTGGGATGTGGTTTAGTCATTCCCCTGATCTCTTATCTGTGCTATTTCCCTCTTATCTTTTGCTAACCCCAGTTACCGCAATAGTACAAGCTCCAATTCTTTCACCGAAGTCCAAGTTTGGAGAATCCTTGGAGACCTAGAGTATATGGAAGACAACAAATTTATGGAAAGTACTCTTGTCGGGAAAGCCGTGATAATTAGTGCATGTCAAGTTAGGTAATTTGGAGAATTGTTGCTAGAGTGATATATTTTGGATTTATAATTGACAAGATTGAATAATACTCGAGAATATTGAGATAAAAGGGTATATTTGTGGATACCAATTGATTATAAATAAATCTAAAAAGTGTCATCTTTGTGGATTGACTAGAGATTAAATATAAAGTTGAGCTTGGGAAAGCTAATTAGATCATGGGAAGAGTCTAAACTTTACCTTGGATTTATTATCTAGGATTGAAAGGAGCAACACAAGATTTTTGTTGAAGGGATTATTTGTGATCATTGGAGAATTAGTATTAAGAGATTGATCCAGTAAAGGGAGAGATTAAAAGATTAAGAAGTTGAATTATCACAAACAATTCATGATATCAATTTTGGGTGATTTTGGTTGAATCATGAAGAGTAGATGAATTTTGTGGAGTTAATTGATTACCAGAGTTTGGTGGACCTATTGATGATGAGTGGATACTAGTGGAATTCCAGAAGATATACACTTAGATATCTTGGTGGATTAATTTTATCATTGCAAAGTGGACTTTGATATGTCAATTTGAATTTGGTGGATTTAGTAGATCATTGCTAGGTAATTGGATTTTAACTAATGGGATTAACTAGATTATTTAAGGATGTTAAAATGGATAACCTGAAGGATTTAAATTAATTATGGGAGATAGATTGTCCAATAAGAATTAGTTGAGAGATTGTCTGATAAGAATTAATTGAGGTATTTGAGATCATTCAAATTTGGTGGAACCAAAATGATGATTATCAAGAGATTGATGTTGGAAGACTAATGAATATTAAATTATGGCTTAGATGATCTTAAACTTGATTGATGATTACTAAAAGATTGGATTAATTTTATATTATTTGATCAGAGTTATGGATCTGTTGGACTAGATAATGATCATAAAACAATTGGTGGAAATCACAAATTACAATGTTATTGGATTCTTGTTGGAAAAATTCTATGGTTTGACGTCGATTCAAATTAGAGCAGAGAGTAAAAGTTAATGAGATTATTTGTTGAAATCAACAAAGTGCATTTGTGGTATGTGATTTTGGAATCAAGAATTTTGAAGAGTTGAAATAATTATGTCTCTCTCGGATGAATACTTGTGGAAGTTAAGCCCTTTTTGGTGGAATCCTGAATTAATCGATATGATAAAGGCAATTGAAGTTAACCCAGAGCTTGCAAGCGACTAAAGATGTACCAGTCCGATTTGTTATCGTCTTCCATATTTCTCAGTTAAAGGAATACTTCAGAGCATCGAACAACAAGATAGAATCATGAAGGAAGCTGAACGCCGCGCAAGAAGCATGACCATAAAGTTCCACAAAGTACAGTAGAGCAACCATTCGAAGTCCAGCAACTTGGGAGCGTGAAGAGGACCTAAGAGTCGAGTTTTCCTCTCCTTTCTTTTTCCTAGTCCGTCTGAATCTCGGGGACGAGATTCTTTCTAAGGGGGGTAGGTTTGTAACATCCCAAAATTTCGTTCTCTGAAAAATTTAATTTCAAATTAATTAATTTAAAGTATTTGAACTTTATTTGGATTTATCTAAATTTTATTTCAAAATCTAAATCAAATTTAATCCTCAACCTCTCTACTCGGCCATCACGTGATCCTCCCTGATTCAATCCATCCTCGCCCGGTTTAATCTCAGCCTTCTCCCCGGTCAACGGACCCAGTCCACAAAAGCCGGTCCCACCTGTCAGTAAATAAAACCCTTTTTCCTGTTGAAAAATAATTCGTCCAGAAAATCAAAATCTCTGTTGACGTCACCCTAACATCATAAATTCCTTTTTCCATAGAAAAATAATTCCTCTGAAAATCATTTCCCTTAATGATGTCATTTCAGTTCAAAAATAATTCCAGAAAGTCAGTTTATTCTTTTTCTCTCCTTTTAAACTTCCAAAATATCGTATTTCTTCATTTTAACTCCGAATGAGCCCATTCAAATTTCTAAATTCATCAAACATTCCAATCTATCCATTTCTATCCTTTTCTCAAATTTTTGGAATTTTCGAATTTATTTGAATTAAATTAAAGCTTAGAAAGTAAAAATATTTTAAATGGTCAAAATATACTTCAATTAAATCTGAAATTATTTTATTTGGTATTTTCGGGTTCTAAGGTTGTTTGTGGAATTTTTCTGAATTTATTTCGAATTTATTTATTTTTTTTCGAAAAAACAATTATTATTTTATTATTATTTTTCTCTCTCCTCCTATTCATCTTCTCAAGAGCGTGCGTTTCTGTCCATGAACACAACTTTCAAGCTTTCATTCCTTATGAATTTCTCAACGGTTTTTAGCGAAATAAATTGCATTCAACTCCTCTCATCAAACTCTTTCATTTCCCTACCGTTTTCCCCTCATTCATGAGCCGTTTTGCGAGAAATTAACCCATGCCATTGATGGACATGGTCTCTTGATCTCCCATCTCGGACTTCCCCCGCCCCTATAAAAGGAAGCACCGTGAGCCCCTCCTCATCCTCACTCAACCCCGAAAATATCAAGTCCCCACTCCTCTTCTCTTGGGCGCAATCGGAGTTTTTCTTTTGTGTTCCAAGCGGTGTTCTTCGGCTTATTGCGCCTCGTCCGGTGGAGCCCCGCCACTTTTGAGCACATCCTCGGATTCGCCTCATCGCGTTCTACGCGGTGCTCACCTCTCCTTCGCCGGAACTTCGCCGGAGCACCGTCGCTACCGTGGGCTATAGCGCGTCGTCGTTCCTCGCGTCGCCACCGGCCGTCCGTGCATGCCCGACCAAAACCAAGGTGAGCATCACGTTCCCCACGCTCTACTCTTCGTTTCGCCGCAAACCCCACATGCTAACTCCTCTCCGTTTGCCCGGAACGCCGATGTCAACCCGACGGTCGCACAATGTCTTCTCCACCGTGTTCCGCCACCATCCGATGTCCTTTGGCCGAGCCGTTTGCACCGTTGAGTTTGCCTCGACGCGTTCTACGTCGTGCTTCCATCGCCATCACCTAAATATTCCCCGAGTTCTCGTCGACCTTGTCAGGCCCAGACACTAAAACTGTACCTTGCGCGTACACCCCTTTTTGGTAAGCGCTTTGATTTTTGTTCGCGTCATATTGTGTCCTAGCCTCTAAGAAATTTTTCTACCATTTTGTTTAATTTTTCGTGGAGCCAATTCTCAGGAATTGAGCTTTCCGTGAAAATGGCCGTTTGTGACTCCCGACGTCGATTCGTCGCCTCCGGTAAGCCTTAGCTCATGCCATAATTTTTCTTAGACTTGCCTCACTGCGTTCTACGCCGTGCTTCCTTCCGTTTCCCCGAAAAGCCTCCACAAAATTTCGCCTCCAACACCTCGCCATGGCCGCCAATGGCATCTCGTGTCCCCGTCTATCCAGTGATGTTTTCCCCAATCCGTTCGCGTCATATCGTGCCAAACCATCCCAGGTAGCTACCTTTCAAATGGTTTTGGATTCGCTCTACCGAGCACCAAGATATCAAAATTTTCCTGTTTCTCCACTATCGTCATTCAAACGTCGATTGTATCGTCTCCGATTAATTTTCAGCTTAGCCAATAATTTTCCTAACTTCACCATGCCATGTACTATCCCACGCTCACCTTACATCTCCACGTTCCATACTCGGTACTATCTCTCTCCAACCTGCAGTTGTCGCTACTGTGCCGTCGGTGCAGTTTTTCACTCACTGCGGGTGATTGCCGCCGTTCCTCGTCGCCGTACCCATGTCACCACCTTCGCCTCATTGCCAACATTCCATTTTGCCCATTCGCCAGCCACCTTATAGCCAACCGACATTGTACTATTCAAAAAGTAATCCTCGTATTTTGTTATCATTTCATGTGATGTCCAAAACTTCCAGATATTGGATCTCCTTCATACGAACTCCGAATCTGTTGATTCTTTCTCCTAAATTCATCTAAAATCATAATCTATCCGTCAATATATATTTTATAATTTTTGGATTTTAATTGGGTTTTATTTGAATTTATTTTGTTTGGTTCTTCGCGTGTAGACTACGACTAATCCGGAGAGTTCGATTTTAACGATTCGCAACATCAAGTCTCCGAGCAAGGCAAGTCTCCTTTGATCATCTTGAACCTATGATTTCGAAATGTTTTAATTATTTTAAATTATGTGCATTGCTATTTATATAAAATATTAGTTCAAATCTTAAGGGTTAGTTAAACCAACCTTGTTATACCCTCCATTGAAATTGAATGCCATGTACCTTTGTCACCCTAGAATTTCATTTGTCTCAATAATGAGATTATTACTGAATCTTGGTGAATAGTGGAATGGTAGTATAATGCTTAGTCTCGCTATTTAATACCTTTGAAATCTTGAAAATGGGAAATTATGAATTATTGTAATATCCTTGTTTTTATAAAGTTAGTGGTAATTGGAGTTGCCACTGTTCTTTTAAAATAAACTAAAATGTGAAAATTGGTTTAGATTAGGGTGGATGGTTAGTTTGGATTGGTGCAGGAAGCACGAGATCTTGTAAAGTGTATGTTCCACCCTAGTCAATTAAGGACCGACGCTTGTGTTTGTCCAGACTGAGCATTAACCGTACAACCACAAGTCTATATGGGTACGACCTAGCTGACTAACTTACGATAGTCTAGTTTAGGTGCCACCAGTGGAAAGTGGATGCCAGGGATGGACTGGTTATTCACAGTGAGGGACAGGGATTTACTGTACTCATATGGCGCAAGAGGGGGCTTCGGTTCGGGCGGTTAGCCTACCTGCGGTGAAACCTCAGCGGGTGGTATCTAGCTAGATTAGAGTAAGGTAAAGGCTTTGTGATATTTGATCTGGGTCTCATGCCAAAGGAAGCATGTTGACTTTTAGGATAATTTATCTCTTGTGGGTAAAGTTGTACAACCTCTGCAGAGTGTAAAACTATTCGAATAGCCGTGCCCACGGTCAAGGGCGGGCAAGGAATGCATTCACATGGTAGATTTCTGGTTTTGGTTTTAAAATCAAAAGTTTTGTATTCCGAGGGTGGAGGGAACTCTCGGAAGGGAATCCTGGCGGATGGAGCCAGAGAGGGTGGATGGAACCCGCAGTTTAAAACTTGACCAATGGTAATTGGTTAGCTAGTGTTGGTAGTTGGAACCTTCACTAGAAAGTTAATTCTGTTAAAACATTTACTTTATTAAATTGATGCCTTCGAAAATAATTAGTAGTAATTGAATTTTAAAATATTGCTTTGTGCAAAAGAACTGTATAGCCTTCCTTTGTTAAGCCTTGCATCTATGCATTTTTCCCAAGACTTGCGGAGTACTTTATGTACTCACGCGTTGCTCTCAAAAATAAATCTCAGAAGAATACGAAGCTCAAGAAGGTGACTACGACTACTGCTTCGCTTGTGGCTGTGATGGATTCTTCCCGGAGGACTAGGTCGCGCTTCCCCAGTCAACTGCCTGTGGCATATTGATGGGTCTACTTTGAGTTTACTTTGCTTCCGCTGTGTTTTGTTTGTGCGAGGTCTTGAAACCTCCAATGTAATAATGAGACCTGGTGGTCAGTACTCTTTATATTTGTAATAAATACGTTGTTGGTCATGAATCATTTCTGTTTAACTGTGTGCACTAGCTTTGATCTGGGACTAGTGCAGAAATACACAGAGGGTCCGGGTTTGGAAATCCGGGGTCCCGACAATGTGGGACCATTTCCAATTGTGACCAAGAAAGGGGAAGTTGCTTATCAGTTAGAGTTACCTCAAAATCTATCGGATATACACAATGTGTTCCATGTGTCACAACTTAAGAAGTGTCTGCGAATACCTGAAGATCAAACCCCACTTGAAACCATTGAGCTTGAAGAAGACCTGACTTACAAAGAGCGTCCGATCAAAATATTGGATACTGTGGAGAAAAAGACAAGGACCCAAATCATTCGTATGTGTAGAGTGCAATGGAGTCACCATTCCAAGAAGGAAGCTACATGGGAAAGAGAAGATAAACTGCGCCAAGACTACCCCGACCTGTTCATTAGCTAGGCTGAATCTCGGGGTCGAGATTCTTTTTAAGGGGGGTAGATTTGTAACATCCTGGGAAATATAAATAATAAATTATGGAGTTTTTGGATTATTTTAATTGCTTTTTATTTGAATTGGAGTTTATTGGCTTTTTGAATTTATAAAGGAATTTTAAAAATAAAAAGAAGAAAGAAATCACACATAAAATGATACAACAGGAACATCAAATGAAGAATCTGGAAAGATGATCCAAAAGAACTATAAAAGTAAAAATAATAATAAGTATTTACAAGAATATATATACATATATATATACATATGTATGTATATGTATATGTAAGCATACAATTAAACATAGCAAGAAAATAATCTTTATGTAACAAATATTAGCAAAATAAAAGATATAAAATTCCAGGAGGAAAGGAAGTGAATATATGTATATGTATACCTATATATACACACAAGAAAACCCAAAAGAAAAATCAAAGAAATAAAAATGGAAAAGAAAAGAAAAAGAAAAACTCGGCCGGGCCGGCCATCACCCCGGCCCAGCCCCTCCCCGCGCGCGGACGCACGCCCGGCCCAGCGCGCCAGCGCCCGCAGCCCATCTCCCGCACGCACCCCGCGCCTCACTGCGCCGTGGCCCTCACTCCACCCGCGCCTCTCTCTCGCTGCCCGGTGGGACCGAGCTGTCAGGCTCTTCTCCCTCCTCCCTCTCTTCTCCACGCGCCCGCGCCGCTCTCTCGCTCGCGCTCACTCCCCTGCGCAGCCAATCCGCTCTTCCTCTCTCACCTCACGGGAAAAATATCTAAGAATCTACAGGAGGGGGGAAGCACCTCCCCGCTACCTCTCTCTTCCACAAAATCTCGGGGAGATTTGATTCATCTCCCCTCACCGGCGTGAACAGCGGCGGCCGAATACCGCCCTCGCCATGCGCCGCTTCTCCGGCTATAAAAGCCCCCCCTGAAAGTTGCAATCGCGCCGCACCACTCACCTCCACCCTCCCCCGTAAGCAATCAAGCCGAGAACCCCCTAATCACCGTCGGTCCCCTCCTTCTTCCCGAACTCCGGCGCCGCCCTCCCCGCCGATTCCCGCCGTGGTAACTCGATTCACCGCTCGTGAATCATCTCCGGAGCATCACGAAGCTGTTCCCAGTCTTCCCCGCATCTCCCGAAGCTCGTACTTCGCCGGCGACGCCAGCCTTCCCGAACCTCCGCCGTCGCACGCCGCCGGCTCGCCACCGTGCCCCTCCATCCCCACCGACCCCGCCAGAAGCTCCCTCGTCACTCGGGGATTGTATTCCACGCAGCCCCGGAGCCTCCCGACCACCGCATGCCGCCGGCCACCGTCGCCCCCGACTCTTCTGCCCGGCCGCCTCCCGGAGCTACCTCAAAAGGTATACTTACCCTATATGGGTAAGCATCGCTCGGGCGACCGAGTGGCTTACAGCGTTAACTCTCCCTCCCCCTTGCTCCCGCGTCGCGTGTTCGAGCCCCGGCTCCGCGCGCGCGGTCGAGCGATTTCTTTTATTTTTCTTACTGACAGGTGGGCCCCACCTGTCGGCCTGTGCAGCTGGAGCGGCCGACTGACCGCTGGGCCCCACCGGTCAGTGACACGTCTGCAATGAGCCCCTGCTGACAGATGGACCCCAGTGAATAGTACCTGAACCCACTTGTCAGCGGCACAGCAATAAAAGAATTAAAATAAAAAGAAACTGACATGTGGGACCCACTGTCAGAAATTTGATAATATTTGGAATTAACTGAACTGAGAAATTTAAAGGATCATAACTTTTTCATTTTAACTCCAAATTGAATGAGACAAATTTCTAAATTCATCTAAAATCAAGATCTATCCAATGAAACTGAAATCACAATTTTTAGAGTTCATTTGAATTTCTGGTGTTATTTGGTTTGATTTGCTGCTTTTCTTTTTGTACAAATTTTTGGCGCGCGTTAAAATAGCTTACGAAGCGCAAGAAGAGGAGATCGAGGCAGCAGCACAAGAAGCACCAGAAAATCCGGATCCCGACCACTGTGACCAAGGCGAGTCAATACTTTGATCATATTGAACCCACATTTATGCAAATTACTTGGTGTTAAATTAACAAAATGCATGCTGTTATTTCTATGCAAAATACATGCTAAACTTGATATTCTAGTTATATGCCAATGTTTACCTTGAATAGTATTACCCCTCATTTGGAATGATTGAATGTGAAAACCTTGTCGCCCTAGCAAAAGCATAATACTAATATTTCAAAAATAAGTCCCTAATAATATGCTATGCTTAGTGTTGCATTAATACGCAGGGGGCGCTGAAATGCCCCATACATCATGATCGCTTTTAATAAATGAGATAATGGTTTGGGCAGTCATGGTGGGAATGACTGGTATATTTGACATGACTATTTTATACCCTCCAAAAATCTCAACATGCTTAAATATCTGGGCGGACTAGTTCGAGTGTGTGAATATGTGGTGCAGTGGAAGCACAAAGTGAGTTATTAAATGTGAATATGTGGTGCAGTGGAAGCACAAAGTGAGTTATTGATAGACCGCCCAGATAACCCTAAGGACCGAATCTTGTCATGTCACCCGTGTAAAACAGTACAACCACAAGTCTGTAAAGTACAACTTGGCTAAGTAGATTTATCGAAAACTTTGGACTCATCTCACTAATAGGGGGAGAGAAGTAATTATGCAGGGGCAAGGGAAGGCCTAAAGGGACACCGAGTGGAGGGTGAAGTTTCCCAGTCGTGCTAGCGCAGAGGGGAGTGGAGCCCGTACGCTAGTAGCTGTGGGGAACATCCCGTGCAACATATGGGACCCACCGCAAGTGGGCAGTCTCCCATAGGGGTGAGATGACAAAAGGGTCTAGATACTTTGAAAAGTCACTGTGATGGTCGGCTCAACCACATGACTAAGGAATCGTGTGGGGCAATGAGTTGATTGTCTCTTGTGGTGAAAGTGTACAAACTCTGCAGAGTCAAAACTATTCGAATAGCCGTGCCCACGGTCAAGGGCGGACATGGAAACTTAACCAGATATAGTTCTATTTCAAAATGCTTTATGATGGGTTGGAAAAGTAAAAGGGCAGTGTAAGGCCCTAGTTTGGAATTGTACTGGGTGTCGTCCCAGTGTTAAGTTAAGCGGCTATAACGCTGAAAAGAAGTTGCTATATGGTGCAGATGCCATGTAACGGTGGATGGAATCTGAATCACTATTATTACCGCATTCAACATATACGTGTGTTCAAAATGCTAGGTCTTAAGGATTTTTATATAATTGTATTCAAAAGCACTCTTCGCAAAAGAAAATAAACCTAAGCCATCATTTGGTTAGCCATACATGTTATATACTGCATTCTGTGTGTTGATTCGCTGAGCACGGGGTCGGAGTGCTCACGCTCGCTTTGCGGCAAAAATCCAGAAACAGGAGCGCAAGACCACTACGCCTACGAGGAAGCTCCCGCTACGGAGGAGAAGAATGACGAAGGAAACTAAGGCGTAGGCTTCGCTATTTAGTCATGGACAAGTAGACATATGGCGTTGTGTGCACGTATGTTACTAGTTAGCTGGTGACATATAATGCACACAGTACCTTCCAGTCGCTTGCCTGTGGATTTGGGTTTGCTTTTGCTGTATTTCCGCTGTGCGTATTTGTAATAATGACATTTGGCCTAGTCGGCCCCTTTTGTAAACTATCACCCGATGTGGTGTATTTCAATTCATGTAATATAATGGATGATTATGCATGAAATGATTCAGCAATGTACCTGTGTGCACTAACTACTGATCCAGGGATTAGTGCAGTGAAACACAGTAAGATTCAGATTGAAAAATCTGGGTCTGACAAAAGAGGAGCCGGACTGAGTGCTTGTCTTTGATTGAAATGCTAGAATAGATATACTAGAGAGCACTCAACGGACAAGCAATCGAAAAGAGACAAAAAGGCACTGAACTAGCACTTAAATGCAGCAAGAAGTACTGATGAAACTGCTGCCACGGCAGAGATAAAACAGCAAACTGCTGCCACGACAGGAAATAAACAACAAAACTGAAAATAAGCACTAACAGAGAAGCAAATGGAAGACCAACAGAGAGATCAAGCAAGACTCAAAAGACTACTCCAAGGCTTCTCAAAGAGCACCCTAAACACGAACAGAGAACTAAAAACGCAGGAAATGAAAGCAAAACAAGGAGAACTACTCAAGACATCTCAAAAACAAGATTTCTTAAAAAAGATACGGAGACATACGCGATTACATATGATGGGTTTCTCAGCTCATTTTTCTCTCAATCTCACACTAACTAAGTCCCCATACATGCTTCAAAGATCAAGAGCTCATACTATCTTCTCAACACAACACATGGAGAGAAACAAATACAACTTTCACACACACTCTCTCAATTTCAGCACTAGAGAACACCTCTCTATTTATAGCCTCCACTAATGGGTTTGCAACACACTTTACCCATTAGCTCTCATCAACTCATGGCGCTTTATCCACAATCCACTTCCTTTAGTACAGCTTTGCGTATTCACCAAAATGCCCCTCGCGCACCTTCCAGGAAGCTTCCTCATTCCTTGCCCTCCAAGCCACGCAGCCCTCTCGAGTCTCCGTTGTCTTCGGCACACCTCGACCGTTCTGACCTCAGCACCGCCTGTGCCTAGTCCGGTCCTCCGTGCCTCACCACGACTCCGCCTCGACGTCCTGCAGCCATCATAGACAAGAAACACATCACATAGCACCGCTCGATATATTGTAACCATACAATAGCATCAGACGAAATACTTAAAGCCCAAACCGATCGAAACAAAAAATAAACGACTTAAGCACGTTCGACCTAGCTCGACAAGGTCTGTCCGAAACCGATTGCACCGAGCAACGGCATGGTCCAAACCACACAGACCAAACTCGACTTTTCTAAAATAGATGTCAATTACTCACACACAACCGGGGTCACCTCCACATGGTCTCTCAACAACAGCTATATTTGGCTGGTGAGGTTATAAATACTTCTCCACCGGCTCATGGACAGGTAGAAGAGTTTCTATTGAACATTCTTGAGCATTTAGCATTCACTCCACACCTCAATTCTACATTATGCATTCATTTAAGGTAGTTGAGCCAAATTAAGTGCATTCATCTCTAGACTAATCGTTGGCACTTGATGGATGTCAACCGAAGCTGTGATTCATTCCTCTTGGTGTTTGTCAGTACCTAGATGGCTTGGAGGGAGATTGCGAGGTAACTTGTTCAAGAAGATTGTGAAAAGGCCCGGTGCTGAATTATGAGTGGTTTGGTATCCACCATCTCTAGAGTGGAGGAAGGACAACCACTAGTGGATTGAGGAGCTGAGGCATAATTCGTGGAGTCGGTCTAAGTCGCTTGGGCTATCCTCAATGTGGATTAGGGGAAACCGGCAAGTTTTGAAACACCACGCTAAAACATTGTGTGTCAAATTGGTTATTTCTTTGTCTCTTCATTCCGCACTTGTATTTCTAGCATATTGTGATCATTGTGATTGTCATATTTATTTGTGGTAAACATATACTTGTAGATACTTGAGCTTGTGGTGCCTTAGATATACTAGTATTGTGTAGGTTTGAATTGCTTTAATGTCTTGCTAGATTATAAACTGTGGTAAATTACTTTTAGAAGGTAAGAATTTTTATAATCTCCTATTCACTCCCCTCTAGTCGGTTATCCTTGATGCTATAAGTGGTATCAGAACTTGGTCTTTCATTTATTAGACTTAACCGTCTAGAGAGAAAAGGATGGCTAGTAAGGGGTTCACTATAGGAAAGACACATCTTTTTAATAGCTCAAACTATTTGTATTGGAAAATTAGAATGTATATTTATCTTAATGCCATGAGTCCGAGCATATGGAAAATTGTAAATGAGGGTTACATTTTGCCTCCTAATCCACTACATCCCACGGAACAAAATGGATGTAATACTTATTTAGATGCTCAAGTTATGAATGCTTTATTTGTGCTAGAGATATACTTGTAGAGACTTGAGCTTGTGGTGCCTTAGATATACTAGTATTGTGTAGGTTTGAATTGATTTAAGTTCTTGCTAGATTATAAAATGTGATAAATTACTTTTAGAATGCAAGAATTTTCATAACCTCCTATTCACCCCCTCTAATCGGTTATCCTTGATCCTACACAGTCGACGTCGCCTAGTCCTCCTTGCTCGCTAGGTGCCACCGTGCCTCCTTAACTCTCATCCATCGTCCCTATCTGACTTCTCCTATAGCATCATTGCTCCTCCCCAAATCCCCTACACCGCTGTCACCTGCCTCAACCTGCTTCTCATTAGGGATGGCAATCGGGCGTGGCGAGTACGGGTAGTGCTCGCCCATACCCATACCTGCGACCCCAATTTACACCCACGGGCATACCCGCGAAGGACGACAGGTGAAGAACCTCGCCCATACCCGTCGCCCGCGGGTACCCATTGCCCATGGGCATACCCATGTACCCGCGAACTGAGAGTCACCATCTGAGAGTTGAACTAATGACAGGTACATATAAGCAGTAGCTGTTGCTAGGAAATATAATAGCTATAAAATGTTTATAACAATCAATAGTTAGAGATATGCAAAAGTTTATAACAATCAATAGCAATTAGATATATTGCTATGGCTGTGCCACCTGTCAATCTATATCGTGGGTAAACGGGCAGGGCAGGTACGGGTGGAGCTTACCCATACCCGTGCCCGTTTACCCGACGGGTAGAGTGTTCCCCCATTTTCATACCCGTGGGTAAAGAAAATATGCCATACCTAGCTCCATTAGGGTATTTACCCACGGGTATACGGGTAAATGGGTACACTTGCGATCCCTACTACTCCTCCCCTCTCTGCACCCCACTACTCTGGATGCCACCTCATCCTCTCCAGTTCTCCTCTCTCTGGCTTCCCAGCTACTCCCTTTCCCACCGCCACCAGCTGCCACCAGTTCCTTACTCCGTGCCACCTCTTCCCTCTCCTCTGCGCTCCCTTCACCAGGCCATCTTGCTGGCTGTACCCTCACCTGTAGTCCATCGCAACTGCTCAACTCCACTGACGCTGCAATCTCATCTTCTTCCCTAATTCCTTTGCTAATGCTTCTTTCTTTGGTTATTTCTCAATACCCTTCTTAATATTCTCTAATTTCTGTTTATTGCTTTGCTGTTATTGCTCTATTGTGTTATTCATGCTACTATCATACTGAGATTGATGGAAACTCTGGAATGTGTCTTCTATGATTGTGTGATATGAACTATGATGTATGCATGTGATTAGTGGATGTGTTATTGTACTCTGTTAATTTGTTCTAGAATTGCTCTATGTTCATGTTGCTAGTAGTTTAATTTGAGAATTTGTGCTTGTAATTTGTTGCCTATGATAGTGATATGACCTCTGTTAAAGGTAGTGATTTGTTGTTAGTAATCTGTGTTAGTACTTGTCAAATGTGATTTCTTTTAGTTCTCTGTGTAGTAAATAATTATTGCTAGATCCTTTGGATTTATGATATGTGTTGTTTATCTGTGATTTTGAGTAGTTTCTATTAGGATGAGTTTGTGGGTTAGTGTCTTTGTCTGTGATCAGCGTTCTTGATCTGTGCTGATTTAGTGATCAATTTTGTGCTTGTGTCTAGTAATAATTGTTGGTAGTTTTAGAGATTAGTGTTAGTTGCCTGTCTGTTTGATTTGCACAAATTAGCTAGTCAGTGATCGTTCTTATTCCCTTGTTGTCTTGACCTCCTCCTTGCTTCTAGACTCCCCCTTTTCTCCTTTTCACAATTTGTCGATAGTTAGGTCGTATAGTTGTTCGTAGTAGTGCTCTGTTTATGTTGTCTTGTGCCGCTGTCGTCCAGTTAGCCATCGACCATTTTCTCCCTCTTTCTCTCTCGACTCCCTATGTGCTTTTTGACTTCCTTCTTCTGTCTCACGATTGGTAGCTAGTTAGGTCATCGGTCAATAGTTGTGTTCATTCGGCAGTAGTGCGTGTTCGTTCATATAGTTGTTCGTTTGTCATTCATTATGTCGTGCGACTTCAATTTGCATGATTATTCATCCTGTCATGTTTGTTGTGCGACTTCAATTTGCATGATTATTCATCCTGTCATGTTTGTTGTGCGACTTCAATTTGCATGATTATTCATCCTGTCATGTTTGTTCATTAGATTGTTTAGTTTGTTTGTCAGTTCGTTCATGTGACTAGAGGTTCGTTCGGTTGTTTTCATTGTTTAGGTTGTTCAACCGATTCGGTAGTAGTTTTAGGTTTAGTTTTCTATTTTCTCCCTGTTTCGATTGACCTAGCTTTAGCTAAGCACCGGTAGCCTCAATCTAGTCCCTGTGGAGAACACGATACTCGTCGCTATTTCAGTGGCAACCCGTACACTTGTCGGTGTGTTATTTTTGCACGATCACTGATGCGCGAGTTTGACGGTGGAGATGGGTAGAGGTGAGGCGTAGGGTTTGGATTTGGTGTGGTTTTGGCATGGGGAGAGGGGAGTGGGACTAAGAGGAAGCAGGCTGTTGCCTTGTCTGGGTCTCCTCCCCATTTCCCTTACTTCTCTCTCCACCC
The DNA here is from genome assembly GCA_017311315.1 of Dendrocalamus latiflorus. Lineage (NCBI taxonomy): Eukaryota > Viridiplantae > Streptophyta > Magnoliopsida > Poales > Poaceae > Dendrocalamus > Dendrocalamus latiflorus. The sequence continues at coordinate 16,349,848 of CM029637.1, read as the reverse complement.
CTTCCTCAAGCCCAATTGCTTCCTTCTCGTGGTGGGTATCGCTCTGATCCGCATTGCTCCTGAGGCTCCGCGCATGGCAGCCAGTGGGGGGGCTTAGCAACGATGGATTCAGAAGACAACACGCATGACTCCACCAACGAGGACTTCTACAGTGACAGCGAGGCCGGCCTCGCCCTCAGCAACGACGGGGACGCTGACTACGACTTCATCGACCACCACCGCTCCATCTTGTGGATCTATTGTCAGATCCCTCACTGTCACCTTCTGATCCGCCACTGCGGCACTCAAGTTCCTTGGCCACAACTAGGATGGAAGAGAGGCGGAGGAGGAGAAGTGAGGACTGGGAGGTGGAGATCAAAGGTAGAGATGGAGAGGGTGAGAGATGCAAGTGGTGGAGTTAGCGAGGTTTCTAGGCAAGAAATCAACGGTGCTACTACTTATGTAGTGCCGAAGTAGGCAACCGCCGAGCACGCACATGGGGAGGGAACCGCTGAGTACGCGTGGGGGGAGAGGAGAATGCACTGCCACCAACTCATCTTTTTATATTAGTAAAGATGATTGGATATCATCTAGCTAGATGGAAAAATGTATAGATGCCATTGGAAAAGATGGCCAAGATACCAACCCAACTATGAATAGCACATACCATCAAGGCACCACTGGATACATATCAAAATCAATTTATGAAGTTACTAGCTTGACTAACACTGCTTGTTGTAGCCATTATGCTAGTTGGGCGTTTGAATCTGTATATTGATGAAAAGCCCTCCAATGTGTTATTTTACTTTTCAAGAGCCCCTCTAACTGTCATAGTATCATCTCCCATTTTAGTTGTGAAAACCCTTTTCAAACCATCTTTCTCCTTTTTAATTATTAAAAACCTCTATAACTATCACTTCCCTTTTAGAAAAGGGTAATGATATCGTTCATGCATCTGATCCGAACATCTCCTGTCGGATGGCACATCTAGCCTTCATCTTTGGTCTAACGCACACGCTACACACCACACTAATCCACCTTGACCAAGGCAAGCTCTCATCCTTATCCAGCCACACCCGTGCTATCCACTCTCTTTGCTCTATTTCTCCGATTGCCACCATCCACTCTCTCGCCCTCTCTCCCTGTCTTTATCTCTCTAGTTGCCACACATATCGTCGGCCTCCGACGAGCTACAGTGAATGTCTCACTCAGGTACTCCAACCTAACGTGGTAGTGAGGGAGGGGGGCATGGAGGCCTCCTGAGCTCACAGGCAAGCGATGGTATATCTCTATGTAGGCAGGGCGATGAGGCCTACGAGTTCCATGGAGAGGCACAGCAAGGCTTGCCGAGTTCCATGCATGCCAAGGTCCCCCCAATTTCAGGCAAGTTCGTGGTGGTGTGGGCTGCCCTCGCCCCTGCCAGATCTAGGTTCTCAGTCGATGAGGCACTGGGCTGACGACGTCCTCCTACTTCGAGCTTGACTCCTTGTTGTCATTGCTACTTCCTTCCTCTTCGACGGGTTGTTGCATATGTTTTGGAAATTGTTGTGGTACATTTTCTTCTTTGTTGCAAGAAGCATTTTGTTATGTTGCATTGTACCTTCCCAAAAATGTTGCAGTAAGAGGTATTTGCTGCAATAGTTTCGTTTGATTGTTGCATTACAATTATTTTTTGTTAAAGTACGATTGCCAATTGTTGCACATTTTCTTTTTCAAATGCGACTTTTCATTTTGTTGCAAATATTTTCTCCGATTGTTGCATAAGTAACTATAAAATGTTGCAACTATTGTTTTTGAATGCTAAAGTATTGTGTTATTCTAAATTTCTTTTGCTTGTGATTTCTGAACTATTTTAAAATTTGGCTAAGTTCATGGGTCCATCCAATTTTGGTGACAAGATGATGTTTTTTTTTATATTTTTGTCGACATTCTCATTGTCATTGTGCATTTTGTTACACGTGGTAATTAAGCATATTGCACATAGCATTTATTGATGTTGTCTTGAGGCGTACGATAGAAGACATCCCACCGTCCGTCCGGGTGGTAATTGTGCCCTTCTAGGTGGTAGTCAGGCCAAAAATCCTAAGTGGCTAAAAGAAAACCATTTACACCTAACCCAATACACTAACCCATCAACAAACAATAAATATCAAGCCAATGGAGACAACTCAACGGGTAAATACCAAAAAATTGCAATTCAAGCAGTTGTCAGCTCGACTAACAATTGTAAAAGAATAAACTATTGGGTGGAGCAATATCCACGTTGGCTTTTGATAACCCTAGATTAATTACATCCATATCTAACCATCTGGAAAAAAGAAAGAAAATACATATAGCAAAATTATCAAGACAACCTAACAGGTAAATACCAAAAATGTGATTCAAGCCGTTATCAGCTCGACTACCAATCTCTACTATTATATAAAGAGGAGTTGGTGGTCGTCAGTGCATTCTCCTCTCCCCTCTCTACAGCCATCCGATTTGATCTGGACCATTCATCTCTCTCCTCCTCTCTCTCAGGATACAACCGCCCACCCCCTTCACTTTCCCCATCTCCTCGCGCATTCTGGCCACCCTTCTATCTCTGTCGCTTGCTCTCCAATGTTTAATGTGTGAAGTTGGTTAGGTAGTAAGTTCTGTCTCATCATTTTTATGACTTTGTTGTAATGTACGGGTCTCTAACTAGTTATATTAAAAGAACCCATTGGTTCAAATCATAACCCCCAGCCAGGTTAGCAGTGGATCAACACTCACATCAGCATCTGATAAACCTAGATTAATTACATCCCATGTCCAACCTCTCTACCACCCAACTTTTCCTTTTTTTTAGGAGACCAGGACACAGAGATTACCATGTGCCGAAAAAAACCCATGTAAAGCAACCAAACACACCAACCCATCACCCCCAAGCATCAAATGGCAAGTACTAGAGAATACCATCTCCAGCCAATGTGAAATGCCCAAGGAAACGAGTTGGTGAGAAGCTTGAGGCTCTGTTTCAAAGGTTAGTGGTTTTTACCTTTTGGTTAAAATGGTACTTAGCTTTTTCTGATGCATTCAACTAAAGAAAAAAAAGAGAAAAAATAAAAAACACCGCTATATATTTACGGATAATGCAAAGAAAAAATATTAAGTTAAAAAGATAGCACGTTTTAATAGATTGTGATTTTTAGAAGTTAAAAGATAAAAACCGAAAATTATTTAGAAACGACTGAATGGCTGGCTGGTCCTTTGCCACGGCCCATGGCTGGGCTTGGAAGGCCATAGACAGCCCTGGGTCTGGAATATGAACGTACCCCTACTGTTCCCGTGAATGGCAGAGAGAGAAACAAGAGAGAGAGAGAGAGAGAGATTTGGACAGCAGAGCACGCGGCACGAAGCCCCAGGGCTAACGGCCCCCTCAGCCCACCTGGCCCTCGTGCCGACCTTTTTCTTTCTTTCTTCGGCCCCTGTCTGCTCGCCTCGGTTTCTTGGACTACAAATGCGGCGCAAGCGAAGAAGAAGCGCACCAGCCCCGAGCGGCGGAATAGAGTGGGAGTAGACGGCGGCGGAGCGCTTTTTGTCTGTGTCTCGTCGTTTCCACTGGAGTCAAAGGCAGGCAGGGCCCGAGGGAGGGGGGACCCGTGGCAACGGCTAGTCGTGGCCGGCCTTCCGGGGGCCGATGGACCCGTACCGCGGCGGCGGCGGCCATGGCCACGACCAAATGTGCGTGCGGGGGTTGCGGCTTCTTGTTGGTTCTTGCGGGCTGCGTTTCTTGGACGGTTGGCGGCGGTGTCGATGGGGGAGAGGGTGGGGGGGGGGGGGGGGGTGGGTTTGTGTTGGAATGGTTGATTTCTTGGAAACTCGCACGGGGGTGGCAGATTGGAATCTGCTGGGCGGAACGGTGATTCCGGTGGTTCTGGGCTCGTTTTGGCGGTCGAAGGATGGAGAGATCTTGCCATGGTGGCGATTTGGTAGATTGGGTGATCGGTTGGATGGTTCTTGGGTGCTCTTTTTATGCGCATGCCATGTTGAATTTGTTCTTTGTTTTGCTGATTGGGCTGTTCTTGTTGCAATGATGCGCATTCGGTACTCAGGGCTGTTGATTTTGATGTAATCGGGATACTAGAAGGACACAAGCGTGGTCAAAATTGGTTAAAATCTATATAGAACCTACACGAATAATTTTATGACTTGTCTTCAGTTTGTGTGATCGAAGTTGTAGCCTGTCTCAATTGTGCACACAACTGAATACTGTCTAAAATTCTCCAGCTATTTCAGTGTATTGCATTACTTGAATTCATACCTGATTTCGTAATGCTTACTGCAGTCTCTGGGATTGGCAAGCTGGAGAGCATTGCAAACCTAATGATGCAAGTAATGGTACATTGCTCAAATAGATACCCAAAATCCATGTCACAAACCCTTGAGTTTCTGTTTGGACTTAACATTTCATTGTATTTTTCACAACAGATGTTACTAAATTCGTGTTGGATTGCCTCAATCAAGATGATGATGAGCTACTGGGATTGCTGGGAAATCAAACTCCTCTGAGAGACTGCTGTGATTTTGGCAGTGGCTTCTTTGATATTGGCGGTAGGAAGTTTCTTCTTTTGAGAATTATCAATTGATATTACTGTCGAATGATTTGCTTAAAGGGAGTGGTTACTTGCCTCAGATATCACCTGCAAGGAGACCCTGGACCTGGAGGAATCTCGGGAATCAAAGCGCAGGCGCATGTTGGAGTACCCTTCTGAGTCTAATACATCAGAAGTTAGATATCATGAATTAAGTTCTAGTTTGGCCACAACTGAGGTGGTTCACTAGCACCTAGCTATGTTCTATGTTAGTGCCCTGTGCTATTCTTTACACTATCGCTTTTTTTGCTGATCCATTTCTCAGATAACAGAGATTTCATTGCTTTGCACTGATGAACCACATAGCTTGAATTGGGATGTGCAGCACAATTCAAATAATTTAGGTCTGTCTTTTCACCATATATGTTTGACAACTGCCTACTGCTGTTGTGCCGTGCCTTTACTATTAGCTAACTGAAAACTTCAGCATCAGATACAATAAATTCCTTGTCAAATGGAGCACCCTACCAGTCATCAGATAATTGTATGGAAAATTGCTCTGATGGAACTCCAATGTACTTCAGGCCTGATCAAACGTTGGTTCCTCTCTGGTTCAATTGAAACCACTTTATTTGATTTATCATTATTTGTCAATCATGACATGTCTAGCTTGGATTCGTTGTAGGCCTTGTAGCCAGGAGAGCATTACATACATTGGTGGTGAAATTGGTGTTTCAGGTCAGTGCAAAGCACATTTTCTATAGCATCTTAAACACAAATTTTCATTTGTTTTTCTGACATAGTTTCCAGTCTATGCATGGGTTTCCCATATCATCAGTATTTGTCCCTAAGTCCCTTGCAAGATACCTGTAATGAAATTTTGTTTCCCGTTTTCCTTCTGCATTATTGCATATTTGCAGTTGCTGCAATTTGCTATAATGTTTGGCAGCCCTGTAGTTTGAGTACCTTGCTGAAACCAAAACTTTGTACCTTTGGTGAGCAACTTACCTGTTCTTTCTATCTACCACAGGAACAAGTGACATTGCACCAGTGACAGAAAGTCTCGTAATGCAGGAGACTAGGAAGCTTTCTACACGCAAAGTTTCTAAAGGTATTTCAGTTTGACAGTATCTTATTATGCATCAACATATCTCTTACTTGGAGCAAACTCGAACTTCTAGTTTTATCTATGTTGATCATTTGGCTCTGCTGCCCTACTAGGAGGAAGCTCGCTAATTAAGGTGAAACAAAATTTAACTACTTCTGTAGCATACCCCTTTACCCTCGTCAAACCATCTTGGGAGGAAGGAGATGTAACTCTGAAGGACATAAATAGGCGAATCCGTGCTCCTCCAAAGAAGCCTCCAGAGATTCTGGGAACTTCAGCTTTCTCTGGCAAGCCAGTCATCGGCAAGACAAGAATCAGAACAGAAGGGGGGAAAGGCAGCATCACAATACTAAGAACAAAGGGCTGAGAATGCCACAGCTTATTTATCATCCATTCCCTCGATTGCTTTCAGCATTTTTGGTCTTTTTGTGCAGGCCTCTATAGCTTTCCAATTCTTTTTGTCTCAAATTTGTGCCATGGATTTGGTGCTGAGAATTACTGTAGATGGCTAACTGTTTCTTCAAAGATTCAGCATTCATCTGGTGTATTTTAGTGGCATGCGGCTAATGATATGTCTGTCTGTCTGTCTTCTATTTGTTGTTCACATGGTTTACATCCTTGATAGGTGAAGATATTTGCACATCAGTCATGGCCAACTCTTAAAAATTGTCTCGTTAAATTTGATGTGCTAATTATGGTCTTGGCCTGAGTAACTTGGCCAAATTGCAAATATTCACATGATAATAGTCCAGCCAACCCTGACAAATATTCAGTGAGAGAAAAAAATCTCCCTTGTGTACCTGTCTGTGGTTGGTTTCTTGCAAGTTAGAACTCGGGTGTCATGAGATAAATTTAGTGTCATGATCGACGGAAACATGTATAATTGTTTTACATTACAAATGATTTAGAGCAAATTTCTCAAAACCATACTACCTTTAGCAAACCTATCACAAAACTACATTTTTAAACATCAATTTCATAAAATAACACTTTTGTATAAACATCTCATAAAACCGTACTTTTAAGCAATACTGCTATATGCAATATGCCAAACATCCCAGTCCCACCTGTTTTGACTTCAAGTAGTTTCGCTTGTTTCGACTTTCAGAGAAACTAAAATCTCAAAAGAAAAGGATCATTGTACAGAACTAGAGTCTGCGGACAGTGCACATAGTTTTAGGCTTAGAAAACCGCTTAGCTATTTCAAAAAAATCGTTCTATTTATTTCAACTTTTGAATAAATCAAAAGCTCAAAGAAAAGAACCATTGTACAGACTGGAACTGTTTCGAAACATTTATAATACTGATTGAGGTTATGTGAGGAAAATGAAACGCATAGCAAAGTGCATTTTCACCACGTTTGGAAAGTTAGAATTTCCTTGTGTTCACGTAGGAATTAAACTTTTTTTTTTCGGAATTCCTCGCATAGAGGGCCTATTTGGACTGAAGTAATTTCATAGGAAAAACGGAGGAATCCTATTCTTATGGGAATCCATGCAATTAAATTTTTCGAAGTTTGACCGCTAATAGGTTTATTTGGCTTGACTATATAAAATTACTTCCTTTGTAGATTTTTATAAGGCATGGTTTGACTTGGTGCAAAATCATAATCATTAATTTCTTTGACAATACTTTGTTCATATTTAGAAAATCATAATCCTAAGAAAGTGCTTTCAAATACGAATCCAACTGTATGACTTTTGTCACATAATCTATATATTGTTGGACTAATTGTTGTCAAAGTTTACAAACTTTGAACCGCGAAATATATGAGCACCTTATAAAAATCCATAGAGGGAGTATATCATTAAATTTATCCTAAAAATACTCTCATAATATTATAAATTTATTAGTATATCTCAATATAAATTATAAAAATAACTGCCAAAATAGTCTGTCAGAGATCGTAAAAAATAAAAAAATGTAAGAAGAAAGAACGAATGGAGTACTATTCATCCCTATCGAACATAGGAAGTAATTCTTTCAATTCTTAAGGATCACTATTCCTTTCCATGATCTCATAGGAAAGTCACAGCCAAAAAAAACATGAGCTCACACCGGATGAAAAAATTCCATCCAAACACCTGTTCCTCTAATTTTTCTGTGTTTTTTAATCATCCTATTCCAGTGTTTCCCTGTTCGTATGGTTTTACTCTCTAAATAGGCACTCAAATGCAATAAGACCGTTGGTAAACACATTCAGCTGAATATGCTCTTGGCCGTATGACTCCAAGCCTCATCATTCCTGCCATAATTTTCAAAAATGGCCATCAAATTAAATAGCGACATCCTTCGCTTAATTGCACCTCTCCCTTCCTCGTGAACATGCAGTGCAGCGGCCACTGACACTGGTATCCATGGAAAAAAGGTTAGCTCTCTTGGCCGGCAGTAACTTCAGTAGCAGAACCGGACAAGGAGATAAGTTTCTACTCTCTCGCTGGCATGTAATGCGATTATGCGAGCTTTAACTATCACTGGCACATGCATAGGTTTCACACCAGCATGGAGTGGACCAAGGCTCTTCGACACGAGCAGAGGAAATGGGACACACGGGCTTGGACCTCACAGGCACCACAGCTTCCCTTCCTTTTGGCAGTACGAAAACTTGGCACTCCGAATTAAAACCGGCACTGGATGATTGGCACGAGAGGTTAGGAATTTATCGAGCAGTCATATGCAGATAGAGCATAACTGCCATCATTTTGGGCCTCTTCTTTTCAGCTTTTAAAAGCTATTTTTCGGTTTTTCTGTATATTAACTAACTTTCAAATAGAATGTCTTTTCAAAACAAGTTCTACAAATTTGTTGTAATACACATTATAAAAACTTCATTTATATCGGCTTTGCTCCCCCTAGTTCTTCAGTTATGCTATCGCGAAGCTTCAGTAACCTTTGTTCATGCCAATTATTTGCAGCTAGGATTCATGTGTAAGTTTTCTAGTAGCAGTATTTTACACCTGAAGATTGGGTGGGTTTCAGTTTCAGCGGAGCTGAAATTCCTAGCTACCGCGCTGTTCTTCCTCTTGTTTCAGTGCCAAGCTAAATCACTGGCTGTTCACTTGCCACAGTATTGCTGCAAATGCTTTTGCTCCTGTCCTGCCCCACACCGGAGACAAGGAGGACGGGGCCTTGGTACAGAATACAGACCGTCACGGGGACCAGTCCCTCCTAATGGAGCGGCCAATCAACAGCACAAATCTCCTCCTCTGCGTTACCACTGAGCTCTTATCTTAGGTCCAGAAACAACCAACAGATTGGCACTTGCCTACCTGGCTACCTAAAAGTTTGTAACAAGACAACAATAGGTGTTATCACCTCATATTAATTGTGAGGATAGGAATCCCGCTCACTCGAGACATATTGCACAAACTGAAAACGCACACTTTCTTTCAACGAGGATTAGGGAGGAGAGCGTTCATTCAACGAGGGCGACGGCGCTCGTGAGCTCGCCGGAGATAAGAGCAGGGCTAAGGTAGCACGCAGAATCTTCATACACAACTACAAGTTATAAATTGGACTGACATGACAAAGATTTTTCAGTGTTGTATAGCATTCCATAGAAAAAGAGTAGAAAATGTTGGATTTGATCTAAGGCCAAAACGGCCAGAAAAGGAAACATGGGGAAATCCACGTTTCCCTGATTTCAGCGCCCTGATCGGGGGAACTTTTTCAACTCATGGTTACGGTCCCCCGTTGCAATAGCGTATATATAAAGGATGGGTACCGGCCTCTCCCGTGAGACAACGTTCGCGTGAGAGTCAGTAACCCCGTACAAACCCTAACGTGACCCGATCTCCTACGCGCTGTCAAGCAACGGGAAGACCGTCGCCGCCGCTGCTACAGGACGTCGCCGGCGATCCTCTGGACAATCTGCACCGACTCGTCCCCACGCCTGCATCACGCAGGCACGAGGTCTTCGCTCTCATGGCGTTCATGGCAGACCGTAAGTCTCCCGATCCCCTCTATGCCTAGGTGTTCTAGATGCTAGACTAGTGGATGATGTTATACATGATGTTTAAGGCTCCTAACATTTGGTATCAGAGCCATGCCCTAGTCTTCTAGAACCCTAGCCGCTGTTCATGTCTCGGATCTAGAGGTCCAGTTTCAAGGCTAATGTTTTATTGGCTCGGGTAGCATAAGAGAAGGAGGGGAATCAAATTGTTTATGCAAGCCCTAAAGTTTTTCCCCAAAAATCTGATGAAATCCTGAACACTGGAGCCCCCCCAATTCATGCAAACCCTCAGATCGAAAAAAAGAGGGGGGGGGGGCTCGGGTCTTACCGGGTGAGCTGCCACCGTGCGCCGCCGCTCCTTGTGGAGCCGCCGGCGTCGCCGCTTCCTCTAGCGCCCGGGGGCCGCCGCCAATGGAGCGCCTCCGCACGAGCGCACGCCGCCGCGCCGATTCGGGGCCGCCTCCGCCGAGGCCATGGAGCCGCCGCACGGGTCGCCGCCGCTCCGCGTGTCCCCGCCCCGCTGCTCCTCCGCGCGGGCACACGCGCCTCCGTCTTCCCGGGCGGGTCGCCAGCGCGCCGCTCACCGCCGTCGCTCCTCCGCGCGCCGCCAGTCGAGCCCCGCGCATGCCGCCGCTGAGGCTCCGTTTTTTCCGGAGGGTGAAGTGGGCCGTATGGCCTAGGGTTAGGTTTTCTGAGGTTTAACTCCCGCCGCGCGGGCGTCTTGGCCGTCCGATCAGATCGGACGGCCATCGTTTTGATGAGGTTTTGGGACTGATGGGCCGGTTTCGGCCTGCCGGCTGCCGCGCGCGTGTGAGGTGGCCTGAGCGCGAGCACTTTTGGGCCGTTAGCACATGAATTTTTTGTGGGCCAGTGGAACCGCAAAGGGGAAAGGGCTTTTGGGTTTTAGGCCCAGCAGCCATAATTTTATGTATTTCAGTATATTTTTCATGTATGTGCTTTTCAGCATATATTTCATGCATGTATTCAGGTATATATACACATGAAATTTATGATGTATATTTCAGGCTATTGGGTTTTATTTTCAGTATATATATTTCATGTTTTTATGGTACATCTCATGTTCAATTAATGATTATTTGATGTCTCTTATGAAATTATTAACGGATAATGTTACCAAGCTGCTGAAAATTATTATGCCTTTTTCCGCTGCGTAATGTTCTGCCCCTAATTGAATGGAACCAACGGGAAATTCAATTGGAGGGCTGTATTTTAGTTTTACATGCTATTATGATTTGACCAACGTTAATTGTAATTGCATGTAATCAATTATGTTTATTTTTCGCCATGCTATTACTTTTTGACCAAAGTTAATTGTAATTGCATGCGATAAATTATGTTAAATTTTTCGTTTCTGCCCAACGGTGATGTGAAAAATTCTTATGAGCATGTTGTTAATCATACCAACGTAAGATTAATTTTCATGCAAATTAATTATGCGTTTTCCTAATGTAAATTTTAAATTTTTTCAGCTGCTTCCGTTTCCGCTCATGTTAATGCAATTGAGCCACTTAATGGTAGTAACTTCCAGAAATGGAAGTTTACACTTATGACGACTTTTCAGCTCTTGGATCTGGACTACGCGTTCAGATTCGATGAGCCTGTTGCTCCTACTGAAGGGGAGGACAATTATGATGACAAAATGAAGGAATATAAAACTAATGCTGAGAAGTGGGAGCGGTCTAACCGTGTTTCACTTGTTGTGATGAAAAACTCCATCAGTGAGGCCATAAGGGGAGCAATCCCTGAAAAGGAAAGGGTAAAGGACTATTTGTCCTCCATCGAGGATCACTTTAAAGGGTCCTCTAAAGTTTATGCTACCACACTGATGCATAGGCTCATGAACACCAAGTACAATGGTACTGGGAATGTTCGTGAGCATATTATGACCATAATCAATATTGCTGCCAGACTTAAGACAATGGACATGGCTATTTCTGATGGTTTTGTTGTCCATTACATTATGATGTCTCTTCCCAAGCAATTTGAAGCTTTCAAGGTGAACTACAACACCATTAAGGACAAGTGGACCATGAGCGAGTTGATCGCTAATGTTTCACATGAGGAAGAGAGGCTCAAGGCTGAGGGGGCTACTGATTTTGTGGATCAAGTCAGCTCCTCAAATAAAGCTGGTCCCTCTAGAAATAGAGGTGGCTACAAAGGAAAGGGAAAGAAGGAGCAAACCTACTCCCCTTATCAGAAGCCACAGAAGCCACAGCACCCACAGCATTCTAAGGCGCCTAAAAACGCTTCAGGATCTGGGAGCTCAAATGAACAGAAGAAAAGTGGTGAATGTTACTTTTGTCAGTCGAAGGACCATTTCAAAGATGATTGTCCTGGATGGCTGAAATGGCTCGCCAAGAAAGGTACTTATGAAATCACTTATGTTGATGAAGCATTTTATGCTGATTTTCCTATAAATTCTTGGTGGATTGATTCTGGTGCTTCTGTGCACGTTACGAATTCCTTGCAGGGATTCCATATGTTGAGAAGTCTCAAAGGGGAAAGAAGCCTAAGAGTGGCTAATGGGATGGAGGCCGAAATTCAAGCTATTGGATCGGTTTCTTTAGTTTTGAATAATGATTTTGTAATGAAACTTAATGATGTTCTTTATGTTCCCTCGATGAGAAGAAACTTGATTTCCATTTCATTATTAGATAATGATGGATATTCTTGTAATTTTGGACACGGAATATGTTTGATTTATTTTAATAATGATAATGTTGGTCGTGCCATCCGACACGATAAGCTTTATATGTTATCCCTGCAAGATTCTCCTATATCCATGAATGTATGTGATGTGAATAAAAAGCGCAAGCGAATTGATGAGACTTCGTCGAAATTGTGGCACTGTCGTTTGGGCCACATTTCGAGGGGGAGAATTGAACGTCTCATTAAAGATGAAATTCTCCATCCTTTAGACTTTAGTGATTCGGATGATCATTGCCTTGATTGCATCAAAGGCAAGTATGTAAAGACAATAAAGAAAGGTGCTACTCGAAGCACAGGGATTTTGGAATTAATTCATACTGACATATGTGGTCCTTTCCCTGTGACATCAGTGGATGGTTATGATTCTTTTATTACGTTCACTGATGATTACTCACGTTATGGCTATATCTATCCCATTAAAGAAAGATCGGAGGCACTTGATAAATTTAAGATATTTAAGGCTGAAGTTGAAAATCAGCACAATCTAAAGATTAAAGTAGTGCGCTCGGATCGTGGGGGAGAGTATTATGGGCGACACGCAACTTATGGGCAGATTCCTGGTCCTTTTGCCAGGTTTCTACAAGAAAAGGGTATAGTTGCCCAGTACTCAATGCCTGGTGATCCCCAGCAAAATGGAGTAGCGGAAAGAAGAAACCGCACACTTATGGATATGGTTCGAAGTATGTTGAGTTACTCCACTTTGCCAGTAAAGTTGTGGATGGAAGCATTAAAGACCGCTGCACATATACTCAACCGGGTTCCCAGTAAATCAGTGCCTAAAACACCTTATGAATTATGGACTGGGAGAAAACCTAGTTTGAACTACCTCCATGTGTGGGGTTGTGCAGCTGAAGCTAAAGTATTTAACCCACACATTGGGAAATTGGATCCCAAGACTGTGAGTTGCCATTTTATTGGCTATCCTGACAAGTCTAAAGGGTACCGATTCTATTGTCCAGATCGTACCACAAAATTTGTAGAGACAAGGCACGCTGTGTTCTTGGAAAATGATGGCATCAGTGGTAACTTGGAGCCTAGGAAAATTGATCTTGAGGAGAAGCGGATTTATGTTGCTTCACCGCTAATCCGACAGACTGATTTTCCCATGCCCAAATTGTTGTGCCCACAGTTGACCCTGTAGTTGCAACTCCTATTGCATCTCCAGTTAATTCTGTGGCTACTCCTTCTGTTGAGGGCTCTGAAAATACAAGTGCAATACCTAATGCTGAGCCTTCACAGCCCTCTGTGACAATTAATGAACAACCTGATGAGCCTACTAATAAACCTGTCAGGAGATCACAACGAGTGAGGAGATCTGCTATCCCAAGTGATTATGAGGTTTACTTGAATGAGGATGATCTTGGAAAGGCAGATGATCCTAGCTCTTATAAGGAAGCAATGAAGAATAAAGATTCATCTAAATGGTTAGATGCCATGAAAGATGAGATTGAGTCTATGGGCACTAATGGCGTATGAGACTTAGTGGAAATTCCTAATGGAGCCAAAACAGTAGGCTGCAAATGGGTCTACAAAACAAAATGTGACTCCAAAGGGAACATTGAAAGGTTTAAGGCGAGACTTGTAGCGAAAGGGTTTACACAAAGAGAAGGCATTGACTATAATGAAACATTTTCTCCTGTCTCAACTAAAGATTCATTTAGAATCATAATGGCGCTCACAGCACATTTCGATTTAGAGTTGCACCAAATGGATGTTAAGACTGCATTCCTGAATGGAGACTTGTATGAGGACGTTTACATGACACAACCGGAAGGTTTTGTTGTGGAAGGCGAGGAACATTTAGGATGCAAGCTAAGGAAATCCATATATGGCCTGAAGCAAGCTTCTAGGCAATGGTACCTTAAGTTTGATGAAGTCATAAGGAAATTTGGATTTAAGGAGAATGATGTTGATAATTGTACTTATGTTAAGTTCAGGGGGAGTAATTACACCTTCTTAATTCTTTATGTGGACGACATATTATTGGCCAGCAGCAGTGTGGACATGCTGCGGGAAACTAAAAGATTTCTCTCGTCCAATTTTGACATGAAAGATCTCGGTGAAGCATCTTATGTTCTTGGTATTGAAATTCACCGAGATAGGTCCAAAGGAACATTAGGTTTATCACAAAAGGCATACATTGACAGAGTACTAAAGAGATATAATATGCATAAATGCTCTGCCTCGCCTGCTCCTATTGTTAAGGGCGATAAGTTTGGGAAATTTCAATGCCCAAAGAATGACTATGAATCTGATCAGATGAAGGCTATACCTTACGCTTCTGCTGTCGGAAGTATTATGTATGCTCAAGTATGCACGCGCCCTGATTTAGCTTTTGTTACCGGGATGCTTGGCAGATATCAGTCAAATCCAGGACCGGACCACTGGAAAGCAATTAAGAAAGTCCTGCGCTATATACAAGGCACTAAAGGTCACATGCTCACATACAGAAAATGCGATAACCTTGAGGTTGTCGGCTATTCTGATGCTGATTTTGCGGGGTGTAAAGACACAAAGAAGTCCACATCAGGTTACATTTTCACCCTCGCAGGAGCAGCAATATCATGGAAAAGTGTAAAGCAAACACTTACTGCATCGTCGACAATGCAGGCTGAATTTGTGGCATGTTATGAGGCTACCGGGCAGGCTGTATGGCTTAAGAACTTTATCCCGGGATTGAGAGTGGTAGACAGCATTTCTAGACCACTTGTTTTGTACTGCGATAATCAACCCGCAGTTTTCTATTCGAGTAACAACAAGTCAAGTGCAGCTGCCAAGCACATTGACATAAAGTATCATGTTGTGAAAGATAGAGTCCAGGATCAAACAATTAAGATTGAGCATATTGGAACTAAATTTATGCTTGCGGATCCGCTCACAAAAGGCTTACCACCCAATATTTTTCGTGATCATGTTGCCGGCATGGGTTTATTGGAGAGCCTGTGATCCTGGAATAAGAGGACCATATAAAGTAACCAACTCCCATGAAGTATTATGTTATCCGATTGATATAGAATGGAGCACTATAAGTACTGTTGTCCAGCGGTATTTAATTGACTGTTGTGACGCATTATTTTGGTGTGAAGTTTTATTGAGAGAGGGCTTATGACGTTTAGCCTTACGATCAAGGGGGAGAATGTTGGATTTGATCTAAGGCCAAAACGGCCAGAAAAGGAAACATGGGGAAATCCACGTTTCCCTGATTTCAGCGCCCTGATCGGGGGAACCTTTCCAACTCATGGTTACAGTCCCCCGTTGCAACAGCGTATATATAAAGGATGGGTACCGGCCTCTCCCGTGAGACAACGTTCGCGTGAGAGTTAGTAACCCCGTACAAACCCTAACGTGACCCGATCTCCTACGCGCTGTCAAGCAACGGGAAGACCGTCGCCGCCGCTGCTACAGGACGTCGTCGGCGATCCTCTGGACAATCTGCACCGACTCGTCCCCACGCCTGCATCACGCAGGCACGAGGTCTTCGCTCTCATGGCGTTCATGGCAGACCGTAAGTCTCCCGATCCCCTCTATGCCTAGGTGTTCTAGATGCTAGACTAGTGGATGATGTTATACATGATGTTTAAGGCTCCTAACAGAAAACCCACATGAATTAAATTATACTTTCGCAAAAGTAGCATCTCTCTTAGAGCATGTTCAGATTGGTCGTAATTTATGGCTTTTGGCTACGGCTAATGGTTTTTGGTTGAAAATGAAGAGAAATGCTAAGGATCACTTGAGTGTTTTTTGGGGTTGGGAGCACTTAGATTTTGAGACGTTGGATCCCCTACACTCCACCCCTTCAAAAAAAAAGTGAGTGCTTCGAATCTGGGGTGTTGGATGGAGGTCCAACGTTCAAAAATTTGAGTGCTTCCAACCCTAAAAACACTCGAATGCTATTTAGACATCTCTAAAAATGAATAATAATGGCTGAAAGAAGTGACTTTTATAAGGAGGATGCGAGCGGTGGGGAAAGTGAGGGAGAGATACGCGCATGAGACGAGAGTGAGAGAAATGGGTTGTGTGAGGCACTCGTGAACCCCTGCCTTGTCTATGGACCGAGACAAGAGCGAGAGAAGTGGGGAATTCGTTTCAAAAAATCAGATGTTCATATTAGCTACTACCTTATCTAAATAGAAGTCATAAGCATAAGGAAATATGGGCTGAGTTCGACCCGACTTTAGCTTTGCCTTTTCACTTTTTGCTATAGTAACTAACTTTTAACCGGTGCATCTTTTTAAGGCGGGGTCTGTAATATGATTGTAGTAGACACTGTATCGAGTTCAGATATATCGGTTAAAATCTCATGCGACTACTTTCCTCTTCATATTATCTTCTGCAAACAGTCAGAATTTAAAAATCATAAGCTAAAAAAATATAAATCAAAGCTCAAAAAATCACACGCACGAACATACCCTTTAAGCCCTCGGTTGCTTTGCAAACTGGGAAGCAAACACTTGCATACCAACACATACACAGGTAAGATTCCCTCTTCACTTTCCCTCCCATAGCACAAAAACAATGCTCACTCCTCACCTACTCCCACCACCTCCACTGCCCTTCCTCGCCTCCCCCAACAATGGCGATGGCATACACCAGCACCAAGAGCAACAGCACTTACACTACTCTCCTCCTTTCCATTGCCATCACGCTCTCACTCGCACTTGCTGATTCAGCATCTGCTTCGCCTCCTGACGCCCAAGAAGCACCTGCGTCGACGGTGCGCGCTAGCTACTACCTCGCCGCCGACGCCCACCTCCGGCCGCTCGACGCCCTCGAAGCCTCCCTCTATACCCACCTCTACTATTCCTCCCTAGCAGTCCACCCCACTCGCCGCACGCTCCTCCTCCCCACCGACCAGGCCCAGGTGCACCTCCTCGCCACCTTCTCCCGGGCGCTCAGCTCAAGGCCAAGAACCGCGCGCTCAAGACCCTGCTCTCCGTTGCCACCACCGCCGGCGGCGACGATGCGGGAGGCGCGGTGGCGGCGACCGCGTCCGTCTCTGACCCCGCGTTCGCCGCTATGGCCGCGGACCCGGCGTCGCGGGCCGCGTTCATCGACGCGGCCGTCGAGCTGGCACGGGCGAACGGCTTCGACGGGCTCGACATCGCGTGGCGGTTCCCGGCGTCGGCGGTGGAGATGGCCGACTTTGGGTTCCTCGTCGCAGAGTGGCGCGCGGCGGCGCCCCCGGGGTTCCTGCTCACGGCCACCGTCTACTTCTCCAACCACGTGTTCGACGCGCCGTACGCCGGCGTGGACTACCCGTCGGAGGCGGTCGCCAGGAACCTCGATTGGGTGAATGTGATGGCGTTCGGGCTCCGGCCGGCCGGCGCCAACAACGTCACGGCCTTCGACGCGCCACTCTACGACAAGGCGTCGCACTTCTCGGCGAGCTACGGCGTGGTGTCCTGGCTCGACGCGGGCGTCCCGGCGAGCAAGGTGGTCATGGGGCTCCCGCTCTACGGCCGGTCGTGGTTCCTGCGCAACAAGGCCAACAACGGCGTGGGCGTGCCGGTCGTCGCCGAGGGGCCGAAGCAGAGCGGGAGCAACACCATCGGCTCCATGTCCTACGCCGAGGTGCAGATGCTCGCCGCGAGCGGCGGGGACCGAGTGGTGATGACGGCGTACGACAACGCCTCCGTGTCGTCGTATGTGTCGGTGGGCGATGTCTGGGTGGCCTTCGACGGCGTGGCCGTGGTGGCAGGGAAGCTGGACTTCGCCGCGCGGCGCGGGCTCCTCGGCTACTTCCTGTGGCCGGTGAACTACGACGACGCCAACCTCACCGTGTCCAGGAGAGGTCAGCGTGTGACACACTTCTTGGCTCTCTTATTCCAGAAGCTCGAATGCTACTGTTCCATTGCCGTGTCAGTACTGATAGTGATACTTGCTTCTCCGCCTGTTTCAGCATCAGATGTTTGGACGCAGAACAAACTTTCGTCGGATTTGAAGAACGCCACCGGCGTCCGGCAGAAGAAGGCCCCAATCAAGCTGCCGCCGGCTCTCCAGTCTACCACGCCGACGTCTGCATCATTCTCATGGTTGCACCGGAAGAAGCTTGATGTGCATTTGCATTTGGGTGTTCTGATTCTTGTGTGGTGTTCAGTTTAGAAGGATCCGTACTGGATTTCAGTTTAGAAGGATCCGTACTGGATTGCAACAATTCCAACATTGAGGGGTTGAGCACTGCAGAGGTTGTGCTATGATTCATTTGTATTCTAATTTCGTTTAGGTGTACCTGCCATAGCAGCAAATTTAACATGTTCGATACGATTTTAGTTCAGAAAGCAAGCAGAGTGCACATCAACAATGGTGTAAATCAGTGTATTTTAACCGAATCAATCATACAAGTGTTCCTGCCTGAACATGGTTTGCTCGATTTACTGCTTTAATTACTGAAAATGCGAAATTCAGTAGTTCAACGATACCTTTGCTAGGCAACATCCAACTACAGCACAGATGAAATGGGTTTTGCTAAGTTCACCGAGTTTCTTTTGATCGATCTCTTAATGTCAGGGAGGTCATGCGTAATACTGAATACCAATCCCCATTCATCGCGTTACATTCAAATCCTTACGGCTAATCTGATTTTTGGCAACGCTGCCCTATTCATATTAACTTCTAAAATCCTTACGGCTAATATGATCTTTGGCAACATTGCCCTATTCATATTAACTTCTAAAATCCTTACGGCTAATCTGATCTTTGGCAACGTTGCCCTATTCATATTAACTTCTAAAAACTATTTTTCTACGATAAATGGTTTTTTTATAATACATAGTTTTCAAACGAAATATCTTTTTAAGATAGGATCTAATAGTCGATTGTAGTATACACTGCAGCAACTTTATTTATATTGGCTAAAATCGCATGCTATAAGTTTCTCTATAAACTATTACTATTTATAAACAAAAACCAAAAGACGAAATCAAAGACCTATATGAACGGACCTTAATTTGACCTAACCAATAGTCCTAAACTCGACGCATCCAAGGTCCAAGAAGGCACCAGCGAAGACGACCTCACCGAGCTAGCTTACTTGAAGGCCATCGCCAAAGAAACACTCGGGTTAATTGCATCTGCCAACATGCCGCTCCTCCTCCCACATCGTTCCATGGGATGGGAGACTTTGTTGTGAATCCATGGCTACACCATCCTCACCGGTATCGCATGCTTTGTCAGCTCTGAGGCATCAGTCGAGATGTTGGGCTAGAGGCAGTGACCGGGCTGGGAGTTCATGCAAGCAAAGGTTCCTTAGGTCTTCTCGTAATGTACGAATCTAAAAATGTAGGAATAGAAAAAAATGCAGGATTAGATTGTTACGACTTTACTGAATTCCTCGTCGCAATTTGCAGCTCCGCCCTGGGTTGCAACCGAATGAACCGTGACATTGGTCATTCCCTCTGTTGGCATACATATATAGACTCAACCTTGAAGTGCCATGTGGTCCACAACGCCTTGGGGCACCCTTTCTCATGAACTTACGAGACTATTAAGTTCGATATGCAATTAAAAAATGTTTCCTCATTTAAAATATAATCTCTTATTAGTAATACTAGTTTGACTCTATAAAAGCCATTGAGCTTAGAAAAACCTATCCTCAATGTCTAGACAAGGAAATTGGATCCACTGACTTGCCAAGCAATGTAGCTCGGGTATTGTAGCATCTTGGCCGTAGCATCCGATCTAAACCATTTTTTTTACATGACGGCTAAAAATCAATCAAAGTCAAGACTACAGTTCTTGTCTAAGTTTGCTTGGTAAATTTTGAGAATCTCAAAGGGTGTTTATATTGATTGTGACTAATGATTTTTTGCTGAAAATAAATTTTAGTGGCTTTAGAAGGAGGAAACGAGTGGAGAGAAAGTGAAAGAGATATTGTGAGAGATAGAAATAAGAGAAGTAGGATGTATAATACGCTAGTGATTTTTGTTTTATTTTGAAAGCGACGCGGAAATAGGAGAAAAAAAAAATACACCCCTAGATCCCTCGTTGAGTCCCGGGACTGGATCTGCCCCGATCAAACCCAGGGGAGGAGAACCGGAGAACCAGCCGTCCGTTCCATTCATCGGTTAGCCCGACGCGCCCCGGTTTTGGACCTCCCTCCCTCGTGCACTCCGCCGGACGCGTCGCCGTCCTCTAACCTTCCTTCTCGCCCGCGGCTACAAATACTCGCCCCCGCCTCCCTCTCTCACGCCACGCTGCTCCCTCTGGCTTCCCGCCTCTACTCCTCCGCAGCCACCCTCCGGTCCCTCATGGCCGCCGCCGCCGCCGCCGTCTCCTCCCCGGCCGCCGCCGCCCCCTCGTCACGCGCCGCCGCCCGCCGCGGATTCGTGACCTTCGGCGGCTTGGCCCGCTCGCCCGCTCTCCGATCCGATCGCATCCGCGCCGCCGGCGGCTTCTTCGGTAAGGGCCTTTCCCTTCTCGTCTCTGTCTCGTCCGCGGTTAGTGCTTTCCGAGACCTAGCTGCTGTACTCCCTGGGATTCACATCCTCTTAGTAAATATTTTTCGGTTGAAGTGATATGTGCTCTCTCGCTACTAGTTTGAGGAACGTGGCGTCGTGGAGCTTGTTGTTTCATGAAATGTTAGGGGATCTGATGCGAATTCCATCTAAGAGGAGGGTATATGATCAATAAAACCTTCTTTTTTCTATTACATGTTTGCCATTCTGTCGCTTTAAGATTGAACTACTGAAGGATGATCTCAGTTTTGCACTTTTTTGACGATGGGGGTATAAGCATTCAACTTACTGGAGTTTATTGAGTTGTATGCACTAGCTAGTTCATCCAAAAGATTAAGCTAATAAGGAAAAGTGGGCAATTCACTTATACTTCAATACTCTTCTCACATATACGTTGGCTTAAGATGTGGAATAGAAATATGCTGCAATTTTTTTAATTGCATCCGCCAAGTCTTGAACCCAAGACTTTTTGGGTCTGATATCATATTGAGTTGTATGCACTAGCTAGTTTACCTAAAAATCTAAACTGATGAGGAAAGATATACAATTCACTTATACTTCAACATAGTTGTGCGGTATATTGGGCATCACATGTTTTAGAAGTTTTTTAATCTCCATTTCTGTAGTGGCATGTTTTGTTATCTTTATATACTTTACATCAAGTGCAGAGTTCACTTAAATTTAGTGAAAACAATACTCTTCTACGAGTGAGCTCAGGTTTGAAGAGTTCACTGTGGTGCTTTTAGTCAGAAATTCAGGGCCTAAATTCTGTGTTGGCAGCTCCTTGTTCTGTACCTGTTATCATGATTCATGACTATTTTATTAATTATTTTCCATTTTACAGATTTCGTTCTTAAAAATAATGGTTACCCAAAACGAATTTAACATAAGAGGGTGATTTAGGTCAGATATTATTTTATTTGTCGTTGGACCTTGATTAGGCAATTATTTTTGTAATTCACTGAACAACTAGCTTTTAAGATAATTTATATGGTGTGATGGTTTTTCTAAAGGGAACTCCTCATTGTTGTGATTTCCACCAGCAGCATCAACAACAACAAAGCCTTTTGTCCCAAACAAGTTGGGGTAGTCTGCAATGAAAGCTCTTTAAGTTCAAAGAAATAAGAACCTTGTAATAAAGCCTACAAAGCTAAAACGCTAAACCCTACATACCACCCTATACATTTCCTCAGGGAAAGGGAATCTCTAGTGCCCTGCTTCGTGCATAAAGGATCACTTGATTGCTTTGGGTTCACAAAATGCTGTTCTTGTATTAATAATGTTGGGGAATGCCCACATGCCATGAAATGGCATTCAGATCAATACATCAATTTCATTTTTATTCCACTTTAAATGCTTTATGACTGTAGAAATCTATCACTATCATAGGTGTAATTTATGAGTTCAAGTTGTAGTTGGAACTAGTGAAATTATGGGAGTTGATTGGAGGACATTTTATATTACAAATATAAGCTACATCTTTTGACAGAAGTGGCATGATAAATGTAAAATGCTGCATCCTCTGACTGTGGAGGTGGATAGCTTACTATCCGCTTTTTCAATAGGAACAGTTTTATCTATGCAGATAATTGATTATTCAGATTGATACAAGGACTAAAGCATTGTTGATTCATTTGAATTCTTGCATTTCTTTCCTGTTCGTTTTTCATTAACCCAATTTGTCCCACTCCAGTAGTGGTGCTTGTGGCTTCTCAAGGCACCAAGCTTCATACGAGAGATTTTGGTTTGGGGACTGTAATCCTGCTCAAAGCTAATAAAATGCTCCCTTAGCCTAAATTTTTTTTGTCCCACTACAGTTATTAGTTGATTGACAATGGAGAGCGAACCAAGCTCGGTGCTGAGATAGACATCCAAATTGTTGACGACTTTGCATAGAGAAACTGAGCTGTTTTTTTGTCTTTTAAAAAAGAAAGCTGGATATTTGCATGGTCCTTTAGGTTTCTCCCACAAATTCAACCGTGAAGGGAACTACCCAATACTGAAAATAGTGTTTACATCCATGGTAGTGAAACATTGACATATATACTTTGGAGTTTGGACAATTAGAATTTCATCTAAATTTTGGACCAGTAGTGTCTGCACTATAGCACAAACCACAAATAGATGTGCTTCACTATGCTTCAATGAGATGGTATGTTGAGCCTGCAGATGCTACTTTCTGATCATCATGAAAATAATGAACATTTGAAGTAAACTAGGTCCGGTTGCACCAAACAATAACATGGTCTTTGTCAAGATGAAGCTTATTGTCATCATATTTTGGGAATCAAAGCTTTTTATATTTTCAAGATGAAGCTTATTGTCATCATATTTTGGGAATCAAAGTTTTTTATATTTAATGTATTTATTTTTGAATTTCTATAGACTTGTTGTATCATTGTTCTGTAGCTGGCGACATAAGTTTTGGCATTTTTAACTTTTGTTGCAGATTGCTGATGTTTCTAATATATAGTTTATTTCTTTCGAGAACTTTCAGCAGGAAACCCGTATTTTGAGTTTAGTATCCTTTTCAAGCTTCTTTCGTGGAAACAACCTAAGTGCTATTTGTATTCAATACTAAGCCACGCTATGTGCAGGTGTGCGGACACATGTTGCAGCTGTTGAACAAGCAGTTACACAAGATGCTACAAAGCTGGAAGCTCCAGTTGTTGTTATTACAGGTGCCTCCAGAGGGATTGGAAAAGCCACTGCATTGACTCTTGGAAAAGCTGGCTGCAAGGTGAACTACTTACCCATCTTAAAATATTCATTCTACACTGAGGGCAAGTTTTATAAATGCAGAAAGATTCAGCAGCTTATCCAACATCTAGTAGGATTTTTTTTTGTGTATGCTTATTTTTCTTACGTCTTACTTTTGTTATTTGGTGTCTTTTATATCTGAATGGTGTAATTTTTTACATTCTTCTAACTCAATGGAGATGAACATTCCTGGATGCTAGATATGTGGTTGTATAGTTGTACTTACGTGCTTGCAAATGCAAAAGGCCATGTCTTTTTTCTCCATTTATGTCATGCTAAATTTAACCTCAGGGCTCAGGGACCTGACAGTGATCTGACCTGCAGGTCTTGGTGAACTACGCCCGGTCCTCAAAAGAGGCTGAAGAAGTTTCCAAAGAGGTGAGCATGCTGAATAAAAATTAGTACTTCACTTCAGAAACTTTTAAGATAAGGACAACATGAAGACAGACAGTTTGTAACCAGTGCATGACCATAATGCTTACTGGTTAGTTGCTTTGGTCTTCACTACAAGTGACCAGATTTATGCCTTGCAGAAATTCATTGTTGTTATATCTTTCTCCTTATTTCTCGGTGCTGCTATTATTCATTCATATTAGCTTCGATTATTTCATTGGCACATTGTAACTTCGTTTCGAGAGTAGCAGATGTAACAATAATAGTTAGCAAGAACTGCAAAGAAATAGAAAGGTGATTCTCTAATGTGGCTGTTTTAGCAATATTCCAATGTCTTTTTCACCAAATAAAGCAATCTAGTTTTTCAGTTCAATTATGATTGAGATTTGGTCATAGATGTCTATATACTTATCACACCATACAAAGCACATTGTTTGTTTCTGGAGAGGCACCAACGTTTGGAGTTTTTTTTTGTTAATTTACTGTTGTTATCCCCCCTACCCACTTTAAGCTAGATTCAATCAGATACTTACAATGTTATTTTTGCAGATTGAAGCATTTGGTGGTCAGGCTATTACCTTTGGAGGAGATGTTTCAAAAGAAGCTGATGTAGAATCTATGATGAAAGCTGTAAGTGTAGTTTGTTTATGGAAGGGAAATGGTTTTTCTTTTACATCTACATAGATCCTTGACTATTTAAACTCGGTTATGATTAGTTTATGAATTCTACAGGCTCTTGATAAATGGGGAACAATTGACGTCCTGGTAAATAATGCAGGTAGGTAGGTCCCATTTGCACTATTTTAGCTTCCTGTTTGATTGATTTCTTTCTGCAAATAAAATATCATGCTGTTACCAGGGATTACACGAGACACATTATTGATGAGGATGAAGAAATCACAGTGGCAAGATGTGATTGATCTGAATCTTACAGGCGTCTTCCTTTGTACCCAGGTATGTTTCCATTCATTTTTTAACAAAAAAAATTGCTAATTGAATTTATTTTATGAATCTTACAGCTACACATTCTTTTCAGGCTGCCACAAAAGTAATGATGAAGAAGAAAAAGGTATTGTTTGTTTTATTCTTCGAATTGGTTTGCACAGTAATGCTTTGCTATTACTCTGCTGGCTGCTAATTGGAGTGTGAATTCTTATGTATGCATTATCTACTGCCCCTATTAGCCAGAATTCCAAAATTACACATGATATCTGGAAGAAAAGATGTGTGTTATGGTATCAAATTAATCAGAAAACTACCCTTAAGACCAATTAGGTTCATAACAGCAACTCTCCTAGCCTCCCTTGGATGTGTTGGATCCCTCTCCCAAGTTACAGGCTTCCAGCTTGATTCAAGACTCAGGATTCTCTACTTACTTTGCTAGCAGAAACACAGATATTGAAGGCCGTCTCGCATTGTTGGATTGTTTTATTGTGTTTTTGAAGTTACATAGAGCTGAAAGGGGGACAAAAAAGCATAAGGCCTTTCCGCATTGATAGTGCATAAGCATAACTATGGTCCATGTAGGCCTGGATAGAGCGGCGCACTGACAAGCAATAGTAGTTTGTTTCTTTTAGTTAGGATTATATTTGTGTTGCTCCGACCTCCAAGAAGCTCTGCTCAGTTCCCTCGTTATATTTTTTTTGTCATGGAAGGTAATATGCTTATTAACGTTTGAATGCAGGGAAGAATTATCAACATAGCATCAGTTGTTGGTCTTACTGGCAATGTCGGCCAAGCTAATTACAGTGCTGCCAAGGCTGGGGTTATTGGCTTGACGAAAACAGTTGCTAGGGAATATGCAAGCAGGAATATCAATGTGTGATCTTCATCTTTTCATTGTTGTTAGCTCACTTGGAACTTGTGGCTATTAGTCCAACTTCTGAAACAGTTCTGAATTTTCACTCAGGTGAATGCTATTGCACCTGGATTCATTGCATCAGATATGACCGCTGAACTTGGAGAGGAGCTCGAGAAGAAAATCTTGACAACTATTCCCTTAGGTATGCGCCTTAAGCTATACCCTTGTTTAAGTAGCATCATCACTTACTGCATATCATACACAAATCCTGGGGGGCAAAGAAACCTCTTTCGAAAAACAATGCAACATAATTATCTCGTGTAGTCTCATCTTAACGTACATCTACCCCATTCTCTATACTAAGTTTCTCATCTTAACATACGTTTACCCCGTTCTCTGCACTAAGTCAATGTTGTCAGTCGCCACTAATGCTTGCAACTTCTCAGGGAGATACGGTCAGCCAGAGGAAGTAGCTGGGTTAGTCGAGTTTTTGGCCCTAAATCCTGCGGCTAGCTACATCACCGGACAGGTGCGTGTAGGCTATGACTATACATGCTGCTTGTGTTTTCTGAAAGGATTCGTTAGTGAACTAACTCTTCACGGCTTGGCCATCATGTGCAGGTGATTACCATTGATGGTGGGATGGTAATGTAACCTTTGAGTAAGCCTGATGGAGTCGGTAATGTAACCTTTGAGCAAGCCTGATGGAGTCCGACGTTAGCTCTATCTAGAGTGATGTTTTATGTATTGTGCACCGAACAATTTTGGACTGTAGATTTAGAGTTTTTTTTTATCACTGTGTAATACTACGGGAAATAAAACAGGTGTGGGGAAGTTCGGATTTATGTCGATTCTCGGGCCTATGTGATGCTGGCCTTTTTCGATACGATTTGTCGCTGATGGGTGAACGCATAAGGCCATACACAGTGCTGTTGGTGCTAGATTTCCTACCGCATTCTCACATCACATTGGGTTTCTCTCACCCTATCTCGTTTCACTGTTTCACTTAAGTGAGCCCGCTATAACCAACATTTCGATTTGTTCAAGGGGATAAAAAAAGTTACGATCTATCTCTAAATAGTAGTCTAAATTATCAACAAATATAGGATTTGTTCACCCTGGCCTTT
The DNA here is from genome assembly GCA_017311315.1 of Dendrocalamus latiflorus. Classification (NCBI taxonomy): domain Eukaryota; kingdom Viridiplantae; phylum Streptophyta; class Magnoliopsida; order Poales; family Poaceae; genus Dendrocalamus; species Dendrocalamus latiflorus. The sequence continues at coordinate 16,322,989 of CM029637.1, read as the reverse complement.
TTTGATACGATTTGTCGCTGATGGGTGAATGCATGACATAAGGCCATCCACAGTGCTGTCGGTGCTAGATTTCCTACCTCATTATCACATCACATTGGGTTTCTCTCACCCTCGTTTCACTGTTTTACTTAAGTGAGCCTGCTATATATATGTATTTGACTTTGTACCGGTGCATGTAGATGAATCGGTACCAGGAACATTCGGGCTGGCACTGATCGGCTAAGCTCCCTACAACGGTTGGCACCGGAGTCAGGAGGCCAAAAGTTTACTTAGCATCGATACACTACTGATGGCCTAATTAACATACTTATATTGCAGATTATCTGAAGCAATAGAACTTTTAGATTTCTAGCAATTCCGTGCATATTACTTCAAACTAGACCTGTTTAAAAGTCGGGTTAGGCCTAAAAAGCCCGACCTGGAATGGTTAGACCTAAGCCTGGCCCGGCCCAACAATAGCAAAGCCCGAGCCCAAAAGGCCGATTTTCCATTTTCCGAATGAAAGCATTATTGCTTTATTATTTTTAATAAAATATTATTAGTACTCCATTCTTCGAATACAAAATTTAAATTATTTTATTTGCTAGTTCTGGCTTTTTTGGACTTCACGCTAGGCCCATGGCCTGACGTCAGCCTCGGCCTAGCCCAAGCCTGGAAAAGTCAGGCCGGCCAGAGTGCCCATAAACAAGTCTACTTCAAACTAAGGCGCCACTTGATTGAACTAAAAAATAGTGGTTTATATTTGAAATTACACTGTAGCTGACAGAAATTATATGTAGCTGAAAATGGTTTATTTGACATAATTAAATTTAAAAAAAAAATTAAAAATAGAAAAAATATGTTAGCTCATCACGGATAACACAAACGAATATGGAAAAAAGAACCAGCAAAAAAGCTAAAAAAGCCAAAAGTTCAAAAAAATACAAAATTTATGAATAGTGAAAAATAAGTTAGAAGCTAGAAGTTCAAGTTGAAATGAGCGAGGTGTAAATCTAGAACCATGTTTTTTAATAGGTCACATACTTATCTGACCTATGTTTTTGTACTTATGATTTTAGGGAGCGTCGGACGGTGGCATGCCCCTTGGATTTAACTCGTGGGCTAGAATAACCGTTAGATCTGTTTATCCGTTGCACAACAAATAAACAACCGATAGCACCAAATGAACCAACACACGCAACAAAACCAGCCTGATGAACAATCATGACAACAAAAATGATGGAACAAATCGGCAACTCTACTGTAGCCAAAAAACAACTTCCGTATAACAATCAAATGAAACTGCTGCAACAAATACTCCTTTTGACGCCAAAATTGAGAAGAGTTATTTCTACAAAATAAAACACCTGCGCCAACAATCAAGAAAAAATGGCTAGTCAGCTCATGCGATTGGCCGCTGATTCACAAGCTGCATCACGGGATCTAAGTCGTGATGACCGGGGAGGAAGGAGTTGGCACTCATAAAGCTGCTCGATCTTTACCCGGCCACTGCTACGTCCTCGCTTTGCTCACTATTGATCCATTGCTTCGCTCGAATTGATGGCGATTAATTTGGGGTGCGGGGGAGGAGCAGGGAAGGGGAACGTGAACTATGTTGCCCAGATACCCCGATACGGATACACGATTCGGCGATACCGTGATTCGCTATTTTTCCAAAAACGTCGATACGACGATACGTTTATATATATATATATATATATATATATATATATATATATATATATATATATATATATATATATATATATATATATATATATATATATATATATATATATATATATATATGAGTTCTTATAAGGAATTGAGAAATCGAGAATACCTTAATATTGAAGTAACAAATTGGTTGGTTCTCCAGTTCTCCCTCCTGGCATTTAGGATGTTGCTCCACTAGATGGGGCAGAACACACATTAGTACCAGTGCTATATGACGCGCTCGAGCCTCCGAATCCACCAGCACCAGATGGCATGATCTGACTAGTTCAAACAACGAATGAGCTTATAGTTCACAAGGAAAAAAATATAGCAAATAAAGAAGCTAATGAAGATAGTCTGTGATTAGGGGTGGATATCGAGCCAACTGCTCGTCTTATCGAGCTTTTTTTAAAATTGGTATATTTTGATTTAATATCATTTTACGGATAATTTAAAAGTATTTTTAGAAACGAGCTAACGAGCCGAGCCGAGCCGAGCTTGAGCAAAATTCAAATTCATTTAAAATAAACTCATTTTAATGTTTAACCAATTAACAAGTATAATTGAAACAATTTTGAACCGAGCCAACGAGCCCACTAACGAGCTTTTTTTCCACCCCTATCTGTGATGGACTGATGGCACCATGTTAATGTGTTAACATTGTACAGTTCTATTAATCTTGGAACGACATCATGCCAAATCGACCTTTCATGACAATACTTACTGATTCAAAATGAAAATGCTAATCCAAATCCACTCAGGCTAAAATCAAGAAAACCTCCACTCTTGTATGTACATCCACAGACTGCAGGTTCTCTTAGAACCAAAAAAATAATTAATGAATTTACCTCAAACCTACACCAAGATTGCAGAGTGCAAATCACAAATTTATTTACTAATTCACATCACTAATCTTATAGTAAAACACTAAAACCACAAGATGCTCAAGGCCAAGCTTCCAATCATAAATTGTCAAAATCAAGCAGAAACCTCTAACACTTAGATATATCAACGATTTCTCTAGCCATGGTTGGTAAATTAGCACAGCTGGCCCTAAACTTCCAAGTTCTATACTGTGATACATAAAGTAAATCATACAAAGTGACTCAAACAAACAAGTAAATATAACATCATAGATATTGGGAAGGATAACCATGAGAAAACATGGAATAAGGGCGTCAGATCGGGCGTGGAGGCGTCACCGAGGGAGCTGGTCGGTGTGGAGGTGGCAGTCGGCGGGCTGAGGCAGCGTGAAGGCGACGAGCCGAGGAGGTGTCGACGCAGCGTCCAAGCAGCAGGCCGAGGCGACGTCGAGGCAGTGAGCTGAGGGGCGTCGATGCGGCGGGCCGGGGGGGGGGGACGGCGGGCCGAGGCAGCGGGGAACGGTGCGTCGAGGTGTTAGGCCGAGGCGACGTTGAGGCAGTGTCGATGTGGCGGGCCGAGGCGACGTGGAGGCGACAAGCCGAGGCGGGGGAACGGCGGGCCGAGGCTGCGGGGAACGGCGGGCCGAGGCTGCGGGGAATGGCGCATCGAGGCGGCGTGGAGCAGTCGGTCGACGCAGCTTCGAGGAGGCGGAGAGCGGCGGGTCGAGGTGGAGTGCAGCGTGTGAGGAGGCGGTGGGGAGCTGGCGCCCTGAGGCGGCGGGCGTGGAGCCACCGGGGAGGCGGTGTGCGTGGGAGCGGGAGTGGAGGCAGGAGGCGGCGTGCGGGAGTGGGAGGTGGGAGTGGATTGGATCTAACCGTGGGATTGAAGGGCTGGTTATTAGGTTTACCATATCGGAGAAGTATCGAATAGGTATTGGAGAAGTATCGGGATTTATTTTCTTTTTTTGAATAATCATAAATTAAAAGATACGTGCAGGATACGTATCCAAGCGTATCGGGACAATATCCGTATCCGATACAGTATCTGATACGGATACGTGACTTTTGTGAAGTATCCGCGCAACGTAGAACGTGAAGAGGGAGTCATGTGAAGCGTAAGGCGTGGGACACTATGGGAGACTAGCGTTCCCCATGTTTTATACCGGAGTCCTCTAGGCTCCAACAACTATAAGAAGAAAATGGTGTTGCCGCCAAGAGATTTTCTAACGGTAGCATCGGGTCCCTATGAAGGGTAAGGTCAAGTGCACTTTGGACCAAGATGTACCACCCAATTTGACCGAAATTAGCAAGGAGATGCAAACTGACGGTGATCGTCGATAGCAAGATAACTTGGACGAAAGTTGATCCTGAGCGCCATGTCGATGCAAAGCAATATCAAATAGGTGTAGTTTGTTTCCTCTGATGCAGCTGGACTTCCTTGTATGGGCCGAGTCCGATCTCAGTTGTGCAATATACCATCTGGTCAGGAATGATCAAAACAATTTTTAGGGACAGCTTCCTTTTAGTTTAACCAGCAGTGATATCTATATACCAAGTGGGTAACAGAATGAGAATGTTCACAAAAGTGTACTGTTTGATGAATCAGAAGACACGCAGAACTATCCAAAGTTCCAAACAACTATTCGGTGGGATAAAACCAAGAAAAGATATACCAAAAAACTAACTGTGACCAAATGTCATCTTAAAAAAAACAGTTTTGCTATTGCACAGGCGACTGATATTTTTTTTATGTTTCAGTCACCTGAAATTACACTATCAATGAACTAAAATTGCAGCCCCCTCCAAAAAAACAGCTGCAACTTTAGGTGATTCAGAGTGCAACTTCAGGTGACCTGAAATTGCACTCTCAATCAACTAAAATTGCAGCCCCCCTCCAAAAAAACATGTGCAACTTCAGGTGATTCAAAGTGTAACTTTAGGTGACTGAAAGATAAAAAAAATTTCAGTCGCCTGTGCAATAGTCTATCCCTAAAAAAAAATCCTTAATCATTATTTGTACCGAAAACATCCATGGAACAAATTGTCACTTGGTGGTGGTCAGTATTAGCGTGTATTAGAACATCCATGATTTAAGCATCATTTTCCATAGCAAAACCTTCCTTTAGCTACAAGTGAGTCCACCATTCTATGGTTACAAGATTACCAAACCATTGATGAGCCAATTCATGTGCCGCAGTAATTGCAACCTAAACAGAATAGATGTTGAGATCAATAAACAAAGGAAATTTTTTATAGACAACAACAAACAAAGGAGATTCAAACAACTGGAATTCAATCATCCCAAAGAAAAGGTCTAACTAGGAAATAAAGTCATTATCAACTGAATGAATTATAGAATAATTATGTATTATAGTCATGCAAGATTATTTAAAAAGTGAAGCGTAAATGGTAAAAAGAAATATAACTAAACAACTTTCTGATTATGATAGATACACTCTGTTTGCTGGATGCTGATGAAGACTTCTCATGAAAAAGCAAAGCTACTTCCCGGAAAGTGACTAACTCTATTTGCTGGATGCTGATGAAGACTACTCATCAAAAAGCAAAGCTACTTTCCAGAAAGTGACTAATCCATAGTTCTCCATGGCTCCAGCAGCAAAATTGGGGATAGCAACCATATCCAACTTGGGGAGTGGATAAGGAGTGTCAAAGTAACTAAACCATTTAGGAAATAAACTTTTTGTTAGTGATTCTATCCAGTAACAACCACAGCTGGACAGACTATTCATTAACATTAATTATGCCTCTTCTTTAGAAACCTGTTTTGAAGCAAGGTTAGGTTGTGATCTTACTATTTATAGAGATCCAACCACTTCACTCCAACATCTAGTGCAAACTTCCCTTGATTACTCTTACCAACCTGAGTGTACACACGAACTTTGGTGCCTGAATACAATTAAACAAATTAACAAAATGGAAAGGGAAACAAAAAATGACTCCCACAACACTTTGAATGGATGATGTCAGACTAATGTGAAAAATGGAGTTGATACATTCTAATATTTTGCCCTCTATATAATAAAACAAACCAACAACTATGGCCACTAAATAAGTTGACATAAGAGGTGATTTCTCATAATGCACAGTCTTGGTAGGACCAGCAACTGTCTCGTTAGCTACGGGCATGTTGGACAGTGCTACCAGCTCAGATGGAATGTCAAGTGTTAGCTTGAACTTGGCCTGAAAATTGAAATAGCACGAGGAAAAATGTTGAAGAATAGATTTGACCTCTTTGATATTCTAGGTGCGCATACATGAGAGCTAGAGGAACATAAAGTCATGTGCGAAAGAAGTAGGATTTATTCAACATATGAGTACAATAAAAATGTTGCTCAGAAAACTAAAATATAGTACATCAAAGTATCAAACACCTAGACAAGCAAAATCTGATTACTGAACATTCTATACTGTTAGCATAATCACCTTGAACGCAAGCTCATCCTAGCAGGGGAAGCACTGTCGAGCATCTACCAGGGTTTTTTGGCCGAAAATCGGTAGGTAACCGGTTTTATCGGTGTCCGCCGGCATAAATCCAAATTGGCTCCAAAAAATTCATTTTGCATGAATTTTGTTAAATTTAGAAGAAATTTTTGCCAAAATTTGTTTAAAATTTTTTGGCCAATATTTTCAACCAATTTTCGGCCGGTTATCATTGATAACCGGATGGTATGGATTTAAAATTTAAATTTCGTTTGATTTTTTCGGACCAAATTTCTCCAAAAAAACCGAAAACCGGCTCCCTTCGGTTAAAAATAAAAATTGGTAAAAAACCCTGGCATCTACAGACTCAAAGTGCGTCACCACCATATTTTTTTTGTCTCCCCTTATACTTGCTACAATAAATGGCACAAACAAAAATGAAGCCCAGGAGTGGCGGCGGCAACTACGGCAGGAGAGGAAGTGAGCACGACCCATGAGAGGACGGGAGGGAGAGGAGCAGGCGTAAGGTGATGGGGTCAGCAAGCTAAAGAGGAGGAGAGCGGCACAAGCGAAGGGGAGGAAGGGCGGTGGGTGCGATGTGAGCGAAGGAGAGGATGGGGCGGCTAGCATGGAAGGTGGGGAGGGGAGTGGCAGCGGCAGCTACAACAGGGGAGAAAACGAGGGCGAGGACAGGGAGCTAGGGAGGAGGTAGAAGATGGTAGGCAAGGGTAGTAGAATGGAGGATATGGATATAGCTACAGTGCGCTATGTGAAAAATGACGCGAAGCTTCATGAGAATACATGGAGCTGACCTAAAGAGCCTATATTGTGCGGTCCATCCGATTAGACGGCCGACACAGGTGCAAGACGCTCGCACGCGAATAGCTCAAAGTAGGGAAACGTCGATGTAGACGGCCTCCTAGGCGGGCAATCCTCCCACACTTAAATTTTTTTATTATTTCTCTTGTACGCGATTCAGCATGGCCGTCTGAGATGAGTAAATCTGACTGATGACGTGCGGCACCTTAACATCTCGTCATGTATACAGATCTTTTGCACACAAACAGAGGCATGCATACATGCATGGGCCACATGTAATTGGATAGAGGAAGCCGACGCACATCTTGATTTTCGTTGGTTGGTACGGACGTAATGGCTTCGGACTTCATGCAGCTACATGCTACCATGGTTTGTACTAGTCCGTCGCAAATCTTCCACATCCGAACTCGGGATTGGACTAACAAGATATCGTTACGATCAGCTTGTCAGGATCTTAAGTATTGTGGCATCCAATACCAATTTGCATGTGGTTTATCCGGCTTGCTTTTGGCTTTGTCTCGGGGTCCCACTTGTCATACTAAATTGCCAAATTTAGGTGGCAACAGGTGCCCTCCTTTTCGAGGAATAGCTGCCATGCTATTTCTCGAAATATTTAACTAGACATCGGCAACCACATGACGCCTTGACAAGTTATTAGTTGTGCCGATCTCATATCACATAAGGCTCGTAATTTCCGTTGACATACGGATTACGAATATATATGGATAGATATTATTTATTTCTTATTTTTCTTTAGAGTTAGAGTCAAATATAGATAATACTAGATACCTATTTATCCTTTCCATATTAGCTTCATAAATCTTCAGTCGGTCGGCTTGATGGAAATTATCCATTTGAACGCCTACCAGAAAAGTAGTTGCCGTTTGTCAAAAGCGCATTGGATATACAGCAGATAAAATTATCCTTACATTTACTCGGCCACGAACATAATCAAATTCTCCATGGTGTACCTCATGCGCAGGGGCGGACCCACAGGGTATGCCGGGTGGGCCCCGGCATACCCTGGGCCCAGCCGCAGCTGTTGTTGTGTAGGTCTGGGGGTTAGGGTTACCGGTTTTGGTGGGTTTTGCGGTGGCGGAGGCGTCCATGGTGGGGTCCAAGTTTGGGTCGTTCAAGTCGGAGAAGGGGGACTTGGCGGCGGCGGCCGGTGCGGTGGCGCAGAGGAGGGACCCGTACGAGGTGCTGGAGGTGGGGCGCAATGCCACCGAGCAGGAGATCAAGAGCGCCTTCCGCCGCATGGCCCTCAAGTAAGTAAAACTCTCGGATTTGGGCACATCTCGTGCTGTTCTTGTGCTCAGGTGTCAGGACTTGGGAGGGAAGGATTTTGTTCAACTTTCTCCGAAATAGAGCGCATTTCATGCCAAATTTGCTCCTAATATGAGTCCTTTCGTTTAAGATAAATTAATTTGAATAAAATTTTCTTCTTTTGCAACAACAGACAGAGCAGTTCTAGGGAGCTTTTTGAATCGTGCGTTAGATTCGAACACCAGACCAGGCTTTATCCTTCCTTATGGCTAAGCTTGTTTAGTAGTGATTTGACGGAGGGGCAAAATGTAGCAGTTTGAGTAATTTTGTGGTAAAATATTTCCTACAGGTACCATCCAGATAAGAACGCAGACGACCCCGTTGCCTCAAGAAGTTCCAAGAGGCCACATTCTCTTACAACATCCTGTCAGATCCTGAGAAGAGGCGGCAGTACGATTCCTCAGGATTCGAGGTGATTTATGGCATGATTTGAGTAGTTTTAGCTGCTTTTTTTCTCGTGTGACTTTAATGCTTTCGTTAACGTTCAGGCGATCGAAGCACATAATCAGGAATTGGAGCTGGACCTATCAAGTCTTAACACCGTAAACACAATGTTTGCTGCTCTGTTTAGGTAGCTTGTCAAGGATATATCTTGTTTATTTGATAATATTTGCCTGGTTATGTAATGGTCGTTATGTTTGTGTAGCAAGCTAGGAGTACCAATCAAGACCACTGTTTCAGCAACAGTTTTAGAGGAGGCATTGAATGGGACAGTGGAGATTTCTCAGCTTCAGCTGGGCAAATCTGTATGTAGGAAGGTTGGCAACTACCTCCCATCGTTTCTTCTCTATGCATTTTTTTTTTCTGTCCAGTGAGTAATATTTCAAATTTCACATGTTGGCAGGTGGAAAAGCAATCAGCTCACTTTTATTCTGTGGACATAACAGACAAAGAAGCCAAAATGGGGTTAGTGTGTAGAGTACATTCAACTGCTAAAAGTAAATTCAAGGTTAGTTGCAAACTTGTTGCTAGCATTCTCTCATGATCCTTTGATCATTTAAGTATTTAACTACTCCATTACATTGCTTTGGCTGAGAAGCGTTGCCTTCTCTTAGTTGTAATGTTGCACAAGTCAACTAATTTATTTGTTCCTTTTTGGTAAAATTTTGGTGTTCGGAGTATTCGGAAATGTGGTGGTGATATGTGCACTCTTTCTTGAAAAACTTGCATATTATTTAGTGCCTGTATACCGAATTACGGTACAAATTTTATAATTATTTACCGAATTGGCAAATGGTTTTACCGAATTGTATATAAAAATTTTGGTGCGGCATACCCTTTGGTAAAATCCTGGGTCCGCCACTGCTCATGCGTGCGTGCATTCTCGTATGTACATGCAAAGAAATTAAGAGGTCAACCCAAGAGCACTTGCACACAAGGTTTCGACCAAGAACTCCCATACTTGATCCGTCTCCTCACCACCATTTTATCTTGCTCGCTTTTCGCGGCACGACGATCTCCCAATACCAGGGCCCCTTGGCTCGAGCACACCCATCCTTGAGCAGAACAACGCGTTGCAACGATTCGCACACCTTCACAATGCACCTCAGGAAGCGTATCTGGCGCGATGTTTGTTGGAACCCAACCATGGCCAGCTCCTTGATCACCGGAAATGAGCAGTCTTCCACGACGAGCTACCTGATCCCTGAACGCGGTGCTTCCACCACCAGACGGTGGTTTTGCGTGCAGCGGCAAGATTTGAGATGCAGCGTCTGCAATTGCGTGCAATCGGTGAACACCCTCTGGTACACGGAGATGGGCGTGGACGATGGCATGTCTCGCAGGACGAGCGTGCAGAGTGAAAGACTCAATCAGAAAAGAGAGAAAAGGTTTGCTATCCCACACACCCAATGTGGTGCTGGATACAGTTTATATATTGTGAAGCATGAAGCATGTAGCAGATCCTACAAAGATGGCATCAGTTACCGAGTATACAGGGAGAACGAGAGAACGTGAGCTACCAACTAGCCTGAAGACTAGGACTTAACTGAAGAATAGGATTAACAGAAGAAGACTAGGATTAACAGAAGAAGACTAAGTACATCATCCACCAATTCTTTTACAGTCCCCCTCAATCTCAACTCCCAGATTGAGATTGCGCTGAGCTGCTGCTAACTGTCTTGCTGTTACTGGCTTTGTAAACACGTCAGCTACTTGATCTTGACTTGGAATGAACCTGATCTCCAATGCTTTGAATGCAACTCTCTCACAAACAAAATGGTAATCTACCTCAATGTGCTTGGTTCTAGCATGGAACACAGGATTCTCAGATAAATAGGTAGCTCCTAAGTTATCACACCACAAGCATGGTGCTCTGGATTGAAACACTCCAAGCTCTCCAAGAAGGGATTGAATCCAAATGATTTCGGCTGTGGCATTGGCCAGTGCTTTGTATTCAGCTTCGGTGCTTGACCGTGAGACCGTGGCCTGTTTCTTGGAACTCCAGGATATGAGATTTGCTCTAAAAAAACATTGCGAATCTACTAGTTGATCTTCGGTCATCTGGGCACCCACCCCAATTGGCGTCAGAGAATGCACTCACCAATTCAGAGCTTGATTTATTAACTGACATACCATAGCCAGCTGTGTATTTGAGATACCTTAGAATTCTTTTTACTGCTGTTAGATGTTGTGTTGTAGGTGAATGCAGAAACTGACATACTCGATTTACAGAGAAGGAAATGTCAGGCCTAGTTAGAGTAAGATATTGCAAGGCTCCTACTATACTTCTGTACCTGGTTGCATCTTCAGGAGACAAAGATTCACCTTTTGTTCTTGATAGTTTCTCTGTAACAGTCATCGGTGTAGTGACAGGTTTGCATTTTTCCATATTCATCTTCTTCAGTAACTCAGAGGTGTATTTAGACTGAGTGAGAACAACACCTGTGGAAGTCTTCTTCACTTCAATACCCAAGAAGTAGTGCAGCTCACCCAAGTCCTTCATGGCAAAGTTAGCTTGTAGCTTCTGAAGTAATTGATCCACTGCTTGATTAGATGATCCAGTGATAATAATGTCATCGACATAGACAAGCATGTATACTGTCACTCCGTCACTATTGTAAATAAACAGAGAGGTATCAGCTCGGGAAGGTGTGAATCCCAACTCAAAGAGTTTGGAACTAAGCCATGAATGCCAGGCCTTGGGCGCCTGTTTTAACCTATACAAGGCCTTATCGAACTTGCAGACTAGTTGCGGCTGATGAGAATCCTCAAACCCAGGTGGTTGTTTCATAAAGACTTCCTCTTCAAGAATGCCGTGAAGAAATGCATTCTGCACGTCCAGTTGCCTCATGTTCCATCCTCTTGAGATTGCCAGGGATAGAACAAGCTGGATGGTTGCTAATTTTACCACCGGACTAAAAGTGTCATCGTAGTCGATGCCGTATCGTTGCTTGAATCCTTTTGCTACCAAACGGGCTTTGTACCGATCAATGGACCCGTCATCTCTCTTTTTGAGTTTGAACACCCACTTGCAATCAATCAAGTTCATCCCCTTCTGTGGTTGTACAAGATGCCAGGTCTTATTGTTCATCAGAGCCGAGTACTCGGTCTCCATAGCTCGCCGCCAGTTCGCATCTTCTAGTGCATGCAAGTGATTGGTTGGCTCAACAGTTGTGGCACCTGCATACCTGACAGTGCCATCATTGTACTCCTTTACTTGCCGAGTACCATCCTTAAGTCCAGTCCTCATTGGATGTTGTGATTCATCTCTGGGCATAGCCACATTGTCACCAGAATCTTCTGCTACAACACTAGACGTTGCCGCAGTAGCTGATTCAGTTGCTTCGGTAGGAGCAGTAGATGCTACACCAATGTCGACAACAACCTGATTAGGTACAATGTCATCAGACTTGACTACCTGCAAAATAGATTCGGACTGCTGCTCTAAGGTAGTGTCAGATGGAACATAGGTATGCACATTAGCCAATTGACCAGTCACATAATCATTAGAGATTGGCAAATTTGTTGGAAGCAAGCTGGGAAGGAGAATTTGATCGGCTGAATAGTGTATGCCCGAGGGAGGAAAAGTTTCAGAGAAAGGGAAGACATATTCATCAAAGATGACATTCCGAGAGACATGAACTCTACCACTAGAGGGATCAAGGCACTTGTATCCTTTATGAAGATTGCTATAGCCCAAGAAAACACAACGTGACCAAAACCTTAGTTTATGTGAGTTATATGGCCTAAGGTTGGGCCAACAGGCACAACCGAATGTTTTGAGAAGAGTGTAATTGGGTTTAGCACCTAAGAGTCATTCCAAGGGGATGCTAAAGTTAATCACTTTGCTGGGAAGTCTGTTTATAAGATAAGCCACTGTCTGGAATGCTTCGTCCCAGAATTTCAAGGGCATAGAGGCTGCAGCAAGAAGTGAGAGACCTACCTCAACTACATGTCGGTGCTTCCTTTCAGCAGAGCCGTTCTGTTGATGCGTATATGGACAGGACACACGGTGTGCCACTCCGGTTTGAGTAAGGATGGAGTATAATTTTTGGTATTCTCCTCCCCAATCAGATTGGATACAAATAATTTTTCTATCAAGCAGTCACTCAACATGTTTTTGGTACTGAACAAACACACTAGCAACATCAGATTTTTGTTTCAAAGGATAGAGCCAAACAAATTTACTGAAATTATCAATGAAGCTCACATAATACTTATGCCCTCCAATAGAAGTGAGTGCTGGACCCCATACATCGGAGAACACCAGTTCAAGTGGTGAAGAGGATACATTATTTGATAAAGGAAAGGGCAATTGATGGCTTTTTGCACATTGACAGGCATCACAAACAAAAGTATCTTTGTTGTTGCTAGAACAAGGAAGTTTATTGAATTTAACTACTTGTTGAATGACTGCAGAAGAGGGATGACCCAGCCGGCAATGCCACTGCTCGTGCGAGGTCCTGATGTTGGAGAAGACACTCCTGGTTGTAGTGGTGACATTGGAAGGCAAAGGATACAGACCACCTTTACTGCGACCTTGAAGAAGTACCTTCCTCGTGGTTAAGTCCTTCACAACAAAATGATTGGGGGTAAAACTCAAACATAACATTATTATCACGGGCAAGTCGATGCACTGATAGAAGATTCTTGGAGGCTTTAGGAACATGAAGGATATTTTTCAAGTGTAGAGTTTGACAAGGAGTGTGAATATGTGAGTGACTAATGTGGGAAATGTGCATACCTGAGCCATTTGCAGCCTGCACCTGATCCTTACCACCATACTTTTCTTGAATAGTGAGACGGTCGATCTCGCCAGTTATATGATCGGTCGCGCCAGTGGCGAATCCAGGATTTTACCTAAGGGTATGCCGTCCAAAAATTTTCATATACAATTCAGTAAAACTATTTGGCAATTCGGTAACAGTTGTAAAATTTGCAACGTAATAATTCGGCATATATACACTAAATAACACGATAAGTCTTAAATTTGAAGATTAAGTTGAAAACATCCATAAATTACAATATGAATAGTTCAAACGTCATACTGATAGTTCAAAATATAGGCATAAAAGAGAGTAAGAGACTTACAATTACTGATTAAGTTGATGTCATAAACCGGCGGCGGTGGCGGGGGCGGGGGCATAGAATTCACAATTTTATCAATTACTCTCTCTTGCTCTTGAGTTTGCTTTTCCGCCACAGTTTCAACTGGAGATGGGGTAGGATTAGAAGTAGCAGCCGCCGCCTTCTTAGCTGCATGTTTCTGAAAAAGAGATGCAATGTCTCCGCTTCTCTTCATAACTGAACAATTCCAAAAAAAAACAATTGCTCCGGCCCTGCAAGAGAATAAAGAATATTATATATCATTTTGAAATTTGAATGCCAGAACTTTTCTTGGCCATATGTTTCTGTTATAGAAGTAATGCAAGATCTTCAAGATCTGTGACTATGTTCTTATGGTTAGGAATATTCCTAATTTTTCCTTAAAGAATGAATGTTCCGCCAAATTAACCTGCATCAATCAGTGCTAACGGGAAGCATTCATCTCAAAACTACACTAGGGCGGGCGGTGGTCTCATCCGAAACAAAAAAAATCACAAAAAATGGCATCGCTGATCGCTCTCATCCATCGAGTGGCCTAACGATTTTCTGATTGATTCATCCGAAACAAAAAAATCACAAGAAACCATACTTAATTACCTGATTGATTTCGCCTGACGAGCGGAGCGGCGCGTCACGCGCGGGCAGGCGAGTGAAGCTGCGAAGGCGAACCGTCTCGGCGCCGATGGCGCGTCACGCGCGGACAGGCGATCTGCCGATCTGACGAGCGAAGCCGAACTGGTGAACCGTCTCGCACTCTCGCCGTCGCCGGTCTCGGGCTCTCGACGCGTCACGCCGTCACACGTTCTGACGTTCGGTAGGCGAGGAAGCCGCGAAGGCCGAAGGGATCGATTCGAGCCGCGAAGGCCGCACGTCACGTATGGCAGTATGGTGATTAGATCATTACATATTTTTACGTATGGGCGTATGGCCGTATGGGTCATGAACTCATGGTGATTATTGCGTTGCATGCCTGGTTTGATTTTTACGTATGGGTTATGGACTCATGGTGATTATTACGTTGTGTGCTTGGCCTGCTTGCCTAGTACTTCCGCCACAGGGTATGCCGGGGCCCACCCGGCATACCCTGTAGATCCGCCGCTGGGTCGCGCCTATATCAGTGTACCAATTCGTGTCCACTGAGGTGTGTGCTACAGCAGCAACCTTGATCTCCTCAGCTTGGTAAGAATGATCAAAACGGTGATAGCATTTGAGGGCAACATGCCCTATTTTGCCACACACTTGACATGTTGGCTTGTTCGTGGTGTAGTTGTTCGATCCTTGGCGTTCACGGCTGTGACCTTGGCCGCGGCGTCCGCGCCTGCCACGACTACGTCCTCCACCACGGCCGCCACGAGTGGTTAGATTCACCTACATTGTAGCTTGATTCTGCTCTTGGCGCGTCTCAAAAGAGAGGAGATGAGCATAGGCATCATTAAGGCTGGCTGGTTCTGACCTAGTAGTGAGTGATGTCACGATGGAGTCGTAGTTGGCATCCAGGCCAGTGAGGATGTACGCCACAATCTCTTCCTCGGACAGAGTAACACCACAGGTACTTAGTGTGTCGGCCAGGGCCTTGACCTTGTTGAAATAGGTCTCCATGGACATATCCTTCTTCTGGATCATGGCGAGCTAACGCTGAACGTGCATGATCCGTGCCCTCGACTGTGATGCAAATCTACGCTCGAGAGCAACCCACACTTCATGGGATGTGTTTAGGAGCAGCACCTGAGAAAGCACCTCTGGAGCCCATGATGAAAGAATGGTGCTGAGGACAGCTTGATCATGCTGCAACCAGGTCTGATACGCCGGATTGGGAACTTGAGTTTGTTATGAATATTATGTGTATTGATATGAGACCCAAAGGGCCATATATATAGGAGAGTACAAGAGGATATGCCATATAGAGATAAGGCATATATGGAATAGAATACAAACTCTATATCCTAATACAACTCTATCTCTAATACCCTTAACACCCCCCACAAATGCAAGGCGTATGCAATAGCATTGCATTTGAAAAAGGGTTAATATTAAAACAAGAAAAATCCGACATCCGAGTCGTGATAAAGTCGTCGTTGCGTGCAGTCGTTGAATAAACTGTCAAATCAAGCCGAAGAGGAATAGATAGAAGCATGACGGCACAGATCGAAGCCTGAGACGGCGGCGGCGCAGTGCACAAAAAGCGCAACGGAGGCGCGGTGCAGAAGAAGCGCGGCGGCTTTAAAAACTCGGGGCGGCGGCTCAAAGAGAAGCGGCGGCATCATAAAGACTTCTACGATCTGCAGCGGCTCTGGGAAAAGAGCTACGGCTGCTGCCATGCAAAAGAAAATTCCTACACTTTTATGACTGACAATTAAAATTTGTGGACTCGCACGGCTTGGACGAACTAAATATTAGAGACTACGGAGTTTGGGTGAACGCAACGAAGGACTCACGAAAAATAACTAAAGACTGCTGAAAAAAAATCAGCAAAAGAAAACAAAAAACCCTTTAAAATCCACCTCCCCTCTAGTTTTCTCTGCACACCCGATCCCCTCTCCCCTCTATTTCTTTCTGCACACCCGATCCCCTCTCGCTATTCACGCCCGATCCCCCGCTCGCTCTTCATGCCCGCGCGAGACACGGGAGGCGGTAGGACGCGGCGGCCGGGACGACGCTGGATCTGAGCGGCGGCCGGATCGAGGAGTGGCGACCGGAGAAGAAGCGGCGCCGGTTGCCAGCGGCGGTCGGGGCGATGATGGCCGAGGCGGGCCGGATCTGCCCAGATCCGGGCGTACAACAGCAGCCAGCACGGGCGAGGTGGCCGCTGACAAGAACCCGAGGAGGCGGCGGCGGTGGCACACGGCCGGCGAACAGTGCGGGCACGGCGACCGGGAGAGGTGGCCGCCCAACAAGATGGCCGCCCTCGGGAGAGGAGATCGATCCTCCCGGGGGTAGCAGCAACATCGGAAGTAGATTGGAAGTAGATTGAGGTTAGGGTTTCAACCTAAGCTCTGATACCATGTTATGAATATTATGTGTATTGATATGAAACCCAAAGGGCCATATATATATAGGAGAGTACAAGAGGATATGCCATATAGAGATAAGGCATATATGGAATAGAATACAAACTCTATATCCTAATACAACTCTATCTCTAATACCCTTAACAGTGCCACCTTCCGTGGTGATGGTGATCATCCTGTCAGGTGCGCTGATGGAGCCGTCAACATAGCCTAGAAGTTGTTGGCTCTGAAGGTAAGGCATCATCTGTGCCTTCCAGAGAAGATAATTCTCCTAATCAAGCTTGACATTTATCAAGTGGCCAAATGTCAGTGTTGGGAGCAAGCCGGCAGTGGCTGAATTCATGGCGTTAGTGGAACCAAAGGTTGCAGAACTAGAAGTGGACATTTTTGTAGGAGAAGAGGTGGCTCTGATACTATGAAAGACTCAATCAGAAAAGAGAGAAAAGGTTTGCTATCCCACACACCCAATGTGGTGCTGGATACAGTTTATATATTGTCAAGCATGAAGCATGTATTAGATCCTACAAAGATGGCATCAGTTACTGAGTATACAGGGAGAACGAGAGAACGTGAGCTACCGACTAGCCTGAAGACTAGGACTTAACTGAATAATAGGATTAACAGAAGAAGACTAAGTACATTATCCACCATCATCAGAGGCTCTTGGCGCGCCGGCTTGCGTGCCCGTCGCTACACAGTGACCGTCGTCACCGTCGCCGTCCGCTTCCAAGAAGCTGGTGATGCCGTCGGCGAACGCTCGCATGGCGCAGCGCTCGTAGCACGCGATGAGGGCATCGAGCTCCCCGGCGGCCGCAGCTTCGCCATTCCACCTGTTGGAAATCTAGTCAATTTTCGGTATATTTTAATCCAGAAATTCAGCATATAAAACATGACATAAACATGCATGAGTGATCTATCAATGATGTATTCATATTCACTAACGAACAAGCTAACAGAAACATCTATTAACATATTCATAGCGCACAGAAAGAAATACACCAGAAAAGTTTTCAATTTATACCCTCGGGCGGGGCCAATGCCAGAGACATCGGAGGCGCCGTTACCATCAGTCGACATGATGGCCTATTCGATGTAGTCGATCGAGGCGTGATGCAGGACGAAGCTTAATGCAGGAAGATGTTCGCAGTGCAGTCCCGCGAACGGTTCACCACCAGGAAGTAGACGTCGCAGATTGAGTAGTCGCGCTGATGCGCTCCCCAAAAACTTGATCGCCCGCCTACCCGTGCAGGTACACAAACGGACGAAGTTCCGGAGGCCTACTCACCCAGAAACTTGTGCACGCAAGGCTCTGGACCGGAGATGACAGAGAACAGCAACAACACAGAACAATAATACTCTTCTCCCTAATCCCTCGTATGGAGTGGAGAGTTCTTTTGTAACAGCAAAAAATGAAGAGGCCAGAGTAACTGCAGCCATTAGTCACTAGTAACTGCATCCATTACTCGAAAGTAACCGCAGCCATAATACACTAGTAACTGCACCGTTACTGCCAGGAGTCAGTGCGTTTCGATTTTTGAATAGATAAAGAAAAACGCGCCCGTACCCGACACGCCTGCGCACACGCACGCACGCACGCACACACACACACACACACACGCACGCACCGCACCGCACCGCACGGCACGGCACGGCGTGGCGTGGCGAGGTGAGCGAGCGAGCGAGCTCGCGCGTGTATTGGCTCTCTCCAATTCCACAAGGGGGTTACCACGTTCCACCTTTTAAAGTGGTGTAACTCCCATTCAATTCTCCATATGGGACTAAACAGTTTTTACACCTAGCATTAATAGTGGGCCTAGGAATTTCATTTGATTAATTGCTAAATTAAAATGGACCAAGCCCAATTAATCCAACAATCCCCACCAAATTTCAAGGCACACGAGAAATGCTCTCAGTTCTGCTGTTGTTTGATATACCAGTGTTTCGATGGAGACTGTTAAGTTGAACAACCATCTAGGAAAGGAGTTACACTCATCCACAACTGAACAATGGACTATGCCTTGAATTGACAGTTTTGTGCGAACAAGCTTTATCCAATTCCTTTACTAGTACTAGGCTGCCTGAAGCATCCCCTCTGGTTGGAGCATATAAGTCATACTCCATGCCTATTCATGACTATCTAGAAATCACCCAAATCTCATAGACTGTGACCAGCAGTCGAACTCATATAGGTATGTTCCTTCTAAGATGTCCTGTAGGCCGACATCTCTGCTTTAAATAAGCAACTCGGATCACATTGAGGTAAAAAACCAACCTGCCATACAGAATAGGAGAGAAGTGCATCACTGAAAAAAATGAGCCTTGTAAAGGTCTCTCCTCCCAGTCAACCAACAGCTTGTTTCACAGTCCTACTTCACGGGATCTCCGATCACGTAGAACATGTTACCACTGTGGTATGACTCATGTGGGTCTCAGGCCCATCTCACTCGATGCACTATCTATCACATTACGTGATAAACCCTTTGTAAATTGGTCGGCCAGATTATTAGCTGTCTGGACATAGTCCAGCGCTATCACTCCGGAGTTTTTCAGCTTTCTGACAGACTCCAACCGCCTCTTAACATGCCTAGATGACTTCATGTTGTCCTTAGAACTGTTCACCTTGATAATTACAGTCTGATTATCACAGTTCATCAGGATAGCCGATATCGGTTTTTCAACCACCGGCAAATCCATAAGGAGTTCACGAAGCCACTCAGCCTCAACAGTAGCGGTATCTAATGCTGTGAGTTCTGCTTCCATTGTTGACCTCGTTAAGATGGTCTGCTTGCAAGACTTCCAGGAAACAGCACCACCTCCAAGTGTGAACACATATCCACTCGTTGCTTTTATCTCATCAGCATCAGAGATCCAGTTTGAATCACTATAGCCCTCCAGTACCTTTGGGTACCCAGCATAGTGAATGCCATAGCTCACAGTTGCCTTTAGATAGCGCATTACTCTCTCAAGAGCATGCCAATGATCATCTCCCGGATTTGAAACAAACCGGCTTAGCTTGCTCACAGCAAACGAGATGTCAGGCCTCGTAGCACTAGCTAAATACATCAATGAGCCAATGATCTGGGAGTACCTCAATTGATCCCTTGTTATTCTTCGGTTTTTCCTCAACAACACACTAGGATCATAAGGAGTAGAAGCAGGCTTGCAGTCACTATAACCAAAGCGACTCAAGACCTTCTCCACATAGTGGGATTGCACGAGTGTAACCCCACCATCACCTCCTCTCAGTAGCTTAATGTTAAGAATCACATCAGCCACTCCCAAATCTTTCATCTCAAAGTTCTTGGACAGAAAGTCCTTGACCTTCTCAATCATATTGAGGTTTGTCCCAAAAATCAGTATGTCATCAACATACAAGCACAAGATCACTCCTTCTCCCCCACCATAGCGATAGTACACACATCTGTCGGCTTCATTCACAACAAAGCCAGCAGATGTTAAAGTTCTGTCGAACTTCTCATGCCATTGCTTAGGTGCTTGCTTTAGGCCATACAAAGACTTTAACAACTTGCACACCTTTCCTTCTTGACCTTCTACCACAAACCGTCTGGCTGATTCATATAAATCTCCTCCTCCAACTCTCCATTTAGGAAAGCTGTCTTAACGTCCATTTGATGAACGAGAAGACCATGAGAAGCAGCCAGGGCAAGTAGTACTCGAATTGTGGTCAATCGGGCAACAGGTGAATAAGTATCAAAGAAGTCCTCGCCTTCTTTCTGGGTATAACCCTTGGCCACTAGCCTTGCCTTGTACTTTTCAATTGTACCATCATGCCTAAGCTTTTTCTTGAAAACTCATTTACATCCTACAGGTTTACACCCATAAGGACGATCAACGACCTCCCAAGTTCCATTAGACATAATAGAGTCCATCTCACTCCGTACCACTTCCTTCCAATAGTCAGCGTCAGGAGAAGAATATGCCTCTTCAATGGTTCTTGGAGTGTCATCCACGAGGTATACAATGAAATCATCACCAAAAGACTTTGCAGTCCTTTGTCTCTTACTCTTTCGAGTAACTTCATTGTTATCCTCCTCAAGATTTTCCACAGGCGTTTGCTCAACATGTTCTATCGGCCGAAAAGAATCAAGGGAAATTATAGGTTCTTGACTAGATGAGCTAGGTACATCACTATTCATAGGAAATTCATTCTCAAAAAATGTAGCATCTCTGGATTCTATGATTATACCAACACGCATGTCAGGTACTCCAGATTTTATAATTAAGAACCTATAACCCACGCTGTGCATAGCATAACCAAGGAATACACAATCTACTGTTTTTGGTCCAAGTTTGCGCTTCTTGATAATTGGCACGTTAACTTTGGCCAAACATCCCCAGGTGCGCAAATATGAGAGAGTCAGCTTCTTCTTTTCCCATTCCTCAAATGGTGTTACTTCTTTGTTCTTTGTAGGAACTCTATTCAGGACATGACACGCGGTCAATATAGCCTCACCCCACCATTCCTTAGAAAGTCCCGCAGTGTCTAACATGGCGTTAACCAAATCAGTTAGAGTGCGATTCTTTCTTTCGGCAACCCCGTTTGATTCGGGAGAATAGGGAGGCGTCCTCTCATGAATAATTCCATGTTCCTCGCAGAATAAAGTAAACTCATTTGAAAAATACTCTCCCCCACGATCAGACCTTACCCGCTTGATTTTCCTCTCAAGTTGGTTTTCTACCTCAGCTTTATAGATCTTAAAGTAATCCAACGCTTCATCTTTTGTTTTTAATAAGTACACGTAGCAAAATCTAGTGCAATCATCTATAAGTGTCATGAAATATTTCTTTCCACCTTTAGTCAGCACGCCATTCATCTCGCACAAATCAGAATGAATGAGTTCTAACGGTGCCAAATTCCTCGCCTCTTTTGCTGCCTTGTGAGGCTTGCGAGGTTGTTTCGATTGAACACACGCATGTCACTTAGAACCTTTGACCAAAGTGAATTTCGGGATTAAACTCATATTAGCTAAGCGCGTCATACACCCAAAATTAACATGACAAAGTCGTGAATGCCAAATATTATATTCATCATCATCGTTACACACATGGTTCACAACTTTATTACAGGAATCCATCAAAGAAAAACGGAACAAACCTCCGTTCTCATAGCCTTTACCAACAAATGTTCCATACTTAGACACGACACATTTATTGGACTCAAATGGAAGCCTAAAACCATCTCTACACAGTAGAGATCCGCTGACGAGATTCTTCTTTATGCAGGGGACATGCTGCACGTTTTTCAGCTGCACGGTCTTTCCCGAAGTAAACTTCATATCGATCGTACCAACACCATGAACAGCTGCATGCAATCCGTTCCCCATCAACAAGGAGCAACCTCGACCGACCTGATAAGATGAAAACAAGGAAATATCAGCACAAACATGAATATTAGCACCAGTGTCAATCCACCACTCAGGTGATTGACAAACAGAAAGAACTGTAGGTAAATAATTACCGTACCCCGATGTTCCTCCAGCGTCACTAATAACCATGTTGGCAGACTTCTTCTGCTTATCCTTGCGATCTGGACAATCCTTAGCCCAATGGCCAGAATCACCGCACACAAAGCAGCTACCCTTTCCTTTGCCTTTCTTTTTAAACTCAGTAGTAGCCTTGGGCTTGACAAAAGGCTTATTTTTCTTCTTGTTGTGGAAAGCCTGAGGATTCTTCTTCTGCACCAAATTGGCGCTAGAACCTCCCTCAGCAGCAACTTTCTTGCCACGAGTATCTTTTGCCCTCGCCTTCTCTTCAACACCAAGAGTGCCAATGAGATCAGTAACACTGAACTCCTGCCTCTTGTGCTTTAGAGAGGTAGCAAAATCCGACCAAGAAGGTGGTAACTTGACGATAATACCGCCAGCCACAAACTTGTCCGGTAACTCGCACTTATTGTTCTCAAGCTCCTTTGCCAGTGCCTGAATCTCATGAGCTTGCTCTACTACAGAACGGTCATCGACCATCTTGTAGTCATAGAACTGCTCCATGACATACAGCTCACTACCAGCATCAGAAACTCCAAACTTGGCCTCAAGTGCATTCCACATCTCTTTGCCCGTAGGCAAATGCATGTACACATCCACAATGTTGTCCGCCAGTATGTTGACAAGTGCACCTTGAAACAAGTTATCCGCTGCATTGAACTTGCGTTCATCCTCATCAGACAGAGGCTCAGCGGGCTTGCCTTGTGCAACATGAAAACATTCCATGGCAGTAAACCACAGGATCGCGCGTGCACGCCATCTCTTAAAATTTGAACCATCAAACGGAGGGTGTGGCTTAAGCGACGCAGCAAAGCCAACTACCGAAAAAGACCTATCAAGTTTTTGGATTGTTAAAAATCTAGTCAATTTTCGGTATATTTTAATCCAGAAATTCAGCATATAAAACATGACATAAACATGCATGAGTGATCTATCAACGATGTATTCATATTCACTAACGAACAAGCTAACAGAAACATCTATTAATATATTCATAGCGCACAGAAAGAAATACACCAGAAAAGTTTTCAATTTATACCCTCGGGCGGGGCCAGTGCCAGAGACACCGGAGGCGCCGTTACCACCAGTCGACATGATGGCCTATTCGATGTAGTTGATCGAGGCGTGATGCAGGACGAAGCTTGATGCAGGAAGATGTTCGCAGTGCAGTCCCGCGAATGGTTCACCACCAGGAAGTAGACGTCGCAGATTGAGTAGTCGCGCTGATGCGCTCCCCAAAAACTTGATCGCCCGCCTACCCGTGCAGGTACACAAACGGACGAAGTTCCGGAGGCCTACTCAACCAGAAACTTGTGCGTGCAAGGCTCTGGACCGGAGATGACAGAGAACAGCAACAACACAGAACAAGAATACTCTTCTCCCTAATCCCTCGTATGGAGTGGAGAGTTCTTTTGTAACAGCAAAAAATGAAGAGGCCAAAGTAACTGCATCCATTAGTCACTAGTAACTGCATCCATCTGCCAGGAGTCAGTGCGTTTCGATTTTTGAATAGATAAAGAAAAACGCGCCCGTACCCGACACGCTTGCGCGCACGCACACGCACACGCACGGCACGGCACGGCACGGCACGGCGTGGCGAGGCGAGCGAGCGAGCGAGCGCGCGCGCGTATTGGCTCTCTCCAATTCCACAAGGGGGTTACCACGTTCCACCTTTTAAAGTGGTGTTACTCCCATTCAATTCTCCATATGGGACTAAACAATTTTTACACCTAGCATTAATAGTGGGCCTAGGAATTTCACTTGATTAATTGCTAAATTAAAATGGACCAAGCCCAATTAATCCAACACCACCAGGCGCGGCGGCGGAGGGCGAGTCCTCGTTGGTAGCGCGGCGGGAGTATCTCGCTGACCTTGAAGCCGAGCGCGGGGAGCTCGCAGGGGAGGCGCGCCCAGCGCCTGGCCAGGACGGACGTGGAGAGCGTGGTGCGGGTGTCGAGCCGACGCAGGATGAGGTGGAGCAGCTCGTCGGGGACGGCGCTGAGGCGGTCCTCATCGCCGGCCGCCGCGTGTGACTGCACGTGATGATGATGCAGCCTAGTGGTCCTGGCCATGGCAACAAGCTCAGTGGTCTGCGATCTAGAGGTCAAGATTGAATCGAGTAGCGGGGGCATTTTCGTCGCCGATGCATGTATAGGAGGGCTCGCTGCTCGCCGGAGGAGTTCGATTCGGACGCGGGGAAGGAAGAGGTGCCTCCGCCTTGTGACGAGCTGGGAGTTGGGCCTGCCGTGCTGGCACGGCCCAGGCCCATCGTGCTTTGTGCCGCTTCGTGCCGTGCCGGCTCAGCCCAGTCATCTCACCATGCCGTGCCATGTCGGCCCGCGTTGCCTCCGGCCAGGCCCAAGCACGGCCCAAAGCCCACCGTGCCAGCGTTCGTGCCGTGCCAGTCCAAGCCCAGCCCGAAGTAACTATACGCGAAGACGGTGGCGACGGTCGTCATCTTCCTCTCTTTTGTACCTGCCTCGTTTAAAACTAGTTGAAATTGAATTAATTGCATGAAAACATGGGCACACAATGACGTAAATATTTCAGAAAAAAAGTGGAATTTTTTTGATATTTTAAAAATACAATGTTACTACCTTATTAAAAACTTTACGCCCCAGAGTGGGGTTTCCCATGTAAGGAAAAGAGTACAGTAATAATATATGTATATACTAACTATTACAACATACGTACATAATATCTACTCATCAATGTCTAGGTCGTTCATGCGTTCGAGGTCAGCATACGCCTGTACGATTTCAGGATGCTCCAATTGATGTTGTTGCCGCTCTTTGGCTAATTCTCAGTCTTTGGCGCATGTGATTGCCTCCACTATCCTAGGCATAAGGGATGATCTTTTATCTTCTATTATTCTCCTTACCGTACTAAACATCGCTTCTGAAGAGACGGTGGACACTGGCACCAAGAGAACATCCCGTGTGAAATGTGACAGCACAGGAAAGATCCGCTTATTGTTCTTCCACCACTCGAGCAAGTCTATCTTGCCTCTACCAGTAAGATCAGGATCAATATTTGCAAAATCATGCTCCATATAGTGGTTCAACTCTGAGACAGAATTCCACTTAGAGGCCGCCTAAGACTGAGAAGACGAAGAAGTAGACTTGCCCTTTAGCTTCTTCCATAAGTGTGATGTCAAGCTTGTCTTTCCATGTTGCATCTGCTGTGAGGCCTCCGATCTTCCACTGCTGCCAAACTTATCATGATACAAACGGAAAACACGAAAAAGCTACTCTTTGACATGTGCGAAAGCTTCTGAATAATCTAGGCCAAGACATTCACCTATTCCCTACATACAAGTGTGAAATAGGACCAAAATATTTAATAAATTTTCTTCCATTGCTACGACAGCATGGCCTAAAATAGGATCGTCCCTAGATTTAGCAATTTTGTCTGCAATTAACCAAATAAACTCTATAACAAAGCAAGATGTAGGATAATAAACACTAGATAAAGCCTTTGTTGCTTTATAAAAAGGTCTTAAAAATTCTCAAAAACGACTAGTAATCTGCCAATCTGAATTAGTAACTACCAATTCATTATTTTGAGAGTTGGCATTGACAAAAAGGATATGACATGTTCATAACTTTGTATCTTTTTTAACATAATATATGTTGAGTTCCACCTCACCTTCATGTCAAGACCAAATTTTCTTGGCTCTTCCCCATTGACTGCACAGTACTCCGCGAACTTGGCTACCACTTGTGGAGAACTTGTGAGGTAATGAATAGCATCACAGATACTATTCAGATATGAACTAATTACTTGTATACCATCTTGAACAACAAGATTCATGATGTGGCATACACATCTCTGATAGAGGACATAACCACCAATATATGTTTGCAATTTTGGGGTGAGGATGTTCATAGCTGTTGTGTTTGCCGATGCGTTATCAAGAGTTGTAGAAGCAATTTTATTATCTATCTTAAAATCATCAAGTACATGTAGTATACGCTCGGCAATGGCCTCTCCCGTGTGCGATTCATTTATTACCTTAAATCCTATGACTCTCTTGTTTAGTTTATAATTATCATCTAAATAATGGGCTACAACACTAAGGTAGGCACTTCTTTGGTGTGATGATGTCCAAATATTTGAGGTTATGGAAAAAGAATACTGAACTTGTTGGAATAGTTCTTTTAACTCTACCAGTTCCTTTTGATACATCCGTAAAATATTGGATGTAGTAGTTCTCCTACTAGCATGATGATACTATGGGCAAAAGCCACGTTGGATCATTTTTTGAATGCGCGACTTACACCTATCCCAATTGGTTGATCTTCTGAAACAATATATCTAGCAATTTCCTCATAGGCAGAAAGCGGGTTGTATACCCAAGTACTTACAGAGCCATCGGCCTCGAAGTTTAGCTGTGTTTGCACTCTTCCTCCCCCTCGGCCCTGTGCCGCCATCTTGCATAAGCATGTTTTATAGTGGCATTTCAAGTGTCCTGTTCCTACAGCTGTACGAGCACATAATTTAGCATTGCAATAATTACAAGTTGCGATATCTACCGTTTCATCGTCTCGAATTTCCTGGCACTAGGTCATGTGCTTCTAGCAATTCGCCCTTCGTCCAGACCCGCCAATTGTAACATCCTAAATTTCAAGTATTCAAAAATATGGAAATTTTAAAACTTTCTCTTGCATTTTGCTGGTGTTCAAAATTTCTTTTGAATGTTTTGAGTTTTGGTGGCATGCAAATTAATATGTTGAGAAACAATATCCAAATTTAAAAGCAATGATGGTGTTAATAAAAGAAATAGAAAATCCAAGGATCCACACACAAATTAAAATTTAAGTATTAAATAGTGGAAATAAAAATTTGAAATCCAATTTACTTAAGTAAAAGAGAAGCAATGGCCAAGGAGTATTAAAAACCTACATCTAAATAGTTGAAAATTTAAAATTAAATTTTAAATAGAAATCAATAATCTTAAATGTGAAATAGAAATTTAAATTTAAAATTCAAAAATCCAAAAATTGCTAAAGCTTCTCATTTTTCTCTCATTCCTTTCCCATTTCCCCCTCTCTTACATATGGGCCTAGCCCTTTTCTCTCTCTCCCTTTCTCTTCTCTCTCTTCCTCCCTCCCTCCTTTTCTCCCTCTTTCGCTGGGCCCGACCTCCTATCTTTCCCGTTCTCTTTCTCTAGTGCACCCGCGTCATCTCCTTCTTTCTCCTCCTCTCTATCTTCGCTGCATCGCGTCACCCCATCGCCTCCGCATCGCCATCGCCCTGCGCCTCGTCTGCCTCTGCCTCCTTTGGCGCCAACCGCCCCCATCCCCTTCACTCTGACGGCAGCATCGCAACGCCAGTACCTCGCGCCATGCCCTGCTCCTAGGGGTGGAAACGGATCGGATACGGTCGAATAGTCTCAAATACGAATACGAATCCATATTTTTAAAACGAATACGAATACGAATTCGAATATTTTCAAATACGGATACGAATATTCTCGAATACGGATATGGATATTTTCGAATACGGATTTTCTCGGATACGAATATCGGATAAAACGGATTCCTAACGGTTTTGCCGATTTTTCATCGGTTTTTGACCGGTTACCAGTTTTAAACCGCCTAAATTCAAGTTTTGAATCACAAAAATTGTACGGATTTTTCATGGGCTCTAGAAACGGATCGAATACGAATCGAATAGTCTCGAATACGGATATGGATACGAATATTCTCGAATACGAATGCGAATACGAATACTCTCAAATACGGATACGAATATTCTCGAATACGAATACGAATATTTTCGAATACGGATTTTGCTTACCATATTCGGATTTTTCTCGGATACGAATATCGGATAAAACGAATTATCCGTTACCGTTTTCCACCCTTACCTGCTCCGACCCGCCCGGATGAGACCCTTGCCAACTGCCCTCAGCTCTGCCCCGTCCCGTTGCATCAGGCTGGCGTCAGCCGCGCCCGCTCCGCCCCCGGTTCCGTCCATGTCGCCCCTAGTTTCGCCAGCCAGCCCCTAGTTTTTCGCCACTTTTGCACCACCCATGCCCAGCATACCCCCTGCCCATGCCGTCGCCCATACCCTCCACCGAGCACGTGCCTACCTCCTCTTCCTCGCCTATAAGAAGCACCGAGCTCACCCCCTTCATTTGCCCCCTTCTTCCTCCTTCACGCTGAGCTCAGCTCGAGCTGCCCCTGTATGCGCCGCCAGCCACCACCCTGTCCCGGCCGCCTCTGGTGAGTATTCCACAAACCACCCATGTCACAACACGCCCCCTAACGCCCACTGTCTCCCCTCGTAGTTAATTGAAGGACCGACGCCCGAGCACGCCGCGCACGCTCCTCCTCCGTTTCTGGCCGGCCACCACCATTTCCACCGCTGTTCTCTCCTCAGTCGGTCCCAGGTCGATTCAGCGTGGTGGGAGCGTCACCTCGGCACCCCGAAGCTGTCCCAACCATCGGCCGAAGCTCTCCGCCACTCGAGCTCTCCAGCCACGGCGACCCATTCGCGCCGCCGCCCGTGCACGTCTTTGGCTCACCTCGGCCTCCCTCCGGTCACCTCGACCACTCAGGTAAGCTCCTGGCCCTCCACTCGTACTCGTGCGTGCGCCATCTTCTCCCTTCCTCCACGCCGCCGCCCCGAACCCACCTCGCCGCCAGTCACTTCGAGCTGCCGCCTGCCCACCTTGTCGCCGCCTCGGCCAATGCACCGCCCCCTGTAGCTTAACCACCTCTCCCACGCCCCATTTTGGCGGTCACCAACATCCCTCCGGCCGCCGCTCGCCGCCGGCAAGACTGCTCTCTGACCAGCCCGACATCCTCTGTTTTGACCTCACCCAACCCCTAGTTCTTCTATTTGTCTGCCCCTGTATTGCCAGCCCAGGTCTTCGGCCCACTTGGCTAGCTCATCTCGCTTTAACAGTCACAAGCCCTCAGGTTCTCGATTCGATTCCCGTCAGCCGCACCCTTTTCATCTCTTTTTATTTTGTTTTGTTCAATCCAATGTAATTAGTAAAAATTAAGGAAAATTAGGAAATAATCTAGGGAAGCTAATAAAATTTAATTAGGATGTAAAAGAGATTATGTAAGATTTAAATTTGGATTAGTTATCGTAATGAATAATTAATGTGCCCTTAGTATTTATTTTAAATTTAATTATTAATTAAAGGCATTATGACTTTGGTTAAATGTTCAAACTTAATAAAGATTACCCTTAATTATAATATATGCCCTAACATTTAACATACCGTTATTAAACAAATTTTCTTGGTAGATTTAATTAAATAATAATATTGAAGTGTAGCCCTATATAACAAGTTTGGCCCTATGTGAATGAACTTTAATTAAGGTTAAAACATGTTAGATGAAATGTCAGTTGATCCCCAGAATACTTCCAATTAAAATATCATAATTAGGTATTAAAAATATAATGGTATTGGATCATCAGACATGGGAGTGATTTCGCCAATAAATAATCTGAGGAACAATGTAATATTATGACCAATAATCGCAGATGAGTAGTAAATAAATGTATGAAAATTTACTATTAAACATCAATGAGATAATTAAATACTCCTATGCTTCAATGAATCATTAAACTAATCATTAGGAGAATATTTCGAATAATTGGTAAATAGATAATAATCTAAAGAATAGCGATGCATAGACATAACAAAGAATTGCATTTCCCCCTCCCTCCTCTCCCTCTGCCGTAGGCCCAACCTCCTATCTTTCCCGTTCTCTTTCTCCTGTGCGCCTGCGTCATCTCCTTCGTTCTCCTCTCTGTCTTCGCTGCATCGCGTCACCCCGTCGCCTCCGCATCGCCATCGCCCTGCGCCTCGTCTGCCTCCGCCTCCTCTGGCGCCAACCGCCCCCATCCCCTTCACTCTGATAGCAGCACTGCAGCGCTAGTCACCTCGCGCCATGCCCTGCTCCGACCCGCCCCGATGAGACCCTCGCCAACTGCCCTCAGCTCCAGCCCGTGGCCGTTGCATCAGGCCGGCATCAGCCGCGCTCGCTCTGCCCCCGGTGCCGCCCGTTTCGCCCTGGTTTCGCCAGCCAGCCCCTGGTTTTCTGCCACTTCCGTGCTGTCCATGCCCGGCAGACCCCCTGCCCATTCGTGCTCGTGGATCCCGCACTCCCACAATGGCCACCGAGCTCAGGGTTGAGGCACACTCCTTCCCCTCTGTCTGCTCCCTCCCTCTGCTCTGCTCTGTGCTTGTGCTTGTGGGATGCTTGTGTTGTAGCCTTGTGGGAATGTGGGATGACTGTGGGAGTGTGGGACGGTGGGAGGGTGACGGGAGGCCGTAGGACGTTCGGTTGGCCAAAGACGGCTCGGCCGGCACGGTGCGGCTGCCGGTGTGGGGCGCAGGGCACACGACCGATAGGAGGCCGAAGGCGTGGCTACCACCGGCGCTGGCCATGCCCCCAGGCCGACCGTGCTCACCGGGCCGGGCGTGCCCCCCTGTGCCAACCGTGCTCACCGGGCCGGGCCGGCTCTAGCACGACACACCACGTCGGGCCGTGCCACCCATCGTGCTAGATATCCAGGCCCAGCATGGCCCACTATTCGTGGTGGGCTGGCACGGCCCGCCACGTGTCAGGCCGGCACGTGCTTGGGCCGTGCCGGGCCAACCGTGCTTCGGGCTGGCCCGAAAAAGCACGGCCCGTCTCCCACCTCTAGCCTTGTCATTGTGTTGATTCCTAGTTTCCGACTCTTTTTTCTTTCTTCTTTTTTTGGAGAGGATATTGGTTCCAACTCGTGAGATTGGAATAGGAGTAGAATCCTCGGTTTTAGGCCCATTTGGAACATTAGAATTTTCTTTAATTGTTGTAGAAATCGAACGGTTTGAACAATTATCATCTTCAATTCTGTTTGGAATGGGAGGGAACCAAATTGTTTTTATTATCATTTTGAAAGAGGATGGTAGATAAGACCCTAGCAGTGCCAGTGTCTCATGTTCTTTTTCTCCCATGTTTTTATTTGGAATTGAACTAAAACCAAGATGCTTTGTGGTTCCTGAGCAAAGTTGTAATGCTCAACACACACCACACTAACACCATCCGCACACATGTGTGCACGTTCTCTACATATACTTGAAATTTATCAGAGCCATTCAAGGTCTATTGTGGACATGCTTTTTTTCACTAAACACGCATGCATATGTGTACTCATAAAATCGGTGGCACCAGCACGTCTAGGACTTAAACCCTGGTTGGCTAGGTGCAAACCCACGCACTTAGCCATCTAGTCACATGCTAACTTCCGCAAAGTTCTAATGGGCAGGTTTCTTTTGGTTTCGGCTTATGGTTTTTAGTTGTGGCTTATGATTTTTGGGCTATTCGTGAGAGAGACTATAAAGTAATAGAAACACACGTGCGAGTTTGGCCGATATAAATGAAGTTGCTACAATATGTACTACAATCAACTTATAAACCCCGCTTTGAAAAGACACTCCTTTTGAAAGTTGGTTACTGTAGAAAAGCCGAAAGTAGCTTTTAGAAGCCGAAAGGAAGAGGCTCAATAGTAACACAACATGCTAAAAGCAATTTGAAATGGGTGGTGGAGAGCGTTAAAAAACAGTGGGGACCTGTTCACACTTCTGCCATTGTAGTGAATTTTATTTTCAAATTTAGCTCCCGAATACATATTTGTACAAAAATAGCCTCGTCCTTGAGCCTGGCAGGCGACACCTATCACTTGCCGTGCCACCACAGTTCGGCAGGACATGGGCGACGTGGCAGGCGAGGCCAACTTGATAGCTAGAGCGCATGCTCGGGAGGCATGTGAGGCCCACCAGCATGTCGAGCTCCTCAAGCTCGGCAGGGCGTGCCAGCTCCAGCCAAGCACTGGGAGCTCGGTAGGTGGCCTGGCACGTAGCAGGGGCAGGCAGGCTGGGTATGGGAATTGGCGCAGTAGTAGGAGGCATCTCGATTGGCTGACCATATTCCTGTCCCATTTGGTCAGGGATTCCGCAGCCCTCTGCTCCCGTGTGCACCCCTGTGGGGATGTCAGTTGCGAACACCTTGCCGCATGTATAAAATGGGTGGCCTCGTGGTCTACCCTCTCATTCAAAGCTGCGCAGCTCAGTTTCTTTCTTGCCAAGCGAGAAAGCACAGAGGGGAAGAAAGAAAGAGATTAAAAGGCAAGTTTGTAATAATTTTTTGAGGTGGTTTAGCTGTGATTTAGAAGATTTCATAGTTGAAAGGATTGTAGAGCGAGTGAAGACTTTCAAGAAAATATATGCTTCATTTGCATACGAGGAATGCACTTAATATACCATTAGCATTTCATTAGCGTAATGGTGGTTTGGTAGTGTGGAATATGCTTGGTAACCATATTTAGTTAACGGATGCATTTTTGTAATTAGCCATGTTTAGGACGTACTAGTGGTGATAATGACTATTTTTTTATAAATAGCTGAGGAAATACACACTGTTATTTTTAGTGCTCCTGGTGTGTTTGCAATTTGTGAAATATGTATGTAAGTCTGCATGTATATATTTATTGCACTGGTGCGACTACAAAATTTGTAGAAAATGATGCCAGGATTGTAGAAGTGTGCAGTGTATACATGGTCGTAGGCATAATTTGTAGTTTAGCTATGTATGTGTGTATGATTATTTTGGGTTATGCTAGGTTGTATTTAGCATCATCAGATACATACATATGCTTTTCTGTATTGCACGTCTGTCCTCATCACGGAGACAGCCTGAGATACAACATGGTACCCCAGGCAGCATGTCGACTAGCTTGCCCGAGACTGCGAGGTGCAATGCGGCATGTATGCACCTACAGATCACCCGCGCCTCCGCCAGCGTGACGAGTGGTATGATCGAATATACGACAACTACATGGTCTACCAGTATGGCATAGGCTATGTGGCATCGGGCTTCGCTGCAGCGGGCTACTATGGACCAGAGTATCCTGGAGGTTCATCATCCGTGCAACACGTGACACTGATGCTTATGTAGGATGAAGGATAACCAACTAGATGGGGACGAATAGGAGGTTTTTAAAATCTTTTGGCTAAATCACAATTTTTAAGCGAGTACAAACTAATAAAATTGTTTAGCACAATTTAAAGTCTAAAACCTCTTAAGTCTTGCTATGGTACTACAAATCTATGTCCAGGCAAGATACAATTCTAACTAAACAAGTCAAGCAATTGATTACTAGAAATGCAAATACAGAAAGTACAGAGCAAGAGAATAAAACCACATGAAGGACCCAAGAATTTTATTGTGGTCTAAAAAACTTTCCGGTCTTTCGTATTCCATGTTGAGAGAGCTTTAACTAATCAAGCCAGCTCTTTGTGTGACTTGAGCCTTTCCTCAATCTACTATTGGTAGCTCTTTCTTGCTCCAGGCGGTGAGCACCGACCTTCACAATCATGCTAGGTCTCTTCACAGCCTTTTAAAGAGGTCACCACATCAACTCCTTCAAGCCGTCTAGGTGGCGGCAACCACCAAGAGTAATAAGCAAACGACGCTTGCTTGAAGGTATTTAGATGCCACGAGGATCAACTAGATACAATGCATTGAATGCTCTCAATAACCTCAAAATGGAAAATAATGCACAAGAGTTGATGAAAACAATACAAGAGGACAAGAAGATTCAATGAGGGTCTAAGAGTGCATACCATAATGACTACCAGAATGACTGTTGGGGATGAAATCCCCAAAAATCAGGTGGAGCGGTACTACCGTCATGTATCGATTGGTACTACCACACCCACTGTTCAACTGCTACTTTGGGATCATTAAATGCACAAACCTAGCCGTTAATCCAAAAATGGTAGTACCTCACTCATAGGGTTCGGTCATACTGAATAATTCATGTGCCTCACACCATGATATTTATGGCAAAATTTATCATTTTTCATCACAAACCTTAGAGGCCTGTGAATTGGTTTCTTACCTTTCTTTGGGATAAATCCAATGCCTTTCTTATGGTGTGAGCACCTTTGCTCACTCAATATTTTGTCAAGGGTTATCTTGCCCTTGAAATATCTCCATACCCTTACTTAGCTTGTTGATTTGCTCTTTGATCTCATTGTTCTTAATCACAAGAAGAGAATCACATGAATTATTCACACAAGAGCTAGAATCAAATTTAGAAGAACATTACATAGCAAGCAGGTCATCACATGAAGTAGAGGTATTCATTTTAGATACAATACATGGAGCAATGTATAAACTAGTTATGTCATCAATAATAGTGCAAGTAATGCCAACATCCATACGTGACTTAGTGAGGTCCTTGACAAGAAGTGAATTATGAGCTTCTTTTAGCTCCTCATAGGAGTCTTTTAGAGAAAGATATTTTCTCTTCAAGACTTAGAATTTAGATTTCTCCTTCTCAAGATACTTATTTAAGTCTTCAAGCATATCCATTAGCTCATCATAAGAGGGCTCATCATCATCATTTATTTTTACCTTATCCCCTTTTGCCATTAGGTAAGTGGGTGTGGAAAAGAGTGATAGAGCCTCCTTGATGGCTATTATGATAAGTTTTCTTTTCTTGGAGAACTCATCATCATTGGATTCAGAGTTGGAATATTCATCATCAGAGTTCTACTCTCCAATATGAGCCTCATCCTTGCCATCCTTGTGTAGCTTCTTGAAAAGTTTCTTCTTGTCATTGTACTCCTTCTTCTTTGATGACTTAGCTTTATCATCCTTCTTGGTGGGGGTAATGAGAGGCAATACGGCCCTTCTCATCACAAGGGGGACGGCATGTTAACACTGACAAATGTGGAGACAAGGGAGTGGGTGAGGGTGGACGGCACGGACATAATGACATCAGTGCAGATGAGGGAGTGCGTGAGGCAGGACAACACGGGCAAAGTGACAATTGCGTGAAGCACGCAATGGAAAAGAAAAGATAGTAGCAACGGGCCGACATATGTGCGAAGGACAGAGGTCACGCACTTCAAAAGATGCCTGAGCATAGCAAATCGCTAATTACGATAAAATTATCATGAATTAACATGACAAATTTAGACTACATAAAATTCCAAAAAATACACAATTAGGTCAACTGTGTTGGAAGGCTCTATATAAAATTTCATAATTTTTGAAGCTTGTTTGCTATATGTAATAATTCCTACAAATATAAAAAATATACAAATTTTTAAGCCATATTCATATGGGATAAAATTGTAAAAAAATTACACTAGACAGTAGATTTCCTGTAAGTTAAATTCATGATTAAATTAACCCGAATGAACAAGATAAATTTGAGGCACATAAAATTTCAAAAAATTACATAATAACTATGACTATGTTAGTAGGCTTTACATAAAATTTTGTAATTTTTAGAGCTTGTTTGCTATATGTAAAAACTCATACAAATATCAAAAGTCTATGAATTTTTGAGTAATATTCACAATGGATAAAATTACTCAAAAATTACACTATGAAGCACGTTGTGTCAAAAAGCTGTACATAAATTTTCATAATTTGTTGAACTCATTTGATATATTTAAAAATTTAAAGAATTACTAAATATAAAAATTAGGGCAGGTAATTAAGCCGGCTAATCAGCTGACTTAATCACCTGCCGCCCCCTCACCAGACAGTAGGCCTGCCTACCATCCCCTCACCAGGCAGTAGGCTGCCTGCCGTCTGCTAATGGGGCGGCAGGCACTTGCCGCCGGTGGCGTAGCGATGTGTCGCCTCGCCGACGTTGCCGTTTGCCCACCAGACGACAGAAGTGATATTTTTACAAATATGTTACACATACGACTAATTTTATAAATACAGTATATAAAAGTGCTAAATTCGGTTTTATATCTTGTGCATGCAAGTGCTCTTGCTTGGCTGCCCGGATTGTGGCCTGCCCCACATTGCCATGTTCTAGCGATCGATAGAGCAAGGCCAGCATGCATGTTGCCGAGAGACTAGATATTTTCTTGCGCCGCTAGTTGCTTGCACACCGCGCGTGGGAGTTTTTGCAGAGTGCCAAATGAAGGGAAAAAAGAAGCGCGGCCGGGGAAGAATTCAGGAGGGAGAAGATAATCGTGATTCAAGGTTTCATCGTGTGGGTAATGGTATAGTTTTTTTTTCTCTAATTATTATTCTTAATTAGAGGTTAAATATCTAGATTAGAGAGAGAGAGAGAGAGAGAGAGAGGTGGTGTGTGTTCGTTCGGGGAAAATTGAGTAGTAGATTAGTTTGATCTACTATTTCCTTGTACTGTTTTTAGGGTAGTGTATGGACATTGTATGTGAATTTCATCTACTAGAGAGTTCTAGAAATCTCGATAGCTTTTAGTGGAATTTTTATTCATGTCGATCGGATGAGTAGATAGGCTATGATCAAAATGGCTTCAGCTTCTGGCTTCCGGCTTATTTTTCACAATTCATAAATTTCGTCTTTTTTGGAACTTTTGGCTTTTTGTTGAGCTTTTTGCCGGTTCTTTTTTTCCCTATGTGTTTGTATTATATGTAATGGGCTAACATATTATATATATTTTTTATTTTTTTAATTTAATTATGCTAAATAAGCCTCTGTCAACTACAGTGTTTTTTCAGCCAGTTACAGTGCTTTTCAGCCATAAGCCACAAAAAAAGCCCAAATGATCACCGCCATGAGATATGAATTTTATAATTTTGTTGTTCGATAAATTTATTGTGTATCGGCAGTATGTGTTAACCTTTAGACTAAAAATAGTAAATAAATTAATATGGAAATTTGGTCAACATAA
Source organism: Dendrocalamus latiflorus (assembly GCA_017311315.1). NCBI lineage: Eukaryota > Viridiplantae > Streptophyta > Magnoliopsida > Poales > Poaceae > Dendrocalamus > Dendrocalamus latiflorus. The sequence continues at coordinate 16,286,083 of CM029637.1, read as the reverse complement.
AAATTGTAGACAATTTTATAAAGTTTTTTAGAAAGTCTAAGAATATAATCTTTTTATGTAAGTAGAATAGGAGTTATGAGTTTTGAAAGGCTATTGTCCAGTATAGGGTTGCTGTTAGATGCAGTTATGGGAAAATATTAATTTGAATAATTTAATACCAGAATTAAATTTTGGAAATAACTAGTAAGTGGTAGATAATTTCCTGTAGATTTTGTAAAAGATCATAATTCAATGTATTTGTATATATAGATTAAAAGATATGAAATTATTAAGTCTGTTGTATAGAAGATGACATATATGTCTTTTGAGTTAAAAATGGGATTCAAACAATTTAATTTGATCATTTAGTCAACTAAAAAAAATAGGAAATTTTGTATAATTTCCATTCGCAAAAGAATTCAACAGTGAGAACCCGTGAAGAAACAGGACACGTATTTCCCATGCTTCGGTTCCAGCGCCGATCATCCTTTGGATAACATCATATCATTTTTAGAAATGTCACAGACCTGATCTTGATTGGGCCTGCTGAAGTGTGTAACAGCTGGATCGTTTGTACCTTGCTTCAAACTTAAAAAATCGAGTTTTCAAATAAAATCCGTTTGAGCAGAGTTCAACCAAAATTCAAATTTTAGTGTTGATTTTCAAAATGCATTTCTCTCCCCGGCCTGCCCGGCCCAGCTACGCTCTTCCCTCTCTTGGGCTCGGCCCATCCGACCTCCGGACCAGCCGAATATGGCCCACGGCGGCCGGTGTGCCCGGGGCGCCCCCAGGTCGTGGAAGCCCTCGTCGTGTGCGCCTCCTCTAGCGCGCATCGAACGCTCCGCTCATGCAGACCCTGCGCCTCTCGTCTCTTATGCAGGCCTGGAATCGTGGCTTTGTGCCAGCCCGCACATCCCCTTTTGCCCTATCCCGCTACCGCCCCTCTGTGCGAACATTGTCCCTTGCTTTTCCTCTTTCCTCGCTGTATCGTCTTAGACCCGGAGTTGCCTCGCCCCTTCACATACGAGCCGGCCTATCATTGCCTTATTATGTGTGCCCAAGTATCCACCCATGGGAGACGCTGCACCAACCCAGGTTGCCCCTCTCCCAAATCTCCGCCGGCGCCATTGAAACGGCCGAGGCAACGCCACCATGGTGCGACGGCGCGACGCCTCTCCTCCGTCACTATAAAGCTGCACCTCCGCCTCCAAGCATATCCTCACCCAGCGCCCGTTGTAACCAATTGAACCCTAGTCCCCTGAGCTCCCACTTCTCCTCCGTCTCCGACGAACTAATGCCTGAAGCAATTCCGGCCGCTCAACGCCCCATTCGCCGATTGCTTGCAGCAGGAGCACAATGGGGAGACCACAAGGCCACGCCGATCACCGTCGAGCTCACTCATTTCCTCCGCACGAGCTCCCCAGTGCGCACTTCACCACCGATTAGCTTCACCATCGCCAGGCCAACCTCCACATCCTCGAGTTCCCTTTCCACCGCCGGTAAACTCCTCTACCCCATAGATGCTTCCCTATCATTTAATTGGATTCCAATGCACCATTGAGCCGCCGCACGAGTCCCCTGTTTCCGCCGCTGCCATGCTCACTGTCGGCAGCACCTCAGTCCAAGACCGTGCCATTCACCACGAAGCTCCACAGTATCCCCTAGAACCCATTTTTCTCTTGCTCCTGTCCCGTCGAGGTCCACGTCGCCAATGTTGAGCCATGGTTCTCTCGGGAAGACAGTGGCTACTATAGCTCCGTGATTAGATTAGGGAGCATGATTCGTTTATGCTAATATTGGTGCTTACCCCATCGTTAATGTGTCCATGACACGCGGGCCATATCCCTTTAATTATTTTATTGTGCCACAGCTAGTGGGCCCCATGGTCCTTAATCCGCTGTCAGGCCGACGAAGGCCATGGCCACTGACAGTGGGCCTATTACTGTAGCCACAATAAATGGACCCCACTTGTTAGTCTTAAGTACATCCTTCCATAGAAAATTAATTCAGATTTTTTTAAATTAATCATGGCCTCACAAGTCAGCGAGAGTATTCTCTCTCTTCTTTTTTATTTTCCCGATTTAATTCTAATTCAAACTTATATTGACTCGTTATCTCTCACCGTAGCTCCAAATTTAACGAAACTTGTTTCTAAATTCTTCTATAATCAAGATATTTCTTTAGTACTGTTTTTGTTCAATTTGGAGATCAATTGATTTTTTGCTTGTATTTATTGGTTATTGTTTCGTGCACATTATTCAATGCGACCACTCAAATAGAGTACGAAGACGCCAGAGAATAGTAGTTCGACCAAGCTCAAGAATTTCAAGATACTACTGCATACAAACGAGGCGAGTCATCACTTTGATCATCCTGCTCCTATATTTCATCGCAAAATATTTTAATTTCAATTAGTAAAATGCATTCTTTAATTTTTGTTACAATTTATGTTCATAGTGGAACATAGTTAAACCTGTATTGTATGATTAAATAAACCACTCCTTGACTTCGAACTCAACCCCTTGTCACCCTAATATTAATAATTTAATAATCTAGCAATAAGTCCCTACTAATGTGACATGCTTAGTTCAACTTAGATATTCGGGGGCATTAAATTGCCCTAGCAACAATTTTCACACAAGAAATAATGGTTTGGGCAGTTGCTATTGGGAAGTGACTGATATATTGAAAGATATTATTTATGCTTCTAAAATCCCCAATTTGTTTAAACATCTGGACAGATGGTAAAATGAGTTGGTGCAGTTGATGCACGATGTGACGGAATGTGGTAGAACCACCTAGATGATTTTAAGGACTGAATCTTATGATGATTTCCCAATATAAAATAGTACAACTACAAGTCTATAATAGGTACGACTTAGCCAACTAATTTGCATCAATCTAGTATGGGATGTGCCAATAGTGTGCACACATGTAGAAGGAAAAGCCTTTGACGTGACGGCGCAAGAGGGGGCCTCTAGAGGGGTTGTTGCACCCCACACTGGTGGAAACCTTAGCAGGTGTAGCCCTACTGGAGAGATGTATTGTAAAGCCTTTGTGATGACCTTATTAATCTGCATGTTTACGATAACATGTGGAATATAGTAAGACAGTTGTCTCTTGTGGGTAAAGTGTACATCCTTTATAGAGTGTAAACTATTCGAATAGCTATACCCGTAGTCAAGGACAGACATGTGAACTTACTCGAGTTAGTGTCTATTGCTAAAAACAACTTTATGGGTGGGACAAAAAGTGACGGGCAGTAAAATCCCTGATTTAATGTTGTCCTTGGTATCGTCCTATGGGTAATAAGTGAATGTATAACTGAAAACCTAACATATGGTACAGGTGGCATGTGAAGGTGGATGAAATATATACTACTAATAAATGTACAGGTCTATCTCACTTTATAAAATCCGTTTTAAGTTAAAATGCTAAGTCATAGGAATTTTATATTTTTTTTCATAATTTTAAAATATGGCTTTATAAAATAAAAGAACTAGAGCCCTCCTTGTTAAGCCTTGCATTTATGAATATTGTATTCTGTGTGTTGGCTCACTGAGCACTGCTGCTTGTGATCACACTCGCTTACAAAAATTATCAATACCCACGAACCAAGGGCAATATGCTTTCTGCGATGACCAAGGAGCTGATGGAGAAGAAGATGGTGGCACTTAGTCCAGCACTTAGTAGTCAAGGTCTCTTCCCAATCTAGCTAGAGTAGTGTTTGCGGGCACTCATATTCTCTAGGTCCTTGGAAAATATTAGCCGCCCACAAACCATCTCCAATTGCTCACCTGTGGCAGGATGTGTCTACCATTTCTGCTATGCTTCTTCTACGTTTCCCTTTATCTTGTACTATTTGGCCTATTCGGCTTATTGTAAACTTGACCCGTTGTGGTCCGTTGAACTTTGTTATGTAATATTGCTATCGTATGTTTCCGCTTTATGATCTGTATGAAATGGTTCAGTAATATATCTATAAGCATTATCTACTGATCCAGAGAATAGTACAGTGGTTTCACAGAAGATTCTAAAATGGCAAAATCTATGGTCGACAAGGTACTCGATCTAGATGGCTGCAAAGGCTTGAGAAAATTCATCTCAGGAACATCTGCGACAAGATGTTCCAACTCAAGTATTTTAGCCTCAGGAGTACTGGTATTACCGTACTGCGCAAGAAAATCAACAAGCTCCAGTCCTTGGAGATATTGGACATCCGACAAACCCAGGTACGCGAGTTTGCCTCAAAAAACAGTTGTGTTGCCATTGCTGAAGCATCTACTTGCTGTTGACAAAACTGTCTGTAACTACAATATCTTGCTTGCAGTATGTGGATTGAGATTGCTGACACTCTTAATTTCTGGCTACTATCTAGCTAGCTACCATACTTTATTATACACATCATCGTGGGAACTGGGGGGACGGCAAGATCCTGGTAGCTATATGGCTGCAAGGGGGAACATCCAATAAAATGTTCTCTGTCAGACACAAGGGTAATTCTCTACGTCACATCAATCGCTGCGTGTATCATGAAAAATAGGTCGCTAAAAAAAGAATAAGGAAGTGAATGTTAGTGTTGTAATATTGTGCTATTTTTCTTTGTGCAAATCGTGTTTTAGTTGGATGTTAGAATTGTAATATTGTGCTATTTTTCTTTGTGCAAATCGTGTTTTAGTTGGAGTTGTTAGTTGCATGTAATAGATAGTCTACATGCAAGGAAGAGTCGACATAGAGAAAGTTATGTATGTACATGTGCAAACTAGCAGAGTTTGCTTGCCACACGAGTTCGTGTCCAACTTGAAATTCAAGTATGTGTGTTAGAGGGTACTAAGCCTATATAATCTCGATGACTGTACTTTGTTTTAAACGTACGAAAACAGAGAATGTGCTAGTTGCGCTACACCACAAATATCTTCTCGTTGTTCGTGAGTTCTCGTAGTTGATTTCTCTTATTGTTTTTGTTGGCGTGTGCACTGATCTTGGTTGAAAGCTTGAACGGGCACTCCGACTCTACTATTTGATCTCGTAACCACAATATCTTGCTTGCAGTATGTGGGTAGAGATTGCTTATTTCCTTATTTCCTTGCACAGTTCCTTGGGCATTGTTCCCAACAAAACCGTGCATCTTGCATGCATCACGTCGTCATGTCGACAGGTAGGGACGAAACGAAAACTCTGTCCTTTGCCTTCAAAGCCTACGGAAACAACAAGACACACATTGAGAACATGAACATTGACAAGCCGACCAAACATTTTGTGTGCATGCGAGAGGTTGTTCTTGATTTGCTTACTTCTTTCTCCCAGTTGGTGCACAAGACAATGGACAGAAGCAATAGCATCTGCACGACGAGTCCGCAGATTATTCCGAACCACAGTCCCTACAGGTTCAGACCCGTATTTCTGAGAGGTTTCTTCAACTCAAATGAGAAATACAAGTGAAATAAAACTTTTTATGAAAATAGAACTTTTTATGTGAGGTAGTAGAATACCATTCCACCGAGATGGTAGACAAAGGCAAAACAGAACGCCGCTGGAATGCCGACAAGGTAGTACGCACAGAGATTAACACAAGCACCCAACTTTTGCCAGCCACAGCCCCTAGCAATACCTGGAAAAAAAAATCAAGTATCCCCCATTGCCAGTCAATATCTTGTGAATAATGTTCGGTCAAAGCAATCCGTATCGTTCATCATATACAAGGAGATATAGTCCTAAACAGAAATATAAGGAGACAACGACAGATCAAAAGGTGGAAAAAAACAGAAAATAGGCTCGAAGTACATGCTATTTTTGCTTTGTTCGAAGTATCATCATCTATATTCAGGGTTAACAATTTCGGTTGAGAAAAATTAAGAGAATAGCGAAGTTACCGAAATTTCAGTTTGGATTTCGTTAAAATTTTGGTGCTTTGAATTTTGACGAAACTTTAGAATTTTGAGAAAAAAAAGGTTATAAAAATAGGAGAGATGAACTACATATTAGATATAGATGAAACTTGCTAAAATATTTGAAGTTCATCTCGAGATTTGAATTTGAACTCAAATTTCGGAGGGGACCAAAATGTCCGAAACTATCGAAATTTCGGCGAAATTGTTACCCATCTCTATATTTACCCGAAAGAACACCCTGCAGGTCATCCAAAAAGAATGACACGGCAAGAACTGGCATCATTCTGGCAGTGTATTCCACCACTTCCTCTTCGTTGCTGTATGCATGCCCCCATAAATTGCGCACTAAAATCAAAACAAGTCCGACTGATACGCCCACCACGAGACCCAGAACCATGACTACACGGGTAGCCAGACGGGCAGCATGCGGTCGCCCTGCACCAAGCTCGTTTGAAACTCGGACGCTACAAAGGCAAGAAAAAGGGTGTCATGGACAATGATCAATATGGGCATGGTAAAAGTTTATGTGTTTGATTGATTTGTAGTCTCACCTTATGGCTGCACCAATCCCAGACGGGATCATGAATGTTAAGGAAGCCGTGTTTAGGCTGCAGGAAATTCAACAGTCTGTATCAGGAAAGGGCAAACAGAATGTTATGTTCGCCATGAAAGTGTAACTCACCAAATGGACAATACCGATGCCTCGAGCATAGGATTTGGGAGAAGTCCGGAAAGAAGTACTAGGAGCTCAAATGACCACCACTCCAAGCTGTGTACATGTAGGATCCAATTCAATTGGAGATGGAACATGAAAAATTCTTCCGGCAATTAGAGGGACTCAAAACTCACCAAACCATCAGAGCAGATGGAACGGCAAGCCTCAAGAAGCTAAGGATGTCGCGAAGCGCCTCCTTTGAGTACCCTGTCCAAGTGCTCTTACAGGATTGTGAGAGCCTGACGTAGAGAGCCAAGATGGACACATTGGTCAGGTACGAGATTGCATTGCCCAAGGCAGCACCCTTGTTGCCCAGGCCAAACTTGTACACCAGCAACCAGCACACCAACACATGGTTCAGCGCCGTGACGCCTGAGCTCAGCATCACCGGGAGGACGATGTTCTGCGTCTGCAGGAACCGGACATGGCACTGCAGAGGCCCGTACATAAACAGTGCTGGAATCATCCACCGGATGTAGCTCCCTGCCCCCCTGGCAATCTCCGGGTCCTGGCCGAAGAGTAGAAGGATCTCGCCGGTGTACACCCAGATCACCGCGACCACAACGCTCACCAGAGTGAGCACAAGGATTGCCCTCTGCTTGTAGATGCCGAGAAGATAGTACTGCTTTGCTCCGTAGGCTTGCCCACACAGTGTGTCCAAGCTGCTCGCCATGCCAACCTGAAAGAACAGATACAAGACAAAGAATTCAAGTTACTGTTAAAACTTCAGTAAATAGTTCAGGAGGTCCAACAAATGAAATGGACGCGTGCAGATATTGTACCAACAAGCTGAAGCCTGTGACACCAGCAAAGGAGGTGGCGATGGAGGCACTGGAGAGGGCGAGCTCGCCGAGGTGACCCACAAACATGACAGAGATCATCTGGACGACGTTCTGCAGGAGCCATGCGGCGATGAGAGGCCCGGCAAGGTAAAGCTGCTTTCTGACCTCACTCACCACCAATCTCTCCCCTACCCCTCCTGTCTTCTCAATGTTGCCTCCAACAAGGGGCTCCTCCATGCTTGCCATCATACTTGAAAACTTCACACACTCTGGAACAATATATCAGTCAAGTTAATCAATATTAAAAGGCCTGCAACTTGGGGTCCAATTTCCATCACGAAACCGAGAGGAAGCAGAGGCAGACAGGCAGTAGCTTGACAGCCAAGTCTAACATTCCTCAACAATCACAAGAGAACAAGGACTTGGTCTCATCCGGCAGAGTGATTGGGACAGTGAAGAGTCCCCGCTCTGTTGAGCTTGAGTTTTTGATTTTCGGCTTATTTTTTACTATTTCTAAATTTCGTTTTTTCTAACTTTTATAATTTTTTGAGCTTTTTGCTGGTTCTTTTTTCCGTATTCATTCGTATTATACGTACTAGGCTAAACGTTTTTTCATTTTTAATTTTTTTAAATTTAATTATGCCAAATAAGTCACCATTAGCTACAATGTAATTTCAGCCAGTTACAGTAAAAATTTAGTCATAAACAGACCGAGCACCACATAAGAAGTCTTCAAAGCAATTTAGATTTAAATTTAAGGGATGTTAACAACAGTCAATTTGAGCCAGCTTATGCCTGTCTGGAATGTTGGCAGTGAAGTGCACCAACGAAACCTACAGGAGAGAGGAGATAGCTTGGCAGCCAAGTTGCCGACGATCAGGAGTGCATAAGACAGTTAAGAATAAAGAATACATGGTCGATCAGGACAAGCATGTCATTTTCCATGTGTTTCTTGTCAATTTAAGTGCAACTAGATTTCTACTACTATTCAAAAGGTCGAAAGCTACAAGCATAAACATGTAAAGATTTATACCTTTAGGTAACAAATTCAATCAGAAACTACATATTGCCTATTTGTACTTTCAGCTTCAACTTCTAGCTTATTTTTGTTGGAAATATGGGCAATATTTTAATTTCAAATTTTACGAGGAGACAAACACAATAAACTAGTGATGCAAAACTTACTACTAACAACAGGCTACTCATCATACTTCAGAATATACTCAAAAAATATAGTGACAAAGTCGTACGTGCACGCGAACGACTTACTTGTTAGCCTAAAGAAGAACAGGAAGCCGCGCAGCCTTGATGCAGTGCAGTGAGCGGTCGCACAGATGCGCTGCCCAGAAACCTTTTTGCTGCTCCGTGCAGGTACTCTCTGCGGCAACGGTTCGGAGATAGCCGCTCTCCCTCCTTCCAGGTGCACACTGGGAAGAAAGGTCGACGAGGTTCGGACAGCACAGCACAACAGCAGAGCGGAAAGTAGAGGAAGAATGGAGGTGCAAAAATAAAGAGAGAGAGAGAGTAGTGTAGAGTTTAGCAAAAGTAAAGAGAGAGAGTAGTGCGTGCGTGTGTGACTAGACAGAACCTTCCTCATATCATCTCTATCCATATTCAGAAGTGGTGAGGACTCCACCTTATAAATCGGTCTTCCTTACATTGCCTTAGCAATATGGTACTAAATCATGCATGCTTTGGAATTAAGAAATGGGCTATAATTAAATGAGCCAATTTCTAACAATTTTTCACTATTCATAAATTTAATCTTTTTCTGAACTTTTTGGCTTTTTTGATCTTTTTTGTCGGTTCTTTTTTCCGTATTCATTTGCGTTGTCCGTAATGAGCTAACATATTTTTTTCTGTTTTTAAATTTTTTAAATTTAATTCCGCTAAATAAGCCACCTTCAGCTACAGTAAAATTTCAGCCGCTATAGTACAATTTCAGCTATAAACTATAACTTTTTAGCTCAACCGAGCGGGCATTCGTAGAGGGGCATTTAGTCACTGGATACCAGGACGAAAAAGGTCAACTTCAGACTGTCTGAAAATGTTGTAATTAGTAGGTGTAGACTAGATCAACCTCTTTCTAGCCGCGCATGTGGAGGCTTCCATTTTTCCCCAGTCAGTAGTTTTCTATTCTCTTTCTCATGTCTGACTCCTTACCCCTCACGTGCTATGACCAACGTTTCCAGCTGCACGTCTGGTGATATTAGAGGTGTTTCTTTCGATTAAATTCATCTATATCAATCAAAATCATATGTTCTTTTAGCTTTTCAGTGACTTTTGGCTTTTGCCTTCTCTCAACAATCACTATTCATCTATTTATTACTAAAAATCGATGACAGACATTTTAGAGTCACTAAGAAAAAACTAGAAATTCTCACCAAAAAACATTCAACTCTTAATCAAATAGGACCTAATTAAGTAAAGCTATAGCAGTCGTCAGATATTATTGCTTAAAGTCTTAAACTAGATGGCCACCAATTTCTTGATGGATAAGATAAAAGAAATTAAACTTTTCACAGTCTTAATTGCCTGTATGCAAGTTCAGCGTTGCAGGCCCTGATCAATATGGCTTCAGCTTCTGGCTTCAACTTATTTTTGCACTATTCATAAATTTCGTCTTTTTCTGAACTTTTGGCTTTTTTTGAGTTTTTTTTACCGGTTCTTTTTTTCCTCGTATTTGTTTACATTATACGTGATGAGCTAATATGTTTTTTCTATTTTTAATTTTTTTTAAATTTAATTATGGTAAATAAGCCTCTGTCAGCTACAGTATTTTTTTCAGCCAGCTACAGTGTTTTCAGCCATAAGCCATGAGGCTTTCAGCCGAACCGATCACCACCTAATTTGTTTCCTGCATGCAAATTCCTTCGTTATTCCCGTACGTACGAGGGGTCACAGGAAGCAAGCACATGAAGACAAGGGCCTTGATGGGTTGCTTCCTGGGCATCCATCTGCAGGTGAAGAGCCTCTCCCCGGCGAGTTATTCACGAATTCCTCCTCGTATGTATATCGGAGTAGACCTCTTCCACGCCATGGTCGCTGCCAGTGGCGGAGCTAGAGCAAAACGGAGGGGGGGTGCAACGGGCCGCGCGTGGGAGCATAGGACGGTGGGAGAATGGGCTGGACAGGGCGAGTGAGGGTGTTTGTTGGGCTAGGAGTACACCATATTGGACCAAGGAGGGTGCACAAAGGGTGAATGTTTACTAGTAATAACTAATTTTTTTTTTGAACCCGGGTTCCTGGGAACCCCCTCTGGCCCATTGGGCTCCGCCCCTGGTCGCTGCTGCTCACAGTCGTCATATTCCTGCCCTCCCTTAATTGACTCTGCCTGCCTGCTGGCAACACGCACGCGTAGCAGCAGTGGCAACGTCGGCCTCGTCATCGACTCAGAAGTCCACCGCACCGGCGTGCAGGGTAGCTCCGAAGTGCAAGCTGTGGTCACGGCTAACCCAGCGGTGCATGCTGGTGCTCCTGCCGGTGCAACCACGCTAACGGTGGAGAATGCCCTGCTAACGGCCCTCGGCACACTGCAGTGGGAGCTAGCGGACCTCCGTGGGGCCATGCCAGATATACAAGAGGCTCGGAGCCAACAAGTCCCGCCGGTGGCAGTGGAGCCTACGTCGGAGTGGGCGGATAGCCGCGATGCCCCTACATCCAGTCGTGTTCCACTTCGGCGCAGGGATCCGGAGTCCCCCCTATCCGCGGGCCTGCAGCAATCGGCGTGGCGGAGGACTTCAAGTTCTCCAACGCCATTGAGCCGTACAAGGGCGACAGAGACTCTCGGGAGTTCGTGCACGTGTACGAGACTGTCATCGAAGCTGCAAGTGGGGACGACACCACCAAAGCGAAGGGCCTCCCCCTCGCGCTGCAGTGAGTGGTGCTCTCTTGGTTTTTCACCATAGAGCCAAACTCCATCTACGCGTGGGAGCAGATCCGCAACCCCCTCTACAACAACTTTCAGGGGAACTACGTCGAGCGCGTCGACGCAGATCAGCTCTTCGCCATCAAGCAAAAACCCTCGGAGAGGCTCCGAGAGTACTTCAAACGCTTCTCTAAGGTCCGCTGCCAGGTCAAGGACATCAACGAAACAACCATCATCAACGCAGCGATACAAGGCCTCCGCCCGGGGCCGTTGGTCGAGTACAATGCGCGCAAGCCAATCAAGACGGTCATGAGGCTTTTCGATAAGATGGAAGAGTATGCGAGGGCGGGGGAGGACGCACGGCAGCGCAAAGGCGACGACTCCGACACTAATCAAGTGGAGGACTCGTCGAAGAACGAAGACTCATCGAAGAAGGGGGATTCCTCGAAGGGCAAGCGCAAGCAAGGGTTTTGAAAGGATGCCCCCGAGCGCACGAACGCCAAGCATAGGCAAGACTCACTAGGTGTGAAACAGGACTCGTCGAGTGACAAGCCCAGGCCCAAGCGCAATCAGCGTAGGTCCCAAAGGGCCCGCCACGTCCTCGACATCGAAGGCAGCTCTGAGGATACCGCCCCTGCCTTTCGCGGACGAGGCCGTAGAGGCCGGGGGCGGGGACGCGGCCGGGGCCGCGACGATAGACCCCGTGCAGAGCAGGAGAACCAGGACTATGGCATGTGGTGCGAGGTGCATGGCCGTGGTGACCATTTCACGTGGGCATGCACCACTTGTCTCCCGTCGTGGCCCATGTGTAGCAGCCCCAAGAGGGCCCCCTGCGGATTCAAGCTCACGTGCAGCAGCCACAAGAAGGCCCCCTGCGAATTCAGGTCCCGGAGGGGGCCCGGCGCTGGACCATAAACGTCATCTCCGGGGGCTCTTCGCTGGAGTTCTCCTCGGCGCGGTAGCAGAAGGCCTACGCGCGGAGGCTACACCATGTGGCAGTGTACTCGGCGCAAGCACCGCGGGGGTGGGCGCAGCATGAAATCACCTTCACGCCTGCTGATGCTGAGGGCGTGGAATTCCCCCACCAAGATCCCCTGGTCATCCAGGCCGCAATCGCAGGCTGCGATGTCAAACGCGTCCTGGTCGACGGAGGCAGCTCCGCGGACATTCTGTTTGCTACGGCCTTCGACCAAATGGGGATCCCCCGGAGTCGCTTGAGCCCCTCGGCAATCCCAATGCAGGGCTTCGGGGGTCAACCGCTGAAGGTGTTGGGCCAGATACGCCTCCAAGTCTCCTTTGGCCAGGGCGACAACGCGAGGAGTGAAGACGTCACCTTCGACGTCATCGACATCCCGTACCCATACAATGCCATATTGGGGCGCCCAGCCCTCAACTCCTTTGGGGTGGTCCCGCACCATGGCTTCTTATGCATGAAGCTCTCGAGCCTGCAAGGCATCATCACCACCTTCGGCGACCAGGACCTCGCTCGGCGCATAGAGCTTGGTACTTGGGGCCCGCACCGCAAGGTGCTTGTCTTCAACGACAATCCATAGGCGGACACACCCTCCGCCCTAGGATAGACGCCTAAGCCTCGACCGGAGGGCGAAGTCAAGAGGGTGCCCCTGCACGCCGAAGAACACTGTGTCCGTCGGCGAAGGCCTCCCTCCCGAAGTTGAACAAGATCTACTTTGGGTACTTGGGGACAACACGGACGCCTTCGCGTGGTCCCCGGAAGACATCAAGGGCGTGGACCATGCCCTCATTGAACACAAGTTAGTGGTCCGCCCCGACGCTAAGCCAGTCAAGCAGAGGCTGCGGCGCATGTCAATTGACCGGCAGCATGCGACAAAGGTAGAGGTAGCGAAGCTTCTCCAGGCCGGAGTCATTCGTGAGGTCCAGCACCCGAACTGACTTGCCAACCTAGTGCTAGTGAAAAAGGCTAGCGGTGCCTGGTGTATGTGCATCGATTTCACCGCCCTTAACAAGGCATGTCCGAAGGATGACTACCCCTTACCGCGCATAGATCAGCTGGTGGATGCCACGATGGGGTGCGAGCTCATGAGCTTTCTGGATGCATACTCCGGCTACCACCAGATCTACATGGCCAAGGATGACGAGGACAAGACCAGCTTCATCACGCCGGTAGGGACATACTGTTTCATCAGGATGCCCTTCGGCCTAAAGAATGCAGGGGCAACATTTACCCACCTCGTCGCGCTGGCCATGCCCTCTTAAGTAGACAAGCCAACAGAAACCGAGCAAAGCTCCATTCTCATTTCTCCTCCCCATCCAAGAACTCACCCAGAGAACAAAACTTTCTCATTAGAGCTAGCACTAGAGAGTAGCTACCTCAATCTCTTCCCCTCTTCTTTTCCCCACTAAACCAGCTAGAGCAACACAAAGAGAGTGAGGAAGAGAGAACCGGAGGAGAGGAGCCAGCCCACAAGAGAGCAAGGAGGAGAAGGGCAAGAGGATAGGCGCCCCATGGAGCCGGCGAAGGCCGTGGCGTGAGGATGACAACAGCGGAGCAAGGACGACGACAACCACGACCGCCGAACCCATGCCAAGCTAACCATTCAGTACGTCCACCATCTCTCCACAACCCCATAGCGCAGCAAAATAGCATGCAAAAGTAGATGAAGAGCACATAGAGTTAGGGGATGGGGGCAAACCGTCTTGTAGTAGGGGGTGGTCGGCCGACTGCAAGCCGTGGCTGGCGAGCTCAACCCGTAGAGAGCAGCTAAAGCTAGCGGGTAGTGGCGTGGCCGAAGGCCGAGGTCAGAGGTGTGGAGGCCATGGCTGGAGCCAAGGGCACGGTCGAAGGCCGTGCCGACCGAGCGGCGACACCCCGCGCCCCACCGCTGTGCATGCAGAGGGGAGGCAGCGGATCTGGTCTTGGTTGGCCGGATCCGAGGCAAAGAGCAAGGAGGGGGTGGAGTGGCCGGAGGGGAGGCAGCCAACGGTAGGGGACAGCCGGATCTGGCCCTGGCCGGTTGGATTGGGAGGTGTTGCTGGCAGCGCTCCCGACCAACGTCCGGAGACCCTCCGTGCTGCAAATCGCCAAGAGAGAGAGAGAGAGAGAGGAATGAGAGGGGAAGGGTGAGGAGAAGGCGGAGGGTGCGGAGGTTGGCCGACGGTGAGCCTAGGGTCGGTGAGCCCGAGCTCGGCTGTGCGCCATCTGGAGTAGTGCTTGGGGCGCAGTTGCGTGCGAGAGAGAGAGAAATGGGGGGAGTGGTTGAGGCCATTCGGTTGAACCGAATAAAGGAGAGGAAGGAAAAAAGACAGAAAGAAAAGGGGAAGGAAAAGAAGAAAAGAGAAAGAGAGAGAGAAAATAAAAGAAAAAAGATGATAAAAAGAAAAGAAAAAATGGGGTTGGGTACCTGTGTGATGGGTCCTTAACCCCGTGCGTTCTATGCCAGAGTCGAGTCAGGCGCGTAGAGTCGTCGTTGTTCGCTTATGTCCTGGTTTTGATTTGATGCGTTAAGTCGGGTTGACGTTTGTACAGGTGGAGGTCCTAGGTTGGAGCCGTCCACGCATTGTCCCCGAGACTAACCAGGCAAGTGCATGGTAAAGCGATAAATTCGTGTAATGTTTGCTAATAGATGAATAATGGTGCATTGCTTACCATGTTGTGGTAAGTTAATTATTTCTGGATGTATGAAGATGAATGATGAATGACGATTGTTGAGACATGTCATGTTGTTATGCATAAATGGAGAACTTGCATTGCATCCATGTCATGATAGTGATGTGATAACAGAGGTCCACTTTGTGTGGACGCTCCACGGGAGTGGAGATTGAGGTTCTTGTATGAAAAAGGACGGGCTATTGTGATCCCTGTATGAAAAAGGATGGGCTTGTGATCCTCGCATGGAAACAGGGCGGGCCTGGGTGAGCATCGACGGATGCTCGCTCTGCTATACCGGTATAGGCTAAAGAGATAAGACAGAAGTGTGTGTGCATATGCATAATGAATGGTTGATAAGAGCTTAAAGAGTTTAAATGAAACAAATGGCGATAGAAATTGTAATGATTATGGACTGATTTGTGAACCTGTTATTTACTATTTTGTTTTGTACTTGCTGAGTATTTGGACTCACTCTTGCTTCGTTGTTTTTTTAGGTGACTGTTGAGGACGTCTTGCACGGGCGGGAGTAGTAGATGAATAATTTGCACGAACTAGTAGCACTCTTTGTATCACCTTTTGTCACTATATTTTAAACTCTGCTAGTATGCTGGAGTAAGAGCTAAAAATATATTATGATGTATCTGGTCGCAGCAACATAAATAAATTCGGGTTGGCTTAAAATCTTCTAGCTGTTGATGGAATGGTAAGACTATATAATGGTGGTAACATTCCAGATGCAGAGGGTGGGCGGGGTGTTATATTTCTGTAGCCCCTAAGTCCCTATTTATACTGTTGGGAGTATCGGTGTATGTTCGTTTACTCTGATGCCGCTGGACTTCCTTGTATGGGCCGAGTCCGGGTTGATCTTGCATTGCACGCAATAGAGTCGGTTGCATGACAATCCTTCCCATATTTGCTTTCCTACTAGATAGGTATGGCGCGCTACGCTGCGCCGTACAGACCTGTTGCCCATGCGAGACTGAAATTCCAAGTGAATGTTTGCATAGACCAATGTTTCCAATGTAACATCACCAAATTAATATTGCCATATAGAAACAATAGTCTGTAGGATGTGAATAAAGGAAATAGAAAATGAGTTCGATCTCAGTTGTGCAACATACCATCTGATCAGGAATCATCAAAACAGTTTTTAGGGACAGTTTCCTGGTACAAAGATTGAAAAGATATTAAAGCTTGGTCCCAGTAAGCCCATTACGGAAACACTGTAATCACCATCTACACCAAATCATTTAACATCTGGAATTCCAATTGCAGAACCAAGGGGACTGTTAGTTGAAGAAACATTTTTTGATGGGCTATGTTTTCTCTTGACGAACTTAAATCTAGGTGCGCTAGAAATCATATCTAGGAAACAGGAAGGCATATTCAGACTGTTGCTGTTCCCTGGATAGCGAAGGAAAACAATTTAAATTGAGTATAGAGAATCAATATAGCATGGGAAACTAATGGAACGATTCATCAATGTAACAACCTAAATACTGTAAGAACACATGTAATCTATTGACATAAGAATATAAGGAAGATGTTAAAGCACACCAGATGAAATAAAAGCAGTTCAAATAAAGCCGCACCAAAGTAATGCCGCCATGGAGAAACAATACTCTATAGGATTTGCACAAAGGAAATAGAAAATGAGTTCGATCTCAGTTGTGCAACATACCAATTGATCAAGAATCATCATAACAGTTTTTAGGGACAACCTCCTGCTACAAAGGCTGAAAAGATCTTCAAAGCTTGGTCCCAGTAAGCCCATCACGGAAAACATTGTAATCACCCTCTACACCAAATCATTTGACATTTGGAATATCAACCGTAGAACCAAATGGACTATTAGTTGACTTGTCTATCCAAAAACAAGTGACTGGATAAAGTAAAGCCAACCAAACAAAAAGGAAACACATATACTACTCCCTTGAAGTATCCGGTATAACTAATCCTTGAAAAAAAATGGTACCTTACCAAATCAAACGAGGCTAGAAATTGGAATGACATTACTGAAATCCTAGAGTAATTTTAGTTAATCATTCCAATTTATTAAGATAAAACTATAATGGCAAAGCAGGGAGATATATAAAATTGTGAGAGGGGACTCCTAAAAAGTATTATTGTGTCTACCTTTTCTTCATAGAAGTAGGCATAATTTTTCTAGCTTATCATCTTTGCCCTTCTAACCAATATTCATATCCTAAAATAAACAGGAAACATAATGCCAAGAATGTCTGAGAAGAGTTGCAACCTGAATCCAATCATCGTCTTCAAAATCTAGAAATGAAAAGAGAAGAATGAAAACTATACCTCAATATGTGTTCATACAAATAAAATGACTGCCATCAATGAAGGATTTACAATCATCCACAACCTTTTAAAAGCAGTCTGTTAAAGGCAAAACAAACTATATAAGAAGTACGTAGGTAAGCATTGATAAAAGGACCTGTACAAAGCCTTAACTGCGATGCCCTGCCTGCTCAAACCAAATTAAGTTTAAGAATGTGTGGCAACATACAAAGAAATTGAATACTCTCTGTGTAATCTATAGTTAAATCAAAACATCCCTTATGCTGGCTATGCTAATTAGAAAGTCAGTGATACCTTAAACAATGGTTTTAGCTTGTAGATCATTTGAACCTATCAAAGAAACAGAATGTTAGTTACTTGAATTGAACTTTCAGATATACTATGACTGAATATGTATTCACATATCAACAACCAAGATAATTCAACTGCATGGTATGAAAGCTTAACAGCATCTTTACGGCACTTATTTTTTCTCGAACACGCAGGAGAGCTGCGTATCATTATATTAAGAAGAAGCGGAACCAGGGTTCAAGAAACCCAAACTTACAGAAAACATGAGCCCAGAAGGCACATGCACTCAGAACCAAAAGAGCCAAAACAAAAAACTAGACTATGACTAGGACTATCCTGCCTCAAATGCAGGAGCATCCAGGTAGGAAATCCCCCGTGCCCCTGCTAAGATCCACATCTTTAGCTCCTCCCTCGCCTGAGCCAAGACCACGGCCACAACCGGTGATGCACCCTCAAAGACACAAAGATTTCGATGTTTCCAGAGAGACCAAGCCCCCAAAATGATTACCGAGTTGAGGCCCTTCTTCACCTCCCCAACAGTTCTGGAACTCACCATCGACCACCATCCATCAAAAGAAAGATCTGCAGGCCGCGGTGATAAGAGTTGAAGGCCAATTGAACGCAGCAGAGAAAACCAAAAAACGCGGGCAAAGGAGCAGCCGACCAGCAAGTGATTTATTGTTTCCGGAGCCTGATCACAGAGGGGACAACAAGCGGGATGAGGCAAGCCTCTCTTCTCGAGCCTGTCTGCAGTCCAGCACTTGTTATGGGCCACCAACCACATGAAGAAACGGCATTTGCCCGGCGCCCAAGACTTCCAAATCCTTTCCCAAGGACCAAAAAGAGTGGCACCCTGGAACAGCTCTCTATAGGCAGACTTAGCTGAATACACACCAGAGTTTGAGAAGCGCCAAATATAAGTGTCCGCCACACCTGGCTGAAGAGTCACTCCAGAGAGTAAATCCCAAAGCTCGAGGAATTCCACCAGAACTCCCACAGAAAGGGCCCCTTGAAAATCAGAAATCCAGGTTTGGTCAATCAGAGCTTCAAGAACAGTGCGTTTCATCGCTCTCCTTTTGGACACTAGAGCAGACAGTTGTGGCGCCAAGTCCAAAATCCGTTGTCCATGAAGCCATCGATCTGTCCAAAAAAGAACTCGAGCTCCATCCCCAACCTCAGCAACCACTGCAATGGAGAAGAAAGCCTGTGCACAAGGATGGATTTGGATGGGAAAAACAGACCAAGGTTTATTGGGTTCAGATTTTTGAAGCCACGCCCACCGCATTCGCAATGCCCAATTGGTCTTCTGTAGATCAGAAATACCTAAGCCTCCCAACTCCGGAGGGTGACAAGCTTTTGCCCAAGCAACCAAACAGTGACCACCCTTAGCATCTTTTCTGCCACGCCAAAGAAAACCCTTCCTAATCTTGTCCACCGCCTTGATTGCCCAAGAAGGAAGATCAACCGCCATGGCCAAATAAATGAGCATCAAAGTGAGCACAAACTGAACCAACACCCTCCTTCCGGCCTTAGTGAGAAGGTCAGCTTTCCAACCAGGAAGGCGATCAGCAATCCGGTCCACATAAGGCTGAATTTGATCCTTTGAAACCTTCGAGAGGGAGAGAGGCAAACCGAGGTACTTACAGGGGAACTCAAGCACTTCACAGGGAAGGTGATTTTGAACAGCTGCAATGTCCATCTCTGAGCAATGAATAGGGAAAACATTGCTTTTCAGCAGGTTAGTCTTCAGCCCAGAGGCTTCCCCAAAAAGCTGCAACATATCAAGGCTAAGATCCATGTCATTAGCGGAAGGCCTGAGGAAAATAACCACATCATCAGCGTAGAGAGAAATCCGATGTTGCAAGGATCTAGCCGAAAGAGGTTGCAAAAAACCCTCTCGTGCTGCCTTGGAGACCATATGGGAGAGGGTGTCCATTACAAGAATGAAGAGCATTGGTGATAACGGGTCTCCTTGACGCAGTCCCCGGTGATGCAAGATGGTTTCACCAGGGGTCCCATTTAGCAGAATCTTTGTTGAAGAAGTTGAGAGGAGCCCGCAAAGAATGTCACCAGGGGTCCCATTACGGCACTTATTGATTCTATTCTTGGTATTAGTATTGATGACAGTGGTCCGAGTGTTATAATTAGCAAGCTCCTAATGATTCCAACTTTGATGGTATACTGTTATATAGAATCCCACTTTTTTTCTCGGAGAACATATTTCAGGTTCCCTAGTTTCCACTCTGGATGAAATGTTACTGGAAACACTGAAAACAGAGGGCAATTTCTACTTTTTTGAGTTTCCAAAAAAGGAGGGCGCTCTTCAACATAGGCTCTAGACTTTGGCTTGTCATACTATGAATCCACAGATCCAGGAAAAGAAACATATAAAATTGTGAGAAAGGACTCCTAAAAAGTATCGTGTCTACCTTTTCTTCATAGAAGTAGGCATAATTTCTCTAGCTTCTCATCTTTGCCCTTCTAACCAGCATTCATATCTTAAAATACATAGGGAACATAATGCCAAGAATGTCTAAAAAGAGCTGTAACCTGAATCCAATCATCGTCTTCAAAATCTAGAAATGAAAAGAGAAGAATGCAAGCTATACCTCAATAGCCCAAACCCACCAAGAACAGAGGCCAAACTGCTGACTAAGCATCATATGTCTACAAATGCTGAATTGCAATATATAGCCAGAACAAGCAGTAAAAGAACAGATTTCTGTAGCCTACAGTAGGAGCGAAGTAATTTCTTTTGTATTGTTCCAGGAGCTAAAACTGTGGAATACTTTTTTGCTTCCTCCTTCTCTAGTTATAAAGCTCTGCAGTAATTAAAGAACATAGTGAAGACAAATTGCAGGTATGATCTTAAGTGAAAATTCATACTTTGTAACAAAGCCATGCACTGCTTGGTTATATGCCCTAGGAAAGAACTTAGGCGTGTAAATAACAGTACATTAGAAGGCTTGCTCAAGACTCAAGAGGCAAGATAAATAGGTACAATTGTAGTTTTTTAGAATGACGTACACGCATTTTCATCAAATCTCAACAATCCAAAATCATGTTGCCACTTTTCAATGTGTTCAAAATCAATTAGGCTGATAATATATTTTAGTTTAACCAGTAGTGATATCTACATACCAAGTGGGTAACAGAATGAGAATGTTCAGAAAAATGCACTATCTGATGAATCAGAAGACACGCTGAAGTATCTAAAGTTCCAAACAACTATTCGGTGGGATAAAACCAAGAAAAGACATACCAAAAAAACTAAATGCTACCAAATGTCATCTTAGAAGAATCCTTAATCATTATTTGTACTGAAAACATCCATGGAATAAATTGTCACTTGGTGGTGGTCAGTATTAGCACGTATTAGAACATCCATGATTTAAGCATCATTTTCCATAGGCATGTCAAGAGTCAATTATGAATCAGCCAATGAATGTGTCAGAAATGTAGCTAACATATTATGCATCATCATTGCTTACCATTGTCAAAATTTGCACTTCACAATAGATTCTCATTTCTACAGCAATATAGTGCATAGCATCTATGATTTTAGACAAAGCAATGCACAACATATCAAGTGCCATAGTTTTTCCAGCCACCGGACTAGGCCATGGCACAAACAGTGTGGTTACCTCAATAGGCTGAGACTCGGCTAGTGAATCCAATCTGAGAGCGGTGGTTGTGCTACCAAGAAACCACGTCCAGATATTCCATTGTGGAAAAAAAAGAATCCACTGCTAAATGACTCATCCATTAAAATAGAAAGCATATTCATTTAGTATAAAATGATAGCTTAATATTAATTTTTTGAAATTTTGGGTCGTCAAATTTATTACCCATGTAGCAAAACCTTCATTTAGCTACAAGTGAGTCCACCATTCTATGGTTACAAGATTACCAAACCATTGATGAGCCAATTCATGTGCCGTAGTAATTGCAACCTAAACAAATAGATATTGAGATCGATAAACAAAGGAGATTTTTTCTAGACAACAACAAACAAAGGAGATTCAAGCAGCTGGAATTCAATCATCCCAAAGAAAAGGTCTAAATAGGAAATAAAGTGTCGAACCCAGATTTTACAATCCGGAATCCTCTGTGATTCCACCGCACTATTCCCTGGATCAGTAGATAGCACTATTCCCTAGATCAGTAGATAGTGCTCATAGATATAGTACTAAACATCAAAATACATATCATGCGGAAACGTAAATATAATAGTAGACTTACTTGTGGGCCGATCAGACTGAAATCAATAAAATGCGGCAGTGGAAACGAAGCACACAGGTGAGGCCCTCAGGACGTGCCCACAGGCAGCCAACTGGGGGTTCGCGGCCTAGTTCTTGACCTCTTCATCTTCTTCACCATCATGACCAAGTGTATTGTTGAAACGTAGCGATCTAACTCCTGATTCTGGATAAATTGAGTGAGCGAGGGTGAGCACATACCACCGTGCTCCGCGAGCCAATACACAGGATGCAAATAGATAATATGCATGACTTATCAAGGGAAGGCTCGGGCTATTTTATTTGCCATAAATTGCATTTGAAATATGATAAATAGAAATTTCCTGAGACCTAGCAGTTTGAACTAAAACATATGTGTGAAAGAATGCAATAACAATAGCGATCCAGATTCCATCCACCTTTACATGGTTTCTGCACCATATGCTAGACCTTCAGCGTTATAGCCGCTTACATTATCACTGGGGCGACACCTAGGACAACACAATTCATGGCTTTCCACAGCCCTCCACTTTTCCATTCCCACCCACAAAGTTTTTGAAATAAAACTATATCTAGTTAAGTTCCCACGTCCACCCTTGACCGTGGGCACTCTACAGATTTTCACTCTGTAGAGTTTGTACACTTTACCTACAAGAGATAAATCTGCTCGTTGCCTCACATAGTTCCTTAGCCATGCGGTTGAGTAGATCATCACAAGACTGTTACAATGCATAGTCCTACTTGTGGTTACGCCCGCTAAGGTCTATCTTCTATAGGATGCGTACATCCCTCGAGAAGGGTCCCTCATGAGCCATCACGGGCAAAGGTGGGGATGAGACGATCAATCCCTTTGCTCGTGTTCACACCTTCACGTAACCACACTAGGGCAACGCAAATTAGTTAGCCTTGCCTACAGTTTACCAGCTTGTGGTTGTACTGTTGTACACTGGGAGGTCATCACAAGATTTGGTCCTTAGGGTTATCTGGGCAGTGCTACCACTAACCATACTCTCGTGCACCGCTGCACTACACCCCCGATCCACTCGCCCAGATATTTAAGCAAGTTGGGGTTTTTGGAAACATAGAATATCCTTGTCCAAATATACGAGCCATTTTCACCATGGCTTCCCAAATCAGTTTCTTATGATTTAAAAGTGATGCTTGGGACATTTTGGTGCTCCCGAATATCTAAGCAGTACTAAGCATGGCTAATATCTGTAGATTTATTTTTGAAAAGTTTAACATTATAGTTTTTACTAAGGTGACAAGTCTCACATATTCAAGTGTTCCAAATGAGTATAATACTGACAAGTACGATAATGGGACTAATACTAGAAGTTGGAAATCAACATAACTTTTGCACACAAAATAACAGCATGCAAGTTGATAATTTAAAACAGAATTAATTTACAAAAAATGTAGGTTCAACATGATCAAAATATTGACTCGTCTTGCGTGGTTTACCGTGATCTTGAGCTCACACAAAGCTTTCTCATTCGTTGATTTTGAGCTTTTGGTCTTTATCTCCACCTCGATCTTGGTCTCGCGTGTTCCATTGAATCTTCAGAACTCCAGTTTCAAATTACGCGTTAAATAACTGAATCCAAATAAAGGCAAATAACTCAAAAGATCCAAACAACTCCAGGTAAACTCAATTTAGCATTATTATGAGTTAATGGGTGATTTGGGTGATTCGAGGCAAGGTTGATGGGGCACGGAGTATTGATAGACGAATGCCAAGGAAAGTTTATGATACTGGAATATTTACAGGAATATTCTGCTTTGGATTCGAGGATGGCTAAGCATAGCCGACTTTAGAATATCATGGATCGATCTTTTATTCAATAACTTCTTTTATCATTTTTATATTTATTTAGGAAGTTCCATGAATTAGGTTAGACTTATGGACAGACATAGGTGTTTAGTTTATTAAATTAATCTTTAGAGTCTGTATTCCTAGTAATTTAGGCTGTGGTATTTTATGGGATTCTATTTACCAATTATTCATCGAGTGCAATAATTCATGGAAGCATGGGGCTATTTAATTATCTAAGTGATGTTTAATAGTTAATTTTTAGTATATCCTTATTTACTACTTTCCTGCAACTATTGGTCATAATATCACATTTGTCCTTTAGATTATTCCTTGGTGAGATTAATCCAATGTCCGATGTTCCAAAGCTATTATATTTTAATATCTAAGTATGATCTTTTTAATTAAAGGCACTTTGAAAATCAACTGACATTGATATTTTATCCTTTCCTTAGCATTAGGCAAAATTTTATCTTAATTAAATTTCTATTTACCTAGGGTCGAGCTTGCTATACAGGGTCATATCACAATATTGCTATTTAATTAAATCTACCACTGTGATTTATGGTGGCATGTTAATTGTTAGGGCACATGTTTTATTTATGATTAATAGTAATCTTTAATTTAAAGCCTTACTTTTATAGTTAAACATAATATCAAATTTATTTCTCTTAACTTTAACTTGGATGTCTTTTTAATTGGGATCTTTATTAAATTTAGACATTTAACCAAAACCATC
The DNA here is from genome assembly GCA_017311315.1 of Dendrocalamus latiflorus. Lineage (NCBI taxonomy): Eukaryota > Viridiplantae > Streptophyta > Magnoliopsida > Poales > Poaceae > Dendrocalamus > Dendrocalamus latiflorus. The sequence continues at coordinate 16,261,823 of CM029637.1, read as the reverse complement.
TTTTATTAATGCCTTTAATTAGTAATTAGTCTTTTAAATAATTATTCAAACTACCTAAATTATTCATATGTGACAACTAATCCAATAAAAAATCTTATTTTTTGTTCTAATTAAATTAATTTGTTTCTATGGATTAATTTTTAATTTCCTTAATTTTCCTTATTTGAATTGGGTTAATAAAACTAGGAATAAAAATGAAGGAAAACGGTGTAAAGAGGGGGTTCGAACCCGAGATCTCACGGTGAGAGCGTTAAGCAGCAGGCGTTGGTGACCAACTGGGAACTCTATCAGTTGTGAATGAGAGAGGAATTTAATTAGAAAAGCAATCGCAGGGAATGAGCTCAAAACAGAGCATCCCAGCGGCGCTCGGTGCTGGCGTTGCTGCTGGCGGAGGCTGGCTGGAGCGATGGTGGCAGTGGTCAAAATGGAATACACGGAGCTGGTGGAGATTAGGGGAAGTCGCGGCTTTGGTTGAGAGGCGTCGTAGGCCGCTGACATCGACGTGCGGCGGCCAGAGGTGAGGGCGGAAGATGGAGACGACGCCAGAGAGGACGGCGAGGGGAACAGAAGAGAGCATGAGCTACAGGAAGTCCAGGGGAAACTCACCGACGAGTTGGCATGGCCGGAGGGGGACCGAGGTTGGCCGGCATCGTGCACGGGCGGCGGCGTGGTCAAGTCACCGTGGAGGGGGAGCTCGGGTGGCGGTGGACGTTGGCTGTCAGTCGGGGGAGCTTTGGGACGTCGAGAAGCTACTCCCACAGCAAGGAATCGGAGGGAGGTCAACCGAGGAGGAGTTGGCGGCAGTAATGGCGGCGACGGCCGGTTTTGGGGAGATCAGACATTATGGCAGTTTCCGGTGATGGGGCTCCAATTAAACGGAGGGGAGGAAGAAGAGGAGTAGGGACACGAAGTGACGCGGTCGGATCGGCCAGAGCTTTGCCGGAGGGCTAGGAATGGCTTGAGGCGGTGACAGCTAGCGCTTGGGCATGCTCAGTCGGCTCAAGGGGAAAAGGGAAAAGGAGTGCAGATGAAAAAGGGAGACTCGGGCGACAGCGCTACTTATAGCGCGAAGGAGGAGCTCCGTGGGGGTACTATTGCCGGCGACCCGAGAGTAGTGGCCAGGACGGGACGGCGGCAACTGTAGCCGAGGCAAGCGGCACACGGCCGGTCGATGTGCGCGCACATAGGGCATGGTGCAATGCGATGGAGGTGACTGGAGTAGTTCGGCGACACGATGGAGGCGACACACGACACGATGGTGACACGGGCGTAGGTGTGGTGATGGATAAACAGGGGAAAAGCGAGGCCGGCTGAGCAGGCGCGCTGCGGAGGATGACGTGGGCGCTCGTGGGGAAAAGAAGCAAAACAGGTGGAGGAGAAGAAGAGAGAAAAGAGCTGGGCTTGGGCCCAGCTGGTAGTGAAAAGAAGAGAGAGAGGGAGGAGGGGAGAGAAGAAAAAGAAAAAGGAGGGGGCCCACAAGGCATAGAGAGAAAGGGAGGGAAAAATGCTAGAATTCCAAATTTTAATTTTCTATAACTTGAACTTTGTGTTCAAAACCTTTCCCTTGCATTTTAGCTCTAATATCAAAACTAGTCTTGAAATTAGTTGTATAATTTATGTGTGTGTATATATATGACTTGTATTTTTATCTCAACTATTACCCCTTATCAATTTTTTAAACCATGTTTTGATTCAGTAAATATATCTTTGAATTACTTTCTCAGAGTTTGAACTCACCCATATTTATTTAAAATTTTAGATCATACTACCTTTTCTTTTTGTATGATGATTGAGCTACATCTAGAATGAATTCTTGGTCTTAATTATTATTATCATTATTATTATTATTATTATTATTTTTATTATCTATTGCTGATCTTTAGATAAGATTTTGTTTTAGCGAATTACAGTGAATTTTTAGGTTTCCAGGGGTTAAACACCATTTAAATTATTTTGTATATATTTATTTATTTTTGATTGCTATTTTGTGCTCAAAAATTATTTCCAGTTATTATTTGCTCAACACAAAACTCAGGAAAACCCAAATAAGATTTTGAACCAAAAATTCAAATGCCAGTTAGATGCAAATAAAAGTTTTAAATTACTCAAAATTTCAAACATCCAAAATTTAGGATGTTACAATCCTACCCCCCTTAAATGAATCTTGACCCCGAGATTCCGGTAAAGTAGAAAGAAGTAAGTGGGGTTAGACTGGCTAGCAATAGGTCTAGAGCTCTTCTTGGCGTAAGGCAGGAAATGAGTCCTCACAAGAAGGGTTAATGCTCGAAGAAGCTAAAAGGGAAAAGAGAGACTTGTACTTCCGGATAGGTCATAGGCTCCCAAATGCCTGTCCTTTGACATTGTTGTCCTTACACCTTCGTAAAATGGAATAGTCGCATCGCCTATTGGACATATGATGGGTGTTTCTATATGGTGGTCTTTTGTGCTTATTAGAATTCCTATTTTATTCTTCAGCTTTGCTAAACACTATGTTTTAACTATAGGTGTGGCTTGTAGTCCGCTTTACTATAAGATTTCAGGCCTTGCGAGCCTTCTTGTACTGGTTTTGATTAGCTCTAAGTCCAGGTTGTTGCACCTCCAAAATATACATCACAGTAGTTCTTCGACATTTTTGTCTCTTAGTGCTACCCCCCTTAAATGAACGACAACTAACATTAGTTATCTTTTCTATCTAGGCATGACGAGTCCTATGGCGATTTGGAGACTCATCCGTTGTATCTCAGCTGCCTTGGTTAGCAACAGGCTCATAGAGCAATCCTTGGGGCAGTGGTCTTGTCCTTCACAGAGAAAACATGTGACCTTGATCATTGGGCATTCTCCTGGCGGGTGGTCTTCTTCACAGTTGGGGCAGTTTGTAGTACATTGACTTTCCTCATGTCTTTTTTTTTCTCCACAACGCCTACAAGCTATTAGGTTCGTGAGGCAGTCATTTAGGTAATGATGTTTCTTGTAGTATGAACAGTAGGGAACTGGGCAATTGTAGCAGTAATGATCAGTTTGGCCACATGTGAAGCATGCTCCTCGCTCAACTTGTCATAACGGAGGGCATAGCTGTGCGTCATGTCCTACTTTGCTACATTTGATGCATGTATTATTTAGTGAAGCTTTCTGGTTTGGTGGCAGAACTTCGGTGGACGTAGCTTGTTCCTTGTTGGGGTTCTTAATAATGGCAAGTTTTTCTTTGCTAAAGTTAAGGTTGGTATCGATTGCACCCTTCGCTGGTTTTTCTAGATACCTTTGGGGACACCTATGGGCATAGTGCCCCACATCTCCATAGCTGAAGCAAATGATATCTTTTTAAGGTTTGCCTGGGGTAGTCCTGCTGTTACTTCTATTGTGACTACTTCTCTTTGACACTCTTTGCGGAGTGAGGTTAGGTGATAGCTCGTATGGTTGGTTAGGGTTATGGCGAGCATCAACTATTAATCTTCTTTTCTTACTTCTGCCAGTGGTAGTTGTCTTGTTTCTAGTCATTATGCCCGGTTGGAGAGGATTTGATTTATAGATCCTTTGTGTAGGTAAAGAGAGAATGTTAGCAGAATGGAGTCTCGAGTCTTGGTCCTTGTGCTAGTTAAGGCTTCTAGTTGGAAAGTTGCGAAGTCTTCATTTGGCCTTGATTGTCTTGGCTTTGGCTAACTACGGCTCCAATTTTTGGACATGGCAAGGTTTTCAAAAATAGCATGAGATACGGATAGAATCGCGGGGATAAGGTATTCTAAACCCATTCTAACTTTAAAAGAGTATAACCCGGAAGCTGGGGTGGCACATAAATCTCACAGGTTTTTGAAACAATCTTTTCCTATGATCACAAAATATAATACCTGAGGGCAAGAAGGCAATGCACAGGGTCTAAATAAAATCTTGCGACAGTATAACGTCTATTCGGGGGAGCACGCAAAAGAGGGCACGGGGTTCATCTCCGTAGTCTGTTTAAAATGAGACCATCTAATCTTCATGAACCTCTTCAACGTTCCTAACCTTAAATTTTGGAGTAGAGGATAAGGGAAAGAATAAAATTTTCCTTTTGAAATCAATAGAAGGAAGAAGAAAGTATTCAGAGGTAATTTGATCGATATCAGTACTTACTCTCGTATCATCATCTCTTTTTATTGAAACTTTGTGGCAAAAATGGATTTTTTTGTTGAAAATACTGATTTTTAGAATACTTTTTATTTATTTATTCTTTTCCAGGGTATTTTAATCTCTTCCAATATTCAAATATCAATCAATAAACTAATTCACTCTCATATTATTTCTATATATAGGGCTTAAAATCCAAAGGTCTTGATAATTTAACTTCCACTTTTGCAAATTGCACTGGGGCTATCTTCCTTCATTATTTAGTCTTGGTATTCTTACTGTCTAAAACTCCAAACAGCGATCATACGCTTTCTATTGTGTCAGCCACCATTTCATTAATCCAACCATGGATATCTAATTCTCACATAAATTCTAACTTCCTCCATAAATTTGTAAATCAAATCTCAAATTTCACTATGGCTGTATAATCCCAATCTCAGATTCATTATCTGCCAATTTAATCAGATCTTCATTCTAATGAAAATTTAGTATCCTTTATTTTAAACCCATCGATGTCTTTTCTGTCATGACTTCCTAACAACTCAATCCTTTCTGTCGTTAGTTTAAAACCATAATTTGCTCTTCCAGCAATCAACCTTATTTTCCATTATCTATCTCCACACTAATTCATTATTATAAACATCCTCCGGAAACAATGTTATTAATTAAGTCTATATCTTGATAGTTGTAATCACATCTCCGATTTCTCAAATATTCAATTAATCCATCTGGTAACCAATCATATGCTATTATTCCACTGTTGTAGACATCTCCCAGGAATTATACAATTTATCAATGTCGTAATCCAGTAATTATTTTCGCACTTCCTATTTCTCCAAGAATCAGTTAATTCATCTATCTATTCGATCTAATCCTTTAAGCTCCACCAATTTTTTTTCCAGAATTCACACTATCGTTCTTTCCGATGATCGACTTGAAATCCATCAATGTTTTTATGTGTTCGCCACATACATTTATCTTCTTTACTTATGACTCTATTTATTCATCTCCCTATATTTTTTTTGTAAGATAAGAAGTATTGTTTTAACCATGGGTAATAAAACCAAACATGGAAAATATGTTTTTACCAACATAGCTCTTTTAGAAGGAATACCTCAAGGTTAACCTTTAGACTTTATTTTTGAAAAACACGGTCCTTGCTGGGGAAAGTTTTCTAGAAATAACTTTGTTTTGGACTATTTTTGAACCCAAATAGAATTTTTCGAATAAGTTTTGGCAAGTAGTTGAACTTATGTAAATTCCCTCGGAAGATCATGTTTGTTGAAATGAGCTTAAAAATAAATTTTGTAAACATGTTGATAGTCAATCGTCCAGGGATAAACAATTTTTTTTGAAAATGAGTTTCAACTTTAAGTTTTGTGACTTTGGCCGAAAATAGGTTTGTAAAGAAAGTTTACAAGAGGATTACTAGATTTTATCATTTTGAATTTGGGATAAGAGAGCTTTAGAAGTAAAAATGGCTAGGTCAGCATATATATGAGAGGTAATCATCTAAGAGAGGTGAGAATAAGCAACACTACTTATATTTTTGGAACTAGAATTTTTAAGAAATAATTCTAGTCATGAAACTAACGGCCAGGCTAACTAGGTCACGAATTGCGGTCGATATGCTCTGATACCAACCCTGTTGGACCCAGATTTTACAATCTGGAATCCTCTGTGATTCCTCCGCACTATTCCTTGGATCAACAGATAGTGCTCATAGATACAGTACTGAACATCAATATCATGCGGAAGCATAAATATAATAGTAGACTTACTTATGGGCCGATCAGACCAAAATCATTAAAACGCAGCAGCGAAAATGAAGCACACAGGTGGGACCCTCAGAACATACCCACAGGCAGTCAACTGGGGGTTCGCGACCTAGTTCTTGACCTCTTCATCTTCTTCACCATCATGACCAAGTGTATTGCTGAAGCGTAGCGATCTAACTCCTGATTCTGTATTAATTGAGTGAGCGAGGGTGAGCAAATACCACCGTGCTCCGCGAGCCAATACACAGGATGCAAATAGATAATATGCATGGCTTATCAAGGGAAGGCTCGGGCTATTTTATTTGCCATAAATTGCATTTGAAATATGATAAATAGAAATTTCCTGAGACCTAGCAGTTTGAACTAAAACATATGTGTGAAAGAATGCAATAAAAATAGCGATCCAGATTCCATCCACCTTTACATGGTTTCTGCACCATATGCTAGACCTTCAGCGTTATAGCCGCTTACATTATCACTGGGGCGACACCTGAGACAACACAATTCAGGGCTTTCCACGGCCCTCCACTTTTCTATTCCCACCCACAAAGTTTTTGAAATAGAACTATATCTAGTTAAGTTCCCACGTCCCCTTGACCGTGGGCACGGCTATTCGAATAGATTTTCACTCTATAGAGTTTGTACACTTTACCTACAAGAGATAAATCTGCTCGTTGCCTCACATAGTTCCTTAGCTATGCGGTTGAGTAGATCATCACAGGACTGTTACAATGCATAGTCCTACTTGTGGTTACGCCCGCTAAGGTCTATCTTCTATAGGATGCGTACATCCCTCGAGAAGGGTCCCTCATGAGCCATCACGGGCAAAGGTGGGGATGAGACGATCCATCCCTTTGCTCGTGTTCACACCTTCACGTAACCACACTAGGGCAACGCAAATTAGTTAGCCCTGCCTACAGTTTGCCAGCTTGTGGTTGTACTGTTGTACACTGGGAGGTCATCACAAGATTCGGTCCTTAGGGTTATCTGGGCGGTGCTACCACTAACCATACTCTCGTGCACCGCTGCACCCCCCCCGATCCATCGGTCCAGATATTTAAGCAAGTTGGGGTTTTTGGAAACATAGAATATCCTTGTCCAAATATACCAGCCATTTTCACCATGGCTTCCCAAATCAGTTTCTCATGATTTAAAAGTGATGCTTGGGACATTTTGGTGCTCCCGAATATCTAAGCAGTACTAAGCATGGCTAATATCTGTAGACTTATTTTTGAAAATTTTAACATTATAGTTTTTACTAAGGTGACAAGGCTCAGATATTCAAGTGTTCCAAATGAGTATAATACTAACAATTACAGTAATGGGACTAATACTAGAAGCTAGAAATCAGTATAACTTTTGCACATAAAATAACAGCATGCAAGTTGATAATTTAAAACAGAATTAATTTGCAGAAAATGTAGGAACATGATCAAAGTATTGACTCACCTTGCGCAGTTTACCGTGGTCTTGAGCTCACACAATGCTTTCTCCTTCGTTGGTTTTGAGCTTCTGGTCTTTATCTTCACCTCAATCTTGGTCCCGCGTGTTCCATTGAATCTTCAGAACTCCAGTTTCTAATTACGCACTAAATAATTGAATCCAAATAAAGGCAAATAACTCAAAAGATCCAAACAACTCCAGGTAAACTCAATTTAGCTTTATTATGAGTTAATGGGTGATTTGGGTGATTCGAGGCAAGGTTGATGGGGTGTGGAGTATTGACGGAGTCAAACGGGGTTGGAGCGAAGTGATTGAATGGCAAAGGAAGATTTACCAAGACGAATGCCAAGGAAAGCTCATGATACTGGAATATTTACAGGAATATTCTGCTTCGGATTTGAGGATGGCTAGGCATAGCCGACTTTTGAATATCATGGATCGATCTTTTATTCAATAACTTCTTTTATCATTTTTATATTTATTTTGGAAGTTCCATGAATTAGGTTAGACTTACAGACAGACATAGGTGTTTAGTTCATTAAATTAATATTTAGAGTCTGTATTCCTAGCAATTTAGGCTGTGGTATTTTATGGGATTCTATTTACCAATTATTCATCAAGTGCAATAATTCATGGAAGCATGGGGCCATTTAATTATCTATGTGATGTTTAGTAGTTAATTTTTAGTATATCCTTATTTACTACTTTTCTGCAACTATTGGTCATAATATCACATTTGTCCTTTAGATTATTCCTTGGCGAGATCAATCCAATGTCCGATGTTCCAAAGCTATCATATTTTAATATCTAAGTATGATCTTTTTAATTGAAGGCACTTTGAAAATCAACTAACATTGATATTTTATCCTTTCCTTTGCATCAGGAAAATTTTTTATCTTAATTAAATTTCTATACCTAGGGCCGATCTTGCTATACAGGGTCATATCACAATATTGCTATTTAATTAAATCTACCACTGAGATTAATGGTGGCATGTTAATTGTTAGGGCATATGTTTTAGTTATGATTAATAGTAATCTTTAATTTAAAGCCTTACTTTTATAGTTAAACATAATATCAAATTTATTTCTCTTAACTTTAACTTGGATGCCTTTTTAATTGGGATCTTTATTAAATTTAGACATTTAACCAAAACCATCTTTTATTAATGCCTTTAATTAGTAATTAGTCTTTTAAATAATTATTCAAACTACCTTAATTATTCATATACGATAACTAATCCAACAAAAACTCTTATTTATATTCTAATTAAATTTATGAGTTTCTATGGATTAGTTTCTAAGTTCCTTAATTTTCCTTATTTAAATTGGGTTAATAAAACCAGGAATAAAAATAAAAGAAAAAGGTGCAGAGAGGGGGTTCGAACCCGGGACCTCACGGTGAGAGCGTTAAGTAGCAGGCGCTGGTGATCAGCTGGGAACTCTATCAGTTGTGAATGAGAGAGGAATTTAATTAGAAAAGCAATCGCAGGGAATGAGCTCAAAACAGACCATCCCGGCGGCGCTTAGTGCTGGCGTTGCTCCCGGGGAGGCTGGCCGGACCGGTGGTGGCGGTGGTTAAAATGGAATGCACGGGGCTGGTGGAGACCAGGGGAAGTCGCGGCTTTGGTTGAGAGGCGTCGTAGGCCGCTGACGTCAACGTGCGGCGGCCGGAGGTGAGGGCCGAAGATGGAGACGACGCCGGAGAGGACGGCGAGGGGGCCCAAGGGGGAAAGGGATGAGGAGTGCAGATGAAAAAGGGTGACTAGGGCGACAGCGCTACTTATAACGCGAAGGAGGAGCTCCGTGGGGGTACTATTGCTGATGACCCGAGAGCAGTGGCCAGGATGAGACGGCGGCGACTCTGGCCGAGGCAAGCAGCACATGACCGGGCGACGTGCGCACGCACAGGGCATAGCACAAAGTGAGGCTGGTAGGCGCGCTGCGGAGGACGATGTGGGCACTCGGGAAGAAAAGAAGCAAAACGGGTGGAGGAGAAGAAGAGAGAGAAAAGAGGAGGGCTCAGGCCTGGCTGGCAGTGAAAGAAGAGAGGGAGGAGGGGAGAGAAGAAAAAGAAAAAGGAGGGGCCCACATGGCATACAGAGAAAGGGAGGGAAAATGCTAGAATTCCAAATTTTAATTTTCTATAACTTGAACTTTGTGTTCAAAATCTTTCCCTTGCATTTTAGCTCTAATATCAAAACTAGTCTTGAAATTTGTTGTATAATTTATGAAATTAGTTGTATAATTTATGTGTGTATAAATATATATATGACTTGTGTTTTTATCTCAACTATTACCCCTTATCAATTTTTTAAACCATGTTTTGATTCAATAAATATATCTTTGAATTACTTTCTCAAAGTTTGAACTCATCCATATTTATTTAAATTTTTAGATCATACTACCCTTTCTTTTTGTATGATGATTGATCTATATCTAGAATGATTTCTTGGTCTTAATTATTATTATTATTATTATTATCTGTTGTTGATCTTTAGATAAGACTTTGATTTACTGAATTACAGTGAATTTTTAGGTTGTCAGGGGTTAAACCCCATTTAAATTATTTTGTATTTATTTATTTATTTATTTATTTATTTTTGATTGCTATTTTGTGCTCGAAAATTATTTCCAGTTATTATTTGCTCAGCACAAAACTCAGGATAACCCAAATAAGATTTTGAACCAAAAATTCAAATGCAAGTAAGATGCAAATAAAAGTTTTAAATTACTCAAACTTTCAAACATCCAAAATTTAGGATGTTACATAAAGTCATTATCAACTGAATGAATTATAGAATAATTATGTATTATAGTCATACATGATTATTTAAAAAGTGAAGCGTAAATGGTAAAAAGAAATATAACTAAACAACTTTCTGATTATGATAGATACACTCTGTTTGCTGGATGTTGATGAAGACTTGTCATGAAAAAGCAAAGCTACTTCCCGGAAAGTGACTAACTTTATTTGCTGGATGCTGATGAAGACTACTCATCAAAAAGCAAAGCTACTTCCCAGAAAGTGACTAATCCATAGTTCTCCATGGCTCCAGCAGCAAAATTGGGGATAGCAACCATATCCAACTTGGGGAGTGGATAAGGAGTGTCACAGTAACTAAACCATTTAGGAAATAAACTTTTTGTTAGTGATTCTATCCAGTAACAACCACAGCTGGACAGACTATTCATTAACATCAATTATGCTTCTTCTTTAGAAACCTGTTTTGAAGCAAAGTTAGGTTGTGATCTTACTATTTATAGAGATCCAACCACTTCACTCCAACATCTAGTGCAAACTTCCCTTGATTACTCTTACCAACCTGAATGTACACACGAACTTTGGTGCCTGAATACAATTAAACAAATTAACAAAATGGAAAGGGAAACGAAAAATGACTACCACAACACTTTGAATGGATGATGTTAGAGTAATGTGAAAAATGGAGTTGATACCTTCTAATGTTTTGACCTCTATATAATAAAACAAACCAACAACTATGGCCACTAAATAAGTTGACATAAGAGGTGATTCCTCATAATGGACAGTCTTGGTAGGACCAGCGACTGCCTCGTTAGCTACTGTCATGTTGGACAGTGTTGTTAAGGAGATAGAGTTGTATTAGGAGATAGAATACAACTCTATCTCCTAATACAACTCAACTCTATCTCCTAATACAACTCTATCTCCTTAACAAGTGCTACCAGCTTAGATGGAATGTCAAGTGTTAGCTTGAACTTGGCCTGAAAATTGAAATTGCACGAGGAAAAATGTTGAAGAATAGGTCTGACCTCTTTGATATTCTAGGTGCACATATATGAGAGCTAGAGGAACATAAAGTCATGTGCGAAAGAAGTAGAATTTATTCAACTTATGAGTACAGTAAAAATGTCGCTCAGAAAACTAAAATGTAGTACATCAAAGTATCAAATACCTAGACAAGCAAAGTCTGATTACTGAACATTCTATACTGCTACCATAATCACCTTGAACGCAGGCTCATCCCAGCAGGGGAAGTACTGTCGAGCATCTACCAGTTTTTTTGGCCGAAAATTGGTAGGTAACCGGTTTTATTGGTGACCCCCGGAAGAAATCCAAACCGGCTCTAAAAAATTCGTTTTGCATGAATGTTGTCAAATTTAGAAGAAAATTTTGCCAAAATTTGTTTAAAAATTTTTGCTTGATATTTTCAACCGATTTTCAGCCAGTTATCACTGATAACCGGCTGGTATGAATTTAAATTTTAAATTTTGTTTGATTTTTTGGACCGAATTTCTCCAAAAAACCGAAAACCAGCTAAACCGGACTTACCAGCCCCCTTCGGTTAAAAATAAAAATCGGTAAAAAAAACCCTGGCATCTACACACTCAAACTGCGTGGCCGCCATATTTTTTTGTCTCCCCTGATACTTGTTACAATCAAATGGCACAAACAAAAATGAAGCCCAGGAGTGGTGGCGGCAACTACTGCAGGGGAAGAAGTGAGCACGACCCATGAGAGGATGGGTGTGAGGCGATGGGGTTGGCACGGCTAAAGAGGAGGAGAGCGGCGCGAGCGAAGGGGAGGAAGGGTGGTGGGTGCGATGCAAGTGAAGGGGAGAATGGGGCGGCTAGCATGGAAGGTGTTGAGGAGGGAGGGGCGGCGGCAGCTATGGCAGGAGAGAAAGCGAGGGCGAGGGCGGGGAGCTAGGGAGGAGGTAGGAGATGGCAGGTAAGGGTAGCGAGTGGAGGACGTGGGCGCAGCTACGGTACGCCACTAGGAAAGTGACACGAAGCTTCGTGAGAATATACGGAGCTGATCTGAAGGGTCTGCATCGTGCGATTCACCCGATGGGACGGCCGATGCAGGCGATCGGCGCTCGCACGCGAATAGCTCAAAATAGGAAAACGCCGGTGTGGATGGCCTCCCAGGCCGGCCGGCAATCCTCCCACACTTAAAAAAGTTTATTATTTCTCTTGTACGCGATTCAGCATGGCCGTCTGAGATGAGTAAAGCTGATGGCGTGCAGCACCTTGACATCTCGTCATGTATACAGATCTTTTGCACGTTAGCGTTGATCCATTGAAAGTGGCCACACACACAGGCATGCATACATGCATGGGCTTCCTATTTGATTGGAAAGGGCAACATGTAATTGGATAGAGGAAGCCGACGCACATCTTGATTTTCGTTGGTTGGTATTGAGGAATCGTCGCTGGCGACCAGTCTGATCAATTCCTCTGCTTAATACAAAATAAGATCAATAACAGAAGACATAATAATAGATTAAAACACAGAGAGGTAGAGAGAACTTCTGATCTTTCTTTATTGCTTTCTTTTTGATTGCGTGTATAAAATTGCCGGTACGACTCCCTAATTATAGTCTACTGGTGAGGTGCCCACCATGGACCAAGACTTTCGGCTCAGGCCCAGGTTTTCTAACACTTCCCCTTGGGCACTCATCTCACATGTTCATGCCTCGTCAAAACTCCATAAAAACCCAGTGGGAAAAATTTGGAGAAAGAGTAGATGATACATGTTATATTGCGTTGCACGAATTGCCTCATTAAAAACCTTGGTTGAGAAACTTCAGAAAAACTCGTCAAGGGAAAAAGAGTACAATCCACCCAATTTCGTTCAATCTTCAGGACTCATTATTTGGGTACTCAATCTACATGATCAAGCTTTAATAACGGGCTTGAGAAAATTTTTCCCCTGAATTCTGCACTTCTCTAAGTCTCATCATTCCAATTTCTCGTATGCATCTTTCAAAGCTAGATGCAGGGAGTGACTTAGTGAATAAATCTACCAGATTTTTACATGACTTACTATGTAGTACCTTAATCTCGTCCATCTTTTGCAATTCATGAGCATAGAAGAACTTGGGGTTGATGTGTTTTGTGAGATGACTCTTCACATAGCCCGTTTACACTTGTGCAACGTAAGCTGCATTATCTTCATAGATAATTGTGGGGGCTTGCACAATATTCATCCCACATGATTGCTGGATGTGGTGAATCATTCGTCAGAGCCAAGCGTATTCTCGTGTGGCTTCATACAGTACTATAATCTCTGAGTGGTTCGTCGAAGTCGTTACAAGACTTTTCTTAGACGATTTACAGGAAATTGTAGTTCTACCACACAGGAATACATAGCCTGTTTGTGACCTTGCGGCATGTGGGTCCGACAGGTACCCAGCATCTGCATAGCCAATCAAGTTTAAGTTTTGATTCTTTCTGTAGAACAATCCAAGGTCCTTGCTTCCTTGGAGGTATCGGAAGATGCCCTTTATTCCCTACCAATGCCTTTTGGTAGGTTCTGCATTATACCTTGCTAACAGGATTACGGCAATGCAATGTCCAGTTTAGTCAAGTTTGCTAAATACATAAGTGCACCTACTGTACTTAAGTATGGGAATTCCGGTCTCAGGACTTCCTCTCCCTCTTCCCTAGGTCGGATCAGATCTTTTTCTTGCTGTAAAGACCTCCCGATCATCGGTAATTTTGATGGATATGCCTTCTCAAAGCCAAACCTTTCTAACACTTTCTGGGTGTAGCCCGGCTGATGTACTAATATTTCTTCCGGGACATGCTCGAGCTGCAGGCCTAAGCAGAACTTGGTTTTGCTAAAATCTTTCATTTCAAATTCTGACTCCAGGTAAGAACTTGTTTCTTTTATGTCTTCCATTGTCCCGATGATATTCAGATCATCTAAATACACCGAGATTATACAAAATCTATTCTGGGATCATCGTATGAACATACAGGGACAATCTTTATTGTTCGTGTAGCCTTTCTTGCATAGAAAGTCGCTTAAGCGATTATACCACATTCCGCCAGATTGCTTCAGTCCGTACAGTGATTTCCTGAGTTTCACACTATACAAGTTTCTATTTGCTCTGTCTTGGTTCGGGACGGGGATACCTTCATATAAATTTCTGAATACAAGTTTTTATAAAGGTATGCAGTTACCACATCCATCAATTTCATTTCTAAATTCAAATTTACTGCCATTGAGATCAAATATCTAAAGGTAATTCCATTCATGACTGGGGAGTAGGTTTCTTCATAATCAGCTCCTGGACATTGAGTGAAACCTTGTGCTACTAGCTTTGCTTTATACCTTAATATTTCATTTCTTTCATTTCTCTTTCGAACAAATACCCACTTATGCCCTACAGGGTGCACATGGGGAGGCGTGCGGCACACGGGCCCAAACACCTCTCTTTTGTTCAACAACAATAATTCAGTTTCTATTGCCTTCTTCCAATCTTCCCAATTTGATCTTTTCTTACATTCAGCGAGCGATGCAGGCTCAGGATCAAGATCGATGATTGTGGCAATTGTTTTGTGAAGTAGATATCAACATTGGCTGTTGTCGTATTCATAGACTCTCCCATGTGCACATAATTTATAGCTATTTCTTCATGAGTTGCTTCTTCTGAAACGTTTGCTTCTTCTGGAGCTTCTCCTTGCTCATCTCTTCTTCTAATTGCGGTGGCAAGTCCCTTTAGTTTTTCAGCTCCGATGTGTGCGCACACATCCATACTGATTTCTCCCTCCAGGGGAATGTTCAGACCCGACATGCCCTTTCCTGAGGGTGCCATACTAGTGCCAGGTCTCAACTGGCTCCCCTTATGGTTTTGAGGAAATTCAGTGATCGGCTGTGACAAGTCTTTCTTATCCTTTTTCGCCGGGCGTCCCTGGTTAGTTGGGATTCGAGGGACTGGAGTTCTCGTCCTTTTATTCTGAGGCCTCTTTACGGGATTAGGGATACCTTCTACTTTCTTTGGTATTTCAACCCTCTCCGGTGCATTGCGTGCAGGCACATGCGACTTAGTCACACTCTTTAAATCACTAAAGTGATCAGCAACTGATTTGCTAATGCTTGCAAATCAATGATCTTCTGGACTTCTCTATTTGCTTCACTAGTGCGTGGATTCCCGTGGCTTACCACGTAATTTCCCGACATTTTTATCAAGGGGATGATTTCCTCCCCCTAATGTTGGGAAATTATCCTCATCAAAAATGCAATTAGCGAAGTGGACGGTATGCAAATCTCCTGTCATGGGTTCTAAATACCTGATTATGGATGTAGTCTCATAACCAACGTATATCCCAGTCTTACAGAGATGACCCATTGTAGTACGCTATGGAGGGGGTATAGGTACATAAATCTTGCATCCAAACCTCCTGAGATAAGAGATTTTCGGTGCTGACCCTTACGCTAGTTGTATAGGTGAATGGATGCTGTAGGTCGATGATCTAAAGTTGATGAGATTTGCTACATGTAGGACTATGTGTCCCCAACAGTTAGCTCGCAAATTACAATTCTGCAAAAGAGGTCAGGCAATAAATTTAATTCTCTTGATTAATGCCTCTGCTAAACCATTCTGGGTATGGACATGCGGTACAGAATGCTAAACTGAAATTCACATCGCATGCAATAATCGTCAAATGCCTGTTAAGTAAATTCTCCGGCGTTGTCCATTCTGATGGACTTTATGTGATGATCAGGGAAAATATTTCTGATGCGAATTGTCTGTGAGATCAGCTTTGCGAAAGTATGATTCCTCGTGGACAATATACCAACATGCGACCATTTCGAGGAAGCATCGATGAGCACTATGAAATATATGAATAGCCCTGAAAGTGGCTGAATGGGACCGCAAATGTCTCCTTGGATGCGCTTCAGGAATGCAGGGACGTCATCCATCACTTTCAGAGTGGATGGTCTAGTAATTAATTTCTCGGTGGCGCATGCAGGGCACACAAAATTTTCATGATTCGAAAAATTCTTTACATTAATATTATGCCCTTGGAAATTTTTGCTTATATTTCCCATCATTCTCATCATTCTAAGACCTGGGTGGCATAATCTGTCATGCCAGAGACATAAAAGTTCAGAGCTTCTAAATACTGTCTTCAGGGCAGTATAGGCTGCAGGTGCCTTGATGTTGGTATAGTATAGCCCAGTTTCTAATGAAGAAAGTTTTTGTAATACCCTTTTTCCATTCGCTTCGTGCTTCGTAATGAGCAGGTATTCCTTACCGTACTCTTCTTCAGTCTCAACGTGGAAACCGTTGGCGTGAATATCCTTAAAACTTAGGAGAGTTCTAGTCGATTCTTGGTACAATAAGCCTTCTTCAATGACCAAAGTTGTGCCCATTGGGAGTATAATTGTGGCTCTTCCTAAATCAATTATACAAGCATCGCTACCGGAGATTGTCGTAAGGCTGCCAGCATTCTTACGAATCGACTGAAAATACTTTGTCTCTCTTAAGATGGTATTCGTTGTGCTGCTATCGGTTAAGCATACTTCCTCCATAGGGCGCCACACGTGTTCTAATATAAGGTATTTTATTAATATGTATTAGAAGGCAATCAACACATAAATAAAATACTTCAATATCAGAACATATCATGCCATTATAAACTGAATAAATGAATGAATTATTCAAATATCATCCAACCATCACGAGAAAATAAAATGCTAAAGTAATATCCATGCAAGTTCTAACTTGTCCTTTTACAAAAAATAAATGACAATTAAAGTCTAAATGCATTCTGTGCATTAGACTGAATCTGCTAGAAAATCAGAGACTTCATCTGCTATTTTCTCGGGAGTGATATGCTCTTCAAGAGAAGTCATGGCGGTGGCTGCTTCTAGGTCAAAAGGGGATGCTGTTGCCAGGATGGCCTCAACCTCCATCAGCGCGGCAGCTGCTCAGAACTCTCCCCTTCAATAGATACAAAGTGGGCTTCAGACTGCCCTTTGCCATCCTTCTTCTTCTGGGCTTGAAAGGCATCAATGACATGCTGCGGCTCTTTATAGATCCGCGACCAATGCCCCCACTTGCAACAGTTGAAGCAGGATTGGTCCTGCTGGCCATAGGCCACATTGCCATCCCGCTTTGGCTTGCTTGCCTTATTCTCATGTGGAGCATCTGACTTGCCTTTCTGAGCTTTGGTCTTACCCTTCCTTCCCCTTCTCTTCATCAAGGGCTTTCGCACCTTGTAGCTCCCGGTGTTGGCTTCACGGCCAGCGG
Source organism: Dendrocalamus latiflorus (assembly GCA_017311315.1). Lineage (NCBI taxonomy): Eukaryota > Viridiplantae > Streptophyta > Magnoliopsida > Poales > Poaceae > Dendrocalamus > Dendrocalamus latiflorus. The sequence goes on along the minus strand of CM029637.1, from coordinate 16,244,471 downwards.
AGCTCTTAGGTGGCTGAGTGACGTAGTTCTTGCGGAGAACTTCATCTTGAGCTTCCGCAACCTGCATCATATCAATCAATTTGGCATACTCCTTGTAGCCATCTTGATGATAATTGCGTGTGGATTGTACTACATTGGGGTGGAAGGTGGATAAGGTTTTCTCAATCTTTTGCTCATTTATGATCTGCTTGCCACAGAGTTTAAGATTGGTACAGATCCTGTGCAAGGCAGAATTGTACTCCCCGACTATCTTGAAGTCGGCAAACCTCAATCTGATGCATTCTTGCTCTGCCTGAGGAAGAATGGTGTACTTTTGCCTCTCGAACCGCTTCTTGAGTGCAGTCCAGAGTGCTAGCACGCTCTTCTCTGCCATGTACTCATTCTTGAGAGTGAGACAGAGATGGTGCTTAAGGAAGTGAAGTGCCTGATCATTTTCCTCAGGTGTGGGTTGGGCGTCATGCGGTGCGCCAATCCCAATAGCACCGCAAAGCTTCTTGGCTCTAGGTACTATCTCGACATCGGAAACCCAAGTCAGATAGTTTTGGCCATTCTAGGCCAGCTCCTTGAACTCCCGGTTCGTGATGCCAGTCATCTACATGTGCATGAAAGGAATAAATAAGTTTACTACTGGTAAACATGCACGAAATAATTTATTGTAGGTAAATAAATGGTACAAAAGATTCTCGTAATGTTCTAGAATTTTCTATGAATTTTCTATAAATTTTACTGTTAATTTCGGTGATTAAAGGCAATTTAAACAATTACGATTAACCAAAACAGTAAATAAATACAGAAATATAGAAAATAGTAATGACAGAAATAAATATGCTTCAAATGCTAAAAATAATTCAAAATTCGGATTCCCAAGGCCCTTTTATGCCAAAATATGAATTTTCAGTGAATTCTGCAATTTCCGAGGGTCTATAGGCAAATTTCCAGTTCAGAGAAAAATTTCGCGTAATTTTCTGATTTTTTGAGGGGTTTTCTGCCAGATTCGGGATCCATCTGAAAATCAGAGGACTTATTCATAATTTTTGGAATTACAAGTGCCTTTCTGCAAAATTTAGGACCCGTATGAAAAATCTGAGGGCTCTTCGTAATTTTCATATTTTCTGGGGTTTTTTTTGCAAAATCACCGACGCCTCTGTTCGGCCGGTCCTTTGGCCCATTTGTTCTTCCTCAGCCGACCTGCCCATTCGGCCCATGTGGCCCGGCCGGCCAGGTTATGTCATGGGGGGTAGGGAAACCCTTCCCCCACTCCCTTCGGTGGCGACGGTGGCCCGAGCTTTGGCTCGGGCGAGGCGATGGCGGAGAGGCGTGACCAGTCGGTGCGGCGGCGGATCCGTGTTCAGGCCGAGCAAGCGGCAGTGGATCCGGAGGCCGACGGAGCTCAGCGGCGAGGCCGATCTGCGCGGGCGACTACGGGCCGACGGCGGTTTCATCGGGCGTAGCCGGTAGCACGCGCGGAGGTCGAGGTGACTTCAAACACGCTAAGAAGAGCCAACGGCGCGCACGGAGGCTGAGTCGGCTACTTCTGCTGCTGGCCGGTGTGCGGACGGCCTTCTCCTCGGGCGGCGGCCGGCTGGGCCGAGCGATGGTGGCCGGCATGGGCGGCTTCGGGCTGGCTTCGGCTTCAGGCGAGGCAGTGGCCAAATTGACGCACGCATGGGGCGGCTGGCCGACGTCGTTATCACGTACGGCGGCCGTACGGGGTCACTCGTGCGCATATTTTTCTTTTTTCTTTTTTTTTCAATCTATAGTGCAATCAACATCTACTCTGTGATGTAATCTACTGATCGACATTATGCTGGTGACTTCATGTCTGCTCGCGGTAGATTAGAGTGGATTTGCACCGTAGAAAATAATCTAGAAAGCGAAAACTGCGAATTTAGAGCGATCTAGACAATTCAGTCTATTAGTACTTCGATGATTACCTTCGATTCACCGGAGCGAGTCGTGCTGATAACGTGTTGAGGAACCATCGCTGGCGACCAGTCCGATCGATTACTCTGCTTAATGCAAAACAAGATCAATCACAGAATACATAATAGTAGATTGAAACACAGAGAGCTAGAGAGAACTCCTGGTCTTTCTTTATTGCTTTCTTTCTGATTGTGTGTACAAAATTACCGGTACGACTCTCTATTTATAGTCTACTGGTGAGATACCTACCATAGACCAAGGCTTCCGGTTTAGATCTAAGTTTGCTAACAGTTGGTACGGACGTGATGGCTTCGGAGTTCATGCAGCTACATGCTACCATGGTTTGTACTAGTCCGTCGCAAATCTTCATGGCATCGTGTCTTCTGCATCCGATCTCGTGATTGGACTAACAAGATATCGTTACGATCAGCTTGTCAGGATCTTAAGTATTGTGGCATCCAATACCAATTTGCATGTGGTTTATCCCGCTTGCTTTTGGCTTTGTCTCGGGGTCCCACTTGTCATACTAAATTGCCAAATTTAGGTGGCAACAGGTGCCCTCCTTTTTGTGGAATAGCTGCCATGCTATTTCTCGAAATATTTAACTAGGCATCGGCAACCGCATGACGCCTTGACAAGTTATTAGTTGTGCCGATCTCATATCACCGCCGGCATCGCCGCACTTGACTAGGGCAAGCATAAAGCCACATGAGGCTCATAATTTCCGTTGACATACGGATTACGGATATTACTTATCCCGTATCTTATTTTATTTTATTGGAGTCAGAAACGGCAATAGATAATGTCAGATACCTATTTATTCCTTCCATATTAGCTCTATAAATATTCAGTCGGTCGGGAAATTATTCATTTGAACGCCTACCAGAAATGTAGTTGCCGTTTGTCAAAAGCATAATCAAATTCTCCACATGGTGTACCTCACGCGTGCCGCGTGCGTGCATTCTCGTATGTACATGCAAAGAAATTAAGAGATCAACCTTAGAGCACTTTCACATGAGGTTTCGACCAAGAACTCCCATACTTGATCTGTCTCCTCACCACCATTTTATCTTGCTCGGTCCACGGTCACTCTCGCGGCACGACGATCTCCCAATCCCAGAGTCCCTTGGCTCGAGCACACCCATCCCTGAGCAGAACGCGTTGCAACGATTCGCACACCTTCACAATGCACCTCAGGAAGCGTATCTGGCGCCATGTTTGTTGGAACCCAACCATGGCCAGCTCCTTGAATTGACGGTTTCGAAACTTTGGTGGTCGTGCGATCTCATAACCTAGATTCTCTTCCGAGTGAGCAACGTGGATGTGCAACACCTCGAGCGACGGCGCGGCCTGCAGGAGGAGGCGCGGCCATGAGGCTTCCCAGTACAAGGCAGCTGGCGACGAGAATCCACTACTAAAAAAGGGTTATCATAGATGGTTCAAAACTATCATTACAGATGATTTTCTAAACCGTCTATATTTATGTGTCAGCAATAATCAAAGATTATCACAGACAGCTCACAAACAGTCTGTGATTAGCGAGTATCACAGACGGTTGGTATAGAACCGTCTGTGTAGTCCTTCATAGGTGGTTTATATCACAAAATCGTCTGTGATAGTTTACTCTATAACTAAATTTTTTTCTATTTTTTGGCTATCCTCAAGAAATAATGTTACCTATGCCCTTTGAAAACAAGCAAATACAGTGGCAAATTAACACAAAAGCACATTCCATTTCTTATTCTATTTCCATTAAGATTAGAATCCAACATTACAGCATAACAAGATAACGAACTTAACTCTTTAACGCGGCAAGAATATATAAGAAGCAGATATCCTAGCAGACAATAGAAGCTGATGCATCGGATGGCGGTCGGATATCACCGACAATGGAGAGACGGCGATAGCGCCACCTTTGTGGCACGACGATGAAACTGCGTAAGACACTCTTACGATACTTATGACAAGAGTGTATTACGCAGTCGACCGTGGTGTCACAATGGAGGCGCTAGCTAACGGCGGTAGTCGGTGAGGTCGAGGAACAAGTTGGATGCATCGGATGGCGACCGGATATCACCAGCAATGGAGAGGCGGCAGTAGCGCCACTTTTGAGGCACGACGGTGAGACTGCGTAAGACACTCTTATGATACTTATGACAAGAGTGTATCACACATTCGACTGTGGTGTCACAACAGAGGCACTAGCTCACGGTGGTAGTCGGCATCGTCGAGGGGGATGCAGGAAGCTATATAGTGGATGGACTCACTCGTGACTGCCGGTGGAAAGGTAGATGGGGGTAATTAATAAGGGCCGAGTGGTGGGAGGAACCAGTGCTTGCTATTCGATGTGGAGAGAATGGACGGGTGAGAACGAAATCCTGGGTGACACGTCACGGATCGGTGACGTGTCATTATCAGAGACGGTTAGTTATACGAACCATCTGTGATAACACATATCAGAGATGGTTTATTATATGAACCATCTGTGATAACTCACATATCTGAGACGGTTTGTTATATGAACCGTCTGTGATAACTCACATATCAGAGATGGTTTGTTATACGAACCGTCTGTGATAAGGTATATGAATCGTCCATGATATTAATATCAGATATGGTTTGGTATATGAACCATCTGTGATAACACTTAAATATGCGCGCCCTAATCCAGCTTTTCTAAACTGTCCTCTCATCTTCTTCACCAGATTTCTCAATAATGGCATCTAATATTCATTTGATCTCCTTTCTCTCATCTATCCATTATGAGTTGTTTGGGCGCAACCTTACACAGGCGGCCAACAATTTACGTCTGGAGCAGCTCCTCCGCTCTCGCCCTGCTCTCCTTCCTCGACTCGCTTCCATCCGTCAGCTGAACCACATCATCCGCCGTCGACGGAGGTGTCTCGTTGCCGCTCAGCAAAGGGAAACCGCCCTTAGCCTTGTTCTTCTCTGCAATGTGCACAAAGCGGAAAAAGCTCTTGCGGTAGTGGAGAGACACATGGATAACATTGCCGATCAAGTAGAAGCGGCCGATTCTGAGGAAGCTTATCATGGTATCCTCTATGAGATTATGGACCATGCTAATTATTTACCCAGGCTGGAGGAGGAAGTGCACAAGGCAAGAGCAATCTTCACGGCATTCGAGAACTCAGCGGCTGATCCTCCAACTCCAAAAGTCGAAGAAGAAGCATATGAAGCCTAGAAGACTAAGATCTGGGAATACGTTTTTTTGGGACTTTTGTGAGACCCCGGAGTAGAAACTCCTGGACTCCCTGTGCATTACAGTACTAGTCCCAGATCAACGCTAGTACACACAGTTCAAACAGAAAAGATGATACATTGCCAACAACGCTTTATTATCATAATCGAGATTACAGACCTCGAAGCCTTTATTACAAATGAGGTTTTAAGACCTCACACCAAACAGAAAATTACAGCGGAAGCAAAAAGAAACTAAAGCAAGACCCATCAATACGCCACAAGCAATTGACTGGGGAAACGCAACCTAGTTCTCCGGAAAGCCTTCGACGAATCCATCCACGAAGTAGTCGTAGTCCACCTCTTGAGCTTTGATCTCCTCTGAGAGTTAATTTGAAATGTAGCACGTGAGTACAAAATTGTACTCCGCAAGTCTTGGGAAAGATGCATAGATGCAAGGCTTCACAAAGGAAGGCTATATGGTTCTTTTGCATAAATCAGCATTTTATTTCAAATCTACATAATTACTTCAAAGGCCATTTGATAAACATCTTTGTTTTTCATAAATGAAATTAGATAAATAACTTAGTGAAGGTTAAACCACCAACACTAAAATCTCAGGCTATCTGCCAACTTTCAAAACTCAGGTTAAACCACCTGATCTGGTTACACCACCAGATTTAAATCACGAGCGTTATACCACTCTCAAGTTTGACAAACCATTTTATTTTGAAATCAAAATCAAACTTCTACCATGTGAATGCATTCCTTGCCCGCCCTTGACCGTGGGCACGGCTATTCGAATAGTTTTACTCTGCAGAGTTTGTACACTTTACCCACAAGAGATAAATTATCCTAATAGTCAGCATGCTTCCTTTGGCATGAGACCCAGATAAAATATCACAAAGCCTTTCACCTACTCCAGTATAGCTAGATACCACCCGCTAAGGTTTCACCACAACTCGAATCCACGAGTCGGAGCCCCCTCTTGCGCCGTATGAGTACAGTAAACCCTGTCCCTCACTATGAGTAACCAGTACACCCTGGCACTCAATACACCACTGGTGATATCTAAACTACACCTTTATAGGTTAGTTAGCTAGGTCGTACCCATATAGACTTGTGGTTGCACTGTTTTGCTCAGTTTGGACAAACACAAGCGTCGGTCCTTAAACGACCAGGGTGGTTCATTCACAATTCCAAAAATTCTCGTGCTAACTGCACCAGCCAAACCTTCCATCCACCCTTGTCAACTTTTCCCTTTAAAATTCATTTTTACTTTTAAATTAACAGTGGTAACATCCATTACCACTTTTCAAACAAATCATTTAACAATGGTAACATCCATTACCAATGTTCAAACAAATCATTCATCAAAACATTTAGCAAACATGCTACTCATTTGAGCATTATTACATTGATTTGCTACGCTAAGCATTTGCTAGTATTTAAAAATTCAACAGATGTAATACTAACTCATTATTGAGTCAAAGGGATATCCTAAGTTGACAATGGTACAAGGTAAACAATTTTCAATGGAAGGTATAACAAATTGGATATTTAACTAAATTTTCTAAATCAAATTATCACTTGATATAACATAAGCATGCAATAATTTAAAATAACTACCTAATCATTTTATAAATCATTTGAGCAAGTTGATCAAAGAAAACTTGCAAAACATAGGATCAAAATGATCAAAGGAGACTTGCCTTCTTGAATGCTATTTGGGTCTTCTTGCTGCGACTCGATGAATTCCTCGGTGACGTCGGTTTCTACGCGCGAAACAACAAAATAACCAAATAAATAAATACAAATAAAATCAAAAAAAATATAAAATATATACTGCAACATAGATTATGATTTTATACAAATTTAGAAATTTGAATCACTGGATTCGGAGATCGGACGAGGGAGAACGAGCGATTGGAAGTTTGATCGGTTTGGAAATTCCAGAAAGTGCAAAACGAGGGAATATTCTCTGGAATCTTATTTTGGCTGATTTTTGGGGTATTTTGGAGTGTATGACATGTGGGGCCCGGTTGTCATTGGGTGCCAAATTTTATTTTAATATTTTATGACAGGTGGGTCCCGCTTGTCATGGACCAAAAATTTTGGCAAAGCCCCAACCGAAAATTGCATTGCATTGGATTTGAACCCACAACCTCATGTGTACATGCCTTAACTTTCTCCCCTAGCCAAGTGGACACTTGCTATTTCTTGACAAAACAGCAATAACAAAACAAAATAAATATGGATGAACATGATACAAGAAGGAGACATGGAGGGAAGTCACGGGCATGCGCGCGGCCGGCGGGCTCGCCGGTGACCGGCGGCCGGCGGCGGGGTGGTGGCGCTACTCACCGGCGGCGGCGGGGATGGCCGGAGAAGGCGGCGGCGGCGAGAAAATCGGCGACGCGTACGTAGGAGAGAGGGTGCTTCGGCGGCGGCGGCTTTTGGCGGCACGGGCGGCGACTCCGGTGGTCGGGGGCGGCGGCCGAAAGGTGGAGGAGGTGGGAGCCGGCCGAAAAGGAGGGGAAAAGGGAGAGTATGGTGGGGAGAAGCCAATTTATAGAATGAGAAGGGAGATGAGGGGATTTCGGTTTGAGAAAGTTAAAGGACGGGGAACGGCCGGGAGATTGATGAGTGTGATTAGGGCGTCCGTTTCCATGCTTTAATCGGGAGTTACGAGGGAGAAACGGGCTTCAATTAAAAGCTCCATTCGGTTCTAATGGTGGAGGAGAGAGAGGGTGGGAGGAGGAAGAAGAAGAGGTTGAAGAAACATATGACATGTGGGGTCCATGTGTAATAGAGAGGGAGGAAGTGAAGGGGTACGGGCCGTCAGATTCGCGACACGTGGCAAGTGAGTAGATGATGGCCTTTGGATTTTATGAAGGGGTAAGTGACTTTGTGTGGCTAGGATTAGAACGTGGAGAGAGATTGATTTAATCTGGAAGCGACACTTGGCAGGCTAGGAATAATTTGATTTTTATTTTCGGAATAAATTTCAGCAAATACTAGAAACTTTATAAACGTTTGGAAAAATAATATTTAATGTCTAAAAATTCCAGAAAAATTATATAATATTCCTGGAAGCATTTTAGACTTAGTAAAAATATTTTTAATTTCAAATTAGAATTTAATAATTTTATAAAATATTTTTTAGCTTTGAAAATTGATTTTAAATTTCAGAAAATTCTCAAATAATATTTAAAAATTTAAGAAAGGCTAGGAAAAATATAATTTTCCCTTTTTGGCTTTAATAAAATATTTTAAATACATTTCCTTGTTTTAAATTTTGAAATTAAATCCAGATAAATCCAAATAAGATTCAAATACATTGAAATAATTAATAAAAATAAAATTTTTCAGAAAGTGAAAATTTGGGATGTGACAAACCTACCCCCCTTAGAAAGAATCTCGACCCCGAGATTCGGAAAGACTGGGAAATAGATCAGGGAACTCTGCTCGAAGATCCTCTTCACGCTCCCAGGTTGCTTCCGATTCTGGATGATTATTCCACTGCACCTTGCAAAATTTGATAGTCTTGTTTCTTGTACAGCGCTCTGCCTCTTCTAAAATCTTGACAGGAAATTCTGGATACGTCAAGTCTTCTTTTAAATCCACCTCTTCTAAAGGTATTAACTCCTCTGGTACTCTTAAGCACTTCTTCAACTGTGATACATGAAATACATCATGTACATCTGACAACTGAGGAGGAAGCTCTAACTGATATGCAACTTCACCTCTTCGGGCTATAACTAGAAATGGTCCGATATACCTTGGAGCAAGCTTTCCACTGACCTTGAAACGTCGCATCTCTTTTAAAGGTGACACCTTCAAATACACATGATCCCCTGGTGCGAATTCCAACATTCTGCGACGATTATCTGCATAACTCTTTTGTCTGGTCTGTGCTATTTTCAATCGGTCTCATATTAATCGAACTTGCTCTTCGGCTAGCTTCAAGACATCGGGTCCGAATACTTGACTTTCTCCAGTCTCTGACCAATATAATGGCGTTCTGCATTTCCTGCCATACAAGGCTTCAAACGGAGACATCTTCAGACTAGACTGATAACTGTTATTATAGGAAAATTCCGCGTAGGGTAAACTTTGATCCCAACTGGCTTTATTGGCTAAAGCACACGCTCTTAGCATATCTTCCAATATCTGATTCACTCGTTCAGTCTGGTCATCTGTTTGAGGATGATAAGCAGTACTGAAATTTAAATTGGTGCCCAAAACTTCATGAAGCTTCTGCCAAAATCTTGAGGTAAATTGCGTTCCTCTATCCGATACGATCTTCTTTGGAACTCCATGCAGACATACAATTCTTGACATATAGAGCTCTGCCAATCTATCTCCTGAATAGGTAGTCTTTACAGGTATGAAATGTGCAACCTTTGTTAAGCGATCCACTATAACCCAGATTGAATCATACCCTGACTTGGTTCTTGGTAGTCCTGTTATGAAATCCATTCCGATTTCCTCCCATTTCCATTCAGGTATCTGCAGAGGTTGCAAAAGACCGGCAGGTCGTTGGTGCTCTGCTTTAACCCTTTGACATATATCACATAAAGCTACATATTCTGCAATTTCTCGTTTCATACTGGTCCACCAGTAACTTTCCTTTAGATCTTGGTACATCTTTGTACTTCCGGGATGAATGGAATATCCTGATTCATGAGCTTCCTTTAGAATTAAATCTTTTATTTCCTTTCTCTCCGGTACTAAAATCCTTTTTCCAAACCAAAGAATTCCTTCTTCATCTTCTGAGAATCCAGGTGCTTTGCCTTTCTTCATGTTCTCTTTTATTTCTTTAACATACTCATCTTCTTTCTGAGCTGCCTTGATCTGATCTTCTAAAGTGGGTTGAACCTTTAATGTAGACAGAATTCCTTCATTTATCACTTCCAAATTGAGACGCTGAAATTCTTCACGAAGAGTTGACTGACTGTCTTGAATCAACATATTGCTAACATGGATCTTCCGACTTAAAGCATCTGCCACTACATTGGCCTTTCCTGGATGATAGTGTATTCCCACATCATAATCCTTTATCAGTTCGAGCCATCTTCTTTGTCTCAGATTAAGATCAGGTTGAGTGAATATATACTTTAAACTTTTATGATCCGTATATATCTCACACCGATTACTGATTAGATAATGCCTCCACAACTTTAGAGCATGCACTACTGCAGCTAGCTCTAAATCATGAGTGGGGTAAATTTTCTTCATGAGGTCTTAACTGCCTTGATGCATAAGCAACAACCTTTCCTTCTTGCATTAGTACACATCCAAGACCTTGTTTTGATGCGTCACAATAAACTTCAAAATCTTTTCTAATATCCGGTAACCGCAGAACTGGTGCTGAAGTTAACCTCTTCTTTAACTCTTGAAAACTATTCTCACAGGATTTACTCCATTCAAATTTCTTCTCTTTCTTTAACAGCTGGGTTAAAGGTCTGGCAATCTTGGAAAAGCCTTCAATGAATCGACGATAGTAACCAGCTAAACCCAGAAAACTTCTGATCTCGGTTACTGTCTTGGGTGGAGTCCAATTTAATACATCCTTAACTTTTCCAGGATCTACAGATACTCCTTCTGCTGAAATTACGTGTCCCAAAAACTCAATTTCCTTTAACCAAAACGCACACTTGCTAAACTTGGCATATAACTGGTGTTCACGGAGTTTTTGCAACACTATCCTTAGATGATCCTCATGTTCTTTATTGTTTTTCGAATAGATAAGAATGTCATCTATAAAGACAACAACAAACTTATCTAAATAATCCATAAATACTTTATTCATCAAATTCATGAAGTATGCCGGGGCATTTGTCAGACCGAAAGACATCACCGTATACTCATATAGTCCATATCTTGTGGCGAAGGCTGTCTTTGGTATATCTTCTGGTCTAATCTTCAACTGGTGATATCCTGACCGAAGATCAATCTTGGAGATGACACTTGATCCTTTGAGTTGATCGAACAAATCGTCGATCCGGGGTAAGGGATACTTATTCTTTATAGTTACTTCATTTAAAGCTCTATAGTCCACGCACATACGCTGACTACCATCCTTCTTGTTTACCAAAAGTACTGGGGCTCCCCAAGGTGAAGAACTTGGTCTAATGAAACTTTTCTCTTGTAATTCTTGAATCTGCCTCTTGACTTCAGCTAAATCATCAGCTGACATCCGATAAGGTCTTTTTGATATTGGGGCTGTACCAGGTACCAGATTTATAACGAATTCAATCTCTCGATCTGGTGGCAATCCTGGCAATTCCTCAGGGAAAACATCAGGGTATTCGCAAGCTACCAACACATCCTCCAACTTTTTCCCTTTTAAGTTGGTTAACATAATGTTCCTCTTTGAGTGCATAACTGCCTCATGTCTTATCTGAATTCCGTCAGAATTGGTAAGACTAATGGCACGATTGGCACAATCTATCTGTCCTTTATACTTGATCAACCAATCCATACCAAGTATTATATCTATGCCATCGGAGTCTATTATAATAAGGTTCGCTAGGAACTTTACTCCATTTATAATTATGGTTGCACTATTGTACTTTGTGGAACTTTATGGTCATGCTTCTTGCGTGGCGTTCAGCTTCCTTCATGATTCTATCTTGTTGTTCAATGCTCTGAGGTATTCCTTTAACTGAGAAATATGGAAGACAACAACAAATCGGATTGGTACATCTTTAGTCGCCTGCAAGCTTTGGGTTAACTTCAATTGCCCTTATCATATCGATTAATTCAGTATTCCACCAAAAGGGCTTAACTTCTAGTGTTCATCCGACAAAAGACATAATTATTTCATCTTTTCAAAGGTGCTTCATTGCAGAATCATATACCACCAATGCACCTCGTTGATCTCACATTGGTTTCCACAAATAATCCCATAACATTTTATTGTCTATACTTATTCGAATTTGACGGCAAACCATAGAGTTCTTCTAATAAGAATCCAATGATGTTGTAATCTGTGATTTCCACCAATACTTTATGATCCTTGTCTAATCCAATAGATTCATAACTCCCATAATTAATTTAAATCCTCCAGCTTAACCATTTGAACATCATTAAATGATTTAGTCAATTCATAAATTAAAATCCAATTACCTAACAATGATATGATAAATCCACAAATTTCAAATCAACATATCAGAACCCACTTTTCGATGATAAGATTAATCCACCAAAATCAACTTCTCGAAAATCATCATTTTGGTTCCACCAAATTTGAGTGAATCTGAGTACCACAATTAATTCTTATCGAACAATCTATCTTCCATATTTGACTTAAATCCACCAAACTTAAGCCTTCGATCATCCTTAAATGATATATTCAATCTCATAAATTAAAATCCAGTTATCTTTCAACGATCTGATAAATCCACGAGTTTCAAATCAATATCCCCTTTGCAATGACAAGAATAATCCACCAGATATCTAAGTGTATTATCTTCCAAAATTGCACTGGTATCCACTCATCATCAATAGGTCCACCAAACTATGATAATCAATTAATTCCACAAAATTTATCCGCTCTTCATGATTCAACCAAATCAGACAAAATTGATGACATAAATTGTTTATGATAATCCAATCTTTTAATTTCCACCTTTACTATATCAAATTCGTAATATTAATTCTCCAATGATCACAAATAAATCCTTCAACTAAAATCTTGTTTTACATCCAATTACTCCTTTCAATCCAAGATAATAAATCCAATTACTTCTCATGATCTAATTAGTTCCACCAAGTTCAATAATGTGATTATTTCCAAAATCTATTCAATCCATAAATATTGTAGTCTTGAGATTTATTCATAATCAATTTGTATCCACAAATATACCTTTATTACTTTCGAATCACCCAAATATTATCCAATCTTGTCAATTCTAACTCCAAATATATCACACTAGCAACATCCTCCAAATTACCTAACTTGACATCTAAGGATTAGGATGACTTTCCTGATAAGAGTACTTTCCGTAAATGTTGTGATCTTCCATATTTTCTTGGTTCTCAAATATTTTCCAAGCTTGGACTACAATGGAAGAATTGGAACTTACACCATCTGAAGCAGTAACTAGGGTTAGCACAAGGTAAGAGGGAAGTAGCTTAGATAAGAGGTCGGGGAACAACTAAATAACATCCCAAACAAACACACAAGAGAAAAGCAAACTCCAACCAGAAGAAACTTAGCTCAAAAACAAAAATAGTTTTTAAAGATGGCTGTACTACAAGTACACAAAGACTTGGTACAGTCCATCTAACACCAACAAGCAATATACATAAGCGTTCTAAAATCGTAGAGCTTTACTTGGGTACTATAAACAAAGGAACTACTCTTCAAATCTTCATGACGACACGGTCCTCTGGTTGCTTCTCAGACTTGATCTCTCTAACCCGTCTATAGAAATTATAAAGGAAAGTGGATACAATTATCATTCTTAAAAGTGAGTAAACAGATAGATAAGATAGAATATCCTGAAGAAGGTAAGGATAGAAAGAAGAGAAAAGATGAGAAAAGCACATTATTAAATTTTTATTTTATAAAATAAAATTTGAAGCTTTTCTAATAACGGCCATTCTAACTAGGTTGCGCCCTACAGTCAAATTGGCTCTGATACCACTTCTGTGAGACCCCGGAGTAGAAACTCCTGGACTCCCTGTGCATTACAGTACTAGTCCCAGATCAACGCTAGTACACACAGTTCAAACAGAAAAGATGATACATTGCCAACAACGCTTTATTATCATAATCGAGATTACAGACCTCGAAGCCTTTATTACAAATGAGGTTTTAAGACCTCACACCAAACAGAAAATTACAGCGGAAGCAAAAAGAAACTAAAGCAAGACCCATCAATACGCCACAAGCAATTGACTGGGGAAACGCAACCTAGTTCTCCGGAAAGCCTTCGACGAATCCATCCACGAAGTAGTCGTAGTCCACCTCTTGAGCTTTGATCTCCTCTGAGAGTTAATTTGAAATGTAGCACGTGAGTACAAAATTGTACTCCGCAAGTCTTGGGAAAGATGCATAGATGCAAGGCTTCACAAAGGAAGGCTATATGGTTCTTTTGCATAAATCAGCATTTTATTTCAAATCTACATAATTACTTCAAAGGCCATTTGATAAACATCTTTGTTTTTCATAAATGAAATTAGATAAATAACTTAGTGAAGGTTAAACCACCAACACTAAAATCTCAGGCTATCTGCCAACTTTCAAAACTCAGGTTAAACCACCTGATCTGGTTACACCACCAGATTTAAATCACGAGCGTTATACCACTCTCAAGTTTGACAAACCATTTTATTTTGAAATCAAAATCAAACTTCTACCATGTGAATGCATTCCTTGCCCGCCCTTGACCGTGGGCACGGCTATTCGAATAGTTTTACTCTGCAGAGTTTGTACACTTTACCCACAAGAGATAAATTATCCTAATAGTCAGCATGCTTCCTTTGGCATGAGACCCAGATAAAATATCACAAAGCCTTTCACCTACTCCAGTATAGCTAGATACCACCCGCTAAGGTTTCACCACAACTCGAATCCACGAGTCGGAGCCCCCTCTTGCGCCGTATGAGTACAGTAAACCCTGTCCCTCACTATGAGTAACCAGTACACCCTGGCACTCAATACACCACTGGTGATATCTAAACTACACCTTTATAGGTTAGTTAGCTAGGTCGTACCCATATAGACTTGTGGTTGCACTGTTTTGCTCAGTTTGGACAAACACAAGCGTCGGTCCTTAAACGACCAGGGTGGTTCATTCACAATTCCAAAAATTCTCGTGCTAACTGCACCAGCCAAACCTTCCATCCACCCTTGTCAACTTTTCCCTTTAAAATTCATTTTTACTTTTAAATTAACAGTGGTAACATCCATTACCACTTTTCAAACAAATCATTTAACAATGGTAACATCCATTACCAATGTTCAAACAAATCATTCATCAAAACATTTAGCAAACATGCTACTCATTTGAGCATTATTACATTGATTTGCTACGCTAAGCATTTGCTAGTATTTAAAAATTCAACAGATGTAATACTAACTCATTATTGAGTCAAAGGGATATCCTAAGTTGACAATGGTACAAGGTAAACAATTTTCAATGGAAGGTATAACAAATTGGATATTTAACTAAATTTTCTAAATCAAATTATCACTTGATATAACATAAGCATGCAATAATTTAAAATAACTACCTAATCATTTTATAAACCATTTGAGCAAGTTGATCAAAGAAAACTTGCAAAACATAGGATCAAAATGATCAAAGGAGACTTGCCTTCTTGAATGCTATTTGGGTCTTCTTGCTGCGACTCGATGAATTCCTCGGTGACGTCGGTTTCTACGCGCGAAACAACAAAATAACCAAATAAATAAATACAAATAAAATCAAAAAAATATAAAATATATACTGCAACATAGATTATGATTTTATACAAATTTAGAAATTTGAATCACTGGATTCGGAGATCGGACGAGGGAGAACGAGCGATTGGAAGTTTGATCGGTTTGGAAATTCCAGAAAGTGCAAAACGAGGGAATATTCTCTGGAATCTTATTTTGGCTGATTTTTGGGGTATTTTGGAGTGTATGACATGTGGGGCCCGGTTGTCATTGGGTGCCAAATTTTATTTTAATATTTTATGACAGGTGGGTCCCGCTTGTCATGGACCAAAAATTTTGGCAAAGCCCCAACCGAAAATTGCATTGCATTGGATTTGAACCCACAACCTCATGTGTACATGCCTTAACTTTCTCCCCTAGCCAAGTGGACACTTGCTATTTCTTGACAAAACAGCAATAACAAAACAAAATAAATATGGATGAACATGATACAAGAAGGAGACATGGAGGGAAGTCACGGGCATGCGCGCGGCCGGCGGGCTCGCCGGTGACCGGCGGCCGGCGGCGGGGCGGCGAGTGGCGGCGGGGTGGTGGCGCTACTCACCGGCGGCGGCGGGGATGGCCGGAGAAGGCGGCGGCGGCGAGAAAATCGGCGACGCGTACGTAGGAGAGAGGGTGCTTCGGCGGCGGCGGCTTTTGGCGGCACGGGCGGCGACTCCGGTGGTCGGGGGCGGCGGCCGAAAGGTGGAGGAGGTGGGAGCCGGCCGAAAAGGAGGGGAAAAGGGAGAGTATGGTGGGGAGAAGCCAATTTATAGAATGAGAAGGGAGATGAGGGGATTTCGGTTTGAGAAAGTTAAAGGACGGGGAACGGCCGGGAGATTGATGAGTGTGATTAGGGCGTCCGTTTCCATGCTTTAATCGGGAGTTACGAGGGAGAAACGGGCTTCAATTAAAAGCTCCATTCGGTTCTAATGGTGGAGGAGAGAGAGGGTGGGAGGAGGAAGAAGAAGAGGTTGAAGAAACATATGACATGTGGGGTCCATGTGTAATAGAGAGGGAGGAAGTGAAGGGGTACGGGCCGTCAGATTCGCGACACGTGGCAAGTGAGTAGATGATGGCCTTTGGATTTTATGAAGGGGTAAGTGACTTTGTGTGGCTAGGATTAGAACGTGGAGAGAGATTGATTTAATCTGGAAGCGACACTTGGCAGGCTAGGAATAATTTGATTTTTATTTTCGGAATAAATTTCAGCAAATACTAGAAACTTTATAAACGTTTGGAAAAATAATATTTAATGTCTAAAAATTCCAGAAAAATTATATAATATTCCTGGAAGCATTTTAGACTTAGTAAAAATATTTTTAATTTCAAATTAGAATTTAATAATTTTATAAAATATTTTTTTAGCTTTGAAAATTGATTTTAAATTTCAGAAAATTCTCAAATAATATTTAAAAATTTAAGAAAGGCTAGGAAAAATATAATTTTCCCTTTTTGGCTTTAATAAAATATTTTAAATACATTTCCTTGTTTTAAATTTTGAAATTAAATCCAGATAAATCCAAATAAGATTCAAATACATTGAAATAATTAATAAAAATAAAATTTTTCAGAAAGTGAAAATTTGGGATGTGACAACTTTTGTAATAAATTTGCCTTGAATTTGTCTCGTCTCAATATGTAGCTTCTGTAGTTCATATGACAAACGACAAAACACAGACGGTTGTAAATAAAAATCATATGTGATAGTTTCAAAGACAGTTCTAGTTAAAAACTGTCTGTGATAATTCATATATCACAGACGAGTTTTAAACCTAACCGTCTATGATAGTTTCATAGACGGTTCTATTTAAAAACTGTTTGTGATAATTCGTATATCATAGACGGCTTTTAAACCTAACCGTCTGTGATAGTTTCAAAAATGATTTTAGTCATGAACCATCTGTAATAATCAAAGCATAGATGGCTCCACATGAACCGTCTATGATAAGACGTCCAGTATAACTTGTTTTGTAGTAGTGAGCGTCTTCAGGTCACGCAATGGCGTGTCTAGGTACCCTGGCACGAACGATCTTCTCGGCCGGCTGGTGAACCGAGCAACAAGCTTCATCACGGTTGGCACATCACCGACAAGACACCCGGGCTTGATGGAGAATGCGAGGTCCAGGTTGATGTGCGTGAGCCTCGGAACAGAGCCAAACTGGAGCTTCATGGCGTCGGTGTAACATCCCCATTTCTAGGAGCATCGCGAATTCCTCATAACTGCCTAGGACTATTCAGCTACAAGTTACATCAACCGAGTGTACAACATTATTAACGCATGCTTAAGAACAAAAGCCAACTTTATTACAATATAAAGTTTTAAAAGCCGAGTTTTACAGCGGGGCGAACAACCCTTAGATACAATACATAACAAAAGAACGCCACAGGAATGCCTGAGTGAAGGATAACTCAAATTCTAAGCGTCATCTACTTTGTAGAATTCCACCTCATCGCCTTCATAGACTTCCTCATTGTCTTGTCAGGCCATCTCTGTTGATGTTTTTAGCAAGTATGAGTACAACCACCGTACCCAACAAACCACATGGAAAATTACTATTTAATTACATGCAAGGGTTACCATGAGATGGGTAGGAAGGTTTATTATTTTATGTGGATGCAGTTTTAGTTGTAAACCATCTTTAAATATAAAATAATGACAACTTCTTTAGATATTGGGGTTTTCAAATCTTGATTATCAAACCTTCAATATTTCCAAATCATTCCCAATCTACTTATGCTTTGTTTTTAGATTCACCCATTAAACACCGCTTCATTTACCGGAAGCACGGCGTATTCGAATACCATTAATCATGGACTTTGCAGAGCTGCCGCGCTTTACCCACAAGATTTCTTAACCCCCGCGACAGAATTAAGAAAACAAGGCTATTCACTGCTCAATTCTTTATATAGCCTCCACCTAGTAGGTTTTTTATCTCAACAAGCTCAGGTGACCCACAGGCCTCACCCGACTTGTTGTAGCCCTACCGTTGTATGCTTAACCACCTCCCATACAGACTCACCCTCGGTCCCCCACCAGTTGTAGAGGTTCAATCGAACTGGAGCAGTTACTAGACCAGATTTGACAAGTCAACGCTTGTGGTTGGGCGGGTGATATGTTCTTTACTCAGCATAAGGGTCTAGTCCTTATGTTTTCACTGAGCCAACTTCCTCCCACGTACCCATATTTAGCACCCGCGGCACTACCACCAATCCACAACCATGCCTCCACCCTAGGATAAGGTCATGGGATCTGGCCGCCTCGTGGCCTCCAGCAATCCTTTCTTATCCTAGAACTATTTTCCAAAATTCCACCAACAAATGCCAAATCTTTTAATAGCAGGAAAATTTCTAGAGTTTCTAAACTACCACGATTACAGTATTAATATATTTAATACTGCTAAGTCTTGTCAAGGTGAATATTGCTAAGTCTTGTCAAGGTGATATTTTACAATCCGGATTCCTCTGTGATTTCACCGCACTATTCCCTGAATCAGTAGATAGTGCTCACAGATTACAGTTCTGAATATCAAAGTACATATCATGCGGAAGCGTAAATATAATAGTAGACTTACTCATGGGCCGATTAGGCCGAAATCAATAAATTGCAGCAACAGAAGAACGAGCACACAGGTGGAACCTTCAGGACATGCCCACAGGCAGCCAACTGGAGGTTCGCGACCTAGTTCTTGACATCTTCATCTTCTTCACCATCATGATCCAAAAGTATTGCTGAAGCGTAGTGATCTGATTCCTGATTCTGGATTTGTGGGGAAAGCGAATATGAGCACAACCACCGTGCTCACGAGCCAACACACAGGATGCAATTAAATAGTATGCATGGCTTATCAAAGGAAGGCTCAAGTTATTTTATTTGCCGTAAATTGCTTTTGAAATATGATACATAGAAATCTCCTGAGACCTAGCAGTTTGAACTGAAACATAAGGAGTGAAAGAATGCAATAATAATAGCGATCCAGATTCCATCCACCGTTACATGGCCTCTGCACCATATGCTTAATCCTTCAGCGTCATAACCGCTTAACTTATCACTGGGGCGACACCCAGGGCAACACAAATAAGGGCCTTTCTCTGCCCTCCACTTTACCAATTCCACCCACAAAGTTTTTGAAATAGAACTATATCTAGTTAAGTTCCCATGTCCGCCATTACCGTGGGCACGGCTATTTGAATAGTTTTTGACTCTACAGAGTTTGCACACTTTACCCACAAGAGATAAATCCACTCGTTGCCCCACATGATTCCTTAGCCATGTGGTTGAGTAGACTATCACAGGATCGTTACAATGCATAGTCCTACTGTGGTTACGCCCGCTAAGGTCTATCTTCCGTAGATGCGCACATCCTCGGGAAGGGTCCCTCGTGAGCCATCACGGGCAAAGGCGGGGATGAGACCATCCATCCCTTTGCTCGTGGTCATACCTTCACGTAACCACCTTAGAGCCACACAAATTAGTAAACCCTGCCTACATTTTGCCAGCTTGGGGGTGTACTGTTGTACACTGGGAGGTCATCACGAGATTCAGTCCTTAGGGTTATCTGGGCGGTTCTATCACTATCCCCTTTCTGCTTCCACTGCACCACACACATTCACACCCTCGAACCATCCGCCCAGATAATTAAGCAACTTGAGATTTTTGAGAGCATAAAATATCCATATCCAAATATACCAGTCATTTCCACCATGACTACCCAAACCAATTTCTCATAATTCAAAGTGATGCTTTGGGGCATTTTTGGTGCCCCCCCGATTATCTAAGCTGTACTAAGCATAGCGTATAATTATGGACTTATTTTCGAAAGATTACCATTATAATTTTGCTAGGGTGACAAGGCTCAGATATTCAAATATTTCCAAAGGAGGTATAATACTAGCAAGTCGATTAATGGGTGTATAACTAGAATCTTCAAACAAACATATATTTGCATATGAAATAACAGCATGCAATTTGATAATTTAAACAAAAGTAAATTTGCGAAAAATGTAGGTTCAACATGATCAAAGTATTGAATCGCCTTGGTCACAGTGGTCTGGATCTTGATTATCTGGTGCTTCTAAGGTTGCTACCTCGATCTCTTCTTCTTGAGCCTCGTATGCTATTCAACGTGCGCGAAAATTTGGATAAAAAGAAAAGCAACAAATCAAACCAAATAACACCAGAAATTCAAATGAACTCTAAAAATCATGATTCCAGTTTCTTTTGATAGATCTTGAATTTATATGAATTTAGAAATTTGTCTCACTCAATTGGAGTTAAAATGAATAAGTTTTGCCCATTTGAAAATCTCAGTTCAGATAAATCCAAAAATTTATAAATTTCTGACAGTGGGCCCCATATGTCATATTTTCCATTTTTATGTTTTTCTTTATTTACTTAATCTTGTGTCTATGGCCAGTGGGGCCCATATGTCAGTGTGCTTAGTCACTGACAAGTGGGACCCCTCTGTCAGTGGCCATGAGTGTGCTGGGCCACTGACAGGTGGGACCCTGGGGCTCTGGACCCATCTGGCGGCGGGTGGCACTGACAGGCGGGGCCCAGAGGTCAGCCGGCCCACTGGCTGACAGCGGCTGACGGGCGGGGCCTAGCTGTCAGCGGGAAAAAAATTAAAAGAAAGGCTCAACCTCAGCGTGCGGAGCGAGGGGCTCGAACGCGCGCCGAGGGAGCCGGGGGAGGAAAGAATAGCGATAGTAACCATCTGCTCTCTTTGGTGTTGCTTACCCTATAAGGGTTAGTAAACCCCTTAAGGTTGGTCTGGGGAAGAGCCGAGCAGAGGTGGAAGAAGGCGGTGGCGCCGGCGGCGAGGGTTGGCCGGAGAGGTTCGGGGCTGGGCAAAACGCGTTCCCCGTGTGGCGGTGAAGCTGATGGAGAGGTCGGCGAGGGCCGAGGGTCACCGGAGGGGGCTGGCGGCGTGCGGTGGCGGTGGCGCTGAGAGGAGCTTTGGTGGCGGCGGTGTACAAGCGATGGGAATCCCGGGTGAGGCCGGGAATACCTTCGCGGTGAGCTGAAGAGCGTGAGGTGGCAAGGAATTGGACTCTAGTAGCTCGGGGTGGTGGATTTGGTGTTCACCGGAGTTGGGGAGGGTGATGTCCCCGCCGACGATTGAATGGGCTATAGTTCAATTACCTTCGGGTTTGTGCAGAGGAGAGTGCGGCGATGCGAGTAAAGGACTCCCCGAGTTTTATAGGTAGCCGAGGGATGGCCAATTGCGGCGGGAACGTGCACATTTACTCGGATGTCAGCGGCGACAGCGGCGATATGGTCAGGTGGCTACTCCAGTGGGCGGCGGGGGTATGGCTGCAGTACTGGGCTGCGCCCGCACGTCGCCCGTGCCTCCCGCCCGGGTCATGCGGCTTTTGACTGCGGCGAACGGTGGAGAATGCGCAGAGGGGCTTCGGCCATGCGGGAGAAAAGACAGAGAGGGGGAGGAAGAAGACAACGCGGGGGAGGGCCCGCTGGCCAGAGAGACGACGCGCGAGGGAGCGGGGTCAGCTCGTCAGTGGAAGCGGGCGCGCGCGGGAGGTGGGCTGCAGAGCGCGCCCGACTGGGCCGCGCGTGCGCACTGATCGCACGTGGAGAGAGGGGCTGGGCTGGGCCGGAGGTGATGGCCGGCCCGACTTTCTTTTTCTTATTTTCTTTTCCTTTTATTTTTAGTTTAGGCATTTGCATTTATATACATATATATATATATATATATATATATAATTCCAATTTATTTGCTCTCTCTTTCTTACCCCTCTAAATTTCTGTACTTTCTATTTAACATAAATTTTATAGGTGTCATATTTTACTAAGTACACATGTACTTATTTATTTATGTATATACCCATATTTGTTGACTTTCTTAATGTATTTACTTCCCTGTTATCATTATTTACAGAATTAGGGTTTTATATTTTTGGCCAATTCTCTCCCCTCCTTTTCTGGATCATCTTTTCAGATTCTTATTTTGGATTCTAACTTTTTAGTATTTAAACATGTTTATTTCTTCCTTTTGGAACCTTCATCAATTGTTTTTTCAGGAAAATCCAATAAACTCCAAATGCAAATAAAAATTCATTGCAAAATAAATCAAAAGCTTCACAATTCAAATTTACATTTTTCAGGACGTTACAAAAATCCAAAAAATCAAAATAATTAGGGTTTTGGGCTTTTAGGAGGGTCCAAAAGGCGAAACGGGGCAGAGAAATGGGTCGGCGGACTCGAAACGATCAAAATGGGTATATTTTTTTGTGTTTTTGGGTTTGGGTGAATGGTAACGGGTTGGGCACTATTCACTACGGGTTCGGGCTCAGTTACCGGGTCAGGTGAACAGTAACAGGTGGTTACTATTCATCTTCTTCCCCCGACCGCGCGTGCGCCAGAAATAGGAGAAAAAGGCGACAGTGGTTGGTGGGGTTTGGGTGATCTGCGACGGCTGTAGAGGCTATGGTTGGCTTGCTAGAACCCTAAGGTTTCCATTTTGGGGGTCGGCAGGGACGGGGAAGTCGGTGATCACCGGCGGCAAGGCTTTTTCTTCCGCGGGAAATTTGAACAATGTAGAGTGATTGGAGCGTTAATCGGGCAATGGTGATGGCCTTTGAGCATCAGTGGGGCTAGGGTAGGCTTGTGGAAGTGGCGGTTTGGGTTGAAAAGGTTGGAGTTGGGCTGGGCATGGTGGGGTGGTTCGGCCTTGCGGTGGTTTTCAGTGACAGGGAAGATGGGTGCTCTGGGAGCTAGGGCAATGGTTCAGGGACACTTCTGGGGCATGAGGAGGCTACAGGCGAGGTTAATTGGAAAGAGTTGGATCGGAGAGGCGACAATGAGCTAGGGCTTGCCTTTGGGGATTCCGGCGATTATCGGCAATGGGGAGGACGACTGGAGCTTCGAGGGTGTTTGGCTGGCTCTGGGAGCTAATGGCTTCAAATGGAGGGGCTCGGATGTGTTTATAGGAAGCCAGAGGCGGTTCGGCATACCAGGCGGGCTACGGCAGCGACGGCGCATGGCATAGCTGGGAAGGCTTAAGGAGGCATGATGCAGCGGTCAGAGAGGGGTATCATGGCTGCCTTGGGCGGCGCATTGCAGCGGACAAAAGTGGTCGGAGTGGTTCAGGTCGGCAGAGCGCGCTGAGAGAGCAGAGGGGATAAAAAGTGGGCGTGGCGGCGGCGGTCATGGCCGACGGCTCTGACGTGGGCTCAGGACCATTAAGAGCGGTCGTACGACCTCTGACATGTGGCGCAGAGCTGGCAGCGGTGAAAGGGCGCGAGAAGGCGCGGGAGAGGCTGGTAGCGGCAAAAATAAGGCGGCAGCGGTGGTTTTCGGATAGTGAACAGTGTCAGCGCAGCTCTCCTCTGTTGAAGCAATGTCGGCAGGGATTAGTGGTGGGATTGGTTGAGATTAATGCGTGATTTGGCTATGGATCAAGAGAAATCAAAATCAAAATGCAATTCAGTTTCCTTTTCAAAAATCAATTTTATTTCAACCGACCCTCCTTAAAAAGGATCTCGTCCTCGAGATCAACTCGGGCCAAGGAGTAGGTTAGGAAATTCTCGCTGCAAGTTTGACTTCTTCTCCCATGTTGCCTCATCTTCCGTATGATTCTGCCATTGAATTTTATGAAACCGAATATTCCTATTTCTCAACTGTCTTTCTGTGGTATCCAAAACTTGAATTAGTTCTTCACAATTTGTCAAATCATCTTATAAGTCTATATCCTCAACTGGCACTTGTTCTGTAGAGTGGTGAAGACATTTCCATAGTTGTGACACATGAAACACGTTGTGGACTCTGGCTAAGTTTGTTGTCAATTGCAGTTTATAAGCCACTTCTTCTATTCTTTCAATGATCTCGAGCAGACTGATATATCTTGGGGATAATTTCCCTTTTACTTGAAACCTTTTATAGATTTTAATGGTGTAACCTTAAGGTATACGAAATCTTCAACTTCGAAACTTAAGTCCTTTTGGCGGCTATATGCATAACTCTTTTGTCAACTTTGAGCTATCCTCATTTTAACTCGAATGATCCTAACATGTGCTTCTGTATCTTGAACAATTTGTGGTCCTAAGAACTATCGTTCTCCAGTCTCTGTCCAATTTAATGGTGTCCTGTATTCTCTTCCATACAAAGCTTCAAACAGTGCCATTTTAATACTCGCTTGATAGCTATTATTATAAGAAAATTCCGCAAATGGTAAGCACATATCCGATGCTGCTCCATAGACTAGTGCACATGCTCTTAACATATCTTCTAGGATCTGATTTACTCGTTTTGTCTATCCTCCAGTTTGCGAGTGATAGGCTGTACTGAATGCTAAGTCTGTTCCCATTGCCTCACGCAATTCTTTTTTTCCAAAATGTAGATGTAAATTGCATTCCTCTATTTGATACTATTCTTTTTGGAACTCCATGTAATATCACAATCTTAGTCAAGTATAGTTCTACCAACTTGTTTTTGTCATAAGTTTGTTTAATTGGTATGAAATGTGCTACTTTCGTTAGTCGGTCTACGAATTACCCAAATGGCATTGTACCTGTCACGAGTCTTTGGGAATCCTTTGATAAAGTCCATACCAATATCTTCCCATTTCCCATTCCAGAACTGGTAAAGGATTTAACAACCCTGATGGCTTTTGGTGGTCTATTTTTATCTTCTGACATGTATCACAGCGTGCGATGTACTCTGCTATCTCCCTTTTCATTTTACTCTACCAATATCTCTTCTTTAAGTCTTGATACATCTTCGTTCCTCCTGGATGTATAGAGAATTGTGATGAATGGGCTTCTTGTAATATCAAATCCTTCAACTCTTTATTATTAGGTATACAATAGTGACCTTGGAATCTCAGGATCCCTTGATCATCCTTAATGAATTTGGTTGAGTTTTTTTGTCTTGACTTCTCTTTTCAAGTTGTTGTATTTCCTAATCATTCTCTTAAGCTGTCTTAATTTGATCTGTTAGAGTCTGCTGAATTTCCGATGCTGCTATCTAGCCTTGTTCAACAATATGCATGTTTAATCATTGGATCTCCTGATGTAATTGTGTTGGACATTCCAAAATAGAAACTATGCCATGATACGTCTTCTGACTCAATGCATCGGCTACAACATTTGCTTTTCCAGGATAATACTGAAGATCTAAATCATAATCTTTAATTAACTCTAACCATCTTCACTGTTAGAGGTTTAGGTCTGGTTGAGTGAATATATATTTCAAACTCTTATGGTCGGAAAAGACTTCGCAATGATTACCAAACAAATAATGTCTCCAGATTTTCAGCGCATGTGCCATGGCTACTAATTCCAAGTCATGGGTTGGGTAATTCACTTCATGAGGTCGTAGCTGTCTTGAAGCATAAGCTACCACTCTCCCATCTTGCATTAATACACAATCTAGTCCTTGTTTCGAGGCATCACAGTAGATTTGAAAATCTTTTCCAGGGTTGGGGAGTATAAGTACTGGAGTTGAGGTTAACCTAGCTTTCAATTCTTAAAAACTTTCTTTACATTTATCTGTCCATTTATATGGATTGTCCTTCTTGAGAAGTTGAGTGAGGGGTCTTGATATTTCCGAGAATCCTTATATAAATCAACGATAATATCCTACCAAACCTAGAAAACTTCGAACTTCTATCACGGTGGTTGGCTGTTTCCACTCCATTACAACTTTTACCTTTTTAGGATCTACTTTTACTCCTTCTGTGATGATATGTCTGAGGAATGCTACCTCCTTCATCCAAAACTCACACTTAGGAAACTTGGCATATAACTGATGCTCCCTTAGTTTACTTAAAGCAACATGTAAATGTTGACGATGCTCTTCTTCCATCTTGGAATCGATCAGTATGTCATTAATGAAAGCTATTACAAATTGATCAAGTTGATCCATATATACCAAATTCATTAGATTCATAAAATATGCAGGCGCATTTGTCAAACCAAACGGTACCATAGTGAACTCAAATAGTCCATATCTCGTGGTAAAGGCTGTCTTCTCTCGGTCCTACTCTCAGATCTTGAGTTGGTGGTATCCGGATCTTAGATCAATTTTAGAAAATACTTTGGCTCCCTTGAGCTGATCAAACAAGTCATCTATTCTTGGCAAAAGATATTTGTTCTTAATAGTCAGTGCATTCAATCCTCGGTAATCTACGCACATCCTCTGACTTCCATCCTTCTTCTCGGCGAACAACACTGGGGCTGACCATGGGATACACAAGGCTATATAAATTCCTTTTCCATTAGCTCATCCATTTGTGTTCTGAGTTCTTTCAGCTGACCACAACATTGATGTTTCGTAATAGGATTAGTTCCTGGAACCAACTCAATAGCGAGCTCTATAGGTCTATCTGGTGTTTTTCTAGGTAACTCTTTTGGGAAAACATCTGGATACTCTTGAATTATCGAAACTCGAGAAACTCCTTCTTCTACTAATATACTACGAGCACTTGACTTCATCTATTCTACTAGAGCTGAACCTATTCTTATGGTTACCTCTTGTCCTTCCAGACTCACCAGAGTTACTAGCTTATTCTCACAGTCCACCTTGGTTTTATGTCTGGTTAACCAATTCATTCCCAGTATGACATCCAATCCTTTCATTTCCAACAGTAACAGGTTGGCCTTAAATTTGACTCCTTGGATTTCTAGATCCAAATCATTACATCCAAAGTGAGATTCCATCCTACTCCTAGGTGATTGAAAAGAATAGGATTTTTGCAAGGTAGTAAATGGCAAATGGTTTTTTCACAACAAAAGCCAATGAAAGAAACGAACGCATTGCTCTAGGATCAAACAAAACTAAAGAAGGTTTTGAGTGAACTAGGAATGTACCAACGATGATGTCGTTGGCTCCTGCTACTTCCTCTGCCGAGATATGATTTATTCTTCCTTGGACGGGCCTTAGTATTCCTTTGCCTTTTTCTGCTACTGGCGTTGTTGCTGTTGTCTTGGTTTGTGTTCCTGTTGGCTTCACTGCAAATTATTGGGTCTGGCTACCTCTTTCCTGCTTCGGTATGGCAATGAACTGATAGGGTGATGATGTTTGTGCTTTAACTTGGGCTTTTGCCACTTCAGAAGGTAATCCTCCCCTTGGACATTGATTTTTATAGTGACTAGACTGGCCACAATGAAAGCAAACAGAGGACCACTGTGGACACTGTCTTTGAAAATGATTTTGTCCACAAATAAAGCATCTCGAACTTGAAGTCCTCATTGTATTCTGCAGTGATTTTATGGTGTTCTGATTCGTTCGAAATTGAGGTCTTGAGTAAACACCACTCTTCTGTCCTGCTAATTTTTGAATTGGGAAGTTAGGACCACTCGCTTCTGTGGTACATCTGACGATGACACTCTTTGTATTACTTTCGTTTTACGGGTATCTTCCAGCTCATTTCTTGCTTCTTCTGACATGATTAATATATTTACCATTGCAGACAAATCGTTAAATTCCATTACTGAGATATGATACTTTAAGGACTTTTGCAATCCTTCCTTAAATTGCTCCATTTTCTTCGCCTCGGTCCTCACGTCATTCGGGGCATAACGGGCAAGGATATTGAATTGACGAAGATACTCTGTGATTGTACGGCCTCCTTGTTTTAGAGCAAGAAATTTGTGACATTTTGTTTCGATTACTCCCATTGGTACATAAGCTTGACGTAATGAGTCTTCGAATTCCTTCCATGTAATTTCTCTATCTTCACTCATAGTTTGATAGTTCATCCACTATGCTGCAGCTTGACCTTGTAGCTGATGGGAGGCATATAGAACTTTCTCCTTGTCATTGCATTGTATGGTATTTAACTTTCTCTCTACATCCATGATCCAGTCTTCAGCGACCATTGGATCAGGTGACAATGAGAAAACTAGGGGTCTGGTCTTCTGGAAATCCGCCCACTTTGACTGAACTGACACTCCCTGTTGACTTGTTCCTCCATTTCTCATGGCTATTTGTTCTAATAGCTTAGCATGTTGCTCCATCATTCGAGCCTGATTCAATTCCGCTTGATGTCGGTTTTCTTCCATTTTGCCAAAATATTAGCCAGACTGGGTTGATGCACTTCTACATGATGAGGGCTGTCTTGTCCTTGTGACGCATTTCCATTTTCTGCCATCTTATCTGCTCTTGATGGGGTTTAGAGCTAGATGTGCAGTGAGTTTTTAGAAAGTCAGATAGATAAGTAAGAATTCAGACTTAAGGTAAGATTGGAATGAAATAGTTAAGAACTTAGAGCGAAATAGAAAGATTAGAGTTTGAAGAGGTAGACTAGGGTTACTTATAGAAAATAAATTATCAGATAGGAAAAGTTAGTTTTTATTCATTATACAAGTTGGATACACACCATTCATACAAGGTACACATCTCAACTTGTTTTACATAGCCACAAGACACTACTACAAAAGGGTCCAACTACACTAATGCAAAACACAACTCTACACTTTCTAACTTCCTTGTCCAGGTGGAGGGTTGTTTGAAGAACACCACTCTTCTTCTTCAGGGTCCTTTCATCATCCTCAATCATTGGCTCTTTTCCCTTGGACTCTTCATTGTTAGCTTTAGGCTCTTCTAGAATCCGTGAAGACGACCCTTTGAAGAATGCCTGATACTGGGGCGTCGACATTCTTCTTGGCTTTTTAGATGTTCTGGCAGAGTCGTCGGGTGTTTCATCGCATCCTAATACTTTGCCTTCTTCCAATTGCTCATAGCGCTGTAGATTCCTCTTCAGGATTCCCACTACTTGTTGGGCCAAGTATAATTGAAGATGTAAATCTTGACATTCCTCCATCATTCAAGAATACAGAGTTTCCTGATAGGCAATATGTAACGCAACTTCTCTTACTCGGGGGTCTTCTTCTCTATCCAGATGAGGTACTATGAAGCTGCATCCTTCCTCGTCATCTTGTGGTATTAAATGGAAGGTGACTCATCGTATTCAACGTCATAGTAGCGACGAAGATATAGCACTGCCTTTCTGGCCACATCTTGCATAGAATCTAATTCTTTAAGTCGGTATGTCGTGAATTTCTGAGGGACATCTGGCCTCAGTGGTAAAGGCTCCAAATATACCCAAGCCTTCCATTGCTATAACTACCCATTGACAAACTGTCCTCTAGCATAAAATATCAGATGGTGCCACTCTATTGCATAAAGATATTTCTGCATTCTCCACAAAAGAGCTGCCCATCCGCGTAAAGCTCCTGAGTCAGAATGGACGTATCACACCATATGTTCACATTGCCAGATTTGGGTTTAGACAAGAGTAGATATAAATGTTTTTAGAAAACAAAAATTTAGCTTAGACAAGACTAGTATAGATGAGGTAGACATGGAAAGGAGTTAATATAGGAATATTGCTTATATTTTATGCAATTCATTTTTATGATTAAAAATAGTTTTTGCAAATACACCTAATACACTTAGGGTCATCCTTTTACGGTCAAGCAAGCGGGCTCTGATACCACTCTGTAACGCCCTCATTTCTAGGAGCGTCGCAAATCCCTCGCAACTACCAAGGACTGTTCAGTAGTGAGTTACATCAACCGAGTGTACAACATTGCCAACGCATGCTTAAAAACAAAAGCCAACTTTATTACAATATAAAGGCTTAAAAGCCGAGTTTTATAGCGGGGCGAACGGCCCTTAGATACAATACATAACAAAAGAACATCACAGGCACGCCTGAGCGAAGAACAACCCTAATTCTAAGCGTCATCTACTTCGTAGAATTCCACCTCATCGCCTTCGTAGACTTCCTCGTTGTCTTGCCAGGCTATCTCTATTGATGTTTTTAGCAAGTATGAGTACAACCACCGTACTCAACAAATCACATGGAAAATTACTATTTAACTACATGCAAGGGTTACCATGAGATGGGTAGGAAGTTTATTATTTTATGTGGATGCAGTTTTAGTTGTAAACCAGCTTTAAACATAAAAGAATGATAACTTCTTTTGATATTGGGGTTTCAAATCTTGATTATCAAACCTTCAATATTTCCAAATCATTCCCAGTCTACTTATGCTTTGTTTTTGGATTCACCCATTAAACACGGCTTCATTTACTGGAAGCACGGCGTATTCGAATACCATTAATCATTGACTCTTCAGAGCTGCCCTGCTTTGCCCACAACATTACTTAACTCCCACGACAGAATTAAGGAAACAAGGCCGTTCACTGCTCAATTCTTTATATAGCCTCCACCTAGTAGGTTTTTGATCTCAACAAGCTCGGGTGACCCACAGGCCTCACCCGACTTGTTGTCGCCCTACTGTTGTGTGGTTAACCACCTCTCATACGGACTCACCCTCGGTCTCCCCCCACCAGTTGTAGAGGTTCAATTGAACTGCAGCAGTTACTAGACCAGGTTTGACAAGTCAACGCTTGTGGTTGGGCGGGTGCTATATTCTTTACTCAGCATAAGGGTCTAGTCCTTATGTTTTCACTGAGGCAACTTCCTCCTACGTACCCATATTCATCGCCCGCAACACTACCACCAATCCACCACCCATGCCTCCACCCTAGGATAAGGTCATGGGATCCAGCCGCCTCGTGGCCTCCAGCAATCCTTTCTTATCCATGATTACCATGATTACAATATTAATATATTTAATATTACTAAGTCTTGTCAATGTGAATATGGTCATCAATTTGAATTAGGCATTTTTGGGTGGTAGGACATAACTAATAACATGTCATTCTAAACAGTTATTGTACATGAAGTAACAGTGCGTAAATAACATAATGAAAGTACTGATAAGTAGATAAATAAAGAAAATGTAGGTTCGACATGATCAAAAACATGTGACTTGCCTTGTGGATCTACGACTTCGATAATTTGAAATTCTTCGGTTGTTTGAGCTTGGGCTTGATCTTCTCCTTCCTGATCCGATTGAACTTCGATGTCGGAAGCTAACACAAAACCAAATAAAATTAACTTAGTTCCATGCTTGAAGGATTAAGTTTGGAATAAAGAAATAAAATAAAGAAAGAAAATCTAAATAATTAGGGTTTTGGGCTTTTAGGAGGGTCCAAAAGGCGAAACGGGGCTGAGAAATGGGTCAGCGGGCTCGAAATGGTCAAAATGGGTATATTTTTATGTTTTCGGGTTTGGGTGAACAGTAATGGGTCGGGCACTATTCATTACGGGTCTGGTTGTGCTGTATTCGATACTATTCACTGCGGGTTTGGGCTCGGTTACTGGGTCTGGTGAATAGTAACAGGTGGTTACTATTCATCTTCTTCCCCGACCGCGCACGCTAGAAACAGGGGAAAAGGCGATGGCGGTCGGTGGGGTTTGGGTGATCTACAACTACTTTGGAGGCTACAGTTGGATTGCTAGAACCCTAAGGGTTCTGTTTTGGGGGTCGGTAGGGACGGGCAAGTCGGAGATCATTGGCAGCGAGGCTTTTTCTTTCATGGGAAATCTGAACAGTGTAGAGTGATTGGAGGGTTAATCGGGCAATGGTGATGGCCTTTGAGCATTAGTGGGGTAGGGTAGGCTCGTGGAAGTGGCGGTTTGGGTTGAGAAGGTCGAAGTTGGGCTGGCCACGGTGAGGTGGTTCGACCGTGCGGTGGTTTTCGGTGATAGGGAAGAGGGGTGCTCAGGGAGCTAGGGCAATGGTTTAGGGACACTTTCTGGGGGCCTGAGGAGGCTACAGGCGAGGTTAATTAGAAAGTGTTGGATCAGAGAGGTGACATTGAGATAGGGCTTGCTTTTGGGGATTCCGGCGATTACCGGCAATGGGGAGTACAACTGGAGCTTCAGGGGTGTTTGGCTGGCTCTGGGCACTGATGGCTTCAAATGGAGGGGCTCGGACATATTTATAGGGCGCTAGAGGTGGTTCGGCACAGTAGGCGGGCTATGGCGATGACGGCACGTGGCACAACCAGGAAGGCTCGGGGAGGCTCGGTGCGGCGGTTAGAGAGGGGTATCATGGCTGCCTTTGGCAATGCATTGCGGCGGTCAAAAGTAGTCAGAGCGGTTCAAGTCGGCATAGTGCGCTGAGGGAGCAGAGGGGATAAAGAGTGGGCCCGGCGGCGATGGCGACGGCTATGGCCGGTGGCTCTGACACGGGCTCAGGACCATTAAGAGCAGTCGTATGACCTCTAACATGTGGCGCAGAACTGGTAGCGACTAGAGGGTCTGAGAAGGCTTGAGAGAGGCTGGCGACGGCAAAAATCAGGCAACAGTGGCGGTTTTTGGACAGTAAACAGTGTCAACGTAGCTCTCCTCCGTTAAAGCAATGTCAGCAGGGATTAGTGGTGGGATTGGTTGAGATTCATGCGAGATTTGGCTATGGATCAAGAGAAATCAAAACCAAAACGCAATTCAATATCCTTTTCAAAAATCGGTTTCATTTCAGTTGGTTAGGCACGCCAGGCGATTGAGCATCGGGAGGGCGTGCACCTCGATCATCGAAAATGAGCAGTCTTCCACAACGAGTTCATTAGCGTAATGGGGGTTTGGTAGTGTGGAATATGCTTGGTAACCATATTTTATTAACGGATGTATTTTTTGTAATTAGCCATGTTTAGGATGTATTAGTGGTGATAATGATTATTTTTTATAAATAGCTGAAGAAATACACACTGTTATTTTTAGTGCTCCTAGTGTGTTTGCAATTTATGAAAATGTATGTAAGTCTGCATGTATATATTTATTGCACTGGCGCGACTACAAAATTTGTAGAAAATGATGCCAGGATCGCAGAAGTGCGCAATGTATACATGGCCGTAGGCATAACTTTTAGTTTAGCTATGTATGTGTGTATGATTATTCTAGGTTATGCTAGGCTGTATTAGCATCATCAGATACATACATATGCTTTTCTGTATTGCACTTCTGTCCTCGTCATGGAGACAGCCTGAGATACAATGTGGTACCCCAGGCAGCACGTCGACTCGCTTGCTCGAGACTGCGAGGTATAATACGGCATGTATGCACCTACAAATCACCCACGCCTCCGCCAGCATGACGAGTGGTATGATCAAATATACGATGAATACATGGCCTACCAGTATGGTGCAGGCTATGTGGCATCAGGCTTCACTGTAGTGGGCTACTGTGGACCAAAGTATCCTGGAGGTTCATCATCTGCGCAACACGTGACACCGATGCTTATGTAGGATGAAGGATAACCAATTAGATGGGGGTGAATAGGAGGTTTTTAAAATCTTTTGGCTAAATCACAATTTTTAAGCGAGTACATACTAATAAAATTGTTTAGCACAATTTAAAGTCTAAAACCTCTAAGTCTTGCTATGGTACTACAAACCTATATCTAGGCAAGATACAATTCTAACCAAACAAGTAGCAGTTGATTACTAGAAATGCAAATACAGAACGTACAGAGCAAGAGAATAAAACCACATGAAGGACCCAAGAATTTTATTGTGGTCTCAAAGAATTGTCGGTCTTCCAAAATTCATGTTAAGAGAGCTTGAACTAATCAAGCTAGCTCTTTGTGTGACTTGAGCCTTTCCTCAATCCATTCTTGGTAGCTCTTTCTCACTCTAGGAGGTGAGCACCGACCTTCACAATCATGCTAGGTCTCTTCACAGTCTTTTTGAAGAGATCTCCACATCAACTCCTTCAAGCTGTCTAGGTGACGGCAACCACCAAGAGTAATAAGCCAGTGACACTTTGTAATATCCTAAATTTCAAGTATTTAGAAATATGAAATTTTCAAAACTTTTTCTTGCATTTTGCTGGCATTCAAATTATTCTGAATATTTATTTGAAATCTTTTGAGTGTTGTTGCATGCAAATAAATACAATGAGAAATAATATCCAAGGTAAAAATAGTAATGGTGTTAATAAAAGATATGGGAATAATATAAAACAATGAATTATGAATTCTAAACCAATTTTTAAATTACACTCAAATCCAAACAAAAATTTAAAATTTAAACTCAAACCGAGAATCGAGCAACTGCATCTAAATAATTAAACTGAGAATTAAAAACTTTGATCATCCTACAAAAATGGAAATTAGTAAATCCTATTGAAAATTTAAAGTTTAAATTAAAAATCTCAATTTTTAAAATAATGCTTGAGCCCTTTTTCCCTTTTTCTTTCCCTTTCCCTTTTCCCTCTCATTTACATGTGGGCCCAACTCCTTTTTCTCTCTCCTTCCTTTTTCTTTTTCTGCTCACCCTTCCTCACCCTCTCTTCCTTCACTGGCAGCGGGCCCTCCTTCCCCCATTTTCTCTCTCCCGCCCTCCTTCCTTCTCTCACTGCCCTGCGGGCCCAGCTCCTGCCCCGTCTCATTCTTTCTTTTCTTCTCCCTCCTCCCGTTCTTTTCTTCCCCCATCTCCTCTCTGCTCTGCGCTCGCTTCCTCCCCGTGGTACCCATGCACTGCGCTGCTCGCATCGCCCATAGTTTCCCTGTGCCGCCCACAGTCTCCACAGCCTCCCGTGGCAATAAGTAGCTCCCGCGTCACTGCCCTTCCTCCCCTGTCTTTTCTCCCGCCTAGCGCCCGTGAGCCGCCGTTGCCGCCTCCTTGCCATTCCGGCCCTCCAGCAAAGCCCCTGCCGATCCAACCGCTTCACGACGTGTCCCCACTCCCCATAAGCCTTCCCTCCAATGCTAATTGAATTTTCGCACACCGAAGCTCACCGCTGCCGCGTTTACCCCAAAACTGGCCGCCGCAGCCATTTCCACCGCCAACTCCTCCTTAGTTGACCTCCCTCCAATCCCTCACTATGAGAGCACCTTATTGATGCCCTGAGGCTTCCCCAAGCACCGGCTATGGACTCCCTCCACCCCAGCTCGCCAGCATCATGAGCTCCACCCGCGCCGCCGTCGGTCTGCACCGCCAGCCTGCCATGGACCTCCTTCCGCTCGGTAAATTCCCCGATGAGTTTCCCCATGACACACTTGTGCTCACACTTCCCCCCAATTTCACCCTCTCCCACCACAGCGCCGGCGCCCCAACCCGTCCCCGCCTCTGGCCGCTCAAGTCGACGCCAGCCACCCCTAACGCCACCATGGCCCGTGACGACACCACCAGAGGTTTCCCCTCCCATAAAGCAACCCATTTTGCCCGTCACTGCCGCCTCCCCGGCCACCGTCCGTCGCCGGCAACGCCAGCGCCGAGCGCCAGCCTCTTCCTCTGTTTTGGCCTCAGTGGCGCCTCAGCTCTTCTAATTTGTTACCTCTGTTCTGGGGCCTCGGCCCAGTTGACTATCACTGCCGTTTGTCAGTTTGCAGACCCGAGTTCGAATCCTCTCGCCCACATTTTTTCTTCCTTTTTGTTTTTATTTTCTTTAATCCTTTTTAATTAAGAAAAATTAGGAAAAATTAGGAAATAATCCAGGGAAGCTAATAAATTTGATTAGGATATAAAACAAGATTATTTAAGATTTAAATTTGGAATAGTTTTCATATATGAGTAATTAATGTGGTTTGAATAATTATCCAAAAGACTAATTACTAATTAAAGTCATTAATAAAGAAAAATGACTTTGGTTAAATGTCCAAATTTAGTGAAGATTACCCTTAATTATAAATAAATATGCCCTAACCTTTAACATGCCGCCATTGCATAAACCTCAGTGGTAGATTTAATTAAATAGCAATATTGAAATATGAACCAGTATAACAAGCTCTGCCCAGATAAATAAATTTAAGTTAAGAATAAAACTAAGCCTAATAATAACTAAAGTGTAGACCAATGGTGTCGTTAATTAAATCTTAACATTTGATTGAATAAATAATAATGTTGAGCATAATTGTATATAATAAGCTAGGACCCATATAAATGGATCCTAATTCAAACTAAACTATGCCTAGTAATAACTAAGGGAACATAAAATATCGTACCACAAAATGCTATAAACCCGGACTTTAAGATTAATTCAGTAAGCTAAAAACTGTATACATCGCATATATATCATATGCCTTGAATATTAATGCTCTACAAAATAATGGTCCGCTAATCTCGTACATCGATTCATAGGTCTAACTTGACTCATGGAACTTCCTTGATAAATATAAAAATAATAATAAAAGAGGTTATTAATAAAAACATAGGAGTCATCGTATTCCACCATCGGCTATGCCTAGTCCTCCTCAAGTCTGGATCGGAATATTCCTATATCCTAAACCCTCCTTGATACCCGTCTTAGCGGATATCTGCTGTCATTTCCTCAAATTCGCTCAAGCTCTGTTTGACCCCATTAATACTCCACACCCCATCGACCTTGCTCAAATCACCCGAATCACCCATTAACTCATAATAAAGTTAAATTGAGTTTATTCGGATTTATTTGGGCTTTTTGAGTTATGTGGATTTATTTGGATCCAGTTGTTTAGCGCGTAATTAGAAATTGGAGACCTGAAGAATCATTGAATCAAGAGAAGTCAAGAGCGAAGTGAAGATAAAGACCAGAAGCTCCAGCCCATCGAATGAGAAAGCATTGAGTGAGCTCAAGACCGCGGTAAACCGCACAAGGCGAGTCAATACTTTGATCATGTTGAACCTATATTTTCTGCAAATTTACTTTTGTTTAAATTATCAAATTGCGTGCTATTATTTCATATGCAAATATATGTTGGTTTTAAGATTCTAGTTATATGCCCATTATTCGACTTGTTAAGTATTACACCTCCCTTGGTACATTTGAACATTTGAGCCTTGTCACCCTAGGAAAATTATAATGCTAACCTTTCAAAAATAAGTCTACAGTTATTCATCATGCTTAGCACTTCTTAGATGCTAGGGAGCACTAGAATGCCCCAAGCATCACTTTTAATCATGATAAACTGATTTGGAAAGTCATTGGTGAAAATGGCTAGTATGTTGTAACATGGATATTTTATGCTCTCAAAAACCGCAAGTTGCTTAACTATCTGGGCGGATGGTTCGGGGGTGTGGTGTTGCGAAAGCACAAAGGGGGATAGTGGTAGAACTGTCTAGATAACTCTAAGGACCGAATCTTGTGATGACCTCCTAGTGTACAACAAGTACAACTACAAGCTGGCAAATTGTAGGCAGAGCTAACTAATTTGCATCGACTCTGTATGGGTTGCACCAGTGTTACCATGGGCGGGCAGAGGATGGCCACATCCTCTGACGTGACGGCGCAAGAGGGGACTCCTGGAAGGGTGGTCGTACCCCGAAGGGAGTGAAACCTTAGCGGACGTGACTCTGCTGGGAAAAATGCATTGTAACAGCCTTGTGATGATATACTTAACCACATGACTAAGAAATCACGTGGAGCAATGAGTAGATCGTCTCTTGTGGGTAAAGTGTACAAACTCTACAGAGTCAAAACTATTCGAATAGCCGTGCCCGCGGTTAAGGGCGGATATGGGAACTTAACCAGATATAGTTCTATTTCAAAAACTTTGTGTGGGTGGAATTGGAAAAGCGGAAGGCAGAGAAATGCCCTGATTTGTGTTGCCCTGGGTGACACCGCAGTGATATAGTAAGCGGTTATAATACCGAAAGGTTAGCATATGGTGCAGAAACCATGTAATGGTGAATGGAATCTGGATCGCTATTATTATTGCAATCTTTAACATATTATGTTTTAGTTCAAACTGCTAGATCTCAGGAAATTTCTATGTAATATATTCCAAAAGCAATTTATGGCAAATAAAATAACCCGAGCCTTTCCTTGATAAGTCATGCATATAATGTAATTGCATGCTGTGTATTGGCTCGCAGAGCATGGTGGTTTGTGCTCACCCTCGCTCACTCAATTAATCCAGAATCAGGAGGCAAATCAATTCGCTTCAGCAATACAACTAGACATGATGGCGAAGAAGATGAAGGTGTCAAGAACAAGGTCGCATACCCCCAGTTGGCTGCCTGTGGGCACGTCCTGAGGGTCCCACCTGTGTGCTTCATTTCCGCTGCTGCATTTTATTGATTTCGGCCTGTTGGCTGACGAGTAAGTCTACTATTTAAATTTACGCTTTCGCATGATATGTATTTTGATGTTCAGTACTGTATCTGTGAGCACTATCTGCTGATCTAGGGAATAGTGTAGAAAATCACAAAGTATTCCGGGTTGTAAAATATGGGTCCTACACACTTGCTTGAAGGTATTCAGGTGCCACGAGGACCAACTAGATGCAATGCATTTGAATGCTCTCAACAACCTCAAAATGGAAAATAATGCACAAGAGTTGAAAAGAGAAATACAAGAGGACAAGTGTATTCAATGCGGGTCTAAGAGTGCATGCTTGCTGCTGGTGGGGAGGTAGTTATAGTCTT
The DNA here is from genome assembly GCA_017311315.1 of Dendrocalamus latiflorus. Taxonomy (NCBI): domain Eukaryota; kingdom Viridiplantae; phylum Streptophyta; class Magnoliopsida; order Poales; family Poaceae; genus Dendrocalamus; species Dendrocalamus latiflorus. Next base: position 16,205,691 of record CM029637.1, on the reverse strand, counting down.
CACCTACCAGAACGACCGTTGGGGATGAAATCCCCAAAAATTAGGTGGAGCGGTACTACCGTCATTTATCAACTGGTACTACCGCACCCACTGTTCAACGTCTACTTGGGATCATTAAATGCACAAACCTAGCCATTAATCCAAAAATGGTAGTACCTCACTTATAGGGTTTAGTTGTAACGATCGTGCGGTAATACCATAATTTAGCTACGGTAGTACCGATTTTCAAAGGAGAGAAAATCTTCTAAAAATATACCTCTTTGGAAATTAGCTACCGCCAACTAAAACACGGTCATATCGTAATGCGGTAGTACCAAATAGGCACTACGGTCATACGCTATGGTGTGACCGGACAGGAAAAGTGGTCATACCGACACGGTGTGACCGGACAAGAATAGCGGTCATACCATTGAGGTACTACCAATCAAGAACATCGGTAGTACTATTTTAGCTGAAGTCCAAGAATACACCTTTGGAAATAACGTATCAGCATAAAAAGTTTGGTAGTACCGATGCAGCGATACTACAACTAACACAATGGTGGTCATACCTATTTTCAAATAAAATTCAGAGAGTGTTCCAAAAAAAAATTCAAATGCATTCATGTACTAGACTTGATCAATGTGGCACAAGATTATCTTCAAGCTACTAGGCATGACCCCTCTTAATAGTACGGTATCTAGCCTACAAATCCGGTCTTTATCCACCAATTGCCAAGACATGTAAAAACTAAAAAAGAGGTCCTTAGGCTAAACTTTAGTTTTGCCTTGAGCCATGTAAATCTTTAGTCATCTTTGCATGCTTTTTCCATGGTATCATCAAAATCTAGTACTAAACCTTTCAATCATCTTAACAATATTGTTAGTCTCTTACGTATTGTCATCATTAATTACGAAAATAATTTTTAGGGGGCTAGATGCTTCAATCTCACCTTTTTGGTAATTAATGACACCCTAGACAATTTAAGCAAATTAAAAGTTCTGAATATATATCTAGTTCAAGAACAAGTTGCATATTAAGGGTTTCGACTTTTGATAACAATTAATTCTTGAGATGAATTTAAAGGAGATAAAGAATTAAGTGCTAGTAAAGTCTTCAACAAATAAACAAAACTCCCGCTAAATATATGCATAGAGATTCATTAAGTGATTTCATGCACATTTGTGTATTTTAGGAAATTTTCGAGAAGTTTCCTCTATTTATTGATTTTGTGGAGGCATCAAGCACATTTGCAAAGATAATCAATATCGAGCACGAAGATACTAACAAATAGATATTCTATCATGCATTTGCATGATCATCAACCATGAAGGCATAATTATCATGAACATAATATGAAGTAAACATTGTAGCATGACCATAATTAAAAAGCACACAATTAAAATATTACAAAGACATCAAGACTTCTTAACCAACCAAAGGGAGTTCATTATGAAAGAGCCAAAACACTAGACAATAGCTAATAATACTAGATAATAGCTTCTTAATCCACCTAGGCCTTGACTTTCTTATCTTCACTCTCTTGACTTGTCCTTTTCTCTTCCCCTTGAGAATCGAGTACCAAAAGTTCTGTCTAGTTTGAGGAAGCGCCGAAAGGGTCACGGCGATGACGATGGAAGTGAAGAGGCAAAGATGGTTGTGCTGGCTGTGAGGATAAAGAAGGATGCTCAAGTAAGCTCACTTGATGTGTTAGTGCTGCCAACTGAGTGTTGGTGTCGAGTTAGGCATCCCAGATCTCTGAAAGAGTTTGATTAATCTGAGAGAGAGATAGCAGAATGAGTTCTGCCACCTGGGATTGCTCTTGAGGATGCTCTTCTTTAGTTGAGGCAAAGGTGGAGCGGTAGACGACATTGGAGGGCCTTCATAGGGCTTGTAGACTGAAGGTCTAGCACCCCGATACCCCGTCTTCCTCATGATAAGAGCCATGATGTATGGAGCATAATAGATACACTTTACTTAATCATTTTTGGAAGAAACAATCTCTCTTATAGTCAAATCAACTACATCATCAAATTGCTGCCCTTGCATGATGTAGTTGATAATATTCCAAGCGTGTCCTCAGATTACATCGAAATTATCACTCTTTGGGAAGAAACTATGATTTATGATCCTATTAATTAAGCTAGGAAGAGGAAGAAGCCTTGCTACCTTTTCAGGAGTGTACCTCACATTGGAATCATAGAATTGACAACATCCCGGAGTTTGAAGAGCTCCACAGGAGTACACCTTTTCATACCAGCTTGAGTAGGTTCCCAAAGCTTGCTCAAAATTTTCCTTCGACGCCTCATACATCTGATTTTCTATCATCCAAGGCAAGTACTCAAAGTCATAGGACATACACAGAGTGGCATAGAACCAACGAATTATGTCCCTTGGTGGTCATACTTGAATGCCACTATGTCTTGTAGCCTGGCTCCATAAAAAAATTATAGGCTCCCAAGAAGCGCGGAAGAGAGTTCACATGCCTCTAATCAACATATTTGTAATCAATGAACTACTTATGAAGATTGTAGATTTGACTTTAGACATCCTCTCGGAGTTGTGTGTAAAATTGAGGATTTCCTGAGCTTGCCAGCATCTCAAATTGATATGGTTGTCGGAGTTGAGCATATTGATCACTTGAATTTGGAGAAGATTGATCCTTGGATCTTCGGCCTTGGCCATGTCCTTATCCTCTTTAACATTATCAGGAGCATAGCTCTTATCCTCATCCTCTTCTTACTCAATGTATTCTTCTTCTTCCTTTCTAGGAACTTGTCCTCCATCATGGACTCTCATTTTTTGCAAAAAGGAAGTAGTTTCTAGGTCGTTGTCTTCTTGAGTTACTGGAGCCGACCTTTTAGAAGTCGATCTGTGTGAGGATGCCTTGCAACGAGAAGAGGATGGACCTTCATGGGTGGTGTACCGCTCAACTGGTTCTCCCTCGGGAGAAGCGTTCATGCAAGCAGATCCTTTAGTTCTTGCCATGAACACTGGATCAAGGATGAGGAACAATTAGGATAGAGAAGGAGATGACTCAATTAATTGCGCATGAAAAATATTTAACTGCTCTGTAGGAGCGGTATGACCACACCTAGCACACCGGTAGTACTGGAGTAGTAGTACCACACCCATAGAGTATTTTAGGGATTTGATCCAAAATGCATTTAACTAGGATTGGGCATGAAGTAATGCATGAAATTGACATGATAAGTCACCAATCACAGTTTCTAGCAATTTTATCTAATTAAAATGAAGGTGTTCATATACATTTGCTAAAACCTTAGAAACTAGGAAGAGAGCAGAATAAGGGAAGAAAAGAGGAATTTCCAAGAGATTGCCTAGAGGAATAGGGGAGGTAGATTGCCAAGAGTTGGATTTTGGCAAGAGGTGAAGATTTGATCCACTTCCCTTGAAGATTTGAGACTTGGAAATGAGAAGGGAGAAGAGTGGGAGAGAGAAAGGTGGCTTGAACAAACGAGAACAGTTGGACTGGCTAAGGAGGAGATGGAGAAGATAGCGATGTTACCACAACCAATTTGGGACCACCAGTTAGGAGCGGTAGTACCATAATTATTGTGCTGGTAGTACCACTGAGGTAGTACTGCTTTTTCAAACAAATTAGGGACATGCCTGGGATGTAAATGATCTTTATTTTACCACCCAAATAAACAATTTTCAGGATCATTATACAGAAGAAAGACTATAAAGCTCCAAATAACATTGTTTTTAGCAAATTAGAGCCTTTTGAGATTTTTGAAAAAATATTTTTAAAACAAATTATTCACAAGAACATGAAAAACTCTAAATGGGAGTAAGTACATGATGCATGAGTTCAAGCAATATTTAAAGAGTCTATGGCATTTAACTCATTTCTCAATTTGCAAAAGCGGCTCTAATCTAGTGGCTTAGTGAAGATATCTGCTAATTGGTCATCAATCCTTATGTGGCTAATAATGATGTCACCCTTACTTACATGATCTCTAACGAAATGGTGAAATATATCTATATGCTTGGTTCTTGAATGTTGGACATGTTATTTGCCATCTTCACGACACTATCATTGTCACACAAAAAGGCATGCTTTTGAATTTAATTCTATAGTCCATCAATGTTTTCCTCATCTAAAGCAATTGAGCACAATAATTACCCACGGAGACGCACTCTACTTCAGTAGTGGATATGTAATGCCCTAGACATCGATTCGGCGTTTTCGAAAGTATTTAGCGGATTCACGTAGATTTCTTTTTCTTCTGTTAAATTGAGAAGGCGGGTATGGGCTGCAGACTTGTCTAAAAAGAAAAAAAAGAAAGAGGAGGGTTGTTTGGTTGTCCAGAGAGGGAGGCCAGACTTTCCACCTTTCCCCCCTAGGCCCAAGTCGCCCCCTTGGCCCAAGCCGACCCGCCTCTTTTCCCCAACCCTAGGTGCCTCTTTCCTCCCCCCTGTGGCCACCACCCCCTCCTCCCCCACGTCCCCCTTCACCCCTGCATGCCCTCCCCCACGTAGCACTTCTCCTCCCTTAGCAACTATGCAAAAAAAAAAGAGGGAGTAGGAGGGGAGGAAGAAGAGGAACAGGAGGAAGAGGAAGAAGGAGGATAAAAGGAGAAGAAGGGGTGATTTGTGCTGGTATTCAGAAGTTATTTCTGTGGTCTCCAAGGGTAACAAACAATTTTCTACCCCTTTTGTTCTTAGCGTTTTCCGATCGGGCTAGTTTTCGGGTAACCGGTCGATCTGCACTGTCTGCTGTGTTCGGCACATTAGGGGACCTTTCATGCGAAATCTAGGGATTTCACCTCCTAGAGATTTATAGAGGACTTCATTATATTTCTGTAGAGTGGTCGTTCATGTCATTCTGATGAACGGTTTAGCCGTTATGAGCTTTACCATGTCACTGTGCAGTCTGATCATTCAATTTCAGGCAGTCGGTGGGAATTAACAGATTACAAATAGAAGGTGATTTTTCCTGTGGAACACTTGAGCACAAAAGTTGCAGGGAATATAGATATCTAGTTTCTGTAGTTTTTTTCAGAATTTATGGACGCGGGGTGTGGGCGCAAAAGGGGATTAAAGTCGAATGTGCAGTAGAGCTGGATTCAGAATCTAGTTTCTGATCATGGACTGATTCAGAGGTCCTAATGAATTTTATGAATTAACTCATAATAACAAAATGGTAGATAACACCTAGAAATAGCTTATGGTATAATTTTATAATTTTTGGAGCAGTGGGTTGTCGGTGGTGGTCTGTGGAAGATACTGGACAGAACTCGAAGGCAGAGTCTGTTCTCTGTTTTCTAGTGAGAATTACGTCCTTAAAACTATATAATAAAATTATGGCATCTTCATGAAATTTGTAGATTTTGTTCTGAATATTTCAAATATGTTAGTTTTGTTGTTGTTTCATTAGTAGATTAAAAGATACAGAAAAGACAAGTAGCGCTGCTACAGAGAATAGAGTATGGGAACAGCTGTTTGAGAGGGACTTGCGGGTTTTGGGCATAGAGGCGTTTACTTCTCAGTTGTGAATATTGTATTATGGTTTTGTGCTGAGTGGTGCCTTGTGAATAGGTTGCTTCCCTCCTGACCGTGCTTGATCCCTTCGCTCCTTTGGTAGAGGCAAGTATAATGATGGATATAATAGGTATTATAGAATGTCAATATTTGATATATATTATGAGCAATTGTGTGTTCATGATTGTGATGAAGGCGTAATTGGTAATGTTCATGGTTGTTTGAAAGTTATGAAGTCCATGATTGTGAACAGTGTAGTATGAATAGGTCTTTCATGTGCAAGGTTGTTGTGAATGCACGTTTCTATTAAATTGAGACTTTCATATATATGCATCATGTTGGCTTATTAAAGTCTTGGTCATGTGATGACTGAGCAACTGCTAAGGTCCCTGTCATGTTGATGACGGGCTAAAGGTCCCCTTGCATGAAGAGCATGGGCTTAGGTCTCCACACTTCAGAGTATGGGCATTGGTCCCTGTACCAGATGGTACAGGCATGGGTGTGCATCGATGGATGCGCACTTTGCATTACCAGTAAAATGCAAAAGAGAAAGAGAAAAGATAAAGATCTTGTTGAGCATATTGCATAGCATGTGTTTGTAAAGCAATTGTTGGGTGTTTCTTATGGAGTTGTGTACATGTATGTTATTGTTACCGTTTATTATATTTGCTGAGTCTTTGGACTCACCCTTGTTGTTTATTGTGTTTTAGGTATCTTTATGAGATCGGCATGCATGGGGGAAAAGAAGGATTAGGCTTATTGCACTTTTGCACGATCTACCCACAATGGAAAGAAAGAAAAAATTAATTAGTAGATGAATGAATTACTTTTAGTACTTTTATGATTATAGCTTGCTAGAAGTAAATTGTAATAAACGATTAGAAGATTCAGGATGCTCATGATTTATACCTTAGATGTTAATTGCTATGGATGTCGTAGCAACGAATAGTCAGTTTTGATTAGGTCTTGATTACATTACCATTTGGTTTATCTTTATTTAATAGAACTGTTTGTTGAAAATTCCGACCTAGGAAACTACACAAAGGAGGTTCTGCCGAAATTTTGGTGAGGTGAATGTAGTTTATCTTTATTTCATTACGTAGTTAGGTAGCATTCCAGGCCATGGTATGGCTGGGGTGTTACAGGATAGACCAATAGAATTTTATTTTTTAGAAGACCATGAAATTACTGATCTACCTAGTAGTTGGCAACTACTAGAGGTGTTGTTTCTATCCACTTTGCAACCCATATAATTAGAATCTGAATTAAATCAAATTTAGCACCTTTAGGATACCACAAGCCAATACTAGAGAAATGCATTAAATATTTAATTATTCTCTTAATGGCCACTAAATGAAAATCTTTAGGAGAAGCTTGAAAACATGCATACACATATGTAAACACTAAATATGATATCGGACCTATATACAATAAGATAGAGCAAGTTACTAATCATTAGTCTATAAAACTTTAAATCAACTAGTTTACTTCCCTCATTAAGGTTGAGGTGACCGTTGGTAGGCATAGGAGTTTTGATGGCCTTTGTGTCATTCATGCCAAATCTTTCGAGTATATCCTTCACGTACTTGGTTTGGCTCACAAATATCCCATCCTTGAGTTGTTTGATTTGAAGTTCACGTACATGGTTTGGCTCACAAATAGGAGATGTTTGGTTTTCTTCCATAAGAAGCTTATAAGAAGTCCTTTTCAAAATACGATGCAAATAAAGTTGATTTGTGGCATGAAAATTGTTATTGATTGCTTTCGCCCAAAAATTATCAGTAGTATTATACTCATGAAGCATTGTCCTTATCATTTCAATTAATGTTCAATTTTTCTGTATAAAACACAATTTTTCTCCGAAGGATAGGTTGTGGAAAGTTTATGCTTTATTCCAAATTCATCACGAAACTTTTCAATTTTAGTGTTCTTGAATTCAAAACTATTATCACCATGAATTTTCTTTATTTTGAAATGAAATTCATTTTAGGCCCTTTTAGTAAAACTTTTGAAAATACCTAAGCCTTCAGTTTTGTCATATAGAAAGAAAACCTAAGTGTACCTTAAGTAGTAATGCACAATTATTAAACAATAACAATTGCTCCCGATGCTCCAACAGCTTAGAAGTGGACATGGTACTTTTGGATGGATGAGAATTTACTACTTTCTTCTCGGCTTGGCAAGCACTACATAGGTTGTTCTTCTCAAACTTCATATCTTTCAAGCTCACAATCAAATCATATTTGAAAAGCTTTTTGAGCTGAATTATCCTTACATGAGCTAGCCTTTTATGCCAAAGCCAACCTAATGATATTTTTGTAATTAAATAAGTTTTTAAATAAGACTCATTTGAAGAGAAATCCACCAAATAAAAACTTCCAAAGCAAAAGTATTTGAAAATCAACTCATTTTCTTGTTCTTTTGAAATTACAACACCATCTTTAGAGAATGTGCAACCCAATCCAATTATCTTTCCTTTGCTATTGTCACCAAAAATGATCTTATCATGCTCTCCACTCCCAACCTCAAATGTGGTGACATTTTCTAGTCTCCAATCATGTGTACATTTTTTGGTCTCCGGTCAAGTGGAGTGCTTCCACTATCAAGCACCTAATACCTTCCACCGGTCTTATAGTTCACATACAAAAGAAGATCAAGTTCTTTAGATACCTAAATTTATTTGGGTCCTTGGAGGTTAGTAACCAAGGCTTTGGACACCCAAGTGACATTATTTTTAGCACCTAATATAGAAGTGCCAATAAATCTTGATACTATTCTATCATCCGTAGATTTTCTAAGCATATAGCAAGAATTATATACACTAAGGGAGAGAGTCTTATCAATAGGGCAAGAATTAGACATATGCCCTACACCATGATATTTTTGGAAAAATTTATCATTTTTCATCACAAACCTTAGAGGCCTGTGAATTGGTTTCTTACCTTTTTTGGGGATAAATCCAATGCCTTCCTTGTTGTATAAGCACCTTTGCTCACTCAATATTTTGTCAAGGGTTATCTTGCCCTTGAAACATCTCCATGCCCTTAGCTTGTTGACTTGCTCTTTGATCTCATTGTTCTTTATCACAAGAAGAGAATCGCATGTATTATTCACACAAGAGCTAGAATCAATTTTAGAAGAGCATTACATTGTAAGCAGGTCATCACATGAAGTAGAGGTATTCATTTTAGATACAATACAAGGAGCAATGTCTAAACTAGTTATGCCATCAACAATAGTGCAAGTAATGCCAACATCCATACGTGACTTAGTGAGGTCCTTGACAAGAAGTGAATTATGAGCTTCTTTTAGCTCCTCATAGGAGTCTTTTAGAGAAAGATATTTTCTCTTCAAGATGTAGAATTTAGATTTCTCCTTCTCAAGATACTTATTTAAGTCGTCAAGCATATCCATTAGCTTATCATAAGAGGGCTCATCATCATCATCATTTACTTTTACCTTATATCCCTTTTTGCCATTAAGTAAGTGGGTGTGGAAAAGAGTGATAGAGTCTCCTTGATGACTATCCCGTAAGTTCCCTTTTCTTGGAGAACTCATCATCATTGGATTCAAAGTTGGAATAGTCATCATCAGAGTTCTACTCTCCAATATGAGCCTCACCCTTGCCATCCTTGTGCAGCTGCTTGAAAAGTTTCTTCTTGTCATTGTACTCCTTCTTCTTCGATGACTTAGCCTTATCATCCTTCTTGGTGGAGGTAATGAGAGGTAATGCGGCCCTTCTCATCACAAGGGGGACGACATGGTAACACTGACAAATGTGGAGATGAGGGAGCGGGCGAAGGTGGACGGCATGGACATAATGACATCAGTGCGGATGAGGGAGTGCGCGAGGTGGGACAACACGGGTAGAGTGACAATTGTGCGAAGCACACAGTGAAAAAGAAAAGATAGCAGTAACAGGCTAACATATGTGCGAAGGATAGAGGTCACACACTTCAAAAGATGCCTGAGCATCGCATATCGCTAATTACAATAAAATTATCACGAATTAGCATGATAAATTGGAGAACATAAAATTCCAAAAAAAAATACACAATTAGGTTTACTGTGTTGGAAGGCTTCATATAAAATTTCATAATTTTTGGAGCTCGTTTGCTATATGTAACAATTCCTACAAATATCAAAATCATATGAATTTTTGAGCAATATTCATATGGGATAAAATTGTAAAAAAATTATGCAATGAAGTCCGATGGGCACAGTCTAGACAGTAGATTTCCTGGAAGTTAAATTCATGATTAAATTAACCTGAATAAATATGATAAATTTTTGCCATATAAAATTCCTAAAAAATTATATAATAACCACAACTATGTCAGTAGACGTTACATAAAATTTTGTAATTTTTAGAGCTCATTTGCTATATGTAAAAATTCATACAAATATTACAATTCTATGAATTTTTGAGTAATATTCACAATGGATAAAATTATCCAAAAATTACATTGTGAAGTACATTATGTCAGAAGGCTGTACGTCCACAAAGATGGTCTCGGACTGCTCTAAAGAACCTGAGATATCGGGCCTAGTCCCTGGACTGGCCTCGTCGATGGTCACCTCACAGGTCTCTACCATCTTACTAGACTCGCAGTTCCAAACCCTATACGCCCGCGAAGAAGTCGAGTAACCTAGAAAGATACCATCACAAGAATATGACTCGAACTTGTCTAGGTTCCCGGACTTCAGAATGAAACACTTGCAACCAAACACACGAAAATGAGAGACACTGGACTTTCGCCCGTATCTCAGCTCATAGGAAGTGTGATGCAAGTGTGCCCGAAGAAAAACTCTGTTCGAAACATGGCACGCGGTCGCTATAGCCTCAGCCCAAAACTTCCTAGGTGTAGAATACTCATCAAGCATCGTCCTGGCCATCTCGACCAAGGTACGGTTCTTCCTCTCCACGACGCCATTCTGCCGTGGGATGTGCGGAGAAGAGAACTGGTGCTCTACACCTGTCTCATCGCAAAACCTCTCAAAGTAGGAATTCTTGAACTCCATGCCATTGTCACTGTGGATCACTCGTAAGGCACCCGGGAGCTCAACAGAAAGCCTACTGAAAAGACCTCGAAAATGTGTAAACGTCTCATCCTTCGAGGCTAAGAAAAACACCAAGAGAACCTTGAGAAGTCATCGACCACGACAAGAACATACCACTTCCCTCCTGCTGACTACACTCGAGCTGGTCCAACTGTGTCCATGTGGAGCAGCTGTCCTGGTGCATCGGTCATAGTCACTGTGACCGGAGGGTGAGAAGCGGTAACCATCTTGTCGTGCCGGCAAAGAGCGCAAACAATATCTTTGACCATCTTGAGTTTCGGCAGACCACGAATGAGATCGTGGCTGCTAACTCGGGTCAAACGGTCAAATCCAATATAACCAAGTCTCCTATGCCAGAAAGTAAGGTCACAGGACTCAGAAGCAACTAAACACCAAAGAGGATCACCAGAAGACTCAGAAAAATCGGCACGAAAGATCCTCCATAACGAGAAATCCCGCAAACCAGACTACCCGAAGAATCAAGAATTTTGGAAGCGTCGCCGCCCTTGGGGTCTTCTTTGTCCTTCCCATCATCGTCGCTCCACCCCTCCACCTCGCTGAGATCGAGGTCGTCGAAGGCGGTGAGGACACGATGGAAGAGCCTCTTGGCTTTGCCAAGGTCGTGGAACTTCTTCTTGCCTTGGGCGTGAGCTGAGGGCTTCTTGTTGCGGTTCTTGTCGATGTAGTCGTTCTTGTTCACACCACTGTAGTCGCCCTTGCCCTTCTCCAGCTTGGGGCAGTTTGCCCGAATGTGGTTGGGGCCACCACACTCGAAGCAGATCACGAGTCCTCCTCTCTTTCTGTCCCTCCTTCTCTTGTAAGCATGAGAAAACTTTCTAGCTAAGAGGGCTAACTGCTCATCTGCAAGTTGCTCTAACTGATCATCAGTTACGTCACAGAGAGCAGCAAAAGAGAATCCACAAAGCGACTCGGAAGAAGATCCAGGAGCTGAAGTGGGATCGATGACTAAGGCCATCGACTGCGACTTCGACCTACGAGAGACTATGTCAATCTCGTGAGTCTTGAGGCGAGAGTACAACGTGTCAAGAGTCAAGGTCGAGAGATCGGTGGTGTCCTTGATGGTAGTCACCTTCATCTCCCAAACACGCAAATCAAGAGCTGCGAGCATCTGACGAGCATTATCTGAGTCGGGGTATGTGAGACCGACCGCTCAGAGGTTGCTCAAAATCTTGTGAAAACGCACAAAGCAATCATCGAGGGACTCACCAGCGAGCATTTCAAACTTGTTGTAATCTCGCTTGAACTGGTCCTATCGTACCGTTTTAATATGAGTGGTTCCCTCATGGTAAGCATCGAGGGTCACCCAGATGTCATAGGCCGACGTCAGATGAGAGATGCGATCGAACTTGCTTCGGCTCAAACCCTAGATTATGATGTTCCTTGCCTTCGCATTTGTCTCAACATCGGGCATGTTTGCCACATTGATGTTCTCATCGGCAGGAACAGCATATCGCACTTTGACCTTACGCCAGATGACGTAGCCTTGAGCTTGGATGTAGGTCTCCATCCGACTCTTCCAGAAGGGATAGTCGATCCCATCGAAGATCGGGGCTTGGTCGAGTACTTGTCTGTCACCATGGCTCTAGAGACTGGCTAAGATCTATAGAGAAGAGCTAACCTGGCTCTGATACCAATTGATGGATCGAAAATGGTGACAGAGGGGGGGGGGCGGTGAATGGAACCCTTTTTTAAAAATAGCCCCCCAAAGTGTTCTTCGAGAATCTCAACTCTCCGATAGCTATAAAAAGCTACGAAGACGATGATTTAAGTTCTTTGAACCGAAAGAAGCAAACTGAAAAACAGAGAAGAACACATCAAAAAGAATTGGCAAGAAGCAGTATTGATCGGACTAGAGAGGAAGTCCTGGACTACCTGGAAACAAACCTATCAAGCAGAGAAAAGGAAGAAATCAAGAAACAAGAAGTGTGCCGCCGATTGCTCTTAAAGCAATAAAAGTTACTGCCCAGGGCAGCACTTCAAAGGATCAGCCGTGAGCTGCATGTTGTTTGACAGCTACCCGAAAACCAAAAGCAAATAAAAAGAAGGAAAGCAAAAGGAGACATACTTTGAGAGATTTCCTGCTCAAAGCTGCTCACAAAAGGATCAAACCGATTGCCATTGAATGTTGTTCACACGGCACAAAACAGACTAACTTGAAACAGCACAGGAGAAATCGGAGAGCACTAGAAGATGAAACCGAACACAGAAATAATGTTGCTGAAGTTTCCTTGGTTTGATCGGAAAGAAATAAATTGCCGGCCAAAGAATAACTCGGTTTGATTTTCTGCAAAAACAGGGTGGCCGAAAGCAATGAGAATTCTGCTGCAAAGTTGCTCAACAACTTTGTTTCTTGATTGGCTCAAACCACACAGTAGAGAGGACACAAGAAATCAAGAAAGAACCAGCCGAAAACATCAAGCAAGAAGGGTCACAAAAATTGTCAACCGAAGGGTAACAAGATAACTTTTGCTTGCCAAAAAACTAGTGATGTCCTGCTGGCCGAAAGAGTATTAAACTTGAGAGTAAAGCAAACAACAATTTGAGATTTTCAAACAACAAAAGTAGCAAACTGCTGGGCAGCTGAATGAAGACTAGTAACTTCCTACAAGGAACCGAGAGAAGAGAGTTTGAGCATGAATTCCTAAACCAAGAACTGGCCGAGAGAAATAGTGGATCATAGGCAGCCGACAGAAGCTACAAGCACAAAAGATAAAAAGAACAAGGCTGCACAAAGACCTTCAAGGAAATAGCTCAAAAGAGAATGAAACAACCTTGAAATCACAACCACTCAACAATAAGAAATAGGACTGCAAGCAATGGAATGCTCTCATGAATTCACTAGCCCAAAGGCTATATTTTCAGATTCACATGAGACAGCAAAAAGAGCAAGCAGTCACTTGAACTAATACATGACAAAGAAGAGGAAAGAAAAATTACAACACCTTAACACAAGATTTCTTGAGATCAATACCAGGACATGAAAGATTGTATTAGAGAAGAATGATTACATAGTCTTGATATCATCAACTCAATCAATCTCTCACAAGCTAAGGACACCCAAGAACACAAGTGCTGCCCTAAAAACTCATGTATGGAGAGAGCCAAGTAAAACCCTAACTTTCACACACATCTCTCTCATACTCTCCACTAGAGATCATCCTCTATTTATAGCCTCCACTAATGGGTTTACACCACACTTTACCCATTAGCTCTCAACAACTCATGTCGCTTTATCCATAATCCACTTCCTTTAGTGCAGCTTTGCGTATTCACCAAAACGCCCCTCGCGTACCTTCCAGGAAGTTTCCTCATTCCTTGCCCTCCAAGCCACGCAACCACCTCGAGTCCTCGCCGTCTTCGGCACACCTCGACCGTTCTGACCTCGGCACGGCCCGCGCCTAGCCCGATCATCCTGTGCCTCGCCACGACTCCACCTCGACGTCCTGCAGCCATCATAGACAAGAAATACATCACATAGCACCGCTCGACACATGTAATCATACATTACCATCAGAAGAAAAAACTCAAAGCCCAAATCGATCGAACCGAAAAATAAACGACTTAAGCACGTTCGACCTAGTTCGACAAGGTCCGACCGAAATCGATTGCACCGCTCAACGACATGGTCCGAACCACACAAACCAAACTCGACTTTCCTAAAACAGATGTCAATTACTCATCATACAACCAAGGTCACCTCCACATGGTCCATCACTAAGAGTGTGAGGATTAGCTTAGAATAGACTTCCCCTTTTTGTTCCTAGAGAAGCTCAAATCTCGAGGTTGAGATTCTGTTTAAGAGGGATAGGATTTGTAACATCCCAGTTTTGGGATAGTTTTGTGCTTATGAAAAATATCAAAATATTTAGCTGAATTTCAAAAGTTCAGTTTGAATTTCAAAGCTTCTTCTGAAATTTGGTGGGAGTTCTAAATTTTGCAAAGATTTAGAACTTGTCCTTGGGCCTGCGGCCCATTCCCTCCTCCTGGCCTCTCCTCCCTTCCAGCCCATGGCCATCCCAGCCCACCCGGAGCCCCCATTTCTTCCTCCTTCTCTCCCCTTTCCCTGTTCCCGTTGACTCCAAGCACCTACACCGCCTTGGTCCGACACCCCGACCAAGCTCTGTGTACGCCGCCCTATCACATCCCGCATCAGCTCCCCCACGCTGTGCCCATACACAGCCATGATTTGGTTCCATGTCGCACCTACACCGCTGTAGTCCCACCTGGCCACCCCGTCGCATTCCGTGTTGGCTCCCATGTGTGCACGACCGGCCTCCCTAGCTTCCATTTCCCCTGTCTCGCCCACGGCAGTTCCCCCTCCCCAGGCTCACCTCCCTCCCCCTCTGCCACCTATAAAAGGGTCGTTGAGCTTCCACTCACTCCTCACCACCCTCCCCGCCTCCTTCCTTCTCTCCCAAGCTAACTGCCGCCTCCACCGTGTGCTTCTCCTGTGGCCATCACCATCAACAGCTCTCCCCGGCAGACCTAGGCTCCCCTTAACCCTTCCTCGAGTTCGCCATTACCTCTACCCGCTCCCTCTTAGCCTAATTGGTCTTTCTTCACTGTAGGTCATCGGCGAGCTCCTTCTTCTCCAGATTTTGTGCCTGATCATCTTGACAATCCACTGCTCCCTGACCCAATTCACTGCTTCAGTGCCAGCCATCCCGATTCTCCCTTGACCCTCGACTGGCTTCCTGCTCCTCTCCGATGAGCTTGTGCCAAGGCTACTCCTCCACCGCACATATCTTCTTTCGCTAGTTCATATCCGGCCTCCCCGAGCCCCCTTTTCTTCCCCGGTGAGCTCATGCACCCTCATAGATCGACTTCTAGTTAGGTAGGTCACCACCATGCCAATCCCCTGATCCCACCGTCGCCGAAGCTCACTGCTGGCAGCTTGTTTCCCCTCCTCAGCCTATGCCATCTTACCCCAGAGGAGTGCCCAGGGATGAGGATCCCATTTTCCTCATGTTCTTAGGCCATCGCTGCTTCTATCACCGTAGGTGAGCATTGCCTCCCTCCAATCGGAGAACAGAACTATAGCTGAGTAGTTAGTAGTTAAGCACATCAGTAGAGTAAATTAATAACTTTGGTTAGCATCGAAAACGACATCACAAACGGTTGTAAGATCGAGGATGCTAACTGAGGGGGTGAATAGTTGGTTTTAAAAACTTTCTTTTATTTCAATTTGGCTAAAACCAAGTATATAATGCAGAAACGTAACTCAATTTTGTTTAGCACAACACATGGACTAAACCAACTAGGTTCACCTAAATGCACCAATAATCTAAGTCTATTTCAAAGGTTTGCGATTGTAGGATGACAAGCAATCAATTTAAATCTATGAATGTAACTTGCTTGAATGTAAATTGAGCACAAGAGTATGAATCACAAAGACACGGTTCATTTTTATCGTGGTATTCGGAGACTTGCCGGTCTCCCCTAGTCCACGTTGGGGTAAGTCCAAACGAATTAGACCGGCTCCACGAATTAAGCCAAACACCTCAATCCACTAGTAGTAGCTCTTTTTCGCTCTGGGTAGGTGAGCTCCAACCTTTACAACTTGCCGGGTCTTCTCACAACCTTCTTTGAGAACATGATCGTACACGACACCTCCAACGCTGTCTAGGACTTAGCAACCTCCAAGAGTTATAAGTCAATCCTCTTGCTTGACTCTCACCACATGCAATGAATGCACAAACTTAAGTGGATATGAAATCCACCTATAGATGTAACACATGTAATTTAGAGCCCTTCTCCTTGCTCACAAGGTGCAAAACATGCGCAATTGAGAGACGAACCTCACACCAGCTGAAGACAATGAAATGGAGTGAAGCAACAACATATCCAACTGGCCACAAGGGGGTATTTATACCCTACACTATGAAAGTAACCATTGGGGATGAAAGTCAACATTTCCTATAGTACCACAGGCAAAACACCGATACTACCACTACCCTTCACAACTGTTAGAAAACTAGTTGTTACTTAGTAAATCCGGTAGTTCCAGCACACAAGGTCCAGTACTACTGCTTAATGGTAGTACCGCTCCAAACATGTGGAACTACTGATTCACCGGGGGATAGAGAAGACTCTCGAAAGGTGTCTCTTTGAAAAAACATACGACAACACAAGTGGTCATTCTACAACTCGGAAGTACCACTCACAGAGCCGCTAGTACCGCTAGCCGATCAGGCTACTTACATAGAGCTGGTATTCCTGATCATTGACCATACTGGTCTTCGACCACATATGGTAGTTTGACCACATAATTCTTTGACCACGCTGGTCTCCAACCACGTTGTACGGTTCGACTACACAAGTCTCCAACCACTTTGTCTGGTTCGACCACATAGGTCTTCGACCACACCGACCATGTCAATCTTCGATCACACAGATCTCCAACCACATTCGTTTCAACCACACAGGTCTTGACCATGTCAGATCCGACCACGTTGGTTTGACCATGTCGATCTTCGACCATGTTAATCTTCGGTCACACAGATCTATGACCACGTCAGTCCCAACCATGTTGGTTTCGACCACACAGGTCTCAACTATGTCAGATTCGACTATGTTGGTTCAACCACATCGACCATGTCGATCTTTGACCACCACGTCGATTTTTGACTACGTCAATCTTTGACCACACAAGTCTCTGACTACCACATCAAACTTCGACCACGTCAATCTTCGACCACGTCGATCTTTGACCACACAGGTTGATGTGACCACGCCACCAACACGTACGACCATAGCGGCCAATATCAAGAATGAACTAAAGGTGAATTCGTTTCTTCAACTTCAACATATTTTAAATGAGAATATGATGCTACCTAATGATGAAAATATATATATTTGTAGCACCACATCACTTTGGAACCGTCAAGCACAAGCCAACTCATATTCGCGAGTTCGACTCAGATTCGGACTGCTGGACAGCGCCTACTTCAAACGACCATAACTTTTGATCTAGAAGGTTTCTCGGGGCCCGTGAGTACTCGTTGGAAAGATCTTGGAGTCTACTTTCATATGAAACTGGTCTCACCTCGAAATTCCATCCGAGCCGATCAGAAACTGCAAAACAAGTGGCATCACTTTTTCAGTCCGAGTCAAAGTGGGCCTTGGGCCTTGTAATCACACTTAGACTATTTGGGCCGGCACTAATCATGGGCGTACTGTTCACGTGAACAGTACCCATGAATAGTACCACACCCCCTTTTGTTAGATAAGTGCGGCCTCCCCCACTCCTATTTAAGGAGGTTGCACCCCTTTAGTTTTCGGTGGGTTTTGCTTAGATTAATCCGTCTTTGAACAGTTTCGCCGTTCATCGGTTTGTGTGACCCCAACTTGTGAACTTAATATTTATTCGTAATTTCAGATTGCATCTTGTACTCTCTTGCTTGTGTTCTCGATTCGCTTGCAGGAGATAGCCTTCTTGGCGAGGTCAATCGTGTTCGGCACGGTTGATAACCAACGGAGCAGTGGTGTAGTTATTGCGAGGGGTTCGATCTGTTTTGGTCGGAGCCTTTGGATCATCAACGTCGAGATCTCCACAATCGACTTATCAGTACCTCTCGGAAGATCGGGCCATCGTCACATCAGTTGGTATCAGAGCAACGGTTGCCCGTGAGGTAATTCTTGTATCCCTAGTTAGTAGATTGGTTTTTATTTCCTATAGTCCAGAAAAAAAATTGCCCCATAAAAAGAGTTAATTTCCGCTGTCCAAACCCCGTTGTGCCTTTAATCTGTTAGTTTTGGTTTGCTAAATTGAATTTGTGTCCGTCATAGCATTGTCTAGTTGCTGATCATATCTTTGTTCCATTAAAAATCCAAACAAAAACAAATTCCCCACCCCAAACACTAATTCCAAAATTCGGCTGATTTCTCCTTTCTCTACAGCCGCCACCAAAAACGCCATAACTTTCTATTCCCAGATTATTTTTTGCGTGAGACCACCGCCATTAGATTCAAAAATTCATTATCCATCTATCTGTAAAATTTCACGTCATTCCAGCAAGGCAGTTAAGACATATGTGCGGTGAAAGTTGACCCAATTATCTGTTTTGAATCTGCAACAGTCAGCAGTTGTGATTTTTGTGCGAATTTTTGTGTCGGGTTTCGGAAGTTGGCCCCAAAAGAAAATCTGTAGAAAAAGCCGTCAGAAAACAGAGAAAAAAAGAATCAGTGAAAGAAAGGCATCTGACAAAAAGTTACGGCCAAAATACCGACGTGCTGTCCAGTGGACAGAAATCTTCAGTTTTCAGTTTTGAGTCAATCCTTGTGTTCTTCAATTCCAAATTGCATTGGATTGAATTATCTTGTATTTACCACTCCTACACATTGCCATACACTTGATTTTAGCCTTCTTCCATTCTTGGTTGTCAGCAACATAGGCTAAGTACTAGATACGGACTATAATTCAATTCTATGCAATTCTGAAATTAACTGATTGTTCTCCATTGCTACCATATTGTGCCTTCCAAGCTACACCTACTCTTGATCAGAACAGGTTCCCTCTTGCAATCGTACCCACGCTCGACATGGTATCACGAACCAGCCACCGGTTGTACCACCTGCTGCATTGGTAAGAACACTTGTAAGAGTGTGTTAAGACGCTTGAGAATGTGTGATTCCACCTACCACCACCTAGTAGTTGATAGGGATAATACCTTTGTGTTGTCTTTTGTTTTCTACTAACCATGACAGGTGAGTCGTCTGATGATCAAGAGTGTGTTTTAAAGGGAGAGTTCATCAAGCTCTTGGATGAACCACGCATCGATAGGAAGCTTCAAGCTTCGATGGACACATGGCAGCGCTCCATCAGTTCCATTAATGAGAGACAAAACCGCGACGCCAGTGCTTCATTTGCTGCCCAAGATGCACGCCCACGACACCGCCTACATCAAAACCGTCACGGTATGGGAGGTAATAATCTTCAGCACCACAATGATCGTTCTAATCATGACCCATTTGCTAAAGTCAAGTTTACCATTCCATCTTTTTCTGGTCTTTATGATGCTGAAATATATCTTGATTGGGAGATGACGGTAGAGCAGAAGTTTAATTCTCACTTGGTTCCTGAGCACTATAGAGTTAGACA
The DNA here is from genome assembly GCA_017311315.1 of Dendrocalamus latiflorus. Taxonomy (NCBI): domain Eukaryota; kingdom Viridiplantae; phylum Streptophyta; class Magnoliopsida; order Poales; family Poaceae; genus Dendrocalamus; species Dendrocalamus latiflorus. Next base: position 16,186,022 of record CM029637.1, on the reverse strand, counting down.
AGCTACTAGTGAGTTTAAGGACTTTGCTATTATCTGGTGGAATGATCTGGGTACCATGCGCTTACAACCTGATACATGGGAGCGGTTAAAAGAAGCTATGCATGCTAGATTTGTTCCTCCTGCTTTTAAACATGAAATGCATAAGAAATTGCAGTGCTTAGACCAAGGTAATAAATCTGTCGAGGAATATTATCAAGAACTACAAATAGGCATGTTGCGTTGTAATGTTGTAGAAGATGATGAGGATAAGATTTGTCATTTTTACGGGGGGTTGCGGCATGAAATTCAGGACATTGTTTATTATAAAGATTTTACTACTGTCAACCAGTTGTTCCAGCTTGCTTGTTTGGCAGAAAATGAATTGCAGGGTAGGCAACAAAGGACAAGGAGCAACTTTGGAGGTACGTCTACATCGAGATCAACGCCAGGGCAAGCCAAGATAGCCCCACCTCCTATTTGTCGAGCTGCTGCCCCCTCTGTGAGTAGGGCGCGTTCAGCAGCACTGTCGTCACCATCACGCGCACCCGAGACGAGCAAATCTACTAATGTGCAAGCACCAGCACAGAGCTCTTCATCGGTTGCTTCCACGGGCCGTACGACGGGCATCGTGTGCCACCGTTGTAAAGGGATGGGCCACGTCATGAGAGATTGTACAAGTCAGCGGGCGTACATTGCGACAGAAGATGGTGGTTATGTAAGTGCTAGTGATGTTGAGGATGAATATGCTATTGTAGCTAACCTTGCAGGTAATGGTGATGATCATGAGAACAAACCTGTGTTTGTGCCATTTTCTGTGACTAACAACTTGCAGGTAGTTGAGAACCATGCCAAAGAGGAGCATGAGCTGATTGAATCACTGACCCCATTGGTTGAGAATGAAGATAAGGAGATGGATGCACTTACATCATCTGAGGAGAGCCAAAAAGGTAAAGAACATGGTGCTATCATCGCTCACGGTATTGATTTCGTACTACAACAAGACATAGAGCAACCTTGTGAGTATATACCTACTGTAGTACAATCTTTTGATATTCCTTGTGTTGACTTAAATGAACCATGTGCTAATCTAAATTCTCATAATTTTGCACATGTTGAATTAATAACACATAAAGAAGTTTTGACTAGAATTTCTCCTGCTAATTCATTGTGTTACATCATGTTGGATCTACCTATGAAATTATCACATGCTATGGAGAAAGTTTCTGAACTTGCATGTTCGAAATTCTTATTTAGTACATACACCCCTGGATATAAGTTTAATTTAATTGGAGATTATGATGTGGAAAATCAATTTCTTGTATATCGAATATGCATAACTTGCGATCACATGGATGAATTGAAACTTATTGTTTGGGACAACAATTCTTGTATGCTGAATCATGTTCAATGTGAGAGGGAAGTAAAATTTGGTACTCATCCAATGCCTATGTGTTCATCTCTTTTTGCACCATCTAGTATGGACAATCTGAATAAAGATGATGAATTATGGCAGAACATACAAATCTCTTCACCCTGGCTAGATGAATTTACTATTGTTCGATTGAGATACGATTATATGGATGAACTTTGCTTGATTCCAAAGGTTGTAGTTTTGTCCATATGTGCCACCACTACAAGTTTACAAATTCAAAGATTTGAATTGCATAAATGCTTCACTTACATTTGCAAAACAAGTTGCAATAATTACTGTGTGAGAAATTTTGAATTGCTCATTAACATATATGATTACTCTTGGGTTAATAATACAACGAGTTTTTATGATCATTGCTGTTTTATAACATTAATTATGCAACAACGAAGAACGGTTAAAACGGATGACATATACATATACCATGCATACACCTTGGCTTCTTTGTTACCATTTTTTCAGCTTATCAAAAGCCGAGGACGGCTTTGTTTGCAAGAAGGGGAGGATGATAAGAACATGAACCCTATGGATACAACCATATTTGCTCTACTTGTTACAATTACAAGAGCTCCTACGCATCACTTAAATTATGAGGTGAGCTCGTTTCAAAGAGATTTTACTTTATTTGATAAAGAACTTATGATATTACATAATGAGAGTTTGTTGCGTTTGTTATCATACACCAAGATTTATGATCAAGATCATGCAATACGTGACACTACACATATGTTAAAACCGAGGACGGTTTTCCATCAAGAAGGGGAGGATGATGTGACCACGCCACCAACACATACGACCATAGCGGCCAATATCAAGAATGAACTAAAGGTGAATTCATTTCTTCAACTTCAACATATTTTAAATGAGAATATGATGCTACCTAATGATGAAAATATATATATTTGTAGCACCACATCACTTTGGAACCGTCAAGCACAAGCCAACTCATATTCGCGAGTTCGACTCAGATTCGGACTGCTGGACAGCGCCTACTTCAAACGACCATAACTTTTGATCTAGAAGGTTTCTCGGGGCCCGTGAGTACTCGTTGGAAAGATCTTGGAGTCTACTTTCATATGAAACTGGTCTCACCTCGAAATTCCATCCGAGCCGATCAGAAACTGCAAAACAAGTGGCATCACTTTTTCAGTCCGAGTCAAAGTGGGCCTTGGGCCTTGTAATCACACTTAGACTATTTGGGCCGGCACTAATCATGGGCGTACTGTTCACGTGAACAGTACCCATGAATAGTACCACACCCCCTTTTGTTAGATAAGTGCGGCCTCCCCCACTCCTATTTAAGGAGGTTGCACCCCTTTAGTTTTCGGTGGGTTTTGCTTAGATTAATCCGTCTTTGAACAGTTTCGCCGTTCATCGGTTTGTGTGACCCCAACTTGTGAACTTAATATTTATTCGTAATTTCAGATTGCATCTTGTACTCTCTTGCTTGTGTTCTCGATTCGCTTGCAGGAGATAGCCTTCTTGGCGAGGTCAATCGTGTTCGGCACGGTTGATAACCAACGGAGCAGTGGTGTAGTTATTGCGAGGGGTTCGATCTGTTTTGGTCGGAGCCTTTGGATCATCAACGTCGAGATCTCCACAATCGACTTATCAGTACCTCTCGGAAGATCGGGCCATCGTCACATCACAGGTCATCGACCACATCTATCTTCGACCTCGTTGGTTCGACCACATTGGTTCTCAACCACATTGATCTTTGACCACACAGGTCTTCGACAATGTTGGTTCGACCACGTTAATTCTCGACCACTCAAGTCTTCGACCATGATTGTCATTAATTATCAAAACTTCATTATTAACTCATAATGGAGGGACTAGACTCCACAATCTTTCCTTATTGGTAATTCATGACAATCTCAACAAATAATGAGATAAAATATTTATTTATGAGTATACAACATCTACACAACAATTGTATACTCTAGGATAAGCTTCTTAAGTAAAACTTACACATCCAGTTGTCATGAATCATCTAACCATTAACACATAATGGATGAATTAGATGACAACCTGATTATGAGTATATATGAACTACACAAGCTATATATACTCAAGGGATATGTTTCAAAGTAAAAAATCCTTGATATGTGGAAAAATAAACATGGATCAATACTAATGAAACCTTAAAATATAGAGTGAACTCCCGCTACATGTGTGCATACAAGAATCTATAATAGAGACATATGCACATATTCAAGTTAGACTATTTATGGAGTTCAATATATATTTTGGATCCGAGTAATGCAATAAAATAAGAATGTGATGTTGAATGTATACATATATGATTTTCACCTTTTCATCCAACTAAGACTAAGTAATATTATAATCAATAAACATGTTAGTCTCACGATAACATTTGTCATTTATCACATCCAAATGAGACTAGGCAATATCATAACTAATAAGCAGATAGTCTCATAATTGCATTTGTCATTATCACCAAAACCAACTTATTGGAGATTGAATTTACAATCTCCCCCTTTTTGGTGATTGATGACAAATCCATTGACAATAATAGCATTTAGATGAAAATAAACATGCAATAGGAAACTAAACTATTTATGCATGCCACAAAGCAAATGCATGAGAGAAGGTGAAATCACAAGTATCCAAATGTGTTAAATTTAATTTTCTTTTTGACAACTTATTCTCCCCTTATTGGCATAATTAAAATTTAACTCCCCCTTTTTGGTATTATTCAAATTTAACTTTAAATTTAACAAGTCTATTATGCATTCTTCTCCACCATTTGGCATTGATCACCAAAAAGCAAGGAAAAACAAATTAAGCCAAAATGGAGACTTGACATCTAACTTGGTCACTAAGAATATGACATAGACACATATGATCAATTTGGAGAGATTTAGGACTAAAAGAAAAGATACTTGAAAGACATTCAAATAACCTTACTCTTGAGAGCTCCTTGAAGGCTTTGACATTCCAATTGATGTTGCAGATTTTTATACTTTCACATTTCAATTGAGTTTCAAAGGCCAGCTGAAAAATTGTTTTACAAAAGTCCAACAAATATGATAAAATTTGTCAGTGTTGATTAACAATAGAGGATCAAAGTCATTATTATGCCTTTCTCAGATTATGAGCCCACTTAAAGATACAAAAATCACAAATCTACTCAAAGTCATGCAAAACTTTGAAAATTTCAGCGTTTGACCAAAGAGAGAAAATGACATAAGCTTTTTCAAATCAAATGAAGCAAAAGAGAATGAAACACATTCATTCACATGATTTATAAAATATTTTTGGGTAAATAGGTAAAATAGTTTTCCCAATATGAGTATTTTACCCCTTTTGTTTAAGTAAGCCCAAAATACTATATACGTTTTTCATAAAAAAAAACTCCCTCTTACACAAAGGTTCCTCTTGTCATTTCTTTCTTCTTTTCCTTTGACATACAAAGGATTTTTTCTCTTTCTTGTTTTTCTTCTCATTTCACATCTCTTTCTTTCTCCTTATGTCATCTAGCACCAAGAATAAAGAATCTCTTCATTTCTCCATAATAGGTGCTATTAAATCTTTTGTGATTATTTTGTCTTTTCCATAAAAGCATTCACCACTTTGATATTTATACCACTTATTATGACAGTAGATACCACTTGCGAAAAATACCACTTATAAAAATAAATGATACCAACTATAATTAATTCCAATTATAGAAACACGATATCACTTATGAGCTTAAACAATATCAAATATGATTATATCCATTTGTAAAAACTTGATACTACTCATGAGCATACATGACACCAAGTGTGATTGATTCCGTTTGTAAAAACTTGGTGACATTTATATGATCAACTAGTATCCCACAAGGTCCATTTGGGCACTTGATCTTCTCTCCAAGGATTGAAGTCCTCTTGTGAATACCAATTTTAAATTTATCTTGAATAAATAAGGTATCACTTGTAGATCACTTGTAAACCATTTGAAATAACCTTGAGAGTTCTTCCATGATTTCCACTTGATATTTTGAAGGGGATACCACTTGTAGCAAGATACCACTTGAAATAAGAGAATGATATCATTTGAGGAGATACCATTTAGGAGAGATATCGTATAGGAGATACCACTTGTAAGAGTGGATACCATATAAGAGAGATACCATAAGAGAGAGCTTGGTTAAGAAAAAAAATTTGATCGGTAGGTGGAGAAAAGGATATCACTTGAAAGAAAATGATGATATCACTTGTAAAGACAAGGATGAGATTAATGCCGAGGTCAAGATGATCAAAAGTCTACCACTTTAGAGAGAATGTCATTTTTATGATAAGAAAAAATTTTGATCGATAGGTGGAGAAAAGTATATGGAGTCAAGAAATACTTGAGGGTAGCTAACAAGGATAATAAGAATCAACTTGACTTTGAGGAGCAAAGGGAATGGCCGAGGAAATTAGAAATAAACAAATTAGCTATTTTTCAAAAAAATTAGTAGTATCGTTGTACACACTACAGTAGTACCGGATTTTGACTGAGAGCATGCCAAGGATTAAAATTTCAGAGGGGAGAATAGACACCATGTTGTAACTTGCTCCAAAGTTTTTTACAAAAAAACATAAACCACTTGTGGAGCAATTCCAACTATATCCAAGATTAAAACTCTTTTAGATAAATTTTTTAACAGTTGAAGCTTTCATTTTTCAAAAACAAATTCATTTTCAATAAAACCTTCAAGATTGCAAGAATAAGCATTACAGGGTATATTAAGCATCCAATTTCATGTATGAGTTGTAAATACCCCTGTGGGCCAATATAAGTCAATAATTTTGGCTCAAATGGTAAAACATACTTAAGTGCTAGATTGTGACCACTTAGGTCAACTCAAGATTTTGGATGAATTTCAAAACCAAATAACTTTTGATTGATTGGCTTTTTGGAAAACTATTGAATACAAATACTTGAAATAGCTAACTCTAGATTTTTGGTATTGAACACCTTTTCAAATTCCTTTTAGAATTGGTTTTAGCTAATTTTTGAGTTTAAAGCCAAAATGAGATATTAGATTGCTAGTTTTGGGTTAGAAACTCAATTTTACTTGAAATAAGTTTTTCTAAAGCCAAAACCTTTGAGAAGCCTTTGAAATTCATTTGTATACATTTTTCAACTAGTTTTTCAAAGATATACTAATAATTTCAAAATTTTTGATTTTTGGCTAAAGACTCAATTTTGAATATCAATACTAGCACTTAATCAATGGGGCACACTTAGAGATGTGTTATACATGGTTATGATTTAAACACTCCCTCTTAATGTGCCACTCACAACTTGCTCATGATTAAGTTTGACGAGGATGGAATAATCCTCATAATTATTATGTCATTATATATCTCGAATATACCCCTTATCTCTAAACGATGTCCTGCTAGATTGTGGGGTCATCTAACAAGGCGGTTAAAACATTCGCTTATTCCTAATAACCGCACACGATCTCTCTCTGACAACAACCATTACACGGTGAATGGCCACCACATATTTTTGATAATAACTTCTATCAGATAGTTATTATCCGAAGTGTTATGGCATCTTCTGGCGTGGGGCAATGGCCACTACTTCACTAACTATATAAAGGTTAACGCCAGAGAAGAGATGGATTGGATTTTCTCTCATTTGAGCAATAGTGCTAGACATTTTTGCACCACACTCGGTTGTAATCATTTTCTCTGAGTTATAGCTAGACAAGAAGTAGGGTTGTTATTCTCCCAGGAGAAGACCTAAACCTATATAAAATTCTCGTGTCTCTATTCTGCATGATCTAAACCAAGTCTTCTAAGAGATTCCCTAAACCAAACAAATCATACTTAAGATCGGTATTAGAACACCGACAGCTGGCGCCGTCCATGGGAAACCTTCTTCGAAGATTCCGATAATCTCCTCATTGGCAAATTCTTCTTTTTCTAATGTCCTCATGGCATGGGAGTGGAACGAAGTGAACTGGTTCGACTTGGCTGACTATGTAGACCTCTCAACATGGAGGCCTGCTACGACTTCGAGCAGACAACGCAAGCCTCCGACGGTGAGAGTCTCCTTGGAGATTCATCCTAGAACCTCGGAGACTCCATGACAAGAATGGCTGATGAGGGATCCAAATCCCCCACAGCAATATGCCCAATGGAGGACTCACTTCCCCCAAGTGGCAAGGGTCAATATGACCATGATGAGGACTTGTAACACAACAATGGGCCTGCCCCCAAGTGTTTGTGCCCCACAATGATAGTCTGAGCAGTTTCAGCAAGCCCTTAAATATGTCATTCTAGGAATTCATCACCAACTGGTGGTCGTAATTCTCTAGTCGAATCTATAAAGAGAATGGATGAGCTCTCTGCGAGTTCACCCATACTTTCGTAGGGTGCAGATATGGTAAGAGATAGTTATAAACCAGAATTTCCCTACCTGACAGGGTTTACTCCATGCCACAATGGAGTCATGTTGGACGATTCTTCAGATGAGGGGTCCTCTACCGGAAGTGGCAATTCTAGACATAAGGTCTTTGCCCTGCCTGCAGATCCTAATCACCACTGAGGATGCTCCCCAGTGATCACTCATTCCCGCCTCTTGTGAGGATGGCAACGAGACTGTAGGACCGTATGGTGCTATCAGAGATGGGGGATGAATGATCACCACCACTTCTTTCGTTGTGCTCGATTCCTTCGTGGTCAACAACGACTGCTCGAATGATTACTCATCACACAGAAGTGCTTGTCGTTCGACCGAATGTGTTCAGCATTTGATCGCACACTCGATCACTTCGCTACAACCACCTCTGTATGTGGCCGAACTCGCTTATGCCATGCGGAAATCGATAGCTTGAATGCGTCTGCTCGAATGAGTACCGGTCGAAGACAACAGCGTGCCACCGATGATGCAAGAAGAGCGAAGCTTAGAAAAACATGCTGCCAATCAACTTCTTGTGGAACAAATCTGATCTATTATTTCTACATCAAGTTTTTGGCTACAAAGTGCCCTCACAGCACCCCTAAAAACTTCCTTAACGAAAGCCTTAAAGACCAGTTACATTAGCCTAAGCCTCTTCCTACTTTTATAGGCCAACCTCCTTTATCGTATTTGATTCAAACACGAACACAACACCTAATCTCTTCATCAAATCAAGAGACTCAAAACCCTTTTTCTAACATGGGTTTTATTCAAACTCTACCTCTTTCAACCCACGGACTCTATCCGTAACAATCCAAACTCAACACGCGACGAAGCCTCTAGGATATCCCCTCCTGTAGCTCCATCTCGCTTTCACCATCCTTGATCTCCACGTGCTCCAACGTTAGCATGATAACCTCGCGTGACATCCTCAACCATCTAGACCTCAGATCTCCCTATCCTAGTCTCGACCATCCTCCTCACCGACTGTAATTATCTCCATGCTCTCCTACACATGCAAAGGCCAAAGAAATATTTTTCCTCGAACAAGCTCTTCCCAGCTTGACCGTCATCATCACAACAACTTTCAACACCCTTGTCTTTCCAGAGAAGAACAAAACCATCCACGACTGTCAACCTGGTCGTACATGACCAATCACCTCAACGCTACCCAGAAAACAATCTCAGACCACCGAGTACGACCGCCAAAAACTATCACTATCCGAAACTCATTCTTTCGACCACTCAGCATGACCACTGAGCACAACAGGTACTCGTAACCGACAACCTATCACAAACCTTATGACTATCACTCACCGACCATCGAGTACCTAGTTGCTCCGACTACCCAGTACTGACATCGTTCCATGAAGCACCAGCCAAACACCCCACTAGCCCAACACGAGTACTCAAAGTACTCAGAGATCATAAAGAGTGAAGCACTCATTTCAACAATAAAGTCTACGAGTACTGACCGAGAAGCCTACAACGATCGATCACAATGCCTTCGACTACCGAAGACAAAGACAACAGACTGCATGGTCTACAACTATCAACAAGACTGCAAAATATATGACTATACGAGCAATCGGCAAAACCTATGACCATTGACTGAAAAGTCACTGACTATCGACCAATAAAACTTACGACTGTCGAGTGCGACCAGTAAAGTCCACGACTATCAAAAGCACTGAAGCTACAACCATGTAAAAGTACTGTAGCTATGATTACTTTCAGTGGTCAATCTATCGTGGTTGTAGTCGAGCTGTCGTGGTCAAAGCCGTGTTGCCGTGGTTGAAGACTTGAAGTCATGTTGCCGTGGTCAAAGTTGTGTTTCTATGGTCGAAGTCGTGCATGGTCAAAGTTGACATAGTCGTACAACAGTGGTCGTAAAGCTATGCATGGTCGTAAATGACTCCGTGGTCGTAAATGGCTCATGGACGAAGTTTGCCGTGGTCGTAAACTGGGCATAGTTGAAGCCGGCCGTGCTTGAAAACTAGACGTGGTTGAAGCTAGCCGTAGTCGTAAACTGGACGGGGTTGAACTACTCAAACTCGAACTCAAAGTCGAGTAAAACGACTCGGAAGAAACTAGTCGAAACACTTGAACCCCAAAATCTTCAACTGCGATCAATCGACAATTTTACAAATGCAAATTCCAAAGCAATTCAAATGCCAATTATTCATCATCATTTTTAATCATGACCATCCACATGGTCTAACAATCTCTCCCTTGATGAATACATTAATAATCTCTCTAAAACAACGAGTATCTGAGACAACCGACCACACATACAACCAAACGAGAACCAACCCAGAGAACAACTTCCAGAGAAAATCTCCCCCTTCCTTCTACTTTTCTCCCCTATTGGCAATGAATTCATCAAGGGCTCAAAAGTGAGAATAATTCTAAAAGGAGCTGAGCGAATAAAGATCAAGAAGCTTTGTAGACTATACAGGTCACTTTGCATTGATTAAAATTTTTGACCAAGCCAACTGTATGAGCAGAGCTACCTAGATCATATAAAATCATATAATATAGCAAGATCAAAACTAATCTTTTAGCACAATTAAGCAATTTAGATCAACGACAGGTATCTCATCAATGACTCAACCAATTATAAAGAGCACAATGAGATATCACAATGAAAAGTCAAAGCCTAAAAATGAAGCAAACATTAAACCTAGCGGTTTTGCTATAGCATAGTCGACTAAAAATTTTTTATCTCTCAGTTATCTGAAGTTGCAGTCTCAGTCATTTAAACTTGCAGTGTACTAATTCACCCCTTCCTGAAGTTGCACCCTCAGTGACCTAAAATTGTAGTGTAAAAAAGTGACTAAAGATGAAGAGAAAAACAATCGTCTGTGCAATAGTCACTCCCTAAACCTAGATGGGCTAGCAGTCTCATATAACAACCTATCACTCTACACATGATTTTTAGGCATGTGGCATGCTTGTAGCATACTTCTTTTTCGTGATACATGCTTAAAGCAAACTTCTTTTAAATGGTGGCATGCTTGAAGCATACTTCTTTTCATTTGTGCACTCTTGTGCCTTTTTTCATTTGACCATGGCATGCTTGAAGCATACATCTTTTCAATCTTCTCCTTTTCAATTCTCATTTAACACCATTTGTATGATATCACTTGGAAAATCTCAATGTTTTATAACATGCCAACCTGAATGAACATAAAACATTGCAATATGAACCATGCGAGCCTCATAGCCAAGATTTAAAATAGTATTCACATTTAAGCTAATCCTTTTAGATGAGCATCACAAAATACTATCAATAATCGGTCTAGTCAAAGTCTTTTTCCATGTCATGCTTTAGTTCAAATGTAGCAATTTTAATTATAACTAGCTATGACCAAAGCTACACAGCATATGAGTGAATATGATATAGAGAGCTCCACTACTCATTTGATTTCAATGGCTTGATCTCAATGAATTATACGACAGGTATAATAAACAAAGCTCCTGACACCTCTTTAAATAATAAGCTCTCCCTCATAAATAATCCCATCTCCCTCAGCAAAAGGGCCAAAGAGAAGAAATAAGCACTTGAGAGAAAAGATCAATCTGAGAAAGAACTCAAAGACCACTTGGAGTGTAGCATTACCTTTTCCACATGGTCTAACCAAAAGGTGAAATCTCTCAGGAGCCATCAAAGAAGATGAAGAACCATCAACTGTCCAACCAAGCAAAAGGCTAGAACCCAATCAAGTGCTTCTCCATCTCGCATTATCTAGTCTTACACCACAGATAACATTGGCTTCACAGTAATGGTTAGTTATATAAGCTTTAGAAATCTAGTACTGTGAAACACGACGAACAGGAGCAATAGTAGACACTGATAAAGATTTAAGTAAAGCATAAGCATCTGACAAATTTTGACCAGACGATCGATGAGAAACAGGTTTGACCATGGGGCGGTCTGACCTCCTCAGCTGAGCTAATCTAACCGTCGATCGGTCTAATTGGGCAGAGAGCACTGGTCTGACCATCGACCAATCTGGTCAAGTAGAAAGGGCTGGTTGAAATGCTGGTTCGACAAGGGGACATCCGACCACGGGAAGTCTGATCATGGAGCGTCCAACCATGGAGCATCTATCCACTTGGTGGTCTGACTACTTCACGACCGTGTGTGAATCCCGAGGCTGATCTGACCACATTGAAAGAGCTGGTCGAAAACAACCTGCTTGACTACGTTGCATGGGTCTGGCCACTGACTGGTCTGAGTGAGCAGAGAACTGATTAGAGGGAGTAGAGCCATGGTTTGGAGATTGCATGGATTCCACTCGAGAACGCTTTCTTAACCTGTCTTTCTTCTCCTTCTTGTTTTCTCAAAAGCAAAATTGAACCAGATGACCATCTCTACCATAGTGAGAACACTTGAACTTGACTTGCTGAGAAGTCATATCTATTTGTTTTATAGCACTCTCTTTGGTAGACAAATCCTTTGCAATACCAGCAGATTTAAAAATAATCTGTTTTGGTTCATATTCTACTATAGGTTTTCCATTTTTAAAAGCTTAACAACCTTAGGAAGATTATTCTTGGTATACTCAACAAAATTAAATCCTAGACCATATTTCTTCACGCTTGTTTTCGATTGATCTAGAATCATATTCGAATTGTTTTTGCCGAAAGAAAATCTCTCTAAGGTGTCTTTAAGATTCTCATTCTCTTCAGCCAATGTGGGATAGGTTGTGCATTTAACGTATTCATCACTAAGACTCTTAGAAGCATTAGACTGAGCCAAATTTTCCTTTTCAGCAAACTCCTTGAGTTGTCTAGTCAAATCTTCTATTCTTTGTTAAGCTTGGGACAGTTAGAGCAAGAGAGAGTCTCATGATAAATCATCTGTTGAATAGACTCCTAAGAAGAGTTAAGCATAGCTTGAAGCAAATCACATTTAGAGCATGCTTTAGATGAGTTAGACTTAAGTTTTTCAATTTCATCATGTGCCTATTTTATCTTTTCCTCACAAGAACTGTGTGCCAATTTTAACTATCAAATTTAGCAGTTACATCACTAAATTGGCCCAAGGTTGATGCATTAATTTTTCTTACAGACACCAACTCATAATGTAAAACTTGATAGGACTCACAAGATTCATCATTAGGAATTGAAGCTCTATATCTATCGATTTCAGAATTTAAATTCTCAGCAACAAGATCATGGTTTTTGATTTTCTTTTTATATTTCTTAAGCTCCTCTTTCAATCTAAGCACAGCATGAGATAAATCTGTGTAAGAAGGTTTTACCTCATCTGGATTACTGTAGAGATCATCATCATCGAGATCCTCACTTTTTGCCAAAAAACACATTTCTATGAAATTTGCCTCCTTGACCTTCTTGCCACTGTCCTCATTACTTGAAGATTCATCATTGCTCAATTTGATTTTCTCAAGTGCTGAAATTATTTTGTTGGTTGCCCTGCGATAATTGCATTTCTTGTTTAGGTCAATCTTGACTTGAGATTGACAAGTTGATGATTTGTCATCCTTGACCTCCTTCCTCAGTTTGGGGCAATTTATCTTGATGTGATTTTGCTCACCACATTCATAGCATCTGATTGGACCAACTCTCCATCTTGATCTGATATTATTAATTGCCTTGGTCACCTCGCTTGGAGAGAAGTACAAGCTGCTCTTCAGGGATCTCCTCTAGTTGTTCATCTAAAACAGAGCATAATGCATGCAAGGAACCAACAGAGGAACTAGAGGAGTTGTCAGCTTGGTTAGTCACTAAACCTAGAGGATTTGACTTGTTTATCCTGGCCAAAACATCAATCTCATGTGTTTTCATCTTTGAATAAAGATCATTCAGAGTGTGTGTTTCCATGCTAACAGAGTGATTGATGGCGGTGACTAACACATTCCAAATAGACATTTCCAAAGAATTTAGAATTTGACGAGCATTGTTAGAATCAGAATATGTGACACCAACAAATTGCAAATCACTAATAATCTTATTAAAGCGATCGAACAAAGAATCTACAGATTCTCCAGGTTTCATCTTGAATTTAGAGCACTCCTTGAATTGATTATGATGCACACCCTTAATAGACTTTGATCCTTCATGGTAATTAGTTAGAGCAGTCCAAATTTTATTTACAGATTTAAGATGAGCAATTCTAACAAAATCATTTCTACTTAAACCTTGCAAGAAAATATTTCTAGCCTTAGCGTTTGCCTCTACATCAACAGTGTTTTCGATGGTAATGATGGAAGGTACTTCAAACAAAGATTCAAATTTTTGCCAAATCAGATTACCTTGAGCTTGTAGAAAGACTTCCATGCGAATTTGTCAGTAGAAATAATCTGTACCATCAAAGAATGGTGGCTTACCAGAGAACCGTTCCCGATCTGACGCCACGTAACCTATTTTGATACCACTTGTAGGGGGGTGAATGATGTCGGGACCCGGAGCAACAACTCCAGAACCCACTGTGTAAATAGCACTATCCCAGGAAAAGCTAGTGCACACAGGTTGAACAGTGATACATATCATGCATGATAACCTGTAGGATCGTTGATAGCAATCAGAGGGGGGTGAATAATTGCAGCGCACAGCGGAAACTTTTTTTTATTTTATACCTTTTAATGTGCAAAAACCAGAAATAACAAAAATCCAAAAAAATATTTTTCTGATTTTTACTGTAGCAAGTACTGTAGCAGCGAAAACTTCCGATCGATCGCTAAACGTGCACGTTTTTTTCTTAATCTTCTAATCAATTTTTTAATTAAAACTAATTCATCTATGCAAGCAACAAAAATACCTAGACATAGATCAATGCATGGAGAATTTATAGAAATCAGAAAACCAGGAAAAAGGATAATAGATGCGAATTAAAAAACTCACAAACTTTATTCAAAAATTGCTTGTACTGTTCACGTCGAGATCCATCAGCAATTCTGAACTCAATGCATGCTTCGTCTTTTTTCCTTTTCCCAATCAAACGCCGCCGCTCTGTTTTTCTCGTCTTCGCATCGCGCTGTCTCCAAAACAACGCCTTCTCTTTTTTCAAATACCGATCCAACCGGCGGCTGCATATATATATATATATATATATATATATATATATATATATATATATATATATATATATATATATATATATATATATATATATATATATATATATATATATATATATATGCAGCCCCCTAAAATACCTCTTCAAACTCTAAAACCTAATTCAACTCCAATTAGGCCTTAAAATCCTAATCCAACTCCAACTAGGCCTGGGCCTTTTTACCCCAACTAGACTTTTGGCCCACTAATTTTCAAGGAACCCGAAACCCTTCCTAACATGGGTTTTTCACACTCACGACTTTTCTAACGTGTCACGGTCGAAGCCTCCAGGACCGCACCTCCCGTAGCTTCTCCACGTATCATCCACCTTTGATATCCATGCGTCCCAAGCATGAGCCCGATCATCTCGTGACCTCCTTGACCGTCTGAACCTCGGATCTCCCCATCCTAGTTCTGGTCCACCTCGTCACCGACCATAATCGCCTCCATGCTCAACCTGCACATGCAAAGACCAAAGAACATTCTTCCGACACAAGTTCGTCTCAACTTGACCAACATCAGTCTGCACACACGCAACACAACTCGCATAACACCGCTAAATAAAATCACCAATTATTCATCATAACAAATTAACCATTGTCAATTATTCATCACCAAAATATCCTAAACCTAGCCACATGGTCTAACAATCTCCCTCTTGATGAATACATTAACAACACCACAAGATTGTATGATGAATTAGCTTCAAATAGATATAAGTGAAGAACCGAAGTCGAAAAAGCATTTTAAGCCACAAGCCAAATCTCTCCAAAAACTCTCCCCCTTAACACAAGAGATGCAATTTCTCATAAAGCACACCATATCTCTCCCCCTTTGGCAATGTAATCATCAAGAAAATTTAAAGAATGAATAATTCTAAGAAAGAGCAATGATAATAAAAATATAGAACCTTTGTAGATTATCCAAGTCACGTTGCATTGGTTTAATATCACAACCAAGTCATATTTTTTAGTAGAGCTATCTAGATCATATAAAGCCATATATCATATAGCAATGTAAAAACAAATTTTCAATATGATTAAGCAATTTATATCAATGACAGGCATCTCAACAATGACCAAACCAATTATAAAGAACACAATGAGATATCACAACGAAAAGTCAAAGCCTAAAAGTGAAGCAAATTTTAACTCTAGACGGACTAGCAGTCTCATGTAACAACTTATTGCTCCATACTCAATTCTTAGGCATGTGGCATGCTTGTAGCATACTTCTTTTTCATAATGACATATTTTTTTTGTGATGGTGGCATGCTTGAAGCATACTTCTTTTCATTTTGCGCACTTTTGTGCCTTTTTTCACCATGGCATGCTTGAAGCATACATCTTTTCAATTCTCTCTTTCTTATATACCCTTTTTTTAACAATAACATGCCAAATTGAGTGAACATAAAAATTATAACATGAAACATACGAGCCTCATAGCCAAGAGTTAAAATAAGACTCACAATCGAGCTCATCCTTTTTGATGAATACCGCAAAGTAATAAATATAATCAATCTAGTCAAAATATTCCGCCATGTCATGCTTTTATTTCAAATGTAGTAATTTAATTATAAACAGTCATGATCAAAGCCACAAAACATATGAATAGATATGATAAAGAGAGCTCTACTACTCAATTGATTTCAATGACTTGGATTTGATGAGTTATTTGACAAGGATAATAAACAAAGCTTCTGAAATTTTTAAACAACAAGCTCCCCCTCAGAATAATCCCATAAGATATAATACTCCCAACTCACATCGCAATTGAGGAAAAACGAGAAGTATCAAACGATTTCATGTGCAAATTAGCAACTTGAGAATTTAACAAGATATAAGACAACATCACCTTTTTCACATGGTCATTCAAAAAGTGAAATCTCTTGCAAACCATCAAAGAAGTGAAGAACCATCAAGTGTTCCAATCAAGTGAAAAACCGGAACCCAATTTAGCTCATGTTCTCCATCCTTGTCAGCTGTTCTTACATGACAGGAAACATCGGTCTCACAGTATTGGGGTTAGTAAAGTAAGATTTAGGAATCCAGTACTGTGACACACGACAAACAGGAGCAACAAAGATAGAACCAAAATCACGTGCATGTGGATGATTAGAATGCCGAAAAGAACGTGAATTATTTGAATTAAATCTCAATCTAGCATGTGAAGCAGATTTAAAGCCATCATGAAAGTTCTCAAAAAACGGAATCATCAGGCAAATAAAGGAGCAGCCCATCCTACCTGCCCACAGGTGAATGACTGTAAGACTGGCCTATTCGTTGCAATCCTCAACAAAGTCGACGTCGTCGTCCTCTAGCAACAGAGTTTAAGCAAGGTGAGCACATAAAGTACTCAACAAGTTACACCAGGAGGTTTAACAGAGTTAATGCATGCATATGGATTGACAAAGGAAGGCATAGTAACGTTATTTGCATAAACAGCATCATTGGAATAAATACAGTAAAGTAAGTGCAAAAGCTGAATTTGATACAATATGTAAAACATTACTTTAATTAAAATAATAACGTTAGTGCAGGCAACAACCTAACACTAACCTATCCACGGGTATCCCACCCGGACCATCTTTCCAAAAGATTCACAAATTCCCACAAACCAGATTTTAATAAAACCAAAGTCTAATCCGTGAAAAACCATACTAAGCATGTCCTTGACTGTGGACACGGATATCTAGGATAGTTTGTTACTCTGCAGAGGTGTACAACTTTACCCACAAGACAAGTTCTCTCGTTTTGCCACGCGATTTACACACTGCCTTAGGTGTGCGGCTGAGAGTTCATGACAAGGCTGTTCCAATGTTCCATTGCCAAATTAGTTACGCCGCCACTAAGGTTTCACCACAACATGAATCCACATGTTGGAGCCCCCTGTTGTGCCATGTGAGACTTCCCATGGCCTACGCCACGCTCACATTCAGCCTATAGCGAAAACTAAAATGGAACTTCACAAATTACTTAGCCGGGTCTATCCCATACCAGACTTGTGGTAGTACTGTGTGACTTTGTATTAGTAGTTCACAGACTGGTCCTTAATTTGACTTAGGCCTACCCACATATCCCTTGTGCCTGGCAGTCAACATCGAGTCAATAATCTATGACGCATGCCAGCAAGCACCCACCACCATACCAATGCCTAAGTCTAGAACAGATTTTATAATTTGTTTGAAAACATCTCATAATCATTCTTGACTCACCAAAGTCAGGAATGATTATGAGATGTTTTCATCCAAGCCCGCCACGTGTCGCTCTCAGATTGAATCACTCTCTCTCCACGATTTAATCCTAGCCATACAAAGTCACTTACCCCTTCATAACCATCCAAAAGCCATGAATCATCCACTTGCCACATGTCGCAAATCCGACGGCCCGTTCCCCTTCACTTCCTCTCTCTCAATGACGCATGGACCCCACATGTCATAGGTTTCTTCAACCTCTCCTTCTTCCTCCTCTCACCCTCTCTCTCCTCCACCATTAAAACCGAAATCGAGCTTTGAAATCCCGCAGTTTCTTCCTCTTAACTCCCGATTAAAGCGTGGAAACAGAAGCCCTAATTATCCCCATCAATCTCCCGGCCGTTTCCCGTCCTTTAACCCTCTCAAAACCGAAATCCCTTCACCTCCTCTCTCTTTCTATAAAATGGCCTTCCCCCACCATTCTCTCCCATTTCCCCCTCCTATTCGGCCGGCTCTCCCCTCTCATCTCTCCCACCGCCGTGCGTCGCCGACCGGCCGCCGCCCGGCCGCATCACGCCGCCGCCCCGCAGTCCTCCGCCGCCGCCTCCTCCTCGCGCCGCCGCCGGCCACCCGATGCCCCGACGCCACCGCCGGTAAGCAGCCGCCACCCCACCACCGGCCGCCGGTGAGCTCGCCTCCCGCGCGCGCCCCGTGTGCCTTCCTTTGATTCCATCTCTAGTATTTATTCCCACTTTGTTTATTTGGCATTGTTGATGCTTCCTAGTCATGAAATATCAAGTGCACACTTGGCTAGGGGAGTCAAGTTAGTGCATGCATGCATGAGGTTGTGAGTTCAAGTCTTGGGCAAAGCAAATTTCGGTTTGGCTTTAGCCAATTTTTGGTTCACCTCTAGTCAATGACAAGCGGGACCCACTTATCATAAAATAATAAAATAAAAATCTGCACCCAATTACAACCGGGCCCCACACGTCATACACTCAAATATACCCCAAAAATCAGCCAAAAATAAGATTCCAGAGAATATTCCCACGGTTTTGCATTTTCTGAAATTTCCAAATCATTCAAACTTCCAATTGCTCGTTCTCCGTCGTCCGAACTCCGAATCCAGTGATTAAAATTTCTAAATTTTTCTAAAATCCTGAACTATCAATTTCTGGACTCTTTTTGAATTTTTGAATTTTATTTGAATTTTGTTTGAATTTTCTTTTGGTTCTTCGCGTGTAGATTACGACGAATCCGGAGAGTATTTCTTCGACGAATCGTAGCAAGACTTCGAGCAAGGAAAGTTACACCTTTGATCATATTGCTCCGAGTAATTTAAATTATTTATGTTGTTTTTAAAATATTTATGCATGCGTACTTTTATTCAAACCTAGTTTAAATCCGATTTAAATTTTAGTTACACCCCAATTTCCTTTGTGTATGTCCAATCTCAATATTGAACGAACATACCTTGTCACCATAGATGAAAACCTAGTTAGTACATTAGTATTAACTAGAACATTTTATGGAATTGCTTAGCCATGCTTAGAAAAATTCGGGTGGGAAGAATTGTTTCACATAAAATGATAAAGTTTTCGAATGCATTCCTGACTTTGGTGAGTCAAGAATGATTATGAGATGTTTTCAAACAAATTATAAAATCTGTTCTAGACTTAGGAATTGGTATGGTGGTGGGTGCTTGCTGGCATGCGTCGTAGATTGTTGACTCGATGTTGACTGCCAGGCACAAGGGGTATGCGGGTAGGCCTAAGTCAAATTAAGGACCGGTCTGTGAACTACTAATACAAAGTCACACCGTACTACCACAAGTCTGGTATTGGACAGACCTGGCTAAGTAATTTGTGAAGTTCCATTTTAGTTTTCGCTATAGGCAGAATGTGAGCGTGGCGTAGGCCATGGGAAGTCTCACATGGCACAAGAGGGGGCTCCAACATGTGGATTCATGTTGTGGTGAAACCTTAGTGGCGGCGTAACTAATTTGGTAATGGAACATTGGAACAGCCTTGTCATGAACTCTCAACCGCACACCTAAGGCAGTGTGTAAATCGCGTGGCAAAACGAGAGAACATGTCTTGTGGGTAAAGTTCTACACCTCTGCAGAGTAACAAACTATCCTGGATAGCCGTGTCCACGGTCAAGGACATGCTTAGTATGGTTTTTTACGGATTAGACTTTGGTTTGATTAAAATCTGGTTTGTGGGAATTTGTGAATCTTTTGGAATGATGGTCCGGGTGGGATACCCGTGGATAGGTTAGTGTTAGGTTGTTACCTGCACTAACGTTATTATTTTAATTAAAATAATGTTTTACATATTGTATCAAATTCAGCTTTTGCACGTACTTTACTGTATTTATTCCAATGATGTTGTTTATGCAAATAACCTTACTATGCCTTCCTTTGTCAATCCATATGCATGCATTAACTCTGTTAAACCTCCTGGTGTAACTTGTGGAGTACTTTATGTGCTCACCTTGCTTAAACTCTGTTGCCAGAGGACGACGACGTTGACTGTGTTGAGGATTGCGATGAATAGGCCATGTCTTACAGTCATTCGCCTGTGGGCAGGCAGGATGGGCTGCTCCTTTATTCATCTTCCGCTATTTACTTTTATGTTCGGCAATGAAGCCACCTTATTGTAAACTTGGCCATAAGGTCCGTACTTTTGCGTTATAATAAAGTTTGATTATCATGCATGATATGTATCACTGTTCAACCTGTGTGCACTAGCTTTTCCTGGGATAGTGCGATTTACACAGTGGGTTCTGGAGTTGTTGCTCCGGGTGCCGACAAATGATCACCTCTAATTCTTTCACTGCGCTCAATTCCTTTGCGGTCAACAACAACCACTCGAACGATTACTCGTCACACGGAAGTGCTAGTCGTTCAACCGGATGTGCTTGTCGTTTGATTGCATGCTCGATCGCTTCGCTACGACCACCTCTATACATGGTCGAACTCGCTCGCGCCGCGTGACAATTGACAGCTCAAATGCTTCCACTTGAACGAGTACCGGCCAAAGACAACAGCGTGCTCGTAACGCACTCAAACGAGGTAGCTGGCCATTGACGACTCAAGAAGAACGAAGCTCAGAAAAACATGCTGCCAATCAACTTCTTGTGGAATAGATCTGATCTATTATTTCCGCAACAAGTTTTTGGCTACAAAGTACCCTCACGGCACCACTAAAAACTTCCTCAATGAAAGCCCTAAAGACCTGTTACATTAGCCTAAGCCTCTCCCTGCTTTTGTAGGCCAACGTCCCTTATCGTATTCGATTTAAACATGAACACAACACCTAATCTCTTCCTCAAATCAAGAGACTCGAAACCCTTTTTCTAACATGGGTTTTATTCAAACTCTACCTCTTCCAGCCCACGGACTCTATCCGTAACAATCCAAACTCAACACACAACGAAGCCTCCAGGATATCCCGTTCTATAGCTCCACCTCGCTTTCACCACCCTTGATCTCCACGTGCTCCAGCGTTAGCCTGACCATCTCGTATGACATCCTCAACCATTTGGACCTTAGATCTCCCTATCCTAGTCTCGGTCATCCTCATCACTAACCGTAATCGTCTCCACACTCTCCTGCACATAGAAAGACCAAAGAAACATTTTTCCTGGCACAAGCTCTTCCCAGCTTGACCGTCATCAGCACAACAACTTTCAACACCCTTGTCCTTCCAGAGACAAGAACAAAACCATCCACAATCATCAACCTGGTCGTACACGACCAATCACCTCAACGCTACCTAGAAAACAATCTCAGACTACCAAATACGACCACCAAAAACTATCGCTATCCGAAACTCATTCTTTCGACCACTCAGCATGACCACCGAGCACAATAATTACATGTAACTGACAACTGATCACAAACCTTACGACTATCGCTCACTGACCATCGAGTACCTAGTCACTCTGACTATTAAGTACCAACATTGTTCCATCAAGCACTAGCCAAACACCCTGTAGGCCTAACATGGGTACTCAAAGTACTCGAAGATCATAAAGAGTGAAGCACTTGTTTTGACAACAAAGTCTACGAGTACCGACCAAGAAGCCTATGGTGACCGATCGTAAAGCCTTCAACTATCAAAGACAACGACAATAGACTGCATGATCTATGACTATCGACAAGACTGCAAAATATATGAGTATAAGAGTAGTCAGCAAAACCTACGACCATCAACTGCAAAGTCACCGACTATCAACTAGTAAAACTGACATACGTCATTTTTACATATATTTACCCGTCATTTTACCCCATTATTTTACGCATTTTGGGACCATTTTTCATTATTTACACGCTTTTCTATAATTAATTGCTCAATTTGGATCATTTTATATTTTTCACAATTTTCCACAGGCCAGTGCGAGCAAGATGCATAAACAACAAATTTGGCATTCTGGGACTACTCCGTATAGATGTACGCGTTGACACGAATACGTAGAATCAAATTGTGATTAAATCGAAGTTTCTAAGGGCCAGAACAAAAGAATTCAAATGAGGGAAGGATCTCATTGTAAATGCCAGAAACTAGGAGGACTAAATTGCAAATTACTGAAATCCCCAGTCTCCCTAAAAAACCCTAGCCGCCAGCAATTCCAAATTGAGCCTGGTTCATTTGTCTCCCCTTGCCCCTCTTCACTACCACCGACGCCAGCGAGGGCTGGGCATGACCTCGCCAGAGGCCACCGCATCATGGGTGCTGCTCCCCTCTGTGCACTTCCTCCCATCACCAGATCCAGGCTGGCTTGCTAGTGGCTATTCCACCACCGACTCCTCCTCCTCCTGCTACCTCTTCACCGACACTGGCTTGTTCTTCTCTCCTTGCCCCTTTTGCTTCTCCTCTCTTCTCCCACAATCCTTCTCCATCTCCGGCTGCCAGTCCTTCATCCCTTCGCCACTACTCCATAGCGCCGCCGCTTCTACACCGGCGCGCCAACACAACCTCTCCTCTCCTTCCCACCGAGCGCCTACATCAGCTCCTCCGCAGCCCCATCAACATCGGTGAGGTTCCTTCCTCTGCATCCAAGGCGTCCTCAGCCATCTCCTCCCCTTCAAGTTGGCAACCGACCCAACTCCTCTGCGCCACTCACCTCAACTTCCTCTTTCTTCTACGATTAATCTCCAAATCCTCTCTCTTTCCTTTATTTTCATGTTTAGTTTTCTTGATTACTATTACTACATGAACTGTGAATGTTGAACTGTGATTTGAGATGCATTGTTGAGCACTGTAATGGTTCTGTTAATTTTGCACTGTGATGTATGTGATCAGTGGTTGTGTTATTGTGCTCTACTAAATTGTTCTAGGATTGCTCTATGTTCTAGTAGTTTAACTCAAGATTTTGTGCTTGTAATTTGTTATGTGTGATGGTGTTATGACCTTTGTTACAGGCAGTGATTAGATGTTAGCTAGTTGTTAGTAGTTTGTGCCACTTGTAATATATGTTTACCTATGTTATATGTTATCTGTTTAGATGTCTACTGCGCATGTGAGTTGTGATTTGTGTTAGATTATCTTTGTTGGCATTAGGTTAGTAGTATGAGTTATGCCATTGTTAGTAGTAGTTCTCTGTTCGTTGTTTGTTTGTGTTGCGCGATTTAGTGAGACGGCGACCATTTTCTCTCCTCATGCTGTCTCGACTCCCTCTTTGCTTCTAGTCCTCCCTTGTGCTTCTTGACCTCCCCCTTTTCTTCTTTTCGTGGTTGGTCGTTAGCGAGGTCATGCAGTCATTCGTAGTTCTGGGCTTGTGTTGTCTTGCCAGTGTTGTCTAGTTAGCCATCGACCATTTTCTCCCACGTTCTCTCTTGACTCCCTCCATGCTTCTAAACTCCCCCAGTGATTCTTGACTTCCTCATTCTGTCTTGCGGTCGGTAGTTAGTTTGATCGTCAATCGGTAGTTGTGCGTCATTCGTGTAGTCAATCGTCGTGTAGTTTGTTCAGTCGTGCGACGTCCATTCGTGCGGTTGTTTCGTGTTCAATAGTTAGTTTATTCGATTGATTCAGTAGTTGTTTTAGGTTTAGTTTTCTCCCCCTGTTTCGATTGACATAGATTTAGCTGAGCACCGGTAGCCTCAGTCTAGCCCCTGTGGAGAACATGACACTCGTCGCTATTTCAGTGGCAACCCGTGCACTTGCGGGTGTGCAATTTTTGCACGATCAAAAACTTACGGCTATCGAGCACAACTAATAAAGTCCATGACTATCAAAAGCACTGAAGCTACGACCATGTAAAAGTACTATAGCTATAATTACCTTCAGTGGTTGATCTATCGTGGTCGTAGTCGAGTTGCCATGGTCGAAGTCGTGTTGCTGTGGTTGAAGTCATGTTGCCTTGGTCGAAGTTGTGTTACTGAAGACATGTTGTTGTGGTCGAAGTCGTGCATGGTCGAAGCCGGCGTAGTCGTACAGCTGTGGTCATAAAGCCATGCGTGGTCATAAACGACTCTGTGGTCATAAACGACTCATGGACGAAGTTTGCTGTAGTCGTAAACTGGACGAGGTTGAAGCCTACCGTGGTCATAAACTAGACGGGGTTGAACTACTCGAACTTGAATTCGATTAAAACGACTCAAAAGAAACTAGTTGAAACACTTGAACCCCAAAATCTTCGACTGTGATCACCTGACAATTTTACAAATGCAAATTCCAAAGCAATTCAAATGTCAATTATTCACCATCCTTTTTAATCATGACCATCCACATGGTCTAACAGAGACCCCCAGTGATGAGCCCGATTGGTTCTCTGATGAGAGTGGGAGAAATTCTAGAAATAATCGCTTTTCTCTAAGGCAGCCCCAGCTGACATCAGCAATTGAGGATCCCGAGACTGCTTGAAGGAGGCAACTAGCTGCCTAGAGGTCTTTGCTTGGGCATATCCAGTATTAATCTGAAGAGGCTCGAGAGCTTCAACGGATCATCAACTAGATCGAGAATCGATTTAAGAGCTCACTCGAACGCCGGGCTATGACCATTTCGTTGAAGAGAATGTGCAAAGACTCCACAATGTGATGAGTAGACTCGAGCAGCCTCGCCGACGTAACTCTGAGAATCAACAAGGTACGACTACACCTAGTTGATCATGAAACTCACCTCCTAGGGTTCAGCATGATGATAGGGTGTGTCGGTCCCCCGATCGCAATGCTAGCTGGAGGAGAGTCACTTGAATGACTCTGGATCGATAAGTTGATGCTCAGTCACCACTTCAAGCAAGGAACCTACAGCAGTAGATTGACTACGTGGAGTAGTACCCTCATGTGGACGAGGCCTACTATAGGTCTGGTCCGCCAACTGTCGAGCATCGCTGAGTACAGTCACTTGGTGACATCAACTACCCTTTTCCCGTAGATGAGATGACAAGAACCCGATACTGGGTGTCGGGCATTTGTGCGTGAACTCTGAGCAGTGCGCTGGCCACCGTGGTTCCGACCAGTGAACATAGAGAACTTCAATGGGTCTTAGAATCCCATTGAGTTCCTCCATATTTGCACGATTGTGGTTTGGGCGGCAGGAGGAGGTGAGCACGTCATGGTAAACTATCTTCCGATGGTTCTCGAAGGATCTGCTCGGTCATGGTTGCTCAATCAGTCATTCGAGTCGATCTACTCATGGCAACACCTCTGCGACCTTCTGATGGCCTGCATCGAATGTGGCAAGGCAGCGATGAGACCCTATGGGAGTTCATCTGACACTTTAGTCAGGTTCTTAATTCAATTCCAGAGGTCTCTGATGCATCTGTCATTAGGGCATTCAAGCAGGATGTACACAACAGGAGGTTCACAGAGGATATCGCCTTGAATCCTCCGACCACCGTCGCCAATCTCTTTGACATGGTTGACCACTACGCAACCGCTGCTGAAGTGGTTGAATGGACTAGGACCACTCATCAAATCGGTAAGAGGATGGAGAAGGTCAAGAAGTCCAAGGACAAGGCCAAAGGCCAGAAGCCTCACGCCAAAAGTTCAAAGGAAGTCTTGGCTGTGGACGATAAGGAGCCATGTAACCCCAAGCAATACTCTGACCATCACAATTGCCAAGTTTTTCAGTGGAAACATGAGGGTTATTACTCTAGCAAGGGACCACTTCCTACAATCGAGGAGGTGGGACAGTCAAGTGGTCGAAAGCACTCGGATGAGGATGAGGACATGCTTTTCTAGGACCCAAAGCACACTATCAAGCACATCTACGGGGGTTCATCCATGTACGAGTCCAAGTAGCACTATAAAGCCATCGAGTGAGAGGTAAACTCTATCGATCCTCCCGTTGTCAATAATCTACCCAAGTGGTTGGAAGTCACCATCTCTTTTGAGAAGAGTGACTATTCGATCCCTTCAACTCGACTCGGTCGGTTTTCGATCATGGTCGAGTCCACCATCAACAATTGTCGAGTAAATCATGTATGGATTGATGGTGGAAGTTCTTTAAATATTTTATTTGTTAGTGCTCTAGACAAGATGCAAGTTCCTCATACTAGAATAAAGCTTGTACGATAGTCATTTCATGGAATTGTACCAGGATCTTTGGCTAAGCCCATTAGCCAAGTCTCTCTGCCTGTTATATTTAGCTCACTGAGCAATTTCAGGACAAACAAAGTCTCCTTTGACGTGGTTGACTTCGATATGACGTATAACACCATACTCGGACGACTGACTCTAACATGTTTTCTGATAGTCACACACTTTGCGTATCAATATCTTAACTTGCCAGGTCCCAAGGGAGTCATCATAGTTTGCTATGATAAGAAATGGCGTTGAAGTACAACCGCAAATCCATCAAGATGGTCAGTCAACTATCAACTTGAGAAGCTACCAAGGTGCAGCCTTTGAGCAAGTACTCGAAGCCTAAATCCATGCCGAAGCTGAACGATGTAGTCAAGGAGGTTCCTCTAGACCCAGTGGAGCCTTTGAAGATAGTTCACATCGGGGTTACTTCTGACCCTGCATAGGAAGACGCCCTTGCCACCTTCCTCTGGACAAACGTATATGTGTTTGTGTGGTAGCCATCTGGCATGCCTGGGGTCCTCAGGGAGGTGATTGAGCATAGGCTAGCTCTATAGCCTGATAAGAAGCCTGTAAAACAGAAATTATGGAGATTTGCGTCAAATCGATGAGAAGCTATTATATCAGAACTGGACAAGTTACTAAAGACAAGCTTTATAAAAGAGGTCGATCACTCAGAGTGGTTGGCTAACCCTGTAATGGTTAAGAAGTCTAATGGTAAGTGGCGTATGTGTATAGACTATATTGACTTAAATAAAGCTTGTCCAAAAGATTATTTCCTGCTTCCTCGTATTGATCAATTGGTTGATTCTACTGCTGGTTGTGAAATGTTAAGTTTTCTAGACGCATACTCTAGCTATCATCAAATTAGCATATCTTCAAACGATGAAGAGAAGACCACATTTATCACACCATTTGGAGTGTTTTGCTATGTTAAAATGCCATTTGGCTTGAAAAATACATGTCTGACTTTTTAGAGTTTAATGCAATTAACCTTTATACACCAAATGGGCTAAAACTTGGAGGCTTATGTTGATGATCTAGTCATGAAGAGCATCAAATGACTTAATCATGTTTCAGACATGTAGGAGACTTTTGACAACCTCACAAAGCATGGCTTAAAACTCAATCCCGAGAAGTGTGTGTTCAGAGCTACTCGGATTCCTTGTTTTCGGCAAGAGGTATCGAGATGAACGAGTAGATACGCCCTTAGCCCAAGAAGAAAGAAGTTCAAAAACTCACTAGATACATGGTGGCTCTAAGTTGTTTCATCGCACGACTAGGTGAAAAGGGACTTTCTTTCTTCAAACTTCTACAGAGTCATGATGGTTTTGAGTGGATGAAAG
The DNA here is from genome assembly GCA_017311315.1 of Dendrocalamus latiflorus. NCBI lineage: Eukaryota > Viridiplantae > Streptophyta > Magnoliopsida > Poales > Poaceae > Dendrocalamus > Dendrocalamus latiflorus. The sequence goes on along the minus strand of CM029637.1, from coordinate 16,158,051 downwards.
AGGCCAACGATGCTTTTGAGGACATCAAGAGATATCTGTCAAACACCCCTATTCTAATTTCTCCAAGACCAGGCGAGACACTCTTAGTATATCTATCGGCCACACCACACATATATAGTAAGTGTTGTACTGGTCACAGAACGCGAAGGTGTCCAACGACCAGTATACTATGTAAGTGAAGTTTTACATGGACCAAAGGAGCACTACCCTTAGGTCCAAAAACCTCTCTATGCCCTCCTCATGTCTTCAAGGAAGTTAAGGCACTATTTTCTGGCACACAGAATTATTGTGCTGTCTGAGTTTCCCATAGGAGCGGTCCTCCAGAACAGGGAAACAGTAAGGCACATGACAAAATGGTCAGTAGAACTTGGGGAGTTTGACCTCCATTTCATGTCCTGAATGGCCATTAAATCCTAGATCCTGGTAGACTTTGTTGTCGAATGGACAAATCCTGAACCCGTTCAAGATCCCCAACAGTACACTTCCCATGACCAGTGGACGATGTACTTTGATGGGTCACTTACGCTAAGTGGCTCGGGGGCTGGAGTGGTCTTGGAATCTTCCGAGGGAGAGACCTTAAAGTATGCCATTCAATTACTCTTTCCAACTACCAATAACATGACTGAGTACGAAGGCTTGTTGGCTAGCATATGAGCTGCTAAAGTGCTTGAGATTTGTCGACTACTCGAGAGAGGAGACTCTCAACTAGTCATGAATCAGTTTGGCAAAGAGTATCAATTCTCAAGTTCTACCATGTCTCAATACTTGTCAGAAGTCCGGAAGCTTGAGAAGCATTTTTTCTATTTTCAGTTACAGTATATCCCTTGGAAGGATAATTTTCTTAGAAACCAGTTGGCTTGAATAGCTTCTTCTCAATCACAAGTACCACTAAGAGTCTTCTTGGAGCAACTCTAAAAGCCATCTCTGGTCAAATTACCAGAGACAACTCCTAATAAGACAGCATCTCTCGATTACGAGGATACTTGTATGGCTCCCATCTACGAGTACCTTCAGAAGGGTTATATACCTGAGGATGATCTTGAAGCAGATTATCTATCCCGTAAGGCCAAAATGTATACTTTGGTCGATGAGGTACTCTACAAGCGGAGTACTCAAGGGATTCTCATGCAATGTATATAATAGAAAGAAGGATCATAACTCCTTAATGACATACATGAGGGCATTTATGGAGTGACTCCAAGCCGGGCGACAGGAGAGACTCCATTTTTCCTAGTTTTTGGAGCTGAAGCTATGCTTCCTTTAAAACTAAAGATCCAGCCGACAAGGGTCAAGAACTTCAATGACTCTAACCAAGAATAGCTTCGAGCAGATGACATAAACCTGCTCAAAAAGAAGAGGAATCAGGCCTTAACCTGAATAGCAGTCTATCAACAAGCCATGTTGATGTGACCACGCCACCAACACATACGACCATAGCGGTCAATATCAAGATTGAACTAAAGGTGAATTCGTTTCTTCAACTTCAACACATTTTAAATGAGAATATGATGCTACCTAATGATGAAAATATATATATTTGTAGCACCACATCACTTTGGAACCAATTGAAGCAAGGGTTCAAGTTGGACAGGTTTTGGAATCCAATTCGGCCTCCAGATCAATTCGGATTCAGCCTGACAGGCCAATTTCAAACGGCCATAACTTTTGATCCAGAAGGCTTCTCAGGGCCCGTGAGTACTCGTTGGAAAGATCTTGGAGTCTACTTTCAGATGGATCTGATCTCACCTCCAAACTCCATCCAAGAAGATCAGAAACTGCAAAACAAGTCACATTATTTTTCCAGTCCGAGTCAAAGTGGGCCGAGGGCCTTGTAACTTGGGCTGGTTGGGCCAGTACTGTTCACATGAACAGTACCATGAATAGTACCATATCCCTTGTCATTAGATAAGTGCGGCTTTCCCCTCCCCTATTTAAGGAGGCCGCACCCCTTTAGTTTTCTTTGGGTTTTCTTAAGAGATTATTCTGCTTAGCAGTTTCGCCGCATGTTCGGTTGAGGAACCCCAACTTGTGAACTTAATATTTATTCGCAATACAGATTGCATCTTTTACTCTCTTGCTCGTGTTCTCGATTCGCTTGCAGGAGATAGCCTTCTTGGCGAGGTCAATCGTGTTCGGCACGGTTGATAACCAACGGAGCAGTGGTGTAGTGATTGCGAGGGGTTCGATCTATTTTGGTCGGAGCCTTTGGATCATCAACGTCGAGATCTCCATAATCGACTTATCTGTACCTCTCGGAAGATCGGGCCATCGTCACATCAGTACACCATCTTCCGAGAGATACAGATAAGTCGATTATGGAGATCTCGACGTTGATGAAAGGCTCTGACCAAAACAGATCGAATCCCTCGCAATCACTACACCACTGCTCCGTTGGTTATCAACCGTGCCGAACACGATTGACCTCGCCAAGAAGGCTATCTCCTGCAAGCGAATCGAGAACACGAGCAAGAGAGTAAAAGATGCAATCTGTATTGCGAATATAAATATTAAGTTCACAAGTTGGGGTTCCTCAACCGAACATGCGGCGAAACTGCTAAGTAGAATAATCTCTTAAGAAAAACCCAAAGAAAACTAAAGGGGTGCGGCCTTCTTAAATAGGGGAGGGGAAAGCCGCACTTATCTAATGACAAGGGATATGGTACTATTTGCGGTTACTGTTCACACGGCCGTGGTACTGTTCACGTGAACAGTACCGGCCCAAATAGCCCAAGTCACAAGGCCCTCGACCCACTTTCACATGGCCGTGGTCTGATCTGCTCGGATAGAGTTTGGAGGTGAGACCAGATCTATCTGAAAGTAGACTCCGAGAGCTTTCCAACGAGTACTCATGGGCCCTGAGAAGCCGTCTGGATCAAAAGTTATGGCCATTTGAAATTGGCTTGTCAGGCTGAATCCAAATTGATCTGGAGGCCGAATTGGATTCCAAAACCTGTCCAACTTGAACCCTTGCTTCAATTGTTTCCAAAGTGATGTGGTGCTACAAATATATATATTTTCATCATTAGGTAGCATCATATTCTCATTTAAAATGTGTTGAAGTTGAAGAAACGAATTCACCTTTAGTTCAATCTTGATATTGACAGCTATGGTCGTATGTGTTGGTGGCGTGGTCACATCATCCTCCCCTTCTTGACAGGAAACCATCCTCGGTTTTAACATAGGTGTAGCATCACGTGTTGCATGATCTTGATCATAAATCTTGGTACATGATAACAAACGCAACAAACTCTCATTATGTAATATCATAAGTTCTTTATCAAATAAAGTAATATCTCTTTGAAATGAGCTCACCTCATAATTTAAGTGATGTGTAGGAGCTCTTGTATAGCAAATATGGTTGTATCCATAGGGTACATGTTCTTATCATCCTTCCCTTCTTGCAAACAAAGCCGTCCTCGGCTTTTGATAAGCTGAAAAAATGGTAACAAAGAAGCCAAGGTGTATGCATGGTATATGTATATGTCATCTGTTTTAACCATTCTTCGTTGTTGCACAATTAATGTTATAAGACAGCAATGATCATAAAAGCTCATTGTGTTATTAACCCAAGAGTAATCATATATGTTAATGAGCAATTCAAAATTTCTCACACAGTAATTATTGCAACTTGTTTTGCAAATGTAAGTGAAGGATTTATGCAATTCAAATATTTGAATTTGTAAACTTGTAGTGGTGGCACATATGGGCAAAACTACAACTTTTGGAATCAAGCAAAGTTCATCTATATAATCATATCTCAATCGAACAATAGCAAATTCATCTAGTAAGAGTGAAGAGCTTTGTATGTTCTGCCATAATTCATCATCTTTATTCAGATTGTCTATACTAGATGGTGCAAAAAGAGATGAACACATAGGCATTGAATGAGTACTAAATTTTACTTCCCTATCACATTCAACATGATTCAGCATACAAGAATTGTTGTCCCAAACAACAAGTTTCAATTCATCCATGTGATCGCAAGTTATGCATATTCGATATACAAGAAATTGATTTTCCACACCATAATCTCCAATCAAATTAAACTTATATTCAGGGGTGTAGGTACTAAATAAGAATTTCGAACATGCAAGTTCAGAAACTTTCTCCATAGCATGTGACAATTTCATAGGTAGATCCAACATGATGTAACACAATGAATTAGCAGGAGAAATTCTAGTCAAAACTTCTTTATGTGTTATTAATTTAACATGTGCAAAATTATGAGAATTTAGATCAGCACATGGTTTATTTAAGTCAACACAAGGAATATCAAAAGATTGCACTACAGCAGGTATATACTCACAAGGTTGCTCTATGTCTTGTTGTAGCACCAAATCAATACCGTGAGCGATGATAGTACCATGTTCTTTACCTTTTTGGCTCTCCTCAGATAATGTAAGTGCATCCATCTCCTTATCTTCATTCTCAACCAATGGGGTCAGTGATTCAATCAGCTCATGCTCTTCTTTGGCATGGTTCTCAACTACCTGCAAGTTGTTAGTCACAGAAAATGGCACAAACACAGGATTGTTATCATGATCATCACCATTACCTGCAAGGTTAGCTGCAAGAGCATATTCATCCTCAACATCACTAGCACTTACATAACCACCATCTTCTGTCGCAATGTACGCCCGCTGACTTGTGCAATCTCTCATGACGTGGCCCATACCTTTACAACGGTGGCACACAATGCCCGTCGTACGGCCCGTGGAAGCAACCGATGAAGAGCTCTGTGCTGGTGCTTGCACACTAGTAGATTTGCTCGTCTCGGGTGCGCGTGATGGTGGCGGCGGTGCTGCTGAACGCGCCCTACTCACAGAGGGGGCAGCAGCTCGACAAATAGGAGGTGGGGCTATCTTGGCTTGCCCAGGCGTTGATCTCGATGTAGACATACCTCCAAAGTTGCTCCTTGTCCTTTGTTGCCTACCCTGCAATTCTTTTTCTGCCAAACAAGCAAGCTGGAATAACTGGTTGACAGTAGTAAAATCTTTATAATCAACAATGTCCTGAATTTCACGCCGTAACCCCCCGTAAAAACGACAAATCTTATCCTCCTCATCTTCTACAACATTACAACGCAACGTGCCTATTTGTAGTTCTTGATAATATTCCTCGACAGATTTATTACCTTGGTCTAAGCACTGCAATTTCTTATGCATTTCATGTTTAAAAGCAGGAGGAACAAATCTAGCACGCATAGCTCCTTTTAACCGCTCCCATGTATCAGGTTGTAAGCGCATGGTACCCAGTTCATTCCACCAGATAATAGCAAAGTCCTTAAACTCACTAGTAGCTTGTCTAACTCTATGTTGTTCAGGAACCAAGTGAGAATTAAACTTCTGCTCTACCGTCATCTCCCAATCAAGATATATTTCAGCATCATAAAGACCAGAAAAAGATGGAATGGTAAATTTGAATTTAGCAAAAGGGTCATGATTAGAACGATCATTGTGGTGCTGAAAATTATTACCTCCCATACCGTGACGGTTTTGATGTAGGCGGTGTCGTGGGCGTGCATCTTGGGCAGCAAAAGAAGCACTGGCATCACGGTTTTGTCTCTCATTATCATCTCCCTCCTCACGATCTTGGCCCGCATCGTGATCATACTCGCGTCCATTGTTTGGTGGCCGATTCACCATTCTTTCAAGGCGTGCAGTGAGTGTTGTAATGCTCTCATTGATGGAACTGATGGAGCGCTGCCATGAATCCGTCGAAGCTTGAAGCTTCCTATTGATGCGTTGTCCATCCCAGAGTGTCATGAGCTCTCCCTTTAAAACACACACTTGATCATCAGACGACCCACCTGTCATGGTTAGTAGAAAACAAAAGACAACACAAAGGTATTATCTCTATCCACTACTAGGTGGTGGAAGGTGGAATCACACATTCTCAAGCGTCTTACCACACTCTTACAAGTGTTCTTACCAATGCAGCAGGTGGTACAACCGGTGGCTGGTTCGTGATACCATGTCGAGCGTGGGTACGATTGCAAGAGGAAACCTATTCTGATCAAGAGTACGTGGAGCTTGGAAGGCACAATATGTAGCAATGGAGAACAATCAATTAATTTCAGAAATTGCATAGAATTGAATTATAGTTCGTATCTAGCATTTAGCCTATGTTGCTGATCAACCAAGAATGGAAGAAGGCTAAAAACAAGTGTATGGCAATGTGTAGGAGTGGTAAATACAAGATAATTTGATCCAATGCAATCTGGAATTGAAGAACACAAGGATTGACCCAAAACTAAAAACTTCAGATTTCTGTCCACTGGACAGCACGTCGGTATTTTGGCTGTAACTTTTTGTCAGATGCCTCTTTTTCACTAATTCTTTTTTTCTATGTTTTCTGACGGCTTTTTTTACAGATTTTCTTTTGGGGCCAACTTCCGAAACCCGACATAGAAATTCGCACAAAAATCACAACTGCTAACAGTTGCAGATTCAAAACAGATAATTGGGTGAACTTTCACCGCATATATCTCTTAACTGCCTTGCGGGAATGACGTGAAATTTTACAGATAGATGGATAAAGAATTTCAAATCTATTGGCGGTGGTCTCACTCAAAAATAATCTCGGAATCAAAAGATATGGCGTTTTTGGTGGCGGTGTAGAGAAAGAAAAAATCAGCCGAATTTGGAAATTAGGGTTTGGGGTGGGGAATTTTTCTTTTGTTTGGATTTTTAATGGAACAAAGATATGACCAGCAACTAGACAACGCTAATATGGACACAAATTCAATTTAGCAAACCAAAACTAACAGATTGAAAGGCACAACGGGGTTTGGACAGCGGAATTAATTCTTTTTGTGGGGCAATTTTTTTCTGGACTATAGGAAATAAAAACCAATCTACTAACTAGGGATACAAGAATTACCTCACGGGAAACCGTTGCTCTGATATCAACTGATGTGACGATGGCCCGATCTTCCGAGAGGTACAGATAAGTCGATTATGGAGATCTCGACGTTGATGATCCAAAGGCTCCGACCAAAACAGATCGAACCCCTCGCAATCACTACACCACTGCTCCGTTGGTTATCAACCGTGCCGAACACGATTGACCTCGCCAAGAAGGCTATCTCCTGCAAGCGAATCGAGAACACGAGCAAGAGAGTAAAAGATGCAATCTATATTGCGAATAAATATTAAGTTCACAAGTTGGGGTTCCTCAACCGAACATGCGGCGAAACTGCTAAGCAGAATAATCTCTTAAGAAAAATCCAAAGAAAACTAAAGGGGTGCGGCCTCCTTAAATAGGGGAGGGGAAAGCCGCACTTATCTAATGACAAGGGATATGGTACTATTCGCAGTTACTGTTTACGCGGCCGTGGTACTATTCACATGAACAGTACCGGCCCAAATAGCCCAAGTTACAAGGCCCTCGGCCCACTTTGACTCGGACTGGAAACATAACGTGACTTGTTTTGCAGTTTTTGATCTGCTCGGATAGAGTTTGGAGGTGAGACCAGATCCATCTAAAAGTAGACTCCAAGATCTTTCCAATAAGTACTCACGGGCCCTGAGAAGCCTTCTGGATTAAAAGTTATGGCCGTTTGAAATTGGCCTGTCAGGCTGAATCCGAATTGATCTGGAGGCCGAATTGGATTCCAAAACCTGTCCAACTTAAACTCTTGCTTCAATTGGTTCCAAAGTGATGTGGTGCTACAAATATATATATATATATATATATATATATATATATATATATATATATATATATATATATATATATATATATATATATATATATATATTCATCATTAGGTAGCATCATATTCTCATTTAAAATGTGTTGAAGTTGAAGAAACGAATTCACCTTTAGTTCAATCTTGATATTGACCGCTATGGTCGTATGTGTTGGTGGCGTGGTCACATCACATGTGTAAGTATTACGATCGTATGGTCCAACCTCATAGCCTTGCTGTAGGCAACTTGGTATTGAGGAAAATCCAATCCCAGTCTAATCAGAACAAGCTTTCCCCTAAGTGGGAATGTCCTTACACCGTTGTCTAAGTCACACGCCTAGGCTCTGTACGACATGCTATGGAAGACGACCAGATTCTCTCAAACTCTTCGAATATCGACCAATTGCGCAAGTTTTACATGTAATTTTTCTAATCGTTTAATAAAGCTTTTAGTTTGTTCAAACCTTTACTGTGTATGTTTAGTAGAGCTTCTTATATGATTGTTCGACCGCTTTTAGCACATCCAATTTGTTCTTACTGGTCAGAGAAGGGAGCACTACTAGTCAAAGTCTCTCCACTCTGCATGTGGTCCTGCCCACTAGAATGAGAGCCAAGTTGCATCTCAACCCGTTGGCTTTATTTCTTCGACCAAGCGGGCTGCCTCTTCCAAAGAGCAGTTGAAGTCATGCTCAAGGGGTGTAGGTTGAGGTTTTGGTCACATGCCTTGAGTTTTGCCAAGACATAGCTTACAACACCTTCGACTGCATCCAGAATCGACTCTAGTTGGTCAAACTTCAGAGTCAACAGGTGCTTCTTCAAAGCCTTGACTTGTAGTTTGATCATACTCACATGGGTGGATACGGTGTCCTTAGAGGGATTTATTTTCTCCGCACCATTGTCTTGAAGGATTGCCTTTATTGACTTGGTCTCCCCTTGACTATGAGTTACGGTTTTAGAAAGATGCTTTATTTTGACAATGGACTCTGCAAAAGAGTCAAAATTGGTCAGGGCAATACTCGTTACAAGACTTGTTTGAAAAACTGGTCGAAGGTAATGTTTTTTCTTACCTGGTAGTCGAGTATCGAGCAGCTTTATTCTCTCATCTTTTTTACTAATACGAGTAAGCCTCCAATCACTTCGGCCTTCTCTTTGACCTCAGTGTGCAGCTTACTCGATGAGAGACCATGTGGAGGTATCCCAATAATGGTGATGAGTAATTGACGTTGGTTTAGTGAGTTTGAGTTTGTTTCGGGTATTCTAGGGTTGAGTACCTTTACTTGAGCTAATACTGTTTATGCTGTTTCGTGCGGTGCTATATGACGATTTGCTTGTCTGTGTGACTGCAGGACTTCGGAGCTAGGTCATGGTGAGGCGAGGAGGACCGGGACTAGGCACGGGAGGTGTTGAGGTCCAGACGGTCGAATATGCCGAAGATGATCGAGGCTGGTGAGGTGGTTGCGAGTCGGGAGACGAGGAACCGGAGCTGGAGCTACCGGTGACGGACACGACGAGCGACGACGAAAGACCCGGGACTAGGCTCAGGGAGGAGTCAGAGGTCCAGAACGGTTGAGGTCGGTTGCGGTCGTGCGTGATGAAATAGACCGGGACTAGACTCAGGGAGGAGTCGAGGTCCAGTCGGTCAAAGGTGCCGGTTGCAGGAAGCTTCCGGGAAGGTGCTTGAGGGGCAAAATGGTATTTTGACTCAAGCAATGGAGGTGGAGGTGGATTTCCCTCCAAAAATCTGGTTTGACCACTTTTCCTCATTTGTGGTGTGAGGTTTGAGTTGGTGGAGTGTGACACTTCTTGATTTGCTAGTTTGGGGTGAGTCATTGGCCTTTAAATGGAGAGGAGAAGGCAGTAGCAAGTCAAGCATTCAGGCATTTATCCATCCATTCAGGCTAGAGAGCTCTTTCTTGTGTAGCTATTCCAGTGGTGTGGAGTGAGGTCTAAGAGAGAGCAGCCTGTGTGTGTATGGCTTGATTTCCAGGGTGTGGATCTTCAAGCATGTAGTGATTTCCTTGTATTAATCATGTATGGGGACGTAGTTCACCTACTTGTAATCATTCATCTCCATTCCAATGAATCCATTTGAGTTTTTCTCCCGTTCCAGTTCATTTTTAGTGTTTCTGATGCTCTCTGCACATTTTCTTCATTTTGAGTTTTGAGCTGATTCTTTGAGCAAGGAGTAGCAAAATGGATTGCTCTGTGATGGGATGATATTCTTAGACCTTTTGGTCAGCTTGTTCCCTAGAGTTCAATGGAAGAAATCAAAGATTCCATTTTGCTCTCTCCACTGTTTATTCCTGTAGCTAGGGTTTGCATGCAGGGGATGATGGAGTCTTTTGATTCCCTTCATGATATTGCTTGAGATTTGGGCTTTAGAGCCCTGTGTTCATTGCTAAACAAATTGCAAAAGCTCTTAAGCAAAGGATGAATAAGCTATGAGGAATCTGAAAATTACCATCTTCATTTACTCAATTTTCAGATTTGAGCATAAAACTTGATTCCTTGCTTTTGGGTTGATTTCATTTGGTTCTTGAGGTCTCAATGCTATTTGGATCATGTCCTAGACCTTTTGGCTTGAGGAGAAAAGAAGAAGAATCTCAAATTCCTTGATTTAAGTAAAAATCTGTGTTTACTGAAAATCTGCAGGCTGCTGCTCCCGAGGGGCGGTCAGACCGGCCGTGCTAGGGTAGTCAGACCGGCCACTAGCCGGCGGTCAGACCGGTCGGACTAGGGCGGTTAGACCGGCCACTAGCCGGCGGTCAGACCGGCCGGGCTAGGGCGGTCAGACCGACCTGCCCTGAGTGGCTCTCTGATTTCAGTTTCCTTTTGGGCTTATTTACTTTGATGCCTTTCTTGCTTATGCTCTGTTATTTCATATTATTTTTCTCTGTTTGGTTTGTGCTTACAGTAAGCATGAGTAATTCTTTTCATAGCTTCTCATAGCTATTGGAGAGAAACTTGTGGTGGATACTTTGAGGGGTTGTTTTTAAGAGGCACCATTCACCCCCCCCCTCTGTTGCCATTCCGATCCTACACTCGATTAGGTCTCTTTTTTTGTTAAAATAAAAGGATTAAAGGAAGGCAAGAAAGATATCTAAATGAATAGTTTTGAGTATGAAACTTACTATTTATTTTCTCTTATAAAGCTCTGGCTGCAGAGTTGGCCTTCACGAGGTGTATTGATAAATTGGCATTTCCTTCCTTTAGCCTTTGTGTATCGGCCTTCTCATTCTCGAGTGGAGTAGCCAAGAACTCTGCGTCAAGCTTAGACCTGTAAGGATTAAAAGCAGACATGAAAGATTAGATGTGTAGCTAAGACGAAATTTGACTACATAGATCAGTGACTTACAATGCCATTGCTTTCTTGGAGAGCTCGACATTCTCTTGTCGTAGGAGTATAAGCTGTCGATGGTATTTGGCCACAGTTGCCATGCCTTCTAATGCTCTCTGAATAAAGAAGGACAGGGAGAAACAAGAAAAGGCTAGGTATGAATGTTCAATTTCTCGATACTTGCATTCATACTCCTACGAGCAAAATTGTCGAGCACCCGCCCAGAATCCTTGAGTTGGTCGAGCTCTTCGACCTTATTCCACCACACCTTCTCAAGACGTTAGTTGTCAAAGGTGTACCCCTTATTTAGATGGTCTTTGCGGTGTGGGACCTAGATCTGAGCTTGATCAGAAGAAGATCTCACTACAAAGGGAGAGTTAAAAATGAAGAGAAGAAGTTATGTTCTTCTTCTTCTTCGGCATACCTTCTCGAAAGCAAAGAGGGACATCCTCGGTGATCTCCTCTTCAACGTGATGATTGGAAGGATTTTTTATTACTCGATTAGGTACTTTTCCCTTATCTTCTGTTGTTTGTACTTCTGTTGCTACAACTGCTTCTGTGGTCGTAGTCTTGGTAGCTTCATCAGCAGCCCCAACTGCGGTTGTGGTTGTCTTCTTGATCACCATCTCCACCGTCTTTTCGACTACGGGCAAAACCACAGTGGGCTTCTCGATAGAAGCATCCTTTGGCAATGGAGAGGCCGAGCTAGAATCACAAAAAGTGAATCAACATTCGAGAAGGCATAAAGGTAAAATGTTGTATTTATACTTGTATCTTCATAACTTGATATCATTATTGCCTTTAGTTTGAATTTAGAAGGAACCCTCCTAGAGAGGGGGTTTTTTTTGTTTCTTTCCTATGACCACATCTGTTCGCGAGGAAATGAGAACTTCTTCAACCATGCCTGGTCAAGAGTCTTGTACTCCGTCGATCACATTTGATCAAAAGTCTGGAGCAAGAGTTGCTGCTCCTTCTCCCTCTTGTCCCTCCTGATGGTCGGTACCAGTTTTGACCATTGGGATAGCCTCCTTTTTGATCATAGGATATGTTGTTGCGGTAGTCTCCTTCATAAAAGATATAAAATTCTTTTAGTTTTCCTTTTTGAGTCACTTCATAAAGCCTCGAGATGCGCCTACTAAATGAGTTTCAGTATCGTAATAGAAGGGTACCTTGATCTTAGGAGTCGATTGCTCCAGTACGACAGCTCCTATTTCACTTGCAGTACTTGTGTCTGTAATGAATTGTTGAATGGGAGCACTCAGAGTAGCCGCGGGAGGAATGGCAAGGGGGACAATAGCACTCGTGCTCCCCTTGTCCTTGTCGACTGTCTTAACAAGTCGATGCCTCTTGGCTGGAGGAGCCTTGACCTTCTCCACCTCTCCTCTGACCACCATCAATTTGACCCCTTGTTCATCTTGATGGTAATTCATACCTACACTCTGAAAAAGAGAAAGAAACTACTTAGTCATGCTCTATGATTATGTAGTCTTAAAGATGAAGTTGATCTTTCGATTACCTTTAGGCATTCTTCTCACTCTTCAGTGGACACATCCACTAGAATACAAGGAGCCTCCACCTCACATGCTGGAGCCTTCTCGCAGATAGCCTTGAACCAGGAGTTGATTTCCTCCAAATCAAGGTTTGAACATACAGTCATGGTAGTTGATAAACAGGACTCAAAAAATGTAATCTAATTACTAATATGAGTACCAGTATCACTTACCATTCTCGTAGTCCCTGGTTGAATCTGAAACTCCTGAGTACATCCACATGGGATGTGCTCAACTGTTAGACCATGTGGATGGTCATGAAAAAAGAAATGACGAATAATTGACATTTGGTTTGCTTTGGAATTTATGTTTGTGAAAGTTTTAGTCAATAGCGGTTACAGGTTTTTCTCCGAGTGGTTTTGAGGCTTTCGAGTGCTTTTGATGCTTCTAGTAGGGTTTCCATAGTTTTCAAGTGGCTTCGGAAGATCGGAAGGCTTTACCACCATGCACGAGCTCGACCACGTAGACTTCGATCAACAACCAACTATGACTATGACATGCTACAACCACAGCTGAATAGCTTTACGACCACGACAAGTTACGACCACAACAAGTTTCGACCACAGCATGTTTCGACCATAGTGCTACGACCTCGGTTGTACGATTACGACATGCTTTGACCACAGAGATATGACCACTATTGAACGGTTCGATGACTACGCCCAGTTTCAATCATGTTTGACTATGACTATAACCACGTTCAACTACGACCACGTCTAGCACTAACTATGTATGACTTCGCCCACGGTATTTCGACCACAGTAAGTCGACCACCTCAAAATGACCTTATTGGATTGATGATCGTAAGCTACAGTATTTATTTTCATGGTCATAAATCTTACTGGTGGGTAGTCATAACTTTTACTGGTTGTTAGATGTAAACATTACTGGTCTGTAAGTCGTAACTTTTACTGATCGGTAGTTGTAAATCTTTTTGGTTAGTGGTCTTGGATTTTGTAAGCGATAGTCGTAGTCTTTGTAGTCGATACTCGTAGTCTTTGTAGTTGATTACTCATAGACTTTGCAGATTGCTATTATACTTGTAGACTTTGCAGGCTACTATCATACTCATAGTCCTGTCGTTGTCTTTGGTTTTTCGGTTGGTTGTCGTAGACCATGTTGTCAGTTGCCATAGGCTTCACGGTTGGTACTCGAAGACTTCATTATTGCTACGAGTACTTTACTCCTTGTGATATTTGAGTACTTGTATTAGGCCAGTGGATTGACTGGCGGGTGCATGGTGATCAAGTGTTCGTGGTACTCAGCTGTCAGAAGTACTGGGTACTCAATGGTCAGTGATTGGTAGTCACTGGGTGTTTTGTTCGGCTGTCTGAGATGTAGTCAGAAGGACTCGGTACTCGATGGTTTTGTTTTCTAGATAGCATTGAGATGAGTGGTCATGTACAACCAGTTTGATGGTTGTGGATGGTCTTGGTCTTGTTCTGCATGGACAAGGGTGTTATGAATGGTTATTCTGATGATGGTCAAGATGGAAAGAACTTGTGCCAGGAAAATGGTTCTTTGGTCTTTGATGTGCAGGTGAGCGTGGAGATGATCATGGCCAGTGACAAGGAGGATCGGGACTAGGACAGGGGAAGTCTGAGGTCTGAACGATTGAGGATGTCACACGAGGTGGTTGGGCTCATGCTGGAGCACATAGAGATCAAAGGTGAAGATTCATGGAGAAGCTACGGGAGGTGCATTCCTGGATGCTTTGATACATGGTGATGGTGTATGATGAAGATATAGGAGATGCTGGAGGCTTCCTCATGTGGGAAACATTATGGGTTGAGTCTGTAATGTGGAAGATTTAGAGTTTGATAAAAACTCATGTTTGGAAGGGTTTCGGGTCCCTTGATTTGAGGAAGATATTAGGTGTTGTGTTTGTGTTTGAATCGGACACGATTAGGGATGTTGGCTTATAAAAGCAGGGAGAGGCTTAGGCTAACGTACTAATCTTTAGGGCTTTCATTGAGAAAGTTTTTAGGGGTACCGTGAGGGTGCTTTGTAGCCAAAAACTTGTTACAAAAAATAATAGATCAGATCTATTCCAAGAAAAGTTCATTGGTGACATGATTTTCCTAAGTGTTGCTTTTTTTGATTCTCGTCGGCGTGCTATGAGCAGTGTTGTCTTCAACCAGTTCTCGATTGAGCGGTCGATCTAGTCAAGCAGTCAAGCGATACGTGATTGTAGTGAGTGGTCGTGCGAGAGGTCGAATGCCGTGCGGATGGATTCTTCATCAAGCTTGTGCACATGAACGAGTGTTCTACGGTAGGATTCCACGTTTGGAAGTTAGATCGTTTTTCTTCTAGTTTGAGTTTTTGGTTTTAGGTTCAAAAACGGAGACAATCATTCAACCCCCTCTGATTATGCCATACGATCCTACATTGATGCTTTAGGGGACTGATTCAGTGCGTGATGAAGTCCTTCACCACGTGCCAGCCCATAAGACCCTTGTCCCTCAATGCTTTGATCGCTGAGATGTAAGGGGCTATATGTGTAAGGTCTTTGGGGCTTGAGTTCCAAAGACTATTCTTCTCGACGGCACACTTAGGGATGTCCTATACATAATTATGATTTAAGCACTCCCCCTTAATGTGCCACTCACAACTTGCTCATGATTACAATTGATGAGGATAGAATAATCCTCATAATTATTATGTCATTATATATATCGAATATACCCCTTATCGATAAGAGAGAAAGTTCAGGGAGTAGTCGTAAGCTATTCTACGACCATTCCTTAGTCGTAAGCTTTACTACGACCGCATAGTCATAAGTCTTTCTACGACCATGTACTCGTAAGATATCCTACGATCACCTCATAATTGTAGACCTTCCACGAGTCGTCTACCTCTAATCGACTTGTTTAAACAATGTCCTGCTAGATCATGAGGTCGTCTAACAAGGCAGTTAGAATGTGCGCTTATTCCGAATAACCGCGCACGATCACTCTCTAACAACAACCACTACATGACGAATGGCCACCACATCTCTCTGACAATAACTTCTGTCAGATAGTTATTATCTGAAGTGTTAAGGCGTCTTCTGGCATGAGACAATGGCCGCCACTTCACCAGCTATATGAAGGTTAATGCCTGAGAAGAGATGGATTGGATTTTGTCTCATTTGAGCAATAGTGCTAGACATTTTCGCACCACACTCGGTTGTAATCATTTTCTCTGAGTTATAGCTAGACAGGAAGTAGGGTTATTATTCTCGGAGAAGGCCCTAACCCGTATAAAATTCCCGTGTCTCTGTTCTACATGATCTAAACCAAGTCTTCTAAGAGATTCCCCGAAAATCATACCTAAGATCGGTATTAGAACACCAACAACAATAAAGAACTTATAGGGAAAGAGCAATAGCACCTTTTTTAAAAGATTTTTATGCAATACAACCTACACAAAGTTAGGGGCTAAATGCTTGAATGTAAGTACTTGTTACCGAGATAGCATTGGTTTTTCAT
The DNA here is from genome assembly GCA_017311315.1 of Dendrocalamus latiflorus. Classification (NCBI taxonomy): domain Eukaryota; kingdom Viridiplantae; phylum Streptophyta; class Magnoliopsida; order Poales; family Poaceae; genus Dendrocalamus; species Dendrocalamus latiflorus. Next base: position 16,142,001 of record CM029637.1, on the reverse strand, counting down.
ATGGAATGATCATCCTCAACCATGACTCCATTTTGCACATGGTGGAATTCACCTCTTCATGAATAAGCTAAGCATCCAATGCCTCTCCAAGTACCTATTAAGCATTTATGCGCATTTTGGTACCCACAACTTGGTTGGGTCCATGAATGTTAGTCATAATAGATTTGAGCAACAAAATGGCCCTAACAATAAATTTTGGTGAACTAATATTCCTAGCAAACATATTGCCATTTTATCCTTCCTAAGCAAATAATGTTCGCTATAAAGAAATGGCTTAGGAATGATACGTTTGGGATAATCATTACTAAAATGTCCCTTTTCCTAACAATTATAGCAAGTTTGGCATTTTGTTCCATTCTTTGTCTTTTGTCTTGCTCATTACTGGTTTGTCTCTTCTTTGATGACTTTGTTTTGTCATCTACCTTGTTGGGGGCACTTAGCGGCAAAGTGACCGTTCTCATTGCAACCATGGCACTTGACATATTTTTTCATGTGCCATGCATTATGCCTTGTCTTGCTATTTTCCTTCTTGAAGATGAAGCCAATACCTCTCTTGTCATTTGACTTTCTTTGATTCTCAAAAGTTTATCAAGAGAAGCATTCCCTTTATAGCACTTCTCCAAGTCATGGTTCAATTTTGTGACTTGGTCCTTGAGCTCTTTATTTTCCTATATAAGGTTAGTCTCAATAAACATAGAGGAATTAGAAGCATCTAATTTGGAATAACAGGGCATATCTAGCAAATCATCACAAGAGATAGATATGCTAATTTTAGATAAAATGCAGGGGCTAGGAGCTATACATGGCATATCATCTAATAAATTACATGTAAAGCCTACATCCACCTTAGGCTTAGAGTATTCCTTGAAAAGAAGAGACTCATATTTTCCTTTTAGCACATCATAATTTTTTTCAAAAAAGATATATTCCTTCTTCAAAATCTTAAACTTAGCCTTCTCTTTTCCAAGAAATTCATTAAGCTCTTCTAATATATCCATCAACTCATCATAAAAAGGTTCATCACTGTCATTATCATTATTTACCTTTTTATTACCTTTTGCCATGAAGTATTGAGTTAATGTGGAGGGACTTGTGGATTCTTCATCGTCGGAGCAAGAGGTTGAGCATTATTCTCCTGACATCCACTCTTGTCTGCAATCCTCATAGTTGAGCTGGACATTTCATAATTATCTTGAAGATGTGTCCATATCTCATGAGCGTTCTCACGATTGCATATTGAACTAAATAAAATGTTAGTTGCTTAATGTCGGGACCCTGGATTTCCGAATCCAGACCCTCTGTGTATTACAGCACTAGTCCCAGATAAAAGCTAGTGCACATAGTCAAACAGAAATGATTACATAACCAAAACATTTAATACAACAGTAAAGAGTACAGACCGAAAGGTCTCTTTATTACAACTGAGGTTTCAAGACCTCACACACACACAAAATACAGCGGAAGCAAAAGATAAATCCAACGAAGACCCGTCAATACGCCACAGGCAATTCACTGGGGAAGCGCAACCTAGTACTCCGGGAATCCTTCGTCGAATCCACACGCGAAGTAGTCGTAGTCTCCTTCTTGAGCTTCATATTCCTCTGAGTTGATTTTAGTGCAGCATGTGAGTACATAAAGTACTCCGCAAGTCTTGGGAAAGAAATGCAGTAGATGCAAGGATTAACAAAGGAAGGCTATATGGTTCTTTTGCACAAAGCAATGTTTTGTTTTAAATAACAGTAAATATTTTCGAAAGCAATAATTTGAACAAAGTAATTGTTTTAACTGAAACTAATAAACAATTTATAGTGAAGGTTCTAACCACCAACACTACATAATCAGCCCTAACCGATGAAGTTTAAAACTATGGGTTCCAACCACCCGCACTGGCTCCAGCCGCCAGTACAACCTTCAGAGAGTTCCCTCCACTCTCGAAATACCAAAACTTTGTTTTTTTAAAAAATGAAAGACCAAAGTTCTACCATGTGAATGCATTCCTTGCCCGCCCTTGACCGTGGGCAAGGCTATTCGAATAGATTAACACTTTGCAGAGGTTGTACAACTTTACCCCCAAGAGATAAATTATCCTAACAGTCACCATGCTTCCTTTGGCATGAGACCCAGATAAAATATCACAAAGCTTTTACCTGACTCTAATCTAGCTAGACACCACCCGCTGAGGTTTCACCACTGAAGGGTTAAATCCACCCAGTCAGAAGCCCCCTCTTGCGCCATATGAGTACAGTAAATCTCTGTCCCTCACTGTGAATAACCAGTAAATCCCTGGCACCCACTATCTACTGGTGGCACCTAAACTAGACTATCGTAAGTTAATCAGCTAGGTCGTACCCATATAGACTTGGGGTTGTACGGTAGTGCTCAGTCTGAACAATCACAAGCGTCGGTCCTTAATTGACTAGGGCGGAACATACACTTTACAAGATCTCGTGCTTACCGCACCAATCCAAACCAACCATCCGCCCCGGTCTAAAACAATTTTCACATTTTAATTTATTTTAAAAGAACAGTGGCAACACCAATCGTCACTAAATTTCTGAATACAAAAGACTAGTTTAAAGAATTATAATTTCCCATTCCAAAGTTACAAAGGTTAAATAGCATGACTAAGCATTGTACTACCGTTCTAATATTAACAAGGTATTATATTATTCTCATTATTGAGACAAAGGTGAACCTAAGGTTACAAAGGTACATGGCATTCAACTTCAATTGAGGGTATAACAAGGTTGGAGAAAGAAGAGGAGTGGCCGGCGATTTTAGAGAGGATTAAAGGACGGGAAACGGCCGGTGTTAGAGAGAGGTGATTAGGGGCTTCATTGCGCACTTGCTCGGGGATTAAAAGGGAAGAAACGGCCGTAATTATAAGCTTTATTTCGGCTCTAATGGAGGAGGAGAGAGACAGAGCTAGAGGAGGAAGAAGATGAGGTAGAAGAAACATATGACATGTGGGGCCCAGCGTCGGTGAGAGAGAGGGGAAGTGAAGGGGTACGGGCAGTCGGATGGGTGACAAGTGAAAGAATCAAGGCCGTTGGATTTAAATGAAGGGGTAAGTGGCTATGGATGGCTTGGATTAAATCAAGGAAAGAGATGGATTCAATCTGAGAGTGACACGTGGCAGCCTGGGATTAAATTGATTTTTATTTTCGGATTGGTTTTTCAGAAAATACTAGAAACATAATAAATACTTAGAAAATAATAATTAATGTCTAAAAATTCCAGAAAATTCATAGAATATTCCTGGAGCTATTTTAGACTTAGGAAAAATATTTTTAATTTCCGATTTGCCTTTAATAATTTTATAAAATACTCTTTAACTTTTAAAATTGATTTTTAATCCCAAACAATTCTCAAAAATTATTTAAAAATTCAGGAAAGGTTGGGAAAAATGAAATAAACTCTTTTTGCCTTTAATAAAATATTTAAAATACATTTTTTTTATTTAGATTTTGAAATGAAATTCAGATAAATCCAAATAAAGTTCTAATACTTTAAAATAATTAATTTGAAATTAAAATTTTACACTAAGCTAATTTTTGGGATGTTACAAACCTACCCCCGTTAGAAAGAATCTCGCCCCCGAGATTCGGACGGACTGGGAAAAAGACTAGGGAACTCTGCTCTTAGATCTTCTTCATGCTCCCATGTTGCTTCTGATTCAGAATGGTTGCTCCACAGCACTTTACAGAATTTGATGATCTTGTTTCTGGTACGACGCTCTGCTTCATCCAAAATTTTGACTGGATACTCTGGATAAGTTAAGTCCTCATTCAAATTCACTTCATCTAGAGGCATCTGTTCTTCTGGCACTCTGAGACACTTTCTTAACTGGGACACATAGAAGACGTCATGCACCTTTGACAACTGAGGCGAAAGCTTCAACTGGTAAGCAACTTCTCCCCTTTTCGCTAGGACAGGGAATGGTCCAATGAATCTAGGAGCAAGCTTCCTACTGACTCCAAAACGACGCATTCCTTTGAGAGGAGAAACTTTCAGATACACATGATCTCCAGGTACAAATTATAATGCTCTTCGACGATTGTCCGCATAGCTTTTCTGTCTTGTTTGTGCCGTTTTTAATTTGTCCTGGATCAGGCGAACTTGTTCTTCTGCTTGTTTCAACACGTCTGGTCCAAACACTTGCCCTTCTCCTGTTTCATTCCAATACAACGGTGTCATGCATTTTCTGCCATACAAAGCTTTAAACGAAGACATTTGCAAGCTGGATTGATAACTATTATTATAGGAAAATTCTGCATAGGGCAAACTTTGATCCCAATTAGTCTTATTCGCTAAGACACAAGCTCTCAATATGTCTTCCAAAATTTGATTTACTCTTTCTGTTTGATCATCTGTCTGTGGATGATATACTGTGCTGAAATTTAGGTTTGTGCCCAAAAGTCCATGCATCTTCTGCCAAAATCTTGAAGTGAATTGAGATCCTCGATCTGACACAATCTTCTTTGGAACTCCATGCAAATACACGATTCTTGAATTATACAGTTCTGCGAATCTATCTCCGGAATATGTGGTCTTTACTGGAATAAAATGAATGACTTTTGTCAGACGATCCACAATAACCCAAATTGAATCATACCATGATTTTGTTCTCGGTAATCCAGTTATAAAATCCATACCAATTTCTTCCCATTTCCACTCAGGTATCTGCAAAGGTTGCAAAAGTCCGACAGGTCTCTGATGTTCAGCTTTAATCTGTTGGCACACATCACACAAGGCTACATACTCTGCAATTTATCTTTTCATACTTGACCACCAATACCTTTCTTTGAGATCTTGATACATCTTTGTACTTCCAGGGTGAATTGAATATCCAGATTCATGAGCTTCCTTCAGAATTAACTTCTTTATTTCTTTCTTTTCAGGTACAAGAATCCTTTTTCCAAACCAGATGATACCTTCTTCATCTTCTGAAAATCCTGGTGCTTTACCTTTCTTCATATTATCTTTGATTTCCTTGACATACTTGTCCTCTTTTTGAGATGCCTTGATCTGATCCTCTAAAGTTGGTTGAACCTCCAAGTAGCCAGAAATCTTCTTCTACTACTTCCAAATTGAGCCGCTGGAATTCTTCTTGAAGTGCAGGCATACTATCTTTAATCAACAGTTTATTGCAGTAACTCTTTCTGCTCAAGGCATCAGCTACTACATTAGCCTTCCCTGGATGATAATGGATTCCAAGATCATAATCTTTTATTAACTCGAGCCATCTTCTTTGTCTCAAATTGAGATCGGGTTGGGTAAATATGTACTTCAAACTTTTGTGATCCGTATAAATCTCACAATGATTACCAATCAAATAATGCCTCCATGTTTTTAGAGCATGCACAACGGCAGCTAGCTCTAAATCATGGGTTGGATAATTCTTCTCGTGGGGACGCAATTGCCTTGAAGCATAGGCTACTACCCTTCCTTCTTGCATTAGAACACAGCTTAGTCCTTGTCTTGATGCATCGCAGAAGACTTGAAAATCCTTTCTAATATCTGGAAGCATTAACACTGTTGCGGAGGTTAACCTCTTTTTCAGTTCTTGAAAATTGTCCTCACAAGATTTACTCCATTCAAACTTCTTTTCCTTCTTTAACAACTGAGAGGTCTTGCTAGCTTAGAAAATCCTTTGATGAAGCGACGATAATAACCGGCTAAACCCAGAAAACTTCTGATATCTTATACTGACTTTGGTTGTGTCCAATTAAGCACATCATTTACTTTTTCGGGATCTACGGACACTCCTCCTGCAGAAATCACATGACCCAAGAAAGCTACTTTTTTTCACCCAGAACTCACACTTCCTAAACTTGGCATACAACCGGTGTTCTCTGAGCTTTTGCAAAACTATCCTCAGATGTTCCGCATGCTCTTCCTCATTCCGGGAGTATATCAAAATATCATCAATGAATACAACCACAAACTTATCCAAATATTCCATGAACACTTTATTCATCAGATTCATAAAATATGCGGGCGCATTTGTCAGACCAAAAGACATCACTGTAAACTCATAAAGTCCATAACGAGTAGCAAACGTTGTTTTTGGTATATCCTCAGGTCTTATCTTCAATTGATGGTAGCCTGATCGAAGATCAATCTTAGAGAAGACACATGAACCTTTCAACTGATCAAATAAATCATCTATTCGGGGCAAAGGGTACTTGTTCTTAATTGTCACATCATTCAAGGATCTATAGTCCACACACATGCGAAGACTGCCATCTTTCTTCTTTACTAGAAGTACTGGTGCTCCCCAAGGCGAAAAACTTGGTCTAACAAAACCTTTCTCTTGCAGCTCCTGAATTTGCTTCTTAACTTCAGCCAAGTCATTTGCAGACATACGATAAGGTCTCTTGGAAATCGGAGCTGTACCAGGTACTAAGTTGATAACAAATTCAATTTCTCTGTCCGGTGGCATTCCTGGCAAATCTTCAGGAAATACATCTGGGTATTCACTTACTATAGGCACCTTTTCCAGAGTTACTCCCCTCAAACCTATTCTGAGAAGATGTGTTTGACTTATACTTTACTTGAATTCCTTCCGAATTGGTAAGGGTAATTGCACGATCGGCACAATCTATCTGCCCTTTATACTTGGTTAACCAATCCATACCAAGTATTACATCTAGGCTCTTGGAGTCTATTATAATAAGATTCGCTAGGAATTTTACTCCATTAATATCTACAGTTGCTCTAGGGAAAACCGTGTTAGTTTTCATTTCCTTTCCAGGTGATTGGACTAGCATAGGGTTCTTTAGCAAACGCACATCCCAATTATATCCTTCAACAAAATCTTTTGACACAAAAGAATGCGAAGCTCCAAAATCAAATAATGCTGATGCAGGTACTGAGTTGACAAGAAACTTACCCAGAACTACGTCGGGTGCATCCTGAGCTGCTTCTGCGGTAACAAGATTAAGATGTCCTCTACTCATTGCCTGCGGAGTCCTTGGAGTTTGAGGTGTTCCACGGCCTTGACCTGCAGTTGGAGCTCGTGCTGGTGTAGTCCCCAGATTGAAACGAACAGGGGTCACTGCTGGGCGCTTTTGAGGACAATTGTTGGCATAATGTCCCATGTTCTTGCAATTGAAACATTGCACTCCTGCCACTGAAGTCTTGTTCTGCTGAAGTTGGCCACCATTGCTTGCTCGAGGAGCTTGCGGGATTGGGCGGGGTCCTGCGAATGGCGTCCTTGGCACACTTGGCTCTAAGGGCCTATTGAACTGGGGTGGATTAGGACGAAAACGAAAACTGCTTGCTCCCTGCTGAGCTTGAAACTTCTTCTTCCGAGTCTCATACAATTGACGTTGAGCATCTTCTTGAATAAGAGCCTTATTCACCATGTGTTGGAATGTTGGATAATCATTGGATACCAATTGCACCTTGAGGTTGGGATCAAGTCACTACATGAACTGCCAAATCTTTGTTGACTCCGATGCAACATCTTCCGGTGCATACCTAGATAGTTGAGTGAACCTATTTAGGTACTCGGAAACACTAAGGTTTGTTTGCTGCAGTTTGTGAAACTCCCTTTTCTTCATTTCCATTATTCCCATAGGAATATGTACAGTGCGAAAAGCTTCAACAAATTCTGCCCATGTGATGGTTTGCACATCTTGACGAGCAGCACAGTAATTTTCCCACCAATTAGCAACTATTCCTTTAAGCTGATGGGCGGCATACAGCACCTTCTCATGGTCATTGCACTGAGCCAGAATCAACTTCTTCTCCACATCCTTGATCCAATCGTCAGCCTCCAACGGATCCACCGAACCGGCAAAAGTAGGAGGTCTGGTCCTCATAAACTCTCCTAGCTTGGACTACGGTGCTTGAACGGGTGCCTGCGGAACCTGTTGGACCTCATTCTGAACAAGGGCTTGAAGTATTTGCAGTTGCATAGCCATCATCTGTTCCAGGTTAGGGGCTTGAGCAGGAGGTGGTGGAATGTTGTTCTCCGGTTGGGCATTGGCATCACGCTACTGCCTGGGTTGCTCCTTGTGTTCACCATCTGAAGCGGTATCCGGGGTTAGCAAAAGATAAGAGGGAACTAGCATAGGTAAGAGATTAGGGGGGAAACTAAACAACATCCCAAACCAAACACACAAGAGAGAAGCAAGCAACAACTTAGAAGAAACTTATATTGAAATCAAAATAGTTTTAAGAATGGCTATATCACAAGTGCACAAAGGCTTGGTACAGTCCATCTAGCACACCAAAACATAATATAAAACGTTCTAAGGACGTAGACATTTATTTGGGTACTACTGACTCAACCACTACTAATCCTCCAAGATGATACGCTCCTCAGGATCCTCCTCTGGGTCCTCCTCGGGCTCACCCACGTGGTGCTGCCCACAACCACACATGGCACGAATGCTTGAAGCGCGAGAATGGGAACGGTTACGACTGGAGGCAGTCGACCGGGAACACGAGCGAGAACGGGAAAGACTGCGCCTTCTGCTGGAATCGCCGATGTTGATGACGGGTAGCGGACTAGGACGCCGCACACTCTTGCACGTTGTGAGCCTGGTGCGGGGTCCCAAACGTCGAGTCGGCGCCTGGTTGTTGGGGACGACAACTGGTACGGGAGAAGATGGCGTGTAGTCAGCTACGGCTCTAAGACGTCCCAGCTCGAACTCTACTGCCTGGCTCTGGCGAAGCTGAGCACGGAGAGTGTCGGAGTGCTGGTAACCGGAAGTAAGGAGCATCCGAAGCTATCCAATCTCCTCCAATGCTCTGGCGTAGGTAACTGCCATCGCCTTAGTGAGCTACACCTGATGCGACAGTCGAGGGTCGTCCGCTGTGATCTCGAAGGGCTCCAGGTAGCTCTGTCCTGCTCGAGGGGTGAGGAAGAAACAAAAGGGTGACTGCTGCAGAGCATCCTTGTGAATTTGGCACAAGTCAGCTATGGCAAGGTGAGCTGCGTCCTGGATAGCATCGAAACAGCGAGTCCGGGGATGCTCAATAGGGTATCTGTGGGAATCGAATTCCTTATCCTGTGCATACAGGAATACCTCCATCGACCAAGAATCTTGATCCAAGATCCAGACCTTCTGCCCTCTGAAGATAGGCGGCTGGCGATACTCCAGGTACTGCATAAGCTGTCGGAGAAGACTAGCGAATGCTCCAACACTCTCGCCATGAGAGAAATAGTCCCACGAGTCAGCGGAGGATGAACCGGCCATCTACAAAGTTGAAATAATAGGAAAGATTACTAAAGAAAATTAGCAAATGAATTTAAAGACAAGAACGAGATACTAACTAAGAAAAGAGTAGAAGCAAAAGAAGCTTATATATTTGTTGTGGGGTGGCCCAACCCCCCGTGACTGGGTCGTGCAACTAGTCCAACATGTAATAGGCCCAATAGTGTAGAGGAATATACCAGTGTAAATATACCAATGTACCCTCATCCCTTGTAAGTACTAAGGGGTAGAATGGGGATTTCCCATTCTACCCCACTCATATATATATATAAACCCCTAGGAGGGGCAAAATGGGGACATCCTCTCATTCTCATCACCTCTCCCACAGATCTGGCTCTCCTTCCTCTTCTACTAGTCCCCTTCTCTACTGTTTGGCCCGTAGCCACAACAAAGGAAGGCTATATGGTTCTTTTGCACAAAGCAATGTTTTGTTTTAAATAACAGTAAATATTTTCGAAAGCATTAATTTGAACAAAGTAATTGTTTTAACTGAAACTAATAAATAATTTATAGTGAAGGTTCTAACCACCAACACTACATAATCAGCCCTAACCGATGAAGTTTAAAACTATGGGTTCCAACCACCCGCATTGGCTCCAGCCGCCAGTACATCCTTCAGAGAGTTCCCTCCACTCTCGAAATACCAAAACTTTGTTTTTTTAAAAACGAAAGACCAAAATTCTACCATGTGAATGCATTCCTTGCCCGCCCTTGACCGTGGGCATGACAATTCGAATAGATTAACACTCTGCAGAGGTTGTACAACTTTACCCCCAAGAGATAAATTATCCTAACTGTCACCATGCTTTCTTTGGCATGAGACCCAGATAAAATTAAAGGAACGCGTGTATGCTACGAGAGCAGAAAACAAAAATTTCTACCGCGCACACCAAGACATCATGCTAAGGAGGGATCATGGATCGTTACCACTAGACGCGCAGCGCAGTGAAAGAAGAGTTGGAGAAGCCAATCCAACCACGCGCGTCGAGGTAGTAGTGGAAGTAGCCGATCGTCCCGAACAGATCGTCTCCTCCACGCGATCAACCACACCACGAGCAGATCCAATCTGTAGGTTATTGATGCCGATCAACGCCGCAACGAGCAGCGCCTCCACCGGTATCCACACGTCCGGGGCTGGAACGCCGATCGCGAGTGTACCAGCACTCGCGAGCGGCTAGGGTTTGGCTCGGGAGGTGGCGGCTAGGGTTTTGCTCGGGAGGAACAGAAGCATGCACCCCTCAGCCCCTCGCCTCAATATATATAGACCTCCCTACTTGGGCCTCGTGGACCGAGGCCCAATAGGAGTCTATCCGGATCTCTATCCGAATTGAGCCCACATCCGAATCACATTCGAATTAGTGTTCCAACCCGTTAAGTGTGCGACCCTGTAGGTTCACGTATACTTGGTTGCAACCCGGAAACGCCTTTCCGGTCACCCTGTTAATAGCGGCCTCTAGTAAGACATATTAACCCCAAAGTATATGTAAAGATCATATCGGCTGAACCTGTAATGTTCTCATGTACGAATCTCTTTGCCTCACGATATAGATTAAGCTCAAGGCGAGACCTGTGTCATCCTCTTAATAGCTCAATCACTCTCTCGATTCTGTGATGGATTATAAACTCATGATTGACTCCTCAATCACCTTGGCATGGCTATGCACTTTCATAATCCATTACATCGAGGGGCCCAGAGATATCTCTCCCATAAGGAGGGGCAAATTCTATCTTGATCATTCACATCCCACTACATGTTTCATGGCAAACCCAAAGACTACTTTTATGACTACCCAGTTACGGAGTAGTGTTTAGTAGTCCCAAAATAAGCTACTACGCATGTTGGGAACCACGATGATCTCAAGTCTAAGGATTCCACATAAACACTACTTGAGACCAACTGATGACACATGGAATCTTTGCAGTGTCTCATGGCGGGTCTATCCAACATATGTTCACTAACACATGTCCATATTATTGATTTGGTATCTCCATACCATGATCCATGAGACATGATCATCAATCAATACATATGCTGATCTTTGAATCATATTTGTTCGTCATATGATATATAATCAGGGATCATTTAGAAATAGCAACATTTTGGCATTAAGAGTCTCATGAATAAGTCACATACTCATTGATCAATAATGATAATGTCTATTTCAAGGAACAAAGCAATGTATCATAAACATAGTATGTGATATATTCAACATCTCCATGTTGCCTCTAGGGCATATCACCAACAAAAATATCACAAAGCTTTTACCTCACTCTAATCTAGCTAGACACTACCCGCTGAGGTTTCACCGCTGAAGGGTTAAATACACCCAGTCAGAAGCCCCCTCTTGCGCCATATGAGTACAGTAAATCCCTGTCCCTCACTGTGAATAACCAGTAAATCCCTGGCACCCACTTTACACTGGTGGCACCTAAACTAGACTATCGTAAGTTAATCAACTAGGTCGTACCCATATAGACTTGGGGTTGTACGGTAGTGCTCAGTCTGGACAATCACAACCGTCGGTCCTTAATTGACTAGGGTGGAACATACACTTTACAAGATCTCGCGCTTACTGCACCAATCCAAACCAACCATCCACCCCGGTCTAAAACAATTTTCACATTTTAATTTATTTTAAAAGAACAGTGGCAACACCAATCGCAACTAAATTTCTAAATACAAAAGAGTAGTTTAAAGAATTATAATTTCCCATTCCAAGGTTACAAAGGTTAAATAGCATGACTAAACATTATACTACCGTTCTAATATTAACAAGGTATTATATTATTCTCATTATTGAGACAAAGGTGAACCTAAGGTTACAAAGGTACATGGCATTCAACTTCAATTGAGGGCATAACAAGGTTGGATTAACTAATACCTTAAGATAGAAACTAATGTTTTTATGTAATTAGCAATGCAATTACATTTAAAATAATAAAAAGCATTTCTAAAACATAGGTACAAAATGTTCAAAGGAGACTTGCCTTCTTGTGCGCTATTTGGTCCTTCTTGCTGCGGCTCGACAAATTCTTCGGCGGCGTCGGGTTCTACGCGCGAAACGACAAAACAAATAAATACAAATAAAATCACAAAAATATAAAATATGAACTGGAAGAAATTTTATGATTTTATATGAATTTATAAATTTGAATCACTGGATTCGGAGTTCGGACGACGGAGAACGAGCGATTGGAAGATTGAATGGATTGGAAATTCCAGAAAATGCAAAACCGAGAGAATATTCTCTGGAATCTTATTTTTGGCTGATTTTTGGATATATCTGAGTGTATGACGTGTGGGGCCTGGCTGTCATTGAGTAGAGATTTTTTTTAATACATGACAAGTGGGTCCCGCTTGTCTTTGGCTAAGCAAAATGGATGATAGCAACCGATAGCTATGGATGGGGAAAATGTTGCATTTCCCTAGATTTGAACACAAGACCTCATGTTTCCCAAGCAAGGGCTTCGCCATGAGGCTAAGTGCAACCATGTGACATGTATTCATAACAAATTAGATGGAGCAAACAAGTGAAGAGATAGAAGAGCAGCACGTGCTGATGCATGGTTGCGCTCTGGCCAATGCTTGTGTCGGCAATGGAAAAGTCAAGGAGGCCGGCCATGGAGGATGGAGGCCTTAGTGTGGGAAGAGAGGGGCGACGCGGGAAGGGGAGACCGAAGGGGTGCGGCTCTTACTGGTGGCAACTCGAGAGATGGCCGGAGAAGGCGGCGGCGAGAAAAAGCAGCAGCGTGCGTAGGAGAGAGAGTGCTCGGCGGCGGCGGCGGTCGGGACGGCGGCTCCGACGGTCGGGGGCGGCGACCGAAAGGTGGAGGAGGGGCGGTGGGGAGAGAGGGGAGACCAAAGGGGAGGAACCGGCACATGGGGGAGGGTTTTATAGGTGGAGAAAGAAGAGGAGCGGCCGACGGTTTTAGAGAGGATTAAAGGACGGGAAACGGCCGGTGTTAGAGAGGGGTGATTAGGGGCTTTCATTGCACACTTGCTCGGGGATTAAAAGAGGAAGAAACAGCCGTAATTATAAGCTTTATTTTGGCTCCAATGGAGGAGAGAGAGAGCTAGAGGAGGAAGAAGGTGGGGTAGAAGAAACATATGACTTGTGGGTCCCACGCGTCAGTAAGAGAGAGGGGAAGTGAAGGAGTACGAGCCGTCGGATGGGTGACAAGTGGCAAGTTAAAGAATCAAGGCGGCTGGATTTAATTGAAGGGGTAAGTGGCTATGGATAGCTAGGATTAAATCAAGGAAAGAGATGGATTCAATCTAGGAGTGACACATGGCAGCCTGGGATTAAATTGATTTTTATTTTCGGATTGCTTTTTAGAAAATACTAGAAACATAATAAATACTTACAAAATAATAATTAAAGTCTAAAAAATCTAGCAAATTCATAGAATATTCCTGGAGCTATTTTAGACTTAGAAAAAATATTTTTAATTTCAGATTTGCCTTTAATAATTTTATAAAATACTCTTTAACTTTTAAAATTGATTTTTAAATCCAGAAAATTCTCAAAAATTATTTAAAAATTCAGGGAAGGTTGGGAAAAATAAAATAAACTCTTTTTGGCTTTAATAAAATATTTAAAATACATTCTCTTGATTTAGATTTTGAAATGAAATTTAGATAAATCCAAATAAAGTTCCGATACTTTAAAATAATTAATTTGTAATTAAATTTTTACAGAAAGCTAATTTTTGGGATGTTACACTTAAGCATCAAGATATGAGCATTTCTCTTCCTCAATTGTTGGAGTAAGAGGATCCAAGGAGGAGAAAAGGCCACATCTAGAATCTACCATATTTTCAGGCTCATGGCCTTAAAATAACATATCATGCGAATTTTCCAATTATCTTAATTTATGCCATTGAATAGATATGCTTCACCTAGGTGCACTATATTACTAGTCGCCATCCTTTGAACTCTCTAGGCAGTGAAGCCAAATAAAATGAGAGACCAAGCTCTGATACCACTTGTAAGATCAAGGAGGCCGACTAGAGGGGGTGAATAGGCAGTTTTAAAAAACTTTCTTTTATTTCTATTTGGCTAAAACCAAGTATATAATGCAGAAGCGTAACTCAATTTGGTTTAGCACAAATAAGGCATAAATTAAATAGGTTCACCTAAGTGCACCAACAATCTAAGTCTACGTCAAATGTTTGCAATCCTAGGATCAATCAATTTCTTTACTATTTAATAAGTTTGAGTTGGTGGTTGGTGCATTCTCCTTCCTCCCTTCTCAACCGTCCGATATGAATGCTGAAATCTTGACCATCTATCAAACATCCCTCTCCCTCTCTCTCATATCTAACTACCCCTCCTCTCCACTTCCACCAACAGTTACCATCTCCCACCTCCTCTTCTACCCGGCCTCTCTCGCCTCCCTCCCCTCCTGCTCCGCTTGCTTCCACTCCCTCTCTGCTTCACCTCCCCATGCCGCTGCCCCTCCTACCGCGCTGCTGCCTTCTGCTCCCTCGGTGCTGGCGTCCGCCCATGACACGCGGTGCAGGAATGGGATGCACAACGAGGACGACGGCGTGGGGTGGGGGAGGAAGAAGGAAGCGAGGAGGTAGGGTAGGGAGGGGAGGTACGGGGAGAGGTGGACGCCGACGGCGAGGGAGACGAAAAGCGCACCAGAAAAGAAAAGCACCTTGTTGTGGCTGAGGTGCCAGCCCGCGAGCCCCATGGGGACGAACAGCACCACACAGGCCACGAGCACGCCCGCTTGTGCCGCGGCGGACACCATCGACCGGTCAGCCTCACGTGCAAGCAAGGGGCCACTAGATCTGGGCCCGCTAGGGGGACGAGATCGCAGGAGGAGGTTAGGTGGGCGAGCAATCGAGCGACACGGCATGGAGCGGAAGCGAGAAGCAGAGAGGGGGTGTCGCATGGTGGGTTGGTGGGGTTCGGCAGGGTGGGGGCAGCGGAGTGGAAGGGGGTCGGCGGGATGGAAACAGTGGAACGGCAAGCGGGTGCGGTGGGGGATGGCTGGCTTCGGTGCTTTGGCGCTTGGAGTTGGAAGGAGTCAGTGCGGTGCATGCACCGGCGTGGACCCGAGGGCATTGGCACCAGGCCGGCTCGGCCCTGGTTTTCGTTTATAAAAGATAGAGAAATTGGAGGATGGTTATTCAGATTAGTGAAGTTATCGTTTCATTAATGGCGTGTGTTTTTCTTCTGCTTTGTTAAGTGAGAATAAAAATGATGACAGATCAATTCCAATGCTACTCTCTCTGCACCGTAATACTAGCTGAATGCTCGTGCGTTGCTACGGATTTTTAAAACTTATCATACTACACGTTCTAAAACTAACAGGTGGTAAAATTTGTTGGAACGTGCATACAAATATGTTCTAATTTTTTTTAAATCCGTAGCAATGCACGAGCATTCAGCTAGTAATTCTATAAATGTAACTTGCTTGAATGTAAATTGAGCACAAGAGAATAAACCACAAAGATATGTTTTCTTTTTACCGTGGTGTTCAAAGACTTGTCGGTCTCCCCTAGTCCGCATTGAGATAACCCCAAAGGAAGTGGACCGGCTCCCCGAATTAAGCCAAACACCTCAATCCACTAGTGGTAGCTCATTCCCGCTCTGGGTAGGTGAGCACCAACCTTCACAACTTGTCAGGTCTTCTCACAACCTTCTTAGAGAAGATCACCGCACACAACACCTCTAATGCCGTCTAGGAGTCAGAAACCTCCAAGTGTAATAAGTCAAACCCCTTGCTTGACTCTTACCACGTGCAACAAATGCACAAGCTCAAGTGGATACGAAATTCACCTCTAGATACAACACATGCAATCTAGAGCCATTCTCCTTGCTCACAAGGTGTAACACATGTACAATTGAGAGAAGAACCTCATACCAGCTCAAGAGAATGAAATGGAGTGAACCAACAACATCTCCAACTAGTCACAAGGGGTATTTATACCCTACACTACAAAATTAGCCATTGGGTACAAAAATTAACATTTCTGGTAGTACCACAGGCAAAACGCCAGTACTACCGCTCTCCTTCGCAACAGTCAGAAAATGACCTATAACTTAGCAAATCTAGTAGTTCCGCCACACAAAGTCTGGTACTACTGCTCAACGGTAGTACCGCTCCAAACATGTAGAACTACCGATCCACCAGGGACAGGGAAGATTCTTGAAAGGTATCTCTCTAGAAAAAACATACCGCTACACAAGCGGTCATTCCGCAACTCGAAAGTACCGCTCACACAGAGCCGGTAGTACCACTAGTCGGTTGGACCAATCACATAGAACTAATACTACTGATCATCGACCACGTCGAGTGGTTCGACCACACAGGTCTATGACTACGTTGTCTGGTTCGACCACATAGTTCCCTAACCACTTTGTTCGGTTCGACCACATAGGTCTCCAACCAAGCCGACCATGTCAATCTTCCACCATGTCATCAATCTTCGATCACACAGATCTCTGACCACGTCAGTTCTGACAACGTTGGTTTCAGCCACACAGGTCTCAACCACGTCGTATCTGACCACGTCGACTATGTCCATCATCAACTACACAGGTCTTTGACCACCACATTGATCTTTGACTACACAGGTCTCCGACTACCACGTCGATCTTCGACCACATCAGTCTTCGACCACATAGGAAATCAACCACATTGGTTCTCGACCAAACGAGTCTTCCGACCACCAACGAACATAGTAGTACCATGATCACAATGCCAGTAGTTCCACCCAATGGTAGTACTGCATGTAACACTATGGTAGTTTCGATTTAGTAAGAAGTGCAGATGCTTCAACAGATTTTGCAAAACACATTTACAAATTATAGAATCATGCACACAAGGATTAAACATGATTCCCAATAAGTTGCAAAACATATTGCACACTTTTGCAATTATGACACAAGGTAGGAAACATGAACTTCAAACACTTGCAAAATTCATTTGCAATATATAGTCCCATGCTACAAGGATTTAACACATGAATCTCAACTATTTGCGAAACATATTCGCAAATATAAGCATTATGCCATAGAGAGCTAGAGCAAGTAAGGTTGAGCTATCAACATATGATGAGACTCAAGCTACTAGATATGACCCCTCTTATTTGTACATCAACCTAAACTAGCAATCTGGTCTTTCAACCAAACACCAAGACCAGTAAAAGACTAGGAACGCATCCTTAGCCCTACCTAGTCATACATTTGCCTTAGCATCTTCTTGAAGTTTGATAACATATATCTTCACTTCACGTCCTAGCTCGAACTCTGCTGCCTGGCTCTAGTGAAGCTGAGCACAGAGAGTGTCGGTGTAATACCCCAAAAGCGATTCGAGAGTTAATTGATTAATCGGAGTGAGGGACCTTATAGAAAAGAATTTCAGGTTTTGGTAGATTGGATTCGGCGAATAGAAAAAGGGATAATCAGAGGATCTCCATATTATGAAAGTTGTAGATACTTGCCTTAGCTTTCCAGGAAGGTCAAGAAATCATGCTTCGCACACTCGGGCTGAAAGTTATGGCAATTTTAGAGCTCTGTCCAGAGACCCCGACGTGAAATTGATATTTTAGACAAATTGGATGGTGCGGGTAGAAGATGGCTGATTCAGGGGGGCTCACCAACTAGGTTTAGTTAGATAATTTAATTATATTTCCAGAAAGTCTAAGAACACCCTATTCGGACTCCTGTACCAATAGATATGAATTTTTGAAGTTGACTGTCCACAGAGGGGTGCGGGATGACCTGTAGGATTTGGGAATTGGAACCAAGTTAGACGAATTTACTAGTTCGTGATTGTTTTTATTTGGGCAAAGGTCTGCTACTGTTATCTTACTAAATATTATAATTATTATTCAGGTGGAGGACGGATCCCAGAGGCGGCACCTTCTACACGTCCCCCGTTTTCTCGCGGTTAAGGCAAGTATAATGATGGTTTAAAAATTTATAGTGTCGAATGTCGATGTTTGATCTATAATATGAATATATGTGTTCATGGTTGTGGTAAGGATGTATTGGTGCTGTTTATGGGTGATTACAATTTACAGTGTTCATGAGTTTTTCTGGTGCATGGATGATGTGGATGCAAGATTTATTTTATTGAGACATTCACGCATATGCATCATGTTGATCTATTGAAGTCTTGGTCATGAGATGACTAAGCGCCGAGGTCCCCATCATGTTGATGACATGACGGGCTAAAGGTCCCCATACTTGTGGAGTATGGGCAATTGGTCCCTGTACCAGGTGGTACAGGCATGGGTGGGCATCGACGGATGCACACTTTGCATTACCGGTAAAATGCAAAAGAGAAAGAGATAAAGAGATTTTTGATCATCTTGCATAGCATGGCTTATTTGTATGGTTGATGGATGAATGTGTGAAGTGATATTCATGAATGTTCTTGTTACTATCTATTATATTTGCTGAGTCGTTGGACTCACTCTTGTTGTTGTTATTTTTAGGTACCGTTATGAGATCGGCATGCATGGGGAAAAAGAAGGATTAGTCTTGTTGCACTTGCACGTTCCACCCATAATGGAAATAAAGGAAGAAAAATTAAATATAAGACGCAAGGACTATTTAAGTACCATTTGATTATTACCCTTGGATTTTAATTGTAATAAGAGTTTAGAATATTTATGATGCTCATGGTCTTTCTCTAGTTATTATATCCATGAATGGTTTAGTAATCTTTAATCTATTTGCTTAGAATTGAACTTATTACTTAAGGATTGTCTATTATAATCAATACTGCTTGTGAAATCTCTGATTTAGAAAGATAAACAAAGGAGGTTCTGCCGAAATTTTGTGTAACGCAATTAGTTAACTTTGCTTTACTTCTAGTTGGGTAGCATTCCAGGTCATTGTTTGGCTGGGGTGTTACAGTTGGTATCAGAGCGGGCTGTAGGTCCGTGGTTAACGAAATATTAATTTTGACACACTAAGCACTATAGGTGGGAATGGGGTTTGCATTGCATCTACGTTTCCGTCGGTTATCATAGTTGAATGTGTGCTTAATGTTTGACTTTGTACGTGTTATGAGATGATCTTTTGTGCCTATGATTTGATTATATGATTGTTATGTGTGGTGATAGTTGATGTTGAGAGATAGAGATCGCGGTGTGGCCAATGGCATGGCCAGGTTATATCACTATTCGTGGTAATGAAATGGTGAAGGATTTTTCCTTGAGCAACTTAGTTTCAGAGGTTAGGAATGAGTCCTTTAGAAAAGCTTCTCTCTTCCCTGAGTTGAATTTGGTCAATTCTTATCCTGTGGTGGTGGATGAATTTATCTTGGGCTCGTGGTCCATTGCAGTTGAGGGTTTTCAATTGGTTTCTACCTGTTCTTTGAAGCAATTATTGTTTTTCGGACTATTGAGACACTTTTGCTATCAGTGAGCATTGTGGATTTGCATGGTTGGTCCCTTTGCGGGAGTTTTGTCTTGTTGTGAAACATGTCTCGATTGTTCGCTTGGTATTCTTGTTAATGAAAGTTTTATGTTGCAAATTCTTTAACATGTGAAAGCTTTGGCTTTATGTAATTCTTTTGGATTATTCTAAGTGTTAAAGTTTAATACTTCTCTTTTCTGAAGGGAGGTGTTAAAATCCTTTTGTGATGTCTTGGGTTATGGTTAAGTCAGAGATTGTAATCAAATAAATTGATATGGTATGAGTATCCTTGGAAGTGAAACCGAATAAGTTGATGTTGTCTTCTTGTAGTTGTTCATGAACTATGTTTATGATAGGGCTATTCCTAATGGAATCAATAGAGTTACTAAGAGGCGTGAAACTTTGATGAACTGGTTGATCAATAAGAGAGACAAAATTAGTAAACTTTTGGGATAAATTGGATCAACATGTCTCAATGGATTAATCTAACCATTTAGGATAGTTAAATTCATAAGGTGTTGGATTACTGTATTAGTGGATATTAGTCTTGGAGTTATCTTTGTGGATACTTAGTGTTCGTATGTAATTGCTAAGTGCAACTGTTGTGTAATGAAGTTTGGTGTTGCGCATCAATAAGAGAGCAATGGATGGGGTTTAAAATGTGATCTATATTTACATGATAGTGGGATTGTCAGATGATATTATGTCTTTGATGGAAAAATTAAAATTGTGTAGTAGATCTCCTCTAATTTAAAGCGGTTGTCGTAGTGAGGTTGTAAGGTTTTGAAATACTTTCAATTTGAGGATGAGATGATAAAGTAGCATGGAACTATTTGATGAGATTTTGGAGGGCTTTATAATGGAAGGGTAGACGATAACGATTCTTGTTAAGAGTGTATTATTCTTTATGTTAGTAAGATTGTTGCAATCTTATTGGAAAAACACTTTGAAATAAGTTATTGTGTTCTTTTGGAAAGGTTTATGATGCGCTGGTAGGCTATGATGATTCATGCTAAGAATATATAATGATGAGGTTAGTAAAACTGAGTATGAGATGATGACGGTAGTGTTGATTCTTTTAGAAGTAAAGAAATTTGTTCATCTTCCGTGATGTCAGTTAAATGAAATGTTTGGAGTTGTGCATTCATAATCCTATGGGAGTTCATGAATTATTGTGGTATCTGAAATTAGTTTGCGCAGAGTGACATATTGGAAGTTTCAATCGGTTCTTAAGTGATTCATGTGATTTGAGCTTAAAGGATCGTTTGGTTGAAGTTGGTAAAGTGATGTTTCGATTAAAGAAAATTATGTCCTTTGTTATATTGAAGGGTGTAGTAGAGGTATTCGCGGTTGGATTCAAGTTTTGTACCTTACAGCTTATTGAAGCATGCTTAACCTTGTTGGTTTGCCACAAAGGAATCCCTCAAGTTTCCAAAAGTAGTTATTTATTTATTTATTTATTTATTTATTTATTTATTTATTTATTTATTTATTTATTTATTTATTTATTTATTTTCGGCTGAAGTTTGATACTCTCTTCTTGTGGGACTTGTGCACTGAACTGTGGTCTCGTCTTCTATTTTCCAAGATCTTGGCTATTTGACCTTTTTCCTTGGTCTCGTGTCTACGGTGAGTGGTAAACGTTTTTCTATGTGCTGAAATTGTTTCTATCTATATCTTCTTCTGAGGAAGGATTAACCAATCCGTGTTGCAAAGCCTTTTAGGTTGTATAATGGCAACTTGATAGTGGTGGTCAAGTAGATGATTTTGGTGAGATTGTAGGTGTCAAGTTGTTTGAGATTCATTGAGTGATAAATTGATTTCTTGGAATAATTCTCGGTGAGGATTTGATTTAAATAGAATGTTTGTCTTTGGAGCTAACTGATTTCATGGTTGCAATTAGTAGAACCTATAGTAGATTGTGGTTCAAGAATGTTTCGATCATTTCGATGGAACATTAGAATTATCAAGAGTATGAGAATCTTGATCAATCTTATTAGAGTATCGTGATTGGGCACTTTGCAAGGTTTAGTAGGAAGATTATGGTGGTGTAGCTAATGAGATTATAATTGTGAAGAAGTCTAACTGTTATGGGAATCATTGGGATAGTAGGGATTGTTGAATTATTGCCATGCATGACTTGGCTTCAGTGAGTAACCCTCCAGGAGTTAGAATCTTCCTAAAGATAATTAGGTTGAGAATATATTTTTATGAGGTTGTTAATGATTGAGCATGTACGATTATGGGAATTTTAGTCACCGAATTCGAGAGTCTTTGCATCAATTATATCGAAGTACATATATAGGAGCCCTGGAGATGGAAATTTTGGGTTTGGTGTTCCATGCTAGGACCTTGGAGGCTAATGATGTTGTGTGAGAATAGTGGAAGGAGTGGATTCTAAATAGTGTGACGTTCCTTGATAGTATCCTTTGGGTGTAGTGAATGAGTGTGTGTGCTGAGAATTTCAAGTTGATTATCCTTAAAGAATTGCGGTGAAGTGATTGTGGGTGAAAATAATGATGAGGTGCATTGGAAATTATTCATTAAAGTAACCTGTTGGTAGCAGAGTTGACTAGAGTATGTTATTGAGAGAACAATAGAGTCCCTCTACAAGGGTGTGGTGGATGCACTCAGTTTGAGAATAGAGTTGATGTTGCCAATTTAAGAGAAATGAGTTAGTGTGGTGTGTGATGATTTGAAATCTTGCGAATCAAGAGAAAGTTATTCCTAGAAGAAAAAAACAATAGTTTCTCGGGTAGTAAAATGCTCTTTGATTCTTGTGTTGAGCTATGTGATGATAGAAAAAGTCTTTTGTGGTTTGAGTTGGCTTTATGTTGGCATGTGTGGTTTTTTCCGGTTTAGGAAAAATAATGGACGGGTTTGATATTTGAGTGATTCTCCTTTGACTTATGTGCTGTTTATTTGCAAACTACCTACTTAGAATGTGGAAAGGTTCTCGTGTTGAATCCTCATTTTTTTGTCTTTTGATTTGACCCTTCTGATGGGGAGTTGGTGATGTGTGGATGCGATGAGAATCCCTTATTTTCAGTTGAATTCTATTTGTAAAGGAGTTGGTTCACAATGAGCACTGTTGTGCGTCCGTAGTTAAAGGAGATACTCCTTGTTAAGGTAAAAAGATCGATTGAGAGTTGGAACAAGAGTTACATGTGTTGTGCAGGTTGTGTGGGTTGATACCAAAGGGAATGATAACCCAAGGTATATTCAGTCGCTTCTGTTAGTTGCAAGGATTCGGAGGTTGGTGTATCACTAGGACCACCTTGGGTCCTAGAGTGGGGTACACACGTTTGGTACGACCCGGTATCGAAGGAGTGCTTGAAAGATCTGGAGTGTGGGTTTCCATTAAAGCCATTGACCAACGAGTAGGATCAGCTACCTTTAGCGGAGTTCGCTTATAATAACAGCTACCATTCCAGAAATTAAAGCTGCACCATTCGAAGTGTTGTATGGGCGTAGATGCAGGTCACCCCTTTGCTGGGAAGCGGTGGGTGAAAAGGCAGTCTTGGGCCCGGATTTGGTCCAGAAGACAGTTGAACGAGTGGCCCTGGTATGCAAATGTGAGAAGAAGGGATCTGGAATTTGAGGTGGGGGAATTAGGTGCTCTTGAGAGTATCTCCTACCAAGGGTGTGGTGAGGTTCAGTACCAAAGGGAAGCTTAGCACGAGGTACGTCGGGCCTTTCACGATCATGGCTCAGATCGGGAAGTTGGCATACCACTCGGATCTTCCAGCATCTGTGCGCGAGGTGCAAGCTTGGAGGAATAAAAATTTTAAAGTATGTCAAGGTGTTTTGGTCGCAGCAGACAGAGAGAGAGAGAGGCCACATGGGAATTGGAGTCTCGCATGCGTGAGCAATATCCGGAATTATTCACAACAGGAGCGCGTTAATATGGTTAAGTTTTTAGCTGAGATTTAAACTTGGTGTAAGTGTGGATAGAATTCGGGGTCGAATTCCGTTTAAGGGGGGAAGAATGTAATACCCCAAAAGCGATTCGAGAGTTAATTGATTAATTGGAGTGAGTGACCTTATAGAAAAGAATTAAACAATGATTTTAGAGGGGGATTTCTGGAAAATCCCGGCAACCTGGGCCTGGGCCTTGGCCCAAGTGGAGGCCAGCCAAAAAGGGGGGAGGCGACCCTCCCCCAAAACCCTAGCTGCCACCCCTATTCCTCCCTCCTCTCTTCCCCCTGGCCGCACCCCTCCCTGCCCTGCGCCTCCAGCAGCCCCTCCTCCTTTCCCCTCCTCCATTGAAGCCCCTGCTACCGGTGAAAAAGATCCCCTTTCCTGCCGGTCGAGCGGAGGAAGGGATCAATCGCAGCGAGACGTTTTTGATCCGGAAGAAGGAGGAGAGGAAGGGAAAAAGGGAAACAGAAGGGGAAGGAGATTGCGTGGTGTTCATCATAATCTACATCGTTTTGTCAAGGGTAACCCCCGTTGTTCCCCAATTGGATGCATTTTTATTTGTTGTTACAATATCGGAATTCTGGACTGCCTGGACAGAATGTGTTAGGCGGTCGTTCTGGGGTAATTTCATGGGGATTCAGATCTGGACCTCTCCTAGAGAGTTGTAGAGGATGTCTTTATATTTCCGTGAAGTTCTAGAACGCATCATTCGGACCCTTGTAGCAGAAGTTATGATTTTTCTAGTAAGACTGTTCTTCAGATCGGGAGATTTTTGTCAGGTTTTGGTAGATTGGATTGGGCGAATAGAAAAAGGGATAATCAGAGGATCTCCATATTATGAAAGTTGTAGATAATTGCCTTAGCTTTCCATAAATGTCAATAAATCATGATTCAGACACTCGGGCTGAAAGTAATGGCAATTTGAGTGCTCTGTCCAGAGACCCCGACGTGAAATTGATATTTTAGAAAAATTGGATGGTGCGGGTAGAAGATGGCTGATTCAGGGGGGCTCACCAACTAGGTTTAGTTATATAATTTAATTATCTTTCCAGAAAGTCTAAGAACACCCTATTCAGACTCCTGTACCAATAGATATGAATTTTTGAAGTTGACTGTCCACAGAGGGGGCGGGATGACCTATAGGATTTGGGAATTGGAACCAAGTTAGATGAATTTACTAGTTCGTGATTGTTTTTATTTGGGCAAAGGTCCGCTACTGTTATCTTAGTAAATATTATAATTATTATTCAGGTGGAGGACGGATCCCAGAGGCGGCACCTTCTACACGTCCCCCGTTTTCTCGCGGTTAAGGCAAGTATAATGACGGTTTAAAAATTTATAGTGTCGAATGTCGATGTTTGATCTATAATATGAATA
Source organism: Dendrocalamus latiflorus (assembly GCA_017311315.1). Lineage (NCBI taxonomy): Eukaryota > Viridiplantae > Streptophyta > Magnoliopsida > Poales > Poaceae > Dendrocalamus > Dendrocalamus latiflorus. The sequence goes on along the minus strand of CM029637.1, from coordinate 16,117,086 downwards.
CATGTGTTCATGGTTGTGGTAATGATGTATTGGTGCTGTTTATGGGTGATTGCAATTTATGGTGTTCATGAGTTTTTCTGGTGCATGGATGATGTGGATGCAAGATTTATTTTATTGAGACATTCACGCATATGCATCATGTTGATCTATTGAAGTCTTGGTCACGAGATGACTAAGCGCCGAGGTCCCCGTCATGTTTGTGGAGTATGGGCAATTGGTCCCTGTACCAGGTGGTACAGGCATGGGTGGGTATCGACGGATGCACACTTTGCATTACCGGTAAAATGCAAAAGATAAAGAGATTTTTGATCATCTTGCATAGCATGGCTTATTTATATGGTTGATGGATGAATGTGTGAAGTGATGTTCATGAATGTTCTTGTTACTATCTATTATATTTGCTGAGTCGTTGGACTCACTCTTGTTGTTGTTATTTTTAGGTACCGTTATGAGATCGGCATGCATGGGGAAGAAGAAGGATTAGTCTTGTTGCACTAGCACGTTCCGCCCATAATGAAAATAAAGGAAGAAAAATTAAATATAAGACGCAAGGACTATTTAAGTACCATTTGATTATTACCCTTGGATTTTAATTCTAATAAGAGTTTAGAATATTTATGATGCTCATGGTCTTTCTCTAGGTATTATATCCATGAATGGTTTAGTAATCTTTAATCTATTTGCTTAGCATTGAACTTATTACTTGAGGATTGTCTATTATAATCAATACTGCTTGTGAAATCTCTGATTTAGAAAGATAAACAAAGGAGGCTCTGCCGAAATTTTGTGTAACGCAATTAGTTAACATTGCTTTACTTCTAGTTGGGTAGCATTCCAGGTCATTGTTTGGCTGGGGTGTTACAGTTGGTATCAGAGCGGGCTGTAGGTCCGTGGTTAACGAAATATTAATTTTGACACACTAAGCACTATAGGTGGGAATGGGGTTTGCATTGCATCTACGTTTCCGTCGGTTATCATAGTTGAATGTGTGCTTAATGTTTGACTTTGTACGTGTTATGAGATGATCTTTTGTGCCTACGATTTGATTATATGATTGTTATGTGTGGTGATAGTTGATGTCGAGAGATAGAGATCGCGGTGTGGCCATTAGCAAATGAATTTAAAGACAAGAACGAGATACTAAGTAAGAAAAGAGTAGAAGCAAAAGAAGCTTATATATTTTTTTACATACTCTTTTTAATAATAAGTAAGTCCTTAAGGTTTTGCCATTTCTAATCTAGGTCACGTCCTACAGTCAACCTGGCTCTGATATCATCTCTGTCGGGACCCTAGATTTCCGAATCCAGACCCTCTGTGTATTACAGCACTAGTCCCAGATCAAAGCTAGTGCACACAGTCAAACAGAAATGATTACATAACCAACAACATTTAATACAATAGTAAAGAGTACAGACCGAAAGGTCTCTTTATTACAACTGAGGTTTCAAGACCTCACACACACACAAATCACAGCGGAAGCAAAAGATAAATCCAGCGAAGACCCGTCAATACGCCACAGGCAATTGACTGGGGAAGCGCAACCTAGTACTCCGGGAATCCTTCGTCGAATCCACACGCGAAGTAGTCGTAGTCTCCTTGAGCTTCATATTCCTCTGAGTTGATTTTAGTGCAGCATGTGAGTACATAAAGTACTCCGCAAGTCTTGGGAAAGAAATGCAGTAGATGCAAGGCTTAACAAAGGAAGGCTATATGGTTCTTTTGCACAAAGCATTGTTTTGTTTTAAATAACAGTAAATATTTTCGAAAGCATTAATTTGAACAAAGTAATTGTTTTAACTGAAACTAATAAACAATTTATAGTGAAGGTTCTAACCACCAACACTACATAATCAGCCCTAACCGATGATGTTTAAAACTATGGGTTCCAACCACCCGCAGTGGCTCCAGCCGCCAGTACAACCTTCAGAGAGTTCCCTCCACTCTCGAAATACCAAAACTTTGTTTTTTAAAAAATGAAAGACCAAAGTTCTACCATGTGAATGCATTCCTTGCCCGCCCTTGACCGTGGGCATGACTATTCGAATAGATTAACACTTTGCAGAGGTTGTACAACTTTACCCCCAAGAGATAAATTATCCTAACAGTCATCATGCTTCCTTTGGCATGAGACCCAGATAAAATATCACAAAGCTTTTACCTCACTCTAATCTAGCTAGACACCACCCGCTGAGGTTTCACCGCTGAAGGGTTAAATCCACCCAGTCAGAAGCCCCCTCTTGCGCCATATGAGTACAGTAAATCTCTGTCCTTCACTGTGAATAACCAGTAAATCCCTGGCACCCACTTTACACTGGTGGCACCTAAACTAGACTATCGTAAGTTAATCAACTAGGTCGTACCCATATAGACTTGGGGTTGTATGGCAGTGCTCAGTCTGGACAATCACAAGCGTCGGTCCTTAATTGACTAGGGTGGAACATACACTTTACAAGATCTCGTGCTTACCGCACCTATCCAAACCAACCATCCACCCCGGTCTAAAACAATTTTCACATTTTAATTAATTTTAAAAGAACAGTGGCAACACCAATCGCCACTAAATTTCTAAATACAAAAGAGTAGTTTAAAGAATTATAATTTCCCATTTCAAGGTTACAAAGGTTAAATAGCATGACTGAACATTATACTACCGTTCTAATATTAACAAGGTATTATATTATTCTCATTATTGAGACAAAGGTGAACCTAAGGTTACAAAGGTACATGGCATTCAACTTCAATTGAGGGCATAACAAGGTCGGATTAACTAATACCTTATGATAGAAACTAATGTTTTTATGTAATTAGCAATGCAATTACATTTAAAATAATAAAAAGCATTTCTAAAACATAGGTACAAAATGTTCAAAGGAGACTTGCCTTCTTGTGCGCTATTTGGTCCTTCTTGTTGCGGCTCGACAAATTCTTCGGCGACGTCGGGTTCTACGCGCGAAACGACAAAACAAACAAATAAATAAATACAAATAAAATCACAAAAATATAAAATATGAACTGGAAGAAATATTATGATTTTATATGAATTTAGAAATTTGAATCACTGGATTCGGAGTTCGGACGACGGAGAACCAGCGATTGGAAGATTGAATGGATTGGAAATTCCAGAAAATGCAAAACCGAGAGAATATTCTCTGGAATCTTATTTTTGGCTGATTTTTGGATATATCTGAGTGTATGACATGTGGGGCCTGGCTGTCATTGAGTAGAGATTTTTTTTAATACATGACAAGTGGGTCCCGCTTGTCTTTGGCTAAGCAAAACGGACGATAGCAACCGATAGCTATGGATGGGGAAAATGTTGCATTTCCCTGGATTTGAACACAAGACCTCATGTTTCCCAAGCAAGGGCTTCGCCATGAGGCTAAGTGCAACCATGTGACATGTATTCATAACAAATTAGATGGAGCAAACAAGTGAAGAGATAGAAGAGCAGCACGTGCTAATGCATGGTTGCGCTCTGGCCAATGCTTGTGTCGGCAAGGGACAAGTCAAGGAGGCCGGCCATGGAGGATGGAGGCCTTAGTGTGGGAAGAGAGGGGCGACGCGGGAAGGGGAGATTGAAGGGGTGCGACTCTTACTGGCGGCAACTCAGGAGATGGCCGGAGAAGGCGGCGGCGAGAAAAAGCGGTAGTGCGCGTAGGAGAGAGAGTGCTCGGCGACGGCGGTCGGGACGGCGGCTCCGACGGTCGGGTGCGGCGACCGGAAGGTGGAGGAGGGGCGGTGGGGAGAGGGGAGACCGAAGGGGAGGAACCGGCGCATGGGGGAAGGTTTTATAGGTGGAGAAAGAAGAGGAGCGGCCGACGGTTTTAGAGAGGATTAAAGGATGGGAAACGGCCGGTGTTAGAGAGGGGTGATTAGGGGCTTTCATTGCACACTTGCTCGGGGAATAAAAGAGGAAGAAACGGCCGTAATTAGAAGCTTTATTTCGGCTCTAATGGAGGAGAGAGAGAGCTAGAGGAGGAAGAATGTGAGGTAGAAGAAACATATGACTTGTGGGGCCCATGCGTCAGTGAGAGAGAGGGGAGTGAAGAGTACGAGCCGTCGGATGGGTGACAAGTGGCAAGTTAAAGAATCAAGGCGGCTGGATTTAAATGAAGGGGTAAGTGGCTATGGATGGCTAGGATTAAATCAAGGAAAGAGATGGATTCAATCTAGGAGTGACACGTGGCAGCCTGGGATTAAATTGATTTTTATTTCGGATTGCTTTTTAGAAAATACTAGAAACATAATAAATACTTAGAAAATAATAATTAATGTCTAAAAATTCTAGCAAATTCATAGAATACCCCTAGAGCTATTTTAGACTTAGGAAAAATATTTTTAATTTCAGATTTGCCTTTAATAATTTTATAAAATACTCTTTAACTTTTAAAATTGATTTATAAATCCAGAACATTCTCAAAAATTATTTAAAAATTCAGGAAAGGTTGGGAAAAATAAAATAAACTCTTTTTGGCTTTAATAAAATATTTAAAACATATTTTCTTGATTTAGATTTTGAAATAAAATTTAGATAAATCCAAATAAAGTTCCAATACTTTAAAATAATTAATTTGTAATTAAATTTTTACAGAAAACTAATTTTTGGGATGTTACACTTGAGCATCAAGATATGAGCATTTCTCTTCCTCAATTGTTGGAGTAAGTGGATCCAATGAGGAGAAAAGGCCAATTCTACAATCTACCATATTTTCAGGCTCATGGCCTTAAAATAACATATCATGCGAATTTTCCAGTTATCTTAATTTATGCCATTGAATAGATATGCTTCATCTAGGTGCACTATATTACTAGTCGCCATCCATTAAACTCTCTAGGCAGTGAAGCCAAATAAAATTAGAGACCAAGCTCTGATACCACTTGTAAGATCAAGGAGGCCGACTAGAGGGGGGTGAATAGGCGGTTTTAAAAAACTTTCTTTTATTTCTATTTGGCTAAAACCAAATATATAATGCAGAAGCGAAACTCAATTTGGTTTAGCACAAATAAGGCGTAAATTAAATAGGTTCACCTAAGTGCACCAACAATCTAAGTCTACGTCAAATCTTTGCAATCCTAGGATCAATCAATTTCTTTACTATTTAATAAGTTTGAGTTGGTGGTTGGTGCATTCTCCTTCCTCCCTTCTCAACCGTCCGATCTGAATGCTGAAATCTTGACCATCTATCTAACATCCCTCTCCCTCTCTCTCATATCTAACTACCTCTCCTCTCCACTTCCACCAACAGTTACCATCTCCCACCTCCTCTTCTACCCGGCCTCTCTCGCCTCCCTCCCCTCCTGCTACGCTTCACCTCCCCATGCCCCTGCCCCTCCTACCACGCCCTGCCTTCTGCTCCCTCGGCGCTGGCGTCCGCCCACGACACGCGGTGCAGGAATGGGATGCATGACGAGGACGACGGCGCGGGGTGGGGGAGGAAGAAGGAAGCGAGGAGGTAGGGCAGGGAGGGGAGGTACGGGGAGAGGTGGACGCCGACGGCGAGCGAGACGAAAAGCGCGCCAGAGAAGAAAAGCACCTTGTTGTGGCTGAGGTGCCAGCCCGTGAGCCCCATGGGGACGAACAGCACCACGCAGGCCGCGAGCACGCCCGCTTGTGCTGCGGCGGACACCATCGACCGGCCAGCCTCACGTGCGAGCAAGGGGCCACCAGATCTGGGCCCGCTAGGGGGACGAGATCGCAGGAGGAGGTTAGGTGGGCGAGCGATCGAGCGACACGGCGTGGAGCGGAAGCGAGAAGCAGAGAGGGGGCGTCGCATGGTGGGTTGGTGGGGTTCGGCAGGGTGGGGGTAGCGGAGCGGAAGGGGGTCGACGGGATGGAAACAGTGGAACGGCAAGCGGGTGCGGTGGGGGATGGCTGGCTTCGGTGCTTTGGCGCTTGGAGTTGGAAGGAGTCGGTGCGGCGCATGCGCTGGCGTGGACCCGAGGGCATTGGCACCAGGCCGGCTCGGCCCCGGTTTTTCGTTTATAAAAGATAGCGAAATTGGAGGATGGTTATTCATATTAGTGAAGTTATCGTTTCATTAATGGCGTGTGTTTTTCTTCTGCTTTGTTAAGTGAGAATAAAAATGATGACAGATCAATTCCAATGCTACTCTCTCTGCACCGTAATACTAGCTGAATGCTCGTGCGTTGCTACGGATTTTTAAAACTTATCATACTACATGTTCTAAAACTAACGGGTGGTAAAATTTGTTGGAACGTGCATACAAATATGTTTTAATTTTTTTAAATCCGTAGCAATGCACGAGCATTCAACTAGTAATTCTATAAATGTAACTTGCTTGAATGTAAATTGAGCACAAGAGAATAAACCACAAAGATATGTTTTCTTTTTACCGTGGTGTTCAAAGACTTGTCGGTCTCCCCTAGTCCACATTGAGATAACCCCAAAGGAAGTGGACCGGCTCCACGAATTAAGCCAAACACCTCAATCCACTAGTGGTAGCTCGTTCCCGCTCTGGGTAGGTGAGCACCAACCTTCACAACTTGTCAGGTCTTCTCACAACCTTCTTAGAGAAGATCACCGCACGCAACACCTCTAATGCCGTCTAGGAGTCGAAAACCTCCAAGAGTAATAAATCAAACCCCTTGCTTGACTCTTACCACGTGCAACAAATGCACAAGCTCAAGTGGATATGAAATTCACCTCTAGATGCAACACATGCAATCTAGAGCCATTCTCCTTGCTCACAATGTGTAACACATGTACAATTGAGAGGAGAACCTCACACCAGCTCAAGAGAATAAAATGGAGTGAAGCAACGACATCTCCAACTAGTCACAAGGGGTATTTATACCGTACACTACAAAATTAGCCATTGGGTACAAAAATTAACATTTCTGGTAGTACCGCAGGCAAAACGCCAGTACTACCGCTCTCCTACGCAACGGTCAGAAAATGACCCATAACTTAGCAAATCTAGTAGTTCCGCCACACAAAGTCTGGTACTACTGCTCAACGGTAGTACTGCTCCAAACATGTAGAACTATCGATCCACCGGGGACAGGGAAGATTCTTGAAAGGTATCTCTCTAGAAAAAATATACCGCTACACAAGCGGTCATTCCGCAACTCGAAAGTACCGCTCACACAGAGCCAGTAGTACCACTAGTCGGTTGGACCAATCACATAGAACTAATACTACTGATCATCGACCACGTCGAGTGGTTCGACCACACAGGCCTATGACTACGTTGTCTGGTTCGACCACATAGTTCTCTAACCACTTTGTTCGGTTCGACCACATAGGTCTCCAACCATGCCGACCATGTCAATCTTCCACCATGTCATCCATCTTCGATCACACAGATCTCTGACCACGTCAGTTCTGACAACGTTGGTTTCAGCCACACAGGTCTCAACCACATCGTATCTGACCATGTCGACTATGTCCATCATCAACTACACAGGTCTTTGACCACCACATTGATCTTTGACTACACAGGTCTCCGACTACCACGTCGATCTTCGACCACATCAGTCTTCGACCACATAGTAATTAAACTACATTGGTTCTCGACCACACGAGTCTTCTGACCACCAACAAACATAGTAGTACCATGATCACAATGCCAGTAGTTCCACCCAGTGGTAGTACTGCATGTAACACTATGGTAGTTTCGATTTAGTAAGAAGTGCAGATGCTTCAACAGATTTTGCAAAACACATTTGCAAATTATAGAATCATGCACACAAGGATTAAACATGATTCCCAATAAGTTGCAAAACATATTGCACACTTTTGCAATTATGACTCAAGGTAGGAAACATGAACTTCAAACACTTGCAAAATTCATTTGCAATATATAGTCCCATGCTACAAGGATTTAACACATGAATCTCAACTATTTGCGAAACATATTCGCAAATATAAGCATTATGCCATAGAGAGCTAGAGCAAGTGAGGTTGAGCTATCAACATATGATGAGACTCAAGCTACTAGATATGACCCCTCTTATTTGTACATCAACCTAAACTAGCAATCTGGTCTTTCAACCAAACACCAAGACCAGTAAAAGACTAGGAACGCATCCTTAGCCCTACCTAGTCATACATTTGCCTTAGCATCTTCTTGAAGCTTGATAACATATATCTTCACTTCACGTCCCAGCTCGAACTCTGCTGCCTGGCTCTGGCGAAGCTGAGCACGGAGAGTGTCGGTGTAATACCCCAAAAGCGATTCGAGAGTTAATTGATTAATTGGAGTGAGTGACCTTATAGAAAAGAATTAAACAATGATTTTAGAGGGGGATTTCTGGAAAATCCCGGCAACCTGGACCTGGGCCTTGGCCCAAGTGGAGGCCAGCCAAAAAGGGGGGAGGCGACCCTCCCGCCAAAACCCTAGCTTCCACCCCTATTCCTCCCTCCTCACTTCCCCCTGGCCGCACCCCTCCCTGCCCTGCGCCTCCAGCAGCCCCTCCTCCTTTCCCCTCCTCCATTGAAGCCCCTGCTACCGGTGAAAAAGATCCCCTTTCCTGCCGGTCGAGCGGAGGAAGGGATCAATCGCAGCGAGACGTTTTTGATCCGGAAGAAGGAGGAGAGGAAGGGAAAAAGGGAAACAGAAGGGGAAGGAGATTGTGTGGTGTTCATCGTAATCTACATCGGTTTTTCAAGGGTAACCCCCGTTGTTCCCCAATTGGATGCATTTTTCTTTGTTGTTACAATATCGGTATTCTGGACTGCCTGGACAGAATGTGTTAGGCGGTCGTTCTGGGGTAATTTCATGGGGATTCAGATCTGGACCTCTCCTAGAGAGTTGTAGAGGATGTCTTTATATTTCCGTGAAGTTCTAGAACGCATTATTCGGACCCTTGTAGCAGAAGTTATGATTTTTCTAGTAAGACTGTTCTTCAGATCGGGAGATTTTTGTCAGGTTTTGGTAGATTGGATTGGGCGAATAGAAAAAGGGATAATCAGAGGAGCTCCATATTATGAAAGTTGTAGATAATTGCCTTAGCTTTCCATAAATGTCAATAAATCATGATTCAGACACTCGGGCTGAAAGTAATGGCAATTTGAGTGCTCTGTCCAGAGACCCCGACATGAAATTGATATTTTAGAAAAATTGGATGGTGCGGGTAGAAGATGGCTGATTCAGGGGGGCTCACCAACTAGGTTTAGTTGCATACTTTAATTATCTTTCCAGAAAGTCTAAGAACACCCTATTCGGACTTCTGTACCAATAGATATGAATTTGACTGTCCACAGAGGGGGCGGGATGACCTGTAGGATTTGGGAATTGGAACCAAGTTAGACGAATTTACTAGTTCGTGATTGTTTTTATTTGGGCAAAGGTCCGCTACTGTTATCTTAGTAAATATTATAATTATTATTCAGGTGGAGGACGGATCCCAGAGGCGGCACCTTCTACACGTCCCCCGTTTTCTCACGGTTAAGGCAAGTATAATGATGGTTTAAAAATTTATAGTGTCGAATGTCGATGTTTGATCTATAATATGAATATATGTGTTCATGGTTGTGGTAATGATGCATTGGTGCTGTTTATGGGTGATTGCAATTTATAGTGTTCATGAGTTTTTCTGGTGCATGGATGATGTGGATGCAAGATTTATTTTATTGAGACATTCACGCATATGCATCATGTTGATCTATTGAAGTCTTGGTCACGAGATGACTAAGCGCCGAGGTCCCCGTCATGTTTGTGGAGTATGGGCAATTGGTCCCTGTACCAGGTGGTACAGGCATGGGTGGGCATCGACGGATGCACACTTTGCATTACCGGTAAAATGCAAAAGATAAAGAGATAAAGAGATTTTTGATCATCTTGCATAGCATGGCTTATTTATATGGTTGATGGATGAATGTGTGAAGTGATGTTCATGAATGTTCTTGCTACTATCTATTATATTTGCTGAGTCGTTGGACTCACTCTTGTTGTTGTTGTTTTTTTGGTACCATTATGAGATCGGCATGCATGGGGAAGAAGAAGGATTAGTCTTGTTGCACTTGCACGTTCCACCCATAATGGAAATAAAGGAAGAAAAATTAAATATAAGACGCAAGGACTATTTAAGTACCATTTGATTATTACCCTTGGATTTTAATTCTAATAAGAGTTTAGAATATTTATGATGCTCATGGTCTTTCTCTAGGTATTATATCCATGAATGGTTTAGTAATCTTTAATCTATTTGCTTAGCATTGAACTTATTACTTGAGGATTGTCTATTATAATCAATACTGCTTGTGAAATCTCTGATTTAGAAAGATAAACAAAGGAGGCTCTGCCGAAATTTTGTGTAACGCAATTAGTTAACATTGCTTTACTTCTAGTTGGGTAGCATTTCAGGTCATTGTTTGGCTGGGGTGTTACAGTCGGAGTGCTGGTAACTGGAAGTAAGGAGCATCTGAAGCTCTCCAATCTCCTCCAATGCTTTGGCGTTGGTAACTACCATTGCCTGAGTGAGCTGCACCTGATGCGACAGTCGAGGGTCGTCCGCTATGATCTCGAAGGGCTCCAGGTACATAACCATCCCAAGTTATCCTCATTTGTGGAACCTAATATATTCATCCAACTCTGTCAGTACATAAATCAATTGTCATTAATCACCAAAACTTCACCATTAACTCGTAATGGAGGGACTAGATTTTAGAATCTTCATTTTTTGGTAATTCATGGCAATCTCAACAAATAATGAGATAAAAGATTGATTTGTGAGTATACAATATATAAACAACAATTGTATACTATAGGATAAGCTTCTTAAGCAAAGCTTACTCATCCGGTTGTCATGAATCATCCAACCATTAACATATAATGCAGGAACTAGATGACAACCCGATTATGAGTATATATAAACTACACAAGCTACGTATTCTCAAGGGATATGTTTCAAAGTAAAGATCCTTGATATGTGGAAAAAAGAACATAGATCAATACTAATGAAACTTTAAAATATAGATTGAACTCCCCCTACATGTGTGCACATAAGAACATGTGTGCTGCTATTTTGTTGCTTGATATGATGTGTTCGTAGGCGCGCGGTCGTAAATCGTGGTCGTAAGCCGTGGTTGTATGTCATGGTCATAAGCCGTGGTCGTATGTGTCTAGTCTATTAGCAGCCATGTGCATAACATCAGCAAATTTTGTAATAAAACATGAATTTCAATAAGGGCCAAAACCCTAGCCATCCATCAATCATCACAAGAACTAATCATGAAGTAAGAGAGGGGAGGGGTGGGGGATATATCACCACTGATGAAGGAGAGGCTGGTGGCATCAACGTGGCACAAACTTGCTAAATTAATTTACTCATATATGATAATTAGCCCAATATTAAATCTTACATAAATTTATTAGATTCCATGGGTTATTTTCAAATTTTCCTTACATTTATTATTTGAAATGGTTCAAAAGAACAAAGAAAAAAAAGAAAAGGAGAAAAAGATGCGCAGCGTGGAATCGAACTCGCAACTTACGACTGAGAGGTTAACGCGTGCTTGGATAGCCAAGTGGGCGGAGGACCTGGGCTGATGAAATGCGCACAACAAACCAAAAGAGTTGGGCTGGATGGGCTTAGAACAGAGGAGGCTCGGGCGACGCACAGTCGGCGGCGTTGCCAGCGAGGGGTGGCTGGGGAGGCATCGATGACGGCCGAAATGGAAACCCCCCGAGGCGAGGATGCCACTGGGGGTAGCAGCTCCGACCAGGAGGCGCTGTGGCGGGCCGGTAGCAGTGGAGAGCGGACGGTGGGGGAGGCTGTTAATGGCAATGGTAGCCGGAGGGAGGAAGAAGAGATAGAGGGGGCATGAGGAAGAGGGGGCCACGAGGGACTCACCGAAAGCGTTGGCAGGGCCGGAGAGGGATCGAGGCGGGCTGGCATCGGGAGCTAGCGGCGACGCCGGCAAGGGCACAGTGCCAACGAGTCGAGGTGAGGGGAAAGCCAGAGGAAGGAGAAGGCTTCTAGGGCATGCCGTGACGTGGTCGGTTTTGCTGGGGTGTCACCGGAGCGGCGGGACGGCGTGGAGGCGTGGTGGCCGGTGTGGGCACGGCGGGAGCTCAGTGCTAGCTCGGGGCTTCTTATAGCCGGTGAGCTAGCACGACTGTGGCAGCGCTGTTGTCTTTGATTGGTGGGCAGCACGTGAAGATGACAAGGCCGGGCGAGTAGGGTGTCACGGGTGTGCACGGCCTGGAGCAGGGGGTTCACGGGCGTGCAGGCAAGCGTAGGGCCGTGCGACGAGATGGCAAGGGGACGGCGACAGCAGGATTCGCGGGAGGCAGGGCTTGCTGGGGTCAATGCCTCGAGTGAGCGCGAGTTCATGGCGTGACGCGAGGGCGGAGTGGCGTGGGTCGACGCCGCGTGCAGACAGCGGTGCAGCAACGCGGTGCACGGCTACACGTGCGGCAAGGCTTCGGTAGGCCTAGGCGTGCGTATGCACGGCGCGGGGACCGGGCGCGGTCAAAGGCGGCTTGGCTTGGCGGGAGCGATGCGGGCACGGGCGAGCGAGAGCGAAGGAGGAGCAGGGGAAGGATGGAGGAAGGAGGCGTTCGGGTGGGCCGAAGGCCAGGAGGGTGGGAAAAGGCCGGACAGGCTAGGAAAAGGAATAAAAGGAAGCGGGCCGGGGGAAGAAAAGAAATGGGCCGGGCCCAAGAAGAATTTTGTAAATTTTAGGAATTTTGGATTTGTAATTAGATTTTTTATTTGAAAGCATTGTTCAAATTTTGGATTCAACACTTTAATTTTAAGATCTCCGAGTTTTGAGGAATAATTCTTTAATTTCAAAATTTGAATTTTAGGTATGCAAATTGGATGGGAAAGATTTTGTATTGGTTTTCAATTGCCATTCTTGGTTTTGAATATCCAGATTTCAAACTATTATGTTTTGAGTTTAGGACTTCCAAGGGAATTTGATATTTCCTTGCTTTGATTTTCAGTCTTGGCTATTGATCAAGATTTTCATTTTATTAATTCAGATTTTGAGCAAGGAACCAAATCAAGAAATTCGAGTTAAATGCCAAAATTTTAAACAACATTGGAAAAACAATAAAAGGTTTTAAAATTTTCACAATTACAATAATTTCCATTTTGGGATGTTACCCCCCCCCCCCCCCCCCCCGAGCGTCTGTGAATCAGGACTATGTCTACTACAAGGACTATGGTGATGATGACGGTGGAAACTAGAGTAGCTATTAGTAGTCTGGCATCTCACCTCAGTCTAGCCAACCAGGCTGACTTTTGCAGTGGTTCGAATATTAGTCAGGTAGTGGCACCTGAGTTGTCTCAATCGCTTGTCTGTGGCGGGATATGCCCTACCACTTTTGTCTCCGCTATCGCTTCCACATTTTATGTAATGTAAATATTTGGCCTAGCAACCCTATTGTAAATTCGAACCCATGTGGCCTATTTAAAACTCTAATATTGTAATATTAATGCAATGGTATGGTAATTGTCATGTATGAAATAATCCAGCAATATATCTGTGAGTACTATTTACTGATTCAAGGAATAATACAATGCTTTCACATAGAGTTCTGAATTAGCTAAATCTGGATCCGACCAAAACCGAGAGAAAAAATTGTCGAAACAAGTCCTGAGATGCGTACTACGGATTCTAGTCAGCAATTTTATTATGTCGTCTTATCATGTGTCGTGCCACTGTCCAACAAAACAGTTTATTCCCGGCGCGACAAAAATCTACCAGGACGGATTGCTCATTGGCTGACGTTTCCTAGAACGAGGTGCCATGCTGATGACATGGGGACGAAGCACTTGTCTGAGCGACCAATTCTTGACGAGTTACTTATCTCCTTGCACAGTTCCTTGGCCATTGTTCCCAACAAACCCGTGCATCTTGCATGCATCACGTCGTCATGTCGACAGGTAGAGATGAACCGAAAACTCTGTCCTTTGCCTTCAAAGCCTACGGAAACAACAAGACATATAGGCCACAACACATTGAGAACATGAACATTGACAAGCCGACCAAACAATTTGTGTGCATGCGAGAAGAAGTTCTTGATTTGCTTACTTCTTTCTCCCAGCTGGTGCACAAGACAATGGACAGAAGCAATAGAAACTGCACGACGAGTCCGCAAATTATTCCGAACCACAGTCCCTACAAGTTCAGACCCGTAAGTATTTCTGAGAGGTTTCTTCAACTCAAATGAAAAATACAAGTGAAATAGAACTTTTTATGTGAGGTAGTAGAATACCATTCCACCGAGATGGTAGACAAAGGCAAAACAGAATGCCGCTGGAATGCCGACAAGGTAGTACGCACTGAGATTAACACAAGCACCGATCTTCTGCCGGCCACAGCCCCTAGCAATACCTGGGGAAAAAATATCAGGTATCCCCCATTGCCAGTCAGTATCTTGTCAATAATGTTCGCTCAGAACAATCCGTATTGTTCACCATATACAAGGAGATGTAGTCCTAAAAATTCAGAGGGTAGCGAAATTACCGAAATTTCGGTAATTTCGGTTTGGATTTCGTTAAAATTTTGGTAATTTGAATTTGAATTTTGATGAAACTTTAGAATTTTGAGAAAAAGGTTAACAAAGATGGTAAAGACGAACTAGATATTGGATATAGATGAAACTTGCAATAATATCTGAACTTTTGAAGTTCATCTCAAGATTTGAATTTGAACTCAAATTTCGGAAGGGACCGAAATTACCAAAATTTTTGCTACCCATGTCTATATTTACCCGAAAAAACACCCTGCAGGCCATCCAAAAAGAATGACACGGCAAGAATTGGCATCATTCTAGAAATGTATTCCACCACTTCCTCCTCGTTGCTGTATGCATACCCCCATACATTGCGCACCAAAATCAAAACAAGTCCAACTGATACGCCCACCACGAGACCCAGAACCATGACTACACGCGTAGCCAGACAGGCAGCATGCGCTCGCCCTGCACCAAGCTCGTTTGAAACTCGGGTGCTGCAAAGGCAAGAAAAAGGATATCATTGCCCCAAGAACTATATGATCGATATGGGCATGGTAAAAGTTTATGGGTTTGATTGATTTGTAGTCTCACCTTATGGCTATAGCAAGCCCAGACGGGATCGTGAATGTTAAGACACACGTGTTTAGGCTGCAGGAAATTCAACAGTTTGTATCAGGAAAGGGCAAACAGAGTGTGATGTTCGCCCTGAAAGTGTAACTCACCAAATGGACAATGCCGATGCCTCGAGCTTAGGATTTGGGAGAAGTCCGGAAAGAAGTACTAGGAGCTCAAATGACCACCACTCCAAGCTGTGTACATGTAGGATCAAATTCAATTGGAGATGGAACATGAAAAATTCTACCGGCAATTAGAGGGACTCAACTCACCAAACCATCAGAGCAGATGGAACGGCAAGCCTCAAGAAGCTAAGGATGTCGCGAAGCGCCTCCTTTGAGAACCCTGTCCAAGTGCTCTTACAGGATTGTGAGAGCCTGACGTAGAGAGCCAGGACGGACACATGGGTCAGGTACGAGATTGCATTGCCCAAGGCTGCACCCTTGTAGCCCAGGCCAAGCTTGTACACCAGCAACCAGCACACCAACACATGGTTCAGCGCCGTGACGCCTGAGCTCAGCATCACCGGGAGGACGATGTTCTGCGTCTGCAGGAACCGGCAATAGCACTGCAGCGGCCCGTACACAAACAGTGCTGGGATCATCCACCGGATGTAGCTCCCTGCCCCCATGGCAATCTCCGGGTCCTGGCCGAAGAGTAGAAGGATCTCGCCGGTGTACACCCAGATCACCGCGACCACTACGCTCACCAGAGTGAGCACAAGCATTGCCCTCTGCATGTAGATGCCGAGAAGATTGTACTGTTTTGCTCCGTAGGCTTGCCCACACAGTGTGTCCAAGCTGCTCGCCATGCCAACCTGAAATGAACAGATACATTACAAAGAATTCAAGTTGCTGTTAAAACTTCAGTTAATAGTTCAGGAGGTCCAACAAATGAAATGGATGCGTGCAGGTAATGTACCAACAAGCTGAAGCCGGTGACACCAGCAAAGGAGGTGGCAATGGAGGCACTGGACAGGGCGAGCTCGCCGAGGTGACCAACGAACATGACAGAGATCATCAGGACGACGTTCTGCAGGATCCGTGCAGCGATGAGAGGCCCGGCAAGGTACAGCTGCTTTCTGACCTCACTCACCACCAATCCCTCTCCTACCCCTTCTGTCTTCTCAATGTTGCCTCCAACAAGGGGCTCCTCCATGCTTGCCATCATACTTGAAAACTTCACACACTGCTTCTGAACAAGGTAGGTGTTTACAAGTGAAGTGGATATGTGGAACAATATATCAGTCAAGTTAATCAATATTAAAAAGGCCTGCAACTTGGATGCCAATTTCCATCAGGGAACCGAGAGGAAGCAGAGGCAGTAGCTTGACAGCAAGTCTCGCATTCCTCGACAATCACGTGAACAAGTACTTGTCCCATCCGGCAGAGTGATTGGGACAGCGAAGATTAAGAAGGCTTCAGAGCAATTTACAATCACAAGAGAACAAGTACTTAGTCTCATCCGGCAGAGTGATTAAGACGGTTTGGAATGTTGCAGTGAAGTGCACCAATGAAACCCGTAGGAGAGACAAAGGAGGTAGCTTGACAGCTAAGTTAAACACAGCTGGCATGATAGCCTATCCCACGAACAAGTGTGCATGCGACAGTTAAGAATAAAGAATACATGGTCGATCAGGACAAGCATGCCATTTTCCCTATGTTTCCCTACTATTCAAAAGGTCGAAAGCTACAAGCATAAACATGTGAAGATTTATACACTTAGGTAACAAATTCAATCAGAAACTACGTATTGCTTACTTGTTCTTAGTAGAGGGGCGTTTAGTCACTGCATACCAGGACAAAAAAAGGTCAACTTCAGACTGTCTGAAAATGTTGGAATTAGTAGGTGTAGACTTGATCAACCTGTTTCTAGCTGCACATGTGGAGACTTCCATTTTTTTCCCGTCAGTAGTTTTCTATTCTCTCTCTCATGTCTGACTCTTGACGCCTCACGTGCTATTACCAATTTCATGTTGCATATAAAAAGGGCATTTTCCCAAGATCCAACGCCATTAACGAATGAATTAAGGGGGCCCTTGGTTACGAACTACGAAGGTACCAAGAATAGGTCCTTGAACGCATTGGAGTTAAGTGGAAAAGATTTTTAAACACCCCCGTTTTATACTCAGAGCAAAAGCACCTAAGATATCAATAAAATTCAGGCATAGCATAATCTATTATGCAACCATCTAAGCAGATGGTTAGTGTTGGTGTGAAGGTGTTGCATGCTATTATATACTCTTATAAGGACTAACTTGCATAACTAACGAATAAAATGAGTGTTGTGTGTTCGGAGAACACACAGCACAACTTCCCCCAAACTTAAGTTGGTATCAGAGCCTCCATCCCAACCCTAACTCATACCTCACTACTGCTGCTACCACCATCACCGCACAGTCGAGCCTCCCTCCAGCAGTCGTCGTGGGAGCATTAGGCAACATAGTGTCGCCGGGAGTATATTGCAAGTATTTTCTGGATTTGTTGCAACAACTTTCTCAAACTATTGCATACGGTGTTTCATCTTGTTGCAATGCATCTGCTCAGATGCTATAGCAAGAGAAATTCGTTGCAGTTGGGTTGTAGATTTATTGCGTAAGGATTTATTTTTGTTGTAGTGGTTTTGCTAGATTGGTGCATTGTTTTTCTTGTAATGGGATATTGCAATCGTGGGGAATTTTGTTGCATATTCATCATATTGATGTTGTGTCTCACTGTAAATTTATTGCATATTCAATTGTTTGTTTCAAAATTATGTACTAACATGACCACATAATCGATCTACCACGTCGACACAATGAGGAATGACGTTCTAGGGTTTTACCTACGAGCTGAAGATTTGAGGGAACTATCGAAATCGGCGTTGCTTCACTATTTCCTTTTGATATGCTCCCTAGAACGTCACATGAGCCCCCACATCACACCCTCCGTGTTCCTCGGCAACTCCTACACGAGGTGATGCGGTTAGTTTTCGGGAACATCAAATCTGCCGGATCTCGGAGCAACAACTCCGAAACCCTCTGTGTTAATCGCACTAGTATAGGATCAGCTAGTGCACACAATGGATACAAAGACAAATATCATACATAATGACCAACTTTATTTAACTGAATATGGACCAGGATCAGCTAGTGCACATAATGGATACAAAAACAAATATCATACATAATGACCAACTTTATTTAACTGAATATAGGCCTAGTGGCCAAAGTTTACATTCACGGCACACAAGCCAAAATTAAATATAAGCGACGAAAGGAAAAACCAAAGCGGAAGAAACCCACTGGGTCTGCCTACAGGCAAACGACGGTAAGATGCGAACTATTCGTCCTAATCCTCACCGAAATCGAAGCAGTCATCCTCTGGCAACAGAATTAAGCAAGGTGAGCACATAAAGTACTCCATAAGTTACACAAGAAAATGCACAATAATGCAAGGCTGACAAGTGAAGGCATATAGGGTTATTTGAGTGTAAAACAGCATTTAAGAAATACAGTAAATAGATTGAAATTGCTAAATTTAATACAGTAGATAAAAAACAACATTGTAATCAAAATAGATACCATTAGTGCAGGTCCATCTCCCACACCAACATGTCCACGGGCATCCCACCCGGAAGATCTCATATGGAATCTATCCATCCATACGTTTTTTAGTCTCTCATGGATTCCATCCATCCATAAGGTTTTCATAAACCATTTTGAAAAACAAAGTCTAATCTGTGAAAAACTTTACTCAGCTTGCCCATGACCGTGGGCACGGCTATCCAGGATAGATTATACACACTGCAGAGGTTGTACAATTTTATCCACAAGACATGGTCATCTCATATTGGCACGAAATTAACACACTTCCTTAGGTGTGCGGCAGAGAGATCATGACAAGGCCTTTAAATGCAAAGCCTTCAACTTAGCCAAGACAACACTAAAGTTTCACCACAGTAAGGAATCCACCAGACTGGGACCCTCTCTTGAGCCGAGTGAGACTTCTCATGGCCTATACTATGCTCACTTTCAACCTACAGCGAGACTCAGGTTGGGACCTGCAAATTAATCAGCTAGAACTGTTCCATACCAGTCTTGTGGTAGTACGATAGGGCTTTATAGCAATAGCTCACAGACCAGTCCTTAACTGACTTAGGCACCAACCACATACCCCTTGTGCCTGGCAATCAACATTGAGTCATCAAACAACAATGCATGCCAGCAAGCACCCACCACCAACCATTTTCCTAAGTCTAAACTAAGTTTTTATATTTTTTGGAAATATTTTATAATCCTTGTTGACTCACCAAAGTCAAGAATACATTTGAAAACTTTATCATTTTATGTGAAAAGGTGTCCCAAAATAAAAATTATGCCTAAGCAGGTTTAAGCATTTGATACAAAATTTCTCTAGTCCATACTAGTGTACTAACCAAAGTTTTATTCTAGAGTGACAAGTTATCCGGGAATCAATGTCAAAGGAGGTATTAACAAGTAGGCGATAACTAAATTTAAAATTGGATTGAAATACATTGAATAAAAATAAGCAAGCAGAATAATTTAAAACAAAATAATTTTATTTGCAAACTAGGATCAACATGGTCAAGGTGTGTAACTTACCTTGCTCCACGAATTGGTAAAAATTGTCATCGAAGAATTCCTCTGAATCATCGCAGTCTACACGTAAAAATAACCCACCAAACTTAAATAAAATTCAAATAAACTCCAAATATGCAAAAAAAAAAAAGAGTTCATAAATGGGTATATTAGGATTTTAGAAGAATTTATAAATTTGAACAGGTCCAATCGAAGTTATGATGAAGGAGAACAGGCTTTTGAAAGTTTAAAACTAAAGAAAAAGAAAAGGACTGATTTTTTGAATTATTTTTGTACTGAAAATTTGATTTATGACGTCATCAAGGGAAATGAGTTTTGGTGGAATTATTTTTCTATGGAAAAAGAAATTTATGATGTCAGGTTGACGTCAGCAAGGAATTTTGATTTTTGACCGATTTATTTTTATAAAGGAAAAGGATTATGTTTGGCTGACTGGTGGAACCGGCTTTTGGTGCACTAGGTTCATGGACCGGGAATGTGGCTGAGGTGGCACGCGGCCGACGTGGATACTGACCGGGGTGAGCAAGTGCTGGCGCGACGTCCACATGGCATCAACATCGGCTACCACATTGTCTCGGCCGCTGACGTGGCCTGACAGGCTGGGACGGCGCTCGGGACCCGAGGATCGCTGGATCTTCGGCGCTCGGCGGCGGCTGGCGAGGGGTGAAAATGAGAGAGGGATCCATGGGGATCATTATGGTACCTGGCGCGGTGCTCGGGGATGCTCGGTGGCTGCTGGCGATGAAGGAAAAGGTAGCGATGATTTGGGCTCCGGTGAAGACGACGTTCTGGCGGCGCTAGTTGAGGGTGGAGGGGCGGAGGACAATCACACGGGCATGAGAAAGGCGAAGGTGGCGGCGGCAGGGCGAGGAGCGGTCCGAGGTGGCAGCAATTGCTCGCTGGAGCTTCGTCGATGCTGAGAGAGAGGAAGAATGGTGCGGGGCACTTGGGCCCATGGAAGGAGAAATTGGAGGCGGGGCAAGGTGTGGTGCGGCTAAAAAATAATCGGGGAGGGCTTTATATAGGAGCAGAGGGAAGCATGAAGCTTCGGGAGATCACCGGAGTTATGGCCAGAGCAATGGCGAGTAAAGGTGAGGCATAACGGGGATTAAAGGAGGGGAAAACGGTGGGTATTTGTGCGGAGGCTTTAGGGCTACTAATGGCAGCAATTGCCAGGGCTAACGGGTAGTAACGGTCGTTTTAAAGAGTTCAAACGGGTGGCAACAATGGTGGCGGCGTGAGGAAGAAGGGAGGAGGAAGGGGGATCTGACAGGC
This sequence comes from Dendrocalamus latiflorus, assembly GCA_017311315.1. Lineage (NCBI taxonomy): Eukaryota > Viridiplantae > Streptophyta > Magnoliopsida > Poales > Poaceae > Dendrocalamus > Dendrocalamus latiflorus. Next base: position 16,096,161 of record CM029637.1, on the reverse strand, counting down.
AGGGCCCGCGTGTCAGCGAGAGAGAAGAGAGGAGGGAGCGGTGGACGATCGGATGAGTGACGTGCAGCGAGAGAACCAATCCGGCCATCGGCTGAGTTAAGTGAAAATGGACGCACGAGATTTGATTGGGTGGCAAGGATGAAATCAACACCGTCGATTAAGAAACAAAAGGGGCAAGTGGCAATGGACAACCAGGATTAGATTGGCTGTGGGCAGATTGAACCTGGGTTTGACACAAGTCAGCCCAGGGAGAGTTTGGATTAAAATTCTTTTTTTGATTTTTAGAAATACTAGGAAGCTTTGAAAATACTTAGAAAATACTAAATAAAGTCTAAAAATTCTAGAACAATTCACAAAAATTTCTAGAGCTGCTTTAGACTTAGTAAAAATATTTCCAACTTAAAGTTGGTCTTTTAATTTTTACAAAAATATTTTTTTAACTTTGAAATTGATTTTAAAATAATAGAAAACCACAGAAAATCTAGATAAAAGCCAAATGCTTTAAAATAATTAATTTTAAATAAGATTCTTATAGAAATCCTAAATATCTTTTACGTAATAATATTTTTATGTTTTTAGTTAAATTACTTTTAAGAAAAGCCTTTTTAAAAAGGAAAATAAAATCTCCAAAATTTAGGCAACCAAAGAACACTTGATTTTATTTTAAATTAAATTAATTTTAATTATTTATTATTTTTAATAAAACTTTTGAAATAAACAGCTGGGCTGTGACAAAATCTCTCGATTAGGAACGCCTAGAGATGGCAAGAAACAGCCATGAAAATGCTGTGGATGCGTCCTGACGTCTCACGCGCAACGCGGACATGCCCTGGCCACACCCGTCCTAACACGACAAGCTCTGGCCACGATCGACATGGCGCGACTATGGCTTGACCACACGTTGGCATGGCGTGGTCACATCCTGGCCCGGTGTCCGCAAACATGCTCACCTTGATGTGGTCCTACAAAAGCTCAATGGCAGAAGAGAGCCATGACACCGGTGGCAACCCCATGTTGTGGCAGCACAAGAAGCTAGGGTTTGGGGTGGCTCCACTGGGGCTCTAGGGTGGCACGGTGCCCTCTTGATCTCCCTTTTATGGGGCTGAACCAAGTGAGCACAGCGTGCATGCTGAGACTGACTCAGCGTCACCGAACCCACACAACTACAGAAAGAGCCATCACAAACGGTTAAAACCGTCATCACAAATAGTTTCTGAACCGTCTAAATTTACATGTCAATGATAATAGGTGGTTATCACAGATGGGACCCAAACCATTTATGATAAGTTAAAACAAAGACAGTTTTTCAAAAAAACCATCTGTGATATAATATATATCATAGGTAGTTGTTTTTAACAACCATTTGTGATAGCAGAATATCACAGACGGTTTGTCTTAAAAATTGTATGTAAAATCTATATATCACAGATGGTTCGTAACACCAAACAGTCTGTGATAGCTATTTCAAAAGTTACATTATTTTCTATTTTTTGGCTAGCCTCAGAAAATGCTAGCTACGCCCTCTGAAAATAAGCAAGAAAATCACATATATATAGCACAGGACAATCATTACACAGAGCTCACAAATAAATTAAACAACAAATGTAGATCACATATATCGCACATGACACTTGTTACACAGATCTCACAAATGAATTAAACAACTAAATGAAATACAATTATTACAGACGGTTATTAATACGAACCATCTGTGATGTCTTACATTTTTATAGACAGTTATTCGTATGAACCGTCTGTGATAGTTGCGTATCACAGACGGTACACAGTCATGCTTATAAAACCGTCGGTGATAATTACAGTACAGACGGTTCCTTATGAATTGTCTGTGATGTAGCCGTCCAGTATAGCCTCTTTTGTAGCAGTGCCAGTCCGAGTTTCTCTTCTATTTTTGTTTCCTTTTTCCTTGCATATCCTTTTGGGATATTACATATAGGGGTAATTCTAGGCATTCTGCTCAAGAGTTTCATTGGTCTAGTACAATCACCGCTTCGTGATTTGTGAAAAGGATCAAAATATTTTAAGATGCTAATATTGTTTATCTCTCAAAACATATTTGTTTAGTTAATAATCAATTCAGACAAAATGTGATTATGTAAGTGCAATCCTAGCTAACTTTACCAGGCACATGCACTAAACTAGTTTATCAAAAATTGAGAGATATTTTTCCCTAAGAAGGCTTCAAAGCACCAAAGCACCGAATTAAAATATTTGTAAACCTTTCTATAATCTGACAGTTTTCTAGAAATATTGAAATACTCTAGACGTTTTCTTCGGAGGAATTTGGTGGTGCCAATAGTCATGAATCTAGTGTCATAGGAATTTATATACTCCCTTCAGTCCAAAATAAATATCGTATGAGGGAGTTAGTTCTGGTTCGCAAATACTTGCATTTTGTTTTTTGAATCAATTTTCTCTATAAATGCACACGTTAATTGTTAATTGATGGTATTATGAGAGAGATAGATATGTCATTAAAGGTTTAGAGGCAACATATACTAAAAACCAAAAATATATATGTACTCTTTCCATTGCTATGTGTGTTAAAATGATAACATAGTAAACAAGAAAAATAAGAGTGTCTTTTACATGGAAAAAAAGAAGAGTGTTAGAGAGAAGCATGTTATGGTTAATATCTATTTAAGAATAAAGTGCACTCTTGTGTGTTATGCTAAGTTGTAATAGTGTTACTCTAAAAGAAGTTGTAATTATGTTGTGAAATTATGTTGTGATGAAACAAAGTGTTGCACTACTACAAAACATGGATACTGTAATACATTCCTGTATCACATTCGTCAATGTGTTACAAAGAAATTCCATAGTAACATAAAACAATGTGTTACAGACAATGGTTGTAACACAAAGCACTTGTTTTATAAAAATGTGTTACTGAGAACAATTATAGTAACACAAAATTAATGTTACAAGTAAAATGTTACAAAGATTGTACTATGTTGTAACACATAAATGGAACATGTAAAATGTGTGCCAAATATATACCCTATAGTAACACAAAACAATGTTACAACTAAAGTGTTACAAAGAAACATATATATGTGACCTTCCAATTCATGGTCTGCAAGTACGTCGCAGTCGGTGTCGTCTTGGTTGTTAGGCAATCACATCGTGGTCCTCACATGACTCTTGAGCAACAACTATTAGGCAATTGAAAATGTCGTGTAGTTGCTGGAGCCCACTTCCAAACTGTTGGGTTGAGCACAAGCTACGCTATAGATATATCGTGATCATGAGAAGAACAAGTACGACGGGAGGAAACATGGGAAAACAAAAAAACTACGTAAAATTAAATAGGAGAATAGTAGAATTCTTTTGATTGTGTGGGCGATCACTACTTACCTCCTCCCTACAATTATATAAGGTGATATAAACTTTATCTTTTAGGTTGATAAGAAAATCAAATAGATTTGAACTCATTTTCACATGATCTCGCTTTCTATGCTCCAATGCCGAGTGCAAACATTTATTGGTTCTGGGTCTAACAAAAAAGCTATGAAAAAAACAGTTCTCTCTCTACTTCTTTCAAGCTCTGAGAAGAGAATAAACCATCTTATCTTTTCATCTCAGTCACAATGCCATCTGCAACATTATCCTTATATAACAGTAAACTTAATTTGAATTCAAAACAAAATATTCTTCAGCCACACGCTTTTCTGATCCAACAGATCAACCAATCTAACTTGGTTATTGTGAAGAATTGTGATAGATACTGGCAGGTATGGTAGTAAAACAAATTGTTAAATCAAAAGAGTAATCATTGGACAAAAAATTGACTCATGATCTATATTTCTATGCAAGAGGCAATGTTGTAGAATGCCTAAAAAGGCCACAAAGAAGGCATTTAAGTACGGCCTACAACAATGTTTGAGACAATTTAGAAAATGCCTTCACAAAAGCACTAGGCAAGGTGTTTATGAGTTGATATCTAGAATAGCATGAACCATCATCTAGACCATTTTACATATAGCATATGAACTCCAAAAGACTTGGAGAACAAAAAAAAGCCATGTATGCTCTCCAACTTCGCGACCATTCATCGATCATACTTAAGAGCTGGAACAAAGTCACTAGGGATGCCACAAAACATCAGTAATCTGCAATGCCATAAAAATAAAATATTAAAATAATGTTGCAATACTACATTTGTAAAAAACAATAAAGGATATGAAACTAAGACAATATCAATATATGTTGTGCCAGACTTATTATAAATAACTATATCAATATAGCTATAACTACTGACGTTAAGTGACTAGTCTATACCAACATGAGCAAATTGCCTCCAATGTCTCCCTTGTCAGGTCGTACACCTATTAAAAACCTATAAAAAGAAACATGGTTAACCATCAGATCACCTGCAAATTGTCGGTTCCTTTACACAATTTCATTACACTATTATATAGGTATAGTTTTATATTGTTACAATCATGCCATTGACCATCCCCAATAAATTCCATTGATATAAATTACCATTATAGTAGAAATTAAATAAACTTTAGAAGAACTTATACAATTAAATAGAGCAGAAAAGGAAGGAACA